>JAYKXP010000003.1:0-1322746 GCA_037176845.1 Paramarasmius palmivorus | reverse complement strand
CTTATCAAAGGTTGGTTACCACTGTGACCTTTTTCAAGCGGCCACGAGTGTCATAGTAGTGCAGGGTACCATTCCATGAAGGGATAGACGTTTTGGATTACAGCGATGAGTTTGGCCACAGAAAGGTTTGAGTTGCAACCCACATATCTTGTTAATTGGGTACCTGTTCACCGTACCGTCGTGCGAAAATCCTTAGTGATGGTTTGTCGACTGTGCCTACGAGTTGCGGGGGCCTTTGGAAGAGGTGGGTAAAGCACAAAGATCCGGATCAGGGGTCGTAGGATGCCTCGCAGCAGGTGACATGTTGTTTCTACCGGTCTTGACTTGGGGGTAAGATTTCTCAGGTCGAGGGTAGACGGAGGATATAGCAGACAGTCAACAAAAGTCTGAAAGCGAAGGGTAAGGCGACTGACACAAATTGAAACATGGGTATAAGGTATGCACTTGACCGTTTATGACTTTCCTTGAAGACGAAAGGAGACGGAAGGTTAAATCTCGTCGCGGTTTCCACGGGTAAACCGTCCGAATCGCTTCCGTTGTAATAAACAAATGGCATTGGATAGAGTACACTACAAGGCGGAGCGCCGGGTTTGAAGCTCATCTCGGATATTGGACAGCTTCTTCCAGATCGCGCTTTGAACCACAGGTGGATCTGTGTGAGTTTAAGTGAGTATCGGGACGATGAATATTAGTTGTAAAGCTTACACAAGTCGAAGCTATGGAGTCGCCAACACCGCCAGTGCGCTCACGTTTCTTTCTGTTACGGAGTGAGGTGGAGGATAAAATGGCATTCCAAGTTTGTGGTATACACTGCTCGTTAAGAAAGGTCCAGGTTGTTAAGAAACGATAGTGAAACCACCTACAAAGATCGAAGATGGGATAGGAGCGCCCGAAGCTTACGTCAAATACCTGAGCTGCTAGGCCTTTGTTTATATTTAGTGAATATATCCGAGCTAGGTTGTACGGGTAGCCTTGACAAGGTTTATATAAGTTAGGAATCGAACAAAAGAGATACATCGGAAGTGCACTGTTTCTTCCTGCGCACGCTGGGTGGAGGATAGATCTCACTCAATTGTAGTGTACCCGATTGGATCTAGAACGGGTCAAATTCGGATGCGTAGTGTACCGCCCAATACGAAACTTGGAACACGCTGAAGTGAGGGATACTCTGAACCTCGCTGTGCCTGCTATCACTCGTTTTGATACGTATGGCCAATTGTGCTCCATGGTTGGCAACTGTTGTGGTTGGTTTTATTTGGATTTCAAACGGCAAGAGAGTTTCCATGGTCTCTGTGCTTCTGCGAAGTTGGTCGGCCACCCACGCGCCGAAGGTCCACGTCGACTCTTCTCCGCTGGCGTAGCCACACGCTATACAGACGGTGTTGGTGGGTCCAGTTGTGTTCAAGGCTTCCGCGCTCTGCAGCTGCTTGCTAGGCCAATTTATTAGTACGGAGGGGAGGGGGGGTTGGTTTGGATCGGAAGATGTTCAGCGATATTCTCTGGTTCGGATTTGTTTTATGGCCAAGTACCGATGGGACACGGTTCCAGAAGTTCTGTCGCGCGCATCACCCTGCTCATACTAGCGCCGCGCGATATTGCAGTTGTAAGGCCAAACCGTGAGCCCAGGGAACCGTCCGGGACAGGTCCCATCAACATCGATGATGTGTTGGGCAGCATCGGTGTGCTAGTAGAACGGTGTTCGGTCAGGGCTTGGTGAGGTAAGACATGTCGCACCCAGCGATGTTTTGCGGTTGCCGGAGTTGGTAGGTCGGAGCTGAATCTGCGCAGCGCGCGCGTATCGCTCGAGTGAATTGATCTTTGGACGGCTCGGACCGGATTCTATCGGTGAAGTCGGACGGCCAAGAGTCCCGGGCCTCCGCAGGACGTCGGTGTGACAGGGTCGGTTTGGGTATTGGGCTCTGCTAGCTCGCAGTCGGTGGGCCAAATCGCCACAGCGGAAACACGTCCAGTCGGCGCGTAAAACGGTGAAGGTGGGTACTCTGATGGAAGGCCCCAGCTGGTCACAGTAGAAGGCGTTGAGAGGATACATCGTCAATAGTGTACGATGTGCGACGTTCTGGATTGTGAGCACGAGCGAGTGAGTCTAAGGTGCAGGAGATGATAAAAGATGTAATCTGAGGGTAGCTCGAATGTGATTGGTTGCCTGTAGTCGGAGTGAGACAGGACTTGAGCCTTCTGCACGCGCTTGGCAAGATGGACAGAGAAGGAACACGACTCCATGATGATATTGACAGTAGCTCATCGTAATTCCACAGGGCCTTGAGACGACACTCGACCATGCGAAATCTCCAGGTTGATTTCGCCATCCTCTACATCCTCAGTTTCGTTGATAGGTACTGTATTGGGATGTTGGCAGGTTCAAGACTGGTCTGTCCTTGTCGTCAACGCGCAGTGCTCAGTTGGTTCTCAGTTAAGTGAGTGAATGCACTAGACACGCCAGCTTGTGATGACACGCTTCTGCGCAAATCGAGCTTCGCGCGCGGGTTTTGGGTTCATCCTCCTGGGAAAAATGGGTGACAGAGGTGACGTTCTTGTGCGCTGTGTTTTGTTCAGGAAGGAGGATAACGAGACTTGTTCCCTGGAGGGCCGTGTCGGGAATATATGATTGACAGAAAGCGTATCCTAGCCGGTCGACCAATGATATAACTTTTTTTGGTACATGACGTGCAGTTGACTGATGGTTGCATGGGGAAACGGAGGAAGTTTCGGTGTGCTCTTCTCGTTGGGGAGTAGAAATTGTAGTCGACATTTCTGTGTGACCCTGCTGTCCTCCGAACGGAAATGTGCTAATGAAGGTGCGGTGGAAGGGACAACTGACACTGGGACTATCTACCTGATCCAGAGCGTGTGCGCAGAGGCCAGCCAAGGACGAATACCATCGAGCGTACCGAAAGTCGATATCGAATTCAATTTTTCCACAGACGGTTTGTGCGTTGCGAAGACGAATGATTCAAGGAATGGGCTCCACACCATCTGCCACGCGTCTCGTCGGAAATACGAGGGGTAGAAAAAACGACACCATTCTCTGAGAAGTGAAACATAAAGGCACAGGCCGGTAGTTTGCTGGGGGAAATTGAATTCCCGATGCAATCGCTGAGAGTTGGCCATACATACTGTCAAGTGTGCTTGTTAACGGCTGAGTCGTTAAAGTGATGCCGGATTACTCACAGTAGGAAAAAAGCGGGGGCATCAACATTCCCTGAGCAAGCGATGATCGGGGACCATAGAGATAAGTGTGACCCAGCTGGCCATGTTCTTGCAGAAGAATGGAGGGGGGGCAATGCCCATGACGATGATAAAGGACTTTGAAGAACTCCGCCGTTGGACTGTTCTCTCTTTACTTCTCTCGGCGGGCCTATAAGTCCGGAACTGTGATAGAAAGCAGGGAACGGGCCACTCGTCGAGGGCGCTGATGCCTAGCACTAGTTCTGGATGGTTATGAGAGTATTGAGAGTTAGTCGGACTCTGCCAGTGTTTTGTGGTTCCGCATGCCTCCTACGATGGATGCCGAGGGTGCCAGGTAGTCACAGATGGTCCAACTGGGTCAGAGTTCGTCTCTGGTGTGGACTCAATGGGCACCCCGCGCGGAAAACTCGAAAGGAGGAAGGCTTGTGAAACGGACGAGGCAGTGAGTCGGGACATACACCAGGTAACGACGAAAACGAAGTCCAAAATAAAGAAGAAGAAAAGGTCGTGAATGGTGGGGAGAACGAAGTGGAAGTTGAAACCAGCAATGGGGCCTTCGCCTATAAGCAATGTACAGCAAAAAGATATGCCCTCAGTGATTGATGGTCATGATGGCTGTGATGAATCTAATACTTACTGAGAAAGTGGCGAAAATCTTCACAAGGCTTCGATAACCCAGGGCACAATTCAAAGAAAAGAGTGAGAAAAGAAAAATGCGAATTTGGCAGCGCAGCGCCTCTTCTACACACCCAGAAAACGACCGAAGAGAAAGGGAAAATGAAGGGGGACGGGAATACCGGGACGCGTTGCAATGTACCTAGTCACCATGTTGACAGTTGACCATGACAAGAGAAAGATGTGACAAGTGACGCCGTAACGCTTGGCTTGGTCCCTTTCCCACGAAGTCGTTCATTGCAAGTTGCTTCAATTCTTTCAAGTTCGAGATGGAGTCCCAGCTTGCCCAAATCTCTTCTCTAGACAATAAATCTAAACCGCAAGCCCTATTAGCGATCATAAACTCTATCACTTCTCGAACAGACACTTCCCAAGTCGCCACTGATCTTCATACAATCGTGGACTATGTCATTAACCAAGAATCTGTCGGTCTCGTTGTTGGGCGACAAGTCTTGTCGGAATTTGTTAAGATGTTGGGAGAGGGAGCAATAGCTGATCCAGAGGTAAAGAAGCGCGTTGTGGAGGATACGATCGATACCGTTCAACCAAAGCTTGTCAGCTATGAAGAACAAGTGAGTGCCAATCCTAGCATCTCTATCCCAATACACTAAAACAGTATAGGTTAGTACACTTCGATTCCAACTCGCGGATATATTGGAAAATGAAGAAGAATGGAGTGAAGCTGCACGAATCCTTATGGCAGTACCTCTCGAGTCTTCACAAAGGTGTGTATCTCTAACTATCATAGAAACAACCATCTTACTATGTGTTTTGTTAGGGCAATGCCTGATAGCGAAAAGATGCGAGTCTACGTTCGAATAGTTCGACTTTTACTGGAAGACGAGGACTCCACAATGGCCGAAACATACTTCAACCGTGCACAGGGTCTCGTTCACTCTGCAAACAATCGAGAAGTCATTTTGCAGTTCAAATTATGTCAGGCTCGAATCAGCGATTACACACGAAAGTTCCTCGAGGCTGCAAGGAGTTATCACGAACTTAGCTACGCGGCTGAGATAGACGAAGAAGAAAGAAGATACATGCTGTGCGCCAAAGAATCTTCGCGTTAAACGACTTTCCACTAATCCTGGTGTCTACAGATTAGCTGCTGTCACTTGTGCAGTCCTTGCACCCGCTGGTCCAAACCGATCCCGTATCCTAGCATCTTTGTACCGAGACGAACGAACAAGCGAACTCCCCACATACAACATTCTTTCCAAAATGTTCCTGGACCACATTCTTCGATCAGCAGAAATCAAAGAATTCGAAAAGACGCTGAAACCACACCAGCTTGCGAAAATCGCGTTATCCTCCAACGATCACGTTGCTGTCGAAGACGATGAAGCACCTTTCGGTGATCTGACCCCGGGGCCTCGTGGTCGAAAAGGTCCGACAACTGTGCTTGATCGTGCTGTTATGGAGCACAACCTTCTCGCGTGCGCACAGGTGTACAATAACATCACCTTCCGCGGGCTGGGCGCACTCCTTGATTTGACCCCAGGAGCAGCAGAGACCATGGCTAGACGGATGATTGAACAGGGTCGTCTGCGAGGTTCAATCGATCAGGTGGACAAGCTCATTTGGTTTGAAAAGAACCGGGAAGAGGATGACGCTCAAGGACAAGCTGGCGGCCTTGGGGACGTCGAAAAGGCGGAAGACACTGGCGCACCATTCACGAAACGATGGGATACTCAAATAAGAGTCACTGCAGCAAACGTACGTTAATCCTAGCTTTTTTCGAATGCACGGTTTTCTGATTGAGCATTGTTAGGTCGAGAGTATTGTACATCATTTGTCAGAGAAAGGACTTATTAAATCGCAAGCATGAGGTCCGCAATGAAGCAATGCATCGGTATTATTACACGTCTAGCAGTACGATAATCCTTGTGTTGTCGCTCATTCTTTTTTACGCTTTTTTGCACGTTCTCGTTTTGTCTCCAATTCATGCCATTCTCCTTCGAGAGTAGCCAAGCTGCACATGTATGGTTAGATAGAGACCCATGTATAACAACAACAAATGACCATACCCGACAGGCGGCTCAGCTGGGGGATCTTCTGCAGTAAAATACAGTGCTTGCATCGCGTCTGTGGCGCTGATCCGACGAGCTGGGTCGTAATCGAGAAGCCGCTCTGCAAGATCTAAAGCGGCAGGAGACATCCATCTAAGACGACCGATCGTGAATATATATGAGAAGGCGCATGTTGGTTACTAACTTTTGAAATAGTTCCCGGAAGTGGTTTGGAATAACATCTTTTGGCTTCACGAGTTCGTACCAAGGTAGATTGGCAACCTCGCCCCACCGTTCACGATTTGGGGTGCCAATGATACGGTATATCGTATCTAGTTGCGAGATTTCATCGTTCCCTTGAAAGACAGGCTTCTTTGTGAACAGCTCGAGCATTATACATCTGTAAAAGATGAGCAAATAAAAAACGATGTTTTGGGGACTAGACATACCCAGCACTCCACATATCAACTTCAGGACCATAGATAGTGGCACCAAACAGAAGTTCGGGTGGTCGATACCATAGTGTGATGACTCGGTTGGTATAGTCTGCTCGACGTCGTTTTTGATAGAACCGTGCCAATCCGAAATCAGCTAGCTTGAGCTCTCCGCGATTGTTGATGAGAATATTGGAGCCTTTAATATCTCGATGAATGACACCTTTATGGTGAAGGTATCCCAGGCCGGCCAACATCTGATGACAGAGAGACTTCAGATGCGCTTTGGAGAACGCGAATTGGGTCTGGGACAACACTCCAGTCAAGTCGTGGTCCATATATTCGAAGACCATGTATACGGAACCTATCTATCCATGAGTGAATGAACGAACGATTTAGAACAAGAACACTGACCACTAGACACCATCATCTCATGCAGTCGAATGACATTATTATGGCGCAACGATTGCAGTAATTTTATCTCCCGCATCGCCGTAACAGGGAAACCCTCTTTCTCTGCCTCCATTCGGATCCGCTTCAATGCAACATGTGCACCAGTAGCAGTATTGCGGGCTTTGTAAACTTTCCCGAATGTCCCTTCGCCAACCTGACTAACAATCATGTAGACCTCACTTTGGGAAGCAGGCGTAGGTGCAACGGCAGGCGGTGTTGGTGGCTTTGAGTGTTCCCATGATCGCCAGCCCCAGCCATGGTCAGGTTCTGACGAAATCCAAGGAGCATAGCCAGGTGCTGGTTGTTGGTTTTGCACAGGATGCTGCACACCATTTGGATAGTGGTCCCGGTAATCACCAGTGGACTCTCGCTTGTCCATTGGATACCGGGGCTCAGGCTCATCCATGGGTCGAGGTTCTGCTATCTCGACGGTTTCTTCCTGCTGATAATCCTGTATGCGAGTCGATGTACTAGAGTCGGCGCTCAAGTCCATATCGTCATCGTCTCCAGGGAAGAATAATTTCATTGACGAGGGCTGTTGTCCAATGGGTTTGAAGCCAGCCTTGCCAGGAGGCGGGCGAGAGGCTGTCGGAGCCTCCTCCATACCATCGGAGGAAGAAAGGTTGTGTTTCTGGTGCTTGTATTCGTACTCAGGACGTGATGGAAGGTGTGGAACCGGTGGGGGTGGCATTTGTTCGACATTTGCGGTAGCCATTGCTGAAGATTTGTTGCGTCGGCCACCGTTGCGCTGGTTCTTCTTTGGACGATTTTCGTTGCGTTGGAATGTTCCAGTAGGCGCTGAAGCAGTGGGTAGGCGGTGAACAGCGCGGGTTTTCTCAAGTGGACTCCGACTCCTGCTTCTATCGGAGCTCATAGTGGACGCAGAAGAAACACTTCTCCGACGTCCTTTGCGAGGTAGGTCTTTGTGGGAATAGTGTGACGCTGGGGATATAGAACGTCGATCCCTGTATGAAGTTGGCACATCCCGTCGTCCCCTGTAAGGCGATTCGTCGTGAGGCATGAAAGGACTCGATTCTCTTCGCATGCGCTTAGGTGCAGGAGACAACGAGCGACTACGACTTCGATCTCGCGAAGAATAGTGTGAGCGATGAGAGTAATGGGAGTCGGCTGGGGAACGTGAGCGCGACCGAGAATAGCGACGATGTTTTCTTCGAGAAGAGCCTTTGTCACTTCGTTCAGAAGTGAGGCTGTCTCGCCTCTGCCAGCTGAAAGTGAAAAATGAGTCAACGCAGCGTGTAAATGAAAAACTGACTTACTTATTAAGATGGCTGTCGTCGTTGTTCTTCTTATCTTTCTTGTCCTTGTTATGACGGTAGTTTTTCTTTTGGTTACCCTTATAATGTTTACTGTGCCCATTTTGTCTCTGGAAGTTGTGGTGACGATAATTGTTTGACTCCTCACGGTGAGAGGATTTCCAACTCTCGGCTGGCTCCCAAGAGCGTTCTGGTTCAGGGCTTGGTGGACGGTCCAAATTGTCTCTCTCCTCCCAATTTCTGCGACTACTCTGACGATGTCGTGGCTCCCAGCCCATATCAGACACCCGTTCTGGTTCTGCGTCCCGTCTATCCTCTCGATGCCACCTCATCTCTCGATCTCGATCCTCATGGACGTCCCTTTGTCGAATGTTTCTGTCAAGGTCGCGGTCGAGATGTTGTTGTGCAGCGTGGTCCTCATCTTGCCAACGTGCATAAGGGGCGGCTCGGCTGTCGTATGAAGAGTCTGGTTGAGGATCCCAAACTGGCTGGGGTTCTTGGTATGAGGAAGAATAACCATGGTCGCTCCGCGGAGGCCATTCTTCTCGTTGTTGTGTGTAATGAGAATCACTCCTGCGACGACCAGACCACCCTGAATCCCGCGATTCGCCCACATTGTACTCTCCTCTTCCTCCACCTCGACCATAACCGGAATGGTAGCTGTAGCGATCATCAGAATGTTCCGAACGCCATGAATCTTGTTCGTGTGTGTTTCGAGATGAAGAGGGCTCTCGAGCCATGTCGAATGAGTTCCTGTCTGGTCTGTAGCTATCGGAATGGTGTGAGTTGGAATGAAAACGCGAATAAGACTCGGACGAATGTGAATCATCGCCTCGCGATACTGGAGCTGAATTGTCGTCATGTCCCTTGCCATTTCTGTGTTTTCTTCGGTGTCGACCTTGCGCAGGCATACTGAGAAAATGTAAGTTGGACCAGTCGGGTGACAAGTGTTACGTAGGAAAACGATGAGCCGTATAGCTTGGAGGGCTTTGCCAGTTGATGGGGTTTACTGGGAAGAATTATGGCCACGCAAAGTCAACTGTCGATTTTCTGAACGAAAATAGGCCCATTGCAAGGTAGAATATAAGAAAAAAAGTGAGTTTCCAGCATTACGCTTGAGAGGAAGACATACATTAACCTCGACCCTAACTTGACCCCAGAGTCAGATAGCAAGCAAACGATGATAGCAATACACTTGCAGAATAACAGGCTGGTTTGATAGTTGCTAGTGTGAAGTGTTGATGCGAGTCATGAAGAAGTGCCCAAGAACACCGTAAATTTGACAATGCGCGCCTTGCAGTGACATCAATAGTTAATATTGCTCTCATTTCCTCAATGTCAACATCTCTGCCACGAGCAATTTCAGTCCACGAACGAGCTGTTTATAAGGCCATCGATGCAATGAGATACATCCCTCCAGCGGGATGTCTATCACTTGGAAGCCGGCATAACTCATCTTGCAGTTGCATTGCTCAGTGGATTTGAAGTCTACTACACGAACTCGCATCACTGTTCAAACATCCTTCAAATCAATACTCGTCAAGTTGATCGCCGGAGATCTTACACTCGCCTTGAAACTGGGGAAATTACAGCGCCGACGCCGTCGACCAGGGTGACCTACAGTACCAATACGATCCAATAAATTCAAAGAAGGTAAGGCTAGCGACAAGGTGGCCAGGTCCCCACACTAGTATCACTCAAACATTCGCAACGAATTCAAAAATAAGGAAGGGTTTGAGATATTATTAAGGATTGTCAAGTATATACTGAAATTATCCGAAAGCTATCCTATCGCAGATCAACCCACTACACTACACAACCATCACGAACTTGTTTAGGTATAGTTTCACGGGTTTCGAAGTCGTGGACCCCTGGGTCTAAACGAAGCAGGTGTGTCCATCCTTCGAGGAGGGCCAAAGGTTCCCGTGGTTGCATGAGACAACCCAGTAAGTTGAGCACTCTGTCTTCTACCATTCCCCAGTTCGAACGATTGACCACCCGACAATTCTGTGATGGTGTCCTCGTTGCTCGTTTGCGCCGTTGTTGCGGACGTGACAGATGCTGATGGTAATGAGAAGTGACTTTGCTCCGGGGCGGAAATGGGATGAGAGTAGAATGTGTATACTGTGGCCAAGGCACTGCCTTCTTCTGGGTTAGCGGGCGCGAAATTTGTGACAACGGTCAACTTTGGGCGTCCGCCGCCTCTTGAGAGCTGTCGGGAGAGGTGGGCCGGTACCGCGCTCAGTACCCTGCCTGTGGGATGGACTAGTACCAAATCCTGTCCTCCAGAAGGGGAAGTCACTGCCCGGTCGGGGGTTGGCCCAGAAAGCACTTCGCTTAATAGGCCCGGTGGAACAATGTGGCGAATATACGGATGACTGGAGCGTGTTGCAAGATGAACTTGAGCATTTCGTACACTGTGTGCATTCGCAGAGCTGACACTTTCTTCACTGTTTGAAGTGCGCACTGAAGGGGAGCGGTAGAGCTGCAGGCCATTGTCAGAAGATGGCGAACGTCCATGGGGATGAGGAGGCGGCGTCGGTGGCCTAGGGTACGAAACAACAACAGGTGTAGGTGGTGGTTTCTCACTGACACGAATGCTCGACGATCGTCGTTTGTGAATGTTGTTTTCATGAACCGCGGAATTTGAAGATGCACTAAAGGCGACTGAAAGATGAATTAGTAGGAGAAAGGAGTAAAAGAAACTGTACGTACTGAGAACAACGACAGTTCCGATCACCAAAGGTATGTATTGGTCTATCGTCTTCAAGGGTACTGCCATTGGAGCGATGGATAATATCTCGAGAAAGAGAAGAGACAAGGCCTTCTTTAATCGATGATCCCACATAAGCTCAGCAGTTACTCGAGCCCTAGCCGAGGTGGCCCGGGGGGAGAGGACAACTAAAAAACGAACGACAAAGTAGAGCTCGAACAGAATGAACAACAATGAGGACACGATGGGAAATAGCCAGAACACTAAAAGTGCTTTCATTGGTATTGTTCAACCCTCGTGAAGAAGTTCACTTACTGTTTCCGATAGCACAACGATAATCCAAGGTTCCGAGGAGAGCTTCAAACCGCATGTCAGCGCTTGTTCAACTTATACTGAAATAAAATGATACATACTTCGTCGTTCCGGTATTTAATGCCCCATTCACGAGAATTAGAACTGCATGATAACCAGAAGTTTGAAAGGTGAAACAGAAGACGGACGCCAAGTCACTCACCGAATAATCCGACCAACCATGCCATCATTCCGACCGACTCCCAATGGGATACCTTCAAACGATGCAGGGTTACCAGCAGGATGATTAGTCCGACCAGACGCCCTAAATTGGCTGCCATCACACCCCATGATACGAAAAACGCTGTGCGATTGTTTGAGAACGGGCGTCATTCAAATAGACGATTTCGGGCGCACCACAGGATCCCTCCGTTGTCATCGACGTTAGCGAAGCCAGATCAGCCACACTCCCCAAAGCAAAGCAGATGAACATGATGAACAGTAAGATCTGAACACCCGTATCGTTATCCGTGTTCGTGAATGTCTTTTCTCCTTGACCTGCGCCATGCGGTTGATGCAGTGTTTCGACATCGGAACGCGTGTCAGGAGTCGTGCGACGTAGACAGAGTCGTAAAAGTCTCTTGCTCAGAGAAGACGAGCAAAGGCACTGAATAGCAACCGAGAACAGACATCCAAGGAAGAAAGCGGAAACGACATTGCTTTATCCAGAAATTTTGATAGTCAACACCTGATAGATGATTCCTGTTTGGTGAACACTCACAAATTGAACAGGCTAGCTGCGGGAAGGTCGGAAATGGATCTAGCACTCAGTGAAGATCCTGAAGTTGAACGAACATCGAGCATGGGTGTGCCAGCACCAAGCTACGAAGAAGAAAGAACAAAAAGAACGTTGGGGAGAAGAGGGCCCGAGAAAAGGGTATCCAGAGCCCTCGGATGAATGCGAAATCATGGAGCAATCTTTTTAAAAGCAAAACGGTACCCTGTCGCTAATCATGACGGATTCATAGGGAAGGCGACATTGAGACTGCAGGCCAGTGATCGTTGTTAACGTCAAGGCATTAGCGCGTTTCATAATTTGAGATACGTCCCTTGAAGGCAGTGAGAGTCGGAGTGCGGGCTGATATCAGGGTAAGAGGCGGGAGGTCCATGGACGAAGTGCGCAGACCAGGGTCATTGGTTCAGAGTTAGGCACGTGATAACTGCCTTTGGCAGACTCGAGCTCGGTGTGAGTTCGGTCAAGTTTCCTTTTCCCCGCCTTCGACCAGCCAGCTCGCGTCTTCCTCGGTACCAACACCACCAAGTATAATTTTTTGGGTATAAATTTGGGTAACAAGGTGCGTCTCAATGTCTATGAAAGAAAATTTCGGATACTCATAGTTAAAATTATGAATTCCAGTAGGTTTGGTCTAGTACACACTTGTGGGCAGTATTGTGCCCAGGATGGCGACGAATACTATCGATCCAATGATTCATGTGGCGGTAGCTGGGGACTTTGAACCACGGACAGCGAAGATAGCGGATCCTGCAGTTGGTACGTCTCCCATCCATAGCATTCACACATGCCACTCAAGGACTCGTTTCATAGACCTTAAAACCAAACATGCCTTCGCCTGCGAAATACGAGAAATGCTTGACACAACCCGAGATTCAGAATCTACTCGGCGTATTACATTTCCTCATTCCAACACTCCTGGATCTCCTTCGTAATGGTGAAACCTCTTTCGAAAGGATTCGTTGGAATTTCAGTTCCGGCGCGTTCTTATCGAAATACTCCAAAGACTCCCGACCTCAGAAGCTGCACGCCCCCATATAAATTCCAATTTTCGATTGTCTATACCATGTTGTGCGCCACGACAATGAAGACAACGCAGTCTTGTGCTGCAAAGCGCTTATCGACCACGTCCGCAACTACAGGTGCCTCAATGACGAGCGAGTGGCAGAGTTCACCGTCATGTTCCAAGAAGCTTTAAGCCACATGCCTACCCTAGTATCCCAATTGCTTTCCGCAGATTCTGCACCGATGGACCCCAATACATCTCTTCCAGGACTCAGCAGCTTCAAAACACTCGCAGAAATGGGATTAGTCATGGTTATGTACCAGCGCGCTCTGAGGACGATCTCGCCCGCAGTCAAGAACACAATGACGCCAAGTCTTGAAGTGGTTGAACTAGTGCCTCCAGCCCAGATGAAAGAGCGAGACGACTACGAGGCTATGGGAGGTATTTGGGCCGGAATGGCCTCCACTATCAAGAATCCCGGCGCGTACACAGACTTTATAAGTGCCCAAATCAAGGTCGGTGACTTAACGCTATTGGTACAGTCGAGGCTGACTGAGAGTTCAATAGCTTCTGTCATATATGCTTTACATCACCAAGCAGCTCAACGATCAACCAGAATTCGGAGAGCGCCTTACACTTGCCGCACTTCGGCTACTCCAAGACTGTCCTTCTACATCCACAACTCTTCGAAAGGTACGTGTTCTCACATCACCGGACATGTAGGCGAAGTTGTTTACCGTCTGCCAGGACTTGATGGTGGTCTTTCGTCATCTTATCAGCACACCACACCGCCGAGTCCTCGTCCCCCAAATCGACAAGCTTTTTGACGAGAGGATACTCCTAGGCACTGAACTGGGAAAAAGAGATATGCTCAGGTATGGTGACACGCTACTCTAGCCTTTGTTCAGTTTTCTTACGTGCTTATAGAACGGGTGTCTACACGGCTGTCGCAGATCTCTTCCACCATCTTCGCAGCGAGCTTACATTCCCTCAATTAACGCGTCTCGTTCACATGCACCTGCGCTTGTTACACAATCGCACATATGGAATCCAGGTGCATATTCTGGCCTCCAAAATTCTTTTTGGAACGCCAGACACAGCGGTAACCAAAGAATCTCCGGAAAACGCTGCGCGCCTCTTGGAGGTTATACTTGACAGCTGCTTGAATCGGCTCGATGCACTGGTATACACGTATGATGAGCTCATGGCCTCTGCCGAGAGGAGAAAGGAGGAGACTGCTGTCCAAGATGCAGTTTCCATCGAACAAGCCCGCCCGGTAGGCGGCGCTTTCTTTGCAATTGAGAAGTCTGAGGAAGTCCTCGCAGGTGGGTCAATCGCTACTCTGGTTCATTTTCATTATTGATTCCCCTCAACTAGAGTCGCGCCTGTTATTCAAGCTACTCTTACACGGTTTCCGGCTCACCCTGGGGAACATGAAGAAGTGCAATGCTACTCTATCCGACGGCACTCTCATATTCCGGATGTTTGAGGGGTGTATTCGCTGCATGTCTAACCTTGAACCAGATAATCGCGTGACCGAGAACAACGACTCCGTCGATTGGTTTGCCATGATCCTTTTGGAGGTCAATTTGCACGTTTTCCAAGAAGTTTGGACACACAAGATTAGCTTCTTTTTTGAATGTGCGCAGAAGAAGGTCGTGCTAATGAACGTCTGCCAAGTGCTTTTCACAAAAGAATCGACATCTCCCACGTTACTCGCCATAGTCCTCAAATTCCTCGTCGATCGCTTACCTGAACTTGGGGAGTACGACGAACATAAGGCCGCCGCCACGATCCGTCTATTCAAGATGGCATTTGGTGCAGTAGCTGCCCATCCCGCCAGCAATGAGCCCATATTGGCTTCGCATCTCGCCAAATTATTGATGGATTGTTTTCCACTTGCTACGAAAGCCTCCAAACCCACCCACTACTTCCATCTATTACGTGCGCTATTTCGAGCAATTGGTGGAGGAGGAGGAAGATTTGAGCTGTTATATAAAGAAGTCCTACCGCTTCTTCCCGAGATGCTCGAGTGCCTTAATCGGCAACTTCAAGCTACTGAGGGAGCAACAAGAGATATGATAGTCGAGTTGTGTTTGACAGTCCCGCTTCGGCTGACACATCTCCTACCTCATCTCTCGTATCTCATGCAGCCGCTGGCACTTGCTTTGCGAGGGACTCCAGAGCTCATATCACAGGGGCTTCGAACATTGGAACTCTGTATCGACAACCTCACTCCAGACTTCCTTGACCCCACCTTGAGCATTGTCTTGCGAGAGCTGATGGAGGCGTTGCACAGTCACTTGAAACCTCTCCCCGCCAACCATCATCTTGCTCACACCACTATCCGGATTCTCGGGAAACTTGGAGGCCGTAATCGTCGACTTCTCTCCAAGGAACCAGCACTCGATTATGTTCATCACTCGGACCCACCAAGGGTTACGATCTCGTTCGGAGGTGTCATGCAGAAGCTTTCACTTCAGCCAGCAATAACTTTGGCATGCCGTACAATGCGCTCCTCAACAACGGGTGCTGACGTTGTCTCTGCTTGCGAATATCTTGAGAAGTCGCTTAGCTTGCTTACGTACGAGGTGAGCTGCATTGCATCTCTACTTACTTCTAATTCTAATATTGTCTGACATATTTGTAGGGTTTGAAGGGCCGGAATGCTGAAGAACTCTTCACTTCTGCTGTAGAAGCACTCTATGACGGACTGCATCTCACTGACACCAAGGATCGAGCCGAAAACTTCCTTCGCACTCTTGCACATGGAGTGTTCGATACTGAGCTTCGTCGCGGATCATCTCGAGAAACCACTACTCGAAGCACCATCCTCCAACCATTCTTAGATGCCATTCCCCATGCATTAGCTCGCGAAAGTGCTGAACAAGCGCAACAGGCACAGGTGGTCTTGAGGTCCATCATACAGGACCTCGTGGCGTCGGCGAAACAGAATAATAGCATCGTGCCCGAGCTGTTCCCGATTCTCCAACAAATCGCGAATCGTTTCGCTGGTCTCTGCTTTGACCATTCCTGGTCCAGAAAGGCAGCAGGCTGTGCCGGCGTCAGAATAATGTCGACGACGCCAGAGGTTGGTGAAAAATGGGTACGCGATAGGGGAGGAGACCTTCTTCGCACCTTGATTCATGTACTGAAGGACCTTCCTGTCGATTTTCCTGACGTCGAGGGCATCGTAGATTTGCTCACTACAGTGCTCAAAATGATGAGACCTGATTTCGAAATCAGCTCGGATCAACCTCAAGCACGAGTCAGGTTGCTCAACCTCGCAGGAATCTTTTTCCCCGAACTGTCCAGCGTCAACCCAGTCGTCCGGGAAGCTGTTCAGAAGTGCATTGGATTGTTGATTGAGTTAGGGGGCGTGTCAGCAATCGATTTGCTTGCACCTCATCGAGAACGAATAGTGGTAGGGATCTATGCCAAACCCCTTCGAGCGTTACCCTTTCCAATTCAAATTGGCATCATCGAGGCTGTTCGTTTCATGATTAGTCTCGAACCTCCCTTGTTAGAGCTTAACGAGGAACTGCTTCGGCTGCTACATGAAACGTTGGCGCTCGCTGATGCTGAGGACGCGTCCCTTCTCGGTCGCAATAGTCTTCGCCAAGGAACAATCGAGATGACGAAACTTCGCGTAGCCTCAATCAAGCTCCTCACGGCATCTATGCCTCTTACCGACTTCTTTTCCAGACAACATCAGACCAGGCAACGGTATGTTTTGGAATTTCATGTCACAATGGATATGTGCTGACAAAGCTGCAGAGTTACCGGGGTCTACTTCAAGTCGTTATATTCCCCTTCAGCCGACGTAAAAGATGTCGCACACGAGGGACTGAGGATGGTTTTATTGCACCAAAGCAAGCTTCCCAAGGAGCTGTTGCAGACCGGGTTACGACCTATATTGATGAACTTGGCGGACCCTAAGCGTCTGTCTGTTCCCGGACTTGAGGGCCTCGCCCGGCTGCTCGAATTGTTGACCAACTACTTCAAAGTAGAGATCGGTCATAAGCTATTGGATCATTTCCGAATTGTCGCCGACCCACAGATGTTGCAAAATGCATCCCGCTCACCCTTAGGTGAAAACGAGGGCATCACGAAGCTAGTAAAGCTGGCCAACATATTTCACCTTCTCCCCTCCGCTGCAAACATGTTTCTGGAAGACCTGGTCAACGTAATTGTTCAAGCTGAGGCACAGATGCACTTTGCGGGACCGAGTCCATTTTCAGAACCATTGGCAAAATACCTTGATCGGTACCCTGTTGATGGAGTCGATTTCTTCGTGCGGAACCTTCAACTGAAACAACACATACGCACTCTTCGTAGCATTCTGCAAGCCAAGCTAGCTCCCAATCTCCTACGGGTATTGTCGTTGCGGACGCCTGCAATCCTAGGTCAGATCATTGGGAATCATGACAGGCTCCTTCCCGCTCTCTCTCTCTTCAGCGATCTTGCTACATTGGTACCCGATTGGTTCCAGCAGCATGAGTATGTCATGCCCATCCTCATTGACATATGGCGTTCTAGTGCTCCTCGATCCGAGGAAACCCCCGGCGTGATCTCCGAAACCATGCAACGCCATACGATACTCCTCAACATATTCCGTTGTGCATTGCAACAGTCCCCGCGAATTGACCTGCTTTTCGAGATCATTGCGGTATACTCACGGGACTTAGACCTCGATTTGAGCATCACCACGGATTTTCTTTACAAACATGTCGCACTATCGCATGACGTGCTGTTCCAAAGAAACGTCCTCTTTCGATTTCTGACTTGGTTTGATAGTCCCATCTCCTGGGCTCAAAAGGCATCTTTCATGTGTTATGTTTTGACACCAACAGTATTGGTTCATGCTCAGCGTTTCCCCTCGGGTCAACACCTCATCGATACCTCCTTCGTCAACCGTATCGACAGGTTAATTTGGCGTCGTGGAGAAAACACCGTGCCGAACGATGCAGATGATACTTTTGCCGTCGAGGTCCTGCATTTCACAACCATCATGATCCAGTATTACCAGCAAAATGTCGCACACTTAGCCAAAGACCTCCTCAGGTGTTCACATCAGTACCTTCAGTCCACAGAAGATCCCGTCGTCAAGCAGACTGCGTATCTGCTGAATGCTCGCTTCTTTGCGGCATTCCCCTCACCTACCAAATTTATCCTGCGAACTTGGACCGGACTACTTCGAGCACCCTCGGAAGGAACTACGCCACAGCCCCCTTCAGCACTGCGCACAGAAGGTCTGGTAGCACTGGCGCCATCTCTTTCGGCTGTCGAGATAGCGGAAAACGGATATCCCCAGTGGGCCATTACCGCACGACGCCTCCTCGCCGAAGAGGGCCTCTCCCAGCTGACAATTTACTATCTCATGGTCAAATTACCTGATCTTTTCTATCCTGTCCGCAAGCTGTTCATTACATACATCGTGAACTCTCTTCACAAGCTTGGCCTTATGGCCTCTTGCACCTTGGATTCCAGAATGGTGTCTATAGACCTTCTCCAAGTTATATTCAATTGGGAGCAGCAGGCTTTGGCTGAGGCCAAAGAAAAACAGGGTGACGATACTGCTGGATCAGACTCTCCTTGGCTTACGCCATTAGGCTACCGAGAGAACATGGTCAGCTACCTAGTTCGCCTGACTACCGTGAGCTTCGAAGGCCCCGGCCGAGCAGTTGTAATGTCTCGTGCACTCCCTCTCCTTCAGAAGATGATAGGGCCTAACGGATGGACCGACGTTGCCTTTGGGCTGCGATATTTCTCGAAAGCATTAGAGCAGGTGAGATTGCAATCGTTTGTGAACAACAATACTCAACGATATGATAGAATGAATTCGCAACGGAACCACTTCTCCATCACGCCGTCGCCTCCGCCAAGGTTCTGCAAATCATAGCCGCAGAACAGGATGACGCCTGGTATACTGCCAACGCTTCCACGCTGGAAAAGCTTGTTCGAAAGGGAATGATTAGCGACGACTACAACCTCCACGATGCGCTACATCCCATATTCGATCGTTTAGTCAAGCTTTTTCCTCTTCCAAAAGAGGAAGAAGAGCAGCAGGGCGATCTTGCCGACTTCCATGCCTTCATTTATTCAGCTATAGGTGACAATCTGCGAAACACGACAAACCTACGAGGCGTCCTCTTGATGCTCAAATCAGTCGTCGAGGTGGTACCCGAACGTATTGAGGCCTTCAGCGCTCACCTGATGAAGTTATTGGGCAAGGTGTTGAAGGAACATGTTGGAGCACCGCCGTCGGTTACCCTGGACAGCACTTCAAAACTGCTGGTGTCCATTGTTGATATCTGCCAGATATCGATGGCGTTTCTAGGCGAGCAGAGGAAGTGGATGCTCAGCAATCTACTCGTCATGGTTGAGAAGTCAAAAAATCTGGCCCTATGCCAATATTTACTTGACCTCGTCAAGACATGGTCTTTAGTCAAACAGGATACATATCCCACCATGAAGGAGAAAGCACAACTCTTGCTCAAGATGGTCCACTTCGAAACCAAAGCCGACAATGTCTTCCATTCCTTCCTCGAATTAGTCCATGAGATATACACGGAGCCGTCACTTCGACGGAGCGACCTGACCTCTCGACTAGAACCATTGTTCTTTGTTGGTTGCCGAGCTAAGGACGCCACACTTCGAGCTCGTTTCATGGACCTATTAGACATTAGTGTTCCACGCTCCACCTTCAGTCGTCTGACCTACATTCTAGGTGTCCAGAACTGGGAGCCACTTGCAGACCATAATTGGATATACCTTGCAGTTCATCTCCTTCTGGGTGCCGCGGATCCCGACACAGCAGATCGCAGGACAGCTTCTGTTACTACCTCTTCCCCCTCCCTTATCCCTCGCCCGAAAGCACAGAGTGTAGTGAGGCCCATGCAGCATCTAGTATTCCTTGATCCCAAGGCAGCTCATGATCTCTGGCTTTCATCATTCCCTGCAGCTTGGTCATCTCTTTCCCGCCGTGAACAAGGGGAGATAACCATTCACATGATCAACCTTCTCGCAAAAGACTATCACAGTAAACAGTCAGAGATGCGTCCAAACGTTATCCAAACGCTATTGAACGGTGTGCTTGCTTGTGCGCCTCCGATGACTCTTCCTCCGCACTTAGTCAAATACTTGGCAAAGACTTTTGGGGCATGGCATATTGGTTTGGAACTCTTGAGCTCGTCGTTAGAGCATTTAAGGGATGACGAACCAACTGGCAGAGACTACGTCTACGATTCGCTAGCCGACGTCTACTCTGAGCTAGCGGAGGAGGACCTCTTTTATGGGCTCTGGCGGCGTCGTTCTTTGCACAAGGACACTGAGGTCGCCATAGCATTTGAACAGAATGGGATGTGGGAGCAAGCACTCAATGCATATGAGTCGGCGCAGAACAAAGCTCGGTCAGGTGCTATACCATTTTCGGAAATGGAGTATTGTTTATGGGAAGATCATTGGATTCTGGCAGCGGAGAAACTGCAGCAGTGGGAGATATTATATGACCTGGGGAGGAATGAAGGTAATCATGACCTGATGCTGGAAAGTGCTTGGAGGACCAAAGACTGGGTGGAAAATCGAGAGGCTTTAGAGGAACTCATGTCTCAGCTTCCGGAAGTCACCACTCCTCGACGTCGAGTATTCGAAGCGTTCCTGGCTTTGCTCAAAAATCCCAGCGGACTCGAGAAGAACTTAGAGTTCACCAGGATTCTTGAAGACGCTATGCAAATGGCTCTTCGCAAATGGATCGCGCTTCCACCCCATCTATCTGTCGCTCACGTTCCTTTGCTACAACACTTCCAGCAGTTTGTTGAGCTGCAGGAAGCGGTCCAAATTTTTGCATCTCTGTCATCCACGAACGCATCGAATCTCGAGAAGAAGTCATCAGACTTGAAGATGGTACTACAGGCGTGGCGCGAGCGTTTGCCGAACATTCACGATGATATCAGCATATGGAGCGACCTCGTTGCGTGGCGGCAGAATGTTTTCCATGCCATCAACAACTCCTACATTCCTCTCATCAACACTGCACAGGGGTCCGGCGGCGCGGCGAATGCCAATACAGCGGGTTACCGTGGCTATCATGAAACTGCCTGGATAATCAACCGATTTGCTCATGTAGCAAGGAAACATGACCTTCTCGACGTTTGCTTTACATCTCTGGCGAAGATATACACGCTACCCAATATCGAGATCTCAGAGGCCTTCTTGAAGCTCCGAGAACAGGCCCGGTGTTACTACCAAAAACCCAATGAATTACAGGCGGGCCTAGAGGTCATCAACAACACGAACCTTGTTTATTTCTCGCAGTCTCAGAAAGCGGAATTCTACACTCTGAAGGGCATGTTCCATGCTCGTTTTGGACGCAATGAAGATGCAAACACTGCATTTGGCCAGGCTGTACAAATGGACATGAGCCAGGCAAAATCGTGGGCAGAATGGGGTCGCTACAATGACCAGATGTTCAAGGATCAGCCTAATGAATTGTCACATGCAGCCAACGCCGTCAGCTGTTATCTCCAAGCCGCAGGGTTGTATAAAAACGGCAAGAGTCGACCTCTTCTCACTCGAGTTCTATGGTTGCTAAGTGTTGATGACGGTTCATTCACGATATCACGCGCTTTCGACACCTATAAAGGAGATGCAGCATTTTGGTTCTGGATCACCCTCATTCCCCAGCTGTGTGTGTCTCTCTCCCATAGAGAAGTCAAGCAGGCTCGTTATCTATTGTTCAATTTGGCTCGTCATTACCCGCAGGTGTGTTTGTAGAACTTTGGCCTATTTGGTCCTCGATATTGACTCGTGGCTTTCAGGCGCTATTCTTCAATTTAAGGACTACTCGTGAAGAGCTTACACACCTTAAGAGGATGGCAATGGCTAAGTCTGGGAGCGGCGGTCAAGCTGTGAATGCCCCCGCTCAACGCCCAGGAGATCCCAGTGGCGACACCCCCGCGGGACAAGACACGACAACAGGTCCTCAGCCTATGGAAGGCGTTGAGTCTCAGAGGCATGGTGCGGCTCCTAATGTAAATAATGACCCTGTAGGCTTTCCACGGCCAACGTGGGATTGCGTTGAGGAAATCGTGCAACTTCTCAAGACTGCTTTCCCGCTACTGACACTCAGTTTGGAGACAATAGTAGACCAGCTCATCACACGGTTTAAGCCTACCTTCGAGGAGAATATATACCATCATATACACCTTCTCCTTGGGGATGCCATGCAGGTGAGTCAGACATATATTTCTGATCTAACTGCATTTAAAGTGACATCGTTCATAGAACTACACTCTGAAGATGAACCAAGTCGACGACGACGGGCAAGTGACCTCTCAAACAACAAATGCTCTTGCACGGCTGGCTCAAGGAATGGCACCTGGTCAAATAAGGGTGAATATCCTTTTCACATATGTCATCTTTATCTTACGAGTCACGTAACAGCGAGAATGGGAAGACGATTTTGTTTCCAGCAAACTATCCCACTATGAATATATCCAGCGGCTACAGCGATGGCGAGACAAATTTGAAGCCTTGTTGGATTCGCGACCACGTTTGCAAAACCTGGACAGTCTTTCACACTATTTAACGGAATTCCAGTATAGCAAGGTCGACGAAATTGAAGTTCCTGGCCAGTACACAGAGGTAAGTCTTCCGTCCATGTATAACTGGAATAGTTCTAACCCTAGCATCAGGACAAGGACACCAACCAAAACTTTGTTCGGATTCAGCGACTCGCTTCCAAATTCGACATCGTCCGGCATTCGGGTTTCTGTTGGAGACGAATCACCATCATAGGCAACGACAATTCCAGGATCTCGTTCACCGTGCAGAACCCATATCATCGTTCATTCCGCCGCGAAGACAGAGTTCACCAGATATTCCGAACTTTCAATGGGTGAGTTAGTCATGTTGTTATGCTATGCGCAAAGGCTAACGTCTTCATCACAGGGTTTTAGCGAGGAAAAAGGAAAGCCGAAAACGAAACCTCTTTTTCCACATCCCTGCCGCCGTCTCTTGTAGTCCAAACATACGCCTCTATCAGTCTGATCCCTCGTACATCAGTTTATCCGACGTTTATGATCTTCATTGTCAAAGTCTGAGTATCACAAGGGAGGATCCCATCCTCTTATGTGGTGAGAAGGTGCGGAAGGTGTTGCGCGAGTTCAGACAAAACACTCGCACGGTAATATTCTTCTGTAGAATGCTCTTACAACGTTGCTAAAACTGTATCACAGCTCAGCAAAGTTGAATACCTCACGCTTAAAAAGGGTATCAACGACGAAGTCGCAGCCAAGATGGTCCCTGAAGACGTCCTTACGAAAGTAAGTCGTGAATCTAGACGTTATTTGATTCTGATTCTCAATCCACTACAGTACATGATGCGAACCATGGATGGTCCAAGTAATCTGTGGCGCATGAGGAAACAGTTCACATTACAACTGGCGTCAGTTAGTTTCATGACATATCTGCTGTGTGTAGCGAGCCGGCATCCGTCCCGATACTCTGTCTCTCGTTCGACTGGCCTCATCACAATGACTGATGTGTACCCTGGTTAGTAGTTCGTAGTTGGTTGTCTTGCAGTACTAATTATTCGCTTAGGTCTCTCGACTGCTGCACCTGTCTTTGCCACGAATGATGTTGTTCCGTTCAGGTATACACCGGCACTGCAGCACTTTGTTGGTCACATCGGTATGGAAGGACTGTTGGTTCCAGCTCTCATGGCTATCGGACGCTCATTGACCGAGCCAGAGGTACGAAACTACATTTTGTCCAAGGCAATAACTACTCACTTTCTTTTAAAGTATCCACTGGAACAACAACTATGCCTCTTCGCTCGCGATGAAGTCATGGCGTGGCTCTCTACCCGTTCACTCCCAATGGTTGTTGATCTAGTCTTCCGTCAAAACGTAGCGAACATGATAGATGGGGTTGTATCTCGTGCGGAAACTGTGGCATGCAAAGTGGAAAGGGAACAGGTGAGAAGCTTGGAAGCCTCCGTCCAAGGTATATTTCTCACGTGACTACTTGCAGGCCTTGCAAAATGCTCCAACGACCACCCCAGTGATGAGCACCCTCATAAGTCTCATCTCTAGCGCTACAAACCCGATCCAGCTGACTAAAATGGGAGATATGTACTACTCGTGGTTCTAGATTTACCTTCATGCTCGTCGTTGCTATCATCATCTGTATTCTATGTATCAATATGCGTGTTTTTTGGAAAGTAATGTAAATTCATCATCTTGTATCAATGCTTTCAAGGTTTGCTCTGCCACATTTGGAAGGAAAGCTCCTTCAACAGATAACTGCTGTTACAACATACACAATATTTAAAAGAGTACTTGAAGATATGAGGCGAGAATGAATCAGGACTGGGCCATTCAGCGTTGCGAACCTCTCACAAAGCCTTCCGTCTGTCTATAGGTTTGTATATAGCTTTCGCAATCCAACATCATCTGCAGACCCAAAGACATTAGTATCATGCATATAGGGTCAATGAAATAGCTCACATCCTCCGTCATAACATATACATCTGACCCTGGCCTATTGTACATCATCGCATTGGCGAACATCTGATACACATCCCTCTGGAACTCGAGTGAATTACTGATAGCACCGTCCTTGATCCTTGTCTTGATTGTCTTCAAATCCATGGGCCGTTTCACAATATCATGATAATCAGGGGCTTCGGAATCTTTGATAGGGTTGTGGAAAATGGTGCCGTTGCGGTGTTGGGAGATTTGTGAATGAAGCATTCCAATGACGTTTCTGGAATTTTTTGGCGGCACTTTGGCCATCACCTCGTTTACGGGCTCGTGAAGTGGATGCAGGACCTTGAGTACTTGTTAATCGCTGATATTTTAATTGAAGCGGCTACATACCGGATTCCTCCTCCTCGACTGGTTCTGACTCGTCTCTCGAACGTTTCTTGTCTCGTGTGTCATCCTCGACAAACGATGCGCGGCGTTTGCCTGGTAAATCTGTTCAGGTCGAGCTTACATGTAGGAAAAAAGGTATTCACCTTGACGTTTGGATTGCTGAGTATCAGCAGCGGGTGATTCTGCTTCATCCCTTACTTCTCGTTCTGGTGTTCCAGTTTCCGAGGGGGCAGGGTCTGCTGTTCGAGTTTGGCGCCTGTTCCGCGTCGGACGATTCCCGGAAATGCTTGGCCGGCCGCGACGTCCTCCTGACGAACAAGTTGAGGCTAACTGCAATCGGGAATTTGAAAGGCGACTTACGACGACTCCTTTGTACGTGAAGTGGTTCGTCGCCCGAGGAGATTTCGTCTTCTGTTGCGTTAGGGTCGATTGTGGGTTCGGTGGTATCTGGTGGCTCTTGCTTCGGGGAAGGTGGCGGTGGCTTGGGCGAATCGGCTGGCGGTGTGGGTGCTTTATCGACGTCTATGTTTGTGGACGGACCGGCGTCTGCTTGACTAGGAGCATCAGAATCGTTGGGTATATCTTGTGGCTCTGCTTCGACATGGACATCCTCGGGCTGCTGGTCACTTTCAACTTGGTGGGGTGCGGGGACTTGTGCTTCTGTAGCGGGTTGTTCGTCTTGCGCAGCCGGTGTCTCTGGTTCAGGTACCAAGAGGGCATCCATGTCAATATCTTGAGGTGAGCCAACAGGTACGGCACTTTTCGGCTCCTCGTCTTCTACTTCGCCTTTCTCTTCGGTCGTCTCGGTATCGCCACTGGCGTCATCTTCGGAGAGGGCAGGAGCAGGTGTAAGACTAGTTGCTTCATGTTCAGGAAGAGACGTAACCTGTTCGTCTGGTTATTGACAAAAAGATGGGAGATTTACGACACATACCTCCGTTTCAGTCTTTTTATCCTCCTGTACGTCTTTCGCGGCGTCTTCCTTATTCGGATGCGATGTCTTTTGCTGGCTGCTTCTGATTTGGTCAATCTCGGCGACTACCTTTCTGTCAAAGGTCATCGGTGAACTGTGTGGCCGGCCGACAGACACATTGATTACGCACTTGAATTTATCCTCCTCTTCACCTATCTGAGCTTTAAGTTCAAGCAGACGAGAGTGAAAGTGTATTTGAGCGAGCCTTAGGTTCTGTGGAGCTATACAACGTGTAAGAAAAAGATAACAATAGGTCCGGTAAAGCTTGCCTCGAATAGCATTGTCTGCTTCTGTACTAGAGCTTTGATAAGTGAGAACCGCGTGTCACAACAGCCACCCTCACATTTCCAATGCTGCTTCAGCCCTAAGGGTTTTGTAGAATGCCTGACATGACTATAAAAGTCTTCTGATCAGAATCAGATTCCAAGGTGTCAAAGAAAGTAAATGACCTGAGCTGTGAAGAAAGACTTGCGATGACCCAATAAAGGGTGTTTTGAGAGTAATTTTGCGACTGAATTCCAGGCGTTTGCACCGACTTCGTATACAGCCTGGGAGAGAAGAAGTTTGTCGAGAGCGGACAGAGCAGACGCGTCTGCCTCACGTCGTGTCATTGCATTGAGCTTGAAGCGAGTTTGAAGAAGACGGTCAGGGTGGAAGAAAGAAGGTATGGGAATTATCACGTGAGATGACATAAGTTTGGGGTATTACACCGCGCAGTTGCCCCCCGAAATCAACTCGTCACCCTCCTTTCCCTTTCCCATCAACATGCATCTCCTCGCTGCTCTCCTTCCTCTCGTTCCCCTCGTCGCCGCAGACGTTCACAGACTCAAGCTTGAGAAACTTCCTCCGGCTCACTCAAATCCCGAGCTAGAGGCTCTTCACCTTGCAGAGAAGTATGGTGGAAACGTTGCCCAGTCTCCTCTGCTCGGCGCAGGTGGTGCTGGCCGTCGCCTCCGAAAGGGAGGCGATGACCTTTACTGGACGCAGGAGATGGTCAAGGGTGGTCACGGCGTTCCTTTGAGCAGTGAGTCGCCTTCATTCTTTCCCCCAAACCCTGAATTGGTGCCTAACAACCAAACCTAGATTACATGAATGCTCAGTATTTCACCACAATTCAACTCGGTACACCTGCTCAGGAAGTATGTGGACTCTTGCATATGGCTTTGTATCCATAATCTGATGATTTCACTCGCAGTTCAAAGTCATTCTCGATACAGGGTACGCGACTTCATATCTCGTTATATGGTAGCCACACTGACACTTTGCACAGTTCTAGCAACCTTTGGGTCCCAAGCACTCAATGCACATCCATCGCGTGCTTCTTGCATGCCAAGTATGACTCGTCGGCCTCGTCAACATACAAGGCCAATGGCTCCGAGTTCTCCATTCAATATGGTTCGGGGTCCATGGAGGGCTTCGTCTCCAACGACAAACTCACCATCGGCGACCTTGTCATCCCAAGCCAGGACTTTGCAGAGGCCACTAAGGAGCCTGGGCTTGCCTTTGCCTTCGGAAAGTAAGTTGGATAGACTTCGTTTTCTGTTATATCCTGATTATTTATCCTAGGTTTGACGGTATCCTTGGTCTCGGATATGACACTATCTCTGTCAACCACATCGTACCTCCTTTCTACAACATGATCAACAACAAGTTGATTGATCAGAAACTCTTCTCCTTCCGACTCGGCTCGTCGGAGGCAGATGGAGGTGAGGCTATCTTTGGTGGCATTGACGAGAGTGCGTTCACCGGCGACATCCAATATATTCCTGTTCGCCGCAAGGCTTACTGGGAAGTTGAGCTGGAGAAGGTTGCTTTCGGTGACGACGAGCTTGAGCTTGAGAACACTGGTGCTGCTATTGACACTGGTATGATTTTCGTTACCTTCATAGAAGCCATTGCTAAGTGGCAATTGAATAGGCACTTCTCTCATCGCGCTCCCCACTGACATCGCTGAGATGCTCAATGCTCAGATTGGTGCCAAGAAGAGCTGGAATGGTCAATACACCGTTGATTGCTCCAAGGTCCCTTCTCTCCCTGACCTCACTTTCTACTTTGGTGGCAAGCCATTCCCCATCTCGGGAACTGATTATATCCTTGAGGTCCAAGGCACGTGTATCTCTGCCTTCCAGGGTCTCGACATGCCCCCAAGCGTAGGATCATTGTGGATAGTTGGTGCGTACTTGTCAGAACACGATGCTAAAGCATGTTTCTAATTGTTCGTAATAGGTGATGCTTTCCTCCGGAAATGGTACACTGTTTATGACCTTGGCAACAATGCTGTTGGTTTTGCCAAGTCGAAGTGAAGTGAACGTTAGTTTCGATATGGATTGCAATGTTATGACTTTCCTTGTACCATACATCATGTTATCTGGTAGTAGTATAAACACGCCGTATTTATAATGGCAAATGCTGTGGAGTGACCATCGCGATTGTGCTCCTTGAACGAGGAGAGAGCGCTCGGCCCGGTCTTGGACAAGAGTTTCTCACGGTAAGTGCAACCAGCGAAAACCAAGTTGTCATGAACTTCAACCAGCCGCTGCAGGACTAGTACTCATCCCCCTACGCGACGCGCAAGCTGCCTAGAAACTTCCTGTAATCGTCACCGGGATTGACTACAGGTCTAGGACTCCTCAAGCTTTGTACCGCTTGAAGCTCGCTTTTTCGAGAGGAGAGACGGTCGTTGTGGTGTCCATTCAAGGCATATCTCTATTCAACACGACCATCCTCGTGTCTCTCAGGCTCCCGCCGCTACGCAATTCATGGATATGGGCGCTGATAGACAGCCCTCTACTCTAGGGAGGTGTTGTAACTCGGTCTCGATATAGCAAGCTGTTCATTCAATCTCGGGATAGGCATCATCATGTGAGCAATACTATGCTACATAGAGCCACAACGTATCCCAGACATCCTACATGCATCTCTTCGTCGCTCTCCATCTCGCTGTTTTCGTCGCCGCAGACGTTTACAAACTCAAGCTTGAGAAACTTCCTCCGGCTGGCTTGAAGCCTGAACTAGAGGCTCTTCACCTCGCAGAGAAGTATAGTGGAAATTCTGTTCAGTCTCCTCTGCTAGGCGCAGGTGGTGCTGGCCGTCGTCTTCGAAAGGAAGGTGACGACCTTCAGTGGATGCAAGAGGGTGGTCATGGCGTTCCTTTGAGCAGTAAGTGTACTACTTTCGTGCCCCCTCGAATTAGTGGCTGACAACCACTTCTAGATTATATGAACGCACAATATCACACAACAATCTCGCTCGGTACGCCTCCTCAGGATCGTACGTTGACCATGCCATTTCTATCTGTACTATATCCTAATGACTTCATTTACAGTTCAAAGTCGTTCTCGATACAGGGTAGATAACCTTTCTGATGTGACTCGCGCATTGGCCCAATTGACACTGTACAGCTCTAGCAACCTTTGGGTCCCAAGCACTCAATGCACATCGATCGCGTGCTTCTTGCATGCTAAGTATGATTCGTCGGCCTCGTCGACATACAAGGCCAATGGTTCTGAGTTCTTCATTCAATATGGCTCGGGGTCCATGGAGGGCTTCGTCTCCAACGACAAACTCACCATCGGTGACCTGGTTATCCCTAGCCAGGACTTTGCAGAGATCACTAAAGAACCCGGGTTCATATTTGCCTTTGGAAAGTAGGTCAGGTTTAAGTTGTCTCGTGTTCTTTACTAAGTATCTGTGCTAGGTTTGACGGTATCCTTGGTCTCGGATACGACACTATCTCTGTCAACCACATCGTACCACCCTTCTACAACATGATTAACAACAAGTTGATTGATCAGAAACTCTTCTCCTTCCGACTCGGTTCGTCGGAGGCAGATGGCGGTGAAGCTATCTTCGGTGGGATTGACGAAAGCGCCTTCACCGGCGACATCCAGTACATTCCCGTTCGCCGCAAGGCTTACTGGGAAGTTGAGCTGGAAAAGGTTGCTTTCGGTGACGAGGAGGTTGAACTTGAGAATACTGGTGCTGCTATTGACACTGGTATGATCTTTGTTACCCTCCATTTTCGCTGTTACTGAATCGATGCTAAAAGGCACTTCTCTCATTGTACTTCCTGTTGAATTTGCCGATATCCTTAATGCTGA
The DNA here is from genome assembly GCA_037176845.1 of Paramarasmius palmivorus. Lineage (NCBI taxonomy): Eukaryota > Fungi > Basidiomycota > Agaricomycetes > Agaricales > Marasmiaceae > Paramarasmius > Paramarasmius palmivorus. The sequence goes on along the minus strand of JAYKXP010000003.1, from coordinate 1,292,939 downwards.
AATTGGCGCCGAGAAGGGCTGGAACGGTCAATACACTGTCGACTGCTCCAAGGTCCCTTCTCTCCCTGACCTCACTTTCTACTTTGGTGGCAAGCCATTCCCCATCTCGGGAACTGATTATATCCTTGAGGTCCAAGGCACATGTATCTCTGCCTTCCAGGGTATCGACATGCCCCCAAGCATAGGACCATTGTGGATACTTGGTACGCACTTGTCAAAACACGACGCTAAAGCATGTTTCTGACCGTTCGTAATAGGTGATGTTTTCCTCAGGAAATGGTACACTGTCTATGATCTTGGCAACAATGCTGTTGGCTTTGCCAAGTCGAAGTGAAGTGGAGGGCCGATGTAGATGTTAGTTTCGATATGGATTACAATGTCTTGACCTCCTTTGTACCATACATCATGTTATCTGGTAGTAGTGTAAACACGCGTACACCGTATTTGTAGTGCCACGGCGGAGTTGACCTCCTTGAGCCTGCTCAAACTCGTCGATGGAACCACGCGAATCCAGCCTTATCGCTCACGTGATGCGCGACAAGCTTGTTAAGGTTTGTCATCGTCACAGATCCCTCGAGCTCAAGCGCTCAAGCTCAGGTTCTATACTCGCCCGCTTGAAGCTCGCCTTTTCGAGAGGAATTTTAGGGATGGTTGTCGGTGCGGGTTCGTAGCTCGTGTGGTGTCCATTTAGCGCATCTCTCTTTGTTCGACGCGACCACTGTCTTCATGGTCTCCCGCCGCTGCGCAATTCATGGATTCCGGCGGCGCCGATAGACAGGCCTCTGCTCTACGGTGCTGTAACTCGGTCTCGATATAGCAGGCTGTTCTTGAGCTGTTCATTCGATCTCGGGATGGGCGTCATCATGTGGTATATCAGGCTACATAGAGGTACATTGTCCCGCAATCGTCCTACATGCATCTCCTCGCTGTTCTTCCTCTCGTTCCCCTCGTCATCGCAGACGTTCACAGACTCAAGCTTGAGAAACTTCCTCCATCTCATTCAAACCCCGAGCTAGAGGCCCTCCACCTTGCAGAGAAGTATGGCAATTCTGCCCAGTCCCCTCTGCTCAGCGCGGATGGTGCTGGCCGTCGTCTCCGAAAGGAAGGTGAAGACTCTCAATGGATGCAAGAGGTGGTCAACGGTGGTCATGGCGTTCCTTTGAAAAGTAAGTTTACTACTTCGTGCCTCCTCGAATTAGTGCCTCACGATCATTTCTAGATTTTATGAACGCACAGTATTACACGACAATCTCGCTCGGTACGCCTCCTCAGGATGTACGTTGACCACACGATTTCCATCTCTTTGTGGACCACACTTGATGACTCCATTCACAGTTCAAAGTCATTCTTGATACAGGGTAGGTGACCTTGGTGATTCGCACATTAGCCCAATTGACACTGCATAGCTCTAGCAACCTTTGGGTCCCAAACACTAAATGCACGTCGTGGTTCATCCCTTGCTTCTTGCGCGCCAAGTATAACTCGTCGGCCTCGTCGACATACAAGGCCAATGGCTCTGAGTTCTCTATTCAATATGGCTCGGGTTCTGTGGAGGGCTTCGTCTCCAACGACAAAGTCACCATCGGTGACCTTGTCATCCCTAGCCAGGATTTCGCAGAGGCCACTAAGGAATCTTGGGGGCTTGCATTTATCTTTGGAAAGTAGGTCGAGTTCAGCTTGTCTCGTGTTCTCTAAAATTACTGAGTATCTGTTCTAGGTTTGACGGTATCCTTGGTCTCGGATACGATACGATCTCTGTCAACCACATTATACCTCCTTTCTACAACATGATCAACAACAAGTTGATTGATCAGAAGCTCTTCTCTTTTCGACTCGGTTCATGGGGAGCAGATGGCGGCGAGGTTATCTTTGGTGGCATTGACGAGAGTGCTTTTACTGGTGAGATCCAGTACATTCCTGTTCGTCGCCAGGCCTACTGGGAAGTTGAGCTGGAGAAGGTTGTCTTCGGTAATGTCGAGATCGAGCTTAGGAATACTGGTGCTGCTATTGACACTGGTATGTTTCTTGTTACTTTTTACTTTTGCTGTTACTGAATTAAAGCTAAAAGGTACTTCTCTGATTGCACTTCCTGTTGAAATCGCCTGGATGATTAATGCTAAAATTGGCGCCGAGAAGGGCCAGAATGGTCAATACACCGTTAACTGCTCGAAGGTTCCTTTCCTCCCCGACTTCACTTTCTACTTTGGTGGCAAGCCATTCCCCATCTCGGGAAGTGATTATATCCTTCAGGTACTAGGTACATGTATCTCTGCCTTCCAGGGTCTTGACATGTCCTCAAGCGCAGGATCACTGTGGGTGGTTGGTACGTACTTGTCAGAACATGAATTCGACACCAATAGACGATTCTAACCAAAATTCGTTCCAGGTGATGCTTTCCTCAGGAAATGGTACACCGTCTATGACCTCGACAACAATGCTATCGGTTTCGCCGAATTGAAACGAGATCCTCTCTCCCTGATCACAATACTTACAGCCTTCATAGTAGTTCTCATATTTGTTCTCTTGATGTACATATTCAAGTTCCTGAAATCATGACTCCTTGTACAATAAATAGCGGAGTAGCATATACGACATCATGTATATCAAAGTGTAACGAATAGAATTTGGTCGACGTTGACGGGCACTGAGATTGGCTGCAGGTTTATTTAAGTTGAAAGGGCTAAGTAAGCGGGTTTGTCCAACGCGTCCATCGTCATCATGTCTTCTGCTGTACCGCGACGGGCAGCACCAACCATAAACGACCTTCGTGTAGGTTTACACCTTTTTTAGGTCTGTGTTGTCTCTATTGATTTCTGTCTCCAGGTAAAAGAATGCTTCATTTGCCAAGAAGTCGAACACCATGATGGTCAATCCTACTTCCTATGAATTCCAAAGCACAAACTCATCATTCTCCTTCTCCTCTTAGACCCCGGTCATTCGCCGGAAGACTGGGTTCATCCATGTAAATGCACACTCATTGCTCACCAGTCTTGCCTCATGGACTTGATAAGACATTCATTGAAAACGCGACCACGATCCCCTGTACAATGCCCCCAATGCGGCTTCAAATACAAGCTAGTTCAACGCAGGATGTTTTTCACAGTCACGAATCTTTTTTTCCGAGTTGGAGAACGCGTAATCAATCTCGCAAGCTCTGGTTTCATGCTGTCGTGTGGATTGGTCATGGGCGGTGGATTCATCTATTTCGGTGCAACAGCACTAGGAGAGCAGGCGACAAGGTTGATGTTCGGGGATGAGTGAGTTTTGCGTTTGGACGTTCGCGAAACGATACTGATAGATTTAGACTTTTTGACTTGCTGTTGACTGATGAACCCGCCAACTGGCCAGGACTTCCACGATTCTTCGTGCCTCTCGTCGCTGCGCGATTTATGACACGAACCTTCAGCAACATTATTTCCCTCGCAGGCATGTACATCATGTGGCCCAAAGTCCCACCTCCAGCCGTTCAAGAGAAGCTCTTAGCAAATTCGAACAGGATCGACCGTATTGTCCCCGACTATAGACCACGCACATCAACGTCGTGGCCACCTCGAATAGCCCAATTCGGTGGTATCGTTGCAGCTACGAGTATTGTTTACTCTCTACTCTTCAACAAATTCCGACGATGGGTTTTGGACCTACCGAGACAGGTCGAACGCCCTACTCGCCGTCGACGTCGTCGAGGACATCGAATAGCTGGAAATTTGAACCTCAACCTGGGCAGAGACGGAAATCGACGTCGGCAGGCACAGGCTGGTGCTCCAGCTCCAGAACCCGATGTAGACGACGATGACGACGACGAGGATCCACGGATAGTCCGTCTAGAGGGTATCACTCGAATCTCGATATAGCAAACTTTTCAGTGGACTCTTTACTCCCTTTATTGCCAACGGCATAGGGCATTTGCTATACCTGTGGTCCATGCACCTGACACCCTTGCGGTCACTTTTGGGAATACGACCCCCTGGCATCAGCGCTGGCCCACCGCCGAAACTGATTCCAGAGTTCACAAACAGCGTTCATCGAGCTTGGTATTGGCAATGGTTTACAGATGAAACGATTGATCAAATGGACCCCGTTTGGTTTGTCTCATTTTTGAGCGTCCGGTTGAATATATTACTGACAGCTGTATCTCAGGATACGGAACACTGTGGGTCTGGGGATATATGTAGTCGTAAGTCCAGATTTCTGGTATGAGTCTTGAGACTCCCGCTGACATAGTATTCAGGGTCGGGACTGCTTACATCTATTTCATCTATGGCTCGCGAAGAGGGAGTTGGCTAGTCGGAGACTGAAGAATCGAGATTTCGCTGGTATCGACCCAGCACAATTGGACCTCCTACCCAGATCGTGATAACTAATTTAAAGTGTACATCCAGCCAGCAGTATGCTATTGTATCCTGACAATGCATAATTAACAACCAACTCGTCCGATGTAATAGCTACACATATTGTAAGTCATAAATGATTGCAGATGGTGAAAGACGAAGGAATGCGTGTATAAATATCAGGGAAGCTCGACACGTAACAATCGTAGTTGCCTCTGTATCGAGGATTCAGGTGTCTTGCGACGAGACTTTTGTCCCTTTCGCGTGTCATGCTCTAGGTCCTCATCTTCTTTCTCATCGTATATATACGCGGCTGAGAATGTTGATGGTTTTCTTGGAGTTGGGCTTCTCCGCGGAGACGGCTCTAATTTTTGCCTCTTCGTCGACCGTTTCTCCTCTTCATCAGAGCTGGAAGGTGGTGTAGACTCCTCAAAAGCCTTGATATCACCCCTCACTTTTCGCTTCTTCTTCGGCCGCCTCTTCTCCTGTACAACGACCAAGGGTACAGAATCTTCTATTCTCTTCGTCTCCTCACTTGAGCTTTCTTCTTCCTGCTTCGGCTCCTCTACGACCACGTCGCTGCCATCGTCGGCCATTAAAGTGAGGTTACGTTTACGACGACTGAATGTGTCGGTGAACGTAAACTGCCCCTGGTGTTGCAATGCCTTTGCTCTCGCAAAGCTGGGAATGAGCGGCATCTTCTGGAGGTCCGTGCCATGTAATAAACCCGCCCCGTCGCATTCGCAGCCTGATATCAAGCATTTCCGATGATGTTGTGTAGGTTCGACGGAGGGGATTGGTGTCGATGACTTGGATGTGGGTTTGTGTAAGGGCTTGTGTGTGGGTTTTCGAACGAATGCCGGCTGGGATTGTAGGAGGTTGAGCGAAGGGGGAAATGAACCGTCTCGTTGTTGGGTGATAAGTGATGACTGCGTAGGATGTGGTGGTAACGAGCCTCCGCGACGCTCGGTGAAATAGTTCTCCCCCGCTGACAGGCGGCGTGGTATGATGACAACCCGACGGGTAGTGTCGCTATCTGACGACGATGGCGACCGAGTGGATGGAATGGAAGGTGAGGACGAGTCTCTACTGGAAGATGAACTGCGTCGCTCTGACGAGGATGAATTCTCCGTTATGATCTGTGGTGCAACCAACGCTGGTGAAGGCTGAGTAACTGTAATTCGTATGCGTTTAGGTGGTGCAGCATTAACACCATTTGTCTGGTCCAGGCGACCCCGCTTTCCTGACGAATTCTTCACATCCTTATAGTGTTCGGACGACTCCTTGAATAAGTGCGGAAAGGAGAATGTGAAAAGGCTTTTAAGACTGCCAATGAAGGTCGTGTTGTAATCGGCCATACTGCGGTGGGAATGGTTCATGGTAGACATTGCAGGCTACACCGGGTTCCAATACTAGTGGGCACAAGGCGCGGGAAGACACCCAATAGAATTTGATGGTGGGTGCGGGGTATGTGGACTTCAGAGTCAACTGCCTCGTTCCTTTTATACCGTGTCGGCAAAACAACAATAGCAGGTGTCCAATTTGTTCCTGATGTGGATTTTGATGTTGATCCAACAACACGTTGACATTGTCCGCATTAAGCTGTGTGTGGTCTATAAAAGATGAGATGTTGCTATGCCACAGAACGCAAGGACTTACAAGAGTCCACAATGTATGTGGTCAAAAAGCAAGAATCTGCGAAATGACCTGTGGCATTGGGTCTGTTGATGTAGAGTGCCCTCGACTCATGAGACTGTTGAGTAGCCTGGAGCATACGTACGTTCAAGTTGACGGGCGGCACGCTGCTGTAATGGTGCTCGACGATTAAACCAGCTGACATGATTTCCTAGAACGTGTAGTAGTCGCCACCGAGCATCCAGTCCTTTCTATAGTTAAGGTTTCTGTGTGAAAAGAGATCTAATCAGAATATAATTAGCCTCATACGTTGCAGTGGTTGGCGCTAAGAACGCACTGAGTAGTAAGTGGCAGAGACTAGAACCATTTCAGGAATGAACTTCAAGAAGGATCTTCTTACATAGACGAAGCGTTCTTTCTCGGAGTCGATGTCACGATTCGGCGTGAGTAGAGAATGCCACTGACATGGCGAGTCAATTTGAGTCAGATCTTGAGCCAGGAGAATGAGTCGACTCACAGCGAGTCAGCTATCAGCTCAACTTGCAAACGATGAAAAGAAGCAAGAGGTCCAGGTACAAGCAACGCTTCTGAATCATAAGCGCCGAAAGCGCCAACGCCAAGAAATCTCAAATTTGTTTGGTACGGCCCGGATTGGATCGGACCACGTTTCACGCACGTGTAAGTCCTTGAGGATCATGTTTGGCGTATGTACATATTTCAAATCGTGTTTGTGGTAAGTATTTGAATAAAATCGTACACAAATTCAGTCCGGAAATGGCCCTACACTAAGCCTGACACTTCGAGGTAAACCGCCCCATCCAGCAAGTGATCGGTTCGCAATGAGATGTGTGAACCGGTGGTACTTCCGATGCCCGTGTTTCTTCACTAGCATATAAGCGCACCTATCACCATCGCTTCCGATGAATACAGCGAGGATATCTCCCTCGATGTCTTCAGTGCCAGCAAGGTGCTCTTCATAACCTGTCGAGCTGTTCGTAGCAATAATTTCTGGTCGTCCTGGATCTTCAGCAACAGCCCACTGGGACCCATCTCCGGCATGTAGGATGCGCTCCTCGACACTCGCGACATCCTGCAGCACACTCCTTAGCGCGTAAACCTCCCTGGCGACAAACGAATAATATCCCTGATCGTCCATCGTTTCGGAACCGTCGAGTTCGAAAGAATGTGCAATGTGTGCAGGTTGATCAAGTTTGACAATATTCTGGTCTGTCAAAAGGTCGATGACGTCCTTGATGGATCCGTCTTGGAGGCGAATGACAGCAGCGCCATCTACTGTCGTCTGTGGAAATCGGGGGAAAATAGATAGTTCAGGAGCTGGCGGAAGAAAATAGAGTGCCGGAATCCAGTACGCTCGACCTATAGGTTTGCTCAGTATAGCTTGCACGAGAGCAATCGTAGCACCAACGCGATCATTTTTCTCGAAATCCCCCGGGTTAAGGGTAACCCCGAAGCATTGCATTATACTGAATATCATATCGACTGGTCTGGAGGATGTACGAGAAAAGGCTGACCGCCAGATGAGGGCTTTGGAGGAGTCCATGGTTTTGTTCAAAGCACCGACCAATGCATCTAGCTGTTCGTCTCTAAACCCGAATATGGGCCGGCGGAGAGGAATGAGCGTGTCCAGGAGGGGCAATAGGGGCGCGCAAGCGATGATTCCGTCGGTAAGATACGGTGTATCTCCCCATTCTTGTTTGGAAACACTCTTTACGACCTCGTGTGTATGGGAGTCGTTCATGAAGAGAACACAGGTATCGACGTCCTGGTTGAGGATGAAAGGCGCTGCTAGAATTTCCTGCAGGGTCCAGGCACGAGACACCCAATGAGTTGTATCGTCGAGTGATGCTAGCCTCGTCAGTCCACCTGGGAGTATCAGGCACCGAGAGTGGCGATATATCGAATACATCCTTGAAATCTGCCATGCTTTATCCTCTTTCGAGGTTTGGATGATGCTGAATTGATCCAACCAGAGAAACCGATCTGGTCCACTCCCAGAAGTAGCACTATGCCTGAGTGCGCCCCAAGCAACATCCATGATGACGGCGATGCTGATTGAGCTACCCTTTTCCTCGCCCTTGACTACAAAAGTGCCCTTCGAGTTCGCCCTCTGAGACGAAGGTAAATCGTTGTTCGCATCGATTCCTCTCCAGACATACGAGACAGCGGTATAGCCTGGTATATATGGAACATCCGACTCCGGCAACTCTTCGAACTCGAAGATCTCAAAGTCTCCGAACAGACGTAAGTTGTGTAATGATAGCATCCGATAGCGGCCAGGAGTTGCATAAGGTGTTATGTCGAGACATTTCCCAGCCATCTGGGCGAAGGGGCATGAGAAGATCCTCCTCCACGACTGGTCAATCGGATGTGATTGTTGCTTCGAGACGGGCCCCCTCTCCGGCTAAGCCACGTTTAGTGTATTTAATGAGCAAAGTTCAACTTGACTGACGAGACCGCCGAACGTACTTCATGGTCCAAATGATTCATGGCCAGTTCCCCAGGCAGAGTGGGCAAATGTGACTTGGATATTTGGTCAATACGAAACTTCGACCAGCGTAAATGCACAACGGACCTGCTCGCTCTCCCTTTGGTTTCCAGATCGGCTCATCTCCGTGGCTTGTTTCCTGTTTCCTGCTAGCTTGGTCGATGAACCGCCGGGAATAACTCGTTGAAGTATCCGAGAAAAACCAAGAGACCCACACAACCACTTCTTCCCATGCACTGATTCTAGCTAGTTACTGAAATATTGAGCACACGAATGGCCAGCCAGGTAATCTTACCTCGTGTGCGGTAGTGTTTGACATAGTGGTGGTTTGACACCAAGCACAAACATGAGGATTCGTCGTGTCGATGGGTATTCGCGGATGAGGTCTATACAGGATATGAGAGCCATGATTGAATTTTCAACTTTTGAGTCTTCAATCTCTTGAATGTCAGACAAATTGTTGAGAGGAAGTCATGGTTATGGTGAGTGTCTTGAATAGGATTGGGCGCTTAAAAATCCAGACTGTCACAACGTTCACGTTTAACTACCTAAGCTTTTTTTTTCTACTGATATACTCTATTTAGATCTTCGAAAAAGAGAAAAAACGAGCACACAAGATATCTACTCGACCAGGGGAGTAACCTTCAGCGGTAGATCCGGCTCAATTGAGCCCGTACCCTTCACAACAGGTGTGACGCTCCCTCCCAATTGCCAAAATATTTCATCTTTTGGCGAGATGGAGAACTCGAAGCGCTCGAAAAGCATAGTGAGTATAAGTTCTATGTTTTCCAGATAATCAGCCGAGCCGAAAGGATAAAAGAAAACATCCAACTCACTCATCTCCATCTCAGCAAACTTGTACCCCAGACACGCTCTAGGACCCATCGTGAATGTCAACCTGGAGAATCATCAACACCTGTGTCTAAACCAAACTCAAACCATGATTGACCCACATGCTAGAATATACCGCAGGTAACTTGGCATCCAACACACTCTTTCTAGGAGGCTTCAGCCACCTTTCGGGCAACCATTCCTCAGCATCAGGACCCCACACATCTTTGTTTCGGTTATACCCAATGATGGGGATGATGATATCAGTATGAGGTTCGATAGCAACGCGGTCGACTTTGGACATGCCATCAGCAGATTGGACGGGATACATGAGGGGGATAATGGCGCTGCTATTGGACCTGTGTAAAGAGAGCTGACTGATCCGATGTAAAGAGTTCACGAGAAAATGACTAACGTGCGATAGAGCTGATCCGCAGGTGGATAACTAACAGATAAGAGGTGTGAGTACTATAGCACAAAGGCAAAAAAAGGGGGACATACAGCCGTAGTGTTTCCTTACAAATAGCGTCCAGGTAAGGAAGCGCCATTAGCGCCTCCAAGTCGAGATCCCCATTTGCCTTGCGTGCATCAGTGACTTCTTTCCTTAGACGAGCCTGGGCATCGGGAAGGATAGCCATTTGGTAGAGAATTCGGGAGAGCGTGCCTATGGGTTCACTGATTCTCTATAAAAACCGGACAATCCTTAGAACAACACACCTGCAGTAGTCTCATGCCCAGCAAACAGGATAGTCGTTATATGGCTAACAATCTCCAAGTCACTGATCTTTTCTCCTTCCTCCGCTTCTTCGTTGAACCGCACTGTCTCAGAAGACTCGATTAGTTCGTCCACATGAAGGATTAGTGTGGAGGACGTACAGATAGCGCTAAGAATATCCTTCCCGTTGGTGTTGCCATCTTCGTACTCCCGCCTTCTTGTATTCAAAACATCCCAGGCAATATCATCGATTGTATATATAGCCTTCTTGAGAAGCTGGGCATCCCGCCACGGTAGCCAATCGATAATTGCCTTACGGAACCAAGCAGGCCCGAGTTTGACCATCAGTGGAAGAACCGCTCGGAAGATGGCAAGCCTGAATGTGAGTGGGCTATTTGCGCAATAAGGATTAGGACTGGTGGTATAAGAGATTTATAGACGTACTTGATCATCTTTGTGGCTTCATTGTAAATCATTTGGCTTGTTTTCGTTGAGACCTATTTATCGTTAATGTTGGAACACAGTAAGTGAAGATATGCCCTACCATCAAAGCGATACCCGAATCCAGCACCAACGTATTCTAAAGCTACTACAGACATGATCTGATGCATGTTCATGACACCTCCATTCGATTTACTCCGTCTCTCGATGTAGTTGCAGACCTCATAGCCGAATGGATAGAAGAGTGGGAGTAAGGATCGAAGGAACTTTGTTGAGAAGAACGGAGCAAGGAAGCGGCGTTGCCTGGTGTGTACGTTGCCTGGACGTGTCTTTCTGAGTATCGCATGCGCAAAGTAGAATACTAGGACATACCGACAGACCCGACAAGACCACAACCAAAAGTAAGTCTTGCACGAATCAAATTGTGTTCACTGAGGTCATAGAGCGGTCGGTCAATCTGAAAGATGTGGGTGATGGCCAGTGGATCAGTGATGTAAAGTTGTTGGTCCTACAGTCATTCTGATATTCAAAACGCAATAAGAGTGACCAAGAAGGAGGCAGAGCGTACACCGAAAGGAGCATGTAACTTGATTAGGCCCCCATAGTAATCCTGAATGTATTTTTTAAAGGCCCAGCCATTCTTATCGAATAATTGGCGCCAATTTCCTATGAACAATGTCAGTCCAACCAAAGATTTGATCTAAAACAAGTGAACGCGCCATGTCGCCACGAAGGGTTCGGAGGACCTGCGATGTTCCTCAACGCGTACCTCCGTTTGAAGAACGGAATGATCTCTCGCGAGAACACGACAACGACGAACACACTCAAAACGAAGATCTGTGCAAGACCCATGCTGCGATCCGAGGACGGTGATATGCATCTTATTCGGAACCAGAGCTGGTTTTTATAGAACGTCGAGGACTGTAAATGCTGGAACGTAGTGCAGGATTGAAAGAGAAAGCTACGGCCGTTCCAAGGTTTTGATTTTCCCACGAATTGGGAAGCAACAGAATTTTCTCACTCAGTCTTTTGTGCATGAACGCGCAAGGTTCATGAATTGACGTGTCTTTCCTGCACCCATCTCAAAACCAGCCTCTGACATTGCTCCGACATCTTCAAGTCTTACTTTTTAGAAGAATGGGATTCTATTTGGAGGGATCGCGGCCGTTCTTGGGCGGAGTCTTGAAGACTGGCTCGAAATGGAGAGGATCGAGCATAAGAGCCTTGCGAATTTCATTATAGTGAGCAGATGTCCAACCCTTCCCCAGGCAACCCTAACTTTGATTTCATCACGTCTTGCGGACGCAAAGTTGAAGTTCGAACGGACTATAAGCCTTCCACCCAGAGGCTAGCTGAGGTATCGTTATCGCACACACCGTTGACTCGGCACCTAGGATGATACACGCAGACCGTCTCTCGACATATTTAAGAGCATGAACGAGGAGCGCGAAGTAGAAGGCCATGAATTTGTTATTCATTGGGGCTACGATGGTTTTCAAAGAGCCTAGATTATGGACGCGTTCAGCGGCGTCAAACGTAAACCTTCGATCAGTGGACTCAGCCTCTAGAATTGAAGAGGGAGATAGAACGGTCACGCAAACGATTGGCTCATCGCAGCTATTTTTTCACGACTGGAAAGGCGTTCAGTTACTCGCGACATCTAGGAACAACCCTGTCATGTTCATATCAAGATCCTCATCACGATGAGGGCATTTCAAGTCAGAGATAGCTCAGCCGCCCAATGATATTCGGGTTAGGAATTGGTCGAGCTTCAAGCTCCAAGGTGTGTCATTCATGCTGTTCGACCCACTTCGTCCTCCCAATGATCTCCAAAGATAGCCTAGTACTGCCTTGGGGCTTTAGGGAATGAGGCAGACAGGAGTTGCAACCAAAAGTATACAGCGTTTATTTTCGTCGCGTTATCGCCACAACGTTGCTTGCCAACTGTAGCCCTGCACACACAGAGAGAGAGAGAAACCAACAGCACGTCAGCGGCCATTCTCGAATAGTAACTGCAGTGCCTGTGATATCGGAGAACACCTCCCATCCCGGGGTTACCGAAGGCCACCACTCCACCTCCGCTGTTAGTGAGTGACCGGAAAAGACCGATACTCGTGCCAGCCGCTGTTCGTCCTTGGGACATGCGATGACAACGAGGCCAGACCTAGCGTTTATTTTCGTCTTCCGTGCCGAGTTGTCAGATAAAGTCTATCACTCATTCTCGGTCGCGCGTTTTCAAGCTGTTTCTCACTGCGCAGTATCCTGAGATTGGTGGATACCACAGGGCCATCGGAACACCTTTGCGGATGTACACAGACATGGACAGACTCCATAACATTAAAAGTAAGCCGTCTGTCAAGGTATGTTACTCTGGGCCCAAGCTGTTTTATACTTGGAAGTCTGAGCTCTACAGTCATCTGGGAGTCCGTGAGACACTGGGAGTCCTTGAGACAGTAGCTTTTTTTGCGCCCAAAATGGGCTGCTCCCTCGATTCAAAGTGTGTAAATTATACGTACTGTCTCAATATATGTCCTCCTATGTACTTGAGTGCAGAGAGTGCAAATTGCATGCTGGAGCCAGACAGATATATCAAAATTGAGCAGTTTTGAGACGCGGCAACTTTTATTCGGCTGATTATAAAATCCAACGGCCTGGATGTGATACCAGAACACATTCTATATAGTATTTGACATAAATTAAAGCATTTCCAATAATTTTGGAGGTGTTACCATCAATATAGAGGAGGAGAGACTGCAGTGACCGAAGCGTGCATCATGACAGCAGCGCCAAAATTAGGTGCTGTCACACTGTCTCAAGGACCATCAAACCGTGACATCAGGGTGTCTCTCAATTTCGACGATTCCTCTCTACCTCAATCCACCGTATATTCCATATTGCTAGCTAGAAACAATATTTAGATACTACTGAACTGACCCATATAATTTTTTTTGCGAGAGTCGAACCGGATGTTGAGTTATTGAGTGAAATCAATCTGGTGTCTCAAGGACTCCCAGATGACTGTAAGTATCTTATTCGCCTTCTAGCGGCTATTGTGGCCTAGGGTCCCATATGTGAAGCCAGGGCACGGGCTATCGATGCAGCAGGCGATGCGAAATGGAAGGCCGGATATATTAGACCTTTCCCGTGTTGGAGGGATTGTTCAGGCAAATGACCTCAGTTATGGGGATAAATATAGCACAGTTGTCACTATTCATGTCTCTCGCAGTTGGGGAAAAGGGCGTTGCTTTTCTGTTTCCGTTTTCCTCCCTTCCCTGCAATTGCGTCCCCACGATCAATTGCTTGATTTACGCCCAGAGACTGAACCGACTCGGTACTCTAAGAGACTCTTGGCGGCCATTATATAGTCAACGGTAGAGCCAAGAACGACTTGTTCCATGCAACAATCCACATAGGAATGCTAACAGGAGGTCGAGTGTTGCTGCTTTTATGCCTTGTTGTTGCTGTGGTATACGCCTACAACGATCCTGGGTGAGTGTTATGTTTTATGTTTTCCGTGAACGACATACTCACATGTTTTCAAGCCTCCCTTCCGACCCGTATCTAGCTTACAAACCCGCCTTCGCGCGTTCACTCCCAGTCCAAATACTCGTTACCGGCGTCGTATTCACCTCACATCCGTCCTTTTCGTTCATCTCCTCTTCACTGGCCAATATCACTGGCCCCTAGCACCCGTCAATTATGTTCTGCAGGTCAGCGGTGTCATCACTCTCCTCATCAGTCTTATCGCAACCCTCAATGTCGTCCTTCAACGGACCATGGACGAATCCTCTCAATGGCCTTACATGGTTTCATATCTCGCAGTCGCCGTTCCGCCCTCTACAGAAGACGTCCGAGATGATCCTCAGGAATGGAGTATCGCAGAGCGAGCAACATGGTTTATCATGGAAGCTACTACATCCGTCCTAGTCCAAATCACCCATGTTCAATTTCCTCACTCTTCTCTATCCGTCTTCCCTGGAACGGAGGTTGATTTTTCAGCATGCTAGGCCCACTGGCTATCCTAGCAGCTATCATGCAACTCGTCCCCATCTCTTCCTCAGCCCAAGTAAACGACGTCGCCTCAGCCATTCGGAATGTTTGCAACGCCACGCTCTCGCTCCTCTTCACAGCAGCGCTGTTCATCTGGGGACTCCTAGTCAACCGAAAACAAGCATGGCGGACTGACGGCGGAACAGCAGTTTTTGGCGCCGCTGCCTTGGCATTGGCTGTTGCATCAACAGCACTGAGCTTTTTGGATATTCCGAGAGAGGAAGAGTACGTGTGGTTACCGGGATTGATGTGGGCTGTCGTGCTGTGGCAGAGTTTTTTGGGGTGGTGGTGGTGGGTTGGTAGCGCGTCGGGTGGTGCCGGGGCTACAGGGGACGAATCAGCAAGAGAAGACGCCACCGAGGAGGTTATCAGAAGAGGCCAAAAAATCTCAAGGAGAAGGAAAGAGAGGAGAGAGGAAAGACGACGGCAACAGAGTGAAGGCGGTGGCACCAGAGAATCTGTTTCCGGTGGATGGAGGAGTGTGTTTCAGCTCCAGAGGCGGTGACGGAGATGAGATTGAGGAGGTCCCTAGGGCAAGGACAAGAAGGAGGAGGCGAGAAACTTCAAGTCCTACCGCACGACGATCACGATCACCACATACAGAAGTATCTTCGCCATCGAACGCCACATCGACAACAGACACCACTTCATCTTTCCTTCCTTCCGTAATATACCATTGGTTTGCCAACCTCAGACAAGCACATCTCACTGCAGCGCGGATACAAGCTGCGGAACGGCGCGAGCGAATTCTTGAATTGGAGAGAGCAGAAAGGGAGAGAGTAAGAGCGGAAGTGGAGAGCAGGCGAAGAGGAAACGAAACAAACAACACAAGCCCATGGTTCAGAGTCGGCGTACCAGGTACAGGATGGGGCCTGGGTAGTTCGGGATGGAGAATGGAGAACGGTGGCGTTGAACAAGTGGAGATGCAAACGTATCCTAGGAAAAGCGAAGATGAAGGTTCCACGTCGCCCAGACATAGAGGAAGCTTACGTCGAACAGATACAAATGCAGACATCGAGATTCACAGTCCTTCGGAGGCTGCTGCTGCTAGTCCGCCTGAAGTACCTATACAAAACACCCACGATCCTCCTGCCCCCGAAACCCCGCAACGCCGCTCCTCGGTCTTTTGGTGGGGACCATTTCGTAGATGGAGGCTACAGGATTCAACTATTTATTGAGCTTGCTACATATTCTACCTTTTTGTACATTGTGTAGTATAATTTACAGGAAACGTATTGTACATCGTCCGAAACTACATGTAAGATACACAGAAATTATTGGTTAACACATTCAGGCCTCCCTTCTCCCTCTTCATCGTGTAACGCAGCCAATAAACTGATGAAATCTGCCCTCCGGATTGTCCTAAACGTACGGAGCGTGTTGCGGTCTTGATTATTTCGTATAATATTCTCTGCTTCAGACATACGAGAGAAGGAGCTTTCTCCTTTGCAGGGCCCAAAGATCTGTCAAAGACAATTCAGCAACTATAGGTCGGAACGCCACTTTATACCTACTTTGACCGTCTTATCGATCCCACTCACTGCAACAATCGGTAACCAAGGATGCCCTTCAATGACATTCACTACGCTTCCATCTCCCTCGTACACTCCCTTTAAATCTGCATTTGATTTGTCCCACATGAACCAGTTCCCGTCGTCAGATCCAGAGACGACATAAGAATCAAAAGGGCCTAAAAAGTTGACGTCTTTGACGGTGTCGACATTGCGTGCCCCGGCGTAACGCATTCGAGGAAGTATCGTCGGAACCTCGGGATAAAAGTTTTCGCCATTGTCATTGTCCTCGTCCATGTCGTCATCCGATTCCTCTTCGTCTTGATCGTGTTCACCTTCGTCGTCTTCTGCTGAGGATGATGAAGAATGCGCTCCCTGATCATCATTCGACAACCTCCGTCTCTTCACGTCGACCTTGTTCCTGGGTAGCACGGTCCCTTTTCTTCGCTTCTCACCATCTTCTGGATCGTCGAGCGTCGAGTAGAGGTATACACCGTCCCCTGAGTACGCTACAGTCGCGGCAGGTCAATAGCTAGCTTTTCAAGAAAAGAGAAGGTACATACACAGTAACACCTCCCAGCCGTTCTCTGAAGCGCATCTCGCACCAGTGATATGTTCCCTGTGGAACAAATTCATTCTACCGTCGTTATCCCTATCTGGGGTGTTTGGCGGTCTACCGAATCTCCTCACGCAGGTCGTGACACCATTGGAAGGCGTAGAGGTGTACCGGCGGTCAAAGAGGTAGCCCTGTATCGCTATCAGTCTTGAGTATGACTATGGGAAGAACCAGTGAGCGTACATAAGGTGACGATCCAGCTACAACAATCTGCCATGGAGTCATCGGCGAGATCGCCAACGTCGACAGTTCATGTTCAACTTGAAGTATAGGTTCCGGGCAGGTCCTGCGGCGACAGGTATGAGGTGCCCGAAGGTCATGTTGCCTCACTGTCCCGTCCTCGGACACGGTGAGAAAGAGATCTGGACTGTTCTCTGTGACAATCCTTTTGACACGATTTTGGTGACATTCAAAGGAATTTGTGAGGACGTTTGAGGTGGTGTATTCCTGTATTTTCTCGGAAGATGTGTCTGAGGCGAGGGAATGAGCAATGTCGAATACCCGGACGAGGTCGTCTCCTGCAACTGTCACCCTTTCGTTTTCCTTGGTCAGGTTCAGGTATAAACAAGAAGGAAGGAGTCGTACATTCTAGACGAATAGGGCAGTATACAAACGTTGAATACGTTCGCCGTGTGTCCTGTATGAATGACGCTCCTACAAGTGAAGGGGTAATCCTCTGTCGTATTGCTTGCATCCATGCCCCAAATGTGTACCGTCGTATCATCTCCAGAACTTAAAAGTAGTTCTCCGTTCTGAGCCCAATGAAGAGCATTAACACATCCAGAATGCCCATATCCTCGATTATCCCCGAGAACCTTGACTCTGTCAAGGGTGTTGTGATATACAGAGCTGAGGACTTGTTTGTGGTACCGAAGAGTTTTGGACCAGGTAGGAGGTTCTTTGAGTATGGAATGGTGATACAGAGATGAAGGAAAAGAGTCAGAGTACGAGGAAGATTCAGAGTCCATGATATTCAAGTCATAGTTCAGGTTCAAGCCTTATATGACCCCGTGTCGAGGTCATTCCAGATGCTTCATCGCAGATAAGGTTGACGACACTGCTTGCCTCTACTCATTCAAACAAAGAGTTCACACACACAAATGAAAGGCTATTCCACGACATCAAGTCAGCAGGAACTTATCAACATTTGCTGGTCAGAAACCGTAGAAACGCTAATTTACAACTAGTTAGACATATCGGTGCATTTTTCGATAATTGTGTCCCGAGTCTGTGTCCTGATTTCTGCACAAATTGGATGACTATTCTGCAAGTCAAGTTTAGACATGGCTGTTGTGTTGCGATAGAGATTTAGTCGTACAAAGAAGCTGTAGAAGTAGAACTATTTCAGTGCTTCACGAGGTTGTGTCGGCAACTGCCGAAAGGGTCCACGGACCGGTCCAGTACTCAGGGAACAGGACAGAAATCTTCAACACCTGGCAACACTACGTCAAGACACCTCTCCTTCTCCTCAAGGTATGTCTCAAATCTATGCTATTTCGCTTCAGGATGCCCCCATCAACATCGTCTCTTCATTTCACCTTGAAATTCCGGTTCAAATCGATGGATTACAAGTGCTGACTTTGGATGTAGATGCCATTCGTCAAAAAAGTCAAGACCGACGCCTACTTCTCCCGATTCCAGGTCAAATATCGCAGAAGGAGAGAGGGAAAGACCGATTACTACGCTAGGAAGAGGCTGGTCACTCAGGCAAAGAACAAGTAGTGAGTAGTGCACGTTGTTTTTCTAGGGTATCGTACTAACGTCTTGCAGCAACGCACCGAAATACCGATTAGTCGTTCGTTTCACCAACAAACAAGTCATCGTCCAGGTCGCCTACGCAAGGCTCCAGGGTGACTTTGTTCTTGCCGCTGCTACATCAAAAGAGTTGCCTCGCTATGGCATCAACCACGGTTTGACCAACTGGACCGCTGGTACGTACAAGCTTACTTTCGTACACCACGAAATCATTCTTATCTTTTCTTGTAGCCTACGCAACTGGTCTCCTCTGCGCACGTCGCGCACTTACCAAGGTCGGCTTGGCAGACAAGTACGAGGGTGTCGCTGAACCCACCGGTGAATACTCCGTCACCGAAGCCCTCGATGATGACGATGCTCCCCGTCCCTTCAAATGCTACCTCGACGTCGGTCTCAAGCGTACCTCCACTGGTTCCCGTGTCTTCGGTGCCATGAAGGGTGCTTCAGACGGTGGTATCTTCATTCCTCACAGTGAGAAGCGTTTCCCTGGCTACGACCCAGAGAGCAAGGAGCTCGACGCTGAGGTGTTGAAGAAGTACATCTTTGGTGGACACGTCGCAGAGTACATGGAATCGCTGGAGGAGGAAGATGATGAGAGGTACCATAAATCAAGTCGTTGATTTGTTCTTCTACTAACCGATCTGCAGATTCAAGAAGCAATTCTCCACCTACCTTGCCGATGGCATCGGTTCAGAGGACATTGAGGAGGTCTACACCAATGCATACGCTGCCATCCGTGAAGATCCTACCTTCAAACCCACCGAAAAGTCGCAGGACTGGAAGGCAGAGACACTCAAGTACAAGGTACCGAGACTCACTCACGCGCAACGCAAGGCACGCATTGCCGAGAAGATCGAGAAGTTCCAGGCTGGGGGCGACGACGAGGACGACGAGTAGACGCGTGTTGCATGTTCTTTCGTTTTACTTATGTACCTATGACTCACATTATGAATCGATGCATATGATTCATGGAGGATTTGTTGTTCGCGTATGAAAAAAGGGATAGAACTGGCAGAATTGGGTCTTGTGCACTTCGCTTTTCAAGGTTGTCGCCATGTCGAAGATAAATCCACTAACCATCGTATAGATGTAGAGAACGAGCATCTTCGACACTATGCTCTTGTCAGATTGTCCTTGAAGCTTGAGCCATAACTCGTAGGAGGCATGGGATCACTAAGTTGACTTCGTAATACTTGTGAGTTCATGACACCCAGACGGTATGTATTTCATGGACTCCTGCACACGCAGTGACCAGTAAATTTGTATGGAAAAAGAGAAATGATATTATGTCCAGTTACATTTACGACCAGGGAAGCTCAGCTTGCCATGTCTGCCTATACTAATCAATCGTGTTGCCGAAACACTCTACTTCCTCTCTGGTTTAGGTAACGGGGTCACCTTGAGCGGGAGAGTGGGCTCAATCTGACCAGAGCCCTTGACGATCGGGGTGATACTTCCACCCATCTGCCAAAAGATCTCTTCTTTGGGTGAGATAGAGAACTCGAACCGCTCCAGGAGCATAGTCAGAATGAGTTCTGCCGATGTGGGTTAGATTTCAATGCTCGGTTGGGAACATAAAGCACACACTCATTTCCATCTCCGCAAACTTGTAGCCACTGCGGAAGTGAAGTCAGCACCAGTCAATTAAGCCAGTGGTTGCGGTACGCACATGCAAGCTCTAGGGCCCAGAGTGAAAGTCATCCTAGCTCAAAGGTTCAGAATAGTCCCTTGACTCAGATCAATGAAACTCACATATTCGAAAACACGGCCGGTAGCTTTGCGTCAATAACCGATTGACGAGGAGGTTCAAGCCAACGTTCAGGAATCCACTGCTCGGCGTCGTCACCCCAGACGTCCTTGTTTCTGTTGTAGCCAATGATGGAGATAATTAGATCCGTCTTTGGTTCGACTGCGACATGATCTATCATCGTTTTTCCGTCGGCAGATCGCACAGGGTGCATGATGGGGATAACCGAGTGGGTGTTAGAGCTGAAGAAATGTTAACGAAAGGAAAGAAAAATAGATAGTAGACTAACGTTCGGTACAGCTGGTCAACGGGTGGGTTGCTAAAGAGACGTATTAGTGACATATGGATCAGGCTCAAATCTATACTCACCAACGCAATGTCTCTTTGCAGACAGCATCCAGGTAGGGTAACTCCATCAATTGTTCAAAATCGAGATCTCCGTCTTTGGCGCGCGCTTCGGTAACCTCTTTTCGTAAGCGAGCTTGCACTTTAGGGAGTATGGCCATCTGGTACAGAATGCGAGAAAGAGTTCCAGCCTGCCGCATCGTCAGCAAATTGCATTTCAACGTCTGAAAGGACATACAGTAGTCTCATGGCCTGCAAATAACGTAGTCGTGATGTGGCTGAGAATTTCATAGTCGCTAATCTTTTCGTCTTCATCTGCTTCGTCGTTGAACCGCACTATAAGCCGACGCATTCAGTGCAATTCTGATCCATACGTTATTAAACTTACACATGGCACTAAGAATATCCTTTCCATTGATCTGTCCGTCTTCATAAGCTTGACGCCTTGTCTTGAGGATGTCTTGTGCAACGTCGTCAATAGTATAAATGACTTTCTTGAGTCGTTGTGCATCGGGCCATGGAACCCAGTCAATCAGAGCTTTTCTGAACCAACCAGGGCCAAGTTTTACCATCCATGGTAAGAACACACGGAATGTTGAGAGTTTGAAAGTGAGAGGACTACGATAGAAATGTCAGATGCTTTCAAGGGAAAGATATAGAACTACGAACTTGATTGCCTTCGCAGCATCATTATAGATGTTTGGTTTGTCCTCGTTCAAGCCTGTGCATCGTGTTATCTTTAATAGAGCAGTAGGACGTGGTGTAGTAAACCATACCGTCAAACTGATAACCAAGACCAGCACCGACGTATTCCAAGGCAGCAATAGACATCATTTTGTGCATATTGATGACGCCGTCATTTGATTTGCTTCTCTTCTCAATGTTATCGCAGAGCTAGAGATATATCCGATCAGCGATGCGGATAAGCTGCTTCAACATTTCCACACACACACCTCATACGCGAACGGATAGAATAACGGAAGTAAAGAGCGAAGGAACTTGGTCGAGAAGAATGGTGCAAGAAGCCTTCTCTGCTTTGCATGGATATCACCTGTACATACTGATAAGTATTTTCAAGCAGGCTACTATGCAATACAGACGTACCAACAGTGCCGACTAGACCGATCCCGAAGGAGAGACGACTGCGAAGCAAATGATACATGTTAGTGTCATAGAGGGGGCGGTCGATTTGGAATATGTGGGTAATAGCCAAAGGGTCAGTGATGTAGAGTTGTTGGTCCTACAATGTCGCGTTTCAGCTGTTGTAATATAAGCTCTACCATAGTTCTACCCACCCCGAACAGAGCATTGATCTTTATGATGCCTCCATAATAGTCGGATATATATCTTTTGAAAGCCCAGCCGTTCTTGTCAAACAGTTGACCCCAATTTCCTGTAACGGTTAACGTCAAGACTCAGTAGTCGACATTGATCTCGGAATGGAATTACCTTTCCACCATGAAGCAATTGGCGGCCCCGCAATATTTCGCAACGCGTGCCTTCTTCTGAGGAATGGTATTACCTCTTTAAAGAAGAAGTAGACCGCCGCAGCAATTGCGAGAACAGGGAAAGCATTACGAGTGATGAGACCCATTGTCGATGTCTTTCATCTCCTTTTCCTCGCTCATTTTTATATATCTAGCCCAGCGATTGATCCAGCAAAAGATGTCAGACTGAATGTCTGGAGAAAGTGGTGCCGCTATGATCTGTATCAGTGTCCCCAATGTCAATGGTGGTGGTGAAGAGCGCTTGCCGAAATGGGTATGAGACGGCCGTTTAACCGGCATTTGCCGGAACAAGTCCCACGAAAAAATATCTCGACGCGTCAAACAAATGCACACGGCCGCTCGCCGTCTCCCTCCATCTTGAGAGATATCATGATTGTTCATTGCCCTTTCCATACGTAACATAGTAATTAAAAGCATTTTGCTCCGTGTTCCACATGTAAGCAACCTCCATGCCCAACTCTCATTCCGATACTGAATCGCAGACTACTCTAGACCGCCACATCATCCAACCCGAGCATCCAGCGAGCGCTACCACAACAGATTTGGAGAAGCTTCCGGACCAGAAAGAGGGCAAGAAAAGAGAATCCTCGAATGTATCCGTACGCGTCGTAGACCCTCGGTATGAAACGGACGACGTAACGATCGTGGACTGGGATATAGACGACGCAGAGAATCCAAGAAAGTAAGCTCTCTCCTGGCTTTATTGTGGCCCAGAAATAATGGCTATGATCCTCTAAAGCTGGCCTAGGAGAAAGAAGATCATCGCAACGTGTCTTGTATCGGCCTTGACCTTCCTGACACCTCTCTCGTCCGCTATGATTGCACCAGCCGGAACCCTCATCGCAGAGGAATTCAAAATCACTGATGACTTTGTCGTGAATATGATCACATCAGTATTCGTTCTAGCGTACGGTATGATGTTTAATTTTGAGGTGTTCCAATTTATTGACGCATATATTTAGCTGTGGGACCTTTAATCATAGGTCCTTTGAGCGAACTTTTTGGGCGCAAGTACGTCGGAACCATTGCAAACATTATATACTTTGGTATGCCTCTTTTTTTCCCAATCTGAGACACTGATGATGAGAACGTGACTATTTCAGCATTCAACTTAGGTTGCGGATTCGCCCGTAATACAGGACAACTCATAGCTTTTCGCTTTCTATCCGGAATCGGGGGAAGCGCGCCATTTGCAGTGAGCGGAGGCGTGCTCGGTGACATCTGGACAGCGGAAGAAAGAGGTGCAGCCAATGGTCTGTATACTGTCGGTGCCGTACTGGGTACCGGTGTCGGTCCAGTTTGCGGGGCGTGGATTGCTGAAAGAACGTCTTGGAGATGGGTCGTAATTATTATTTTGCTGAGTTACCATCGTGCCATCACTCACGAACAGGACCTAGTTTTGGGCCACAAGTATAGTGGATGGGGCTTTTCTTATTCTTTTTTATTTCTTATTGGATGAATGTGAGTTAATCATACTATTTTCCGGGAATCTACACTGGATGTTCCACAGCATATGCACCGACACTTCTCGCACGAAGAGCTGCGAAGATCAGAGTCGAACGTGGACTCCCGAAAGGAGACTTGACACTCGTGCGTAGTAAATATGAGAATCCAGACTGGAAGTGCGTGGCCGTTAGTGACTAGTTTAGAGATGTCTAACAGACTTGTGTCATAGGCTCGGTGCATTTGTTTGGAAATCCGTAATAAGGCCTTTTGAACTGTTCATCCAAGAACCTATTATCCAAGTCATTGGAGCATATATGACATTTTTGTGGGTATCGTCAGTGTTCTGAAAAGACTTTTAACTCATCAATTTTCAGATACGGCGTAGTATATCTTGTTCTTACTACCATTCCAAACATCTTTTTGGTAGAGAGAGGCGAGAGCTTGGGTATTTCGGGACTCCATTACATCGCCCATATCATTGGCGCAGTACTCGCGGCCTCCTTTAGTATGGTCACCTTGGACCCACTCTATCGATACCTGAAGGGTCGAAAAGGAGGCATAGGTCAGCCTGAGTACCGTATCCGTGGGTAGCGCTAGTCACTGTGATTACACTTCGCAACTGATCTTTCGCCTATACAAAGCTGTCTTGGTGCTTGGGACAATCTTTCTTCCGGTGGGCATGTTAATCATCGGCTGGACGTCCTCAGCAAATAGTCCATGGATTGCCACAGATATTGTATACCCTTCTTAATTCTCTTTGATGTATCTCCAATCTCAAATTTCACAGGGATTCGCATTTGTCGCTGCGGGCACAGACCTCAATTTCCAACCAATGACTACATACATCATCGACGCATTCACCTTGCACGCTGCTTCTGCCTTGGCCTCTGTCACGTTCTTACGTTCCATTGCTGGTTTTGCCTTTCCGCTTTTTGCTCCTGCTATGTTTGGCAAACTCGGGTATGGCGTCGGTTGCACGATTCTTGCGGTCATTGCAATCGTTTTGGGTTGTCCTATGTAGGTCGTGGCGCTTATTAAGAGGTGGTACTAGCTGATCTCGTTATAGACCCTTCCTTCTGTGGCGATATGGCGCGTTGCTTCGGTCCAAGAGTCGCTACTCTACGGCACCTTGACATCCTCCCTTTTGTGATAGAATATTTTATCCCCGTGCCTCGCTCGAACTCTATCGTCCAACCGAAGAGAGCGTAACCTACCTCCATATGTACATACTGCATATATGAATCTGCTATTATATACTCAAGTAAATTCAACCTCCTCAATCGCATTATGGAGCCTTAGGCGTTTGTTATTGTCATAAAATTTCCACGAAGACAATATTGACAGTACTGACTCCTTGCGAGAAATGAAATATCCCTTCGAAGGCGCTCAAGCAATGTGATAAGCGCCCGGTCACAAGTTCCTTTCAGAAATTTAGTTCTTTGCCAAACTCACTTATAAGTTATATGTTCTCCAAGGCATTATCGACGTAGGAATAGAGTTACTACCGATAGCTGTGTAATCGATTCTTGTCTATTGCGCGTCCCTTTTGCAACCGAAAGGAGAGTGACATCGGCAACCTTGGATCGCGGCGTCTCGATTGTTCTCCCCTTGATCTCCTAACCTAGATTCATTCAAAGGAATTGTATACAAGAAAGGAATACAATGAAAATTGGGTAATAGGACCAGTCTATGACATCTACCAGTACCAAAGCCTACTTAAAATTTAACCTTCTTGAATTCCACCTCCATATCTTTCGGCAAACTCAGGGCAAACGGAGAAAACCCGTTTTGTGGGAAGTCGAAATGCTTCGAGTCGGCGGGGAGCGTCCACTCCCATTGTTGCAATAGCATAGATGCCAATGTACGGAGCTCGTAAAGCGCGAAATTCCGTGCAGGGCATTGGCGAGGACCGAGAGCGAATGGTCTGAATGGACGTCAGTTCGGGACCCTTGCCATCTAGATGGTCACTCACAGCCACAGACTTGCATCAACCCTTGATTCTTCTTTAGAATCCTTGCCCATGAATCGAGAAGGCTGGAACTCTTGTGGCGCTGGCCAATAATCTGCGTTATGGTGAATAGCACATATGTTCAAGATCACCGAGGTTCTCGGGGGGATATAGTATGTCTTCCCATTGGAGCTCAACAAGTTAGCCTCGTTGTTCGACATCCGAGGTACCATGTATGTCTGAAGAAGTCTAGGTTAATTATCAGGGCATCTCTGGATAAATAAGAGCACCTACTATGGGCGTGTTGATACGCAGAGCCTCTCGGATGCAAGCTTGAACAAGAGGCATATTCCGCATGTTTTCCATGTTCGGTTCGTTCTTGCCCATTGCAGCCACGACTTCCGCGCGGCATCGCTTCTGAAGTTCCGGATTCCTGGCCAAATAGTATACCAGACTTGACATCGCACCAGCGGTGGTATCCTATCGCGTGTTAGCTTTGATTCTCTTGCAGTGAGGGTTCACATACATGTCCAGCGATAAAGAAGACGACCATGTTATCGCGGAATTCTACGTCTGACATCTCCGGCTGGAAAAAGGGCGTCAGTAGAACGCGATAGAAATTCAAAAAAGGTCAGCATACGTCTTCGAGCATGAAGGTCAGCATGTCATCTCCTTTGTTATTCTTTTTCTCTTCAAGTATCTGTCCAAACATCGCAACGAGTGAATCAATTTTCTTGACGACCGCCGGACGAGGAAGCCATCTTTCAAGGCTCGGGAACACGATATATCTGGAAGACGACGGTTCAAGTAGGGTACTGAACGTAGATGTCAAGTGAACTTACGGGATAGAGGCAATACTATCCATGACAGAGTTGTAGTCCCTCACGAACGGACTCTCCATATCGGATATAGCTTTGAAATCATGACCAAAGGTAGTGGTACCTGGGAAGATGCATTATCCATCTGTAACAGTCGGTGTACTTTGTATCACTTACCCACGGCATCCAGCGTGAATCGCTGTCGGTGCGTAAGCGTGGCAGGAAGAAAAGAAAAGATTACGACGTACCATTGTCAGGTCGTCCCACTTGAAGCGGCCACCTTGTCCCATTACTCCGAAAAGTTTATGTGCAAGACCAACAAAATCACCAATAGGAATGGTGCGTCCAAGAGCAGACCGAACGACACGCGAGTGTCGTTTCCAGTTGCTACCATTGGAGAGAATAACGTTCGTCCGTCCAACGAACCTCCAGAGTAACGAGTCGTCTAATAGTGTGTTAGAACTGCTGATTGCTCACAACCAGGCCGTGACTTACCCGGAGGCTCTTCTTTTGGCCAAGTTTCGATGTCAGCAGACAAGTCCTTGGCAATCTGAGGATGTAAGATTAGACGGTTAAAAATGAAAGATGAAAGCGTAACATACTTTGTGATCGAGGACATGAACAATCCATCTTCCAAGTGCATAAACTACCACAACACCTTCTTTTTGTTGGTTTGCAAAAGGTACGATGAGCTTCTTGATCCTGATGTCCTCCACCTCGCCTTTGACGTAGCTCCAGAGTAGTGGTAGGATAGGCACTCGAGGTAAATGCTGGAGCTCAGCAGGTGGAGTGAATTGCTTCACCAAGAACACGCTTAGAACGCATGCGAGCACACCGAAAGCAGCGGGGTAGTAGCTTAGCTCCAGCATTTCGAAAACTGTAGAGCAAGAGTATTTGGAAACGCATGTTATATATGTATGACATTGCGAATACTGAATGCCTTCATGCTCGAGACTAGTGAACAAATGACAGATGGGAAGCGAATAAAACCTGTAAAATTCACGGCCGTGATAGAATGTCCGATGTGAGAAACCGACGAGTATACAGAGAAAAGGGTACCATTCACAATGATGGTGGTCGCGGTGCAAGCGGATTTCTCAACGGCCGGCAGACTCCATGCCTGGAAATCAATTCTTCTCCATTGACCCTCACCACCTCCATCGCGTCGCCAGATAAACCTCTGCGGCCGCTTTTGCACAATGGCACCTTCAGAATTCACTGCATCACACTACAAACCTGATTTTCGACTTATAACGGCGGTCCCTTTGGCCCAAGCTCTGTGTTTTCTCCAAAATGGAGTTCGCGTCTCAATACCTGGACCATGCCTTATTGCAGTTTGCTAACACCTCGGCCACTCTCAAAACCGGCCTAGCACTCATTCTGACGTGGATCATCGTCGATATCACTCGAAGTTTTTTCCAAAGGTCACCATATGCACACCTTCCGGGTCCCCCGAAGACGTCCCAACTCGGTGTGCATCTATTCCAAGGCTTCTATCAATGTAATACTCACCCAAATCATAGGCTATCTACCCGAGCTACACTCTGAAGAATCTTTGTTTGATTTTCATTATCCGATGACCGAGAAATACGGCCATGTCGCGAGGTTGCAGGGAGGCTTTTTCGGGGTGAGTACCACTTTTGACGTTTCTTTCTCGCGTTAAATCTCTTTTCAAGCTCCAGCGCGACGCCCTCTACGTGACCGACCCGCTGGCTTTGAACTCCATTCTTGTTCGGAATCAACAGAACTTCCCAGAATCTATTGAATTCTCCGGGCTCTTTGGCGTTATTCATCACGGTAACAGTTTGGCTTCGGTGTGGGGTACGTGCTCTCTTCTGGGCTTCATTCGATACTAATCGACGATTAGGTGAACACCACAAGAAACAACGGAAAATGATGAACCCAGTCTTCACCGCCGCTTTCGTTTCCAAGCTAACACCGATGTTTTACAAGATCGCGTACCAGGTAGGTAGTTACCTTCGTATCAGGCTCTAAGACATTCATGAAATTTTCATAGTCTCGGGATACTCTCGCGAAGGCAGTTCGAAATAGCTCTGATGGAGTAGTTGACGTCTTGGACCACCTCACACGGACGGCACTGGAACTCATTTCTCAGGGTGGTTTGGGACATTCCTTCAATTCCTTTGATCACAACAGCAAGGAGTTCAACGAGTTCCACGAGGCGCTCAAAACTGTACTGTAAGGTTATCTTTCTCTGTATGCGTTCTTTTCGTTTACCCTTGCTAGACCCATGTCTGGTCGAATCTTCTTCGTCCTCCCCTACTTGGAATCATGGCGTAAACTCAAACCGGACTGGCTGCGCAAGTTCTTCTCCAACGCCGTTTACTACTTCCCCTGGCCATCCCTGCGCAAAGTCCGTCTCCTAAGTTTGTCTTGCCGATTCAACTTGCTAATGCTGTCCACAGTTCAAGTGGGGGTGTGACACCATGCACCCTGTTTGTAAGAAGCTCTTCATCGAGAAGAAGAAGATGCTTGAAGAGGGAACTATCGAATCCTCTGCTATGGGTGGCAAGGATTTGGCTACTCTCCTGAGTACGTCCAACGTTACAAAACAGCTTCGATGATACTGAAAATCGCAGTGTGGGCAAACTCTCAGGCCGAGGAGGAAGACCGTATGTCTGACGAAGATGTCGTTGCTAACATGAGTTCGATTGTGCTTGGTGGACAAGAAACAACTTCTGGCGCTTTGACTCGACTTCTCTGTCTAATCGTCAAAGACTTGGATCTGCAGCAAAGGCTCCGAAATGAGATCAATGAAGCCGTGAAGGCAAGTTAAACCATTCAATAGAGCTATCCACTGTCTAAAGACATCTTACAGAAAAACGGTAGCCAAGAATTACCCTACGCTGAGCTCAATGCTTTACCCCTCCTAGACGGTGTCTGCCGTGAAGCCCTCCGATTGTTCTCTCCCGTGACATTTGTCTGGCGAGACACGACTGAGGACTGCGTTGTTCCGCTACAATTCCCCATCCCAGGTCCTGATGGTCACGAAGTCAAAGAACTTTTGATCAGCAAGGGCACACCAGTTTACGTCGGACTGAGCGCTTCGAACCGTAGCCGGGCAATCTGGGGAGATGATGTAAATGAACTCAAACCCGAGCGTTGGATGGGTAAGGCTATATTGGAATCGACTGAGAATGGCGTGAAGATGCCCGGTATCTTTTCCAATATGTGAGTAATCCTCATCGTCGCGGCTTGCCAGACTAAAGAATAGCCAATAGCATGACTTTCCTTGGAGGTGGACGCGCTTGTCCTGGAATGAAATTTGCCCTCCTTGAAATCAGTAAGTTCATCGTCGACTGTTGCTTCGTTGGCTGACTGGTATGTATAGAATTGGTGCTGTCGATTCTCATTCCGCACTTCGAATTCCATTCTGTGCCCGAAGAGATCGACTGGCGAATGGGTATTACAGTTGTGCCCTATGTGAAAGGGAAGGAAAGCAATGGCCCGAGTGCACCAATGAAAATCAACCTTGTGTATGTCAGATCGTTCTCTTGTATTGGATTTGGGATCTCACAAAGATGTACAGGAAACCTGAAGCCGTATGAACCTACCGACTTGCCCTGTTATTAATGTGCTGGATGCAATCTTAGACCACATGCTTTTGTATATATCCTGTATATCCATTACTCAACTATAAACCATAACAACTACCTCCTTGAAATGGCCATGCTTTCCACCCTTCACTTCATTTCCAAAGGAATCTCCCTCGATTGGCACCAGCGCAAAATGTCAAGAAAATGGCGATTGACGGGTTTTCCAATTGCTCATGTATCCCCCCTCGTCAAGACTTCTGAATTTTGATCCTCGACTGCTAATCTCCATCCTCCGTATAGTTGATTCACAATTGCACTTCTTCGGAGCACCGCTAGCTCTTTCACGGCATCCGAGTACATACTCCTGACTTTTTCAGGATCTTTCTCTGCCTATGACACGGAAGGAGATGTCAGATAATGAACCGGCGAACAAGCAGTAGGTCACTCACCTGAATGGCACGAAACTGGTCCTTCGTCCTTCTTAAAAAGTAATTTCGAAAGTTATACGAGCTGAAAGACTTTGAGGTTCTGAGAGTTGACCCGTAAAGACTGAGTATTGCTCGAGGCGTTGGCGAGGACATGGTGGTTATGGATTGAGCCAGAAGGTCTGAGCCTCCGGCTTTCCATTTCCAGTTTTCCAGTTCCGTCACGTGTAGGGGTGTTCGGCGATTACCGGTGACGCGTCCCTCAGCATCTCGCTCACCTGGTCCAGTCATCAAGCACAGAAACTTGTCCAAGATGGATGTATTGGTGTGTTGTGAAGGGAAGGAGTGTAGCGGGCCAATATGTCTTCTATGTGCGTCATCATTACCTCCAATTTGACCCAGTACTTACCCTGTCTTACTCTAGTGTCGTCTAATACTGCAAGGTGTATTTATCCTGCTGCCTGCACTGTCACTAGTACCCATTATCGGCCTCCAACACCTCTGAGTCATCCGCCTGTTGAACGATTATGCTGAGCAGACGCGAGATCCTTCCGTCACACACCCATACCACACTGGCTCATGCGCCTTCTTTCACCTGGTGCCAGTAATACTCGCATGCGTCAGTCATGAACTACTTTCGACAACGAAGAACAAGGTCCATCCTTATCACCTCCATCATCACCCCTTGTACCAACATTAGCAACTACCTACATCACCGTCTCCAACTACCACGACGTTCACCTAGGGTAGGAAAAGGGGGGTATCACTCGGTGACTGGGTGTAATGTGGATGGCGCATGCATATTTAGGGTGTCATTATCAAAATGCCAGGCACTTATCAAGAACGAGAAAGGCGAGACGTGGTAACAGCGGGAAAGGAGTCAGGCAGAGTTTGCCCTCTTGGTACACTGTATCGACTATATCACTGTCTATACATCTACTAAATGTATACTTTTATGTTCTAAATAATTTCTTCGCCATTAATATTCTTTGCTCATAAAAGCTAGTGAAGTTTTGAGACAGCCGTGCGGAGGATGGATGCACAGTCACAATCTCTGCATCATCCCTTGCTCTCATGCTCTCTTACGCTTCTGTTTCTTTGGTAGAAAAACATTAACGATAAACCTGCTATGGACCGACCTCGAAAAAATTAAAGACCAAATTCTGAAGTGCGAAATGCTAGCGCCTGATGGCACGTGCCAAAACTGGAAAAAAACTGGAAACTGGAAACTGTAAATCCCAAGACCCAGACGATCTCGATTGAGCCGGGTGTACTATCTCCGCACCGCGTCTACGGTCTATGTCAGCGACACTCCTCTTTGCGTCACCCTCTCGGCTTGCGCCATCCTCAGGCCTCAAATCGTTCAGGTCACTTTATTGGATGACAATTCTTGATAGTGTCTATCCTCGGAAAGTTTCCTTCTAGTACGAGAGAACTGGTCAAAAAATAGCTCTTTCACCGGCCGTTTCGACAAATATGGCAACATCCCTTCTCTTCTGGAACGGCCGCTGAGTTTGGAGCACGAGTGCTTTGTTAATGTTCTCTGTTGTCCTTGCCTTCGAATTCTGCTATATAAGCCCGAAATGCCCTTGTCAAAACATATAACAAGCTTCCTCTTGCATCGTACACGAACATGTCTGCCAACGCCTTGAAGAAAATTCCTCAGCGTGCAATCGGTAAAAATGGACCTCAGGTCGGAGCAATTGGCTTGGGTACTATGGGTGTGTCACATCATTTGTAATGTATGCTATCTACTAATATCGACTACAGCTGTCGGAGCCTGGTATGGCAAGACCGACGAAAACGAGGCACTCAAAACCTTGACGTATGCTTTGGATCGTGGAATCAACTTTTGGGATACAGCAAACATCTACGGCACATGTACGCGTTGTTGTCTCATCTTGATCCATGATCTGACTTTTCTCTCTTCACCTAGCCGAGGAAACCATTGGAAAATGGTTCCAGCAGACTGGCCGACGTTCCGAAGTCTTTCTCGCTACCAAGTTTGGTGCATTTGACCCCGCGGGTCCCCCTCAGAATGGCCCCACCTCCAGACCATCTCACATCGTTCGTTCCGTCAATCTCTCGCTCCAAAAGCTTCAAACAGATTATATCGACCTCTACTACCAACACAGGGTCGACCCCAAGGTGCCGATTGAAGTCGTAATGGAGACTCTTCGTCCCTTCGTCGAACAGGGCAAGATCAAATACCTTGGTCTCAGCGAATGCAGCATCGACACCCTCAAGAGAGCAAAGGCAGTCAAGGGTGTCGGCGAAAAGCTGATCGCGATTCAAATGGAGTACAGTCCTTTCACCCTTGATATTGAGAAGAACGGTCTTGCCGCTGTGGCAGAGGAACTAGGCGTCTCCGTAGTTGCATACTCTCCGCTTGCTCGTGGGCTCGTCACTGGCCGGTAGTTATTTCTTTGACATCAATTCTAGGGGTCTGTCTGATTGAACCTTCTAGTTTCCGCTCAAGGGATGACTTTGAGCCCAACGACCTTCGTTTGACACTCCCTCGTTGGTCTGAAGAAAACTTCCCCAAGAACCTTGCTATCGTCGACAAGTTCAAGGAAATCGCAGATCAGCATGGCGCAACCCCCAGTCAAATTGCATTAGCTTGGATTTTGGCGGAGCATCCCACTTGGATACCTATCCCGGGGTCGCGGTCAGTGGAACGAGTAGAGGAAAATGGACATGCGGCAGAGTTGAATCTACCTCCTGAGGCTATCAAGGCCATCCGTGCGCTTGTCGATAATGCGGAGATTGCTGGAACGAGGAATAGAACTGTTGCCTGGATAGCAGCAGGTGTCGAGGGTAATTGCATCAAGCTGGAAGAGTGGAAAGGCGAAGAGAACATGTAGACGATCCGACACGTCCCTGTATTCTAGTGAATCCAGACACATTTGTATCAATCTCGTACTATGTATACACACGCATAAACTCAAACAACACTGCCCTCGATCCCTTGTATCCTGGCCCGACTCTTTAGTCCACTTGAAACCCATTTGCCTTCGACTCTGTTGCAACCCCAGACCCTGAGTTCCTTCAAACCTTTACATCCTTCCAATATAGCCTTGACGACAAAGTCGTCTACTGCACGACACCATCCTATGTCCAACCCTTTCAGTTCCTTCGCTCCAGATATGCCAGACAGAGACTCAGCAGAGGCGTCTTTCAACCCGTTCAGGTTAAGGGCCTCCAAAGCAGATACGGAGTGTCCGAGAAGAGCACTGACTGCCTCGGAAGCCAATTGTGGATTCCTCGACATATTGATGCGCGAGAGAGGTCCATTCTCCCACTCAGCAAAGAACTTGGCGACACCAGCATCGGTCAGCTCAGGTAAACCTGAAAACTCCAGCTCTTGCAGCTGTGCAACATGTTCCTTCATGCTGTCTAAGGTGTTGTCCGTGAGACCAGTGTGATTAGAGATGTTCAGATATTCGAGCCTTTCGCCAACAAAGGCAAGCAGCGTAGCGACGCCTTCGTCGCTGCATGAGTGACTTGGCTCGGATATATCCAACCACTGAAGTTTGGCGCACTTGGATATAAGTTCTAGAAACGCATCGTCGAGCTTCTCGACTTCTCTAAGACGCAGTTTTTCCAGGATGCCAGCACTACTGTTGACGAGGGCTTGCATGCATTCGAGGTCAAAGCGAGGGCTTTGGGTAATAAGGAAGCTTCGCAGAGGCTTATGCGTCTCAAAAAATGCTTTCCAAGCAGGTGCACGGACAAGGAAGGGACCCAATAGTTCAAGGTGAACTAGATTGGGAAGGGAGATAGACCAGTTCTCGACGACAGCATCTGACATCTGACCACAGAAGTCGAGACGCAGAGTGGTGAGATTTGGGTTGAGTTGAGACAACGTGATCATCGCAGGAGGTGATAGCTTTGTCACGTCATAGAGTGTAAGGCTGGTGTTTTCAGCTCCATAGAAAAGGTGCGCATTCTCAGAAGTACTATGAGCACGTATTAGATAAGAGGCATCAACAGATGTCGAGATATACTTACAGCCTGCGGTTCTTTGAAATTGCTTTGGATATCGAATCCATGTTCATAGCACCTATGTCTCCGAATGCTTCAATATCGTCAATATGTTGTGAAACAATCTGGGAACGATCGTCAACCAGAGATTGAATGAAATGCTTGTGACGGAACGCACGTCAATGCAAACGGAAACAAGTGTAGGAAACCTCTTCTCCTCAAAGTGTACCACGTTCCTTTTCTCTGCGGGTGCCTTGCGCTTCCTAGGTGCTTGTTTCTTTCCAGCTTTGAATGGGTCCATGCCTGAGGATTTGGCACAAGCGTGACAAAGGAAGCCAGAACCATCATTGGATGCCAGAGTATACTTGGTCTAGATTGGCAGCCATGAGTTCAGAGACTTCAAGAAATGAATGACCGATGGCACATACCACTGTGAACTTCTTCTCGCATTTGATACAGTTTTCAAAGCTGCCTACAGCCGGTTTCTTGGCAGAGTTGGACCACATGGATTTAGAAAGAGCAGTATAGGCGTCATCGTCTTCATCATAATCGTCGTCGTCGTCTTTCTTCGTCTTTTTGGTTTTCTTCCCTTTGCCCTTCCCCTTTTCTGCCACCTTTTGCTTCTTTGGAGGAGATTGTTCTTCGGCAGGGTCATCGAGTTCATCCGAATCGTACTCCTATAGTGCCTGTTAACAACTATCTGTTTTTGACATGAAAAACATTACCTCGGCTCTTCCACGAGTACGACGAGGAGACTCTTGTTCATCACCTTGATTAGAAGGTCCGGCTGAGCTAGGTCCAGCTTCGGGCTGGGTTTCCTGCTGGTTTCGAGCAGCAGCGCGTCGAGCAACGGTGCTAGGGGTAATTCCAGATGACTGGGCATTCGAATATCAGTACCCTTCACAAAAGGTTTGTGCAGTGAACATACTCTCAAGAATTCTGTTAAAGCTGAAGTTGGGCCGCGAACGGCGTTGCCTGCGTTACGGGACATGGTGGTGGTCCAAACTGAAGGATGACTCTGAGAGGCCTGAGAGGACAAGAGAATTTACCGCGTTTGGCGGCACCGCGCCGCGACGCTCTCACGATCACCCGCTTCTCTTCTCATCATTCGTGTATACCAACTGGTGTATATAACATGGATATCGACAAATTATTCAAGGTATTAGCCTTCTTTGAATTATTGGTGCTATTCTTATGACCTTTCTAGGCCCCAAAATACCCAGTTTCGCTGAGCGGAAACAAACGAAAAATGCCGGACAACCCAACTCCGGAAATGTTGAAGAAGATGCGTATGGATTCTGAGGCACCCACTTCGACCGTCACGGACATCCCGACGAACGGGTCTCAAGACAAGGGCAAGAGAAAGGCAACAGTAGAGGATGCCATGGACGAAGATGATCCAGACGCGTCCTTTGCCCCAGGTGGAGACGCGGACTACTTTGCAGAAGAGGATGACGAAGGGAGGTTCTTTGGAGGAGGCTTGACGGCTGAGCAGAAAGAGATCTTGAATATCTTTGATAATGCTGGGGATCCTCAGGATGTGCGTTCGTCTTTCTTCCGGTGTTCTTCAATTATTGCTGAACATGAACATAGGTTCCGTACGAGGAACTATCAATAGCAGGGATACGAAAGACGTTGTTGAAATTTGAAAGGACTGTGAATAAGAATCAAGACCAGAGATCTAAGTATCCAGACGATCCTACAAAGTACGTCCATGCATATTTCTTTTACTTGCCGTTAACCTTCTCCATAGGTTCATCGAGTCCGAAGCAGACCTTGACAGCGCAATAAAGTCACTCCTTCCACTTGCCCAAGTGCCACAGGTTGCCTACCCCGAACTTATTCGAACAAATACTATAACTCTCCTTGTTGGATTGCTCAGTCACGAAAACGCGGATATAGTCATTGATGTGGTGGAGGTTTTCCATGAACTGACGGATGAAGACGTCGGCGAAGGGGATCCAGATGAAGAGGCAGAAGGAGAGAGTTCGGCTGAAGCACTGAAATCACTTATCGAAACCTTGGTAAGTCGTTCGAAGGTCGGAACTGAAATTATGCTTATGCCACTTTCAGTTGGAAAACTCGGTCCTCGAATTATTGGTCGACAATCTGACACGCTTGAATGAAGAAGAGGAGTCCGATCGTCAAGGTGTATTCCACATTCTTGGCACATTCGAGAACATCCTCAGCTTCAACCCTGACCTCGCCACTAACCTAGTCTCGAAAACATCGCTACTATCCTGGATACTGAGTCGCATCCAAGCAAAGAAATTTGACGAAAATCGCGGTTATGCAGCGGAGCTCCTGTCAATTATCCTACAAAACAATAAGGATAACCGACTTACCTTGGGAGCAAAAGATGGTGTAGAGGCGTTACTGAAGGTTTTGTCGGTATGTGCACCAATTCACCATTCGTGACGTCTCTCAAAAATTACTGGGATTTAGCAATACCGCAAAAAGGACCCTGCCGACGCTGATGAAACAGAATTCATGGAAAATGTCTTCGACTCGCTTTGCTCCGCATTAGCTGAGGTCAAGAATAAGGAGCTCTTCGTTCAAGCTGAAGGACCTGATCTGATGGTCCTCATGATCAAGTAAGTTATCTGTAATCTCAGATAAAATCCCCACTCAAATGGTTTAGAGAAAAACTTCAAGCTCGTTCGCGAGCCATCAAAACGTTGGATTATGCTATGTCCGGAGCAGCGGGTACGGCTTCGTGCGAGGCATTCATTGAGGCTCTGGGTTTGAAGACATTGTTTAGTGTATTCATGGGAAAGGTGAGCAATATTGCAGATTCAGCCTTCATAATCTCATACGTCATAGGCAGCGGCAAAGAAGAAATCGTCGACCAGTGTTTTACCTGCCTCAGAAGATACTTCACATATCCTGGGCATTATCTCCTCACTCTTCTCCAACATTGCTTCGGACACGCCCGAACGGATACGTTTACTGGCCAAATTTGTCGAGAATGGGTATGAGAAAGTTGATCGCCTGTTGGAGATAAGGGACAACGCACGTACGAGGCTAAAAGCAACTGATAAAGAAATCGAGGTCCAGAAAAAGGTTTGTGTTATGAGAACGCTAGGACAAGGTACTGATACATGAGCAGGAGCTACAAGCAGAAGGCGAAGAAATAACACCGGAAGATGAAGATAGCTGGTATTTGCAACGTTTAGACGGTGGTCTGTTCACGCTACAGAGCGTGGATTACATCTTGGCTTGGGTAGCAATGGAGGATGATGGCGTACGTCTTCTCCAGTATCCTGATCTTCAACGTAATTGACTTGTGTGGCGCAGATACGAACACACCTTCTCCAAATGATGGATCGCAGAAGTCAGTCGCTTCGTGACATTGTTGACACTCTGCGAATATACCATGATAATGTTGATGACGATGCCACCGCTAAGGAGGCAGGAGCTCCGTCGCAGAAGGACATACTACAGAGTCTGATTGACGCGCTGGATGTGCAAAGCCTGTGATTATATATGTACGTAGTCCCCAACGACACAAGGATATGATGCGCTAGCTGCCCTTGACCTTGATATGTAGATCCGACTTGGTAGGTATGTCAGTCCATGTGCCGTTCAAGGAATTTCTAAGGAATACGGAGAACGGTTCGGTACAGCCGAGGTGAGATTTTTCCCCCGCTAGCCCCAAGTGCATGTAAACAGTCAACGTTCAGACACCATCTTCAATGGGTTTGGGTTGATTACTTATCAAACGGATCGACGTGTGGGTTGCCCGACACAGCCGACCCTCGGCCTCAGTGTACGGTGACGCAACTTAATAACTTGTTTCGCAATCAAAATGGGCGTATAAAATTAGCCCCGCAGGCATTTTGGCGAACAACGTAAATCAAGATCATTTCGCATTACCGTACGAAGTGGACTAATAAATTACTATTCTACTATTAGATGCGCCATCGTCGGAGTTTGGACCAATACACCTTTGTGCCCTCGTGATACCTGGCTTAGCGGTTTTGCCTGTCATTGGGCTTCGTTACAGATTTGCAAGGATTATGTACAACAACCGACGTTTCACACCTCCACAGCCTGCCGTGGAAGGAGTTGAAGAAGCCCCGTCTACCACGCCGGCCATAGGAAGAATCAGTCGCTACGGCACTGCAATCGTTCACTGGTAACGCTCCCAAACATCGCCTCGTCTACAAGACGATCTGCTTGGCCTTCGTCGTGGTCACTTTCGGCCGTGTATTCTTGAAAATTCAGGCAATCATGTACAATGATGCCCATGGGTTTATAGTCTCTTCTAGACAGAGTAATACAGTGACGATCGCAAGGATGTTCAAAATGGGGCTACTACTTCCTTCTTGAAACTGTCGACGTGCCACATTGGTTGGATGTGCATCCCTTTTCGTATGTGGGTCTTCTGTTCACAGGAACACTAAGTAACATATAAGCACTGACATTTCGCAACTTCAACAGCTTGATATACTCTCTACCATGTCCCTGACATTACCCATCGAAGATCTTTCAAGACTCAAAGTATCCGCTCAACTATCCAAGACAGGACAACCTGTCTTGTCGTTGACGATGAAGCCATCATCACCCCGGGAGAATGACATCTCTGGGCCAAGTGGAGTCCACGTTAGCTTTGAACGTGTGATAGAGAATGGTTGTTGGTCCCTCGCGATGACGACTCATTTTGAAAGGACCGGGAGTCAGAGCCTACCATTGGATTCCTTGAGTTCAATCTCATACGGTTAGTCGTCGCCATTCAACCTTGGTATTCGATGATAAAACTGATTAGCGATCGTCTCAGACACTTTGGGGACGAGAGGAACATCTGGCGGCCCGGGTGAGTATGACAACGAATAGTTGCGAGCAGTGGGTTAACCAGCTTCACCAGCTGCTGATTGGGGCACTAATAGTGTAGCGCCTCCAATCATCGCGCTACTTCATGAAGGGGCTGGATTTTCTGTCTCGAGTAATCTTGCCGACATTTTTGGTTCTCCAGGCCCTTTAGACACACCTCCGGGAAGTACTAGCTTCCTAGAATGGATACAGCCGAATGAAGGGGACTACATGCGGACTGAGCAAGACTTGGCAGTGGCGTTTACGCCCTCAAAGCCAGGTTCGTCCATTCAATGTCAATGGCCATACAGTTCTGACGTTGCTAGTATCATAGCTCCACATCAACTCCCGCCACAAACGCTCTTCTCTCCGAGCTCGAATAGTTCTCCGGATCCAGCCGGACACCCGGACTCTATGCCTTCGGGATCAACATCCTCTCGCCAAGAGGACGATGATTCCGACTCGTCTTCCGCGTCCCTCAGGCCATCGGGCCAGAAACGTTTTCGGCGTCTCTCTTGTTTGAACGCATCATGCAACAAGAAATTCATGAGCGAGCACACGCGGCAGACACACATGAAAAGCCATCAGCACAGCTACGGCGGTCCTTCCCCTGTACGATGGGATGCTCAGAGCAATTTTCTCGTCAACACGACCGATTCAGACACGAAGTCACGAAGCATGGGTATCAAAGCAAGTGGACGTGTGATAAATGCCACGGATTTTTCTCGAGTGAAAAATCCCTGGGTTCGCACAAATGCTCCAGTAGCGGAAGATGGAGAATTATACCCCAGTAAGTAAGTCTTCCCAACCAATCATCCTCTAACGTTGTTCTGATGAGAATATCTGCTCAGCCACTCTCAACGGTCTAGCTCACCGTGACGCCGAATTATAGATATCATAGAGCATGTGGTATCATAGACCATCTACTAGACATAAGTAACGCGCACCGGTGGCCCTGATCTACCTACTTACATCATTGTGCAACGAAACTCCCTTCACTGTGAAACGTTCACCTCGAACCTCCTCGAACCCAATCGAGATCCCCATATATCTATCATTGACCTCCCGAGTCTTCCGGGAATTAAGATGGGAAACATGACCCTGCAGGACTAGTACTCATGGCAAGGTGAACATTGATGGTTCCAGTACGAGAAGTATATATGTGATTGTACCTATCGTACAGTGGATACAGATGCCGCAGACGCCAGAATCATGTCGAGTGCGCCTTTAGTCCGTATCAGCTCCTTCTGGAATCGTATCTCTGCGGCAACCTTCTTCCGGAGCCGTACAAAGAGGTTGTCAATGACAGGGGATTGTCCAAGAATTGGGGTATACATTTCTATAAATGATGGGTCAAGAATGGGATATTGCTGTTGAATAGAAGACTTACCTATAACAACTTTGGCTACGTCGCAAACCATTTCTCCGAACCTAGGGTCGGATACATACTTCACCAGAAGGCGTAATACCGGCTCTAAAAGCACGTCGTCACGATAAGACAATGCTATTCGTAACCGTCTCGATGTATCAGCTCTTGTATGAGAGCGAAAACGTGATTGTCGGTGGGACGTTCTGTATGCATGTTAGCACCCATTGGCAGTAATGACCAAAAGCAATCACCTTCTTCAACACTGCATCTAAAGCTGCCGAGTACTTGAAGCTTTTCAAATATTTGTCGTAATTCTTGAGTCTCTTCGTGCGTCGACTCTCTACCCGCAGTTCGTTAACATCCCCTAGTGGTTTGGCCTTTCCTTTGCCTTTCACCCGACCCTCGCCTATCGTCGGTAACGATCCACCCAAAAAGGAATCATAGGTTCCAGATTGTAGAATGGTTTTTGCTAGCGAAGATTCGCCGTCTGCCTCTGAGGCTTTGGGTTGTCGACGACGGACAGAAAGTGTTCCATCCGTCATGCCTGCTGCAATATGGGTTTCGTCCGGCTAGGTTGAAGATGAGCAGCTGAACTGGTAAAGATGCGAGTAAAATCACTTACTGACACGGCCAAACAGAGAATCGGTGCAGGGTACCTCATCGTGTGTACGACCTTATAGGTGCTCACATCATACACCTTTACCATCTGGTCGAGACCACCCGTAGAAGGCGGCTAGCATTGGAATCAAATGCCAGGGAGGTTACTGTCTTTTGGTGATTTGGACAATGCTCGGACACATCGACCACCTGCAACAAGGTCCCAAGACGCGTAGAATGGGTCCTGTTGAGGATAACGCGACTGTACCCGACGGGAACATTAAAACCTGTTCTACTGGTACACTGCCTTCTTTACTAGAGCCCCCTGCGTTCATCACCATCTCGCAATTCCCTGAACGCGAGTCGAATAATCGCACGGTGGAATCATATGATCCAGTCAAGAATAAATGAGGGTTGGAGGTGGACGCTTGACCAGACCGAACGTAGTCGGTGTGGTCGGTGAAGGTGGATATGCAAGCTTGGGATGGTACATCCCAAATTTTGGCAGTGGTGTCGTCTGAACAAGGATAAAACTTGTGTCGGGACTAGTGGCGAGAACTTTGTGACGTGGACAGGTTGTTTATGGGAGTCAAATTGTCGTAGAATGGCGCGTGAATTTATATCAAAGACCTGGAAAAACATCAGCGAATATAAAAAGGCTTATACTATGCTACTTGCCTGAATCAGACCTGTATCATCTCCTGCTACAAGTAGCTTTCCGTCTGCCCTTATGCAGCCACTCCTAGCAACATCCTTGAACCTCGACACAGTCTTGGTAACTTTTTGCGTTCTTGGGGCATAGATTTGCACTCGAGTAGCCGCGGTTACTGCATATCGGTGCGGTTTTGAAGGAGAAAAATGAACCGAGGTTACTGGGGCGTATTCTTTGATAAAAACTGGATGCTTAAACGAGCGCCAGTATCTTGATTCTCCGGTATGTTTTGAGGATGATGGACGGGGATGAGCCTGGATTACCACTGGAAGGTAGTCCATGATGGGACGCTGGAAAGTTTTTGCCAAGCCATGTGCGTCGGAAGGGATAGATAGATAGATGGAACGTGTGACTGATGTGACACCAGCCTGATCGATTGATTTTTTTCCTCCTCCCTGCCTTCACCTCTCACCTCCATCTTTCTCTCACTTTTTCTTTTCTTTTCGCCTGTAACCATTCAAAAAGATGCTTCTCTACTCCGATGTTGTCTCTGGCGACGAGATGTTCTCTGACGCCTTCCCTATGTAAGTATCTCATTTCGCTTAGATAGTTACTCGATTCACCGAGTTTGGGTTTTCACAGAAAACTCGTCGACGACATCGTCTACGAGGTAGATTGCTCCTTAATCACTGTCAAGCCTGGCGCAGATATTGATATCGGTAGGCTATTGTTTGAGCTTGATACTGTCGCATGTGCTCATGATCTAGTTTAGGTGCCAACCCTTCCGCTGAGGAGCAGGATGAAGCTCTTGAGGACGGTGCTACTCAAGTCAACAACGTCGTCTTTTCTTTCCGTCTCCAATCAACTTCATTCGATAAGAAGTCTTTCCTCACTTATTTGAAGGTACGCCGAGCGGTCTGTTCTCATGTCAACTCGTTGTTCAACTGTTTGTACCAGGGCTACATGAAGGCTGTCAAGGCCCATCTCGCTGAGAAGGCCCCAGATCGTGTTGAGGCATTCGAAAAAGGTGCACAGGCATATGCCAAAAAGGTCGTCGCCAACTTCAAGGACTTTGAATTCGTGAGATACATCGTCGGATCTCAAGCGGATCTCAAGAGCTGATAACCGATTCTTTTGATAGTACACTGGCGAGAGCATGAACCCCGACGGAATGG
Source organism: Paramarasmius palmivorus (assembly GCA_037176845.1). NCBI lineage: Eukaryota > Fungi > Basidiomycota > Agaricomycetes > Agaricales > Marasmiaceae > Paramarasmius > Paramarasmius palmivorus. The sequence goes on along the minus strand of JAYKXP010000003.1, from coordinate 1,250,168 downwards.
TTGCTCTTCTCAACTACAGGGAGGATGGTATTACTCGTAAGTTGCCTTTCTAATATCGTTCATCCTTGGTGCTGACGCCTTCGATAGCATACTTTACCTTCTGGAAGGATGGTTTGAAGGAGATCAAGCTGTAGAATACAGATTGTGTAACTATACTTTGCGTGTTGATTATGTAGGATCATTTTTACGAGTTTTCAAGTGGACGGGAACTTTATCGTATACCGCAAAGTTAGCGAAAGATTGCTCGTCATGTGACGACCATAACACTCCTGCGAAACGCGACGCGTCTAGGTTTGTTTGATGTCTGCTACACTATCTTCGCTCGAGTCTATAGTATATTCTCTTGTACCGGCATCAAGAACTGATAGCTCTCTTCGCAATGAACTTGTCATAATCTGTCAAGACATTCTCCAGAGGCAAGCTGTCCAATTGTTGCTAGCTTGGAACTTAACGCTAATAGGTATCCAGTCGCATTGGCCAGCGGCACGAACCTGATATAGGTCATCTAGCGGACTTGATAAAACGTCAATGTATGGGTTTTTATTCTTATTGAACAGTCATCGGCACCCCATTCACCGACAGAACAGTGTTGCAGACCACATCATCCGAATCAGCGTCCCTTCGTTTTACCAACTTGCTGTCGAGGCTCCTGGACCAGGTATGTCACGATCTTTTCAGATTCAGGCAGTCTAATCACATTTCTTAGCCAGTATTATCTCGGAAACATGCATGTGTTCAATTCCTTCAATCACTCGCCTCGTCTCGTCAAAATGCCCCAACGACACAACCCTTTCTGCCATCATTAGTGCCACCTCCACCGTCAAGAAAGAGCACCTCAAATCCTTCTCCAATATCACAACCACGCTCAGCATTACCACATCATACCGGGAAATCTAAAGCGGAAAGGTTGAGAGAGTACAGGCAACAATCAGGCAACCCTTATCCTCCTATCAACATATCGTTTTACGAGCTAACTTGATGTCTTTCAAGCCGCTACCCAACTCCCTGAACATCTATTACTACGGGACACCTTGTATCTTCTTCAAGGTATATCAGGCAAATATGTTCACTTGTCGTCACAACGGGATTCAGACAGTCAACATACCTTAGAGTTTGTCGAGAATGGAGTGAGTCATTGCAGTGGTTCTTGATATCATGACTTTTCACTAAGCTTTTATTCAAGCGATACTACATCTCAACGCCAACCAAGGTTCTCATACATCGTCTGTCAGAGGTCGGGTATCTGTACACTCGAGTAGATGCCTTTGTACAGGAACGTGAAAGGGCGACTGGGGTCGGAATGATTGAACAGAGTTTGTGCCATCACCTACAGACAAAGCTCACAGAGTATTATCGGCTTATCGCTGTTCTGGAATCACAAATGCCAACGGCATCCTCTGACGAACATACCAATGGAGAAGAAGAAAGTGGTCTTACTCTGTGGAGGTTGGATGTATGGATCAATGAATGGAGGTTACGGATGAGGATGATGAGCGTGTGCGTAGAGGGTGCTAAAGGTACGCCAACTGTCTGTCGAGCTTGGTTTTGCGCTCACTTTCGTCGCCACAGAATCACACGGCGGAGCGCTCGTCAATCTCATCCACAGCTACACCGACAATGGTGACCCTTTCATCCGTACATTCACCGATCAACTACTTGAAGAGGTGTGTCATCACTCAATGAAGAGTACCATCTGCCCTAACGCGATATACTCAGGTTTCTAAGCCATTTTTCTCGACACTACACAAGTGGCTATTCTCTGGAGAACTATACGATCCTTTCTCCGAGTTCTTCGTTGCAGTAGACACATCCCTTGCCCATGTCCAATACATGCACCCTTCGTCTCTCGCAGGTGGTATCAATCACCTTTCGGATGACGATGGACTCAAAATCGATAACGACGACCATGGAGATCGAGAGCGCGGTCTCAAACTATGGGAAGAGAAGTATCGGTTCCGGAAGGAGATGTTGCCCATGTTCGTAGGCGAAACGTTTGGAAAGAAGGTGAACGCAGTATCGCCCTCGCCAAAGTACCCACCACTCATCCTTGACTAGATATTCTCAACAGGCAAGAGTCTGAACTTCATCCGATATAGCTGTCACGATAGCGATTGGGTCGCTACGCGAGAGAAGATGAGTAACACGGGTGGTTGTGAGTATACTTATCCTCTGTGATAAGTCACACTAACGATCTTCAGCTCTGAAATACAGCGATATCGGTGGCCTGGAACGCTCAATCGACGCTGCGTATTCACTCGCAAGCCAACGCCTATTCGATGTCTTCATCGAAAAATTCAAGTTACTCGACCATCTCCTCGCGCTAAAACACTACCTCCTCTTGGGCCACGGAGACTTTGCTGACCAACTCATGTCAGCGCTTGGGCCCAGCTTATCCCGTCCCGCAAACGTTCTCTTCCGACACAATCTTACTGCCACTCTTGAGACAGCAATTCGTTCCTCAAATGCTCAGAACGATCCACCCGATGTCCTTCGCCGTTTGGACGCTCGTATGTTGGAGTATTCGCACGGAGAAATAGGATGGGACGTGTTCACATTGGAATACAAAGTCGATCCTCCGATAGATACTGTTATTGACCCGGATTCGATGGTTCAGTATCTCAAGCTTTTCAATCATCTGTGGCAGATGAAGCGTATTGAGGGCACCCTGAGCCATTGTTGGATGAGGGTAGCTGGTGGTGCAAGAACGTTCTTACGGATACCAGGTGTGTTGAGATGCTTATATTCTGGATGGCCTCGTTCTAACTATGCGTAGAACTCGAACCTTCGTGGCATCAAATCCGGGGGCACATGGCCGAAATGATACATTTCATACGACAGCTCCAGGCGTATTGTCATTCGGAGGTCATTGAGTGTTCGTGGACGATACTTGTCGAATTTCTGAACAAGCGAGAAGGAGACATGGATGCGATGATAGACGCTCATAGGAACTACCTGGGCCGATTGGTTAAGAAGATTCTGTTGTTGAGTTCAAAGGCTGGGAAAGAGGTACTTTTGATCCGTGAATTTTGTGTTACAGTGAAGCTTATGCCGAGGCCGATAGGAGAATGTACTCAACCAAGTCAGAGATTTATTCTCGTCAATACTTCAGTTTAGGGAGGCAGTAGTAAGTGTTGTTCAGAAGAAGGAAGCGCAAGCTAACCATGCCCGCCTAGGATAACTTTTATAACTACTGCCTGTCCGAGTCAGCCCGACGAGACCGTCAACACGATGAGGAACGGGTGAGTGAGCACCACACTCTGGACTTTCTAGTGCTAACATAACACAGGGAATATACTCCGGTGCTCCGCTAGACGAAGAAGAACCGTTGGAAGAAGCGCTTCCTCGGCATATGCATCCCATCAAGGATTATGGGGCGCAATTCACTGAAAGGGTGCAAGCTCTAACTCAACACCTACAGATCCATTCGGACCTTGACTGTAGGTTCCTCGGCGTGCGTCTCAACTTCTCGGACTATTATCGCTCCAAGAAGGAACCATCAGCAAAATCCTGAGACAGCCTTCAGCTTTCTGTTCTGTCCTACACGTGTATCTATACCTAGTGTCGGTGTATGTCGTCTGTATACTTGCTTTATCTACCATCAGCTTTCGCCGTTCAAACTCACAGGTCTCATGCGCGGTCAGAGTTCATGAATCTCGTGAAGTTTTAGATTATCCATAATGCTACTATGTACTATACAAACTCTGGATATAGAGTTTAAAGCTCGTCGTGAACGTCCTCCTTTTTCTCGCCCTCGGTAGCACCTCCCAAAGGTGCCTGAGCTCCTTCCTCCTTAACAGGTGGAGGTGGAGGAACCTCGAGGTTGTTCGCTGCGTGTTCCTCAACGAAAGCGATGAGGCTCTCAAGTGTCCTATCGCCCTCGTAGTCAATGAATTCCTTGGTTCCGGCCTTCTTGAACTTGATAGTCGGGAAGCCGGCGATTCTGAAGGGAACAGATGTGGGAAGGTCGTTCTCAGTAGCCTCCATCTTGGCACTGAAGAGAAGGCACAAATTAGCACGGTTACGGCGAATCGGTCAATTTGAAAACTCACATGGTAATCTTGTCCTTGAGGTCAGCGTAACGCTCACCGAGTTGGTCCCAGGTGGGCTTGAGACGCTTGCAGTGTCCACACCTTGAGGTGAAATTAGAATCAAGTGTCACAGCACAAAATAAAGGGGCGCATACCATGTAGCGTAGAATTCAACAAAGACATCCTTCTTGTCGTCAAAGACGACTTCCTCGAACTGCTTGCCAACGAGGACAAAGACAGGCTCGTCCTGCTTCTCGGGAATAGGCTCACTCTTGAGCTCAGGTTGAAGCTCGCCAGCGAGGTAAGACTTGACCCAGGCACGAGTGCCCTCGGTGGTCACATCCTTGCTCTGGTCGAAGGGGTACTTGAGCTGCTTCTCGAGGTCCTGAACGACAAATGCGGGCCACTTGGCTTCGTGGAGGTTCAAAGCCTTTGCGTGATCACCGAATTTGATGGCATCAATCCAGACAAAGTTCATCTTGGACTTGTACTCCTCGGCGACAGGCTTAAGAGTAGCGATGTGAGCATCCTTGTCCTTCTCAGTGGGGTCGATGAAGAGGTAGGCAAGGGGCTTGAGGCTCTGAGCGTAGACACCATAGTTCTCGCTGTTAACCTCGTCAATGATGGGGATGGCCAAGTCCTTGATCCATTCCTCAATGTCAGAAACCTGAGCATCGGCGATGGGGTAAGGGTACTCGGTCTTGGGGGCGTCGAAGGAACGGTAGACAACGATAGCAGGAGGGGTGACACCTTCAGCGGCAATAACGTCCTTGTCGGTGCTGACACCAAAGAGGTAGTCGTCACGGTGCTTCTCAGCGGTAGCGCTGAATGCAGGGGCAGGGGCTTCATCGGTGGAGGAAAGGTAAGCGACAGCGACGACCTTGTCGGCCTTTTTGAACTCTTCAATGTTATCGGACTTGACTTCTGAAACGGCGGGAAGGGATTGTCTGGAAAAGGATTTGTTCAGAAACCGAACAATCTCGCGGAAGCGAAATAGACTCACTTAACCATGTAGCTAATGATGCCATCTGCTTTTCGTGGTCCTGTATAGTCGGTAGGTGTGCCATTTCTGAACACCTTGAGGGTACTAGAGACACGTTAGTATTCGTCTCAACGATGCTAATTGAACCGTGACTCACGGGTATCCCTGGACACCCCATGCCTGGCAGAGATCTGGTTGGTCGACACAGTCCACCTTGGCCAACTTGATGTCCTTTTCCTTGAGAGCCGTCGCGGCTTCCTCGTAGTGTGGTGCCAATGCTTTGCAGTGACCACACCTGTTAAAGGATAGCTATCAGAATATTATCAAGCAAGATTTCAAGTACGATACGTACCAAGGGGCAAAGAACTCTACGAGAATGAGAGACTCTGGGTTGACCTTTGCCTCAAAGTCTGTTACTGTCAGACTAAGAACATCTGAGGCAGCCTCTGTAGAGTCTGCGAAAACGACAGACGACAGGGCGAGAGCGAGCGCTGACAATGAAAGACAGCGCATGATGGATGAGTATGAAGAAGAAATGAGATTTGGCAATTTCTCTTTTTTATACGTGTCTAGACAGGTCAGTCATCAACTGACGTGTCAATAGTACGTGTCCCATCTAAGCGCCCATGATGCCCAGGCGAGTTGACCGAAATCGCTTCAACTTCGGGCTGCCAGCGAATTCAATGTTTAATGTCAATATGGTCGACAGCTTCTCTACAGGTACAATTCTATTCTGTCCAATATGTCTTCTTTTCCCTCTTCTACTCGTCAAATACTCGGCTGGAACGGTCTCGTTGGGACCACGTCTCCCTCATCGCGTGGCGGTGATCCTTGTGGCAATCAAATTGATTCCAGCCCGAGTCTGATGAGTAAGTAGTTGTAAGTAGCTTGCGGTGCAGTGTGGGCGGCCTTCTGATGATGTTCGAGCCATTGAGATGACCAAAAGGTAGAAAGTCAGATGAAATGACGCTGGTGATTTTTTGATGGAGAGTGCACTGCCAAGGTCACTGGCAAGTTAATGCGAATTTGCACGCATATGGTCGACAGTATCTTGAGATCGTATGCAACGAGTGAGAGCAGATGACAGAAATACACGACATGATGGTGGAAGCCAAGTGGTAGCTGCGTACTGCTGCGTATACACTGCCGATTCTATGTTTATCTTTGTTGTGAGATAGCTATGACGGAGACAAGAGCTTGAGCTGAAAAGCGCAGAGCTATTCCACTCTGATCCTACCACCATCTCCCTAAATTTCCCATGGCGTCGAGCGAGCTTTTAGCTCAGATCCAAGCAGGAAAGAGGCTCAAGAAAGCAGAGACAAATGACAGAAGTGCTCCTCAATTAGATAATAAACCAAAGGGCGGTGGCTCGGGTGGTGGAATTTCTATGGGCGGAGGAGGTGGAGGAGGTGCTGGCGGTGGTGGACTTGCAGCGGCCATGGCTGGAGGTGCGGGTCCACCACAGTTGGTGGTCTGTTCGCTGGCGGAATGCCAAAACTCAAGCCTGCAGGATCCAGTCCAGGTAAAGAAGTTTGTAGTGAGATTCTGTTAAATGTACTAATAATGTTTATGTAGCAAAAGCACCTGCACTGGGAAAGCCACCTTCTGTGCCTAAACGTGATGCTCCTAGTGCTGCTCCTCCGCGTGCGCCAAGTTTACCTCCAGGAAGGCCAGTACCCCCGCCATCTGCACCAGCTGCACCTAGTAGACCGGTGCCACCTCCAGCAAGACCAGTTCCTACTCCTTCGCCTACTCCAACTTCTGTACCTAATCGTGCAGTACCTCCTCCACCCAGACCAGCTCCCTCAGCACCTGCTCGTCCAGCCCCTGCTTTACCTTCACGTACCGTACCTCAGCCTCCGAACGGAAATGGTGCACCTAGCCTACCTGCGCGTAAACCACCACCAGCGCCAGCTCGTGCAACACCACCTCCAGCACCTGCGCGTGCAACGCCGCCACCAGCTCCTGCACGCGCGACACCACCACCAGCTCCTGCGCGTGCTACACCTCCTGTACGTGAAACGCCGCCTCCTCCAAGTGCCCCAGCACTTCCATCACGACCCGTACCTCCTCCACGTACAGCATCTCCACCGACCCCCGCTTCACGACCCGTACCAGCGATACCACCACGTAATACCCCAAATAGAGTACCACCTGCTATCCCAGGTCGTGCTGCGCCGCCCCCACCACCTCCAAGACCCGGAGGCTCAGCACCATCGTCTCCTGCGAAAGCAGCACCTCCTCCGCCTGCTCGGAAACCACCAATTGGTGGTGCTCCAGCACCGCCTCCAAGAGTACGTGCTCTTTCGGAAATTGGACCCCCAGCGCCTCCGGCAACGACTTCGACTCTCTCGGAGCGTGGCACGACTTCATCAAGTCCCATGCTGCCGCCTCCGAGAAGGCCTGTCTCTGCCTTTGTGAATGGTAGCAGTACGCCGCCTGCTCCGAGACGCAAGAGTAAGTGTTCATTGTTATTACGCGCAAGAATTCTTGATTTATTGAATGATATTCTTATAGTACCCTCTCCACCACCTAATGCCGGATCACATACATTCCCTGTGAGCGACTTCCCACCACCAAGACCGTTCCAGCCTAGTTTGAAGCAGTACACGAGTGGGAGACAAAGAGGAAGTGATTTTGATACTAATCAGTTGTAAAAAAAAGAATCAAGTTGAATTTGATCAAACTACTTTACGATGACACAGAAAGATTCTGGCTAGTGGACATACAAAAGACCAACTATACTGCATAAAAACAGGAAAGTAACGCTAAATACTTGACTTCATGCTAGGAAAAGATACACCTAGAAATTCATCCGGGACTTGGTGACTATCGTAAAACTCTAATCTCCAGTCTGGGCTATTTGACAAAGCTTCTCCCTTAGATACTCTCTTGTACCCTGAGCTGGTCCATAGAGTACGAAGATTTTGGTAACATGAGGTAGCTTGACCAGCAACATATCCAACTCGATCAGGTATTTGTACTCCAGACATACATAGACTTCGAGGACGATGCGTTTGAGAGATGGCGTAGCCTCTGGAGCAGGTAATATCGGAGGTTTAGGCAGGTGGATCCTAACGTTATGTTGTATGAGGCTAGGAAATCGTGCGACGGTTGGCACTAGACGCCACGTGCGAGGTATCACGCATGAGTCTGGGAAATATAGAGTAACCAGTCAGAATAAACGACGAATGTTGAACAGTTACACCTACTGTGAACTTCTGTCTGTAGATGGGTAACAGACTCGAAAGGAAGGGCATCGCGTTTGGGATCTCGAAATCCGACACAATCTGTCCAAAAACTATATTCTTCATCGACGATGCGGCACTGCAAAGTTTTCACTTTGGAAAGCACACCTGCCCAGAAGAGGCTCGGGAGCGTGGAAACCGAGTGGTCCACAATTTCGACATTGTGGAGAGAAGCTTGCAGTAAAAGATCTGCAAAGCCGGCTTGTGGGAGGGTACTACCAACGATAGTATCCACGCGTTGCAGACTGAGAGTTCGAATGTTGCGAAAGCAATCTCTCGCAAGGAATGAAAGCAACAAGTGAGAAGTAGAGAAAGATATCCTATGTAAGGATAATGTTTGCAATCGAGGTAGTTTGTCCAGTGACTTGAATAATCCTTCTGTGCCACTGCGTCCAAAGGGTTCGTCTGATAACCCATAGGCCACTTCATCATTGAAGCCGATTCGGTCAAAGGTAAGACTTTGGAGATGTGTGAAGATAGGCAAGTATTGGACCAGATTCGAAATGTCGGTGTCACTTCTTTGCCGTCTACCGTGGTAGGTGGAGCCGTCCCACGCGTCCACCAATCGAAGGTGGCGGACAAAGGGCAGTAATCCACTCGGAAAGTATCGAAGATTGAAGTTCGCAGCCCTCCTGCTAATATCTGAGCATTGTAGATCTGTCAGATATCGGTATAACAAGAACAAGCATAAAGATATACGTACCTCTAAAGAGCTCCTCTTGGCTGCGATAGCGCCAAGTGCCACACAGTAGAGTGCAGGCTTGAATGTCCCTTTTCGACTCTAACTGATCAACAATAAGACTGATTATCTCTGTGGGGAGTGTTTTCGCTGTAGTCGAGGGTATGTGTTTCTCGAAAAGCTGTTCATCTGCATGAGTTCCTATATCGATCTTCATGAGTGTGAGGAAGAAAGAGGCAGCGTGAGAAAAAGGAGTTTAATTTTGGCGTTCGATCGAGTCAAAAGTTAAAAGTTGCGATTAAAGCAGCTCTATCAAGAAAGTACAAACCAACAGTCACTTCGGGTTATGGTACTACAGATCACAGAATGGTACATCCAACAACTCCTTCGGGACCTCGCTCCAACTGTCATATAGCTCTAACCTTCCCGTCCAAACCGCATGTGGAAGATTTTTGCGAACCTGTTCGCTGGTACCTTTGGCTAGTCCAGTGAGCACAATGATCTTCCTTACACCAGGAATCTTAACCAATAGTGTGTCAAGCCTTGCGAAGTTTTTCGGTTCCAGGCAGACACATAGTTCGAGGAGAATGCGTCGCAGAGAAGGGGCAGCTTCTGTGCCCAGTAAAAAGGGATCTGAGTCCCAAGCAAGAATGGGACCAACTCTGACTGAGTGTTGTATGAGATTGGGAAAATTCACGACGTTGACCGGGTGCCACTGCCCCCAGTGAACCTTCTCATCTGACGGGTAAAATAAGCCTTAGAACATGAAGAAGTTGGAGGACGTACTAATTTCGGCTTCAGTCTGCAAGTGCGTAACGCCCTCGTAAGGTGAGCGATAAGAAACACTAGAAACGGAATCCTGAATACAATCCTTCCATGAGGAACTTCGCCACCCGACACACCGCAAAGCCTTGGTTTTGTCGAAGATTCCGGCTTTAACAAAAAGTTGATAGACTTCTGGTTCACAGTCTGAAATCTCGACGTTCAATGGCGAGGGTTGCAGGACTAGATCTGCGAAATCGGCTAGTACGCGGTGTGCCCAAAACGCGCGGACACTGCGAACTTTTTGAAGGCTGAGGGTTTGAATCTCGCGAAAACAGTCCCTCGCGAGGAAGGATACCGTAACGCTAGGGCTGGAGAAGGAGACATTGTCAAGGCACAATGCCTGAAGCCGGGGCAAACTGTCCAATGCCTTGAATATGCCATTTGCCTTCGTCGATGTGATGGCCAATTCATCACTGACGCAGAACCGATGAAGAGTGAGTTTACGAAGATGAGTGAACAGAGGTAGACATTCGATCAGGTTGGTCAGGCCGGTCATTCGACCATCCTGGGCAAAGTCCAACAATCGAAGATGATGAACGAAAGGTAGAAATCTATCTGGAATATCTCGGTATTTGAATTGAGCTACTCTTCTACTGATGGCTAAACATTGCAATTCTCATAAGAAAGGTGACGGACTCGCGATGATAAAAAAACGTACTCTGAAAGAATCTCTTTTGGCTTGGATAACGCCAGGCGCCACACACAAGAGTGCAGGCTTGGATATCCCGTTTCGCATCCAAATTGTCGAGAATAAGCTCAACAATTTCCACGGCTAAAATGTTTCCCGGAGTCGAGAGTGTGTGCCTCTCAGCGAGTCGTCCATTTTCTTGGGCTGAACTAGTTCGATGAGGTTCCATGAAAGAGAGCTGAACCGTGGGAAAAGAGCTTTACAGCCTTTCTGTGCGTGACCACCACACCAATGGATCCTTACGCCAACCCGTACACCGCTCAATATGCTGCTCAATCATCGTCTTCGTCTTCATACGACATAAACCCATATCATAAACCATATGCAGGCCCATCTTTCATGCCCGGTTCCTCATCCTCTCATCAAGCACCAGTACCAGCAAACGCTTACGAATACGATGTCGGTATCCTAGCTCAGCAATCGGTTTATGTCCCCGGAGCCATGATCGATAAACGTGGGGGAGTGGTGGAAAGCTTGCGAAAGGAGGAAAGAGGACAACTGTACTGAGGAAAGGCGGAGGAAAGGTTTGGGAAGATCAGACGTTACTCGAGTGGAACCCTGGTAGGTGCATTTTCGTAGCCCGTTTATGGTCTCTCATGGTCTTCCCCGTCAGCATGGTTCAGGCTGTTTGTTGGAGACCTTAGCAACGATGTCTCGGACGACGTACTGTCAAATGCATTCGATAAATACTCCTCATTTCAAAAGGCACGAGTCATTCGGGATCGACTCAGTGGAAAGGCAGGTCTTTCTTCCCGTGGTTATAAAAATTAGCTCTGACCTTGAAATCTTAGGCTAAGTATGGCTTTGTTGCTTTCTCAGATCCGGAAGACTTCTTGAAGGCCTGGAAGGAAATGGATGGTGCGTCCTAAGTATCTATTTTGGTGCAGCTACTCATAATTACCCACCAGGTAAATACGTCGGGAATAGACCAATCAAACTCAAGAAAGCCGACCAAACAGCTATTCGTCCCGTCGAGATTGGTCACCGAAAGGCCAAGCAGCTAGAGAAAGAGCTCAAGAAGAACAGGCACAAGCCTTATTAGGAACGGAGGATGTATGTTTACGTCAGTCTCTTCAACTGCGTATCTCAACTTTGTCTCCTGGTCAGCTGCACCATGGTGTATTCGGATACCAGGTGAAGTAATTTATTTTGTTTTACCGTGTTCAATGATCGTCTATTCCTGTATAAAGGTCGAGAATGTTAATAACAATTGAAATTATAAAACGTCTCTCGAGAGTCCGAGCCTTATTGTGCATGACGTACGGCTACCTGAGATGAAATGCAGCCGAATGAAGCATGACCGAGGCATATCCACCGCAAGACGACTCCAGTATGTCAAGACTCGTGTTTGTTAGTTTGCGTTTGATTATCGAACAAGAAATGTAATACATTTTTCCCTAGTCATACAGTTCACACGGCTTACACCAACCCACGAGCAGCGTAGGATCCTGCAATGCCTACGCCAACAAAGCAAAGCGCTTCCACCCATCGGCTGTTAAGATTGTTAGCCAATTGCTCGTCACAGGAAGATAACAGCGTACCGCATCCCATGAGGAACACTCGGGGCACTGTTAAGCCAATATGTCAGTGCGGGAGTGAAAAGCAGAAGATATAGCACACCTCATTTGACTATGCACAACTTCCGGCTTCACGACCGGAATCCTTTCCTTCGGAACCTCCACGATTCTCGATGATTTCTCTTCCCACTCCTTGAATCCCTTCAGCGCATTCATTCCCAATGCCGTCGTAAAACCTCTGTTGGCTATCAGCACACCACTTGCTCCGTACTTGTAGAACCAGCCATCAGCCCATCCTCCATCTATCTCTTGCATATTCCTCAATGCTTGCACGTCTACAGTCACATCAATGGGTGGAGAAAGGCCTAAAGAAGAGACGGCAAGAACGCATAGAATCCGCATGGCGAGAGCCAGCGCATCTGCTCTTAGCCCGATACGTTCGCGGACTCGTTGAACAAATAGAGCTCCGAGTCGTTGCCTAGCTTTGGTCGAGGCGGAGAGAAGACGCGAGAGGAAGCTATCGGGTCGAGTTAGCATTGAATCAAAGGAAGCAGAGGTATCACATACAACAAGAATGCTTCTGCCGGTTCATAATACCTTGTTCCTGCCTCGTACGCTCCATATCTCAACACATTCTCAACCCAATCAAAAGTCTCTTTCAACTCCTCGCCTCGACCGTTCTCGTGGAATAGCGTCAGAACGTTCACGCATACCACGGGGTCTATCCTCGGCCGAGATGAATCGAAATAAACTTGAATGACACCATCCGAGTTGCGTAGCTGAAGGATGTCATCCATGATGCGGTTTCTGGTTATTGGCGAAACGTGCGGGGCAATAGTCAAGCCGATGGAGGTAGTATCGGCATCGCAGGGGAATTTGGCTGTAGTGAGCTCACCTGCTCCTCGGAAGAAGTTGAATTGGCCATCGTGCTTGGTGTAATCGACTAATGATGGATCGCCTGTGGCTTCGAGTATGAGGAGCTGGGCAAAGTTCTCCTGGATCGTCACCCCGGTATTGGTGTATGACAGGTGGTTGCGTCTGTTGTTATAGAGAAAGCTCCGGGCACGAGCAATGGGATCTAGGCAGAGGTTCAAAAGAGAGCGCTGAACATTTTCGAAGGTGTCGTAGACAACCCCGTGGATGCCGAACGAACGAGCGACGAGGACATTGTCCAACTTGTCGTCTACAAAGACGGATCTCGCTGGGTCAGCACCGGTGGCTCCGAGGACATGGCGGTAAAATCCGATGTTAGGCTTGCGCTCACCGACGGCTGCGCTGGTGAAAACGTCATCGAAAATCGACCAGTCTGCATTCTTCTTGCTGAGGACCAACCAATCAGGTGCGGAGATATTCGACATGGCGTACACCTTTCGTCCAGGCTTCAGTTGGCGTATTAGGTCCACCATGAAGGGACGTGAAGTCAAAGTGTCTCTCGCAGCCTGGAAGGCCTCGCGAACATGATCGGGTGATATGGAAAATTCGGCTGCGACAGTGGCGTAACAGGCGTCCTCGGAGATTCTACCTTTCTCGTATTCGAACCAGGTAGCGGACTCGAGAATTTTACGAAGAGTTTTTGGAGGAACCGAGGGAAGTTGAGTCGAGGGAGACCAGGTGAATAGGACATCGCCCAGATCGAAGAAGAGAGTGTCTATAGTAGGATTCATGTCGAAAGGTGGGGAAGTAGATTGCAGTAGGAGCCCTTTATAGGAGTGGGGCCACTAGGACATGCATAGACCCCTCACTCTGAAGCATGGACGAGTAGACAGTGTTTAGCACCGACAATTGGGGCAGACAAGCGGCCGGCGGCCGTGTCGTCACTGGTACTGACTCTCTCGTATATAGGCGGACTACTGACCGATACTCTAATTCAAGGCTGATCCCCCATGGCGCACCTCGAAATCGTTCTAGTGAGCAACTTTGAGAAACAAGACCCACCCGAATTAACTGGAGTCGAAGGTCTGACGCGGTAAGTGTCGTTACAGATGAACATGGGAACTAGTAACTAAATCTGAACCGCTGCAGAGTCTGGGCCGGAAATCAGATTGAGGACCCTAACTATGGATACTATGTCCTTGGTGAGGTAGTCTAGGACACGTCGATGAATGTTATACTTACTCTTCACAGAGTGGATTGGTTGGGAGGCACGCAAGGTGTTGATCCCCTCTGGCATTAGCACTCTTACTCTGCTATCGCCAGCAACCGACATCAACAATGTTTTTGACGACGCGCCGGTGTCCGAGTTTGCTTTTGCTACTTTGCGAGACCCTTTCGCCAGAGAAGCATGGCTCAAATGTCTCGAGACGACCCTGGGCGGGATGAAAATGACGAAAGGAGCAATTGCTGGTGTGAATGGCACGGCAAAGGACAACGACCAGCAGTACGTGTTCGTAATCGGATGGGAGTCTCTCGATGTGGGTTACTTTCTTATTTCGGAGAATACCTATACTGATGGTTATTTTTAGGATCATAAAGCAGCTCTGAGTGCTCCATATGCCCAGGATATCTACAATGAGACCGTGCGATTGACGGAATTCAATGCGAAGCACGCTAGACTAAGGAGGTTGACATTATAGATTATGTAGATGTTCGTTTGTAGATCCATGTTATGAAAAAAAAAAATCTTCTTCGCTCCACGATGATAGCGTGTCACTAAGATCCAAAATCAACGAGTTCTTTCAGGCACTGTGGCGTGGGACTGACCAGAAGCCTAGGCCGGCATTCTCTTCTCAACACTTTGCGCGGCCGGCAATCTGAATCTCTATCACCATCACCATCACATTACCAGACACGCGGCCGTCCCAAAACATGGACTCGTCTGAATACAGCCAAAGCGGCCGTTTGCACGTTACATACTAGCTCGAGCGCCTCTTCACAATGCAGAACACTTTTATACTCTCGCGATGAGGTTGCTATCCTCGTCGTTCAGGCATTTGTTTTGCGATGGTTCCAAGGATTCTCATAACTTCGCTCCTTTTTTCTTCAGCATACGCCGCCCAGAAGTGCAAATGTCTTCCCGGCAATGACTGTTTTCCGAGTCAGGATCTATGGGATGCCTTCTCTACCAATCTTTCCCAGCCTCTTATTTCCAACCAGCGCCCCTTGGCTTCCCCTTGTTACCAGTCATCCGACAACTTCAACCAAGCGGCATGTTCGTCTCTCACCTCCAATCAATTCGATGGTCACCTCAGAGCCTCCATTCCGAATGCTCTTCAGTGGACTAATTGGGAGGAGCTCATAACCACCGATGGCCAAGTTCAAACTTGTCCCTTCGATGTGAGCCAATCCAAGAACGGAACATGTTATCAGGGCCGTGTTCCTACATACGCTGTCAATGTCACCAGCGTGGAAGATATACAGCAAACCATTCGATTTGCGAAGGAGCACAATTTGCACCTAGTTGTCAAGAACCAAGGGTATGTGCTATGTTCCATAGCCAATCTCTAGCATTGCTCACCACCCAGCAGGCACGAGAACCTTGGTCGCCCATTCGGTGTTGGCGCTGTCGAGCTTTTCGTCGGAAACTTGAAATCCTACAACTTCACCGATTCGTTCGTACCAGAAGGCGCACCCGAAGGGACACCCGGCCATTCAGGTGTGACTATTCAACCTGGAGTGCAATGGGGACCTCTTTATGCTCTCGCTGCAGAGAATAATAAGACCATTCCCGGTGGTATCGGCGCTGGTGGTACAGTCGGTGCAGGTGCAGGGTGGCCGGCTGGTGGGGGACATAGTATTCTCTCGCCTTATTATGGTCTTGGCGTGGACAATGTCATGCAGGTTACTGTTGTTCTTCCAAACGCTTCTCACGTCACTGCAAACGAATATTCGCACCCCGATCTTTTCTGGGCCCTACGCGGAGGCGGTGGTCCCTCGTTTGGCGTCATCACCAGTCTCACCTATAAAACCCATCCGAATCCCCCATTTACAGCAGCATTTTATGAGGCTACCACCTACGACGATCAAACTACGCTTTCGCTTTTCGAGACTTTCAATAAGCACCATAATGCGATCGCAGATGCCGGATGGGCAGGATTCTGGCCATGGACCCGCACTGCCAATTCTACCTCTTTCTACCTTACCCTCATAACACCCGGAACGCCACCTTCGAGTGCTCAGGCTAATAGCACTCTGGAGGCACTTTATTCCGACATCCGGAGTATTCAGGGTGCTAATGTGTCCCTTCAAATCACTGTTGACTATCCTACCTTCAACAACTGGTACCATGACAACTTCATCGAGTCCTCGAAGGGATTCGGGTTCAACTATACGGTCGGAGATGCTGGTGGAATACGTGTTGCGGTCTCTTCATGGTTGATTCCTCGGGACACGTTCGATACTAACCCAACAGAGTTGGCACAAGCTTGGATGGGCATGCCTATCGGAAGACCTTTGTAAGAAGTTTCTGTTCCTCTCCACAGTTTTCGTAACTGACGACGATCTTCTATGAAGCATGGTCGGAGGTGGAGCCGTTGCTGCCGTTGATCCAGATTCCGTGGCTGCTACACCCGCTTGGCGTACCACCATTAGCGACATGACGCTTGCCAACGAGTACGAGGCCAATGCTACACTTGAGGAAATTCAAGCTCTTCGTCAGGATGTATTCGATCAGATCCAACCGCTGCGTGAACTAGCACCTGTGCCTCGAGGCGGGCAGTACATCAACGAGGTGAGTATTTAAGACGCCTTTCTGGGTCCTATGCTGACAGCAGCTTAGGCGGATTATCTTGAAGAAGACTGGCAGGGTGCCTACTGGGGAAATCATTATGAGCGGCTCCTGGCCATCAAGAAAGAGATTGACCCAGATGACTTATTTATTGTCTTCAAGGGTGTCAACTCCGAGGATTGGGATGAGCAAGTTGTCTGCAAGACTGTTCAGGAGTGAGGGCGTTTGTCAAGATAGATTTTAGTATTTAATTTAATTTGCCCTGTCCACACGTATCATACCGCCTTAATGTTTTTCCTGCTTCAATTACTGCGTCATCGATGAATGCGAACACTGAGC
Source organism: Paramarasmius palmivorus (assembly GCA_037176845.1). Lineage (NCBI taxonomy): Eukaryota > Fungi > Basidiomycota > Agaricomycetes > Agaricales > Marasmiaceae > Paramarasmius > Paramarasmius palmivorus. The sequence continues at coordinate 1,233,199 of JAYKXP010000003.1, read as the reverse complement.
GAGGCTCAAAGATTCAGTTCTAGAACTAGTCGACGTATATCAAAGTTCTGTGACTACCTAGCAAATGCCAAACATGGCCCCTTCCGTACCGAGATCTAATTGAAAAGGCCAAAAGCTCCGAAATTTTGAAGGGTCAAGGTGGAGGAAGCGGTAGCACTCTGATCTGGATCCTTTGAGTGCTTGATTGACTCTCACAACCCACTGTGCCTTCCACGTCGCTTGTTGCACCAGAGCTGAACGAGCCTACGGCAAGTATGGCCATGACCACCGCTTTCTACGTACGCAACCTCCCATGGACCTGCGCAGCAGTTTAGACAGTGTGGCGGTCGACAATGGAATATTCAATACACTTGATTGATTCCATCATTTTGTGCGGGCGCCACGTGCACTTTCATTGCAGTTCTAACGATTAATACACCCTTAATACTAATGTAACTATATATGCATAATTCCTGGAGTACTGACGAATGATCCGTTTGTGCATGTGTGATGTCTATAGATCGGCGTAGGCCATCGAGACAAGGTGATACGTTGAGTACATCAGCTTCTGAAAACTCTCATTAGAATAAATGACATAAAAATAGAATTGGTATGGAGGAATTACTCATTGGGGTATGATCTTCCATCTTCCGCCACTTGAGCATTTGTGCGAATTCAGGGACTTTTCGCTTGAGAAAAATCCATGACACTTATCGCAGGTCCACTTGCTTTGATACCCATGCTTCGTCACCTCGTGCCTGAACCTGTCATGCTGGCGAGAGAATTGCTCTGAGCATCCCATCGTACAAGGGAAGGAACGTCGCGGCTTGTGCTGGTGGCTTTTCATATGTGTTTGGCGTGTGTGTTCGCTCATGAATTTCTTCTTGCAAGAAGCATTTAAGCATGGGAGCCGACGAACCCGTCTCTGGTCCGATGATCTATGCGAAGCGGACGACGAATCGGAATCGTCGTCTTCTTGACGAGAGGACATCGATCCTGAAGGTAGCAACTCCGAGCGACCAGCTGGTTCGGGGGAGCTGTTCGGACTGAGAGGGAAGAGCGAATCGAACGCTTGTGATGGTAGCTGAGCTGAAATCATGGTGATGTTAGAGACAGGTGAGTGAACGTTGACGTATTGAATCATACGAACTAGGCTTCGAGGATGTGAAAGCCACCGCCAAATCTTGGTCAATCTGCATAGAGCTTGCATCGACCGGCATCCACCCAAGAAAACTGCTGTTCCCCAGTGACGTATCTAGGGCGCTTTGAGAAGGGGTAAGGACGTTGGCGAGGCTATTAGTCATAGAAAGTTCGACGCCCTGAAGCTGCCCGATAGCTGGAGGCGTTGCACTAGCGATCCATTCAGCGGCTGTAAAGGTTGTCATTTCATTGCGTAAGAAATCGTTCTCGTCCTCCGACTTACGCGTCTGGCCGAGGGCACTGATTCCTTCCGTAACCGAATTGTCTGTAGCTTTTGTTCGTTAGCTAGAAATACAATCAGGATGAATGAGCTAACCAAACGACGTCGGCCCTAGAACACTCGACGGCGAGCTGTGATCAGTCCCTTCAAAGCTGGTAGTCATTGCCAAGGACCAACAACCATTCTCTATCACACGTTCAAAGCTAACGTGGATTCCACTTGGTCTGGAGACGACGTTCTCCTGGGACAATGACGACTTCATCGTCAGGGACAAAACAGGCTGTCCTGTTTTCGACAACTGAGCAGATACCTTTAGTCTTGAAAGGTCCTCGATGGGTAATGTCAGGGACATGGTGAAGGATTACGATGATTGTGTAACCTGCTATTGCAGTATGTCAGTGTACTTATATGCCTATGGTATTGAACCGAAATTTCACATACCTAAAGGGGTCTACAGGGGCACTGTTGACGGTGTAAAAAGGCTCCATGATGGCCGGAGTGGTTGGGAACTTGTAGAACCCAAGTACAGGTGGTCGCTATACTAGACGAAAGTTGCCCCACATTAGATCCGTGGGCGTGACTAGATGGAGGATTTGTGGGAAGGTACAAAAAGACTTGTGTACGAGACTAAGTGCTCAAAAAATATACTTAGTACATGCTGAATCACAACACGCACAAGAAACGCACTTCCTCTCGCGAAGAAAGGTCACCGTGCTTGTTCTTCCAACCCTTCACAGACGGTTCAAACTTGAGCCTCACTAGACAGCGAAGTGTTGAAGGGAGTCTGTATATAGTCTCGGGCCACTCCGAGGGACCAGGACGTCCCCCCAAAACGGGTGGAACCGCCTGTGTTTGCACCCATCATTTGTTTGACAGATAAGTGTTGGAAGCACTTACGCGCCGTGAATCAAAGAACGCTGCATTGTTCCACTACTCCTGATGAACGACGAACATGATGTAGTTGATTTGCGTATCCACTGCGAATATAAATCTACTGCAGATCTGGACATTTGGATGCTGTCAAATGTCGCTCCACCCTCTCTACAAAACATATTGTCTGCGGGAATGTAGATGGATATCGCAATCTTCACCTGACCCAAAGGCTACCCGATAGGTGAGTCCTGGTGAGTCCCGCTGTATGTGCAGGCCACAGAGCATGCGTTTCCTTCGGAAGCTGACAGCTGTTATCGTGATCATGGATACATTCTAAATGACGAATGTTGAGGACATACCAGTAATGCGAGAAATCCAAAACGATACAAATCGTAAATCGGCTGTCTATCCCCAGTTTCCTGGGGCAGGTAAGATCCAGAGCTTTCTTCCTATCATCGCCGATATTGGAGAAGCAGCTTCCTTCCCAGGCGTGCACATATATGCCTTACGACACGAAGGCATAATCAGAAAGTTCTGAAAGCTGAAGTCGGGTATATCAAGCAACCAGGTCACCAAACAGGTAGCCTTCATGTCTCCGGCCTAGAAAAAGTGTACGCAGAAAATGCTGTTCATGGCCACGAAATCGCTATTGACGACAGAGGTGACATATTTCAACACCACGTGTTAATGCTAAAGCATCAGCGAGGCGCGAGGTATTGAGAGATGCTTCGAGCAAATGCAGTCCTGGCCATTGTGTAATGGGAGCGTGGAACCTGGAGCTTGAAGTTGCGTCCGCTATTCTGACCAACTGGGTTGTGTGTGCTCGGTTCTTGCACCCGCAGAGGTCAACGAAATGGAGCAGAGGCGCTATCGCACATAAGGCCCTACCGGTCAGGCATTTTTTGGGAAAGCAGCTTGAGGTCGTGATGAGTCGGACGATACAGGGTTTTTCTCACGTCCGAATTGACTCAAGGCGTTCTTTCGGACCGTCATCATGGTCAAGGCCACAACGAACTCTGTCAACCTTGCAGAGCCTATGAGCTCGAAGAGGAAAAAGGCGGACGACGACGAGCATGGGAGTGGGTCGACAACGAAGAAGCAGAGAACACGGGTTAGGTATGGCTCTGCCTATCTCTTCGGCCGAAGGCTTTTCTCTCACATTTGCTGATCATTCTAGCTTTTCTTGCGGAGAATGCCATCGCAGAAAGCAAAAGGCATGTGCATGAATCGTTGATATTTCACCATGACCCTGACAGTGGCTGTTCCTTGAAGTGCGATCGTCAAGTACCATGTTCACATGTTGGTCTTCGTTCCCATTACCGGTGACCTACTTGCTCTAACTTGTCGCAGTGTGTCGCAAGAAAAGTTCCAGAGCTATGCAAAGCTTACACTCCCGGGAAATCCGACCATGATCTCAATGCCCGAATAAGTCGGTTGGAACATATAATTGAAATGGCGTTACCTCAATTCTGCCACACCTCCTCTTCAAATTCACAAACAGACCGGGATGATGACGGGCGTTCGCAGAATGAGGACGAACCTGTCGCAACTGGTGGACTGTTTCAGAGTGGGAAATGGTATGGTAATAGTGCGATTGGGAGTATCGCACCTGGGCCAGTTATTGAACAGGTGTGTCATGTTCGCGATTTACCTGTTCAGTCCTGATGTATAACCCAACTCTCCATAGCTGCAGAACGCTGTTATGTACCAAGTGACCTCTCCGGTGCAGGTTCCTACCTCCCTTGCTACACTCCAAATACTCCAATCTCATATCCTCTTGTAGGCGCATGCTGAAAGTGACAAGCCCAAAGGAATCGACCCACTGGAACCGTCTGCTGCAGATAATCTGAAAACACTAGTACAAGAATGCGGAGTTTCACCACATAAGATCCCAGAACTTCTCCAAGAGCTGCCGCCGTTACGGACCTCTGATGTCCTCATCAATTACTATTTCAATGCCATGTCCGTCTTTACTATTGATCTCTCTTGCAAAGGATCTCATTGACGGTCGCTGGTAGAAACTGGACACGATATGCCATTTCCGAAAAGGATTTCAGGGCTGCATACAAAACAGTTTGTGCACATGGGGCGCACGGTGTTGGAGCGACTAACCCCAACGATATCCGATTCCTACCACTGTTATTCGTCGTGCTGGCCATCGCTGTGAGATTGGCGCCGGAGGAGGTTGCTGGTGATGCACGAAGTAGACGAGTGACTTCTCTGCGATATTATTGGTCTTGTGAGTTTATTTGCTCTCATAATCATGTACTAATTACTGATACCTTCTCAGCCCGTCGATCCTTACTGATAGCTGCCGCTATCCAGCCAGATTCGTTAGATATAGTTCTGACACGATTGCTGGTAAGTTCGTGGCGACTAATTATATTCATCGTACTCATAGACCATGCATAGAGTGCTCGTTTTCTCACTTTCGATAGACGAATAACGGAATGCTGGAGTCAACTAGGTGCCGCAGTACGCACTGCAGAGGCCCTGGGGCTACATCGTGATGGTGCTACCATGGGAATGGATGCTCAACAAGTGGAATACCGTCGAAGAATATGGTGAGTAGTCTTACAATCCCGTGAATCAAAAGCTCAGTGGGAGTTATCATAGGTCCTATCTCTACCATGCGGACAGGTCGTACGCTTTGGTCTTGGGAAGACCTAACTCAATACAAGACGATTACACCTCAACGTTACCCCCTTCCAACATAGACGAAGACTCCCCCAATGCTTACGCCCAGCCTCCTTTACCCCTTTCCTCGCCAACTGTAATGACTTTCTGTATCCTGAGACATCAACTCGCGGGTATTATGGGGCGAATTGTCCATCACTTCCAGAAAGTCAAACCTGGCAGGTCCCCTAATAATCCCTACTCTGAAGTCATCGCGCTCGACGATGAGCTCCTCAAGTTTGTCACGAATCTTCCTCCACACTATTCGTTGGAACCAGACACGTCATTGGACGACAAGCACCCTTTCATTCCCGTTCATCGATACCTTCTCATCACTGAAACACTTTTCGTACGCACCAACCTCCATCGACCATACATTCTACGTAAATTGCAATCGGAACGGTACTCGCGGTCAAGAACAGCCTGCTTCGAATCTGCCATCAAAGACTTTCAAGTTCGACAGGCGTTCAGGGAACGCACCAGCGATGATGTTCGTATATCCCTTAGCAATGCTTATAGGGAATTCCAGACCGCCATGATCAGTGGCATGTATCTGGTCATGTATCCCAACGGCAAAGATTCTCAGACCATGCACACTATCGTCGACACCTTCATGAAAGATCACGAAGGAATTCGGGAGATGGACGAGACAACACTCAGAGAACTCAAGGTTATTGAGCTTCTGAAAGCCAAAGCCATCGAACGTAGCATACCGGAAGACCCCGACGACCCCGACGCTCTTGATAGAAATCAAGAGAACCCTGCCCAACTCCTGCTTGGGTTCCAACAGCAGGCATCCACTTCCAAACCGCCCCTGACGTCTTTGTCTGATCTCATCCATCACACGCCCAACTCATTCCCCCCGTTGACGAATGGAAACATACCTCAGCCGCAATCACCGGTCATTCAGAGGTGGCAGCAGCAACAAACTGCAGCAGAACACTCCCCCGCGACATCTGGAGGAAGTCCTGCAGCAGACGAGGACACGACTGCGCAGATGATCTTTAATATCGTCAGTAATCCTGTGGAAGGGTTGAATCCTCCCATGCAATGGAACAGCGGAGGTGCTGGGGGCGATTTCAATTGGATGGGTCCCGAGATACCTGCACAAATTGGATCAGACGCCCGTCTATTTCCACTGGACAATACTGAGTGGAATCATTATTGGGAAGCATTATTAAACCAAATACCTCGAGGTCAATGAAAACTCTCTCTAACCTTTTTATGTCTGTATCTTCTCATTACTTATGTATTTTCATCTATGTTGTAAACAGGATCCTCTTAAACTTCCCAGTGCGACTCCGTAGTTGTATCATCTTGTATGTTCTTACAGGCATACTTGTGTACCCAATAGTATTAGCTCTTTATGGCTCTTTATGACAAAAGCGCGACGAGGACAGGAACCAGCATCACCGCATACATTGACGGAGACAACCCATGACCTTTTCCAGCAATCTGACCTCCAGTATACGAATATCGGTACGCAGCAGAGTCGGGATAGCTCTCTTCTGAATGACCAGGTGACGAGTGACCTTGAGGAGGAAGTGAAATGGTGGGAGTCGCTTGTCGTTCAACTGCAGTCAAAGAAGACGTGGGTTTGCTTTGCATTCGCATTTTGGTAGATTCGGCTTCAAAGGTAGAGCTCTCGTCGTCATCTTTATCTTCATCGTATGTCTTGGTCTTGGTATGATGATGATGCTTCTTGGAACTTGTGCTTGAAGTTTGAGCATCCGGAGGTGTGGTTGACGTTGAAGTAGAGTTCAAGTTCGAGTTGAAAGAGTTGGGATGAGTCGATAGGCTGCCAGAACCCCAGGGAATAGCGTCACCGTTAGGCTGAGAAGCATGCTCTGGAGGTGTCGTTTCACCGGAAGGGGACGTGATCTATGTCTTCATGTGAGAAGAGGGGAGTAGCAGGCGGTTATTCTACTTGCAGTGAATCTCGTTGTCCATTGTGAACCTTGCTTGTCCTCGCCATTGGTGAACTAGATCGCGTGAATAGGGGATATCAATGGATAAAAGGCAGTCATACCTGATAGAAGTATATGGACGAGTAGGGCTCTACTTCAGGACAGGTCCAGTGAAAAGGCGACAAAGACGCGTCTGAACCATCAAGACCGGATGCAACAGTTGTAACAGAGGTCATTGCGTTATTAGAGCCTGACATGAGTGCTTGATAGATTTGAGTAAATGGCGAGAACAGAAAGTACTTCTAGCTCACTGATAGTAACATTCTTCCAGTTGTCACCAGGTGTCCATCTGATTTCGCATTGAGAACCAGCCTTGAAGGAGTCACTGGGACCTGGTGCCGTTGGTGTGAAGTTGTCGCCAGCGACAAGGGTAGTGAGGATAGAAATGAGCAAAAGCGAGATATGGGACATTGAAGCCAGTTCAAAGTGGTAGAAATGAAAGAAGGAACGGTGTCCATACATTTAGTACTAGAGCTAACCCTAAGATGGGGTTTGGATCGTACTGAACTGGGGCCGCAGCGGCTCCGGTCAATATCGTTGGGCGCCATGTAACCCTCTTCCACTCACCGCCACTACAACCTACTCAAATGCAGTCTATCAATCGGTTTCTCTATGGTCCTACTCCAGAAGAAAGAGTTCGCGCATGGCAGGCCAAGCTTCGTGCAGAGAGCCGTACATTAGATAGGGAGATGAGGCAGGTTCGGTTACGTGCACGTCACAACGTTCTGCAAGTGCTGAACGGATTACTTAGCTTGATGCAGCTACCAATAAAGCCAGACAAGAAGTGAAGAAGCTTGCTACGAAAGGAGATGTTAAATCTGCGCGCATACTTGCCAGAGAGGTCGTTCGGAGTCAGAAACAGAAGGATAGGCTTTCTGTCAGCAAGGCGAGACTTGGCTCGATAGGCACGCAGTTGCAGCAGCAGATGGGTATGTCGTTGTCGTATATATCCGCCGTCTCGGACAGGTGATCTAAGTCTTTCACTTAGCCATGGTGAAGGTGACCGGTTCCCTCCAGAAATCGACAGAAATCATGAAGCTTTCAAACTCGCTCATCAAACTACCTCAAGTCAGCCAAACAATGAGGGAAATGAGCATGGAAATGACCAAGGTGAATTGCTGTCGCACCGTGCACCCTCAATATTAACAACCCAATTTCAGGCTGGGATTATGGAGGAGATGCTTGAAGATACATTGGAGATGGAAGACGACGAAGAACTTGAAGAAGAAGCTGACGAGGAAGTTGACAAGGTCCTCTTCCAACTTACCGATGGGAAACTCGGCCAGGCAGGTTCTGTCAGTACAGAACTACCTGTAAGTTCTAGTTCCTCAATGCTTGCCTTCGGACCACTTACCATGACACATATAGTCTCTGGAGGACAAACTGGAGGAAGAAGAACAAGAGAGAACATTGGAAAAGTACAGGCAGCAGCTAAACGGGATTTTGAGTGGCTGAGCTGGTCTTTTGATTTCTTTTTTTTCCGGACTTTTCTTGTTTATACCATGCCTCTACAACTTCGCTGTATATTATATAGATTAATCTCAAGAGTTGAGATGAATCCACCTTGAATTCGGATTTTTCAGAGGCATTTACTTTGAACCGACTGGCCATGACGCCAATCTTATCGGCGTTCCACGTGAGATCATCAAAAATTGAATTCCTTCTTTTTCCGACACATTTTCAAGTTCTTCCAACAATGTTGGCTTCTCGTGTCACCGGTATTGCGCAGGGCGCATTCAAACGTTCTCAGGTTCGTCGGTCAGCATAAACTCATGTGTGTTCTCTCATTTCTCTTCAGGCCGTTAGGCGTTATGCCTCTGCATCTCCAACGGCTGCCTTCGCTGGCCAGAAGGGTAGCAATGTATGGTCACCCCTTCTGCTGCTCTCTGGTATCTTCTCACATTTCGTTTCTCAAGGGAAAATACACTGTTACCTTGATCCCAGGAGATGGTGATTGGCATCTCATGTTGTTCTGCTACCCTTTTTTCTAATTTGCCGAACAGGTATTGGTCCTGAAATCAGCCAGTCGATAAAAGACATCTACGTCGCAGCCGAAGTCAGTCTACTGAGTTTATTTTCGACCTCATTTGCCAATTCTTTGTGCCTTAGGTTCCTATTCAATGGGAAGAAGTCAGCGTTACGCCTGTTTTGAAGGGAGGAAAGACTGTTATCCCAGATTCTGCCATTCAGTCTGTGAGGAGAAATACCGTGGCTTTGAAAGGTGCGTAACTGCCATTCGCGAGTTTTATATGTGCTGAACATTTCCTAGGTCCCTTGGCAACGCCTAGTGAGTTCTTTGCTGCACAACCTACTTTCTGCCACGTCTGATGTTTGACGTAGTCGGCAAGGGACATGTTTCCCTCAATTTGACTCTTCGAAGAACCTTCAACTTGTTCGCCAACGTCCGACCTTGCGTTTCTATTCAAGGTTTCAAGACGCCATACGACGATGTTAATACCGTTCTCATTCGTGAAAACACTGAAGGAGAGTACTCTGGAATTGAGCACGAGGTGTGTAATACACACATTCCTGTGATCGTGACTCTCAAAGTGTGCGCTTCGTTAGGTTATTGACGGCGTAGTCCAATCCATCAAGTTGATTACGTGGGACGCGTCCGAACGTGTTGCACGGTATGCCTTCCATTATGCTCAGTCGCAAGGACGCAAGCGTGTCACTGCCGTGCACAAGGCCAACATTATGTACGTTCCGAACTACAAAACTTCCTAGTAGGGTACTGACTTGAAGCTCGCAGGAAAATGTCAGATGGTATGTTCTTGTCGGCATGCCGAGAAGTCTCCAAAGACTTCCCCGATGTCGCCTACGACGAGGACCTTTTGGACAGAGTCTGCCTTCAGGTCGTCCAGAACCCTAAACCATTCGCTGACCGTGTCATGGTGATGCCCAACTTGTATGGTGACATCCTGTCAGACATGTGTGCTGGCCTTATTGGAGGTCTTGGTCTCACACCCTCTGGTAACATTGGTCGTGTAAGGTGTCTTTTCTATGGATAGATGGATTATACGCTGACAGGTAGTGCAGGACGCCTCCATCTTTGAGGCCGTGCACGGATCTGCTCCCGACATTGCAGGCGAGTAATAATCCGTTTTCCCGTCCTTGGCAACCGTATTGATCCTTCATGTTAGGAAAGGGATTGGCTAACCCTACTGCCCTTCTCTTGTCATCGATGATGATGTTGAGGTAAGAAGATCGCATGCAAGGTGTGGGGTGGAACCTGAGCTTACCTACCTAAACTGCTAGACACATGAACCTTACCACGTACGCGGACAAGATTGAGAAGGCAGCCCTGTCGGTACGTCACACCCATCTTTTTTTCCCTTGTTTCATGCATGTGCTGATGAACACGCGCAGACCATTGCCGAGGGCAAGTCGATCACTGGAGACCTTGGAGGCAAGGCGACGACGAAGGAGTACACTAATGCCATTATTGAAAAGCTTGCAAAGGCATAATGCTATAGATAGACACAGCGTATTATAGCTAGCACTTTTAAGTACTTTTTAGAACGAACAGTACTATTTCTACGGCTTTCCTGGAATATACAGAGCGGTGCAACGCCAGCCGGTTATGGGCGTGGGAAGATTGAGGGCATGTCTCTAGTGACGGTCGTGACAGAGACAGAGTTCACTCATACTCTGTCCCGATAAGCACCCATTTCGCATTCCTTCCCCCCACTCGCCCCACAGGGCAAAGCCGTCCACAGTACCCTCACGCATTCCAACTGAAGGTATTTCTCTTTCTTTTTCAATCATTCTCTTGCTCAGACGCGTGGTCAGCTATCACAGAAAACTTGAAACTCAAAAAAGACTTCATACACGCATAAACGCTTATTCTTGTCCACATTTCTTACGAACGACATGACCGACGAAGTTACGCCTCAAGCTCAGCCTCCTCCAAAGAGGGACGACAAGAGACCTGGTTCTTCGGGAAATAATCGTGGTCCAAAGCGAAGTGTCTCAAATTCCAAGCCAGCGTCTGGTGCTCCAGGAGCTGGTCAAGGAAACAACAGGCCGTCTTCTAGGAATAGTTCCAAGAAGCCTTCAGCCAATTCTGCGACAGAGTCAGGCTCAGAATCGACAGCTCGCAAGCCCTCAGACTCTGGTAAGAAGTCTGAGCAGCGCGGTAACAGAAACCCGAGCGGTTCTGGACGTCCTCAAGCTCATCGCAAGGCGCAGCCCTCGGCCTCTCAGACGGGACGCAACAACAATAACCCTAGGGATCAGAAGCAGTCCACTTCGCCCACTCCTGCTTCCAACGAGTCGAGCGATGCACTTTCTTCCCTTCAACGGGTTATTGCCGATCTAAAGACCACGTCACCTCAGCCTCCTGCTATAAACAACAACAATATGCCCACCTCACAGGGCGTTACTTCTAACCTTCCAATCAACGCACCCGTCTTCCACCCAGGCAGTGTCTCGTTCCCCGGTTCCGATCCCAAGCACCGAAAAGCCGCTTCCGTTGGAGCTTCCGGCTTGTCCGGAAACTTCAACTCTTTTTCTCCTCATCTCGGTGCTATGATGGAAGATGTAGAAGACGGAGCTGGTGGTATAATGGAAGAAGGAGAAATACGCGATAGTCTATACCAGACTCCTGGCCATCAGCCTAGGTCCCAATCTCAGAGTTTCACTGCTCCACGTTTTGCGGCTTTGGCTGCCCAACAGGAACAAGGAGACTCACTCGGCCCCACTGGTCGTCCGCAGCTCGCACCTGGATTCATGTTTGGTGCTAAAAGGCGTCCTCCGCCCATGGGCGGTCCTATCAATGAAGATGTTGGCTTCCAGTTCCCTCAACAGCAGCAGAATTATCATTCTGAGATGCCAGAATCCAACCATAGGAAATCGGATAGCGGAGAAATCTCTGGCATCATGGCCGAACAGGTATGTCTGGTCTAGCCCTCAAACACACTATCCTCAATCGCTCTTTAGATCGCGATACAAAGTCAAATCGAAGCTCTACAGCAACAGCAACAAGCTCTATACCAGCAGCAGCTGGCATCTAACCAGGTCCTCTCCTTCCAGACTCCAGGGCTGGCACCCAATCGCGGAGCACACAGACGTGTTCAAAGCACTGTTCCAGGAATAGGTGGAGCACCCAATTATAACGCACCTCAAAACGCCTTGGGACAATTTGGAAACCTCGGCGGCCTCAATCTCGGACTCGATGGGCAAGTCCAGGGTGTTCCCCGTGGTCACGGACGCAGACACAGCGTCAACGTCGTCAACAAGTCTGCGGGCTCTGGTTTCGGTGGACTTGGTGGTCAGGACGGCTTCGATGACGGCTTCGCTCCTCCTATTGGAGGTCACTCCCGGCAGGTTTCAAGAGCCGACAACAGCTGGCGTATCAGTGGGTTTATTACGTTCTTTCATTTTGACAATTCACTGATGAATGATAGACGGCGGTGTTGGTGGTGTACAGGGCAATAATGCATTTGCTGCGGACCTTGCTCAGGCACAAGCCCAATTGCAAAGCCTCCAGCAGTTCCGCGCGGCAGCGGGAGGACATCATCACAAGATGGCCTCGTTCAGCTTCCCCAATATGTTACCTAATATGATGGCAGCTAATATGATGGGACTGGGGCTTGGTGGAATCAATCTACTTCAGCAGCAACAGCAACAGTTCCAATCCCAGCTACAACAACAACCTCAGCGCAAGTCACTCTTTGCACCATACCTTCCACAGGCATCGCTTCCTCCCCTTCTTGCTGCGGGGAAACTTGTTGTAGGAATTCTTCGAGTCAACAAGCGTAATAGATCGGACGCGTATGTCGCGACCGAAGTGCTCGATGCTGACATCTACATCTGTGGATCCAAGGATCGTAATCGCGCCCTTGAGGGTGATATAGTGGCCGTGGAATTACTCGACGTCGACGAAGTCTGGGGAACTAAAAAAGAAAAGGAAGAAAAGAAGAGGAAGAAGGAAGAAAACGCCGCCTACGACCCCAAGTCGGCAGCTGGTCGAAAGGACGACAAGAAGAAAGATGACGTGGAAGTTGAAGGCCAGGGACTCATGTTATTCGAGGATGAAGAGTACGGCTTATCTTTTTCACTTTGGGACTAGACTGACTGATTTATTCATCAGAGTTACTGACGATGTCAAGCCTCAATTTGCTGGGCACGTCGTTGCCGTGGTGGAGCGAATGCCAGGACAATTGTTCTCGGGAACTTTGGGATTGCTCAGGCCTTCGTCGGCTGCCACTAAAGAGAAGCAGGAAGCAGAACGCCGCGAACGTGAAGGTGATCGTGGCGACGAGCCCAGGCGCGGTCCCATTGAGCGACCCAAGATCGTCTGGTTCAAGCCAACAGACAAGCGTGTTCCCCTTATCGCTATCCCTACCGAGCAGGCACCTCCAGACTTCGTACAAAACTCTGAGGCCTATGTGAACAAGCTGTTTGTTGCTTGCATCAAGCGCCACGTAAGTTACTCTTGCGGGTTAGATTTTGATCTTCACTGACGTAGACATTTAGCCAATTAGCTCGCTCCATCCATTTGGTACTCTCGTCGAAGAGCTGGGACCTATTGGTGATATCGAAGTAGAGACTAGCGCTCTTCTGAAAGATTGCAATTTCCCTACTGAGGAATTCACGGACAACGTCATGAAGTGCTTGCCGCCGATGCCTTGGATGTAAGCCTGCCTCTGCTTTCACTGTTCGCCCAGCTCACAACTCCTGCGTAGTATTCCAGAAAGGGAGCTTGAGATAAGGAAAGACCTCAGAAGCGAACGCGTCTTCACAATTGATCCCGCCTCTGCTAAAGATCTGGACGATGCGCTTTCCATCAAGTTGAATGAAGACGGCACCTATGATGTGGGTGTACACGTTGCCGATGTCTCCTTCTTTGTCAAGCCCAATACTGCTCTTGACCGTGACGCTAGGAAGCGTGCCACCAGTGTTTATCTAGTTCAGCGTGCCGTTCCGATGCTTCCTCCCGCTCTCAGCGAGCAGATCTGCAGTCTCCTTCCAGGACAAGATCGTCTGGCGTTCTCCGTCATCTTTACCCTCAGCAAAGACGCCAAAATTATCAAGAAATGGTTTGGGAAGACCGTGATCAGGTTTGTCTTCTGTCTTCGGTGTGTCCTAATAACGCTAATTGGGTCCACAGATCTGCAACTAAGCTTTCTTACGGAGACGCTCAGAACGTCCTCGAGGGCAAGACTTTAGGTAGTGTACCCGTGACTCCAGAGCACGGCGCTAGCGATATCGAGCACGACATCAAGGTGCTCCATGACCTTGCTAAGAGGTTGCGAACTCAGCGTTTCGAGAACGGCACTCTTAGCATTGAGAGTCTCCGCCTCGAATTTAAGTTGGATGACAACGGAATGCCTATTGACTGCTGGCAACACGAGAGTACAGACGCTAACGATCTGGTACAAGAGGTACTTGTTTTACACGCGCTACCCTGGCAGAAGCACTTATGGTCATTGTTTCAAAGTTCATGTTGTTGACGAACATTGCCGTCGCTCAGCATGTTGCCGTTCATCTACCGGAGCAAGCGCTCCTTCGCCGACACGACAATCCTCTTGAGCGTCGCTTGGTGAGCAAAATCCGCCTTTCTAATCAGCTCCTTTTTTGAAACTCGTCTTTTAGAACACATTGGCCCAGCGTGCTGAGCGTCTTGGCTACCAAATTGACACCTCATCGGCTAGTGCTCTCATGAAGTCTTTCCAGAGTATCCAGGATCCAAATGCCCGACGATTGCTCGAGATACTCTCGTACAAGGCAACCCAACGTGCGAAGTATTTCTGTGCTGGAATGTTGGACATCGCAAAATACGGCCATTACGCCCTGAATGTACCACTCTACACTCATTTTACTTCCCCTATCCGACGTTATGCGGATGTATTGGTGCATCGTCAACTGGAATCAATCCTTCAGGGCGCAGGTAAGACCCAGTGTTACTTTGTCCGTGTTCAAAACTCACAACCCTCGCAGCTGACCCTAAATTCACGATGGATCGCGATGCTGTGGCCAAGGTTGCTCAACAGTGCAACATGTGAGTCCTTTTCAATAAACATTGGTGCATTACTAAACGCTTTGGCAGTAAACGTGATTCCGCTATGTTGGCTCAAGAACAATCGACTCATTTGTACCTCTGCGTCTTGATATCCGACCTCACGCAGCGATACGGTCCTGTGATTCGTCAAGCCAAAGTTGTTGGTGTCCTCGACTCAGCTTTCGACGTCTTGGTTCCTGAATTTGGCATCGAGAAGCGAGTCCACGTCGACCAGATGCCTATTGACGTGAGTTTTACGTACAGGATCGCGTCCACACACAACTGACTCCTTTCAATTAGAACCACGTCTACGACGAGCATACCCACACGCTTCAAATCTACTGGTCTAACAAGGACGTTATCACTTGGTTGGCCGAGAACAGCGACGACGAGCACTTGAAAAAGATCAAACAGAATGCCGAGCAGCATGCGTTGAAGATGGAGGTCACGTCTCGCTCTGTTCACGACGAGAAGGCTCTGTTTGATGAGGACGATGGTGATGACGATGAGATTGTACTAGGTCGCAGCGAGCCTCACAAGCAGGTTCCTGAGAATTCCAAACAAAGGCTCCTTTCGATGGCCAAACCAGAGCCCCAGTTTGAAGGACTAAGGGTCGCCCAGTCCGGCCACAAGATCCAGGACATCCGCGAATTGATGACCGTTCCTGTAAGTACCTTCCAGTGTCGAAGTGTAGCCAAACTTACATCTCTTACAGGTTATTGTGACCGCTGACCTGACCAAATCTCCGCCCGTCATCAAAGTATACAGTGTCAATCCTTATGCTGCTTCAGCCCAAAGGAAGTAAACGGTGCTCTTTCTCCTCTATAATGAACCCTGTACAATATATCTCCTTTATGCCCCTTTTCTTTCTCGTTCCTTCCTTTAGGCCTTTTGTTCCAAACTGTGTGCAAGAACAGCTCTGTCTGTCTTGTTTATAGTGTTCTACCACATTGCAACCACGGAATCGTCAAATAGCGACCGCATTATGCTGCTTTATAAATGTAACCCACCATGTACAATTGTCTTCGAATGAAATTGGATTTATGAATGAGTATACAAAAGCGGGTCGAAAATAAGAATGCCTAAACTACTGGTAGATACATGATTGGAGATGACTGGTGGTAATACATACTGAGACTGCGTAATAGATACACCATGTACCTACGGTACAAGGAAATTGCGAGAGGAATAAGAGATAAAGAGCGTGGACGTCTATATACAGCAAAAAAGCGAAAGAGATCCAATGAGAGTGCGGACGGTCATGAATAAATAAGAAAGAAACATTGTCAGATCTAGAGTCCCTATATCCAGCCGGCTGGAGGACTCTGCAAAGGACCGGTCCTACTACGACTTCTCGAGCTACTGGTCGTACTCGAACGTGCATCTCTCCAGGAAGTGGGTGTCGGAGGCGACCGCATACGCATCGTAGCAGGTACATGTCCTTCAGCCGAACTCGTGCTATCCGCATTACTAGTACCCTTCCGTCTCAACCGCGGCGCAGTTGCAGACCTCAATGGCTCGCTAATACTAGCCTCTAGGGGGAAGCTATGCACCGATGCGTGTTGGCTCTGGACCGAGATCCGGCCAGGGTTCGTAGCACTCTGGAGGGTGCGAGACTGGTTGCGACTGTGGATGCGTGGAGTCAAAGAGGGTTGTCTCAATCGGAGCTCGTCAATACAGAGTTTGTAGAGACCCTCGAGATTGAGGTACGCGGCCTCGTCTCGGAGCTCAAGGAGAGCTTCCAGGCGGGATTGGGTGTAGGAAGGCTGCAGTTGAACGGCCCGAGGCAGGGACTCTGGTAAACCACATTCTTCTGAGTCTGGAGATCGAAGGTAGTTGAGGATGTGTGCATATCTATTCATCAATGCTTGAGTATGCTTCGTTGCAGGAGAATGGAAGGGACAACTTACGGTGCACTGGGTCGGTCCAAGAAGATATGTAGATTAGATGCACTCTGGGATAAAAGTCCCTGAGAGGCTAAGTGATTCCGATAGAGCGACAGATCGCTACTGTTGGTCGAGTAGACCGAAGAGGTCGTAGAGTTTGAACGCTGCCTGGGGAATAACGAGATAACGTATGCAGATAGATGGGATGGCCTTGATGTCAAGGTCTCCATCGTAGTGCGATACGTTGTCGTGCAGGTTTCCAATGTAATCAGAACCTTGGAGAAATCAACGGGACCTGATGGGACGTCCGATACCAGTATTGGTCGGAACTCGGGTTGAGGCGGACATGAGGCCGTGACGTTCATAGGAAGGGGCGGGATCTGAGATACATCCTCGCTGCTGGAACGTGGTGTCGTTGATTTGAGTGATGAACGTGGTGAAACTTCGTTAGGCACAGGAGGACAATCTCTAGTAGGGCGCGGGGGAGATGACGTTCCTATG
Organism: Paramarasmius palmivorus; assembly: GCA_037176845.1. Lineage (NCBI taxonomy): Eukaryota > Fungi > Basidiomycota > Agaricomycetes > Agaricales > Marasmiaceae > Paramarasmius > Paramarasmius palmivorus. Next base: position 1,215,892 of record JAYKXP010000003.1, on the reverse strand, counting down.
GGTCGCAGGGATTCGTCATTGTCAAAGTCAAAGTGATCATCCGAATCTTCCTCTTCACCGTCAGAACCCGGTAAAGAAGGAAGAGGCGTACTTGTAAGCGGCAAGCAAGCATTGTCGGAAACGGGAGAAATGGGCGGCTGAATGGGCCTCGCTTTCTGACCCATCTCATCGACACTTCTCGAATCGTAGCGCGTCAAACAGACGCGCGTATCTTGCAAGGCTTCTTCTGGCGTCCGAACAACGGTAGCGCCTGAGCCAAGTGGCCCTGTGCGCTCCGACACAAGTTCGATAGATCTTGGAGACTTTGAGTCTGATTTCCTGTGTAGTTTCGCGGAAGACGAAGATTGAGAGGTGTTTGTCCGTGAAAGCCAGCCCATTGGATTTGTGAGGGTGAGAGAATGTTTTCTGGGGCGAGAAGTTAAAGTGCTGGAAGAAAGGGATATGGACGAATCCGAAGCTCGAGGATAACTTATGGGGGGATGAGCAGCGTGTTGAGGGCGTGGCATAGTGGAACGAGGAAGCTGGTGGTGGTCGAGATCAAAGTTAATTTTGTCGGTCCAAAGACCTCTGCTTTTTCTTGTATCCCCTGCATGCCGGCAAACCTTTTTATTGTTCTCAGTCGAGACAAAAAGAAAACAAAGAACTGGATTAGGCGCCCGTCAACACAGACAATTGACGTGACCACGTGGCCTCTATTGTTCCGCTCCTCCTCTCAAGCGCCCGCGACGACTATGGACTCTACGCAAAAATTCCAAGCTGCGTTCCCCACATTGCTCTCTGCTTCACCCAAACTAGCAGCACTTCATAATGCACGCAATTTACGAGACTCTGCCTCATTACAGCAGGCTGACTCGTGTAGAAAATGCGGTGCCTTTTTCTCTTTGCAATATGATAACCAGCAATATGGTACCAGGCTGGTTCGTCTCGACACGAAGAAGCGAGCACTTCCGAGGGGAACTGCCGTACAAACTACTTGCGGGAATTGTGGTTGGACAGATAGACAGATCGTAGCGAAGGGTAGTGCCTCCTTGTTCCAAAGACGGAAATCGTCGGCAAAGAGTGCTGCGAATGGAAAACTTCTTCCAGAGAACAAGGAGCGGCGGTCTCAGGTTCCTCCTTCAGCAGAGCCCCCCGCTGTTATTACCAAAAAGCTGTCACCAGCACCTGAAGTAGCTGAAGCTGCCAAACAGACGAGAAATCGACCCAAAAAGAAACTCGGCCTACAAGAAATGCTTGCCCGAAACAGGGAGAAAGTAGAACAAGAGAAGAGGACCGGGAAAGATGCTAACAGTGGATCGAGTCTTTCTGCTTTCTTGAGCGGATTATAGGGCTAAATGGTCATTCAAGGTGAGCTCCAAGCTTAATCGCCAGAGCGAACCTTCACGAATCTGACTTTCCCTAGTACTATGCTGTCATTGGTCCTGAATGTGAACCCCTTAGACAGTCATCGCTTGACTTTGTAAGTCTCTTCTCGATCGTTTGAGGTACTTGGGCGGCTGAGAATTCTTTAGGTCTCAAGTGTTGGGTTTGCGGTGATTACAAGCTTGGACCTGACTCCCAACAAGATCATCAATATCATCTTTCGACCTAAACCTTCCCGTCCGGGCATATCATGGCTCGAAATTCCGTCTCTAGGATTTACCAGTATCCTGTTCATATGTTATGGATACTCACAGCAGCTTATGGGGTCTAGGTAGCTGGGATTTGTACCTACGTTCACTCAATGTTGAGCGCCCACAGTGTAGCTGGGCGCCTTTTCACCTTGCTGATCGACAGAATACCCTCGCCGCAGATCCTGTACAGGATTCAGACGTTTGAGTTTGTGTGCGGCCGGTGATGTCTTGGACGCACAAGTCAGCGGTACCTGACACTCAGACTAACCACATATAAACGACGATTTTTCACTAATCTCAAGCATTGAGCTTTTGCAACCCTTTTACTCGAGCCTTCCGCCCTGAAGATGTTCTCCACTATCGCCCTCATCCTCTGCGCATCTCTGCTCCCCTTCGCCTTTGCCGCTCCAACATCGGGCAATATCTGCCATCCCAATTTCGAGGGCGTGAAGACTAGTATCTATGGAAGTGGCGGCAGCATTCTCCCGGGCGATGTGGATGATAGTCATGCACTCGAAGCTTTGTGGACGATTTCTCAAAATGGTCAATCATCTCCGAGTTACATTTTCAAGTAGGTACATTTCTCTTCGGCCTAATTCCAGGGTTTTGACCTTGCCTCAGGATTAATGGGAAAGCACTTGCTTTGGATAAGGATGGCAGGAACCTGGACTTGGTCAAGCCCTCGGACAGTGGTAACGATCCGTAAGAACTAATATCTTTCTAAAACGGTTCGACTTTGACCTTTTCTTATAGATCTCAGCTATTTGACATCACCTGCTACGGGTGCTTCAGTGGCGCGTCAACAGCGGGTGCCAATTGGCTCATCGCTGGCGGATGTACTGTCAAACCACATAGCTCTGCCACTAAATGCGTTCAAGCTAATGGGAAGACTGGGGATGTCTTTGTAACAGATTGCAAGAATAATGTAGTCGACCAGTACTTTAGTTTCTTCACGTAGACGTTGGTGGTTTGCAGTGCCTTTGTATCATTAGTTAACATCCATCTCCTTGGACATTTATTATACAAGCTATCCTAACTATGTGGCTCTACGCTATGAACCCGTGTCCTAGTACGATCCTATTTAATATCCAGGTGTAAGTGACCTCTATCTCTAATCCGAACTGATACTCTCTTTATTTGTAACATCCAAGGTGGCTGGCGCCTTAAACTGGATAAACCTGCCAGGCCAAAATGGAATGTAAATAGCAATAGCGATAAATAATGGAAGGGTATCAAAGGCGTAAAAGTACCACTCCGTGGTTGCTAGATGACCACCGAAACCCTCGGAAAGCTCAACTGTTCGATATACAGATCGAATCTACGCGGGCGACTTAGAATCTCGATGTCTATAAGAGGTTGCAGAAGAGCTCACCAAAACTCCTACGCAGCTGATAAGCATGGCGCCTGCTAGTGTTCGCCAGTCATTGTACCCCGTTTTTGTTTGATCCATATGCCATGTCGCAGACTCATGTTTGTGTACGCGGTATATGAACAGGAGGTAGATGAAGCTAAAGATGGCGAACGAGAGGAGCTGTAAGGCAAGTCCTGCGAGGAAGATCTTGAAACAAGTTAGTGTGTTGGTTCATGAAAGGGTAATTTTCACGTACTCTAGATCCCGTCAGTCTCATTTGGTTATTGTTGGAAGACACGGATGTTGCCCCGCCGGCAGCCTGGAGTGATGTTGAAGTCCTCATCGAATCTCGAAAGATAGTGAACACACCTGTATAAGGAACGTCGAAATGTCGGAAATAATGAACGTCAGGGTTATGCGGCGAGGGGAAACGAGTAGATGTTTGTCGCATTCCAGATATCTCGCGAACCGGCCCAGAAGGACATATTCAGCAGCGATGAATGCACAAGGCTGTCGCCCACATTAGGACTAGAATCACAGGCTCGGCATGTGACGTACCGATAGAGTGACGAAGAGGTACTGTACAATGTAAAGACCCTTTGACTCGGGGTGCCGGTTCAAGCCAAAACGCGTGCTTAGACCAAATGCGAAGGCTGCATTGCTCGTCAGGCATGCATTTTCTACTGGAGAACAAATGAAACGTACTATATGCCCCGATTGTCATCGCCAACATGTATTTTGCGCCCCATTTCTTTATGCACCATGTTTGTATTAGAGCAACCAATAGGACGAGGCCTGGTTTCGCCGTTAATCTGAGACTACATTGATATCACAATGATTCACTCACCAAACGCAATTCCGGTCAAAGTATTAGAAGCAATGTACCGTAATGGGTTGTAAACGTCGTGTTTAGGGTCCGCATACGGGTCCACCGGACGAGGGGGGATGAAATCCGACTTGGCTTGAGCTTCGTAAAAAGATAGACTGGCAATGAGGACGAGACACTTGTAAAAGTTTCGACGTCCGCCCTTCGTGGACATGGGGAAACACACGGCGACCGCGTCCCCAGGGGTTGCTTAATATATGTCGTAGGCTTGCGCGTCCTCGTCATCTTCCTGACGATTCGGGCTGAGTCGGCCCGTCAAAGTAGAGATTGTACCTGATTTTGAAGCGCTGGATTGCGGTCTCGGAGATGTGTAAACTAGAGAAAAAATACATCTCGGTGATGTCGGGTATGTATGGACACTATGGTTCCGTCGGGTGATCCACATTCCAATGGGTTGAGCTCAGTGTTTTTTAATAGCAAATCGAATTGAGCGACTACACGCCTCGTCGACAGCCGTAGTTCATCCCTAGGGTGTGCAGTCCACCATATCATTGGCTTCGTTGACCTGGAAAAAGTATGTACACAACGTGTAAGAGAGGTCGTAGTGAACAGTATTGCTTTGGAAATCCTGCGTTTATGAAAATGTGAGTGTCAACAAAGTAAAGCTGAAATGCCACTCTACCAAATGAGGGCACGAGAACGCTAATGTTGCCCTAGGATTTCGGTGCCCAGAGGTCGTATAGCTCCTTGTCTGCAGGATCGAAGCAAGTCAGGAGTGATGGATCGGATCGAATGACGGGCTTCCTGGAGAGAGGTGTACCGGCCCCAGAAAATGACGTGGAGTTAGCATAGATGCTACGAAGAGACAGTCGTGAGGATTCATGAGACATCCTGTGGTTGTTCATTGGGCCGGGTATTGGAGATTCTGAACCGAGAGTAGAAGGCGGAGATCCGTTCAAGGTTGACTGTCAAAGATACTTAACAAAAACTGGGCACAAAGCTACGCAGCAACCACTCACTGCCTCTTCTGAACGTCTTTGAGGAGTACTGGGACGTGACATGTCTGACACAAAGCCTGGTGAATAGGGTACTGTCACCATGGAGAAGAAGAAAATGAATTTGTTTCACGCACCAATAGTTCCGTCAAAGTTCTGTACTGAGATGAAGGTTCACACTACAGCGCTTGTAATAATTGTAGAATAGTTACCAGCTTTTGCCCCATTGCGCCTTTGTTTATGTAACAAAACCCGCCCACCAGTCGGATCCCGACACTTGTGCCCTCCGCTATCTCACATTTGGACATTCAGATACATAGTTTCAGTCTTTACAGTGAAGGATTCTGGTTTTCAGGGCTTTGTGGCTGCAGAAAGGCAATGTCGATGTCGTCGCAGCTGGAGGCATGGTGTTCGGTGGGACCATGACGCCATCCTTCCGAATTGGTAGCATTCCGTTGTCGTCAACAAGGCGCAAGGACGTAAAACTTGAAAACTATTCTAGAATTATTACAAGCGCTGTAAAGAATGAATTGGCCTCCAAAACGGGATGAATGCGAGTCACGAGGTCGTCATGTCGCGACCGTAAAGACTCATTGGCGTCAGTGGCATTGTATCCAACTCTTTCTCTCTCTACCACCATGAACATCTTTAGGAGCTGTGTGTATTTTTACAAAAAATCAGACGAAATGGTTACTGATGCTCGTCTCTTCAGTAATTGGCAAAGTCTGGCGTTCGTACCCTTTTACATCTGCACAGGAATCACATTGATTTATCGACACGAAACTATCCACAGAGGATCCGAATGCTGCGGAAGGTATATCTGAGTTTTACCAATCAAACATCTTTCCTAATCACTGAATTTGCATTGCTTTTACAGTGGTCAAGATTTCGACCGGGCAGCTCTTTCTCGTCCGACCAGGCAATATTAGATCGTCCAGGGAATGCATGTGAGTACCGAATAAACAGCAACTTCCAATGACTTATCTTTATCCCAGCTATAATGAAGCAATGGCGACGATCCGCCGCGTTCCACATGTCGAACACAATTTCCAGTTAGTGATTACTCGAGTATATGAGGAAGGAGACCAAGAGTTATTGGAGGACGAGGAAGAAAGTGCGTCGCTATATTACTTGACTGAACCTTACGCTCATATTTCTATCGTATGGTAGCTGATGAAGAGCGGGTCTTCCTTATCAGCGAAGAGTTGGAATTCCGAACGGGTGTGACAGAAGGTGAACCCACCCGTGAACCGACCTTCATCTGGCGCGATCTGGAAGGAGACATCGATGAACTGTATGAATATGTCGCTTCTGGAACCAATGAACCAACAAAGGCGTTCTTCGAAACTTGCATGTACCGTGCGATGTTCGAGCGGAAATACAAAGTCAATCCCGACGACGTCAAAGACGTAAACTTGGAAGAATTCATGTGGAAGTGCGTCTTGCGGTTTCTTGTTCTCTTACTGTGAAAGCCCTGAATATGCCACGCAGGCCACCGACAAAGAAGCCTCCTCCAAGACGCAAAGCGGCCAAACCCCCTTCAACATCCTCCGTCGAGGAAATCCCGCCGCCCGAAGCCCCACCAACTGATAAGGGTAAAGCCAAGGCGGATACATCAGTTTTCGATTCCCTGCAGCCAGTCATCACCATCCAAGGAGTCGAACTCTACCACTGGGATCCGGTTGGCGCGATATTCGTCAAAGAAATTGAAATAGACGTCGATGCTCAAATTATGACAATGCCGGGCACGTATCAATTCTGGGTCGCCGCATCTACTGTCAAGGGCCCTTTCAGTCTTCACCTCCTGAAGTCTACCATGAATCCGCTCTGGTCGAACAGGATGAATTCGTTCACCTGGAACTTTGTCAAAGACGACGACACTGCAGAGAGCTACCTCTTCAAATTCCCTGACGAGGAAGCGTATGTCAATTACATGCATATGTTTACTCGTTGCGCCTGGGAGTCCCTTCATCAATCTCCCTGGGAGAAGCTCAAGGTCAGCGCAAATTTTGAGGATCCCTGTTTGAAACTACCTGACTAATGTCATCCCAGGAAGAGGACAAGAATTATGTCATGAGTTCTAATACTGAGGATGTCGAAATGAAGGACGTTGAAGATGAAGAAGACGAGGAGGCGGTTATGGAGGAGCTAGATCCTGAAATCGGTCAGTGACAGACTTTTGTGGTTCCCTACATATAGTTAAGCCAACCACAGCTGAACGAAGCGACTCTGAGGAGGAAGAAGAATATGACGATTCAGAAGACGTACCAAGACCTCCAGACGGCGAAGCCAATTCCCAACTTGTGGTGGGATACAAGGGCGACCGTTCGTATGTTGTTCGTGGTAACAATATCGGGGTATTTGGATCTACTCCAGACCACGAAGTCAAATATCAAGCAAGTATTGGTAATATCACGGCCAAAGGAAAGGCATTCAAGCCTAAGCATGTGAGATTTCCCTGTGTTCCTACCCTTTGACGCATACTCAGCCTTTTTACGATACCTTTTAGATTATGCTTCACGACCAAGATGCGAAGATGATATTGATGAATCCTGCTGATAACCACTCATTGTATCAAATGGATATCGAGGTTGGCAAGATTGTTGACGAGTGGAAGATCCACGACGACATCACCGTCGACCACATCGCACCCGACAACAAGTTTGCACAACTCACGACCGAGCAGACACTGATCGGCACTTCGCATAATGCGCTATACCGAATTGATCCTCGTGTCTCCGGAATGAAGATGGTCGACAGCCAATACAAGCAATACGCCGGGAAGAACAAGTTTTCAGGGGTTACCACTACTGCATCCGGCAAGCTCGCCGTGGCGAGTGAGAAGGGTGATATCCGACTCTTCGACTCGATTGGAAAGAACGCAAAGACCGCTCTGCCTCCTTTGGGTGACCCCATTATTGGTGTTGACGTGACGGCTGACGGTCGCTATATCGTTGCGACGACAAAGACGTATCTGTTGTTGATTGATACCCTCATTGGAGAGGGCAAGTACACTGGCTCTTTAGGCTTTGACCGTAGCTTCCCGGCAAATGCCAAACCTGTCCCCCGTCGACTACGGCTCCGGAACGAACATGTAGCCTATATGAACCACGAAATCTCGTTCACCCCTGCCAGGTGGGTTGGAACATTAATGAATTCACGTTATGCCTAGTTGACACGGTTGAATCGCAGGTTTAACACGGGGACCGGTCAAGATGAGAAAGCGATTGTTACTTCTACGGGCCAGTTCGTTATCGCATGGGACTTTGCGAAGGTCAAGAAGGGAATCGTCGACAAATATGAAATCAAGAAATACGAAGATGCGGTTGTTCAGGACAATTGGAAGATGAACAGTGATTCAGAGATTGTAAGTCACATTCGGTCCAAGAATACTGATTGGGGTTTCTGACTGTCCTGCCTAATAGATCGTTGCTCTGAAGAACAACGTCCTTGCAATAGACAAGAAGAGTCTGAAGAAGCCGACGAGGCAATCGTTGGCCCCTAAGAGTAGATCTAGCATTGTGAACAGCCCTTACTAGTTGGTTTTAGTCTTGGTTATAGTTTGGTTAATTTCTGTGGTGTAGTTACGATTTATGAAATATGCTCTGTACCTCCATCCACTAGTTCGTCCGCCAACGTCGGGACCTTTGTACTCTGCTACCGCGCTCGGCCGAGCTTGAAACGCTTCCGCCGCAAGTAAAAAAGACCAGAATAAACCTGTTTAACCAATAAGATACTACAGCACACTAGCGAGTTACACACATCATTTTAAGTGGATAAACTATGATTGCCCTATTTTGACCGCGGCGGTACTGGGAACAGCGGCTTTCTGATGGACTCCATCTCTGGTATCAACATATCTGCCGATTCCTAGATGCCAAAATATCCTTGGGATCAAAAGAGACAGACCCAATCCTACGGTAGTCCAAAGCATGGGGCTCCAGGTCGAGAACTGCCACTTTTGGTCACCCAGAGCCCATATCGTCACATAGAGATGTAAAAAGTCTCCAACGAGTAGTGGCGTGAGCAGGGACCAAACGACCTTTTCTTGAAGGGCTGGGAACGCGTGTAGGTGACGACGCGCAGCTGACAGAATGAAGAAGTTGATGACGCCTACTAGGAAGCAGACGTGTGCGAGTTGGATGACAGTCTGGAAGAGTAAAATTAAAACGATCAATCGATAGTAGATATGGAAAGGAACCTGGTGGGTCAGGTGGCTCCGTGATGGAAGGAACACTGAAGGGGTTTGATTTATAGGCGTTGGAGTGACTTACAACAAGGCTAGCGAGGGGTAATTTGTCCTGAGAGGTTGAATGGGGAATTAGTGAGTTGTCAGACAGTTGTTTGGGGACGACAGGCTCACCGGTGGAGGATTATCAACAGGCCAAGGTGCCTGACTGTCATGAGTCTAGGAGCCATGTAAATGTTGGGGCTTGAAATAATGCATTCCATAACTAGCTCACAGTTTTTGGATCGCTGGAAATGGCATCAGAACATGATATACAACCAAGAAACAGTTCGTCACGTACGCAAAAGCACCCAAGAAGCCAACCGTGCACAGAAACGGTTCATAAAACGCAAATATAGCGTAGTAATGGTCAGGTATCGCAGAGTTGTAGCGCGTCATGTTGTATTTTGGGGAATGAAGTCGAGATTTGGCCTTGGAATGAAGGTGAAAGTTGAAGATTGAAGGAATGTGACTGCTGGAAAGACGGGACAAGAATTTGTGAGCTATATAAGATAAGAGGCAGAGAGAGGCCGGACACCCGAGTCGAAAGCTTTATCCGTTTCCTCACCCAAACCCCTGGATCGCGTAAATATGACCTGCCCTCAAGTGACTTCTTTTATCCCGCCGAAAAATGATATCTCCACTTGAGAATAAAGGTCACCTACTAGGATACTTCAGAGCTAGTTTTTCACTCAGTTGTATCCAATGGCGGAGACCTAGAGGAACGAAGAGGATTTAATGCTCTTTTCCGCTCTTTTCTTCTTCTCGCGTTCAAGAGTTTCGCTTTTCTCAAACATTTTTTTCTCTAGATTTGTCGGTACACCATGTCCGTACACAAATACAGTATTCGTCAGTGGGAATGATAGTAATGATTCTAATCATAAAGCTCCCGGCCCCGTACGTTCTATGAGTTGCGGTTGATTCGAAAAAGGATATCTGCGTGATACGGCGGGTCTTTGGACAAATCAAGAACCGGTAGACCTGCCTGGTACCCGTCGAATAGAGGCTTGACCTTGAGATTGACGTTTGAGCACGTCAATGTACAGTGGCGTCTGTACCTTACTTTGTATCCGACCAGAAATTCGCTAGGAACTTGAAGTAGAACAACGAGCTGAACGAGCGGTGATAGAAAAGGGCTAATGAGCCATGTGCGGAGTTTGTTGAGGACGACCGAGTAATAATAATAGCTGTTTGACTCAGTACTCAACGTTGACCGCGACGTCGACAGCGATGGCTTCGACGGCAAAAGACTCGTCCGGGTCGTCAGGCTCACCGACACCTCGTCAACAATTCGACGTTGAAGTCGAGTCGGTTCATGAATCAATAGGCTCTATTGATCGTCCGCCAAGCCAGGGCAGTACTCATCTTCCTCTGCCTGCATCCAAAACATACCATCCTTTCTCGATACATGTCATTGCTCTCCTCATACCTTCTTCAATCTTTGGAGTTCTTGCTCGACTAGGTCTTCAAGCACTCGTTACATATGATGGCGAGAGTATTTTCCCCTTGGCATTTGTCCAAGCCTTGGGGTGCTTTGTTATGGGTGCTGCATTGCCCTTGAAGCCAATCATAGGAGAATTGTGAGTTACTTGCGGGCTACTTCTTACTACCATGTGGCTCACTGTGCTTTCGCCGGATATAGTTATGGTCCTTTGTACATCGCCATTACGACCGGTTCGTCGACCTTTCTTGGTAGAAACCCCGACTTGAACTCAGTAAACCTAACCGGGCAGGATTCTGCGGTTCTTTGACCACGTTCTCCAGTTGGCAAGTTGACGTCTTCGACTCCTGGATAAATTCCGGTGGCGCTCATCGTGGTGGTCTTCGAGATGTATGTCTTCTATCAGTGCCTTCCTGCCTTTCTTGCAGTCTAACCACGAGCAGTTCATAGACGGTCTCACTAAAACTGTATTCACTCTGTCATTGTCCCTCTCATCCATCATATTTGGAAGCTACCTCGCCAAACTAGGAGAGCCGTATATACCTAGACTATCTCCGCCCAAGCGAGTAGTACGATGGTCTATCACAGTCATCTCAATTCTACTCTACGCCGCTACTCTCCCAACCTATTTTCGACTTTCCCCAAGATTTCGACACCAAGCCACCGCCGCACTCTTATTCGCCTTCCCCGGTGCCCTTACACGGTACATTCTCTCAGTGAAACTAAACCCATTAGTCCAAACTTTGCCCATCGGAACGTTTACTGCCAATGCCGGAGGTACCGCGTTGTTAGCTGCGTTCCATGTTCTCCAGGCTATATCAACCAAACCCGTATCCCCAACAACATGCTCCATTCTCCAAGGACTGGGAGATGGGTACTGCGGTTGCTTGACGACTGTGAGCACGTTTGCAGCGGAGGTTATTGCATTACACAGGTTATGGGAGAAGACGAGGTATGTGCTGGTGAGTTGGGTGGCAGGGCAACTACTAGTATTAATAATTATGGGCCCTTCGCTGCTTGCAGGGGTTCCCAAGGAGAGATCTTGCACGTTTGTATAGAGAATACTTATACCATAATAGTAATACTTACAGTTGTTTTGAGTGTACGAGTCTTTGTTATGAACCACCATGACCCTGACGCGTCTTCAAGCGGTGACGAGGACGACGACCAGCTCCTCGAGTCCAGTTCGGAAGATGAAGACAACGATCTCGAGAGTTCTCCTACCAATAGCCCCTCGAAATCAAAGAAATCTTTTCTGAAGACCCAGGCATCTTCAGACACCAAAGGCATCATCGTCCAGACTTCATTCGACGCCTATTTCACCCACGCAGCCTCTCGTGCTCAGACATCCAACAACATCTATTCCTCTCTCATCACACCTCTATCCGCAGAAGAGTATGCAGAAGCAACGGCTGGGCTGAGCAAACAGCCTCTCAAATCCGACATCCTCACCGAACCATCGCGTAGCGCCCTGTTCTCGAGGCTCATGCTCCAGTTACGCGCCGGTTTCAATATCCTTTGTTATGGCTTTGGTTCCAAGCGGAGACTGTTGAACGAGTTTGCAGTAGAGCGTTGTTCGAAAGCCGGGCATGTGGTTGTCGCGAATGGGTTTCAACCAGATTTCAACTTCAAGGAGATGTTGAGAGCTGTGGAGAACGTTCCGGGGTTTTCGTCCTTTTCTTCGCAAACGTCGTCCAATTCGGTAGAGAGCCAGGTGCAGCGAATACGAGAGTTCTTTAATCAGCACGCGTCGAAGAAGGGGCACCTTTACATTGTCATACATAACATCGACTCTCCCATTCTCCGAGCACCGAAAACCCAGTCTTTGTTAGCAACACTCGCTCAGAGTCCTGGCATACACATCATCGCATCCATAGATCACATCAACGCGCCTCTCATATGGTCCTCTTCCCAGCTTTCCGGTCAGGTATCCACTACCGAGGACGACAGCGACAATCCCATCCAAGGTCTATCCTCTAACGGGTTTAGGTGGCTTTGGAACGATCTTACAACACTCACATCGTACGACTTTGAACTCAGATTCGCCGATCGCACCTCCCTTTCTGGTGCTCATGACGGGGGCACGCGCAAACAGCGACTAGAAGCAGGTGTTGCTGCTGCTGCTCTTTCAGAAACGGCTGCACTTCACGTTTTGGCATCTGTCACGGTCAAAGCGAAGAAGCTGTTTGTGCTTGTGGGTACCAGACAGCTCCAAGCAATGGAAGATGCAGGGATTGTGGACGTGACAGCGTCTTCGGAGGATTATCAGCAGTATGCTATTGGGTATGATGCGTTATTTAATATGGCGAGGGATAATTTCGTTGCGACGAATGATACGGGGTTGAGAGGCGTACTTGGGGAGTTTAGAGACCATTCTCTTATAGTTGGTTCACAGGGAGGTAGTTCTGGAGAAATGTTGTGGATTCCTCTGAGAAAGGAGAGGTTAGAGAAGGTTATAAACAAGTTGAAGAGCGAAGGTGGTCAGTGAAAGCGAAGGTGTAAGTTTCAGGTCATCTTGGAGTCGGTTGTCAATCACAAGCTAACGATTCTCTAGGCCAACTAAGATGTTCGTCTCCGTTTCGAGTGGAGACGTCAACTGCTGGTTTCGTGAAACTGCCTCTCACCAAATTGGCTAAAGCCGGAATAAGGTCCGCGTGGCTGACGGGGGCGAGTTTCCGACCTCTGGGGGCTAAAAGGGTCTACCATATCCGACAGTCGTGTTGGTGCGAACTCAGAGCTTCTGGGACATCCGACTCCGGTGGACGCGAGGAGGCGAGAAAGTGCATGTATACTACAGTATAGTCGACAACAGATATTCGTACAAATCACGAATGACAGTCGATTGACGGTCATTCTGCAGCATCATCATCCACCTCCAAGACACTAAATCGTGCAATGAGTTAGATAGAAGTCGGCGAACGGTATTGGGAATCTCACCATTCTTCAGAGTTGATTTCTGAAGGTTTGTACGTCGAAAAGTTGAAAGAGTTGCCTACAAAACTCCCAGGGTTGAAGACATGACAGCCGGTATATGTCACTTTGAAGCGGTCGTACTTGTCTGCGAGACAAAACTGAGCAATGGTCAGGAATGTGCTACATAAACACAGTGGTCAAATGCTTACTGCTGTTGGTAATGGGTAAAGGCGAAGCGAGTGATCAAAGTCGGATAGAGTAGGCTGGATGTTGTTGGCGATGGGGCTCAGGTGAGCTTGATCGAGTATAGTTTGCACGAGCTTCACGCAGTAAGTAACGAGTAGGAGGCAATATAGCAAAGACTCACGTATCGCTGAAGGTCTTCGCTGTCAGCATCGACCTTAACACCTGTAAGATTCCTCATCATCTTGGACATGCAGTCGTCCCGAAAAACAACAATCTCCTGGTCAAAGAACTTTATTCGACAAGGATTCGAGGCAAAGTGCGCTTTCGTTATTTTGCTTTTAAGACGGGAGACAAAGCTTGATAGCAGGGGCCGTTGAGGAAGCGTGGAGTTCATCGTGATGTCCAGGGGACCAGGAACAAAGACGAAATGACATGTCCGAGTTATTGTAGGATATGCTGCGATGAGGTCTGCTAGCGCATCGAAATTTTCTGCATCGCTAAATCAGCAAGCGGGATCTAAGACTTGGTCGAATGCGATGGAAGTACCTTGGTATCGTTGTATGTCCCGTCCGGTCCCATTTGCTATTGAACGACGGGTGAAATTACCACACATGACTAGCACTTTTGGGATAAAGTCGTTCTCGATGCAGTTGTCAAACATCTTCTTGAGCCCAATTAACGTTCTGGGGTCATCCAGCCACACGTCTGAGAGAAAGAAGAAATGAAGTTCTGATAGGTGCTCTCTTATTCGCACAGAATATTGGGCCTGTAAGATAAACATCATCAGCAAAGTCGATACGTTGTAATCAGCACATACATCTTCGAGTAGAGAGGTAGCACCCTTCCCAAGGAAGTCTATGTGACCGTATATTGACCTGCTCGAAGTGAGCACACTGGGCCAGAAGACACCACGAGACGTACCGTGCCGTCTGCCGTGATTCGCAGGGAGGTTGTCCAATGGCAATGACTTCGAGACTTTCTTCCTCGGTGTATTCACCCTCCACAAGTGCAAAGCAGCCCTCTGTATACAGACCTTCACTTGGTTCATCCTAGACAAACTGATCAATGGGATGGGACTGCGGGCACGGCAACACTCACGAATTTGGAAAAGTCAAGTACCACGGTACCGTCTGCATCCTCGAGACAAAGTTTTCCTTCTTTCGAGCGTGTCAACATACCCAAAAGTAAGAAACGGTCTCCTGCTCTTCCCAATAGTTGTTTTATTGATTTGAGCTGTCTGAAAGGTTCAACAAGCGAAAGCCAAACTTTAACCAAGACTGACTGTAACGAGACGTTCTCTATCTTTGGAAGGTATAGTGGAGGGGGCAAAGTGTTCGTTTCGAAGGACGCATTGCTTGATAACATGTAAACGGTCGCGTATTGCAGTAACACGAGATTCAGCTGAACCTGAGATAGTGGAGGGACCAGGTGCCCTCGAAAGACTCAATGCAGTGGCCAAAACAAATGTCGTGGTAGCTCACTTTTCAAAGGTTCCTCTCTCCACGGACCAATGCCAGGCTGGCATCTCAAACGCGTTCACGACAAAGAGGTGAGTTTCAGGATCGATGACTTCGTTATCTCCATTTGCACCCTCATTTTCGTCTTGAAGGTGGTTGTAGACCCTTTCCAGCAGTTCGACCGTGACCTTCATTGACGCATCTATTCAATTTCAGTTCACGAGAATAAAGCCAAGTGTCAGGGTACGCACCATCTTGCTTGTTGTACTCTTTTGCTATGGCTTCAATCGCTCCTTCAATTTCTTCCTCGCCTATCTCATGCCTGTCAAGAACTTCCTCCAAAAATTCGAGCGCATCTGGTCCAAGGGAGTTGCTGTATTTCCGAAAGACCTGTACACTATTCAACAAGCTATTCGTGATACAAGCTCATAGAACGCACCTTGATTATAGTTCTTTGACGTGGATTCGACATTTCGTATGTCGTTATGGAGGTATGACAGCTAAGAATTTGTGTTGGATCTGCGCAAGACGCGACTGGAAGAAAGGACACCGCGTCAAGCAGCCCACGTGCCAGACTCTGAGCTTGTTCTCACTCTCCCACGAATGGGTGTCCATCTTTACGACGAGAGTCCATCTGGACCCATAGAGCAACATACTCGTCTCACACCCGCTCGTGCTCTCGTTCAGGCTGGCATACCATGTGTGGTATGGGCAGAAGATGCTCTAAGTTTTGTCCATTTTGTTCCCACCGGTCTCTTCACATTTCAGATTCTTGTCCCGGATGAGTTGCTAGAACATGCAACAGATACTATCACTTCAACTCTGCCGTGTTATCGACGTGCGCCTGTACCAGAAGGTTATCAACATTGGGTCGAACTACGGATTTTCAATCCATTGCAACCACCATGCTTCCCCAACGCCATTCCTTTGGTAACGTCCGACAACCAAAACGTACCTGAACACATTATTGTTCACCCCGCCTCATTCTGGTCGTTCAATATGCACGATCTGTCAAAGACTACAGCTCTATCTCCTGCGTATCATTCCGACGACTCGACTATTCGATTTCCCGCCCTGCATGCCTTTATCGACTCCATGATTACGACGATTCTAGAGCCACCAGGAGGCCTTCATATGCGTAGTAAAACACTTGAGACTAGGCTGCGTACCTTCCTCGGCTATCTTTTCACGTACACGCCAGCAATGCGCGCGGAACCGCCACTTTTGCCAGACGGTAGCCTTGAACCGGGCTTGAAAGGGGTCTACGAAGGAATTGGGGAGGAAAACAGGCCCTATTTCATGTCACTGATTAGGGGTCCCAGCGATTGGGCTTATCACGCAGCGAAGCGTCGAGAGATCTTGCATAAATTGGAGTAAGATGTATCGTGCGTTGTATCATATTGGTTACTGACATTCAATAGCAAACAGGCTAGCACATACAAACCCTCTGGAGCCTCTGCCATCTTACCGCGTACATCTCAGTGCGTGTTAAAAATGTATGAATTTGAGCCAACCTGACTTTTCAGACACAGTCGTGCGCTACATACCACATCTAGGCAGACCGGTACAGCATCAACCATGTAAGTGGCGGATTGCTGGTGCACATAGACCACTTGCTGATGAATTCTCCCTGAAGTGGGCCACGCATTTCTCGAAACATGTACGGAGACACAGCAAGCCGTGTATTAATTCAGTTGACCCGCTCCTTCGCTAGGCTGCTATAAGTCGAAAAACCACCGTCGCTATGGGCCATGTCACTTCTCAGTACTCAGTGACGATGGTTATACTGATTGGCGCTGTGTCAAGTCACTATATTCTATCATAATCAATGCAATTGCCTTGTAATTACCTTTGTCAAAGGGCATCTGTTAGTACAGAAGCCAGACGCGTCGCTGTCGAAGCAACCCTGAAATGTCCACGTGGGGCTACACGCTTTCCATTTTGGGTGCAAGACCCCTCTTGCTCTCTACCACAATGTTCTCTACCCTCGACGTTGATGTTCGCCCTGGGAGTGGGGTTGGCATGTTTGATCTTGGTAGCAGTCTTTATTAGAATCCAATTTTCACGTTCTAAGGCACGCCACAGGATCATCTCTCTGGACTGTCGTCGATACAGTTCGTCGATTACAGCATGCATTCCCCCAGGTCGACGTCAAGTATGACCCAGATGCATCAGCTACGACTCCAATAATATTGCATCTACGCCCTCACGTCGATCTCTTATTCTCCGGTAAACACCAGCGACTACACACAATATGTATCCGCAAGCTCCGAGATCCCAATCCACCAGTTACGCTTCGTTACAAAGACACCATATTATCTTCGAGTGAGGAGATATTGAGAAGGGTCGGAGTTAGTCGTACGTTTGGTCCTACTTATCCTGGAGATGATTTGCGATACCCTGGATTATGGTTCAGCTTCGATGAAGATGTAATTGGTGAAGGTCGCAAAAGCGCAAGGTCAAGCGAGGATAGGATGCAGGAGGTCAAACGAGTGCTGGTTTCGCAGAAAGGAATGGATAAGGAAGATGATGCTCTGGGAGAAGTTATAGAGTGTCCAGTAATGGATGGTGATATTTCACTAGCTCTAGTGAAGGTGTGTGCGTCGACATGTCCTAATGAAACAGCTACTTACCGATCATCAGGTTCATGATGGCATTACATTGCACTTTCATCCTGCTACATCTAAGCCAGCTCATATAAAGCTAGGAAGCACAACCGCACAAGACCTAAATGTTATATTAGGACCGCCACTCCGAAAACATTACAAGGAAGACGACAGGATGATGATACATTCTACAAACCCAGAAGTAGAGGGACCGGAAACATCATGTATGTACACCTTCGTTCCAGGCCATTCCTCGATTGACACGCTCATTGCGGCAGACTTCTACAACTACTTCCAGCATGGTATCGACTTCCTCATATCAGGCATTGACCATAAAGTGAAGAAGATTGTGTTACACTCCAATGTGGTTCGTATCTCGTATTTGAGGTGGTCTCTGTATATTCAGTCATTTCTAGCCTGGTACACCGCTCTTCCAACGATACAAACGCTGTAACTGGGAAATCGAGGGTAAACCTGAAGATGATGAAGACGGTCAGTCTCCTAGATGATCCAAATAGCATTCTCTAATACAGGGATCTAGACACGCCTCCGAGGAAGCGTTTCTATGATAGGGTGAGTATCACTTTGAAAGTCTAGACAGAGTCTTGACATTTCATTAGTTCGAAACAATCAGTCACTTCCTCAGCCCTCGCCAACCAGCACCCTCGATGCTACTCGACCGGACAGACGACGAAGACCATATAACACTTCCCAGTTCTACGACACGACGTAAGCCATCCAAGCCTTGCCCAGGCCGTTTCGTTGACAATATTTTCCCTGGCGTAGTCTATGGCTACGACGGTATAATACTCGAAGTCTCCGAATCTTCCCAGGTGGTCTCCGTTACATTGTTCTAATAGTAGTAGCTGCAATATGGACCTATGCATGTATATTTCGCTGTAATTGTACAATTGTTAATGTAATGTCTCTGAGCACTGTATCCCAGTCTCCCTGATCTTCAAAGGTGTATACCGCCATCTGCTTCATCAGCTGTAGTATCCGCTGATGCAACTGGGTTCCCGACTGCAGATGAAGCTGTCGAAGGATTCGTCTTTGGTGTTTCGAGATCGTAATGCTTTCCAGCAATCACTCCCTTCTCCGCAAGAGCCATCTTGAGAATCGTTATCCGTTCTTCCTGGGCCGGTCTGTTTAGCCCAAAGTAAATGTCAAAGAACTGTTCGACGCGATTGAGAACAGGATGGACATACATGAGTTGGTCATTCTCCTCATACGCAGCCTTCAATTCAACATCTTTGTCGTCTTCTTCGAGAGCCTCTTTGAGAAGTTGTTGCGTTTGACGGAGGTGTAGGAGAGAGTTTTGCAACCGAGATATTTCTGGGGTGAAGTGTGATCAAGACTGGCGTACCGCTGAAGAATTGTGAGTTCAACCTTCAGTGATTGTGGAGACGTCAAATAGGACTGCTTCGGTAAGCGTGAAAGGTTGAGGGTGCTTTGGGTGGTAGTCGACCATTTCAGTATGCAATTGGTGACCACTGATATGATGGTGGTCAAGTTCCAAGATGTTGCACATGTACATTATGAACACTATCACTCTACACTATTCTACAGTGAATTACCAAAATCCACTAGGTACTCTTAAAAACCTCTGGCCAAACAGTTCTGAGTTCCTCCAGATCACTAATTGTAGTGACATGTTCTCGGCCATTGGTTAACCCGGAAGCTTTGGCGTTGATCTCCATTACTTTGCCTCCTTCGACAGTCTCTAGTCCTTTCTCGCAGAAGTAGACCGAATGAGTCCAACCCAGTTGTAAAGCGGATTCGACGTTCCGGAAGTTGTCATCTACAAAGTAGCATTTGGATGGATCCGTGATTCCGGCCTTCGCCATGGCCTATGTGTGAGCTATCAGTATTATGGCCGGGAATAGAGGGATGAGACGTACTCTTTGATAGTAGATGGGATCAGGTTTGCTGGTAAGATCTTTCGCTTCATAGTCGCAATACACCAGGCCCTCTATTTGGTCCGTGAGATTGAGAATACGGAGTACGCGTTCGGCATGCTATGTTTTGTTAGCTATTGCCGAAATAGGGTGCTTGAAGAACATACCGGTCGGTAGGCATTTGTCAAAGCCCAAACCCGAAACTTTGTCCTGTCTATATCCTCAAAGAGTTTGCGAAGGGTTGGAGAAGGTTTAATCATGTCTTCTAACGGCAGGGATTGATCACATTTCCGATCAAAATCTATTGGATCTGAACCCAAGGAACGTTTAAATGCATTCCTTTCAATAACTGGAGATTGATATTACCTACTTGGTGGTGCTTGATGAGACCCGCCAATGCGAGTCCATATTGGGTATAGTAACTGTGATGCAGCTTGGAAGCCTCTTCGTGACTCAATCCAAGTTCATTGACAAAGTAAGCGTGAATCCTAACGCCCATTGCATGAGATATCTGGCAACTGAGATTGGTGAGTTGTCCTTGGGTCAATGTCACTTGGATCCTACCTTTGAACTTGCAGAATAGAGCGTGTTGTCGATATCGAACCAGATTACCGCGCGGTCGTCTGAGGACATCTCAGTAAAGAAGAAATTGGGGACTGAAATTAACTTGCCTGCTGTAGACATGGTGGTAGACGAGAGGCTTGCGAGGTCCGAACGTGCATGACGGCTGGAGGTTACATAGCCTGCCGGTTAGTTCAGATTAGATTAGATCCTAGATGAAGAGCAACCCTAACCCCGTGAGAGTGTCTTCGGCAGTCTCCGCAGGAACTGTGCAGTCGATGAAAATAAGGTTTGGTGGCTGGCCGCGTCCGGCAAACTACAGTCGAGTATAGCAATCCATCGTCAAAGGTATCGCCGTCCTCAAGATCAAGGTATTCATCCTCAAATTCCAAGATATTACTACCATTTCTCATCATCTCATAGATGGCCAGAAGCAAAGAACTCGCCCCCGGTGTCGGCCGTCTCTCTCGTTCCCAAGTTTTCGCAAAGCGGGGTCTCTACAAGGGCCAGAAGAAGACTGAAAAGAAGGCAGAGGAGCCAACACCGGAGACTGTCGAGAAGACAGTTGGCGGTGAAAAGAACGGCGGAAAGCGTCTTGTCCCCACTTCCAAAGCACCCCGATTCTACCCCGCAGAGGACGTTCGCCAGCCAAAGAAGAGCCGTAAATCCCCCAAACCCACACAATTGCGTTCTTCGATAACGCCCGGTACCGTTCTTATCTTATTGGCTGGTCGCTTCCGAGGAAAGAGGGTTGTCTTCTTGAAGCAGCTGGAAAGCGGTCTGTTGCTGGTCACCGGTCCTTTCAAGGTCAACGGTGTCCCTCTTCGACGGGTCAACCAGGCCTACGTTATTGCCACCTCTACCAACCTCGACCTTGGTGATTTCAAGGTGCGTTTATTTTGCTACTTGGATTGTTGATCACAGCCTGATCGCATATTTTTCTTGCAACAGGTCGACGAAAAAATAAACGACGCGTACTTCGCAAAACCCGCCACCAAGGGCTCCAAGTCAGCAGAGGAGGAGTTCTTTGCCGATGGCAAGCCTCAAACCAAGCAACTTGCTGAGGGCAAGGCTGCCGACCAGAAGGAGGTTGATAAGGCTGTCATTGCTGCCGTGAAGAAGACCGAGTCACTCGCGAAATACCTTAACTCGACATTCGGGCTCTCAAAGGGCCAATACCCACACCAGATGGCCTTCTGAGTGTGTAGAGTTTATTATGGGGAGACGGTCGACTAGTGAATAGTGGTGTATGGCTGTAGGACCTATGACATGCCTTATCGTACTGCATATGAATTTTTTCTATTTCGTTATGCACCCACACGATGTTGTTACGATGAAAAGAAATCGTCGAGGTCGCTGGAATTCAAAGGAATTACCGAGTGAAACTGACACTGACCCAAAGGGTATCGTAAATTTCCATAATGAGCGCTAGAGCATGTTGCTTCGTGCATCTCTGCAACGACCACTACGCATTGCCGGTCATCGACATCTTCCCTTACGACGCGACCTACCACTAGGAAGACGTACCTTTATCCAGGGCCTCTGTAATGGCTTTCTTGACCTCGCCGTCGCTCTTCCTTATCCACCCGAAATTCCTGCATACAGTGCGACAATCATATTGGTGACCGTCGCAGCACGTCTAGCGTGTCTCCCCGTTGCACTATGGGTGTGTGCTTGTCTTCTTTACTCGTTCTTCATTTTCATTTACAAGTTCGTATAGGGAAGTAGCCGCGCACGTCGTATGGAGGAAAATGTACTCCCGGTACTTCGCAAAGAGAAACCCATCGTAGCTCAACAAGAGTTTGAAGCTATGCAACGAGAACGGATAACGGGAGACAAGGAATACCTCAAAAAAGTCCATTCCCAGCGGTGTGAAGCCATAGTATGGGGACCATCTCGTTGCTCAATCACCTTCTCTAATGTGTTTCATAGATGAAGGCTCGTCGAAAAGAACTATGGAAAATACACAACTGCAATCCACTAGTAACCATGGCCGTCCCTCCGCTCTCTCAAATGCCACCTTTCGTCATTCTCACTGTGGTCTTTGCTCGCCTCTCTATGGACCCCTTCTCTGGATTCGACGCCGAATCGTTTTTCACTCTGACCACGTTAAATCACGCTGACCCAACGATGACCATGCCTGTCATCTTGGGCTTGCTTACCATGGCGAATGTAGAAGCTAATAGCTGGGTCCTTACCGCCTCTGAGAAGCGCATGCAGAAGGAGATTCAGGAAAAGAAGGAACAGGCTGCCCAAGAAAAGGGAGTGCGTCATATAGAGCCTCAGAAGATTGTAAAATCTATTATGAGGGCGTTGTCGGTCGGTCGTATAGGTCTCGGAGCCATTGCACCTGGTGTAGGTCTATAAGTTTGGCCGACGTTTATGCTTACTGACAATCTCAACAGGCTGTATGTCTCTATTGGGTTACCTCGGCCGCGTTTGGTCTCGTTCAGACTTGGATATTGAATTATATCGACGCACAAAGGAAGCGGAGACTATATGGCTCAATGTTAAACTCGCCCCATATGCAAGAGCCGCAGGCAATCAAAGTGGCACCTGCACCCTCAAAGACCAAAATGAAGAACGTTGCGGGGTCAGCTTCGGCGCTGCAAGCGTTTTCAAACGCGAGAGACCAGCGCTCGACGACCGACAATGCTAACAAGAAGCGATGATGCATGTGAGTGATATTTCTTAGTGTGTTTGGAATGACTAGAAAAGTGGTTGGAGGAACCCCTACTTGACGTTCATAAGATGAACATGCGGGTTCTGGTGATCTTCTCTTGATCTAATATGACCTCTCATCCCATCTCCATGTATTTGTCAATGTAAACTAATGTTTTCATTCCTTTGCAGGTGACATACCGATGCATTAACCATTAAACTGTCCGCCTTGCCTCCCTATTGTACAAGGATATCGTAATATGTTGGATACATTGACTGAATAAATCGTTACACGCCGCCTCTCCATGGACCTCTTATTCGCCGTGCTAACTGAATGTCGCGTTGCATGATGGTCACTCGTTTTGCGTGGATTGCACAGAGGTTGCTGCGAGTATTGTGAGCTGTGGTAGAGAACAGATAGGCCCTGACACGCACGCGTCTTCAAATAAATGCACTAAAAATGCCTCCGTCGCCTCTTGCAAAGCCTGTATTGCAGAACTTGTCCACCGAAGACCACCCGTGTCGTAATTGTCATTCATATCTGTAGTCATGTCTAGTGCGATTTCCCGTACCTATAGAAGCGTAGGGCGTGAGCTGGAGGTGACTGGGAAGATGAATCAGGGTTACTAGTCGCGAAAAGGGTAATTTCCGGATGAGAAGGTCTGTACTCTTCTGATATTTGCGAATCTCTCGTAGGGCTACTGTTCCAGGCCGGAATCTATGAGGTTTTCTGGGTAGCTGAGCTAGATGACTGTCAGCACGAAAAATCTTGAAGATACACAATAACAGACTCACGCTCTGCCTCCGACTGACGACGAGGTCTTGTTCCACCAGTACTCTTGCGTGCAGTTGCCTTTGTTCGTTTTGAAGCAGGTGTTGGGGGGTCAGAGACGCCTGAAGGACGACTCTTGCGCTTGACGCCACTCTGAGCGGTGTTGGCCATGGGAGAATAAGTGGTATAGAGGAGAAGACAAGAGCTGGTTCAAAGCATGTCCAAATTGGGAATTGCACGAAAAAGTTGAACCGCGTCAGTGGCCCGTGCGCACCGTAGCCGCTAAGCGAGTCAGCACATACCAGTACTTTGTAGCCTTAGGGTCTTTTCCTTTATTATTTTCTGGTCATTTACAGCTTGTTCAAAGGCTAGAATCATTTAAACTTCCGCCTCGTGAACGTGCGCAGTCAATTCAGTGAAGAGGGTACAAAAGGCTGATAACTGATCGCGCAGCATGCAAAGTCGCGTTCCGTTCTTTCATCTCTACCACCATGACCGTCAACGCACCCATCATAACTGGCTATTATCGATACACAGATATATGGTTTGAGTGGTAGGTTTTCTGATCTACGGCCTCAAATGACTACTCTCTCATGACATTCAGGCCGCAGGTTCTTTCTGACAGTGACCGGGAAGCGGTAAAGGCCATCCTTGGTTCGTGTCATCAGGTCTTTTCATCGCACAATATGTTGATTATTTTCAAGCTCACGATGCTATCGTACATCCGGATCATCCGTTACACATTGAAGGGGTCGATGGTGTACAGATGTACATCGGTACGTGCCAACAACCCATCTAATACCTCAGCGTACTGAAGGCACGCCCTAGGGACCTTTCATTCAGGAGAAGAAAGATTGCTTTTCAAGTCTGCTCAGGTCGACTACATACGTTACTGGCTTCATGCAATGAAGCTCACCCAAAACATCATTCCGTTGCCATATTCCGAGTGTCTGCTTGTTGAAGGAAGCGATCTTCGCTATGTCACGACAAGAGTCTACAAAGATGGTGGCTCACTGCGAGGAGCCATCAAGGTAGGACGAGAAGCTGGTCTTTTGGTATCAATAATGAATACAACAACACCCAGATCCTTGACAAGAATAACAAAAAGCTCAAGAAAGGCTCCAGTCCTCGCCTCATGTCAAGGAGGATCCTTTTCGACCGCGTAAACAAGTTTTTCAAGACCAACCAGTATGCTTGGTGTGCTATGGACTTTGAGGGTTGGGAGTATGTAAGTTTACAACGCGCCTTTTCAATTTTGCGGCCATTCACTTGTACCGTCCCCTATAGGATCACACTCTCATCACTGAGTTCGGTTACAGTTTAATCTACTGGGATGAAGGTAAAGAGGTGTTTGAAGATGGTCACTTCATTGTCAAAGAACATAAGGGCTACCAGAATACTAGATGGGTCACCGGTAACCGCGACGTTAGTTTTCTCTTGTCAGTCTTGAAACAACTCACTGACATATTCCTAGCACTATAATTTTGGAGAGAGTCAAATTATCACAAAGGCGGAGTTCAAACGAAGGATTCAAGGATTATTCCAGCGCTTACGATCTATGGGCACCTGTTTCCTAGTCTTTCATGATCCCACTCAGGATGTCAAGTAGGTCGTTACTCTTAAGTTTTCATCAGTGTTCTGATTAGGCTCCAGATACCTCAAGAGCAGTTCAGTGGAGGTCGACATAAGTGACGTGTCCTACGTCTTGCCAGACGACAAGCCCGAGCCAGGTTTATTCGTTGTCGATACTGATGACCTCTTTGGCGCATTAGTGGGCGATGGAGAAAACGAAAACCGCCATTCCCTCCAAAGAGTCTGTGCGCACCTTCAGATTCCAACTCAGTTCCTTCATAATGCTGGAAATGATGCCCACGTAAGTTGATGTTTTATTGTCAGGAAATGCGAGCTGAGAAGATGACCGGTTAGTACACCCTACTTGCGTGCAAGGAAATGGCCCAAGGCGAGACTCTCGACGTTCAGCGCGAACGGCGATGGCCAAACCGAACCGGTAGCGACGGGACCCTCAGGGTTGATTTCAGTCCCTATGAGAATGACGACTGGTCTGATCAGGAGGATCTCCTGGGTGCATGATGAACATGGTCTCTCGCAGTTGCCATTTAGTGTACATCTGTCTTGATATTTCTCGTTTTTTTTTCGTGCATTTGTAACGTTGAATTGCACGCTTGTATTTGAAAAAACAACAGAGTGGAAGCAAGTATTATACTGGGGAAAGAGATGTGTGCAAGTACTGTAAGCATGAAAGGTAAGTAGTGTGGCAAATGATTGTCATAAAGCGCGTTGTCCTCTTCCTCTAAACTCTCCTCGATCCATGTATTTGGGTATCAATCCTCCTTCTCCTTTTCGTCTTCATCGTCACCGTCATCTTCGTCATCAGATCGGTCATCGTCCAACTGGCTACTAAATACAGCACTGTATGTGATTGAGTGACAGCGTCTATCACAATGAATAGAGACGACATACCGGTAAAGAATCCGCATGATAAGGAAGTACCAGAACAAGTTGAGGAGCTGGAGCAGGAACAAGGGAATAAACACTTGATATTTCATCCACCATACAAGATATGTGCCGTCTTCCCAAATCCAACGTTGGGACGTTTCACTGTTCGAGAAAGTGGTCAATAAAGCGGTGGTGCGTATGGAAGAAAAGAGACCCACGGGACCAAGTCGTATTCAAACCATACAGACCACAAAATGTACCAATTGAGAACATGTCGGAAGTAGCTATAGACCATCTTAGCTGTGGTTCTAATGACGAGAAAGACACTCACCTCCAGATAAAGACGAGCGCTGCAAAGGAGACAACTTTCATTATATCTCGACGCATGTAGTTCAACAGTTTAGAGAACTAGAGGGAATAAACGGGCGGCTCGGTAGTATTAGTACAAACACTCACCGCTAGAACTGCATCTGGGATATCCATACTCATGTAAACCGCATTGCCGATGAGTGTAAGGTTGACGAGGTAGCTCCATCTAGAAGAAAATCAAAAGGAGTTTATATATCCAAGAAGGTAGACGACTAACCCAACAAGCCAAATAGTCACCGCATGATGAGCGACGAGTTCATAGTAATCCTTTCGAGGCTTTTCAAGTCCCAAGACCATGACAATGAGCTGCTGTGCCCAATAGGCCATTTGCATCAAGTAGTATCGTTTGAGTTCAGGCTTCATGTCCCAGTGAGGATAATCTACGGTTTGTTGTCAACACGTGAGGTGAGGATGGTAATCATCAGAGACTCGCCAATCCAAAAGTGTTGTGTCTGGTACCAGTATGTAGGCTGTTGCTTCATGATTCTCTGTTCACATATCAGTGTAAGAACGACGCAAAGTGGATTTTGATACGCACATAACCCCAAGCACCCATAACCGCAAAGTAAATCACCGCATAGCCCTGCTCACCAAACCTATCCAACTTGTGCTCCTTCCTTATTCCAAACCGTCTGGCAAGAGGCCGGCACAAGTCGATAGTAATGACTTGTCTGACGAGAGACCAGAATACAATGTAATATGCGATGAACAATAGGTCAAAGTAACTTTTGGCGTAGCGTTGGTCGTCAGGAGACGATGACTCCACTGGGTTGGAAAGGAGGAAAAATGGTGCGAATGGATTAGATATATGACCATCCTTGCTAATGTTGAGTCGAGGAAAGACATGTTCTGTGAGCACAGGCGAAAGGAGCTCCCAGTTCACATAGAGGATAATTGGGATGACGAGGACTTTCAGGGCCGATACTAGAGAAGAAGAACACGAGGCATGAGTGGTGGTGATTCGTATAAATTCCGCAGAGAAAGTACTCGGTGCTTACCAGGTTCGACAGCCCACTTGAGCCAGGGAGATACCGGTGGTTGTGGGGGTGTTTTTGAGACAGGCGAACGCGTCCGCATTGGAGTTGAAGCACCCAGCGGTCTACCAAAATAAATGAGATTTCTTGAGCATAAAAACGGTTTGCAATACTATGAACCCACGTTTGGGGCATAAAAGGCCCAGTTAAATGATGTTTTTCGTCATACCTGGCAGTATAGAAGTCAATCGCAAGACAAGCTCCTTCAGCTACAAGACATACTCAATATTGTTGGTGAGCACAGACATTGAAGGAGCGCGTCTTCGAGACGGTTTGGAAGAAGATCTGGCCGCCATTCTGCCTCGAGGAAGTCCACGGTCAGTTGACAGATTTCGAACAAAAATCGGGCGCGTGGGTGCTTCCTGCCAATGGTTCAGCCGAACCTTAAAAATGTTTTTTGACGCCGGTAACAGATACCGGTTGTACGGCTCTACTTCATCGTTTAAAAAACTCTTACTCGTCAATAAACCAGTAATCTATATACACACACGTCAATCGTCCGCAGCAGGAGAATCCTTGTAGTCTACAGATGGCGTCCATGAATGACCTGCATTCTCACCCAAAGGTGCCTCAAATACAGAAGATCCCCTTTCAACAGCTTCGCTCTCCATCTCTACATCTCCGACCTCGGAATTGTAGCCGCTCTGTCCCTGAGCATCACTGTAATGTGTGATAGCAGGTGACGCTGGCCGTGACTCTGGAGGATATGAGGTTCCGTGTTTTAACGGACTCGCTACCAACGGTTCAGAGGATTCCTTTGATGCAGCAAACACCTGCGACATCTTTGCACGCTTCCGACTCTCTGCCTGCTTTTTCTTCGTTTCCCTCTGCTTCTTCTTGGCTGTTTCGGCCTTCTCCTGCTCAGCCATCTTCAGAGCTTCCTCATTAGCTTCATTCTCTTCAACCACATCCAACTCCCATTGTTCCTTCATAAACTCCTCGTACCGTTCGCATAGCGGCCGCCAGGTTCGCTCAGCACCTTCGACCTTGGCGACATTAGCCGACGACGGATCATTCAAAAAGGCGTCTATATCAGGAGGCGGCGGGAAAGTAAAGTCGGGCCCTGGGTTGAGCTCGACGGAAGCGCTGTTGAAGAGCGAAATGAATGGATAATACCCGAGGGTACCATCGTCGAATGGGTTTTCCTTGTGCTCCTTGACACCTTCTCGCGCCCGTCTCCCCTTGTTAGCTTTACGAGATTTGGCAGTGGTACGGAGTTGTAGGTAGTCGTACAGGTCCTGAAACGCAATGCCCTGCGATTCACCATTGACGAAAAAAGCAATGCGAGAATCAGACAGAGTGGGAAGAGGCCTGAGAGTAGGTGTCGTGTCTTTGACCTTTTTGGTGTTCGCTGGGGCACGTTCTGGTAATTTACCAGTGACGACCTTGTTTGAAGAGGAAGGTAATGACGTTGTGTCGGACGATTTGCCTGAATAGTCCATGAGGGCAATCATCTCTTTAGACTGCGGGTATTCGAGGCTCTCGAACATTTCCTGGCCTTTGAGATCAATCGCGATGCGTTCGCGTTTTAGACGAGCCGGGTCATTTTCATCTTTCCTATCGGCTTGCCTCTTCGGTGGCAGGGAAATGTACATCCCAATCACGTCCCCTGAACTGTACGGTCGTCCGTACGGCCGGGGTCGAGACAAGGTGACCTTTTCCCCTGTTTTGTCGCGATATCCATAACTGTACCCATCCAAACCCACTGGGCCATTCAACGGTGCTTCGCGCCTCCCAAATCCCAGCCTGACATGACCGCCGTCGCGTCTCGAGTCCTCCGAGCTATGTTCTCCGCCTCCAGACAAGATCTTCACTTCCATATACCACTTTCCTTCACGTACAGGCGCGTTACAACGTGCACTGCGAAACCCCTTGGAACCCAACAACTTGAGGCCATCCTTCGAGGCATATATGTATGAACTCCGGTCTTCC
Source organism: Paramarasmius palmivorus (assembly GCA_037176845.1). NCBI lineage: Eukaryota > Fungi > Basidiomycota > Agaricomycetes > Agaricales > Marasmiaceae > Paramarasmius > Paramarasmius palmivorus. The sequence goes on along the minus strand of JAYKXP010000003.1, from coordinate 1,186,592 downwards.
CAGCTAACTCTGTATGAGCGAGGATTGCTCTCAATAGTGCGACAAGGCAGATAGCAGTTTCGTGGGTTGATACCTGCTGGTGAATAGCGAAACCCGTGTCGATTAACGCCTATATTATCGGTTTTGAAGAAGCTATCTGACTCGGGAATTGGAGCGAATGAAGGTCCTCGAGAAACATCAAGAATAGGTCGATTTGAGAGGTCACCTCGAGAAGTAAGAAGAACTTCTGGAGGTTCAGATGGAGCAGGAGAACCGTTTCCTTCTGCTACTTTTTCTCCTCTCTTTCGTTTGAGCATGACGATACTGGGCGCTGCTGGGGAAGAAGGAGAACGGTGAAAGCGTCACGTAACGCAATGTTTCCTACACTTCAACTATTCTCGGTCAAATGCCCCGACCAAAATCAGTGCACGAGACAACCTTTCTGTGTATTCTCTCATTCGGATAATGCCCAGCAGACCCCAGACCTCAAAATACCAGTAGCTTCGTCATCGTCGTCAAAGACGACGAGCTCAGCATCAAGCTCAACGCCCAAGATACCTCAGGTTGTACCAGCGAAACGGCCAGTGTCTGCTTCACCGTCGCCCCAAACACCTCCGGAACCACCTAGGAAGCTACAGAGAGGGATACAGTCTAGACCTGTTCCTCAGCCTCAACAGCAGTCAAATAATGGCCCACCGGTGCTCAGAGTGAACCCTGCTCTTTCACAAGTCGCAATACCAGTGCGACAGGTCCGTACCAGAACACGCAAATCGACTGTCTATACGAATTATTGACCATGAACAGGCCATGCTAAAGACCCTATACGAGCATTTCCTTACTCTCTACGAGCGTATTCTACCGAACAATCCGACATTAGCATCGGAACATGCTCTAAAGCAAGAGGAGGAGATATATTCGAAGTCTAGCAAGTTTACGTATCGTAATGTGCGTTGTGATTTCTGTAGCTCTGACAATAGACTCATCAATTATTAGGCCATCATACAAGGCATAGCAGCCTTAAAACGACGCCCGATACCAGACTCTTCCTCACATCCGTCCGTTGGAACAGAGGCTGAAATTGCTGAACGCGCCGAAGCTGAAAAGTCATTGAAATCCCTTCGCCTTACCCGTAAAAACCTTGAGCCGTATATCATATCTCTTCCGGATCTCGAAAAGTGGGGATACATAGTCAAGATACCCGACGGTCCAGGAGGCGATGAACCAAGCAAAGAGGGCCAAATGGCCAAGTGCGAACGATGTGGCGAACCTTTCATGGTCCAACGAAACCCGAAACCTGACGAATGCTTGCACCATTGGGGAAGATTATACAGTAGGAAGATCAGCGGTATGCTTTTCCGAAATGCTGGTCTGTGCTGAGATATTGACGCGTCCTTCCAGGTGAACGCACGCGTATATATAGCTGCTGTTCCAAGACACAATCAGGCGAAGGCTGCGTTCATGGAACACACGTTTTCTACGAGTCGGACCCACAAATTCTTCACGCGCGACACCCCTTTTCAAACCTCTCCCCGTCGGCTCCGTCGTCTAGTCGAACCACCTTGGATGTGGCTGCCCTTGACTGCGAAATGATTTATACCACCGGTGGACTGCGTATTGCCCGCGTCTCTATTGTAGACGGTGAGGGTAAGCAAGTCTTTGACGAGTTAATTCGGATGGACGAAGGGGTTGAAATCCTGTAGGTGATCCTTATCTTATACCGCCGACACATCATTATAACCTGTCCTCAGTGATTACAACACCCGCTTTTCTGGAATCACCGCGGAAGAGTACAACGTCAAAGCGCTGTTACCGCTGTCTTCCATTCGGCGTTCACTCGACGCCTTACTTGATGCCGATACCATTCTCATCGGCCATGCGCTCGAAAACGACCTACGTACCCTGCGGATCGTGCATCAACACTGCGTCGACACGGCCATTATGTTTCCGCATCCCGCAGGTGCCCCTTATAGGCGCGCTCTCCGAGACTTGTAAGTACCTCCGTTTGCTCTTGGAAAAACATCGAGTAACGCTTGGTTCTCGGTGATCTAGAGCACGAGAGCATTTAGGAACGAAGATTCAAGCGGGTGGAGGTACGGTGGGACATTCTTCATTGGAAGACGCAATAGCAACCCTTGATCTTGTTCGTTGGCACATCTTGAATCATTCCTCCAGACCGAAAACAGCGGCGAATGGGCCTCGATCTGTACCCTCGTAAAAACGTCATCGCTCTCATCTTTCTATACCGACTCGGGATACCTGTCTATCTGCTGTTGTTTTCTATATTGCTCTCGATTCGGAATGCTTATCATCTGCTCTTTCTTCTGACACGTATGATGTGGCGCAAACGTGCTGTTATTCTCGAGAGACACGTTTCAAAGGGTTCCAAGCAGTGTGGTGACCGGCGAATTCGTGCTAGTCCTTGTTTCATCCTCGGGGAACGCTGAACGGATTCCGATGCGTAATTGCACTCGTGCATTAAATTGAATACATGTGAACCCCGATTGAAAGTTTAGCGTAATTAACACAACATACTGTACATGGATGAGAACATTGGTCTGCATTTCGCGGGAATGTAGTTTCGGGGGTCCATGCCGATGAAGTGAACGCGTGTAAGTTGAACCTCGTGCTTCGGGGAAGGTAAATGTACAGATATGGAGGGAAAGAAAGATCCAGGGACTGAATGCTTGAGATTTTTGGAGACTTTAAAGTTATGATGTGCTACCAAAAGTTGTACAGTGAGACCTAGGAAAAAATTGAACTAAATCGTGTGGATTGCTAACGAGGTGTATAATGTATCGTATTGCGGGCGTAAAAAGAACGAGGTTGTGAAAAATGACTGATGGATGATGTTGAATGTCGAGACCATTGATTGACAAATAGCACGTAGTGTAAGTAGAGTTCAGGTGGAGTCAAGAGTAAAAAAAAGCAATGAGATGTTAAGTGATGCATGATGCCGAACAAGAGATGTGATGTGTACATACAGAACAGCGAGTAAGGACTGACTTGGGTAGGTATAAACGAGCGTGTGGGTTGGATCTGCGTCGAGAAAGGATTGGCAGCTGTTTATGCGGTGAAACACCAGTGGAAGTAATGCCAATAAAAAAAGAAGTCCTTTGAGAGTCCTTACATGGCCAATAATTTTATGAAGAATAAACTGAAAACAATGTCGTTTATAGCCAAGAAAAAAACAAACCATTAGCAACGAAAGCGTCTAAGCAGAGTTCCATATCAAGAATCCACGACATTAAGGTTCATGTCAACGTTGTTTGGCGCCTCGAGGGTACCGCTTTGGGAGTATGATGGTAGTAGGGCATTGCCGTTGGTATTACTCCCATTTGTGTCGGCATGGCGGTCCACGGACTAGGAAGCTGCTGTACGTTTTGCATCGATCTACCCCGAGGTAATGAATGCTGGGAATAAGACGAGGGGATCTGAGTGTGAGAAGACTGCGAACGCCTTGTAATGCTGTCATCACTTGTACGTCGGTGATGGGTTTGTCGATGGTGAGAGGAGCTGGACGGTGAGGAGGAATGTGAGGTGATGTTGGGACGGTGTCCCGAGGAAGAAGAGCCGGAACGAGGGTGCAGCTGATGCTGTGGTACTTGGTTGACGCGATCTGAACTGCCATTACTCGAGAGCCGATGCCTTGAAGAGGAGCGTGACGGCGATTGGTTGGATCGAGGTCTAGGATATGAGTTCATCATGAAGGGAGCCGAAGGAGGTAGCAAGGGCATGTCAGTCGGGACCATGACGGGCAGCGGAGGTACCGGAGGCACTGGCGGAATAAGTAAACTCGAGTGACTCCCGGTCCAATTTGAACTTGGATAACCATAACTGCGTGCCCAGTTTGGAACACTTGGGGCTGACGCCGTGGACCCAGGCCCTGAGACCATCGAGTGACGCATTTCCTCAGAAGATGCCGTGTGTGTCGAATGGAAAGACGACGGACGAGAATGGTGTGCACCATTCCCGGCAGGATTGCCAACGATGCTAGGAGGCCTCGAGCTACCTGGCGATGGAGTATGAGGAGAGGAGGTACTATCAGAACCTTGGGTTCTCGTCGTCTGCAAGGCAGAGTCAAAAGGTAACCGCGAGTACCTCCTAGAATCCGACACCGAGCGCTCTTCCCGCAAGGACGAAGAAGATCCTGTGGCTATCTTCATCCCAGTCCTTGAATTCTCTGCTCTTTGTCTGGAAGCAATGACTTCTTCGTGATAGAGTCGCGTTTTGCGCTCCTCCTCTATTGCCCGTTTTTCTCTTTCCCAGGCCTTTCTCTCCTTTTCCCACTCAAGTCTTTCTTGTTCTCTGCGCCGCCTTTCTTCCTCGACCTTTCTCTTTTCTTCTTCATATTGGCGCCGTTCTTTCTCTTCACGAAGGAAACGGGCTTTCTGCTCCTTTTGCTTCTTGATACGCATCACATACCCAATCGGAATGTTATCCTCCTTCTCGTCCTCTGCAAATCGTACACCACGTTTAACTGTAGCGTTTGGACTTGTAGGACTTGTTGGTGACTGTGAAGACGAGAATGATGAGGATCTGGGTGACTCTGAAATCTTGACTACGAGAGGCACGGTACTAGACGTCGAATGGTTCGCTTCGTTACGCAGCGGTGATGGCACAAGCAAATGTGGTGCTGATCGCGAATGAGAAACTGTCAAGGGGCGTTAAGGAGCGGCCGACAAGTTACTATGAGGATTACGTACCGGATTGGTGGCTGGAAGCGCTACTTGATGAGGAAGACGGTGTTTCAAGAGATGCGTCGGACGCCTCCGGAGGTGACGCCGGTGGCTCCTTTTGGTTCTGAAGGGGCGTCAAGGAAGGGGGAGTGGGCACATAAGCCATTGCTTCGATAGCCTCTGAGAACTCGAGGGCAGCAACAGCAAATTCCGAAGAGACTCGTTTATAAGTCAATGTCTCATCGATCGGCAGCCAAATACAAAGCCTGTCTTCGAAAGCGGGACGAGAGATCCACCTGCGTAAGCCTGGACTGAAACGAAGCACCTTGTCCGATTTAATTTTCCAAGGAGCTGCCTCATTGACGGATGGCTCTTCTGCGACAATCGACGGAGATATGCGCTTGGTGTGGAAAGGGAGTATGGAACGTTCCTCTTGGCGCGTCAAGGGGACATCATCCCGAAGACGCCGTAACAGTCGCCGGTGATGAATGGAAGTCTCGAGCGTTCTCCGCTTCTGAAGGACGCGAGAGGAGTTGCATGACCGTGGATATAGTGGAAAACCAGGGCGGTCGACGAAAGGAGGGAGAGATGGCTGGTACTGTAAGCTATTGAGCGCCATAGCCCGTAGTACTTCTCTCGACCTGATGCCAGGGTTCACAGGGACCTGACCTAATGTCTGACTTTCGTCTTCGTCTTCTTCATCTTCTTCCTCCTCTTCCGATTCTTCGGTTTCAGACTCGAATGTTCCTGTTATTGGTGGCCTCTTGGCTGGAACTGGCTGGCGTAGTTGTGGTACAGCAGCCTTTGGTCGCCAGTCTGCTTCCTGTGATATTTTGTCGGGTCGTTTAATGGTACTCGACCTCTTTCCCAAGAATGGGATCCACGACTTTCCCTTGCCCTTTGCATTCGAAGTGATGGTCACGGGAAGTTCCTCCGGGGTTTGTAGGCTTGCAGAGCCCGTTGATGATGCTGAAGACTGGCCATGGTCACTTCCTGCGCTGAGCTGAGGAGTTGAAAGTGTAGAGTCGAAACTAGAGGGTAGATCTCTGGTATTGACGGAAGCTGTGATATTCTTCTTCCTGGAAAGGGAAAGATTTGTGCGAGAGCGACGAGCAGGATTGGAAGCTGTGGGTGACTCTAGGGAATCCGACTTGTCCCGCTTGGACGAGGAAGAGAAGACTGCAGCAAGGCGACGCATCAAGGGCGTAGGTTTGAGGAGAATAGAGGTACGACTAGAGGTGCATTTAGATGAGCGGAGAGGATAGCCCTCGCAGGGGGGTGAATTTCAACGGCCGGTTGCCCAGACGTGAAGGATCAAAATCAACCGAGGATGGGAAAAAATAATTTGTTCAGTCAGCTCTATACCCATCTGTTACAGCCACTACAAATCTGTTACATTTACTACAACAATTCATCATGATTCATGCGCAATTCATGCGCAATTCATCCTTCCATCTGTTTTCCATGCTTTTCTCGTTCTTTCCACCATCTCACCACCCGTCGCTCGTATTTTTCAATAACCCCACCCAAATATTCTTCGCTTACTCCCGTCCATCTCGACCCTCGTTCTATGACGACCTCCATCTCCTCTGGAAGACTCCCAAATACATCCCTGGCATGGTATATCACATATGACTCCGCGGGCCGTGATGGGCTCTGTTCATCGCTTCCCTCCGCAGAAGTGCAGAGTGGCGTTGCGTCAAACCGGGGTCTTGTTAGGTGTGTTTCTGGCCTGCTTTTCCCATGTGTCCTTGTCAGGGTAAAATGATTGGTTAGAACCGTGTCTTCTGAAAATAAACGTCATATGCCCTGTTGGAAACAAAAATGCGACCTGGTTACCCACCATGCCGATCGCTGCCGTCAGGGTTCAAGAGCGCTTTTTCACAGAAGGAGAGATAATCGTCGATCAATTCGTCTCGCAGTTCTCCCACAGATCTGCATGCCTGTTCAGCATTATTCATCAATCATGATAAAAGACTTACGTCGGATGCACTGAGCTAAAGATCGTTGCCTCCTGAGTCTTGCTCGCTTCATTAAGCTGCCCCACAAATTTCAGGAACTCGTCCAGCTTCGGTAGAACGCACGCCGGATCGGTAGTTTCTTGCGGACATCTGTAATCGAATTTAGCTAAGCGGCTGATGATGGTGATGGATCAAACGTGCCTAGTTGTTCCATCCAAGCCATACATCATTTTTAAAGCGACGATAGTTGTAGCCATAAAGCTGACTTCCACAGGCACATCATCGTACTTGTGATTTTCGGGATCTCTCGTGTTTACAATTCGCAAACTCGGAGCCAGCGAGTGGTGTAGAGTTAATGTAAGAGCAAGTATATGCGAAAGACGCTTGGCTAGGCAATATAGCATTGCTAAAAGAGATGAATGAATGCGCGAAAATCGATCATGGCTTGAGGCTTACGAGCACCACCGAGACTGTCAACCACCCGCCACAGCACAGGAGCTGCATTTGCTTCTGGTGTCAGGATACCGTAGTTGACATATAGCACTCTTGCAAGTCGCGACGTGAGAGCATGCAAAGTAACAGTGTTCGGAACGTGCTGATAATATCTTTCGCATTAGGAGAAATCGGCTGAAAACATTCATGCAACTCACGGCAGGCGAAAGAGCTTGAATGTTATGTTTTGTCAAGTGTACGACAATCTCAGAGGGGAGGTATCGTACGGGGTCCAAGTATGGAAGTTCGTAGTGTTCGGCATACCTAACAAAAAATGCATCAGACAGAATCATTGCACATAGACACACACGTACCGTGCAAAATCACGATACAAAATCGGGACTCTCATGGTCCAACAAGCAAGCATTAAAACCGCAAGGTTATTCGCCGGGCCTTCATAGGCTACGCGAGTCCGTCTTCTTGCCATTCCAGGAACTGCGTTCTGCGCTGTTTGACCGTCCTCATTTTCGTCTTCGCCTTCAGATTCGGAGTTTTGCCGAAGTAGCTCAGCCATCTCCGGATCTTCCTCTTCTTGCCCGGCACCGCTACTTTTCCTGTCCTTATCGTCTTCATCATCTGAAGAAGACGAACCTGGAGACGGAGGACGATCGACGTTATCAGGAATGGGTGAAGTGCGGTTTTTGGATGCTTCGTTCGCATGTTCCGTGTCGGCGTGCACATCCCTTTGAGCATGATAGTATGGTTCTGCCGGAGGAGGATCTGGTAGTAAACTTAGATGTAGCGCCCAAATGTCCCGGCAGACCATCTTTCAAGCGGTCAGGTGTGTGATGAAGGGACATTAGGGCGGAGAAATACCTCAAACTCGGGTGGTAGACCGCACAACTTCATGAGGGCAGCAATTTGCTTCCTCAGGATAAGCTGTTGACATTGAAAATAGAGATAGCGAGCACGCGGTCCATGATAAACTGGCGTTTCCTTAGTTTAGGCATCAACAGAATAGCAAGTTTAAGCGCACGTTTAGGATTTGCTTGACTTTTCTTTTCTTTCTTCTTTCTTGTCGACTTCAGATTCCGTTTCTTTAGTGCATGTTGGCCCAAATCTTCTGCTTCAGTTGTTTCGTTTCGATAATTCTAGCGGCTGGTTGACTGAGTCCCAGTGAAGAGTGACAGCTTCCGAATGCCATACCTGGAGAATATGTCCTTCGCTACAAGCAATCAATCCGCTCGAAGGCTCCTTGTGCCATTGCTTGGATCTGCAGACCGGACAACGTCGTCGAGGTGCCATGAACGAACTTGGCAAGGAGTGACACAGGTGGACAGCAAACTCTTCGTTCCCACGGATATTTTTTAGTACTTTATCATCCACGTCGAGCACTGGCGGGCTCGTGTCGCCATGAAGCTCTTCCTCTTATTCGGTCTTATCGCCTTGCTGGCGACAGTGGTCTCTGCGTAATGGAATGTTCTCTCATTGTTGTATCGTAATCTGACGCCTTGTTCTTGGGGGTTCTGACAGATGGGAAAAGGTATGTGGTCTGCTGGTGCTGTGTGACTATGCAGCTCAATGACACGCATCTTATAGGAAGACCACGAAATATTTGATTTGGTTAGTGCGGTAGAGGCTTCTGAAGGCAAGGGCACCACATTCTACTCATGGCTCGATGTCTCCTCGACTGCATCCACTGGGGACATCGCCAAAGCCTACCGGAAATTGAGCATGCAGCTCCAGTATGTGACAATGAGCGATTATCTCAAATAGGGTGCTAACATTTGTAATCTAGTCCGGACAAGAATCCAGGAAAGAAGAATGTTCACGAACGGTTTGCCCGGTTGGGTGTCGTGTCCACTATTCTACGAAATCCAGAAAGCCGTAAGCGGTGCGTTGCGATAAGATTCCGCTCTCACCTTTCGTTGATTCTTCGAAATAGCTATGACTTCTTCTACAAGAATGGCGTTCCAAAATGGAGAGGAACTGGCTACTACTACTCACGGTTTAGACCAGGTCTTGGAGTGCGTCACTGGTTTTTTGTTATCCAACAGCGGCAGTACTAACTTGGATTGCCAGACGGTCGTCACATTCTTGGTATTCTTGACATCAGGCTTGCAATACGTGGTGCAAAAAATGAACTATAAACGCGATCTTGCCCGCATAGAACATGTAACGCGGGAGGCTAGACTTGCTGCTTGGGGTACCAAAATGGTGCCGATTGAGGGTCAAAGAAAGGTTCGTAGCGTGATGAACACCCTATCCCCAAGCTTCAGCTAACAATTTGTATTTGACAGGTCAAGGTCAATCTCGGAGGTCCACCTCGCATGGACGAGGATGGTAACGTTGTTGGTGGACGTATGCTGGACATGGTCGTATCCGGAAATGCCGTTTACATCGTGAGTAGCTTCTGTGGGTGCAAGTACGCTGTCATTGACAATTACTTCAGCTCGATCCTACTGGCGATATGCACCCAGTCGATGCTTCAACCGCGGTTCCTGCTGCAATTTCCCGAACTTGGTTCCTATCTCTTCTTCGCTCTTTATTCCAGTCTATAGCCGAGCGATTTGGGAAGAAAGACGTCCCGGACGCGACGGCTGGCGTCTCCGAGTCTGAGTTTGAGGAAGGATACGACTCTTCCGCTGCTTCTGAGGGACCTGGTTCTGGTACGGTCACCCCTCGCGAAGGAGTCAGACAAGCTGCCGTCAAGGCCGGTGGTAAAAGGCGCAAGGCCGTCAGGAAGCGGTGACACTTACTCCAGTGTGGTATTTGCTGGACGCGTAGTAGATGGGGTTCAATATAGACCTTTATTGTTGTGGAATCATATCTCGTCTTCAAGCTCTTTCGCCGCATGTCCGCCTCTAGAGGCGTTCTAGATTGTTCTGATGCTCGTGCGATGGTCAACCACAAGAACCTCAAACCCTGGATTGTGTGATGGATACCTGAAGAACGTTCCAAGAACTTGAAGGACTCGAGTCCAAGAAATTGCGCGAGTCACGTGACTGAAATAAAACTTCACCTCAAACCAACACGTCCAACATTCACGTCCATGCGCTTCATTCATACCGCTATTTCTTGATATCCAACAAAATAACATCGAGGGGTCGTTTGACCTGCCAAGATGTCCCAAATTGTGAGGAGAAATTCCTCTCAGTCTCTATGGGATGCTGTATCCAACTATGAGGATGAAATCGACTGGACTGTTTCAATACCGGCTATAGACGAGGTAGCGGAGGACTCGACCATTACCGAAGCGAATGAAGGAGAGGATGATGATGGCGATTTTGAAGATCAATACGACAATTTTTTTGCCCGGCTGTCTCAGGCGAAGGTAAGCGACAGTTTTGGAAGTGACAGCATGCCTATTCAAACTGACATCAACATTAGAACTCTTTTCAGCCTTACTCTCAAGGAATATATATTGATCCCGAAGATGATATCTCTTGTCTCATCGCTGAATATGAAGAGGAACCCATTGGTGAGTTGCTGCCCTAGACGCGTCGTATAAATTCTCATGAAGCCACAACCGTAGAACCTACACAACCCGCCGAACACACTTCAAGTATAGTGACAAAATCCGAAGACACACTCGTTGCTCCTGAAGGCTCGGACACCTATGCTGGTCTTGGAAAAAGAAATTCTTCTGCGTCTTCGTGTGTTAGTTCACGGCCTCCCAAGGTCGCGAGATTTGACTTGCCAGAAGTGGAATCTGAATCTCGCCCTATCGACAAGCCCTACTACGTGGTACGTTTTGATGAATCAACGGAGAATACATGCATTATATTGACACTCGTGATATTCAGTGTCAGCGAAGCCTTGACAAATGGGAACTCCCCTTTGGCGTCTTGTGGGAAATCAATCGACTGGTGGCATCTGGAAAGATTTGCGAGAGCGACATCAAGGTCAAACACCTGCTGGAGATAAAGAGGCTAGGAAACAACACTCAAGCAGCGCCTCTTGTCGAGAAGAAACTTACAAGCAAAAATGTTACAGAAGACCTTGGTATGAAATTTCGTCCACTGTATACTCGGATCTGTGATCTCAGTCTGTTTCAGGGGAAAATACAAAGGGATACGATCCTTTCGCAAAAGAACGGGAAAGCAGGGTGAGACATTGACCTCCACAATCCTGTTGCGATAGCCCAACGCTGATTGTATTGACAGTTCCCTTACCACGAACTTGACTTAGAAGAAGAGCAACTTCGCCTGGGTCAAAAGTTCGGCTGTCTTGGTTTCAATGACAATAGTGATTGGTATGGTGGAAAAATTCATTTCCGAGCCAGAATCAAGGACGTCGCCAGTCAATACAGGTATTTAAATCTGGATCTTGCATTTGCTTATTTACGTATGATTCTATTCACCAGTAAATATCCCGACTTCCGAGTGACTTTGGAACGTGCGGAGCTTGGACCCAGTTTTCGATTTTCCCGTAGGTGTTGTGCGCATGTTTAGTTCTTCTTGCTGACAGGCACACTCCAGGACGATTCGGCTCGCTCTTTTTTGTGCGCATGAAGCTCCCAAAGAAATCGAAACATACTCAGCACTTGATTCAATTCCTACTTCGACCATTCGTCATCTGCGGTGGTGTGTACAGGGCGTTTTATGAGAAGGAAAAGACGGTCTTCTTCTTTCGAACAAATGAAATTCCGGACGGCGAGACCATATCAGGGACAAAATTTGTCCCAGGAGGACTCAGTATCTCAGAGTTCCTGGACTTTCACAATCCACTGGAGATTAACTCTAAACAAGTGCGAACTTCAATTGAGACCTCAATGAAAAACGCTCAATGGCCATTAGACTGCCGCGAAATGGGCATCACGTTTCGCATTAGGACTGTCAACTTCCGCCCCAGGCCTTAAGCTGGAAGCGAAAAATATCCACGAGATCGAGGACATCAGTAAGTATTCTAAGTGTCAAGTCGTTGCTACTAGGAACGCTAACTAAGTTGTATGCGTCGCTAGTCTCTGCAAAAGGGGAAGACATGACGGATGGAAGTGGGTTCATAAACAGCAGCGCATTGCGCCTTCTACAAAGCAAATTCAGTGAGTTTTTCACGAACCTAGAATATTTTTACCTTGTCTGACTTGGATATAGACTGGGACGAATGGCCTACTGCCATACAGTGTCGTCTCGGCGGTGCAAAGGTGGGATCTTCTGCCCGAAGTCATACAACTGTTCTCACATTCACATAGGGGATGCTGCTACAGCATCCTACTGATAGAAGCGACACGCCTCAAGCTTGGCTACGGCCTTCGCAAAGCAAAATTAAATACTCCAATATTGGTGACGATGACTGCCGCCTCATTATCGACGTCCTTCGTTCGTGCCATTCAAGAAGCAACTGTGTCCTTGGTGCAGAGACCATCATAAATATGGCGGAGAACGGCGTTCCAGGCAAGGAATTCAAGAAACTTCTCGACGCCGGATTCGACCGTCTGTATAGCTCACTCACGACATGGGAAGGTGAAGACGCCATGTATGACCTCTGGGTTACGACTATGCGTGTTGGGGGCGTGAGAGCTGCTCGAGCTGCTAGAGCTCATGCAGGACTAGCCCGCGTCAAGGGGTATTCTGAACGTGATGCACAGGATGTGGAAGATGAGGATGGTCTACTCGATGAGAACGACGAGGAAAGCTCGGTCGCATGGTGGTGCGATGAAATCTCCCAACAGCCGTCATCCCTCGAGGAAACCGTTATGCGTTTGTTGGATGCTGGCTTCACTCCTGATTCCTGTCCTATTCTGCTGGAAAAGTTGTCGAAAATCATCGAGACAAGTATCCTAAACCACGGCACCAAATATCGGATAGAGGTGCCGATGTCATGTATGACCTTCATCCAACCGGGTAGGTGACCCGACAATAGTTTATTCACGCTGAAGCTTACCTTCCGATGCCAGATCCGTTCGGTGTTCTCGAAGAAGGGCAGATATTCTACAAAAGTGCACGCCGGGACCTGTTGACGCCTGATGGCTTGTTGACGGACACAGTTCTCGGACCTGTCCTGCTTACTAGGCACCCCTGTAAATTGCCCACCGATGTCCAGAAGGTTAGTTCCGCTTTCAAAACAAACAAACAAACAGGATCACCACTGATGACACGGATAGTGGGTGGCTGTAGATTGTCCTCAGCTTCGAGATCAAACTGGCATCATCTTTTTCTCGACGAAAGGTTCTCGTCGTGCGGCAGATTTGCTTGGGGGAGGTGAGTCCTTAAACCCCTTCCTTGATATTGTGCTAACCGCTTGTACTAGGGGACTACGACGGTGACAAAGGATTGTTAATCTATGATCCCTCACTTGTGGGCCGTTTCGTGAACGCGGACATCAAATACGCCGATCCACGAAAAGATATAGAGGCCGAGCATTTCTCGAAAGCAACTACGAAGCTTCATGAAATTTTGGCCACATCTAAGCCCACCGAAGAAAACCCTCTCGCTCTTGTTCGTGCATTACAGGACTATCTCTTGGGAGGTCTCAGGAATGTTTCCTGTGTTGGGCAATACTCTAACATGCACGACTTCGCAACGTACACGATGGGTTACAGAGATCCGGAGACCATCAGGTTGAATCATATGTGGATATTACTCTCTATGCAGCGATGATTTCTTGCTGACCACCTGTCGGCAGGTTTTGTCTATCTCTCGATGGCGCCAAGACAGGGCTGGTAGTGAACGACGAGACTTTGAAGAATGACATCCGGAAGTACAATCACGGCGTCATGCATTGGAAACCCAAGGACACCAAGAAATCGGCATTTGTCTCAGAGGACTCTGGGCGTAAAATTACTCGTCCTTCACATCTTCCTCCATTTATTATGGATAACTTAGTTAGGTATTCCGAAAAGGAGGCCAAACGCCTTGTGGCGAAATTCAAGCAAACAAAGGTCAAATACAAGAAACACATCTTGGACGAAGACCTGGTCGCACCATGGAGAGAAGCAGAAGAGCTCGCGAGATTGAGACAAGAAAGAGGAAGCGACCTGGATGTGCGGGCTCTCGATGAGATACGGAAACATGTCGAGCGAATGTACGAAAAGCATCGAACGCAAGTAAAAAAGCACAACAAACCGAAGGGGACGGGTGGGGCTTCCACCTTTACGGATCTTCCCATCGAAGTCCGACAAAACCAGCTTCGAGACATGTCGAAGGAGTTTGCGTCCTATCCTTCTTCCAAGGACGTACTGTTATCGGAAGATGTGCTTCGTCGCCTACGCGCGTCATATGCTTATCTTCACGACTACGAAAAGAACAGGCACCGTGAACCCGGCTTCACGCGATTCCCGTGGGATGTGAGTATGGGGGAATTGTGCGCGATCAAAGCAGCGGCTGTTGGAAGATCGAAAACTGTAGCAGCCGGGTTTTACGAAAGGTTTTTCCTGAAGGGCACACGGCGATGATCAGTACTCAGCAGGCACCCGGCGGCATATATCCTGGTCTGTTATGATACCCCTTTGGACACCATGTGAATTTCGGGACGGATTGTACTTATGTGACTTGGAAATTGGTGACAACTCGAGTACTACTTTTGTATATCTAGTCCTTGTTTTTGTTCTGTAGGCCCATGTTGTATATCTAGCAGAACGGTGAATGTATCATGAATCCTAGTAGTAATCCTGAAGCTATATCTATAGTCCGGACTGTCACGCTGGACGATCTGACGCCACAGATAAAGGGAGAATCGGCCAGGATACTTAGCTTGCCGCGAATTTCACGGTTCAAGAACGTTCACCCCGGTTAGAGCCTAGTCTAAGCGATAGCTGGCAATGTAATCTTTGATGCTCATACATGACAACATTTCTGACATCAATAAGATGAGTTGCAAAGGATTTGAAAATCAAGCTCGCTGAAAAAGTACGTGTCGGAAGGTCTGGGCTCTGCGAATAGACGTCATGTGTGATTCCCACGCTCGCTTAGAGGCGTAACATACCAATCTTTCCTCTTTCCTCAACTTGTTCTTCACCTCCATCACCATCATGCCACCAAGCCGCCAGGTTGCACTGGCAAATAACTACGGAAATGCTTCAGCAATCAGTCCCAAGGTTCCCATGTTTCTCCAGAAGCTATACAAGTGCGTCTTCATCTCTGATTACCTCTCTCTATGACACCAATACTCTCTTTAGAATCGTCAGCGACCCTTCGACAAACGATGTAATCTGCTGGTCAGACAATGGTGACTCGTTCTTTGGTGCGTGGACATCAATTCATCTTTAAACCTTTCCTGATCTTTTCCGTACAGTCCACGATCATGAACGACTCGCAAAGGAACATTTAGGAAATTGGTTCAAGCACAACAAATTCGCCTCGTTTGTGCGCCAGCTCAACATGTACGGTTTCCACAAAATCCCACATCTGCAGCAAGGAGTATTAAGAAGTGATTCGGATGCAGAGCATTCCCAGTTTGCACATCCCGACTTTCATAGAGGGCAGGAGGATCGTCTCATCTTCATCGAGAGGAAGAAACAGCCGGGTGGAAACAAAGCTGACCAGGGAACTGTTGATTTTCCTGTTGGCGCTCCTGCCAATAACTCCACACAAAACGCCGCTGGCCAACAACTTGATTGGCATTCCATAGTCAATGGCATCGCAGCCATTCGCCGACATCAGAACAGCATTTCACAAGAGCTGAGTGAGCTCAAGCGATCCAATCAGCTACT
Source organism: Paramarasmius palmivorus (assembly GCA_037176845.1). Taxonomy (NCBI): domain Eukaryota; kingdom Fungi; phylum Basidiomycota; class Agaricomycetes; order Agaricales; family Marasmiaceae; genus Paramarasmius; species Paramarasmius palmivorus. The sequence continues at coordinate 1,170,891 of JAYKXP010000003.1, read as the reverse complement.
ATGGCAGGAATCGATGGAAGCGAGGCAGCGGCACCAGAGACAGCAGGATACAATCAACCGTATCATCAAGTTTCTCGCCGGCGTTTTTGGTCAGCATGTCAGCGCTTCGCCCAGAGGCGAGAAAGACGCCGGCTCGCCATCCCACTCGGTCGTACCAGGTCCTCGTCTGATGATTGAGGACCGGAAACGAGGCTCAGGAAACGGAAAAGTAGAAATTACAGAAGTTCAAGACGAAGAAAACATGAGTCCGATCGAATCACGATCGAGAGAAGTCTCACCTCGTAAATATCTCCTCCATTTATGTATATAATTTCAAGCTGACATGCCACACAGGCCCTTTCACGGTCGAAACACCCACCACCACGGTAGGTGGCTCAGAGGCCGGCACACCCATCCTTAGGGATCTGTCATCCTTCCCTTCCAGCATTGAAATTCGCAGCCCTCGAGTCGAAGCACCACCGTCACCAACCGGCTCTACTTCCTCGAGAAAGTCGTCCAACGCGAACAGTTCCATAATCTCCACACAACCGAGATATCCGGCTGCCGACATCACACAGGAAAGCATCAACGGGACCTCAAACTCACGGGCCCCTTCGCACTCTCCGTCGTTCGATGTGAAGTTCCAGAACGCGCTGAGCCAACTCTCATCTTCAGAGCTTCAGCAGCTGTTTGCTTCGCTAGCTACACAATCCGGCGTTCCAGACACCGGGATAGACTTGAGCGGCTTTCAGCCCGACAATTCTCAAGTTACTCCCCCCGCATCAACTTCACAACTCGCCCCCTACAACAAGAATTTCGATTTCAGTTCATTCGCACCACCGTCGAACAGCGTAAAGCCGCCCGAAGGTCTCATTTCGTTTGATAACAATCCCTACTTGGACCAGAATTGGAGAGCAGCAGAGGACATCGAGAAGGACGTCAACTCTGTACACAGCAACATCGATTCGTTAATCGAGACGTTGGGTCTGGACCCGTCGCTCCTTGGTGGCGTAGACAATGGTGGTGATGCCCCAGGCTTAGACCCCTCCATGATGCTCGATCCAAGCAACCTACCTCCCACAGGTGACCCTGCACAACCGCCCGGATCCGATGACTTCTTCAACACGTACCTCTATAACATGAACGATGGTCCCGCTACTGATACCTCCACGACGTCCAACAACACTTTCGATTTTAGTGTCCCAGCAGCCACTATCCCACCTTCACCGGCCGACAGCTCATCCAACGCTGATTCGCCGGAAACCAACCCTGTACTCCCGCCGCCTGCAGCAGTAGCGAAAGGACGGAAGCGTAAATCGCAGAGTGGACCGACTGATGTGGCTATGAAGTTGTACTTGCCCCCAAACCCCAGGGGCAAGAAGCAGAAAAAATGAATGTCTGTTGTATTTTACCATTTTGTGGACTCTGTAGTTTTTATTCTCGGCTTAACGTATTGAATGCACGTATTTAGTTGCAACATACTTGTAATTAGTACCAGTAAACTTTCGCTAACCGTGTATGATTAGAAGATGCTCATCCTCCATGTTTATTAACTTTTGGGTTTTAGTAGTTAAACGAAATATTCACGATCTCGGTAAAGGAGTGTAAAGGGATGGTACTACAACATGTACAGTCGTGCTAAGTACGACCATCCACAACAGAGGTACTTAGAATAAAGACTAAATGAGCGTTGATGGTATTGGTGAATAAATAATAAATAGAAGAAAGTAGCATAGGCTACTAGCAGATATCGACAATACAGCTCCCAAAGGTATCGATCAGTCGGTGTTAGAAGCTGCTGTAAGCCTATGATCTCCCAGGAGACATTGGCTTCTGAAACATGATGGTCAGTGTTCGGTGTCTAATCAGATACACTGCTTACAAGTGGTGGACTAGGCATTGGGGGTGCATCGTCCGGAATCGCCCCATTCATCACATATCTGGAAACCCTAGCATCTTCTTCCTGGGTTTCTCTTATGTAGTCCGCTGGTGGCCGAGGCATCAGTGGCGGAGGTGCCACCGAAGGAGGCGGAGACGTAGTCCGTACTGGGAAAGGTGGTGATGGTGAAGGTGAAGGATGATGCACACCATTCGTGCGTGGTTGAGGTGGTGACGAAGATCTGGAGTTTTCAGAGTCAAATCTGGCTTTCAGTAGCGCCTTTTCCTCTGCAGCAGTGAGCGGTCGAGAGCCACCCGCGCTTGGGGGTGCGGGTGCGGGTCTAGAGGAAGAAAGAGGCTGCTGAACTGGAGATACAGTCCGAGGTGGAGTTTTGGGTTGGAGCTGGGCTGCTTGGGCATCCTGCATTGCGTATTTCTTTCGCATGATTTCCTTCTCTTGAATAGCAGTCTGGATGCTGGCACTTCCACCTGGGAAGGGAGGTGGAGAAGAATATGCCGGCGCATCAATCGGTGGAGATGGTTGGTTTACGGCAGCATCTTGGGCTTCATAGTGGCGGCGCAAGCGTTCTTTCTCCGCCAGTTGCGTTCTAGCATCGATGGGGCCAGTAGATGCTTCAAATGGTGGTGGAAGATCGTTGACAGGAGGAGGACTGAATGACTGTGTGGGGGGTGCAGGTGTAGAGGAGGAACCTTCAGCTTGGTATATAGCAGCATTCTGCGTGCGATCAACAGCTTCCTTGGCCTCATTGTATCGCCGTAATGCCTCCTTCTCCTGTTCTGCGGAGGGGTACGAGCGTTTGGTCGAAGACTGAGGGCCACCGGAAGCAGTAGACCTATTCGCCTGTGCTGGAGGTCTGCTTTGAGTTGCAGGGGGCGTGAGTGTTTCTCCTTGGACACGGTTGACCGCTTCCTGAGCCTGGGTCCATAGCTTGATCTTTTCTTCTTCGGCTGTAGGCCACGGACCATTCCGACTGCGAGAGTTGGGTGACGTTGTTGTGTCTGGCGAAGTCGCTGGCTGCTGAACATTTTCTGACGACTGGAATGATAGATGAGTGACTATAAAAGGAAACAGACTGTTTTGCTTACTGGAATACTACCCAAGCCTTGCACTTTTTCGACTCGTTCCTTAGCGCGATGATACAGCTTCGTTTTCTCTTCTTCAGCAGTGGGCCACTTTGAATGAGAAGAAGTGGCCGATGTAGGTGCTGTCGTACGTCGCGAATCTTGATCTGGCGATATTTCGCCATTAGCAGCGTTTGTGACTGTAAATCGATTGCTGGAAGTATTCGTCCCTGTTGCGGACGCGCTTGGTGTGCGCCCTGGGGTGTAAGAGGGATTTCTACCATTTATCGAGGTTTCGTTCGGTTTGGGCGGCGTTGGTTTGTTGTAGTTAGGATAACCAAACTCATCTGGCTTGCCGACGTCACTAGCTCCGTTGTACGTGTTCGCGGTGCTCGGGCGGTTGGATGACGCCGCTCCCACCCCGCCGAATGTCTGTGCCTCGGAAGGTCGTGGTCTTTCTGGCGCAGGCTCGATGCGTGAGGTGACGGCCTGTGGCGGATTGGATCCCGAAGGAAGCAGCGACAAACTCTGGACGGGTCCAATGCGCCTAAAAATAATCACTGTTAGCATCTGATCATCACTAGCCAGCAATTTTCATCACACCTGACGGCTTCACGAGAAACGTTTCTGCACGTTTCATCAGTTCAACTGAATCCAAGATGAACGACGCGGATCACTTACCTCTGCCAATTGGAGATGACGATGGGGAGCTCCATAATGAGAGGGCCAGTGTCCAATAAGGCTTTGACACTAAGCATGTATGTGATATCGATATGTCGGGCCGTGCTGAGGCTGGTGGTCGTATGGTCGGGTGGCACTGTACATGAAAGTTCCGCCCTTTGTGACATTCCACCGTGTAGATTGAAGTTGACGGGTACTTTGAACTCATCGACAGTTTTGGGTATTACTTGGGGTGCACTCTTCTTTCCGGCAGTATAAGGTCCAGCACGGAATATGGTCGATTCCTTGAGGGTGAGCTCAAAGCCTCGAAGGAGTAGAGTACGAGTACTGTCGGATCTCAGGATTGCCACGACGGCTATCTTGTCGCCCGGTCCGTAGCAGGTATTATTGCGTTCAACAGTTAAGGTGACGCCCTCATGGTTGACCTGTCGAGCCTCGGGTTGACAGTAGACAGGCCATGTAGAATGAAGCTCGTGTTTGTCAATAATGATTGATGCTTGCGTAGATGTGACATTGGATTTCCTCCGGCGTAGGAATCCTCTAGAAGTAAAAACTTTGGATTTGAGTCACCTTCTGGTTCAGACGATCACTATTACGCACCGTTTTCCCTTCGTACAAACACTTGCTAAAAGCTCGTATTTGATTCCAGCTGATGTACCGTAATTAGTGTATCGACGTGTGAGCGATATCCTGGCAGTCTACACACCTTTCTCCTCCAATGCTAAGCTCGGTGGTACTGATTCAGGGATACGAATTTGGAATGGAAAGTCTTGCTGCATGTTCCGAATTCTCAGTAAGATAACGAGTCCAAATGCCCAAAGTGACGCACCGAACGTAACAAGCCATATTCATCACTTGCTGTCCATAGTGTGACTGGGCTAGGGCCCACGAAATCGTAAAATGTGCCTGAAAGACCACCACCAGGTAGTGTTTCGACCTTGCGCAGCTCCACGCGCACCCACTTGGCCTTGACGCCTTGAGGTCCTGTTCTGATTTCGATGGCCTATTATGTCGTGAGCAAGAACTTTTGTTTATCGAGAATACATTAAAACATACACCCTTCACTGATGCCTGTGGTCTTTCATTGCCAGGGGGTACACCGGGATAACCTGAAATAAAATGTTGGAACGCGAACTTGGGGAAAGGGTTCCAGCAAGCTCACCAACGACAAAGTCAACATTTGGAGGAGGCCGTAACGTGCTGTGAGAGTCAAATTAGATAGCCATTCTCAAAGCTAGGGATTTCGAGGAACGCACAGTTTGACCTGGGACATGGCCCCGTAGTGATACAAGGGAAGGAAGAAAAGCTGGACTAGTGCGGTGCCTGCGCCTGGCGCAACTTTGTTCGCATCACAATCCTTGTGACACCCGTGTAGCGCCCGGGAAATTTTTGATTCAATTCAGCGCCTTGGTGTCTCAGCTTAGTCCCAGCTATCAAACCTGTACACAGTATCGGGAAACGGATAAACTCTGTATAGACTATGTTGACCAGAACTATCATACAACAAGGCGGAGAGCGAGCAAGAGGACTAAAACTTGAACTCTTTCGTCTTCTTATCCCTCTCTTTATCCCTCTCCATCTTCTGCTTCTTCTTTGCCATCTCTTTGGCAACCATGTCCGAAAAGTCCTCCCTGCCGCCGGGTACTCCAGCGGAGCTTCGTGAATGGGCGTCATACTTGCGACGGAGCTCCTCCTCAGACATGCCTTCCAGCTGTTCAGCGTCGATAGACACGTCAACACCGTTCTTGCGCTGTGACAGGTTAAGTGAGTAAACTTGCTCGGCATACCATGAAAACCGACCTGCTCACCTTGGTCCCTCTTTCGTCACCGAGGACGGGTATAGGCGCGCCAGCGACGCCGCTGACATCGTATCCTCGTTCGCTTCCCATAAGACCACGTACAGATGTCTGTTTCTCGGGGACGACCTGGTACAGTGACCGTGGACCTGAGCTTTCTAGTGCTGCTTCGGACGGTGCTCGCGCAGAGTTCTTTCTCAACTCCAAAAAGTCTGGAGTCTCCAGACCGCCCGCAATCGTTGAGACAACACTGGCCATTCCTGATGGAGTTTCCAACCCTGAAGGCGTCTGGGTACCGTCGGCCGGGGCGGGCTCGGCTTCCTCCTCTTCTGATTCCTCTTCGCTCTCGTCCGATTCATCCTCTGTAACAAGGTATGAGAAACACTTGAAATGTAACATTCCACGAGAATACGCACCTTCTTCGGGTTCTAGTTCACCCCATAATTCCTTGTCGATGGGCTCGCCCATCTATTGAACCGGTGTCAGGGTCAACAAGGTGAAATATTGATGAAACACTCTTACATCCGAATCGTTCGCTTTTGGTAGAACTCCGAACACATCGCCGTATAATGGTCGGTTATACTCGTCGAGGGGTGGCTTACCCCAGCCACCAGGATGGAAGCCCCATTGTGCGCTGATTGTGGGGTGTAAGTTAATGGTATGGTCTAAAAGGAGTGAGGATAAAGCTTACCCTTCAGGAATCGGAGCATTGAGGCCTGGTATCCGTAATGTAGGGTAACTAGGCGGTGGACCAAACCGTTGCATACTAATGAGCCACGGTGGTGGTGCGAGAGGAGGTATCGACAATGCTTCGACAAGTTCCGGTGAGAGATCGCCTGGCCGTTTTTCCTTTAATGAAGTCTCAAACTCCTTGCCCTCATAATACCTATCAAGATCCGTAAGTAGCGTTACATGCGTAGTTCTAGCGAAACGACCCACATCTCTCCAAACCCTGTCACAGGCGGTTTCGTCTGGAACTTGAAGAACGCGTCATGCAATTTCTGGTAATCAATGTCGATTTTGCCCATTTTCGGCTGAACACGTTCTCTAGTCTTTGCTTTGAGTGACATGTTGGCTTCCTTTTCTTTGACTGCATCTCGCATGGTGGCAATTCCCGTGTCGGCAATATATGCGGGTAATTGGAAAGGTGGTTTCTCGATACCACGCTTTCCCTGCAGATAATCACGTTTTGCGCTCCAGTGTATGGGTATCGGGACTGTGTTGCGGTAGCTCTTGAGGTGTAGGAGAAGACGAGGGTCGGCGGCAGTAACATCAGTCCATTCGACAACTTCGGGTTTTTTGACCAGTTGCTTCAGTTCTGCGACGGTAAGACGGTTCATTTTGCGTTGCTTCTTCTTGGATATAGGTTTCTGTTCTGTCTCTGAATCGGCTTCTGATGCCATATCATCGTCAGAATAGATGACTTCGCCTTTTGAGGGATCCGGCTTCTTCTCCTACAAAGATTATTGGTACATCCATCTCATTAAAGAAACAACTTGGCACGCACTGAAGGTTCCTCAGGGGGCAGCTGGAAGCGGGCAAACACGTCGGAGAATGCTTCGAGGCCAGGACCATTGACGTCCAACTGCTCAAACACGTACTCTACATTATCCGAAGAGTCAATAGACCCATTCTGTTCAGTCTTCACGTCCTCCTTGGCATCGTTTTCCGAAGTAGTTTCCTGCAAGTCTGTGTCAATAAATAGAAGAGAATGAAGGCGTAAATACGGCGTACTTGCTGGGCTGCCTTTTTCTGTTTATTTTTGAGCCTACGCAGCTGATTCTTGGACTTTATCTTGGTGTGTCCATTGACCTTTGCCGTGGATTCCTCTGCTTGAGCGACCATAGAACTTGGAAGGAGGAGCAGAGGCGGTTTAACCCTAACCCTAAGGGGTTAGCCGTGTGACATGGTTGTCACCTTGCTGTCACACAAGGTTACACAGGATTGCCAGGATTGCCGCTCGGATATCGGACGAGGCTGTTGGGCACTTCGGCTTTGTTCGCATCGCCTGCTAAAAATCTGGGGCGGCCAATGAAGACCCTGGAAAATGTATGGCGAAGAAATTCCGCTCGGTTGCTGGACGGAGAGATCCTCGTGTAACTATCAGAAGAGATCAGGGCAAAAGGATTGAGGATATCGCAAGATATCACAGCGACAACTATCGATGAAGCGGGAGAAATGATAGGAACTGGAAAGGTTAGAGCGCCCTTTCCCCAACAGGGACCAAGATTCGGCGAGGTAATAAAGCCTCCTGTATTCTGTAGCCTGATTCTTGACATTTTGACACCCTAGCCCACAGGCTATCGTATTGAAACGGTTAGCCTAAGAGCCCAGAAAAGGGCGCAGCCTTTTTTTTTCTCGACAATCGGTCCGGCGTGTTTGCGATTGAAATATAAAACGCTTCGGCCGGAGTCACCGGAAACGGCCGCGCTCAAAGTCCCGGCCTCAATAAATAGTGCCTGAACTGTCCTTTGGAGCATATCCAACCTTTCCTTCATACCACCACCTCTATATTTCTCTCTTCCATACCAATGGCAGCATTCAGAAACGATGTCAGTTTTCGCTCTTTCTCGTTCATCTCGCCCATCGAATTAACAACTTTTGCATTTTTAGCTGCTCGAACCCTTCCTTCGTCTTCCTCAGGTGACTCATAATCTCACTCTGCGAGATGATCTGCATTCTCAACAAAACATGTTTTTCCTGACGATCAGGGCGACAAAATCCAAGCTGAATGTGAGTAAACTGCTCTTCACGTCGCCGACAGTCATTTTGACAAGAACCCCAGATGTCTGGATCGACGGAGACGGTGGACTTCGTTCCAAAACAACGGTTCGTAGCGATTCTATCACCGATCAGCCTCATGTTCTCAATTTTGGCGATTATAGACCGTGAGCAAGAAGGTCACTGACATCGGTCAACTTCGAATTTGGGATTTCGACGGTTCATCCACCAACCAAGCACCTGGCAATGATTCCGACGTCTACCTTCGTCCAGCCGCCATCTTCAAAGATCCTTTCCGTGGCGGTGACAACATCCTCGTCCTCGCCGAAACCTACAACAACGACGGTACCCCAAACAGGACCAACTACCGTCACCACGCCAAGAAGATCATGGACCAGGCAGTAGAAGAGGCTCCTTGGTTCGGACTTGAACAAGAGTACACCCTCTTCGACGCCGATGGCACTCCTCTTGGCTGGCCAAAGGGTGGATTCCCTGGACCCCAAGGACCATACTACTGTGGGGCTGGTATGTCATGTTTTGGTCACAGTAGTCCGAATCTCACGGATGTTTCTTAGGAACTGGCAAGGTCTTTGCCCGTGACCTCATTGAAGCTCACTACCGTGCTTGCCTCTACGCCGGTGTCAACATCAGCGGTATCAATGCGGAGGTTATGCCTTCTCAATGGGAGTTCCAGGTCGGCCCTTGTGAAGGTATTTCCATGGGTGACCACCTCTGGATGGCACGCTACCTCTTGATTCGTATTGCCGAGCAGTGGGGTGTCAAGGTTTCCTTCCACCCCAAGCCTCTCCAGGGTGACTGGAACGGTGCTGGTTGCCACACCAACTACAGTACCAAGGCAATGCGGGAACCTGGAGGCATGAAGCACATTGAATCTGCTATTGAGAAGTTGGCGAAGAGGCATACCGAGCATATCGCTGTTTACGGAGAGGACAACGACTTGCGTCTCACTGGACGTCATGAAACTGGCCACATCGGATCTTTCAGCTCTGGTGTCGCCAATCGTGGTGCTTCAATTCGTGTTCCTCGCCATGTCGCTGCTCAGGGTTATGGGTATTTGGAGGACCGTCGTCCCGCTTCCAACATTGGTACGTACGGCAATCATGGTATGTTATTCTTGATTGACCAATCACATTGCAGACCCTTATCGCGTCACTGGTATCATCGTCGAGACTACTTGCTTAACCAAGTAAAGGAAGGGGTGTGCAGAGCGTTAATGTTGTGTTTGTATTGCATATAGGAAGAGCTTGACTTTCATTGTAGTATTGGACAGTTGGGCTTCGGTTTATTAATAGACTTCTCGAGTTATTTCCAAACCTCCGACACTCGTGTGCGCCTGAGTATAGACCTGTATAGACTCGGCCTTCCGACGCTCGCTTGGCCTGGAGCTTGCCACCATCAGTTGCCTGACAGATTGGCGGTCACTTGATCTGTTTCTTATCTCTTCCCCTTCCATCATGTCCGAACTCCAGCTTTGTTTTTCAGGCTCTTCTTCAGCTGACGAAGGGACTTTCAAATTGCTTGAACTTGCGCCCGAGCTTTGCAAAATAGTCGAAAGCTCATTGGAAGCTTCGGAATCCATCAGGTATCCACTTCGGTATTCCTCTGTTCCCGTTGTAATCTCCTGACTGTCAAGAGCACGCGTCGTTTAGCTTTACAATCAAAGGTCAATCGGAAGAAGATGCCGTCTTGTGCACCAAGGATCGGACCTACGCGTTGCGCTCCGTGGCACTGTCGAATACGCTCCTGGTTGTCACTCCTGCTCCTTATGGCGACCTACCAGACGATGCCTTGATCATTCACGACCAAGTCAATGAAATCTTGGAGCTCACTCCGGTCGTTCCGAAATTGCACAAACTAACAGCTCTGCTCAAGGGCAAGGAGTATGCACAGGATCACGAGGACGAAGACATGGAGGATGATGCGACGGAGGTCTGTCAATTATATTCCTCAGGTGAACCCGTTGCTGATTCAGACGCGGGGAAGAAAACGAGCTATACTCAATTGAGAGAAACCGTTCAAGCAAGTGACGCAGAGCTGGAACGTGGGCTGAGGGAAAAACGTATCCTTGATATAAACAGTGCGTAACAATGAGCGTGAATTTGGCTCGACTGAATTCTACTCATTCCAGGTGACCTCCGACCTATCGCACCGTCGTACTTGAGCCATATCATTGAACTCATTTTGAATACTCTTGTGTCGGAGTCCATCAACCCTGCAACGGCGTCCGTCGAGCAATTGACAAGTGTTCTTGCTGATAATCATGAAGTACCTCGCTTGGTCTCGACTCAAGTCCTGTCTTGGTTCGGAGAAATTGAGGGTGGCAGATGGAAGATGGATGCCGAAAGCATTGTCAAAGAGGCTGGCTTGAGCGTTCTAAGGCCCCATCAGGTCATATTTTCATTGTTTTCCATTTTCTTCTTTGACTCTAAATGCTGTTTGGCTTCCAGATCAATCCTATATCGGTTAAAGACCTCACAGAAGCATGGAAGACCAAAGTCGGCGATACTTTCGCATCAATTGTCTCTTTGAATTTGCTTAACGTGAGTGCCTATGTCTGTTTTTTCGTTTGACAGTACTTCAAGGAGTATATTCGGATGTGGCTAAACGTCTGGTTCATTCAGGGCAACTATTTGATGAACAGAGACGCGGAAACTCTAACGTACTTTCCAGCGGCCTCTTTACCTGCGGAACCTGCCCCTCGCTTCGCAGACCTCTTTCTCGTTCGAAACCGATGGAAGGGTGAGGATATCACCCCCTTCCTTTCGGACATTGCTGTGGATTCCAAGGAACGGGACAAGCTGCTTCTGAAGTATGCCAGGGCTACGACAGATCCCACTGGCATATGGTACACGGCGAGAACTCAGTACAACGGCTAACCGCCAAGACAGAGATGTACTTCTTGTCAAATCGGAGGAGATCCAACGGGTGCGTTGCAGAAGCTCGATGACGGGCTTCTGTGACAAAGCTGTATAGAATAGTTTGGGATCGGACCTTGAAACGAGTGTATCCGTGTGTCTAAGAACGCACTTTGTGGAATGAATCATGATACCCATGTGAACTTGGACATGTATGACGAGCCCGAGGGCTTCCATATTGCCGCTCCGTGGAATTGGAATCGTTGCTTTGAGGTCAAAGGACTGCCGTCTAACCCATGAATGATCATACCGGCAGTATACCATATGAGAGCCATCTCTTGAGGAAGGAACCCTTGAACTTTTTTGTGTCACCTCCACATGCATCGGTTCCGGGACATTAGACGCGCATTAGGCGCGCGTCTGCAACTTTCGCTCTGACTCCCATGTCGAAGATCCCTTTGCCTAAATTCTTGCAAATCCTCACTTCTGGAAACGTTCCTGTGCAGAAGGCTATGGCTGTATCGGGTAAAATGTGCGTTTATGGCCTTGTACAGAGCTCTGACGCCTCATTGATAGTCCTCTAGATACAAGCAATGCAACACGCCAGCTCAGCTCGCAGAACTTGATGAGGTGAAGCTATCATCTCTCGGAGTGGATGATAAAGAACTCCGGAAGCTAGTCATGACTGCTCTACGGAAGGCTGGCTATGTGGGCAAAGCAACATCGCAGAACACAAATTCCATCGCTGGCCCATCTCAGCCATTGTCGACCGTGGAGACTATTGTAAGGAATATCTCCCTTTTGAGGTATCGATTATGACGACTCTTCTCAGACCACACCGACCAAGCGGAAGAGGAAAAGAACTCAAGTCGAGAACGAGTTTCTCCCCAAGGGTCCTGTCGACGAAGCATCGCAGTACGGGAGCTTGGAATTCGACGAGGTCTTGGATGAAGAGGTATGTACACAAGCCTGACATATGGACTAATCTGTTGATAACCTTGCCAGATTCTCAAAACGAAATCAACGGTTGTTAATCGAGCACCTCTCATGACAGCATGGGCAACAGTCGTAGCAGAGCGAATGGGTTTCCAACGCGAAGAGGCGCTTAGTATAGGTAAGCCTTGATATCCTCAGTAGATACGCAATTGCGTTTTGATTGACATTCTGCAGCATCTGTATACACTGAAATGAACGCATTATCCAAGGGGGTATCCCTTGGGATATTTGAAGAAGGAAAGGACAAGGGTCTGGATGCCACAAAGGGTGGTGCACAACCATACGTTGAATTCATAGGCAGGAGGTGAGTTTGGACTCTTGAATCGATGTTGAGGATCAATCTAATGGCTTTCTTAGAATGTATGTTCTTAATGACCTCGCAATTGATCCATACATTAAGACTGGTACCTACAGACCCCTCTATCAAAGCCAGACGAAGCAATGGCGTGCGCTACTTAACGGAGTACCTGCGAAACCTAGCGCTGCGTTCTCTTACATCTCTCGTTCATTCAGACAAACAACCCCACACATCACCGGTGCTCTACGCCTCCTTGCAAACAGCTTAACCCCAGGGGAAATTAACGGTAAAGCTTGGTCATTGTATTGTGAGTTCCGACCAGCAGTAAACGAGTGGGGCAAGAGGTCAGAGGTCAAATGTTCTACTATCCTAGGCCTCAGAAGATCGGCGGGGGTACAGCCAGCGAGAGAAGACGAGGGCGTACAGAATGCGACCACCGATATCAAATACGAGGAAACGCAGAATGACATCGAAGAACCCGAAACCAAACGGCCAAAAGTTGCACTAACATTGGAGGAGTTTGAGAAGGAGCTTGACGAGGACCAAGCACTCAATGAAGCAATCTTACAAGCCGAATTTTGATTAGGAAGGTGAACTATTACAGCAGTGTTACCTCTAGGGACTCTATAGTCTATCGTATCGGTAAGGTGTATCCAAAAGACATGCAGGCATCGATATATCTAGAGCACAGTCCCGGCTTTAAACAGCCATGCTTACTTTTAGAGGTTCTTGATGACAGCTGCAGTGAAATCCGAGGTAGTTGATGATCCTGCCAAGGTATGCGCAGTCAGCGAAAAACAGCCGTTGACGAAACACGCTTTTACTTACCTCCCATATCGGCAGTGCGTACTTTGCCCGAGTTGATGACATCAAAGGTAGCACCGGCAATGCTGTTGGCGATCGAATCGAGGCTAAAAAGTGACCCATCAGAGAGAAGATGCAACAGCTGAGTCGTTGATGACCTACCCAAGATGTCTTAACATCATGGTCGCACTGAGAATCATAGCAGCAGGGTTAGCACGGTTGGTACCCATGATGTCGCTAGCGACGTGTCGGCAACCAGGCTCGAAAAGTGCGTACTCCTACACGTGGATTATCAGATAAGCACAAGACCGGAAGAAAGAAAATACGCACCCGGCCGACATTGCAACCCGGGACAATTCCAGGACCACCGACGAGAGCGGCACCAATGTTGGAGACGATAGCACCATACAAGTTGGGCATGACCATGACGTCGAATTGGCCGGGTTTGGCGACAAGCTGCATGGAACTAACAGAAGTAGAAGTGGTGAGATGCGGCCGTTAAATGAAAAGTATGGTGCCTCACGTGTTGTCAACGATCATGTCGTTGAACTCGATGCCAGATGACTTGTATTCCTCAGCAACACGGCGGAAAGTGTTGAGGAACAAACCATCACCCAGTTTCATGATGTTGGCCTTGTGGACACAAGTGACTTTCTAGAATATGGTGAGGAATCGTTCTAGTGACAAGAGTTGAGGTCCGCTGACCTTCCTGTTGTTTTTCAGAGCAAAGTCAAAGGCGAATCGTGAGATACGTTCGGCTTTGGCTCTGGTCGACACCTTCAAGCTCTCCACAACACCAGGGTAACTTTGGTGCTCGAGGCCGGAATACTCTCCTTCAGTGTTTTCACGGATGATGGCAAAGTCAACGTTGGAGTGACGAGTTGGGAAACCGGGGAGGGACTTGCAAAGGACGACGGAAGCGTAGATGTCGAGCTGTTGACGCATGGCCACGTTCCATGATATGTGACCGGATTGTGAAATGGGAGTGAACAAAATTCCTAGCAAATTGCTTCAGCGAGTTGTCATCCTTTGCGGCACCTTTCATTACACACCCTTCAATCCGACCCGATTTCTCTTCAAACTCTCCATAGCCTGCTTGAAGAGAGCCTCGCCTGACGAGGACATTCCAGAGACGTCATACTGTTCCCACTCAATGGGAGCATTGACATGTTCAAAGATTTCCTTCACCGAGTCTGTGATTTCCTGGCCGATACCATCTCCTGGAATGAGGGTGACCTGTAGATGCCGGAATAAGGTGCATGCAAAAAAAGGCCGACTGGGAGTAGCTTACAGTATAGACACCGCCATACTTTGTGTTATGCTAATGAGAAAAATGTGATCAGAATCTGTGAAACATTAACCAGAAAAAAATACATACTCTCTGGGTGACTTTCGGGAAACCGGCAGAAAGGGTAGTAGCAGACCGCTGAAGATTTGCGTAAATGTCAGAGTCCTTTGCGGAGCGAATATAAAAGTACACACAGCATTAAGAGCTGGTCTTGCGACGGAGGCGAGATTTCTGAGCATGATTGGGAGACACGGTGAAGGTCGGAAGATGTCGATGAACGGTTGCCGCGAGATGCACTAATTTTTCGCGAGATCAGCGTGACACGTGACAATTATCCCCTATGTGCAACCGAGCCATGTCATGATTTTTACTCGAATTTCCAGAATTCTGCCCTGTGCCTTTTACGCCCGTCTGAGCACTCTTCTGCTCGTCCCTTCTTTTGTTGCCAAATGGCAGTGGATATCTCAGAGGTCCCAGATACCCCCCGCCGTCGCGATTGGTCTTACTATGCCGTCTTGCTAGTCCTGGTCCTGCCAATGTGGTGCTGTATACCTCTTTCTTGGCTCTACGTCTTCTATACCCTTAGACATTCGTCACTGGTTCATTTGTCATCGGCAAGGCTAGCTCTCTTTGTTGCTGCAATTTTCGAGGTGCGGGTCATTCAACCCATCACACATCAGTTGATATTGACCCCTGCACAGGTTGCATTCAGCGTATACCACTACAACCTCGTCAGACAGGTTGCTAAACCGTGTATTCATCCTGCCGGGAAACTGTCAGACCTCCAAGTAGCTTTCAGTCGCGTTCTCAAATCCGGTCTCGCTGATCTACCAGAAGACGGATTCGACGAAGAAACTACCGACGAACCTCGTCCTGGCAGTCCTGCAGAGGAGATTGTCCAGTTGGAACCCGACGATCCTCGTGCTATTGATTTTCGCAATGCTCTGAGAACGTACGTGGTTTCCTATGTATAGGAGCTCTTAGTCACCACCTCTTCGCAGTTGGTTTGGAAGAGTCACTTGGTCATCCGTTACACTTCATCCGGTACGCCAGTGGCTTTACTGGTCAATGTTCAACTCAGACCTGCCACCATATGATTCTCTACCCGAAGAGCATCGTGTTGCTATGGATGACACGTTGGATCAACTACAGAAGCGTATAGGAAAACGCATCCCGGAATCAACCTCGCATGGAGCACACAGCCCCATCAGGCCCTTACGGTTCTCAATAGACAAGCTGAATGTTCTATGGAGACCTTTTTGGTTCTATTGCTTTGTTGCGGTAACGAATCTATACCTAAAAGTCAAGTACCAGCGGGATTGGGGATTCCGCTATGGCGAATATGACGGGCTAGAGTGAGTGCACCCGACGAGTATCATGCTAGTTACCTACTCAGTCTATTCTCCTTGTTCAGATACCTGATACGTATTCCTGATGGATGGAATGCGTCGCGCGACCCTCGCCCTATCTTGTTTATCCATGGCTTGGGGCTTGGCCTGTTCCAGTACGACGTTCTGTTGAGGCATCTCCATCAATCTTTCCCAGACCGCCCTCTGCTCATTCTATTGCAGCCCTCAATCAGTCAGGATATCTTCCATCCCCGGTACTTGAAGCCAATGATTAGAGAACAGACCGGCGAGAGGCTTGCTAGATTACTCGCCAGTCTAGGATGGGCTGACCTCGAACGAGACAACAGCTCATCCGAAGAGGAAGAGATCGAAGAAAACTTGCTTGAGAAGCCCAAGCCCAAGAAAGGAATCACATTGCTCAGTCATTCAAAGTAAGCCGCAAATCATACATCTTTGATGTAGTCTCTTTTGACATCATTTCTGATTCTTCCTAGTGGCACCTACGCACATGCTTGGATGCTTAAAGATTATCCTCATATGATCTCACGTTCATGTTTCGTCGATCCTGTCACATTTTGCTCGTGGGAAGGAGACGTCTGCTACAACTTTGTCTACCGGCCATGCATGACTGTATGAACAACTCCTGTTCTGTCTAGCCTATCGCATTCTCACTTCTCTCGTATCCAGGGTTCCGAATTACTGCTTCGATACTTTGTAGGCACGGAATTGGGTGTCGCAAATCTCCTTACGCGTCACTTTGAGTGGTCCTCAAACACTCTTTGGTACGAGGAAATACCTAATGCTCGTAATCCTTCAAAGACCCTGTTCCTCCTAGGGGGCAAGGACAACATTGTCAATGCACCAGTATGTCATATCATTCGTCCACGTAGCCTCCTGTCGATTGACGTGGGCCCAATTTCAGCGAGTCAAAAAGTACCTCACATCGCACGGCGTTCGCAAAGGCCTATGGTACGACCCCGATGGTGTTCACGGGCAGGCATTGCTCATGGGCGGTGAAGGACACCGACGTGTGATGGAATGGCTCAAAGAGCCAGAAATCTAACGTCAGATAATGATAATGAAACCTAGACCAGCTGCTGAAAAGATAGACGGGCCAAATGTTGTAGACTAATTGTGGCATACATTAATTTAATTGACGAAAACCCTAAACGACGTGCAAATTTGGGAATAAACGTTTGGCATTCTTGTATTTGATCGCCTCTAGGACGTCCCGCTTTTCAGCGTAGAACACCTCCAGGTTCTTCGTGTACCAGTCAGCCATTTCGGTGCTTACAGCTAGGAGTTCGGTTTAGTATGTATTCTGTGACATGCTCGCGAGAGCTTACTAACCAGGAAAGTCCGTCCCGAACAGAATTTGCTCGTAACTAACAAACGACTGCATGGCGGTGAGTGTTGTTTCGTGAGCGCCAAGCGCCGTTTCGTAGTAAAAGGTTTTGAAATCTTGAATTATCTCTTCGGGGGTTAGATGGCAACCCATGTGCTTCGAAAGAACGGCGACACGAGCACTGGATATCATTCTGAACATCTTGGCAACGCAAAGCATGAAGGATACACACCATAGAAAGGGCGTGCTTCCGCCTAAGTGCGCTAAAATGATCTTAACGTCCGGGTACTTTCGTTTACGGCCTGTAACTACAAGATGTGCGGCGGCTTTGAAAGTCTCATTGGGAACCTCATTTCACAAGTCTCAGTGATAGATCTGAGCAGATACAGACTGGCACCAACCTCTACAATCGGTATACCCAGAAGTGGATCAGGATAAGGAGTCGACGAAGGCGTTTGGGCGCCATGCAGGAACACAACTGCCTTTCGACGATTGAGCTCTGCCCAGATTGAGTCATATGCGTCGTGTCCGATATATTCTAAAAACAGTTAGAAACATAGTCCGTTGCGAAAGACCTGAGAAAACAAACTAGCTTCGGGACCAATCCCATAGCTTGATGGCATGCCGATTCCATCGGATTTCAATTCGTCGAGGGCATATCTGATCTCTTCGAGAGCACCTAGATACGGCAAAGAGTCAGGCAAACGCGTAGGAGATGAACAGGAAGGGCTATATTACCTTGTGTATCATCTAGGAAAGGCAGTGTGGCGAAGAATCCAAATCTTCCAGGGTGGTCGTTACATATCTTCTTTGCGTAAAGATTGAGATTCCTAGTCTTTTGCCGGTTCTCCTCTCCGACGAAGCCCGCAGAGATTGCTGGGAAGGATAGAATTGCTAGATCAACTCCGCTCGAGACCATAGAGCGAAGGCTGATTTCCGGGGACCACGGTAGATTCTCAGCAGGTGTTTGGTATCCTACATCAGCGTTCATTTTGGTTTTGTCAAGGGTCGGAGGGAAGTAGTGGTGATGGACATCGATGCAGGGCATTGTCTGAGTGTACGATGGGCGTTGGAGAGCAAGAAGATATTGCTGACTTCAGTAGCAGGCGGAAAGATGATAACACGCATCACATGAGATACCTCGTTTTTGCTTTACACGTAAAACAAAGGCCATTTAGCGCGTTTGGCGTCTTTCGCGAGTGATTGTCGCGACACAGAGAAGATCCCTTTGCTTTGCGCTTCAGCCTGCTGAGATTGAAATTAGGAACCTGAACTAGCGAGCTTTTTGTGAACCTGTTTCTGATATCGTCAAGGTTCGAATCCTGCTTGAAAGGAGTATGCACGTACCTAGATCGAACTCTGAGGACAGTTCAGACGGACTACATAGCGCGGAAGAAATGTGCTGGGAAGATAAGTCTGCAATAAACTCTTTGATTGCATCATCAGTACTACATGCTGGATTGACTATTTGTACACGAATTCACCGCTATTATCAACAGCCTTTATGGTCACCCGGGCATTCTGAATTCTTTGCACTTATCTTCATCCCAGCTAACGAATTGCCCTGATAGCGCTGACGGTGCTTGCAAGACTAGTGCAGCGATGACATGACCAGGTACCTCCGGTTTGAGTAGATTTCCCTCAGAGTGAAGACGAAGAAACATTTGATGCGCTTCATCTGTCATATGTCCACTTCCTGAAGTTCTGAGTATTTGTTGCATCTGCATGATGACAACTTAGTGAAAACAACTGACATAGTTCTTATTAACTGCATACCTCGGTATCGACGACGCCAGGCCGAAGCGCAACGGAAGTAACTTTGGGCTCTTCTTCACCCAGTGTTCTGATGAGCAGTAGTCAGAATAGGCGGCATAATCGATCAAACGAGGACCAACCGGCAAAGACTGTTCATCGCGGCTTTGCTAGCATTATACGGGCCCCATCCAGCAGTGCCCTTGACAGCTGCACCAGAGCTAACAAAGACGATGCGTCCTCCCAATTCGCTCTGGCGTAAAGCGGGGAGAGTAGCTTTTACAGCGGTTACCAGAGAGAAGAAGTTAACGTCAAAGTGTTCCTTCCACCCAGATAGAGGAGTGCTATCGCCCACTCGACAGAGAGGATTGATAGTTGCAGCATTTAACACCAGCCCATCGATGTACTTAAACTTTTCTTCGCCTTGAGCAATTGCACTGATCAAGGCACTTTCGTTTGCTCTAAACATCCAGTATAAGCCACCTGAAACACCGAGCAATACGGACATCACTTACACATCACACTCGATTGTCAAGAGACGGTCTGAAGCCAAATCCTTCAGACCTTGGGATACAGTTCTGGAGAGCGCGACAACGTTTGCCCCAAATTTTTGCAGTAGTATAGATGTAACTGCAAATCCGATTCCCCTGGTCAATGCAAGTTAAAATGCGCCCGCACAAAAAAACTGACTTGGCTTGCTTTGAGGCGCCAGCGACAATCACAACGGGGGTACGGGCCATACTCAGCGGGCGGTGGTGGGGTCGCGAGTGGGTCGCGGAAATGAATAACAAACCCTAACCCGATTGCAACCCCAGCGAAAAAAGTCGGGACGAGGTACGGATTTTGCACTCTTTGCCTCATCCCTATCCTTTCCTTCCCCCTTCACTACCTTGAAATGGCTCTTGCTCGTTTCGGTCGTCTCTCTGCTCTCCACAGGACTCGTTCGACATTCTCCCCGGTTGCTGCCAAGTCATTGAGATTAGCCCGGACATATGCTACAGCGGACAATGGCCACACTGTACGTCTTCCTCTTCGCGACTTTTCTTCTAATGGCGCGTCTGAGAAAGCCAAATACTTGTATAGATGACTGTTCGAGAGGCTTTAAATGCTGCTATGGAAGAGGAGATGATACGGGACGAGAGCGTGTTCATTATGGGTGAAGAGGTTGCACGTTACAATGGTGCTTACAAGGTAATGTTACCTGTCTCTTCTGAAGTATAAACTTGGTCAAACTGATATTCTTATGCTGCTGGTAGGTCACCAAAGGCCTCCTCGACAAGTTCGGTGAGAAGCGAGTGATTGACACACCAATCACGGAGATGGGTTTCACTGGTATTGCTGTTGGTGCTGCATTACAAGGCTTGCGTCCAATGTACGTGTGTTATCCAGATTTTAGTTAAAGCACTAGCACTCATCTCGTTCAGTTGCGAGTTCATGACGTGGAACTTTGCAATGCAGGCCATTGATCAAATAGTGAACTCTGCTGGAAAGACATACTACATGTCCGGAGGAAACGTTCCTTGTCCCGTAGTCTTCCGTGGACCAAACGGTGCTGCTGCTGGTGTCGCTGCTCAACACTCGCAAGACTACGCAGCATGGTACGGTCAGGTTCCTGGCCTCAAGGTCATCAGTCCATGGAACTCCGAAGACTGCAAGGGTCTCCTCAAGGTACGGTGCACACGATTTTTTGTAGCCCAAACTTACTGAACTTCTTGTAGGCGGCCATTCGTGACCCCAACCCTGTCGTTTTCCTTGAAAACGAAATGATGTACGGTGTTTCCTTCCCCATGTCCGCGGAGGCTATGTCGGACAATTTCCTGCTCCCCATTGGCAAAGCCAAGGTTGAGCGTGAAGGTTCCGATGTCACCATCGTTGCGCACAGCAAGATGGTTACCCACTCGATGGAGGCCGCAGATATATTAGCCAAGGAGGGTATCAAGGCTGAGGTTATTAACCTCCGAAGTATTCGGCCCCTTGATATCGACAGCATTAAAAAGTCGGTGAAGAAGACCAACCGGTGAGATCCCTGACCCTATCTATCTAGGTTATAGCAAGCTTACTCTCGAATGATAGATTATTAATCGTGGAAGGTGGTTTCCCTGCGTTCGGTGTTGGAAGTGAAATTTGCGCACAGATAGTCGAGAGCGAGGCCTTTGACTACCTTGATGCTCCTGTTGAGCGTGTCACCGGAGCTGATGTTCCTACTCCTGTGAGTATTTTCTGTTCGTCAATCATTCACATAGTTAAGCTGACCGGTTTTTGTAGTATGCCACCAACCTTGAAGCATTAGCCTTCCCTGACACACCGCTGATCGTCAAGGTCGCAAAACGTGCTCTCTACAGGACGAACTAAGTTTATTTCCCGTTTGTCGTTGCAGTCCTTCAGTAAACTAGACTTATCCCACTGTGTAGAGCTTTTTCAGTTTTGGGCTATATAATGCTATGTTTTATTATTCGGATCTATCCCTGTTGTGTTGCGTCTACATGAATAATAGTACACTTTGCGGAAGGTCAACAGACCCCACAGCTTTTACTAGGTATTGCTCATTAGACTTTACCGGACTGTAACCGAATGCGAACAGCATTCGCGTGGGCTTGCAAGCCTTCGCAGTCAGCGAGTGTAGCGACGATTGGACCTAGCTCCTTTAGACCGTCAACAGTAATTTCCTGAGATGTGATATGTTTCTGGAAAGACTGAGTGTTGACACCACTAAATTGTCGAGCATAGCCATTTGTAGGCAGAGTATGATTGGTTCCAGATGCGTAGTCACCACAACTGTCAACCGAGTTTATCAGTGAACGTTGCACACCAAAACCGGGGTAGTGACAGACCTTTCAGGCGTGTAGGGACCAACAAACACGCTCCCAGCGTTTTCGATCGATTTGACCTTATCTGCCGCATTTTCTAGGTGAAGGATCAGGTGCTCAGGAGCATAATCGTTAGAGAAAGCGATCGCTTCTTCGACACTTGATGCCTTCACAATGATACTCTTGGGGATAGACTCCTTCACTATATTAATGCGAGATAATGCATTTGCCTGTTTGTCGACTTCTGCCTCAATTTCCGCTAGGTGTTCTGGGGTAAGATCGACAGCCACCAAAACGACTTGTGAGTCAACACCGTGCTCAGCTTGGGAAAGTAGATCGGCAGCGACGAACGAAGGATGTGCGGTATAGTCAGCTATGACCTGTATAGGTACTTGGGTTAACAGCACTATAGTAGATCGATGAGAAATACTTACTAGCACCTCACTTGGTCCGGCTGGCATATCAATACTCACAAGAGCATCGGTGTCATTTTGAACAAGCATCTTCGCAGCAGTGACCCATTGGTTTCCGGGTCCGAAGATTTTGTCCACCTTCGGCACCGTTTGTGTACCATAAGCCAGCGCAGCGACAGCTTGTGCCCCACCGGCTTTGAGTACAGCTGATGCGCCGACAAGGTGCGCGACATACATGACCTCTGGGGAGATGCTTCCATCGGCACGGGGCGGGGTAGCGAAAACGATCTCTCTACAGCCAGCAACCTGGGCTGGTATTCCTAACATAAGGGCCGTAGAAGGCAAGATGGCTGTTCCTCCTGGTATGTACAATCCCACACGTGCGATCGCCCGAGCAAATCGGGAACACACGACTCCTGGCATGGTTTCCACTCGCAGAGATGTTCCGTCCGCCTGTGCTTCGTGGAACTTTTTGATATTTTGATAAGCTTTGTCGATGGCCTGTCGTATGTCGTCTGGGACTTGCATGGTCTCCTTCGGGTATGGTGGGAATATGCAAGTGGAGGATAACTTTGCCTTGTCGAATTTGGCAGTCAACTCGAGAAGAGCAACATCCCCGCGTTTGCGAACGTCCGAGACAATAGGTTTCACTTTCTCAATCATCTCATCAGATTTCAGAACGGGTCGGCGCAGTAGGGCCGCTCTTCCCTCGTTCGTAACCTGAGAGAGATCGGAAGTACGCATACGAATGGGTCCATCGGTAACCGGTGCAGAAGTTGGTGCGGTCGAGGAAGGTTTTTGTGACCACTGGGGTTTAGCATTGCCGGGTCTCCGTGTAACCTTCTTTGCCTTTTTGTCAAGGGAACGTTCAATGTCTGCAATGCCGACACCAAATGCGGTACATTTTGTCAACGCAAAGTAGAAAAGATCAGCGGCTTCAAAAGCAACTTCTTCTTTCGACTCGGCGCGACAAAGTTCGTCTGCTTCTTCCATGATCTTGGACCGCAACAATTGCGGGTCGTCAAATAGACGCTTGGTGTAAGAACCAGGAGGCGCTGACTTGTATCGTGAGACCAAGGTTCTCTCCAGAGCGGGCAAACCACTGGCTTCTCCGAAACACGACTCCCGTTCGAGGTGGCAGAAACCGGGGCCGTGCTGGATGACCCTGAACTCTACAGCGTCCGAGTCACAGTCGACACGAATGCTAACGACGTCCTGTGTGGCTCCTGAGGTCTCCCCTTTCCTCCATAGACCGTGTTTTCGTGACTGGTATACGCCCTTCCCGGTTGAAATACTCTCCCGGATTGATTCCTTGGATGAATAAACCAAACCCAAGGAATGACCTGTCTGTGTCGACACAACGGTAGGAAAGAGACCATCAGGTCTATCCGACGTAATGGGGGCAAGGAACACGTCTGCAACGTTCAGTTGGGTGGAAGAGGTCGGAGAAAGCGTGAGCTTGGAAGTCGGAAGCACTAGATTCGCACCACTGGCGAACAAGGCACGTATTGTCGGCATGGATGGCAGAGTTGAGCTGCCTGAGAGAACATGGATGGTCGAATTCGAGAAGAACTTGGAGACGGATGTAATGAGGTCAAGGTCAATCTCTGGAGTTTTGAGAAGGACACCAGAAACGCCATTGCGAACGGTATCAGAGACGGCGCTAAAGTTGGCGACGTCCAGAAGAAGTACGAGCCTCTCCTTTGGAATTGCGTTTATCGCCTCTTTTGCTGATCCAAGGGGTAGAATGACCTTGTCTACACCTCCATCAAGCAATGAGATGATCTGATCCACAGACTGGGGTTTGCTTTGGTCTTCTAGCACGTAGGTGCTGTCATAAAGAGAAGGAGAAGACGAGGATACTACGAGAGGTCCTAGAAGAGACAGAGCTTTGAGAAGCTCGTCGCTGGACTCGCTCGAGTCGATGAGAGGTAAAAACCGAGTCATTGATTTGACGCAAGATTATAAAAATTATGTTTTTGAGTAACCGGCTACGCGCGGACCGATGGAGTGCCTAGTCAGAATCTGGTGACAGCTGGGTCTCTCTCTTTTTCCTTCTGACTTCGTCGACCCGATTTCTCTACTCACGCATGCAGAAGGATCAGCTTTCTGTGCTATTGATAGACCTCAATTTTTCCTGCCTTGTGATGACGACCATGTGCAGACTCTACGACATTTCGCAACGCAATCATCCATGACAACAATGCTATCGCACAATTTGCTCTGGCTTCGCTGGATCCTAACCTGCATACGGCCACTCTTGTCCAGAGATACGACGAAATCCGCGATTCCATTACTCAATATTTTCCCTTACATCGCTCCACGATGTACCTAAAAGGGACGACTCGATTCGGGCAGGAAAGTGGAGTGGACATGCAATCTATATGGAAACCAGCCTTCTTTCAGCCTTCTTTCTGCACTAGACCACATGCATCCCGTGAAAGATTCTGTGCGCTGTGTGTATCTTTCGCGCCAGGAAGAGTAAGTGCTGGCTGGTTTTCTGGCGTCGCTTTGTATCGTTGCTGACCACATGTTTAAACAGACTGCTCCAGTTTCCATCGCATCCTCCATTGTCTACGAGCTAGCCCATATAGTGGGGTTTGTCATGGCCACTAAACAGGCAGCTCCTTCTCGAAGCCTAGGTTTGGAAACCTAGATTGCATCGTTTGGTGGTCACATTATGTTAGGATACGAAAAGCAAGGAGACTTATGACTTCAAGGGCTGGTATAATGTACGTGGCGTTGGTTTTCTTGAGCATGATGGATCTGGAACGTATTTGTCCGTTGACAAGGGTATATTTATAACACACCCTTGCTGCAAAGGTCTAATTTCAAGTCTATGCAGATCACCCTTTGTGGAGTATCTTCAAACAATTCAGAATGCGCGATATTCTGATATGCACGCGAAACCTCTCGACATTGAACATTCTGAAGCCGCTTCCCTTCATTGATCCTCGTCTCAGGGTACAAGCTATCGTCTTCTCTGCACCTCTTCGATTCGAACTCACCGCTTATATCTGTTCGGGATTTCAGCAAGTATGTTACCTAGTCTCGTTGTTACTTTATGCTAACATGGTGACTGTAGTTCAGCCCTCGCATTTGCTGTTCGCCAACCTCCTAGACATCTATCCTATACATTTCAACCCCAACATAGCTCAATACTACATTCCTTGGTCATGGTCTGCCTTGCCTGTCTGTTTTGCTCACTGCGTTCCACTCACATGGATTTAACTTTTTACACTGTTACATAGCTCTGTGTATTACATGCTCCGTAAATTATCTGAATGCGACTGCATCCGCGCCGAAATCGATTCAGAGAGTGATTAATGATTAATGATTAACGAGCCACTAATGAGCGCTATAGCATTCGTCTCTACCGAAAGCATGAGACTAGCGCCCGGCCCGACACAGACGTCATCCCAGCCGAAGTTCGATCCAGGCCAACTGTACTCGGGACCATGCTCTGAATCTCCAACCACTTTCGCACATGAAAAGGCGACGAGAAAGCCGGTTGAGCTGGCTTGCTTTTAACCCTTCTTTATGTCTTCTATTCATCTCCCAAATATCTTGATTGCTTTGCCTAGAAACCCAGGCAAGTCTCTTCTATTTTCATAGATTCAACTTGGTCCTTACTAACACACTTTCAACAGTGTGCGCCGTTTTTATGATCTTGAATTTACATCGTCACCAAATCTCATTGCAGGGTAGCCGTGGGTCTTCCTTTGACCTTGGGTATTCTTAGCGGTTCCTCTACGGCAAAAGTGGTTCGCGGCCAATGGTACGTCTGTAACTCTCATTGGAAGGAATTCGTTTGACAAGCTTGGTTACCAGGTACAAGGTAGTCTTCTATGCTTCACGTTCGCCATTTGGTCAGAATCAATCTGATATCGTGTTTAGGACCTATTGGCTCCTCCAGGTAGACCTCCTCGCCAAGTTTTCCCTGTCGTGTGGCCTATATTGTATCTATGTGCGATGTCGACTATCTGCTCTCAATGCAATGACTGATCTATAACTTAGCTATGGGATATGCCTCACACTTGGCTGTCAAAGCACTAGACACTGCAGTATCACCTAGCACTAGGTAGTCCGTCTTTTCCGGGTATTCAATGTGTTGCTAACCTTTCGAATCGAAGGGATTCACTCACTTTAGGAATTGCCTTATACTACGCCCAGCTTTCCATGAACTTCATCTGGAGTCCTCTCTTCTTTAACGCCAAACAGGTACGCCATACAACTCTCTATCTACCCAGCTTCACCCAATGAAATGCTCTATAACCACCTAGGTCGGTCTGGCCTTGATTGACAGCGCACTCCTGGCTGGCACAACATACTATATGACCGTAAGTTGTCTATACTTGGAGTTGAAGAATTGCTTCTGATTTGGTCATATTGGTAGAAACTCCTCGATGGACCCACGCAATCCAAGACAACGTACTTCCTGCTGCCATACTGCGCCTGGCTAACATTTGCAACATATCTCAACGGAGGAATCTGGTGGCTGAACCGCGGAAGACGCGATCTATCCAAGGAAGATTGAAATTGTGAATGTAACATAATCAACACCCCGAACAATTGCGATGGAGGTGAAGAAGCCTCCCAATTTGCTCTCAATTACTCTTAATCGAGAAGGACTTTGCCTGGACCCTGAGCCCATCAATTGAAGGCGCAGTGGTTTCAGCGATTGCCTCGGGCCGGTCCGGGTCAAGATACCTCCCAGTAATGAATTACGTAGGCCTTGCCTACCGTCAAACTTCTCTTTGTCTTCGAGTACTGAGTTTCGTCAATCTCCAGATGTCTGTTGCGCAAGTACTTCACTATCGCAAGTGGCTATACGCCCAAGAACATTGCACTAGGACATCCAATACGTATTGGGTGCGCCGCAGCACGGCACATCGGATGGCTGCTTCCCCCCTCGATCAAATAGCATTGAATCTTGCCTTGCCAGAACGTGGAAGGCTGACCATCTAATTGAATGAGCGCCAATTTCATTTCAAACGAGGCTTCTGATATATCCGAATCGAAGTCGTTGCAGCCGCATGTCGTAGGAAACTAAGACCTTTTCATCATTAACAGGAATAGAAATACCCAAATATGTGTAGGCTCTCGCCTTTATAACTCGTTTCACTCCCCTTTGTCTCTTTGCTTTGACCTCCTCCCTCGAGGATTTAAAGCGGCTTTCGTTCCAAACGACTAAGCTGTCCTTTCGTTCCTTCTGTTTTTTCGTACTCTTTTCTTATATCATTCATAGTCGCTCCTTCACTTTCCCCATGAATTCCTCTCCCAGTAGTCCTCGAAACAAAAGCTACCGGAAGCCAGTGCCACTGTATGTGCCATCGCCACCAGCATCCCCGGCATATGCACCAACCTCGCCGCTGCCACCCTCGCCGATATTATCGGTCGTGTCCATCAGAGACAGCATACCACCAGTAGGCCTTAACATGTTTATGTTTTACGTCTTAAAACTTACCTACTCTGGCTAGCTACCCTCTGATTGGAAGCACGTATTTCACAACACAGCGGTGTCGGACTCTGGCGTCCCAGAAACTCCTGAGGATGTAGATCTCGAACTTCGATACGAATTCGAGAGCCAAGTTTCGGTATAGTGTATCCATTTTCTGCGTGGTGTTAGCTAACTAGAACCTATCCAGTCATTCGACACTACGGTAGTTACAGAAGAGGAGCCCCGTCTCGTCCTACCCCAGAGCCCGAGAAGTCCGCGACGTGGACTACCTCAGGCAAGTAGATCTCACAGATTTCTTCAGCAAGTCCCACTAATTCCTAAGCGATAGATCTTCCGGCCTCCTACGCCTCCGATCCCTACAGAGAACCGCAAGCGAAAGCTTCAAGACGGGGACACCGTCGTGGACCAGCCTGGCGCCACACAACAATCATTGGACCACAGTTATCGTCCAGAATTGATGATTGTTGAAGCCTCGGTGCGTGTACGGAAAGTCGAGCGAGGATCGGAAATTCCTCTCGAGTATCCTCCTCCACCTCCAGCAGCCCGCTTGCGACAAGGCTCCGAGACATCTACAGCACGGGCTGACTCAATCGAGGTGCTTCCTACTGCTGTCGTACAGAAACACATGTCAGTACGGCTCTCTGGCCGACCACACACCCTCAGCGCTCGACACGTTGGGAGCATTCATTTACTCCCAAACCCAGAACCCATGGAGATGCAATCTTCAAAGGGGTCCGTTACATCGATTAGGACTGATCGCTTCAGCAGACCAGACCTACGGCCAAATCATCTACTACCTACTGCCGAACGACCCTTGCCCCTCGCTACGTTATCTCCCAAATCCTCTTGGAAAACGGAGAGATCGAGGAGGTCATCATTAACGTTAGTTCCTATTCCTGGTGAAGATGCTGGCAGTGCCAGCAGTGGCACCCACCATCATCCTCACAGAGATGATGGAAGCGAATGCCACAATGTTCCGATTCTTCCTATGCACCGCGTTACACTTCCTAAAAATTTTCAGCGGAAAGGCAATGAGATCTCGGACCAGTCCAGCTGGCGTGGACGTCTGGGTTTCGTTGACTTCTTCCGTGCCCTGGGAGGCATGCTGGGTCGTGTCTTTGGCTGTTCCACTGCACGACCAGAGTGAACGTGCTGGACTTACCCCGCCTTGGTTATTTCGGGATATCTATTTTTCTTTTTCACTGGCCTCTTTGGTGGACTTTTTTTCCGAGGGATTTGTAGCAATAGAATATTTACTTAGTAGAAACAAGTGTGTAGATGTATTTGGTAGAACCCGGTAGCCAATAGCATTGCGGGAGATTCAATGACATAACGGGACTGATGAAAGTTGGCGTTGACCAAGTTTCCGCATCATTATCATACAAGCCTCGGCGAATGTACCCTTCAAGTTGAAGGAGAAACCGAAAACTCCTTCATAAACATTTTCTTCTTTCCTCGAGGGTCAGAGCATAACCTCGAGCTTCATTATCGACCTACTTGTCGACTCGGCGTCATAGATGGCCTCGGAGAGCCCCAAGCACTCTCCGAGCAAGCATGAAATTTACGACGAATCTCTCTCAGGCGCAATAGACCCCCCTCTCATACCCAAACTACGATCGGATCCGCATGTGAAGACTACGCTCCCGCAGACCCTGGAAGAATTCCGCGAGCAGGAAGGGAAGGAGTATCGAAAACGGAGGCTACACGCTGTTTGGCATCACATCTGCGAGTCAGGATACCTGACTGGCTCACATCACAAAACCAGGAAGGACCCAGACCTGGAAAGAGCAGAGAAACTGCGAGCCGAGTACGAGAATGAGCTGTTGGGCAGATGTGTAAAACGCGGTTCGACGTCGATAGGGCACTCCACGCGAAAACCTTTGGATTGGAATGAGTTCAAGGCCTATGCAGAGGCGAAGGAGGCCGGTGCGCAACGTGTTGAACGCCTTTGCTTACAGCTATTGACGCTTTTCTTCAGAGCTCTGGACAATATTTCACAATGAACTCGATCTCGACGGAAATGGTCATTTGGATGCACGGGAGTTGGACATGGCTCTACGGAAATCTGGTATAGTCTATTGCCAATCCTCTGAGTTCACATCTCATTCGTCTTCAAACGCTAGGCATTCAACTAAACCAGGCTACCCTTTCTGAATTCATGACATTCCTTACCTCTTCTCCTCATTCAAGACCCATTACCTTTTCCGAATTCCGCGACTTTCTCCTCCTCCTTCCCCGCAAGATCTCACCTGCCGAGATCTACAAGTACTATCAAATGACGAGGTTCTTGGGCGATGACGGTCGAGGTCCTGCCCGTGTCACCATGGAAGGCAAGTGCGGCGTTTTGGCCACCAAGAGCGTTACTAACGGACCTCGTGTGGTGTATGCAGGTGATGTCAGCCTTAGTGCGGAAGACAAGCCGCCACCTCTCACTTTACCCAACGCGCACACGGCTCGGCACTTGACAGTAGATTCCTCCACTCAGAATCCTCATGCTACACCCACACTCGTGGAAGCAGACGATGATGAGGATGACGAAGAAGAGGATGTACACTCCTTTTTAGAACACCACACGGCGCTGAAATTCCTGTTGGCTGGAGGCATAGCAGGGGCGGGTATGTGTTTAGTACTGCATTGTGTCCGTCATTCTCATATAAACGTACAGTCTCAAGGACATGCACAGCACCTTTCGATCGTTTAAAAATCTTTCTGATTACAAGACCTCCCGACTTAGGCGGTGCCATGGGTTCTCAACCTGGGATGGGCGGTGTAAAAGCAATCGGTAGTGCTGTTGCCCGGATATACGCTGAAGGAGGTGTATTGGCATTCTGGACAGGCAATGGCCTTTCTGTGGCCAAGATATTCCCAGAGTCTGCAATCAAATTCTTTGCATACGAATCTTCGGTAAGTGCAACATGAATCTCGTAGCATGGCTATATTCATACCTTCATCCTGTGTACAGAAGCGGGCATTCGCCAAGTACTGGGACAACGTTGACGATCCGCGGAATATATCTGGAGTTAGCCGTTTTCTCTCAGGCGGTATTGGGGGGATAAGTAGCCAACTTAGTACGCATATTACTCGGTATTTTCATTTGCGAGTGTCTCATGAAGCACAGGCATATACCCAATAGAGACGTTGAAGGTAGGGTCACTATCTATGACTCATTGCTAGTTCTTCTAACAAGTTTGATTCTTTACAGACGCAAATGATGAGCTCAACTGGCGGACAAAAACGTACATTAATAGGTGCGGCCAAGCGGGTATGGGCGTTAGGAGGCTTCAGGGCCTACTATCGCGGGTTGACTGTGAGTTCCCAGTTTCGGTAACTCGAGGCAGCTTCCTGAGTAACATGCGACTTGCAGATCGGGCTGCTGGGCGTATTTCCCTACTCAGCTATCGATATGTCCACGTTTGAGGCCCTTAAGCTCGCTTATTGCAGGTCAACGGAGCAAGATGAACCTGGGGTTCTCGCACTACTGGCGTTTGGTAGCTTATCCGGCAGTGTCGGTGCCACTTCCGTGTATCCTATGAACCTAGTCAGAACGAGACTGCAGGCATCTGGCAGCTCGGGGCATCCGCAAACCTACACTGGTCCATGGGATGTCGCCGCCAAAACATGGGAGAGGGAGGGATGGAGAGGTTTCTATAGAGGCCTATTACCTACACTAGCGAAGGTGAGCAAGCATTATGTGTATCGGAGTATCAGGCTGACCGGACCTGAGCAGGTGGTACCGTCAGTATCGATATCCTATGTTGTATACGAACATAGTAAAAGAAGGTGCGTTTCTCTGACCAATGTTTGCTTCGTTCCACTGAAATCCGTTCCAGGCTTGGCGTAGGATCATGACCATACCGTCCTTGATATACTTATAATCGCTATCTACTTACTATTGACATTAATGTCTCTAGAGGCTTCAGGTGCTATTTCTTTTTGGACTAGGCTTTCGTGCTACAGCTACCGTATCACTTTCAATCATGTATTACATCCATCTACCTTCGCAAGCTTGCTATCGCTACCCGCAACCATCACATAGCTACACATCAATACCACTACTGTCTTAGCCCCACGAAAGTCCGAGATAGAATAGAATGTATTTCGAGTTGGGAATAACATAGAAAGCGGCAATTGCTCGAAAGAGATCGAAAACAAAGTTTATGTCGTCAATTCGTCGCTACGCACGTTGCCTTTTTTAGGCGCGCGTCGATTGTCTCCCTGGTTCCCAGTTCGGAGTTTGAAAGTACACACGACACCCAACTTTGCACTGGTATGACCCAGTCGCAGTGAACACCTCATTCCCGAATTGCTTGCGCTTCACTGTCGCCGGCAAGACCAAAATACATGGACCCATCGCAGGCCGAATTTGAAGAAGAAGAAGTCATAAGCGGAACTGGAGAAGGCGACGAGATTATGGAGGAGGTTGAAGAGGGATACAGTTGCGTTCATCTCCTTTTCTCACTGAACAAAAAAGTCCTAACGCGTTAGATTTGCTCATTAAGCTTCTTCGACACCTACTTCGACACTGACTTGGATCAGTTGGTTCTGTTCCTTACCCGGGCACGAATACTTTTGCGAGGTCACGGAGGACTTTATCGAGGATGATTTCAATCTGACGGGCCTGAATACGATGGTACCATTCTGGAAGGAGGCAATGGAGATGGTGCTCGATGTTGAACCAGGTGCGCCGAGCAGTGTCCTCAGTTTTCATGACCAGTTGTCTTATCAACCCTAAACAGATGAAGAGGCATCAAAAATTCCCGATGTATCCATCGTCGAGTCATCAGCTGAAATGTTGTACGGTCTCGTACATCAACGATATATCCTTACACGTGTTGGTCTTCAAGCCATGGTAGGATTCACCCCCTTACTACTCTCCAGATCAGATTACGCTTACTCGTGTGAGTTAGGTAGACAAGTACGAAGCGGGCGTATTTGGGTCATGCCCCAGGGTTTATTGCGTAGGATGTAATGTGGTGCCGTGTGGAAGGTCGGATACACCTGGGCTCGACACCGTCAAACTCTTCTGTCCAAACTGCAATGACATCTACACTCCCCCGAGTAGTCGATTCCAAGGCGTTGACGGTGCGTGTTTCATGGTTACGAATCGATCTGTGGAACTTATGACATAGTTTCTTACAGGTGCGTTCTTTGGAACGACGTTTGCACATCTCTTCTTTCAAACATACCGAGAACTTGCACCTGCACCGTTTTGGAAGGCTCCATCATCATCTTCAGTGGTTGGTGGATCACCACGAAGCAGCTCTTCGTCAGCGGCCGGTGGTACTTCGACCTTTGAGAATCCGAACCTGTACGGGGGACAAAAGAAGGCTGCAGGATATGTTTATGTTCCCAGGATATATGGATTCAAAGTCAGCGAAAGAGCAAAGAGCGGACCGCGTTTGCAATGGTTACGGTTGAGACCGGAGAGTCCGGAGGAGCTTGATATGGTAGATTGGAGAGGGAGATGGATCGACGAAGATGATGAGTATGATGACGAGGAAGAGGAGGAAGAGGAAGATAGGAGAATGGAAGATTTTGATCCTGTAAGCTGTGTTGGAGATATCTAACAGGCCCTTGACTGATTCATCGCCTTGTAGGATGCTGTAGATGAGGATGATGATGATGAAGAGGAGGAGGAAGAGGAAGAAGCTGGTGGTAAACCCGTGGCTAATGTCCCTGGACGCAAGTATGCTAGCCAACTTCAGCCAAGTCAATCAGCAAGAACAGCCCCTACTGCAGTATCAGGGAACCTTCCTCGCGTTATCCGCACTTCTTTCCTTCCACGCGACGACCACACGTCCGGTGTCAGCGGCAAAGTGCGAGCAATTAGAGTGCAAGGATAATATTGGGATTTTTAGGGCTCATTATGTGTTTTTTACTTAGTTACATTTCAACATTATTATATTCTTCACCTGCCATACACGCGTACACATGTTTTATGCCTTGCCATATACCTCCATATGCACTGTATGTACCATTTCGTTCTTCTAGTAGATTTGTACAGTGCTACTCTAGATAAGCGCCCGTGGGCCGGCAAGTTGCGTGCGGCGCCTAAGTAATATACAAGGTCTTTTCCGAGGCTCACGTGCTTGTGAGAATGAACTGTGCAGTTGCAAGCCACCCTATCACGTGGATCCGAAAACTTGCACTCCGTTCACCAAAGTCGTAGAAGACATCGACACCCTCAAGACCCCGGCAAAAATGGCACGAAGCAGTGAGTTTTCATTGAGGATCGCGTATGCTTCATGCAGCTAATGCAACTATGATAGACCTCCGCATCGGCTTGAACAAAGGCCACCCCACTACCCCCATCGCAAAAGTCCAGCGCCCAAGTCAGCGCAAGGGTATTCAGTCGACCAAGACCAAGTTTGTGAGGTCTGTCATCCGGGAGGTTGCTGGATTCTCAGCGTATGAGAGACGAGTGATGGAGTTGTTGAGGAACTCCAAGGTGCGATAGTACGATCTATTCTTGCAAGAATGTTGTGCTTATCGCCTTTTTTCCCTTGGAATATAGGATAAGAAGGCCAGAAAACTCACCAAGAAGAGGGTGTGTACCTCTAGTTGTGCCATACTGCTCCACATCGATTACTGATCATCGGTTACTATTTTACAGCTCGGCACTCTTCTCAGGTCAAAACGCAAGATTGAGGAATTGTCTGGTATCATCCAGGAGAGCAGGAGAGCCGGCCACTAAAGGATCAATGGACGGATGTATTTTCAGCTGCATTTACTCGTATACATGCATGCCATTACCGACGACGTCTTTTTCTCTCCACACTGGTTCCTCGTTATACAGCCAGCAGCCAAAGATATATGATATGAATGGTGTCTCTATATATGCTCACATGCAGACTGTATAAATTGATCTTTACCATGCCGAACGCATCCGTGTGTATCCAAACAAGGCCTCTTCTGTCATGATGTTGACCACGCAAAGCGATGTCAGCGGCGCCGAGGACGGGATGCCTTGGGGATGCCCTGACTTTGCTTAGTTGGCCGAGGAAACTCGAAGGGCTGATCGGATAAGTCAATTCAGATGAGTCAACGAGTCGCTTAAATCCGGTTGATTTTTTGAGTCGTACGAGAGCTTTGGGGACTGCGGTTTGGCAGTACTGTAGAACCAGGAAACCCCAGGAAGAGCTGTGATATATTGCTATAAACTGCTGTATCTTTCAACACTGAACCAGCTAAGAAAAAATAAATGTGAAAAGAATGAGAAAAAAAAAGAGAATGGAATGGAATGCCGGATAGCGCCGAGAATTTGTCATGTAAGGTTTGCCTGTATTTCTCATCCAACAAATTTAAAAAGTATCTTGTCAACTTCCATGTCCTCGCTCTCACCGCCCTCAGAGTGTTGTTCGACTCTTCGTTCCCCCTTGTCAATCCCTTCCCGCACTCTGGGGCGTCGCCGTTCAACTTCCCATCTTACCTTAAATCGTCCTCTCAATTCATCTCCCGAGGACCCATCATCCTCCGTTGACCCACCGGACAACCTGCACGATATCTCTGAATCAGAGTCGCTTCATTCAGAACCGGAAGCCCCTTCTTCTTCCCCTTCTTCTTCTTATATTCCGGGCTTCATGTATCGCGTTTTCCATTGGACAGGTCTTCACCCCAAGCATCAGTTAATTATGCACTGGTTCATCTCGCAGTCGTCGCAAGATACCCAAGAACACGAGGACGAGTCGGATTTATCACTGCCATTGCCTGCGTCGGCCACCAAAGCATCTTTTGGAGATGTCCTTGACCAGAAACCGCCCAAATCATCATTGCAGTCGCGCTCGGGTTCGCACTCGCATTGGCCATCAGTGCGTAGTCATTTATATACTCCTTTACAGCTACCGTTCTCATGATTGCTCTTCCTTCTCCCATGCACTCTTTTAACCCTCAACAGGTCCATTTCCCACTATTTCTCGTCATCACACTCTTCCCCATATCCACAATACTCGTATTTATTTCACTGCGAACCCTTCCCATTTCGGTCTCGTGGCCTAGAACACTTACCGACCTCGCTACCCTTGGACGAGAATTACACGGTTACTCCCAGAGCGGAACATGGCCTCTCGCTCACGTAGTCGGCGTAATGGCTATAACGGCCATTTGGAAACACGCGTGGTCCATCCCCGGTAGTGTTATTTGGAACGTACTAGCCGGCGCTCTTTTCTCCCCCGCGTTCGCCACAATTCTACTCACCCTTCTCACTACTATCGGCTCCCTTTGCGCTACCCTTCTTGCCGCCCCTCTCGCTCCGTTCATCACACATTTCTTCCCAAAAGCGTTGGACATGACGCGTTCTGCTCTCGAGGGTGACGTTGTAACCGCCACAGTTTCCGAGACTGATATCAAAACGTCCGATTCGCCACCGTCATCATCCCATACATCAGGTGCATGGGTAAGACTATCGATCCTTCGCCTAGTCGGAGTCGTTCCCTGGTCAGGCATCAACATTGCTTGTGGTGTTTGCCGCGTACCCCTAATCGACTGTCTTCTTGGCTCATTCATCGGGACACTGCCCTGGACAGCTGTCACTTGCCAGGTGAGAGAATATTCGCGACCGTTGCATGTTTTTAGACGTCATCATTGACTTCGATCTCTCTTCTGTTCTAGATCGGTGATATTTTGCAAACCGTGGCGTCACAACCCTCACCTACACCACAGACCGTCTCATCTCTGTTGGTTTCCCCTGAAATTATCACCAAGTTGGTGATTCTTTCCTTCCTGTCTCTTGCGCCAATCTTGGCAAAAGATCATCTCAAGGCACTCATCGCGTCCGCACCCGCATCGGCATCCGCGATGATTCAACAGGAAGAAAGGAAGCCCAGGTGGTCATGGAAAGGTGTCAAGGAATGGAAAGTTCGTTTGCCATCGCGTTCACGAACTCGTTCGAGAGCAAGAGATCAACTTCAGCTTGATCTTTTGATTGACGAGAAGCGACAAATCCAGATGCAAGACGAGGCCCTTGCGTTGCCTTCATAGCGTGCTTCTCTGCTTTTTGTTTCCTCTTTTGCATATGCTGTTTATTTTCATTGCTTTGCTTCGCGCTCGTCGCTCGACATCCCCCTTCCGCTCATGAACACGTCCACTCGTTTGCTAGAACCACATCACTAGCTTATCTCTCACGCTGTCTAATGATTCTTAACGTCCCCGTAATGCTTCGAATTCCCTAGAACCTGAAGGATGGAAATGATGGATCTGTTGGCATTTTTTAAACTTTTGGTTCCCAAGCTGTAGCTCTTCCCTTCCATTTCGATTTTCTATATCATGATAGTTGACATACACACCCCCATCTTCTTTTCGCATCATCCATCTACATCTCCCGCCACTATATTGCAACCACCACCTGTAGTTACACGCGTACGTACCTTGATTGATCATACAGAAAGATTATAAATGCACATAAAAACGGCAAGACAAGGACAACGTGTGAGCGTCGTGTTTTGTTCATCAGGGATGTTGATGCGTGTCGGCTGGAGCATGGAAACGTACGTCGATTTGACAATGGAAAGGTTGTTTTCGGAACGCAGGATGTTTGGCGGCCGTTTTTGCGTTCTGCCTGTTTGTGTACCCGAATGCCAAGACTGTAAGCTGTAAGGGTTATGGGCGGTGAGTCGGACTCGGAGGCATGAAACATGATGCCCCCGGATATGTCGGTGATTTAGGCTAAAAGGCAGGTTCGAAGGTGTTGTGTCCACCACTTTCGTTGAAGAGGACGAATCCAGTTTAGCAGGGTTGTTTTATGAAGAATCCGAATCGCAAGGGCCACTACCTTTCAAGAAACAAGAACCGGGCCCGGGGCAGACACGTAACTTGAAGTGATAAAATGAAAGCAGAATGAAAGCCAAAAGTGAAAAGTTTGTCTTTTCCTCGGTCTATCCCGAAGGGAAGGTTTATGAATTGTGAGCGCTGTGGTCTCTATAAATCTTGAATACATACCGACGTCCGGTGAAGAGATGCTCAGTTCAATATCAAGAAAGTCGAGGATAGTGGCAACTTGAACTGGCAAGTCGACTGTTCGTGTGCTGTCGACGTCACGACAACGCGTCAGAATTTTCCCACAGTAACACGAGCTCTCCTCTTTTGTACTCTACCATATGTTAGTACTCTCGCCATAGAGTACCTCGACATTCCCTGGATTCACAATAGTTGCTCTAAACTCCTAATATCTGCAGAAGCATTGCTTACCTGCCCCGATATCCCAAATTCTACCAAAGGAGCCAGCCACGTTGCGTCCCCGAATTCCGGAATTCCATTCTCATTCCATAATTTATAGCTAGTATGTCCTTGTCTTTTGTCTGACAGGCAAGTCTGACTTGTTGCAGGTTATGTTATTCCAGGTCGCTCGTTTCATTGTCTCCGTCATCGTCGCAATCCTGTTCAGAAGTCCCGGAACGTCGTGGTGGATCGCCTCCTTATTGTCTATCCTCAGAGTCGTCCTCATTTCATACCTTCTCCGCAACTACGTCGCTCCATGGGTTCTCGAAAGAGTCTCGCAACATCTCCGGGTCAAAAGCGTCAGCTTGCGTTCCATACGAGGATTATACATCTTTAGATCGGGCAAGAAGAGTTATCAGAGTTGGAGTGTGGAACGAATTAGTTGGCAGTGGTCGTATCAAGGCTCGAGGCATTTGGTGATCAAGTTTGAAGGAGTCAATATGGAGATTGAACCTATACCCCCACGACCTTCCTCCAACATCAGACACCGAAGGTCAATGACCGCCGCCGCCTACAATTATACACGACAACAGTTTTGGCACGTCATCTCTGGCCTCATCATCTTCTTGGACCCATATGTTCGTCCGTTCGTGCGGACTTTTGTCACGGAAATCCTCAGATGGTTTCTTTCGAGGATCCCAGTCATCATATCAGCTGTTGTTTTTGATGTGCACAACTTGAATGTGCGGTATATTGGGAAACCTGATGTCGAGCTCTCTGTGGCAAAGATCGAGCTGCTTACCTCGTTGCAATTTGTGCGAGTGAGGAGACGTTATGTGTCTGACACGAGGGGGCACGGAACACGCGCAGCCAAACGATTATATAGTATGGCGGCTTGGAAATCGCGTCTTTCGGGTAGTATTCGAAGATCTTGGAGCAATGTAGTGGCCGAACAAGAAGCAAAGGCGAAAATATCGCTGAAGCTTGATGATATTGTTGGTTCATTACCTTCAGCAGCGTCAATAGGTGCGTTCATTTGCTCCTCAGTCGATTCAGGAGCTAACCGAATATGTTCAGGACGATGCAAATTTCTCCGCCTTCCAGGGTCAATATCAGTCGACACTTCAATGGCGTTCGATTTAAAGCGCCGGAGCTTGAAGACCCACAGTATGAACACCAATGTGTCTATTGGCGCATGTTATGTGGAATTGGGGCCTATTCTTGCTGCTATGAAATCCATGGATGATAATCATGATGTTCATGATATACCAGAGGTTGACGTCGCCGACGGCATGCCGACTTCGTCTGACGGGCTTTCTTTCTTGTATATACCTTCACCAACGCCATCGACTTTCTCCTTGCAATCACCTAGGAGCCCACAATCCGTGGCGTCCCTCTCTCCTTTAACCCCAAGATCCCCGCGATCTCCATTCCTTGAATCCATCTCTGTGCGTGTGGTGTTTCCTTCAAAGTGATTTTTTAATACTCACGATGCTTTTCCAGGCCAGTATCTTACCCCGACGCCATCGCTACAACCCCTCCATGAAGTTGAGGGATACCCAAACTAAGGTATAGTCGACTGGTTCGTTGTGGTCATGTTTTCACACTGACCAATATTCTAGGCTATGATAGCTTTTCTCGATTCTCTCCAAATACACTTTTCGTCCATATCCTTCATTAGTCAGCCGGAGAGCGACAGCCAGACGAACGACTCGTTTACAACGTCAGTCGAGAACATCGTCATCAAGGCAGAAATAAGCGATCCCCAGAAGAATCGGCTACATAGTCAATGGTTTGGACGCAACGTCCACAATGAGGCCTTTGATTCCGACGTCTATTCCTTGTCTCTATCTGTCGACAGATTAAGAGTACACAGACAATCGAACGAGGGCCGCTTACGTCTGCTTGCATTGAATAGTGTCAGCTGGCAGTTGCTAACGACTCAGTGGCCCTCTCCGTTGCTCGTCACATCGCCCTTCCTTGGCGGTGATCCCAACGCACCCACTGTCGTTGTACGCATGACCTTCGGGGCCGTATACATAACAGAAGATGCTAGCGCGGTTTCATCATACGCTCGCCGTTTTGAGCGCAAGCAACCCAAGGAAGCACCTTTGCCTTCTCCTTCACCTTCTCCCGCGTCACCTCCCCTTCCTATTCCTCGCGTAGTGCTGGAACTAGAATGCGGCCCGATATCTGGCACTCTTCTCATCCCTCAGGAGTCTCGGAGAATATATCGAGCTCTTGAAATGAAGATAGATGGGGTTATGGCATCTTCGCATGCCCAGTTCATAAACAGGTTCGATCAATCCGGTCCTGCCACCGACCAATTTGACGAGCTTCCTCTCACTATGCTTAACTCGGCCTCATTGTCATTGAAGTCGATGTTTTTGCGAACGCGCTCTGACGTTACTGGATATGTTTCGTCAGACTGTGTCGACAATATCTCCTACTCTCCTGCTGAAGACCAGCCGCTGCTCTCGCTCGAGACTCTCGAGATAACGTGTAACAACTCCGCGCTTGCGGTGATCAAGGATGATACTCAGAATACTGCTTGCGTGGATTTGTCTACCATGGACACGAATCTGTCTTGCTTCACCGATACCGTATGCGTCGAGCTATGGCATCCCTTCGTGCGAGATGTCCTTGAACAATTAATAACGCTCATCCCTGTTCGGCCTCCGCAACCTTCCAAAGTCCATGGTCCCAAGAGGCCCCTCTCTGGGTCATTCACCATCTCGTTCCAGAAGATCATTCTGTTTGTGACGGCTCCAGATATCAACCCCAATGACCAGATGGAGTTGTCGCGAGGTTTTTCGACTTCTGTCACCGGTCTTTCAGCCCAATGGGACGCACCTGGGTCACGTGAGCTTACACAGCTCGGCAAGATCCGGCAGAACTTGTATTGGGAGAACCGAAGTAAACTTGGTCTTTCAGAGGATTTGAGGGCGCGTTCCACAGCAGTCGCCTCATCCACCATTTCCGGCATAGCGCGTCTCACGCTCCCACGAATTGTGGTTCGCAGTGCGATTGCCACTCAATATGCACCCGATGATCCTCTCATGGGCGAAGAGGAGGATCCAGCTCTGGGGAAACAGAGGTTCCTTCAGATAGAGGGCATCACCTTCGATTATTCACAGCGAAACCGTGTCGAGGATGTCAAATTACACATCTCCTACGTCCAGGGCATGTTCTCGCTTACGCACGTCTACAGTTTGATGCTTGCATCACAGACCTTCAAGCGATTCGGAGATGCTCGTGTCAAGCCCGCTGGCCTTGCAGTACCCAAGGATCGGCGATCTTTCAACGCCAATGTTATCATAGGTACTGTTCAAGTTCAGTGCAATTTGAGA
This sequence comes from Paramarasmius palmivorus, assembly GCA_037176845.1. NCBI lineage: Eukaryota > Fungi > Basidiomycota > Agaricomycetes > Agaricales > Marasmiaceae > Paramarasmius > Paramarasmius palmivorus. The sequence goes on along the minus strand of JAYKXP010000003.1, from coordinate 1,129,862 downwards.
AAGGAGCGAGTTGTCTGTCGTTTCGACCGGATTTGCGTAGACTCTGGAATGAACAAACCTTTGGAGTTAAGCTGGGAAAGAACCTTCGTTTGGGCGCGTATTCCCGCTGCTGTAAACCGCTGGGATGACGGGAAAGGATTCAAATGGAAGGAAATTATGGCCATGCAGAAATGGAACGTATCACTACCCCTACCCCTCACTGGCAGAGAAATATCTGTCAACGGCGATACCGTCCGCATACACATACCGTTCGGTTTTGTTCTTGCCAACCTCATACTTGACGTTTCGGTGACTGTCAAAGCATGCAAACATCTCTACAACACTACGAAGTGCGGACGGTACTTTCCTGTTCCCGAACCAGAAGCTGAAGGTCCAAAATCAGTTCCAAGGATTACTGTTCGCGTCGCATTTTTATGCTTCCAGGCAGCGGACGACAATCTAGAAAGCAAGCTGAGCCTCATTTTTCGCTCCGGGCCGAAAGCCGCACAATGCCGAGCAGAAAGGGAAAAGGCATTCATGGCAAAAATCCATAGCATCATGGCATCTGACGGCTTTCCTGTTGCTTCAGACGATGATGCACCGTGGCAGTTCTCCTCTATGCATTCCGTTCCCGTACAAGAAGCTCGATCTAGGCTGGACAGAGTGCATATGCTGGATTGGATCATGAGGTTAGAACACACGAAAAGCGAGCAAACTCAGATGGAAGAGGGCGTGATGAAGCGATTCCGAGGTCTCTATGCGAAAACAAACCGGATACCGAATCTTGTCAAAGTTTCTGCCATTAGCGATGCCAGCCCAATCTTTCGTGCTTCGCTTTCAAATCTTTCCCTATCTATTGACAAACCTTCGTTTTCGTTGGACTCTCTACCCGACTTTTTAGCACAACAAGGCGGTCTGCCAAAGGAGACGGCTTATTCCCTTTTGGTGCCTCTACACATCAGATTTTCACTTTCGTCCTTGAAGGCTACCCTCAGAGACTATCCTTTGGCACTGGCTCACATTTCTTCTCCATCCGAAGCCCCAGTGACTGCTCTCGAATTCGAGACCGATCTCGTCATTGCAGAAGAGATGGGACCACCTTCCTCGGTAGAATGGATAGATTGTTCCATTTCCAACTGGGATGGTCGGGATAGTGGAAGCTCTCTTCATCTTTCAATTCCAAAGACCATCATGCCGGTCAAGTCTTATGCAAATCCCGAGATACGAGTTGTCACATCAGAAACCTCGAGCTTCTCTTGGGGTATCAGTTATGCCGCCGCCACCCACGACCTCATGAGAGTAGTCGAATCGTTGACCAGTGCACCTAAGGACCCTTCACCGCCTGTAGGATTTTGGGACAAGGTACAGCTTCCGGAAAATTACAACCTTCAATTGAAGCTGAATCTGTATTTTAGATGCGTCTAGTTTTTCATTGGAGCCTGAGAGCTTCGTTTAAAGGGGACGTTCGATACCATATGAAAGGTATGTGCCCCCTTCTTGTTCAAGTCCAATGCAAACCAGCTTTTTGTGCACATAGGCCTACGCGATCCTTATGACATCGTCGATACGGGCGCAGGGTTCGTCCTTTCGTGGCGAGGGAATACCAAACTTCTCGTGGGACGTCAAAACGAGGCAGGAGAACTGATACAAGTTATCAGCGATTCGATGTTCATTGCGATTCCCAAGTGAGTCTGAAGTCTCTGGCTCAACAATAGCTGAAATACCAATAATTGTAGTCTCCGAAGGTTTCCCGCACCTCAATCAGCGCCTTTCAAGAAAATATGTGCCAAGTTTCTTTCCGGAGTCCGCTTTGGTATAGGTTTCGTCTTCGAAAGGGCATGTGGTCCTTCGTGTACCACGTGTTCAGGAGATGCTTTCTATCGGTCGTGTCGAATCTTTGACTTCAGACCGCATCATTCGGTGGTTCTTGAGAAGAAGTCTGAAATACCGGTCATAAACGTGCGCTATCTGCAATTTGTCTGTGTGAGCAACCCCACTGAAATAATCGCAGGGACCTCACGATTCTTTCTCCGGATTTCGTTCCGACTTTATTCACTTATCTCTGTCGTTAACATCCTCTACGCGGAATCTTAAGACAGACGAGTGGCATGCCAGTAGTCTTCACCTCACCCCCAAAGTTTTCACCCACTTCTGGTCATGGTTATCGTTGTTCGACAGCACAATGTCCCTTCCCATACGACTAGGGCCGTATTATTCTTCCCGGGCAACTTCTCCTAAGTTTGGCCGGCATTTGGCAACATTGAAGTACCGCATCTCTGTTCCAAATCTGTACGTCATGCATGGATACATAGATGATTCCAAAGAAAGTCAGTATCTATCCATGGTCTTCTCTATTTGAAAGCGCTTTTCTTACACTACTTTCAGCCTGGGTCGATGGTATTACTCCGTGGTTGGGTGTAAAGGCAAAGGTGGACAAACTGGAAGTCGACATGCATCAACGAGATCAGGAAACCATTGTACCAGGCATAACGCCTTCATCGGTTAAGGTGACTCGACGAAAGCCATTCTATGCGGCAGAGCTGGTCTTGAAGGGGCTTGATTTGCGCGCGCTCCTTGCTACATTCCCGGAACCAGAAAAGCAAGACATCGAAATCACAAATCCTCCGCATAAGAGCAATTACAGGAGTCTCACCGACCTCCCGACTACCGAGCCGGACTCCCCATGGAATGATATGGATGACTTCATCGAAACAGATTGGGTACCCACACTAGATGCAGGGGAACCATCTTTTCATCTCTTGCCCATGGCTTCTTGTCCCCGGTTTACGTATTTTAAGAAGAATTCTGCAATACTGGAAGACTCTACACAAAGAAGCAAATTCGGAAACGAAAGTACGCATAAATGCTCGTTAGGGCAGGAACCCTGTGAGTTTGTAACAATGTTTCGATGTGTGCCTTGCTTAACAATAGCATAGCGGTCCCACAAGTTCAGACTTCTCTAGCCAGCGACAGAATTCAGCAACTCAGGAAAACTCCCGAGAAGAACACTGCTGAGAGACAGGTACGTCCGTCCCGACATAGGATGGCAACTAATATTGAGGCGTATCTTGCCGTAGGCAAAGCAAAGGAAGATTGGACTACTTGAACAGTACATCGAGGTTCTGGAAAAGGCGGAAACACGGCCCACATCTCTGAATAGTGCATCCGATTACCAAATGCCCGCTGATTCGGTGTCTCCAGACGAATGGGCAGAATTCGATAACGTATACCAGATTCACTGTCCTAAACTCTTCCTGGATAGCGCCGTTAGAGATGTAATGTTTTTATGTTTGAAACACCCCAACGTGCCGCTAACTTTTCTAACAGATTATGATGCAATACTATTATTGCTCGAGGGCACGTAGAGGATTCGAATACCATATGGCTACTCGGTACGTCAACGTTATGCCACTAGGTCGTAGTTGCTAACATGAATTTTAGCGCTGTCAAATTCATTCGAGACCAAGCCAAAGTGGCCCTGTCTGCCACCGATAACGAACATCATTCGGATGGGCAACACCATCACCATCACCACCATACTGCTCAAGCAGCTGCATCCGCTATTCGCAAGATCTTTTCGGGAGATGCTGCGAAGGGCCAAGGAAGGAAAAGCGCTGATATCAAGAAGTCTTCGGAAACCTCATCAAGTGCGTTGGACCCCATGGGAGGGTGGGCAGAGGGTGTTTCTCCTCGAAAAAGCCATTGTTGTCTTCTCTTGAAGCCGCAGGTTGTTTTGCGAGACAGGGAAGTTGCAGAGAACACATGTGTTGTTACTGCTGTTCAAGCAAAGTTGCAATCTTTCGTCATCATGGATGACTCCAATGTCGAGGATCCCGTAAGCGGCAAAGTCATGTCAAGGTATGTACTCAAGATTTCTCGGGTCTCCGATTTCTTACATCAGAATACCATAGAACATATGCTATTCTCTCCGGGATGCAGACCTTTGCGCCCGCCGCGGCGTCTACTTTTGAAGACCTTTATGTACCGCTCGAAGTTCTGATTGATCTACGTTGTGAAAGTGAAGAGTTTGAGCGCTTGGTGCCTCAAACCGATGCCACTTTCCATTACGACAAGTTCAACAGGCTGCGTTTGCGCAACAACGTTACATCGGTGGCTCGCAGATCCACAGATTCACGTGGCATCGTAGGCACGAATCATCTTCAAGACCAAACGGTACTTCCATCTTTCTGTTTTCAGAAGTCTGCTTCCTCACAGAGAATGACTAGGATCTGATACAAGTGCACATACCCAACTTTACTGTGACTGCGAGCGACCAGCACTTCCAGGCTATTTCGAATGTCATCACGAAGCTACTACTCTTTTCTGACGCTGCCCACAAGACACGTATCGATAAGCTGAACACTTTACTATTCACGTACGACTTCACGGACTTGTCATCCGCCGCAGAGGTTGTTTGTGGCGTTCAGCGACAGATCAGGGCTGCACTCGACGTCGAATACAACGCTCACAAGAGTAATAGATGGGAAGACGATGACCTCGCTTTCGAGCTGCTCAAACTGAGAGCTCACATTGTATCTCTGACCGAAGAGCTCAATCTCCTGTTCGAGGCCATCAAGTTTGCCCAGGATCGCTACGACGACCAGAATGACCGGAAGTCGGCTCTGTTACTCAACGCCTCGTCATCTGAAATCTCGTGGAGAATGCTAGATGATCAAAAGGACTTACTAGCCAAGCTTGCAGTCCAGAATATTGACTACTACTGGCTTAGCCGACAAGATAGTTCTACCGTGAACAATCTGACGGTGGGAAATCTTCAGGCTTTCGATGGGTCTAAGGATGCGAGGTGGGCGGAGATTGTTTCAAAATACGATGACCCTCCCAACCATCCACTGCTTAAGGTATGTCAATCCCTTTTTAAGAATGATCTTCTCTAACTTCGAGTTAAAGCGAGGCGTATTTTTGATGTCGACGTGGATCGTGTTGCCACCAGTCGGCGGTATCACAATTTATGAGACTTTCGAGCTGAATCTTCACCCTCTCAGACTCCAAATCGATGCTAAGGTTGGGCGTCGGATGATGGAATATCTTTGGCCTGCGCGGAAGACAAGACAGAAGGCGTTGGAAGATAGTTCGTTTGAGGTCGTAGGTAGTGGCTCTGAAGCCCACGTCTCCATCTCCGGCAGGTCTTCGCTGGATTCTACACCGAGGGCAAATATGAGCCGACAAGCGTCAGACTCTGAACATCCATCTTCCGGCTTAACTCCTCCACTTCGCCGTCTAGGAGCCTCTCGTTCTTTCACAGACTTGCGAATGTCTGCATTAGAGTCTGAATCGACGCACCCTGCCCTTCAGAGAACAAGGTCCTCGGAAGGTCTGCGAGCCCGTGCAAACACGAAACCACCGGAATCCTTCGATCACCCTAGAGTCAGATCTCGCGTCGATTCTTCGGTGAGAAGGGATGATATCAATGGTAATACCACCGGAGATGCTGCGGAAATGAGGACGAGGTCCTCACAAAAAACGTTCGTGCTTGTGCGGATATCGAGGTGAGTGTCGTTTAAGCGTACAGTTCTGTGCCGTCACTCATCGTATGTGCAAGTCTTCACCTCTTATTGAGTGTCATGAAGGAAGAATCTTTCGTTTGCCAAGATGCACGAATTAGAACTAGAGATTTGGAATTCAGGAACCAAACATTGAGCGTGAGTGCCCCCGTTATTGGCGCTTCAGCAAGCCTCTGATAAGTCTCTAGTTCGAAGAACTGGTGAATCAATTTATACCATCTGATATGAGCTGGAAAGGTTGGGTCAAGATGGCCTTGCATCAGCCTCTTGTTCCCGTCCTTCCCGTGGCCCGGGAACTGATCTCAAAAACAAAATGGATTGCGTCAAAGGGCGGGCATTCACTCGTTGAAGGCAACGCACTTCCCAAACCACCCAGACTCAAAACAATCACCAGTGCACAGCCCGAATCTGCACGTTCAAGCGAGGAAGCCACTGACGAAAATCCGTCCCCTGACACACCTCAGGACCCACAACCGCGAACTGGCATGCGCTGGAAAAAGACGTCGCGCCGGGCGCCCGACGCTGTTTTCTTCACAGACAAGATTACCGCAGAGCCTGAAAATTACCAATCCAATACCCAAATCGAACCACAAGGTCGACATCGAGTGTTGAGCTTGTTTAGTCGTTCATCTTCTCGTTCTGGAACTAGCGATACCTCATTACCGGTTAGTGTAATCTTTTTTACCCGGTACAAACGTGCTGATCCATGTCTATCAGTATTTTACGCGTAAATCTTCCGAGGCATCGAGGAGATAATATTGCTTGCTATCGTGTTTGCATCCTGCTTCTGCATCGTCGTCTAACTTACCGTCTGCTATTGTTATCTTACCGTGCATTTTTATTCTCATACACAAAAGTCCATTACTCATTATGCCCATGGAGAACATCGAGTACAACCAAGCATATGTATTACCAGTGTACAATAGATTAAACCGATATAGATTGTCCTGTCCTGCTAATTGCCACCTTTCTCAATCAACGGCGCCGACGGCACCGTCATTTGCTCCTCCACCACAATATCATCTGTCGACACGTTGTCGGTTTTTTCAACTTCACAGCTCGTATCTTTCTCTCTCGACATGATCGGCGAGAGCCTGATATTGCCATTGGTTTCCTGGGGTGCGACAGACTCCAAAGCAGCGGCAACCTCGGGCTGAAGATGGGTCGGATCCTCCATCGCCAAGGCAGCTTTAAGCTTCTCCTTCACTTCCGCAGTACGCTTAGTTATGGCAGTTCCCCGGGCGATGAACACTGCAGAGAAAATACCACACAGGAAACTGGCGGGTATGAGCGTGCCAGTCGTCCATGGGGGCCGTTCAAATCTGAATATTAAGTGATTAGTTTCGTGTGGATAACACGCAATGGAGAGGGTTGTACCTGTTCTATAAAGGTATCAGTATAATCATAGAAATTGACAAGAAATAATCCTTACCATACTCCACATACATCCACAAAGAATAGCTTGGAAGACCGAGTTTCCGTCATTCAGACAGCAAATAAGAAGTGCATAGCTTGAATAACTGTGAGCTGCGGCTGCGGCATGTTCCAGGGTACATACCTAATCGGAAACGCCTGTAGCATCGGCAAAGAGGACGTGAATAGGATGTCTATGAATGTTGGGTAGCATACTTACCCTATGTGTTTCTGTGCCGTGTGCCCGATACCACGTCTGTGAGTATTGAAATTTGACTTGCTCTGTTCACAGTCAAGACCGAATGTCGTTCAAAAAGGGATATGAACGTACGCCGGTGAAGATCTTTCTGTTGCTCATCAGTAAGTACGTGAACATAATTTGGATCATAGGCCGGATCGGGGAGGTCGTCGGGATCAAAAAGCTGTGGAAGGCCCGCTTTCGCGCGAAGTTTTCTGGTGAGTCGCTTATAGTGGTAAATTTTGCCGATTCCTAGAGAGGATTGTGAGTCGAGTGGGTACAGCGCATGGACGTCAATTACGCACGATATGTGTCGAGAATCCGGGAAGGCATGAAACCGATGCCTGTAGCTGTGAAGAGACCTAGGATAGGATACGCGTGAGCATGGCTATTTTAATCATGACATCATTTCTATACTCACCATTGACCACTTGGGAGCTTACTTCAACCCAAAAACCTTGCAGATCAGCGTTGTGAAGGTTGATGATCTTCGCCAGGAACAAAACGATGGCAGCACCCCAGAATACTTCGAGACAATGTTATGACCTGTTCTATAAGACGCCAGGAAAGAGGTAGGCTTACCTACAAGGAAACCATAAATCCCGGTTATGATCTGATCTATAACATTTAGCTTGCAACTTTGCATAATTTTGAGCACCACCAACTCACCCCCATTGCTACAGTAACACGTTAAAGTTAATGCCAGATGCGAGTGAAGGCTTGGATGAACCACATACGTGTTTTCAGGAACGACCAAATACCCATTAAAACTCTCCTAAGCCTATCGCGACGTTTCATGACATCTTCCACATGTCTATCCAAGGAGTCTTCAAGCATGGAGCCTCTTTCGTCGCCAGCAGCAGCTGGCGGAGGAGCAGAGAGCATGACAACAGGTTTTCGTGAATAAAAAGCGAGTGGGGGGCTAAATATAGTCTATGTTAGAGAGTTGGGACATGGAAATCGAGGACGCTTCTTACAATAGAATGGAGTTGGCAGCATTAGTTAGATGTGACACGGTCGCGACTTGAGGATCTAAGATGAATGTCAACCACTTTTCAAGGGCGAAAGCGTAGTGACAGACCTATGACCTCCAGATGTTCGACTATATCATCATGGTGGTGATCACCTTCCTCTTCGCTTACACCGTCGTCGAAACTCAACGCACTTCCAATACGCCCTGGTTGACCGTCAGTTGGAACCTGAACATTCGCTGATTGTCCCTCTAGCGTCACCACGCCTCCTTCCACTGAATCTGGTGTGGAAACCGGCCTTTCGCCAAGGAGCAATTGGCTTGGTCGAATCCGCAATGATCCATACACCTTGCTTCCAGCACGCGCTCGACTTCGAAACGGGCGAGTCGTGACTTGAGGAGACTGTGGTCCTGCCGACGGTGGGGGAGAGTCTCTGGTTTCAACTTGACCATGAGCTGATCCAGGTCTCTGAAAGATGTTGGCTAGTGACCGAGCCTGCTCCCCAGACCCAGAGGCAGAAGTTTGAGGACGGTCGGCTAGAGTAGCATAGTCACGACGCTTTACTCGAACAGAGGGCATGCTGTTGAGAACGTCGACGAGGCGACCTGAAGGTCGGGGAAAGAGTTGTGGAGCTGCTGGCGGAAAGGAGAAATGCAAATATTCCTGATCAGGCACTTGCCGGCGGCAATTCCAATTTCCTGCCATCACCACGCTGAGCGCTCGCTTTCGCAATCGCAGTCGCGAAATTCCGTAGTTCATGTCAGCTCATGTCTATGCACGTTTATATGCGATGCGATGCATTCATTCAGGGTTCATATCAAAGAAAATTCACCGTCGGAACACCTCTTGAGAACTAGACAGACAAAGCTTCCGACGGTCACCTCGCAAACCGCAGTAAAATTCCAGATGTATACAATTTATTCACCGCTCTACACTACACTACAAGGTCCAAGGTCCAAGCGTCCAGACGCCAAGTGATCCTACTGATACAATCAACGTCCATGCGTGTAACGCTACAATATGTCCGTCCTTGAAATAAGGTCCATAGAAAACAAATAGAATGTATAGGGAGACATCCAAAACCACTGCTAGCTCGATACACTTCCAGAAAGTGCCTTCAACCTTTGCACCGCCCTCTTGAATAACTGGTTGCCAACACGCCTCGGCGGTGGCTTGGGAGCAGTACCAGAGGGTGCGCGATGTCGAGGTGCGGGTGTGTGCTCAACTACTTTGGCAGGAGCAGCAACAACCTGGTGAGTGATGACACTTTGACCAATATCTTGGCCCTCGGGGAGGTCAGGGACCTCAACCTCTGGGTTGACTGGTCGAGTTGCAGGAGTGATGGGCCCGTTGCTTTGTCCGCTAGACTCGGAGGAGCTAGGGGAGATGTCGCCATCTGTAGAACATGAATGGGAGCCGACGATGAAAGCGCCGACCAAATCATCAAGTGGGTTATCGTGGTCGTGTAAAGGTTGTAGACCTTCGGCGGGGCTAGCGTACAAGCACTTCTCCGAGTCTACCAGTAGGCCTGACGATGCCTTGTCGACCTTGGCCTTCGATGGAGAGGAAATTGGGGCAGCTGGGTCTACAGCAGGTGTGGCGTAGTTTTCTGCAACTCCACGCACGGTTTCGCTAGAAACGGCGAGATCCTCTTCCGACATAAAGAAAGTATCCAGCTTCATGATTTCTTCGCGAAGTTCGGGAATGGTGATTCGACAGAGAGGATTGAGGTGAAAGGTTCTTTTCAGGATGCGGTTGACACCTTTGGATAGTGGCAAGACTTTTCGTAGGAAATCAGGGTCATGGAGATAGGAAGCGAAACAGTCATCCGAAGTCATGGCATATCTCCAGGGATTCCGGCCGGAAATCATATTGATGAGAATAACACCCAAGGACCAGATGTCGCTATGCCTTGTCGAGTACCGTTCATGTCTGAATTCTTTACCGATGCACTCTAAAGACATCGATATCAGTCCATTGATAACGATAAAGGATCGACAACCAACTGACCTGGGCTCATATAGTATGAGCTTCCGCATCCAAATTCCTGCGATACCCTGCTCTGAGTCGAAAGCCCAAAATCAGCGAGTCGAATGTCCATTCCGTCCTTCGAACACAAGATATTTTCCGGTTTGAGATCGCGATGAAACACGCCGTTTTCATGACAGTAATGAACGGCGTCGAGGATTTGAAGATAGGCGCTCTTGATCAACTTGTCGTTGCCTCGAAAGATACGGCGCTCGGTGATAGCGGCAAACAAATCGCCCCCAAGGGACAGATCCATGCGAACGTAGATGTATGTGCGATCTTCGTATACTTCGTGAAGGGTGACAATATGCGGATGTCCAGATACTAGCTTATGGAGTGCAAACTCGCGTGTCTGGAACGCTTCTTGTCGCGAGCCGGCCTCGGGTTTGAGAAGGCATTTCACAGCGAAGAAGAGCGGTTCGTCTAAGGACGGCTTGAGATTGAGAGCACGATATACTCGGCCATAAGCACCGGATCCCAGAGGTTCAAGGAGCTTGAGGCGACCATCATCGAGAATGTGACCAGCGAAATCAGGAAAAGAATCTGCGGCCGAGATGGAAGGCATGGCGAAGAAGATAGATAGAACGAATAGAATGTGGAGAATAGCGAGAGTAAAGGGAACTGAGAAGAAAAACCCGACTATCAAAGTGGGCGTGATGGTAGAAGGTGAAAAGCAAGAAGCAAGAACACAGAATCCTGCACCGCGTATCTTTAGGCAAATGTTTGCATTTGTTTACCTGTTAGCAGGCGCCTGTCTTGAGACCGTTAGCGCTCGGCGTCTTGCTAAGATAGTCATAGCCTGCTCATAGCAGAACTGTTAGGTATGCAGAAACTTCTCTTTCTCGGTACTTTCTTACATTGATAGTATATGTCGGGCCCTGCGCAGCGTGTCCTCACTCACACTGGGACAAAAATGGCTTGTCTCGTCGTCTTCGGATTTTGCCGCGTTGCTCTAGGGTTGACTTTGGACAACATAGCTCGTGGCTCAAGTGAACATCTCTCGACTCTGTTACGCCCCGGAGTTTATCAACGTGTTTTTTCTGGCTTTATATCGCGTTGACTCGTTGGTTCAGTCAACGCTTACTAACGGCTTACTGGGATGACTCGGAGTCTCGTATTAAAAACCCTGGTTTCGTCACTACTCTCACAATGGCTTCCATCTTGAACCTCCCTGAGCCTATAAAGGCCCATCTCCCTCTTAACAATGTAACATGCGATGCTGTTCTCACAAAAGTCCATACGATTCTCACGACTCCAATCTTCAACCACTCTCTCCGGGTCTACCTGCTAGCCAAGCATCTCTCGGAAAAAGAAAACACACCTTATCACCAAACTACTCATCTTCTCCTCCTCTTCCTTGCCTGCATCTGCCATGACCTCGGAGCTTGCCACGAATCATCCCCTCACTCACGATTCGAAGTCGATGGGGCAGATCAGGCTGTAGAGTTGTGTCAGGAACACGGACTGAACGACGAAAAAAACCTTCACCAGATATGGACGGCAATCGCTCTTCACACTTCGGCCGGTATTGCAGAACGTATCGACCCCTTCACTCGACTGGTCAGGATGGCCGTAAAATGTGATTTTTCCGCTGCACATCGAGAAATGCACGGGATGGAGGTCTACTCGAAGAGCATCGAGGAATGCCTGCCACGCTTGAATATCGAGAAGGTGTTGGCCGATGCTGTTGTAGCTCAAGCATCGCCAGAGGTTGTTTCTGTAATGAAGGATCTCGATAGTATGAATTGGCTGGACAGCGCAAAACATCCTAAGGCCAGTTGGCCTGGGATCCTGCTGAGAGCGGCAATAGAGAATCCAGGCTTCGAAGGAGTGAACCCAGCTTTTTAACGGAAAGTGTCCGGATTGACAAAGGGTTACATATATTGTACAACTTGGAGTATCCAAAAACATCACAACGTAGATCACAAATACATTCAGTTACCATTAGAGCCCGAGCCTCACATCGAACCCAGCACGTCCCAAATGTGCACCAAAACCAATCCCCGGCTTAGAATCAGGTTTCTTCTCTGGTTGCCTCACCTCCGTTTTCTTTCCATCCTGGAAGGAGCTGCCTGGCGCCGTCCCAGAAGCACCACTCGAAGCCTGCGTTCCCAAACGACTGTCCACCTTGTACGCCCAAGAATCCTTTGTCTCCAACCTCATCAAGTGGCCAGAGTACCTAAACGGAACTGGCTCGACCATATTTTCGTAGTTGAGATTCTCCGTATCGACGTAGAGATAATTACTGAGTTTCAGGGTACCGGTAGTGATGGGATTGTCCTTGATCGAGTCAAGGTCGATGGGCTTGTCATAGTCGTTGACGAACACATCCTCGTACACAGAAACTCTGAACTCTCTTCCAGGCTGGAAGAAAAAGTTGGGACTGAGATCCTTCTTTTCAGGGAAAGGCTGCATGGTTTTCTCGCGCACGTCGTTCAGGAACAGGATGCTGCCGGAGTTGTACAGCTTCGTGTCAAGGGGTGAGTCAAGTGTCAGCTGTACATTGGAAGCTGAAAGCTGAGCGTTGGGATGTGCGAGTAGCATGTGACTGATGTGGGGTTCCTCGGGTGTCCCGATGAGATAGAATGGTGAATAGGTGGAAGGATAGTCTGAGTTTTGAGCGCTATTGTTCAAGGAACGGTTCTTGATAGATTTGATGTTTGAAACGGTGAAATTCTTCGAATCGAACGTGTTCCTGTAACAAAGCATATTGAGGTTGAACTTCAGGGACCTGCAACTTAGTTACTTACCCGCCATCGAATGAAATTGAGGCTTCGAACTGTGTCTGTTTTACCATGTCTGTCAAAACCCCCGGACTAGTGTTTCGCAAGAAAATTGGAGCTGCCGGGTTTTCGTCCCTAGCGGACTTATATTCGAGCATGACGTCAAGTGGAAGGTCCGCAGAAAGGAGGAGTTGGTAACGACCTGCCGCCTTGTGGAAGGTGGGAAGGTAATCAAGATAGATCTTGTCGCTGCCCATGATGTAGAACGTGTGTGTGTCTGCCAGCTCTTCGTTGCGCCTTCGGACATTCTGCTAAATATCAGTACCCTTCAACGAGTAAAGTGGGGACACTCACATCTATTTCATCGTTCAATACCTCAGTGAAGATGTCCGCCAGATTCTGAACAAAGCACCCATCCGTCGAGAATGGGGACATGACAACATTCCTCAGGACAAATAGGTCTTGATCGCCCTTCAGGCCAAGTCGCTCCTTCAAAGTGTCTGCACACTTTCCGTACTCTTCACCCTTGAACACGGTGGATGTGAGATAGAAGGGAGTATCGCGCGGGTCCTCGTCAGGATGCGTCACAGAAAGGCGTTCGAAGACACGGCGGTTAAGGTAGTTCGCTTCTTCAATGTCTTCGTTGATACGACCATCGCTATAACGGAAATTGCAAGTAAAGGCATTGATGTTCAAGTCTGATCCCAACTGGTTGAGTAGAACCATGGCCTTCTCGTTGGCTGCGATTTCCGAATTATCCTTCCCGATGATATAATCCCTGATGTACTGTTTTTCTGCCTCGACTTGTTCGGGTGTGGAGTTCGGGTCCTTTTCGGAAGGCAGCAAATTCAAGCACTTGACGACGTGTCCAGTGTCCTCCGTGGACATGGTTATCCAGTGACTGGCAAACTTCAGGAGTGCTGTCAGTGAAGGTCTACGCTGCTCTAAGCTCACTCACGCGACGACAGGTAAAGGAGGCTTCTCCCAAAAGGGTACCTAGGCCATTTTGGTGGAGACCAACGACCTGAAAGGCATGTCAATATCGTTTTCCGAGAATAACGACCTTTTTTTTACCTCATGATTCATCCAAACAGCAGCGGCTGATGCCCCTGGTTTACTACATATTTGTTCAGCGCCGCCAAACGGAACAGAGAACACCGAAAGAGCTTACCTTCCTTCGACCCCGTAAATCCCAATGCTATCCGTACTACCTTGATTGAGATACGGCGCAGTGTATGTCAAGAGATATCGCATTCTGCCGTCGCGATAACAAAGCCCTCCAGACGGATATGGAACGTATCCTGCCTAACAATACCAAGATAGTCAATATTGGTTATATCCTCAGAGCCAGACATTCAAGCACCGACCTTGTGGGGATCGATTGTAATAGAGTCGGCTCTGCCGAAGTTCTTCAGCTCAGCTGCGGTACTCAGGCGTAACGCGACGTGAGGTACATAGCCGGTAGGTTTGCCTCGCGGACCAGGGACACCTTTGGGGGGCTCTCGAATCATCGAAGCAAAATAGCCGCCCCAAGCAGCGTCAGCATGAACATGGAAAGTCATGCCCTTGGCTTCGAATTCGTCGCGAATGTCCAGAATGGCTCCAAGAGGATCGACCGCGCCTTCCCTTGAAATATGTCAACACTATCGGCAGACAAGTAATGTCCAACGTACTCGGTAGTTCCCATCACAGCGACGACAGCATACACTGCTCTCTTCTTCTGGAAATTCTCCTCGAGTAGATCCTTCAACGCCGTTGGATCCAACCTCGCTTCCGTATCCACTGGGACACTGATAACATTCGCAGAACCAATGCCAGCAATGGCTACGCTCAACAGAGTGAGGAGAAGGAGAAGAAAAACGGATCAAATAGGCTCACCAGCGGACTTTGGCCATGAATAATGTTTTGTAGCAGCAACAAAGATTTGAGGAGGCTGGTCGACTCCCCATACTTTATCAACTGGCTCCCTTGAGATGGTCTGAATGATATAGTCCTTCATCACGTCGTCCAAATATGTCGAGGATATTCCGTATTCTTCGCAAAGCCTTCCCGGGATATCGAGAATCGTAGGGGACTTCAAGTTGAGAAGCTCCCAGAGATCGAGTTCGGAGAGCAGTTTATTTTCTCCCAGACAAGTCGTCACATCAAAGGTCGAAGAAGTGAATTCGAGAGGAGCGCCTGGAGCCATTGCATCGCGCAATGCCAAAGGGTAATACTTCAAGTTGCGAGCTTCAGAGATTGATCAGCGGAGGAACAAAGGGGCAGAACAAACGACTAACTGGCCCTATGGGAGAATGAGTCAACGAGGCTTTCGAGCGGAGATACTGGACACATACCAGACAGTCTCAAGGTTAGCAACACTTCCGTCACAGGCAATATGTCCCCAAGCAACAGGTTGATCCTCCTTGTTGGGCATGATGTTGTAACCCAGCATTTCAGACATTTGTTTTCCTGTCTCTATCTCGATCACACTGGTGAATGGAGAAGCCTGAAGGAGGATGTGAGTAGAGAAGGGAACGGAGTATATTTGCTGTTGAGCACCTCAAAAGCCACCTAAGACCCGAAAGCATTAGAGCAAACGAAAACACGCGTAATAGAAATGAACTCACGTTGTTTGGATTGTACATGATGGTCGCCATCCAGCTGTATCGCACATTTCAGACTATGCTTGCGTAAATAGTAAAGCGAGCATACCCTAGGATAGCGGGCATAGAGTTTTCCATACACATGTGTGCGCTATACCGAGGAGAAAAGAATGGAATCGAGTGCTCTGTAAGAAGCTCTGTGAGACGTGAGACCGTAGATTCGAGGTTTGTTTGAGCAGTTTTGAAAGCTGATGAGTCCCTGATCTCATCGGTTATGAAGACCTGAAAAGAGCCAAGGTCAGATAGGTCGAGAGACGAAGTACACTCTAGGGCAACGTACAGGGTCCTCGGAGTGGTAAGAGAGACGGTGTGCTTTCTGCCTCTCAAGAATATACTGGACGGCGTTGGCCATGATGTCCATATTCTCGCCCTTTGGGCCAATGAAGTGTGAAGACACTATCTGGTGTTCCTCGTTAGAGGGAACATAGAAAGGTAGTTTGTGAGGTGCCATTTTGCGAAGACGAGGTAATGGGTCGGTGTGAAGTTGGCTTGATTCGCTCCGCCTTTTATACGCTAGATAGGCACTTGACTATTCTCAAGGACCATGAAGGCAATCCTATAATGTCGGCTTTAGGTTGGTGGCGTTGCCTCGGGAAGGTTCCGACGAGAAATGTGCAAGGTAAGTCTGGAACGTTAGCCTAGTGTCATTAGTCCATTAACTTCCACATCCACTTCTCGAAAACTTCGTTTCCGCAATCCCCATTCGTGCCTTCTATGAGAACCCCACAAATGTCGAAAGTACCGAATAAACTTGGGGTGGAAATCGGAAGTAATCGAAGCTGAAGTCGTATGACCACCGCATCTTGACAGTGGCCTTTATTGTCACTTCTTTAATGAAGATTCATAATGCCTCGTAGAGAATCTAAGCCTAGCTCTGCACTAAACAGTATCGAGACGTTGACAGACAAGGATGAGAGTACGTGGACGTTGTGAACAAGGCACATTTACCGGGCGGCTAAAACGGCCCGGAAAATTTCTCCCTGACGCGATGAGTTACTCCGTCGTTGCTCCGTCGTTTTCAGTCATGTCGCTGCTTCGAAATTCCTCTGCTTCTGCCCCCACCTTTCCGGATCTTGACTCACTGCCCAGCAGCTCATCTTGAAAACATAGAGCGATATTCACCATGGCCGATAACCCTTCATTCGTACTCCAGGCTATCAACAACGTCTCATATGAAAACCGTCCAGTTCCTGATTGTGAGTGATAACGATGCTGGGCACCTGTGTGTAAATCGATGCTAATGTGACCTTAGTGGGAGGCGAATATGATGTGATTGTGGAGGTCAAGAAAACAGGTACTTTCATATGATCGCAGTCACTTGCTTCCCGTTGACACCACCACCAGGTATCTGTGGTTCTGACGTAGGTTCCTCAGAGAAGTTGGCAAAATCCACACGTATTGATATCATGACCTGAAAGGTGCACTACTACGTTCATGGAAGAATTGGTGATTTTGTGTTGGAGAAGCCTATGGTGAGTTCTATCCCTTGTTTTCTTTCAGATCTTTTGCGAGCTTACGTTGGCTACATAGGTTTTGGGTAACCCACGTCGCTTTCTCAAAGGCTTATTTATTCTGAGAAGAACTTTTTGACAGGACACGAATCATCTGGGGTTGTATCTAAAGGTACTCACATGCTTGCGGGATACTCCCATGACGCGCTCAATCTTAATTCAACCTACGCATAGTTGGTGCAAAAGTAAAGCATGTGAAGCCAGGCGACAGAGTGGCTATAGAACCAGGTACATAGACCTGAGTATAGTTCACGACTTTTACTTACTTGAACTAGGCGCTTCCTGTGGCTCTTGCAGTGATTGCAAAGGAGGACGCTATAACGTATGTCAACAGCAGAATTTCTCCGGTGTATCTAATCTAATTCTGTAAAAGCTCTGCCCAGACATGATCTTCGCAGCCACCCCTCCTTACGATGGGACTCTTGCGCGTTATTACCGCGTACCTGGGAGCCTAGTGTACCCGCTCCCCGATCATGTCACCCTTGAAGACGGTGCTATGGTCTGCAACTCCCCTTCCTAACACAGCTATGTGGCTGACAAAAGCTTCTCGAAGATGGAACCCCTTTCTGTTGGTGTTCATTCAGTATCTACTCTGGGATCCTTCCGCCCCAATCAATCTATCGTCGTTTTCGGTTGTGGTCCCGTTGGTCTTCTCTGTATGGCAGTGGCCAAGGTAAATCTTTATTGGACGTTGATGCATTGGCTCGTACTAATGAAAAAAGGCCATCGGAGCATCCCGCATTATTGCTGTCGACATAGTCCCCTCGCGTCTAGAATTCGCTCAGCAGTACGTTGGCGCAGAAACCTATCAGCCACCTCCACCAGCCGAGAATGAGGCTCGCATGGACTATAGCCGCAGGAACGCTGATGTTATGAAGAAGACACTTGGAATCGAGGACCGTGGACCCAAGGCAATCGATCTCGTCATTGACGCCAGCGGTGCAGAGGTCTCCATTCAAACAGCATTTTACGTCGTGAAAATCGGCGGCATTTTTGTTCAGGTTGGCATGGGAAAGCCTGAGAACACAATTGACCTGGGAATGTTAATGGTTAAGGAGCTGGTGTACAAAGGCTCCTTCCGATATGGAGTAAGTGCTCATGTCCGAGTCGCGCTTCTTGTTACTTACCCACATTGGTACAGCCTGGAGACTATACACTAGCTATTGCATTGGTGTCCCAAGGAAAGATCGACCTCAAACCTCTTGTTACTCACAGGTGCGCCAATTCGTTCTATTCTCTTATTGACTGAAGCCTTACGCTTTGCATCAAGGTACACGTTCCAGGAAGCTCTCACAGCGTTCCAGGCCACTCGCGCTGGAAAGAGTGAGGACGGTAAAGGTGTCATCAAGGCCATCATATCTGGACCCGACGTTGCTGTGGATAACGTTTAAATCTAAGGACTCGTTATGTATTAGTATTTAGAAATCTATAGTGGAAACACGATTTTGGAACGATAACTGTGCCATCTGTCCTTCGCCATCGTACTAGGGGTAGCGAGTTTCGGAGCCGATAACAACGACGCGTCGTTCATTGTCAATAAGCGCCCGGGTCTGTCCTTTGCCTCCACTTTTGTGAAGATGCCGTTCAGGCCTAGGAACCCTTACTACCTTCGTATCTCCGAAAAATGCGTTCTTCCCGTCTTCGTGAGCTTCAAAATATTCTATTTGCACGTCCGCAGCTAATCAACCACTTCTTGGAAGCTATACCTCGACGAACGACATCTTGACTGGATGTCTGACAGAACCCTCCAACACGTTCTCGAAGATTTAAGGCCAAAGTCAGCACCAAGCTAGATTTTACGCAGTGAAGAACAAGCACTCATTCAGGTCAAATAGTATTTTGCCCAAATTACAGGCAGAGACTGACATGAGCTCGGGGCATGCAAAGAAGGCAACAGTGGAAACTCATAGAGGAGGTGCGTACTGGGTATTTAGGCCTTTTTGAGTCGTCTGACCGGCAACAGAAACATATCAATTCTGCTACTTTCTCAGAAAGACGCAACCTCATTCTATCGTCATGAAGGCATGTAATCCAATGCCTGTGATGGCAGAGTCCGCTGAAAGAACGCACAGATGCGCACATTCGCAGCAGCTCCTCCACGCAATCAACAACCCATGGCACCTCCGCCTATTCCTCCAAAGAGAAAGCCAAGAGCACCTGTACAACCATCTGAATCTCGAAAGAGACGAAGGCAAGATGACAGCTCAGACGATTCCGACGTTGGTACTGAGGAAGGACAGACCCGTCGACCTACACGTACACGCAAGGCCAAAACGACCCGCGTCGAAGGAGGCAACCAAGATGACGACGACGTCGAGATGGCTGATGACCCTGACTACGAAGAGGAAAACGAATCCCGTGAAAGACGAGTCAAAACAGTACAATTCACTCTAGTTCCCGACGATGAAGAAGAGAAACCAAAACCCATACTCAAGCTCAAATATCAGGGGTTCAACATCTTTGGTCACTGTCTTTGTATTGTCGTTGAGCCATGGCCACCGATACGAGCACTTAGTCGTGCTCCTTCGATATTCCGAAGTACGCCAGCGGCAGCTGAGGCGAGGAGTTCCAGTATTGCACCGCCAGAATTTGTGGCATCTGTAGAGGCTCGGCAACGAGCAAGGTCCAAGACGCCGCTGTTCCTTCCTGACCTAGATGAGGAGCCAGACAGAGGACAAACACCATACCTTGGACAAGACCAGGAGATGCTTGTCATTGATGACGACGACGACGAATACGGTGGTATGATGCAGTTTAGTCAAGTACTTCATAGTGCTGGTGACAACCGCGCTGGCGCTGCAGATGATGATGAGGATATGGAAGGGGCTGTACTCTTCGGAGATGCCGATGAGAATAGAGAGTTATAGTACTACTACTAGATTAAATGTATAATACAATGATCTATCAATTCCAGATGCATCAAAAGCAGCCATGCATATTTTCAGATTGCGGTGTGAGCGAGATGAAGGAGGAACATTTATGGAACGAATGGTATCCAAGTTTTGACGCGTTTCTGATATTCGGGATACTCGGTCGGGAAGAATTGTGTCAAGTACTTTTCCTCTCCTGGGAGTCGAGGGGCATCAATAGCTGCGTTGAGAATCAAAGCCAATGAACTTGCCTCTGGTTCTTTGGTAAAAGAATTTCCAAAGCAGATAAAAGAACAAGATGAAGCATATGGGATTCTGAAGCACTAACTGGGTGCCCAGCGCCCAGTAAAAGAATCCAGCATATGATGGGTGGCGGAACATGCTTGAACAGTATGAGATAAAGCACAGAAAACAGGGAATGGAGGACTAACGAGTAAACACCAGTGGTAACAAGCTTATGGGTCTCCCTCTTGCGATAGGCGACGGAATGAGAAAAATTGGTTGAAGCATGGATCATGGCAGACGACCGCAATGCTTGTCCGATTGTGACCAGGAATATACCTATCAGTTATGAGTATGTCGGAGACGACGAACCACAATGGTCCTCACCGATTGATGAAATGTAGGGATATGTCTTCCATGAGGGCTTGAAGTATGAGGTGACAATGTATTCAAGGACAGCGGAGCCATTAGCTATATGATACATCATCCCATTATCCAGAAGGAATGCTAAAATGAAGTAGTGAGTATGAGACCCGACAAGGAGAAAGTGTGGCTCACAATCAACGCTGCACTTCTCCAGGTTCCATCCTGCAGTCACCGCGTATTCGCCCCAATGAAATGCAGCCCATGCTGCGACAAAAAAGCCCAATTGGTATGTTGCCCACCAAGAGAATCCTCCGGAAAGAAAGGTGAAAAGCCCAAAACAGAAGACTGAGCCGAGCAGGAATGAAATAGTTGATGCTACCAAAGGTGTATTGGGCAAATTTCCATGGATAACAACGTCTCTGATAGGTTCCGTGTGTAGAGCATGATTGAGCTGGCGCTGGCGTGCCTCTAGACGAGCATCAAAGCCGTCCGACATGGGTGAAGAAGAGAAAGATTGAACAATGCTCAGAACAATAGCATTGTTCTCGGAGTCGCCGGCGCGAAAAGGAACGCGTTCTTTTTGTCCCACGACGTCCATGCAACGAGCATGTCTTCGTCTTCAAAAACGCCTTTTATCCAAGAGGACCTTTGCAACTGCAGCAGCTGCCAGCCATGATCCAAGTAAAATTAGGAATATGGCGCTGGTCGCTCATATTGACTCTGGAAAAACAACCCTGACGGAATCTATTCTCCTCACTTCTCACTATCTCTCTCATTCCGGTTCAGTCGATACCGGGAGCACTACTACCGACTTTCTTCCTGCCGAGCGCGAACGCGGTATAACAATACAGTCCGCAAGCATTCCCGTGAAATGGAAGGATTGGACTTTCAACTTAATAGACACCCCCGGCCATGCGGACTTTGGGATGGAAGTGGAGAGTGCTAGCAGAATCGTCGACGGTGCTGTTGTGTTGATTGACTCAGTGGAAGGGGTTGAGGCACAAACAAAGGGTGTCTGGAAGCAACTAGATAGGTACGTATCTTTCCTGTTTCGACTTGAGCAATCCTGAATATATTCCTGAAGATACGGTGTTGCGACGCGCCTAGTTTTCCTCAATAAACTCGACAGAACAGGTGCCTCCTTTAGATCTTCAATAGCATCTTTGCTTGCCCATCGCATGCATCCAAATCCTCTTCCAATTACGCTCCCAGTCGCGTCCTTTGAACCAGCAGACTATAACCATGCAGAACCCGGCATTCACGGTCTCGTAGACATCTTGAAATGGGAGATATGGCGTTGGGACGAGCATAACAACGCGAAGCGGGAAGCACTACCTCGCGACGTTCATTCCATCAAGGATGTTCTTCCGTCAAATCACCCAATGGTGTCGCACCTACCCGCGGCGCGTACACAATTGCTTGAGAATCTCTCAATGTTCTCCGAAGATCTTATGGAGACCCTTCTCTCGTCGTCATCCGACGGAGCATACCTCGATATTGATTCTTCCCGTATTTTACCGCATCTCCGCAAAGCCTCACTGGAAAACAATGTGCTGCCTGTCGTATGTGGCTCTGCCATACGCCACGTCGGTACGGATATCCTCATGGACTACGTCGGCGAACTCTTTGCAAGCCCCCTCGATGTACCTCATGAGCAGGCAAAGAACGCACCCCTGCGACTGTTGGCTTGGAAAGTAAGCTGGGATAAGCGAAAGGGCTGGATGACTTTTGTTCGCGTTTACTCAGGTTGGTAGTCTCTGGATTGACCTGAAACAATTTTCTGATCATGAATAGGTACACTTAAACGTCAAAGCTCTCTTCTCAATGTGAATAGCGGGGCGAAAGAGAAAGTAAACAAGCTGCTCCTTCTTTATGCATCCGAAGCACAAGAAGTAGACGAACTTCCTTTCGGATCCGTCGGTGTCATTCTTGGCCTCAAATACACCAGGACAGGCGACACTCTTGTCGCACCCGGTACCCCCGCCTCGAGCCGCTCCGCGATGTCAGACATAGTTCCGCCTCCGGCTGTTATCTCCGCTTCAATTATACCCAACTCACACGCGGACCATTTCCCTGTTCAAGAGGCTCTCGAGTCTCTGAGCCGTACAGACCCTTCTGTCCGGGTGGATACACAAGAGGGCCAATTACTGATTCATGGCCTGGGCGCTCTGCATCTTGAAATTGTCGAAGGCCGTTTGAGAGACGAGTTTTCTGCTCGTTTTGAGATTGGAAAACGCCGGGTTAACTATCGAGAAAGTCTTTCACCATCAGCCACCATCAAGCCTAGTGATCAATTTGCTGACGCTGTAGACATCGCTGGTGTGTCCACTTTCGTCGGTTTGGATATTCGTGCCCTGCGAGAGGACGAGGAAGGTCATCCTCTTTGGGACGGAAACGTCGTCGTTGACCAAAGAGGTAACACCATCCTGCCACCGGAGAGACCAAGTGGAAGCCCAGAGTCCTTCATTGCCGCCGGAATTGCTAGCACACTATCCAGCTCACCCAATTCGTCATTGCCCATGTCCGGTATACACATTACGGTCGATAAATACACATCTCTTGACTCCAGTGCTTGGACTATCCTTACTGGGGCGGCAGCCAAAATACTAAGGAACAAATTACAAGAAGTAGGCTTGGGTCCTGTTATGGAACCTTACTTCTTGTTCAAAGTCTCGGTGACGGAGGAACATCTGGGGAAGGTGATGAAGGATTTGACAGAGCATGGGGCCGAATTACAGGATTTAGGTGATGGCGCAACAGGCACAGAAGAACTAGGGGGATACCCTGAGGATGGCCTGTACATGCCTCCTGGATGGCTGTCACCTTCCGGGGACGGTACACATACCTTGAAGGGCTCTTCTGGATCTTCACGGATAAAGAGGTCAATTCACGCCATAGCGCCATTGAGCAGGATGTTGGACTATAATACGAGACTGAGGGCAGTCTCAGGTGGACACGGGCAGTTTGAGATGTCGAACGCAGGATTCCGCATCGTGTCTCAGGCGAGAAGGATGGAAATTCTACGAGAAATCGGTAGAGCGTAAGGCGTTCCGAAAAGGTCATCTGAAGCCTCAACAACCACCCCTTTTATTGCGCCGTATTGGGCAATAGCATTGTTCAATTTGTTGCACCCTAGCAAGGACCCTTGCCATCTAGCATATTACCTCCAAACCAGCGCTATTAAGTACAAGTACTGAGTCCTCAGCAGCGAAGCGACGACTAGGATAGAAATAGGCTACATATTACTATAGTAACAATAGAAATCACAAACTAAACTATGGTGTCTACTTGTCTAGCGTCATACCGTTGGCTGTTCTTTCCGGCCTCGAGGTCGGTGTTATAACCTTGAGAATCCAGGTTATGGGGCAGTTGACCCGGTATGTCCTCAGTCACGGTGGGGGTGGCCTCGAATCGTAACGTAGACAGCATACGGGTTTCGGGGACAGCCTTCTTTGAAGATATTCCCAAGTTTGTGCGCAAGATGATCAAAGTCGGAGCGATGCCCTGAGATGATACATACATCAGTACTTAAAGACAGGGAAGCTAGATTTGGAATACATACAGCCATCAGCACAATCAGCGGAAAGAAGTCGATTGGGAAACCGATATTACTTATGTTCTCTCTGATAGAGACGTAAATGACCAGACAACTGGAATATAGAACGCCCGACTCGACTCTGTAGGATTATTATTATATGGAACACGGTAAGAAAGGTTGAAGACACCTACACAACAGCAACCACCTTCCTATACTGCCTTCTGATCGAATTTCCGAGGAATTTGCGACTGTCGCGGCTGGTCCACCAAATACCACCCGCTAATCGGTCCATCCTAGTGAGATGTAGCTGAAGCAAGAACCATTCAGATACCCACCAATCATGAATGTTATCACAAAGTTGACCGCTGCATTGGTCGCATAGTATCCCGTCCGTAAATCAGAAGCTTTTAGTAAAAGACTTCGAGTCGCTTTTCCTTCTGCGTGGATTCGTAGAGAGCCGACGGCAGTGACTATAGTAACAGCAAGTCCGAGGGCTACAGGGCGGTCAGTGTTGGGAGCTAGAAATGAAGGGAATACGCATACAGTTTGTCACAACAGACGCAATTACCGGCAGTGCGATGACACGTTTTCTGGAACCCTTGAGGGAAGTATAAGATGAGAAAACAATATGCAATTGCTTCGCTTTCGAACCCAAATGATATAACACCGATAGATCTGTGAAAAGTGAGTACCGGAATCGAAGTGAGGGAGAGAGCCGACATACAAGGACTGTATCTGCTATACAGCTAACCGGAAAATAGAGGCGATCACTTCTCAGTTCTTAAGGTTGAATACACCACACATACTTAGTAATGACATAGCACAATGCTGCCAGAAATCTATGTATCAGTGAGTAGCTGTGGAAAATGAAAATGCACAACACTCACGTAAGGGCAAAATTCGCTGGTTCACTCGACTCCCAATGGAAAAGAGGGTCTGTGTCCTTGGACTCTGCTGCTTTGAACCCCAATACCGCCGCTATGACTACGTTTACGAGGTCGAGGGTAGTGCCCAATGTCGAGATCAAGAAAATTGACGTTGTCCAGATAAGGTGCAGTTTTCTGTTGATGACGTTGGGCCGTGTGCAAAGGAAATAAACCACCAAGCCATAGAGAAGTGCATAAAACCCTAAGAGATCCCAATCACTGGTTATCAGTAGTTCTAAGGGTCGGAAATTTGAAGTGATGCTACCAAATAGGAATAACCCCAACTTTTTTGGCGACATGTTTTTGATGAGCCTGGACGAAGATAAAGATAGCCGAGTGTCACTCACACCCACAGTGACCAGAGGGCCTACTAAAGCTCCCTGAACGGTGTACAAAGCCTTAAATGCAAACTGGGCGGTCATTCGGTGAGAAGCAGAAGGTGAGGCCGAAACAAAAAAAAAACTTCTGCCCTTGATTAATATACTGCCAGCCAGCGCCAGGCGGTGGTCGTGGCTAAGCGATGAGAAAAAAAAGCGGTTCCTTAGATATCAAAAATCAAATGATCTGAGCGTCCTGTGGCTTACAAGTGAGAAAAAATCATAGATAAACACCTCCATCTGAGACCGAACGGCGAAGGCCGACCATTATATTCATTGGGCTTGTGAACTTGTTAGCAATCAGTCAGTCCATCGAGTTTTTTGGGGGAGTGGCGCACCGCGCATGCCTAGATCTGTCATATTTTCGAGATGTTCCTCCGAGGAGTAATGAATTGGCAATCATGCGACGGTAGCCAAGCTCGTCCTAGTCGATGGCTTTGCCCGGACCTGTGGAAGTTGTGTGGAAGCTCTTTGTAGCAAGAACTATGTATAGAGAGGTGTAGGTATCACAATGCGAAACACGTTGAACGACGCGCCTTCCTGAAGACTGTGGGATGAGATGTGCAGCTCTAACAGTGATGGTTAACGGTATTGGCGCTTACGGTGTTACCGCCCGTGTCCCAAAGCGGATGCGTTATAGAGCCTCTCTTCTTCCTCTCAGTGGCTTGCGAAATCATAGTCTGTACTCTCTTTTGTTGAGATCAGGAACTTAAGTGAACAGAGCGAGCTTCCTTTCGTTTTCTTCTTATTCATGTGTCAATAGCTTGTATGGTACATGACATCTTCTTGTCTTTCAAGCGTTCGATTCTGCTGAGAATAGACGCTGGAAGTATCTCAGCCTCCGATAGCTGTTCCTGCGTCTGCCAGACGAAGTTCATTTGGTACGAAAGCTCGACATTGGACAATGCAACGACCTCCCTTTGAGTACATTCGCTTCTGGATTCAATTACATCCAAAAGCATCTCGAGGACTTCCTTGTTCATGAGGGACTCGAGTTCCTTGATGAAGAGCTGCTCCAATTTGGGAGTTAGGACTGCCCGCGTATCGGTGGGCAGGATGACAAGTCTCGAAAGCAAATGCGTAATGCATGGCGATGCTCGATGCATCGGAACTTCCAGGCCACGAAACGTAGCACTGAAACGCTGCAGAACAGGAAGGACCTGCAAAATTCTCGACATCCAATCCTTGTCCATGGTTGCCCAACGTAGATTGAGCGTTAGATCTTTTAGATGGGCCGAACAGTGCTCGAGGGCAGAGAGAAATGACAGGGGAGGTGTATAATGGTCGGCGACTGATTCTCGGTCACTTTCCACCCTGAGACGTTCTAACGATGGTAGTTCCAGACGACCGAAGAAAGTGTGGAAATCCATCAGCGAGCACGTTAGGTGGACAGCGAATGTTCGGAGGAGCGGAAGGATGACGGTTGCAGGAACGGGTGGCGCTCCATCATTGAACATTGCACCCATGTGGAACCAATGAACCTCGAAAACTTCCAAACTGGGAGCAGACGCAAGTCTGTCAAGCAGGTGTTCACCACCTGCAGCAGCAAAAATGAGCGACCTCAGCTGACGGTATGGGAGAGAATAACAAGGTAGCAACGGCATGTACATGACATCGACATTGTCGAGTTTTGGCGCACTCTGCACGGCTCTCCAGAACCAATGTGGTGGCCCAGAATGAAGTAATGGGTCACTTAGGCATCTGAGGGTGCGGAGCGCTGGAAATGTGATATCGAGTGTCGATGTGTCCCCAAGATGCTTGGTGATGACGTCCCAGTGAAGAATGTCGACGTGTAATTCGGCCCATCGAGTCATTGACTCTTTCAAGAGTACTCGGAGGGCCTTGTATCCGTAAACATCTTCTTTCTGGAATAGCCTGGGCTCGCAACCATTGAGCCTGATACGAAGTGGATGGCCGCGTGAATTTGCGAGGTATGTATGGATTAAAGGAACGACATCGATGTCGAGTCGAGTGACGTCCAATAAAATGGAGGTCCATAGCTGCGGTAGAGCCTTGGCTACACTTCTCCAGTGAGAGGAAGTCTGAGATAAGTTGATGATGGGAGAAGGGTTTGGAATTCTGGTTTTACAGAGATAGAGCGAAAAGTTCTTTTGGTGCCGCTTGTCTTTTGCATCGGTATCAGGATGATATGTCTGGGTGAAGATGGATTGCAGGATCTCTATTGGTAGCTTTCGCACTCCAGATATGGCGGCCCTTCGCTCATCATAACGTTTTGCTAGAACCGCCCTCCTAGCCTCCAGATCAGCTACAATCCATTGCAAACGCGCAATCTCTTCGTCAAAAGCCTTTATCTCGCATTCTTCCTTCTTCATGTGATCCATTATTTCTGCAGCCTCGTGTTCTGTGGGCACATAATTTGACAACAGGTAACGACTAGGAAGAGGTGGAGCGATGGAATCGTAGGTGATGGTTGAGGTGCATTTACTGCACAATAACGTATCGCCTATTGAACAAGAACAAATCGATATGAAGCATCCTAAATGCAACTGTGAGAATCAGTACTCACCGGAATCCATCTTTCCTGAGTGCGCCTTCTCCAAGAGCCGTAGCTAGATGATGATAGTAGTGGACAAAGACGTGACGGAAATTTCCGACATCCCCTTCCTGAATACCTCCACCATTGACACAACGTCCTCAGCGTGTCAATATATGCATGTACGCGACCATGCTATCCTAGTTCTGCACGTATCGTCTCGACTTGGCGAACTCCTGAACATGAGGCTTATTTTAGCGAGCGCTTGTTGAATGTATTTTAGCACATGCCAAGACAGCTTTTGTTCACGGTTTTCTTCCTCCTCTCATCCTGTCCTAACTTACTATGAACAGCCATCATCACTACCATGGAATCTTTGCAAACTGTTCGTATGACTTGAATCTTTGTGTCAAGAATCCTCAGAACTCAATTAATTAACACAGTGGCACCTGTATTCCACACCCAGTCGCGTACGCAGCAGTCTTTGTATCCAAATATCTGGGCTATACCGCTAAAGCTGTACGCTGGCAGAATCATTGGAGCATCATCATGCAGACCTCAAGCGTTTTTCTGAAATCACTGAGGATGTCGAGATGAAGGTGCGGTGTTCGCGCTTGGAGCAGACTCATTATTGACAACGAGATTTGCAGGATCCTCCAACGGACGAGAACAAAGGTGCCTTCGTGATTATTGATACCAACGTCCTCCTTCATTCCCTCGATGGACTTGCTCAGTTTGTCGACGATGTCGAAAGGCTAGGGTTGCCAATTATTGTGATCGTTCCAATCGCAGTGGTTCACGAACTAGATGCGTGAGTGTCTTTTAGTTTTCGCGTTGTAACGTAGATGTTGGCTTACGATTAAGGTAGACAAAAGAAAGGTGACAGTAAGATCAACTGGTTTGCAAGAAAAGCCTCCGCTTGGCTGCTGAAGAAGGTCCAAGAGAGAAAAGCTTTGAAAGGGCAAGCTAGAAAAGAAACGGACACAGCTTATTCTTCCGGCGTGAGTCGTCATCGTTCCTTAGTGTTGAGGATACGCAGAAACACTTGGAAACTAGGAAATGTCAAATGACGAGAAGATCTTACGATGTGCTATGTACTTCAACCGTATAGCCCCGACTTTCCTCTGCAGTGGTGACCGGAACTTGTGTTTTATGTGCGAGAGCGAACGTAAGCTTCGAGGTATAACGGTGTCGATCATCCGACTAATAGAATCATATTAATCAACAGGCGTCACTACGATTAACCCTCAAGTTAAAGAGTGGTGTAGTCGAACGATAGCTCAGCGCATTTACCCCGACGGTTCAATCGATCTGGGCAACTTTTCTGGATTCAAACCAAACTACAAGGACAGGTCTATCCTCATTCTGCAAGAACAAATTCGCAGCGACGATAGCATGGATATCGACGACGAAGGCCCAAGTGATGACTATGCGGAAGTGATCTCCCGAGGCGATGCACGTAACTCACTTCATCTTCAAATTGTGCAGCATTTCACTGCCCTGTTGGCTGACCTCGTTACTCGTATTAATCGTGATGGAAATTCGGTTAGCGGCTCGGGTTCGGGTCAAGCTGCATTATCCATCCACGCACCCAAATCCGTCCGATCCGCCGCGAAACAGCTGCTGGACGAGCCAAGGGACCAGAACTATTCAGCCTGGACCGCATCTCAGCTGCTTCATCATCTGGAAAGAAGAAGGAGCGTTCTTCCGGCGACAAATCCTCATCTCGGTATATTCTTGACTGAGCCGTACCAAGCGTATACAGGAGGCCGAAAGGGGGAAGAATGGTCGCGAGCTGCGTGGGAGACTTCGCTAAAGTCGCTGAGAAAAATTGGGGAAGGCTGGGGGGACAGTGCGTTCGAGGAATCGATAAACATAGTAGCACCACATATTGAGAATGTATTTGGAGAAGGAGTGATTACTCTGTAGTCATTATGCTGTAGTCAGACCAGGAGAAAAGGCGTACCGCGGAGGCAAAAATTTGAAAAATGAGCGGAAAGCATAGCTGTTCAAGGGTGGGAAAATGGGATGAATTTGGAAATTTCGTTGACAGGCAAAATTTGGGCAAAACCTTGGGCACAGGCAAAAACTGTTTATAGCGGACCAGGAGGCACCTCACTACCTGTCCTCCGTCCCCTTTCTTCTACATGGCTCGTCGTCGTCCTTTTTTCTTATTTCTCTCAGTTCTCGGCCTATTCTTATTTGGAACAGTCGTCGTCCTCAGTTCCATAACATATTATCTCGCTATCGACCCCAGCGCATATCTCTCAGAACTTGAAGTTCCAATATTGGAGAGTAACGTTCGATGGAACGCCTCAGAGCATGGCCAAGTAGAGCGTATTCCTCGCATACTTCACCAGACATGGCGTTCAGACAAGCTACCCCAGCGGTGGAGGAGTATCTCCCAGGAGTGTAGAGACATGATGCCTGACTAGTACGTTCTCCACCTGCTGCGCATTACCTCGCGATTCTGACGTTCTCTGTACAGCGAATACATGCTCTGGACCGATGAATCTTCGCGAAATTTCATTGCCGAAAATTATTCGTGGTTCCTCAATACCTATGACGATTACGAGTACAATATCCAACGCGCTGACGCCATACGTTACTTCGTCCTACACCATTATGGTGGCGTCTATCTTGACCTCGATATTGGATGCATACGCCCTCTGGATCCCCTTCTCGTTCACCCCGTCATTCTCCCCAAAACTATCCCAGTCGGTGTCTCCAACGACTTGATGTTTGCAGAAAAAGGTCACCCTTTCCTTGCACAAACCATTCACAACCTCGTGACGTTTGACCATTCATGGATTCTCAACTATCCTACCGTTATGTTCTCTACGGGCCCCATGTTTCTCTCAGCACAATACGGCATCTTTACCTCTGCACATGCCAGCACACCAGACAACTTCATCCGCATTCTACCCAAGTCGCTGTACGGGAAGAACGCCAAAGAGGGCGAGGCGCCTAACGCGTTTTTCTCTCACTTCTACGGTAGTAGTTGGCATGCAGACGATGCTGCGTTTATCGGGTTCCTGGGACACTGGGGTAAGGGTCTGCTGTGGATCGGGTTGATCATCTTGATGGCTGGTCTGGTCATGATTGCACTCCCAGGAAGGCAACGACGCTATACACTTCGTAGAATTGGAGGTTACGACGTCCTCTTCCCCCGGCGGTCGCAGCGTACAGGTCATTGGCATTTGCATCTCCCACGTTCGGCTATGGCGTCGAGCTCATCAACAACTTCATCTTCCGCACCTGATGACAGCATACCTGGCTCTCCCATAGATTCAGACGTCCCTGTTCTTCATCTTCCATTCGACATGGGTCCCTCGTCCCCAGAGTCATCGGAAATGTCGTTTTCGACGGACTCATCAATGCCGGCGCGTCCGTCACCAATCCTTGACACCGTACGCCGCGTTCGGAACAAAGTTGCCTCCTTGGCGGGTATCGCTTCTGAACCCAGTGACCATCGCAAATCACATACGCACAGCCGCTCGCGTCGACACTCTCACCGCCGCAGTCGTAGTGGTGTGCTATTCTTCCTTCCCGCAATCTTTACTCAGCCGCAGGACTTGGAGCTTGGAGCAGAGTCCGACGTACCCATGCTCTCAAGGCCAATCGTACGTCGTCCATCACGTCATCGACTGGATCGACAACGGTATACGGACCGTGATGATTCTGAAGAGGAGATATCACACCAAGCACAACCCCCGCGCAACGAGCAGTTGATTGACCTTGGCGAAGATGATGTCAACTCACCATCACCAGGGTCCAATGGAAAGCTGTATTCTGATTCGCAATCGCATTCATAGCGAGTGCACGCTGCACGCTCAACTAATGTACAAGAGCCTGTTCATGCCCACTATAGACGACGACGACTGCTTCATATACGAACTGACGAGATATAATCCCCTTTATACCCTACTATTATTGACTCTGCAACTTGAACACAGGACGATTAAAATTATCATTACCTATCCTTATCCTAAATTTGTTTGGAGACGAGGACAGACATCATAGGACTGTGTTATCAGAGCAGATTATTTCTTTTGAATAAATAAAAGACTTCCATTCCAGTCCTTTCGTATATCTATCTATCTACAGTCGTTGTAAATCACACTCATTTCGCTCCCACTGTCCTTTTCATATACATTGATAACAAGAACATTGCCCCGGCGGCGACTGAGTATGTGTATGTCGGCCCAACCGTCCAGTAGGAAGCACAAGCGAGAAGAGGACCTATCGCACGGCCTAACTGCCCTGACGACCGGAATTCACCTAGGGCTTTACCCTTGGCGAGTTCTGGATGTTCTGCCTTCGATTTACCGGTATCTGGGTCAATAACAGCGTCGTCACATTGTAGGGATGCTGCTGCTGTGAGGGAATTGACCACAGTCGCGGATGTAAATGCCATGCAGAAGGCCGCGAGCTGAAGTAAGCGGCGGGCTAGGGTGACATTGGTCGATACGTAGACAGGTACGAGGGAGAGGAAGACAAGGCCCATGAAGCAGGACAAAACACCTCGGCGGGCCATGACGCCTTCCCCGACTTTCGAGGTTGAACGGCGGACGTAGCCTCCTTGAAGAAGAGCACTAATGATCCCAATGGAACCGATCAGCGCGCCATTCTGCTTGTTGCTCCAGTCGAACACTAGGTCGGACTGTCAGCATGTTATGGACCTTGACAAAAGGAGACTTACAATCGAAAGTCAAGAACGTCAGCGTGAATTCCACACCGGAAAAGAGGCCGAGGAACAGGAAGTGAACATGTCGAAGCGCCTTGAGAAGTTGGAGGCGCTGTTCAACAGTTCGTTTTTGAACAGGTTTAGAAACTCCGTTCGTGGGTTTTGTCCCATTGGTCTGGATAGGTTTTCCTTTGCCCCTAGTTTCAGGCAGAGCCAGGATCAGGAACACAGTCTCTGCCGTTAGGAGTACCAGAGTCAATAGGGCTGGAACGGCGTAGATGTTGACTTCAGTTTGTAGAGGATTTGCAGAAGGTGGTAAGGGACGGGTAGAAAAGTAGGCGCCTATAGGAGGACCAATACAGAAGCAAATGGCGAAGGCAATTCCGACGTGAGCAAGCGCTTTCGAACGGTTCTCTGCTGATGTTACATCGGAAAGGATAGCACTGTTCATTCGGATCAACACTAGGGTCGGGACAAAATCGATTGGTTTTCTCACATTGCGAGTTGCACATTTCCTTCGCTGAGACCACCAATAACTCGAGATAGCATGTATGACGCAAAGGTCGTAGACTGTAACCAGCTGGATCAAGTGTGAGTATTAATCCGGCCAAGACGACCTAAATGTGACATACACAACAGCAGAAAGAATGTTTCCAATCATAGTGATGAGTAGTATGCGTTTGCGTCCATATTTATCAGACAGTGATCCAATTCTAGGTGACACGATGAACTGTAGCATACTGTAGCACAGAACGTCAGCGACAGCCTACAGCAACAAAAAAGAGCACGCACGAGAATACCGAGCCCATCATTCCACCAAGTAAAACAACATCCCATTTCTTCGAATGCAGTGAGGGTTGATAGAATAGTCCGCGTACGCTCGAAACAAAACCAAGTGTTCGAGAAAGAAAACCTGTAGGATCAGAGGTTTCGCGCTGTAAGAGATTCACGTTAGTTAAAGCCAAATCAACCGGAAAGACTTCTTACCTCTGTATACCATTCTATCAGACGAGGAAATAGCGGTAAAGGGATTGTGAACGCGAATAGGTCGAGAACTAAGGACAGAAAGACGATCGTCTCGATTCTGGCCATGGCGGTTAAGGAAAGACAGAATTTGAGACTAGTTGGGAAATCCGGAACTGCTTATTGGACACGTAGGCCTGCTGCGTATTTATATGGGCATCCGGTAGATGAGAGTGAGAGAGAGGCTTCAAGTCACCGAAAGTTTCTATAACCGGTAAAGGGAAAAATTATTGATTGATGAACCAGAGCGCTCCAGGGGGATCCCTTCATTTTCCCAAGGCTGTACTACATACACACTCTAGTAACCATTACACTGACAGTACACGGGATTACGACTCTTCCATGCCCTCTGCTCCTTCTTCCATGGCTTCACCCATCTCCTGCTCTCCGTCGCCATCTGCACCGGTGGATGCGACTCCCCTGTACTTTTGGTCCTCAGCGGCAGCCGTGAGATTGGTCTGGTAGTGGGAGGAAGTCTCCGTCTTCGTTATCTCCCGTAATGCCATCGTGGCATAAGAAGCAGTGCCTAGCTGTAGATTTATTTGAAGTGCCATGAACTTCCCGTCTTCAACGACAGCCGGCGGATCGAATCCCAACAGTTTGTCTTCATCTGCCTGAGCCAACGGAACGTCAGGGTCAGTATATCGCAATACCGACCAGCTCATTTCTTTAGGTTGATGAAGTATCTTGCGGTAGGAACCACCTAGCGTGTAATCCCTGAGAGGCTTTAGAGTCAATCGCGGGACATTTTAAATTGGGTAGTGAAGAACCTACTTTTGCTTTCTCACAAAGTTGTTAGGATCCAAACCATCCATCTCAAGGAATTCCTTGTATTTTGCACCAAGTTTTCCACCAGGGTATGCAACGTCGGTACCGGGAAGAGGCATAATAATATCGAAGATGCTATAGTTCCCAAGGTCCTCTTCCGTGAGAGCTTTGACGCGTGGAGGTGTCCAAGGTTTTCTACTCTGTTTCTTGCGTTGACGATTCGATACTGATTCATCTAATAATAACTCAGCAAATGTATACTTTCGGAAAGAGAAAAGTATAACTTACCCGCTTCGTTGCTCTCCTCGTCCTCGTTTTGATTGTTGCTTTCCACGGTTGTCTCCGGCTCGACGTCAAAAACCAAGTCGCCTACTACCGGTTTTTCCGCCCCGTACATTCGGATACGTTCCGACACAATGGCATTCCACACGTAGGATTGATAGGCATGCACATACATCAATCGAAGGTTGCGGGGTATCTTGTGGTTAGAGTTAGTGTGAATGAAAGAAGCAAAATCGACGAGCTCGTTACCGTAGATAATGCACCCATTGCGTTACGTGTATCACCCTTTTGTTTCTTGTAGCTTTCCAGAATACACCTTTCAGCAACAACGCGTCGAGGCATGAGACGAAGTGCTTTTTCTAGGTCTTTCTCCTTTAACCAGGCGTTTCTCGCTGCTTCGACTTCAGGATGTTCTCCATAGCGTGTTTGAAGGATCAGCGAAACAGCCTTGTGCCATTCAGACTTGAGTAAAGCAAGGCCAATTGCGTGGGTTGGAACGGATGCTGTACCGAATCTTTGCATACCTGTGCAATGAAATTAGCTACCTCAGGGAGTAAAAGAAAGAATTTACCATAGTAGTTGATGAAGCCATTGTTCTTTACGATAGTCAAGGCTTTCTCGAGTGTCTCCATTGAGTCTACTTGAACATTCCTGGGAAAGCGTTGACATCTCAAACACTCAATGTAAGATGTAAAGCTTACCGAAGAGTAATCACAAAAGCATTCCCTTTGAGCATACCCAGCTCAAGACTAGCTTTACGGTAAACAAGGTCTGCAATTCTGACACCCCGTTCACCTCGCTGACGAAGAGCATCCTTCTCAGATTTACGCCCTGATATGCCATTTGCCAACCTCCAAACATCTTCGACACTTTTGTTGCCCCTCTTGAGCGAGACACGCTGGACTGTGACACCGCGTTTGTCTTTCGTACCAGCGACCGAGAGATCCTTGACATTGACATGAAGGGTGCGAGCAAGATACGAAAGAGCATCTTGTGTGTCGCGGTTGGTTTTTTGAAGGGTAAAGTGGATGTATGGAGGATAGGTCCCACGGGGTGCTTTATCACTTTGTGCATTCCCATCTATGATTGAAAGGTCAGACACGACCACGGTAATTAGACAACTGAACTATACCTCTTCGGTCACGACTTCCCCGACCTCCTCGTTTCGACCACTTAATAACAATCTTCGAACCTTCCTCAGCATTTGCACTCGCTGTATCCGTTTCAGTCTCAAGCTTTCCGTTGAAGAGCTCACGGATGACCTTGTGGAATGCAGTTCTGGTTTCCTTGGACTCGAAAGGCTGGACATTAAGAGATTGAATTGATGAATGAATGAGCGAGATAAAATACAGGAATGCACAATACGGACTTCTGATAACACCTTTCGGTGATCTTCTCTGCCTGAACCACCTCTTCCTCCGCCACGACCTCCACCTCTGCCTCCGCGACCTCTTCCCCCACGGCCACCGCGACCACCTTTGCCCTTATCTGTAGGTTCTTCTGCAGGAGGTGGAGCAGGTGTAGCATCCGCATCCGACGTCGAAGTTTTGCCTGCACGGCTGCCCCAGCCGCTATCGCTGACTCTTGGAGGCTCGGGTCCCTGGAGAAACATTTCTTTGAGTTGTGATATTGCAGTTTCGGAAAGGTAAGGCGCGAGTCTCGTGTTGAAGGATTCTGGCCATGGTTCTTTTGGGCCCTTTGGAGGCGGTTGGGTATCATTAGAAGGACCGGCTGTTGGTGTAGCCTCTACTGCAGAATTTTGGGTGTCTTCTTTAGTAGATTCGTCTTTCTTCGCCTCTTCCGTCTGAACGTCTTGCATGGGTTCGTCTTGTTGAGCAGACGTACTTTCTTCGGCCTCTGCCTCCGTAGCGTTTTTCTTGGAAGAGTCCGGCTTCCCTAGGGATTTTAAATGGATCACATTGCTATCCAGATCGACTTCATAAACCAAGAAGTCCGTGAACCTAGGTGAGATAGAATCGTATGAGAATTCAGTAAACACGCAAAAATTATGCGCACCTCTGTTTGATGATTCCATCAATCTTAGATACTCCCCGTCCGACATACTCTGAGATCCCAACATCGGTTTCCAAGAAATTAAGAGGTCGGCCTTGTTCAGCGACAGGTAATGGAATGCCTAGCAAAGCATGGCTGGGCGGCAAGACATGTTCTTGACCTGCCGATTCCTCGTTTAGGATGCTTTCCTCCGACACCGTCACGACCTCGGCAGCTTGCTCGTCGACTTTTTGACGTTTCGAGTCCCGCTGAAGGTCCTCATCGTCATGTTCACGTTCGCGGACCGATGAAGACATGGACTGTGATGGGGAAAAAGGAAAAGTTTTTCTGGATCGATCGCACGGAAATCTATATCTATCTCGAAATCTTTCACCGGGACCACCACTGTCATGGCCTCACCTCATCTACAAACCTACGGCCAGCGAGCTGAAAAACATGCCAATCCAGCTGCAAGACTTTTACTCCAAACTATGGAACGAAAAAAGTCCAATCTAGCTGTTAGCGTCGATGTCACAAAGTCTAAAGATTTCTTGGCCATCATCGATGCAGTTGGTCCTTTCGTGTGTCTCGTCAAGGCAAATGGCTCCTTCACTCGGATTCAATGATGGTGTTTTCTCATACTCATCCAATCTTTCAAGACCCATGTCGATGTTATCGAGGACTTTGAACCCTCGTTGATTCAAAAACTCCAAGAGCTCAGCGAAAAACACGACTTTTTGATCTTTGAGGACAGAAAGTTTGCTGATATCGGTGAGTGGCGGATTTGACAAATGTCTGTATCCTGCTTAAATGTTTGCAGGAAACACTGTTGCACTCCAATACTCGAGTGGTGTATATCGTATCGCGAGTTGGTCTCACATCACCAACGCACACCCCGTCCCTGGTCCCTCAGTTATAGCTGGACTCTCTTCGGTCGGCTTACCATTAGGGCGTGGTCTACTACTCCTTGCAGAGATGAGCACCAAAGGCGCACTCACTGTGGGATCGTACACCGATTCGGCTGTCCGTATGGCAAGGGAACATCGTGATTTTGTGATAGGCTTCATTGCGCAACGGCGTATGGAAGACGTCGCTCTAGAACCCGGAGCGGATTCCTCGAGCGATGACTTTCTGATCTTGAGCCCTGGTGTGGGCCTGGACGCGAAAGGAGACTCTATGGGACAACAGTACCGAACTCCACGCGAAGTTGTATCGGGGTCAGGCTGTGATGTTATTATCGTTGGACGAGGGATATACGGAAAAGATCCAACTGCTACGGATGCTATTCGTGCTCAAGCCATCAGATACAAGGAGGCCGGATGGCAAGCTTATGAAGAGAGGATATCATCACGACAATAGAGTTATGGTTCAAAACGAAGGTTTGGTTTGTTATGATAGAGATGAATACAATGAATGTGAGAATATATCTATGATTTGAGTCCATCTTGTGGTATACTGTGTTCTATGGGTATACTGGGTATTATGTGCCCTTCTCCTTCCAACTCTTCCTAGCCTTCCATTGCCTTCCTCCTCTCCAACATCTTGGCCAGCTCCTGGCGGCCGGTGTATCGTTTGGCGTACGTCTACGCGTCTTTCTGCCAATGACCGACGCCCATAAAGTAGGCAAAAGTGGTTGAGTTGTGCGCATTGAGCGCAGTAGTATGTGTGTGTGTGAATAGTGTAGACGAATCTTCGTCGTGTTAATAGGTGGGTGCACGCGTTGTAGTGATAGTGACAGCCAATATGGCTTGTATGCCCCGTGAATGATTAGAAGCCCTTCCAGAACTTCTTCAAAGAGGACTTGGAAAGCGATGAATCCCGCTTCTGCTGTTGGTTTCCAGCATTTGAAGGACGGAGCGCCATAAAGGCTTGCTCGTACGTCTGATGGGTTTCGCGAGGGTTTTGGAAGCGCTGAGTTGGGATGAAGAGGTTGAATGCGCTGTATGATTCGGAAGGGGAAGAAGTGGAGAAGAATGCGGTGCTGGCAGAGTAGGACATTTTTGCTCGAGAAGATAAGAGAAAGTAGAGCTAATTCAAGGCTAATTCTCGAAGACTGGGACGAGTGATGATACTCTGCCAGCAAAGCGTTGATGGGTTATATAGTCAACCACTGCCAGGACGATTGGTTCATGAATTCAACCAAGAATTACCATTTTTGGCAATCTCTAACAGAGAGTAAACATTAGTAAATAGCGTCACCTGGCGACCGCTCGGAAAGGCTACCATGGTGACACCAATTCGCTTGAATTTGCTGTAACGACGAAAACCTTCCTATTGCAGC
The DNA here is from genome assembly GCA_037176845.1 of Paramarasmius palmivorus. Taxonomy (NCBI): domain Eukaryota; kingdom Fungi; phylum Basidiomycota; class Agaricomycetes; order Agaricales; family Marasmiaceae; genus Paramarasmius; species Paramarasmius palmivorus. The sequence goes on along the minus strand of JAYKXP010000003.1, from coordinate 1,091,006 downwards.
TAACTCTAGACTCTATGTAGTGATCCTCAGGAAGCATTTTCACAGCCAAAGCGCAGATGTTGAAAAGGAAATTTCAAGACCAACGCAAGTCAGGTGACCCCATACCCACTTTCTTCTGTTCTTCCATCATCGGGTTGCTCTCGAAAACATATCGGTCGCAGCAGCGTCTGATTGGACTGTAATGATTGATATTTAGCTCCCGCATCAAATCTCAGTTCCTCGCGCCTCATTGCCATTGTTGATTTGAACACTGAGTACCAGATGCTACATTATCATATGCTGCACCCTATTCATGGAATAGCACCACAACTTATAAACTGGCCTTGATTCCTTCATACATCGTCGTGTCGCGCATGTCGATCGATACTATATACGGCAGAGACAGAAGGATGCACTATTCACAAAATCCTTCTTGGGATCCAAACTCGACCAATCCCCGGACTGGCAATGAAGGGCTACCTTTACTATACCCAATGCAGTTCAAGGTCTATAAGTCTTGTTACTCCATATTCTTTGCTAAATGATGATAATAAACAGGGACCGATGTCCGAGTGTATGGAGGGGCTGTTCCACGGAATAAAACGCAGTTCCAGCTGGCTGTCAGCATCTTCTCAAACTCCTGCGACCCCACCATCACACACGCAACTCTTGATTCTTCAGACCGAGAGCTGCACCTCCTCAGTTGCACTATCTCAAATGACGGAGACTTCACGTTGCAGGTGGATGTTACCAAAGCCAACCCGCACCATTTGTTCGCCCTTCACAGAATCGAACTCCATAGGCCCTTTACGAAAGTGCCCAGTAGTACATTCACAGCATCCTTTACATCACCGAGCAATCCCCTAGCTTCGTCTTCTGCAACCTCACCTGCAGACGAGTCAAAGAAGCTCAACATAGTTCTCGTGGTGGGCATTGCTTTTGCAGCGGTTTCCCTCCTTGTAGGTCTCCTCTTTCTCTTTCACAAAAAATGGAAACGAAAACGCGAACCTGAATATAATCATGTTCGAGCCGGCACCTAAGGTTCCCACCCTAAGCAACAAATCAGTTGGCGCGTCAGGCCCATCTGATCCAACAACTTTGTGATTTTGCCCGCGTTTTCTTCATCCGCGGGTAAAATCCGCGGGCAGTCTGGGTCCCAGATACTACCTCCTAATTACAAGTTGGCCTTTCCCACTCTATGTATTATTTGGGCGCCTCTTCCTTAATAAATATGACGACTTTTTTTATGTTAGCAGACCTCTCTTGTTCCATACACTCATCCTTACTCTCATACATCAGATGGGCAAACGAAAGCGCATGACAATTCATTATGGCGGTGTAGATGGGTCTGATACAATACGGCGTGCAGGTATCGATAAGTATGAGGAGCGATACGTGTCGGATCGCTCTCGACATCAAGCCCTTTTCAATAGTACGTTCCCTGAACTCTCATGGAAAGCATAATTCTCACAGAGCTCTGCAGCCTTATCGTTCCAACAAAGAGACGATGTCGATCCTCATCCTACCGATAATAATAGCATCAACAATCCACATCCAACTGATTTTTCCGACGACGACAGCTCAATACCTCTCTATAACTCTCAGGCTGACGACGATGAAGAATGGGTCGACATTCCAAGCCAATCACAACCGCCCCCGACATTTCCACCTGGAGAAGAGGCAGCAATAATGAGTCATGAGGGCGGCGAGTACGGGTATCATAATTTTTTGAGATCATTCAGTGACTTTACCCGGTGCGTCGCTCGCTTCATTACATTCCGCTCCACTAACAACGTTCCAGACTCTCCGACTCTCGTACCCGAAGTGACCGAATAGAGAGACAGACAAAATCATGGCAAGAACAGCTACCACACCTCACAAGAGCGTATCTGGCTTTCAAGGCCCATGGACCGCCTGAAAACACAACCTCGCAGCCAGAATGGGAGCTACGCGTCATGGATTTCAATTGTACGTCGAAACTACATTTCCAAAACTTCATTACTAAACCTCACGTCTTACCCAGTCAACGGCAATCGAACCCTGTTCCAGGTCTCTAGCGACGTTTTTAGCACCAATGAAAGTCTTGTTCGGCATGGTATTATAGGTGCAAGTCCCGAGCATGTGTCGATGGGATTCTCTATCTCTCTATTCGAAATATATAGGCAATTACATCGAGTCTGTAACAAGCTCAGTATCGAGGCGCTTTCGAAAGCCCTTCAGCATATACATCAGGTAGGATCACAGACATAAGAATACGGTAACAGTGCATTGATGCAACAGGTAGATTCCACGCGATTCACATCTCGACAATCAACTCCGAGCAGCTTATGATACATACCTCATGATTCTTCGGGAGGTTGATTCGGCATGCACCGCCGCCCTTGGCCGACAATCACGACAAGCATTCTTCGACACAGTTTGCCCTCCATGTCGGTATGCATTAAAGGACGAGCCCCGGTTGGTTCCCTCTATGCTCATGGCAATAGATGGGAATAACTCGCTGAAGATGGTGGACGAATCATTTAAGTATGGCAACACTCGGGAAGATTCGCGGCAACTACCCGATCATCGGTGGGTTGAGGACGAAGAGGTGGATCAATTCAAAGATGAAGTAGCCAGGTCCCAGAATAAGGTATGTGCCATGCGGATGTGTCAACATCAACATCTCAACAACATTGACTAGCGAGGGAAGAAAGCCCAACCAGCAACTGCAGTGGTTCAAACCGCTGACGCTGTATATCCCGACCTTGAGCCTGGGAAGGATGACGATATTCCATGGCTCAACGTCAACGAAACAGAAGATCTTACAGCTTGCGTCGACACCTGTGTAGACCGATGGAAAAACGCTGGCCCCGAGTCTCGCAAGAAAATGTTCGCTTTCTTCGCAATCTCCGGGGTTTTCCTGGCGGTTTGTCGTCATGGGCACCTCCTAGCCATGTGCGATATGCGAAGGAGTGGGGAACTGTACGTTATTGTTTTAGCATTCAGACTTTTCTTTGATCTCTGCCACAGGATGAAGTATCCTCTGGCAATCGTCAATCGTTTGATGGACGACTTCGGCCTAGATCTCTGTGTGGCATATGACATCATGTGCGCGTTCTTCAAGACACTGACTCGTAGTCGCCTTGGAAGTAAAGTCAAGAGCTCACGCCTCACGGGCGTGGTACCGGCATTCCATGGACACGCTCACAATAGAAAATGTCAGCTCCGCTGGCATCCCCAGTATCGTTTCGGTGTAGGCATTGAAGACTTCGAGGAGTGCGAACGTTTTTTTTCACGCTCCAACCTGTTGGCATCTTTAACCCGGCTAGCGACCTATTTTCACCGACGGCAACTCCTTTTGCAACATTTTCATTTCAATGATGAGGATAAACATGCGCTATCCGGTGAGTGGTTTATACATCAGAACAAATCATTGGAATTTACTCGAGGTCAGGCAACTTCATCTATCAAACATATCGGCGGGTCGTACAGCGCCTCTTAGAGAACACGCATGCATACCATGAATCACTCAAGAGATTCGAGATGACGCCCACTACATGTGAAGACCTTCTGGCTAGTGAACGGGAACACTTTGAGAATCGCAACTTCCCTGAGCGGCCCGAAGTATCTGAAAAGATAGAGTATGCTGAGTTGCTGGAACAGTTCTGGAAAACCAAGTAAGTACCATATAAGGAGCACCTTTCCCGGCCTGACGTTCCATCAGAGAAAATGCCGATGCCGTACACGAGGCTTACCTTGCAATGACCAAGAACCGATCCGCCCATTCTGCCGACCAAATAGCCACCTCACGAGCGCGCGACCGCATCAATTTTGATAAGTTCCAGATCGCCCAAGAAGCTTTACTTCGATTTGAAGATGCCAACCCTCGGGAGCGATGGACCAAGGATTCAAACGAGTATCAGGAGGCATTGAAACTCAGGCTAGAACGACGATATTGGGAAGCGTTGGAAGAGCTTGAATTGGTAGTTGTTCAGCGACTTTTCGAGCTGACCAAGCTAGACATGAGTGACATTGGTACGTGTTACAGTAAACTGAAAAACAAATTGTGTCGTTCATCAAAAGGCTAGGATACAAGCAACGGGACAAAATAACACATGCTCTTCGTGCTCGGTCCGAAGCTATCAAGAAGGCATTAGCCCGATATAACACCGTTGCACTTCAGATGCGTCCTAAGAAGCGGACGTTGGCCTGGGAGGAAGTCATTCACCTTGTTACAGTTGCGGAGCTCGATTTGCTGAAGGATACGCATCTTGACCTTTCCAAAACCCCTTGGGCCGACCCGGAGAAAAGAGAAGTGGTACGGTTGCATTTCTCGGTACTACGGGCGCACGAGGAGATCAAGCGCCTACATGTCGAAGCGAAACGGCTTGTGACATACATGTTGGACGATCACGCCGATTATCATTTGGCAATTCAATCACTGAAAACCTCAGATTACGAATTAGCCTCGGAGCTCGAACGCCGACACAAATACCGTCTACAAATCCACGCACGGATTGCATGGCGGCTGGCCCAGACTGCACAACTAACTCAACTCAAAGGTATGTTTCTATGCTCCAGTGACTAATCTCAATGGTTGAATGTTAAACGTTATCCAGAGAACCAAGCCCTCCTGCCCAGGTTAGATCTCATTCCAGGTGAACGTGCCGGCCGTGATCCCACTTTAACGGACTCGGTACCTTTGCCAGATTGGGCAGTCAGTGTCTTAGGGCTAACACGTGGAGACGGCTCCGAAACCTTCAACGCAGCCGAACTACCGTCGGAAGATGCAAATTCCGACGCACACGCTGATCCCGACTTGTTGGATGAAGAACAAGATCTTGAAGGGCTTCAGACCTTTTGGGAACGACTGGATTAGCATATCATATTTGTCTGTACAATTGTAGACGTACTATAATAGCATATCATATTTGTCTGTACAATTTTGTAGACGTACTATAATGAGATTCAGGTAACAATCTATTGGCTTGAACCTTTGAATAGAAATAAAAATCAAAAGAACACTTTGTACTAGGTGCTACAGTCTACATCATGAGCTGAGCCGTTGTGAGCTGTCTCTGACTGAAGTGTTTCTGAGCCCTCTGATTTCTCAGACAGAGTCTCGCGGCCATCGTCGCCTCCGTCGTCACTACCGTCCACCTCTCCTTCTTCCAATTCCAGCTGCTCTATCCTTCGTGCTTCCCTTCGAGCCTGTAGCTCCTCCCACCAACGACAGAAACTCTCCCATGCCTGTTGACTCCTCCTTTCATCTTCATCGTACATTCTAATCAACTGCACCGTCTCGTCATCAATCTTCTCGCCCCTCGCTAGCCTGCACCGCCCTTGCTGTACCATAAGTCGTTGCTCTTCGACACTGACTAACTTGGCTCTTTGATCAACCTCTGTGTCAGAAGTTGACAACGGTACTGAGCCGAAATCAATTTCGTCGCATTCTTCATGCTTAACAGGAACTGGCCGAAACGTCCATTAGCTAGGAACGTGAATAGACGTCGACGCGTACCGTATTTTGAATAACTCTTGTAGTATAGATTAATTTTTCCCCCCATTATGGTGAGAGTCAGGGAAAATGTGGAGGAATAGCTTTGGTCGTCGCATTTTGATGATCAACAGTGGGACCGGAAAAGTTCTTATCCGTAACTACGTGATTCGTGCAAAATGAAAATCATCGGAAATCTTTAGTTCATACTAAGAGTGAAATTCTAATACAATCAGACTTTCGAAATCGAACTGCGAATACGAGCTTTTCGTTGCCTTTCCCTAGCGTTCACTTCAATCCTATGCGTCTCTCGGTATCGGCGAGAATATAGTCGTTGTTTCTCGCGTTGCCTCTCTCTATGCTCCGCTTGAACATCAATTGGTAAGGATTCCACATGAGATTGAAGTCTAGAAACGGGATGAGTAGGTTGAAATCTCTCTTGTGAAGGTGTCCATACCGTGCTTTGCGCTCGCGAGCTTTCTGTCGTACCTGCTCTGCTCTGCGTCGGTAACTTCGTTTCGCCTTCCTTCTTTGCCCCTCAAGCTCCTTCTGTCGAGCCCTTTCAGCCCTTATCCTCTCTTGTTCCTCTAGCCTTCTCTTACGCCTCTCTTCCCGAGCTCTTTTCTTTTCTTGTTGTTCTCGACGCGCCACGCTTTGGAAATGCTGTTCAAGTAGAAGAGCACGACGAGCACGGCGTCTCTCCTCGTCCTCTTTACGGATACGTGTAGATTCCATTATGGTCCACTCCTCAAATGTGTACTCGTTACCGTCGTCATCTAATACATGGTAACGAGGATGTTTCAGGCACCGCAAAGGCAGATTAAAGACCCCACTCACCGATAGCGTACCACTTTTCACCCTCAGGAACCTTCCGACAGGCATTCGGATCTATTGTGGCAGAGGTCAAGGGACCTTTGGGATGGCGGCCTACAAGAATTGGTCTGAGTGGTATAGCTGAGCATTCTTCGTTGAAGTCGTTCATAGGACTCGAGGGCGGTAAAGGACTTGAGGGCGGTAGTGGACTCGAGGGCAGTAAAGGGCTTGAAGAAGGATAGCAGTATGATGCGTCGTCAAAGGAGCCATTACCATCGTTGTTAGATTTAGGCTCCGGACGGTGAGACATGAAGGGAGACGCTCAACAGGAAGCGTAAAAAACCCGGTTGCAATCCTCTGATTCAGTTCAAAAAAGGAAATATATCCGGGAACTTTAGCGCGCAAAATTGCACTGACATACATTAGCTATAGACCTCATCCATCACTCCCGGAGCATGAAGCTACTATCTGAGAGGCACCAGCTAAGCCCTCTAACCATGTCTATCGACTTTGAAGCAAATCGGCTGAAATCTGGAGGCACAGACAATGAATTACGCCTAAAATGGTGAGAAACTCACCACCAATCCTCAATTTGGGGCGTATTGTTGAAGTTAAGGCACAACCATCAAGCCCCAGTACATCCAAATATCACTAATTTGTTATGTATACTTGTAAGTATCATTCTAGGGTATCTTTCCGGAAGCTGTAAACTTGAAAGGATATAAACCTGTATTGAAATGCAAGCTCTGTGTAGATTCCTAACGTCTTTGAACTGAAAGACTCTAACATAGTGAGAAACTCATCACCTACCAAGTGATGTTTCAGCTTCCTTAGTAGCTAAATAGTTCATTCCAGTACACGTATTAGAGACGTAGTAAAATCCTATTGACCAAGCCACAAAATATAACAAAATACAGATAGTACGCATACGTCTACTCGCAATCGTCCAAAACGTCGTCCAATGTAGCAAAGTTCCCAAGAGATTCTTTCCATCTACGACCATCCCGCTCTTCTTCATGCTTTCTATCTCGCGGCGTCAGAGAAGCAAAGAAATCCTCTTCAGTCCGAAACCCACGCTCAACAAACCGGAATAGATGCCCTGACGAGTATTGCGCAAACGACATACGATGCTCGTTAGGGCCAATCGCCACATTAGAATGTCGAAGGATGGCAGAGGGTAATAGAATGGTGGTCCCCGGAGGAAACTCGACCACTAAATGAAGGTCCCATAAGATGAGGTGACCGCCGGTCTTATAGTCATAGCCACTCTCCGTTGGACGAAGAGCGGTGACTGCGCAGAACCCATCGGGACGGTTCTCGAAATCGACGTGGTCGAGTGAAACGACTCGCGGCCCAAAATTGAATGCGGCAGCAGCAAAGACGCTGTTGTTATAGTTCCATCGTAGTGACGCGTCGTGATCCTGTAGATCCTTCTTATTCTGAGCATATATCCGCCAAATCTTTTCCTGCCATGCACAGAATGCTCCCGAACCATGACCAGCAATGCGTCGAAAGTCTGCATCTCCAAGAAGTTCTTCAATAACGGCAGTACTCTTCTGGTTTGCCTGCTTCCTGTTGATAGGAGCCTAACGTGGCGTTAAGCATACTGTGCGTCTCCCAAGTACAAACAACTGACCTTTAGACCGAGTCCGTTGACAACGCCAGTGTTGAGAGTAAATAGCTTCCCTCTTCAACTTCCGCTCTTCTGCTTGGTGGTAAACGCAACTCTTGGGCGCAACTTGACCATCTTGTCAGCAGCCCTAGTAGTCACGGCCCCCCACTCCTTATCTCGAGGATTGCTGACACAGATCGCCCACATTCGGTGCATCTGGTCAACAATTGGAATAGTGAACCTAGCAAGAGTTAGTTTGCGGCACCTTGGTTCGGCAGGTGAAGCACTTACGTTCCGTCCCACTGAAGAAGATCGAACTTGAAATGTGAGTGAGGCCCAACCATCTGGCTTAACGTATATTCCCCTGGCTGATAGCCGGTCCGGGAGTGATGGCCTGTGAAGCCGTTTCCAGATGCACGAAATCGACCGACGTCAAGGCATACCGTCTGACGGCGTTCGACGCTTGGTTCGATATGCCGGCGTTTTGTTGGAGGAGGTGGTTCGTAACTGGTCACGTCTTCTTTCTCGGCTTCACGTTTCCGCTTCCTGAGAATCTTGCTGCGCTGCTTTGATCGACTTTGTGTTCGCGGCGCGTCAGCATGTGATGACGGTCCGGGGAGAGGAGTACCTGGGGAACTTGCTCGTAACGGAGAGTGTGGGGGTGAGCTAAGCGGCGATTCAGAGAATATAGGATCCACTGCGTCTTGGTTGGCGAATGCAAGCTGGATGAGTGGCTCAAGTTCAATGGACGCAGAGAACCTGAAAGGCTGGATCTCTGCGGCCGACGCCATTCGTTGCCTGTCGGAGCTATCAGTATACGGTTCCAGAAAGACGCGTCTGATGAGATATGTCAAATGACAAAGATTGGAGGAGAATTTCAAAAGGTTCATTCGATTCGTCTTCTCCATTATTCCCGTGCTTCGAGTACAACAGAGAGTGCGCTATCATGAATGAACAGAGGACTGAAGTGCCTCACAAGGTGCAGTGGAGGCGTAAACGTACCAGATGAGTTGTGACCTGTGAGCAGGGATGAGGAACGAGCAGAGAGACGATTTCCAACCGGCGTTGCCCTGGTGACACGTGCTTTGTTTCTTTCTGGCGAGAAATTCCCACAATGATCATTTGATTTTTCAGTGGCTCTGGGTTGCCACATTCTTCCTCGTCTCTCTTGTCAACTCTTTACCCAAGTCATCGATGCAATCTCCTGCCCCCGTTCACGAGCCTTCGTTTGTCTTCTGCTTCCCTCACGGCGAAAAGTATGTGTCTACAGGTGGACGATATCAAAGAGAAGTGGAAGCGGGCGTATACCGGACGCCGTGAGTGCTCTTTATCTTCTGTTTTGGCTGATCCCACTGATCGGTGAAAAGTGTTTTCATGACAGGTCGAGTGGGACATAGTTCTACTTCGCTTGCTTGGCCTGTAAATTTCCAGGTGTCTTCCACTCAAAAGGCACGGGAAATCCTCCGTAGACTGCAGCCGCTGATCGACAGTTCACTGCATCTGAACCGCGAACCAACTCGACTCATCCAGTATTTCCAAGACTCTCGTTCGTTTGAGGGGATCTGTCGAGATATGGACGCCGATTCGGAGATGTTTTTTGCGTTCAATCGGGGAAAGTCGATTTGTCTGTACTACAATCGGCAAGTAATATCTTTCTTGATACTTTATTTCCGGTCTAATCAACGCCCTAGTGATTCAGCACGAGAGAATGTACAGAACACTACAGTGGTTTTGCCATATGTAACTTCCCATTCCTCTTTTGCCGGGGGCTTTTTCGCCATGCTCACGAAGGGCTCTGCTCCTCTTCACGATTGCATCGAGTCTCGGACATTTGAACTGGCGACGCTCCCAGCACCTCCTGCCTATACTCCTGATCCTGCTCCCCAAACACCCACTCCAGCCAATCGTACAGTGAGTACTGCGACCCCGACTCGCTCAACTCCTTCGACTGCTTCTACACCAAGTCGAGGCCAGCAAACGCCCCGTCGTCATCTGGTTGTAGAGGCGCCTGCTTCCACGCCACGGCGTCGTGAGTCGACTCAACAGCGGGGCTCGACTTCCCGGGATACAGACGGTGAGTGTTTGACATGCTCGTACGTGTACATTGTTTGATCAAGGACTTGCTGTAGATGATCTTTGGGCAAACCTTGAAGACGTGACAACGGGACTGAGACCAAGTCAAGAACAGATCTTAGACAGGATCCTCGGGGACGGTTCTGAAGACGACGATGACGTCCCGGATGTCACCTTTTTGTTAGGAGAGGAATGGGTACAAGCCTTTAGAGGCCTTGAGTTGGGTCCGTGGACGAGGATGTATCTACAGACCCACAAGTTTGGGTCGGTTAGAGCACGGGAGACAGTTCTAGCGTTCAACAGCTCGAACAATAATTTCGAAGACTTTGTACGTAGAATGCGTGATGTCAGACCCAGGCTCACCTCGGACGTGTTAACGATGTTGTATTATCTATTCCTTCGAAAGATGTAGCTGTATCTCGTTTCGATGTACCGATTGGAAAAATAAATATCTCTGTGAACCACATGTCAATATCTGAGTGAATCTGAAATATTCGGAATAGCGCAAAAACCATGATCAAAAAAAAAAAAATCTATCTCCGTTAACTTGGTGGTTCGGCCGCAGATTTGGGATACACCCGACTGTTCATCTCACCACTCCCTATCGCTCATGGTCCTGGTCACGAAGCTTGCCTCGAAAAAATTCAAAGTCGCCAAGGCGCTGCAGCATAAGCGTTCAAGAATCAAAGCCCCCAAGAAGAAACGTGCTCCTCTCGCACCAGAAGAACGCCTACGGATCCGGAAGAAACAAAAACAAAAATGGCACGAGCTGAACGAGGCAATAGAGGGGCTTGTCAACGACGTTAGGTCTCGTTGCGTTCAAATAGCAAGCGACTTTAGCCGCAAGCTTCGCTATGTGGAGGATCGAGTCTTTCAAGGCGGCGTGCGGATGGTTAGGCCCAAGAATCGGGTGAACGCGTTCAACGCGTTCAAGTCAATTGTCGCAAAGGAGAATAGAAAAGGTACATACGTCTTCTCTTTGTACACCCCCAGCACCACTAACAAAGTTGTAGATGGGAAACCAAAGATGACGGCTTCAGAACTAAGCCAAAAGCTAAAGGAAGAATACAACACGTTTACCGAAGAGAAGAAGGCGGAGCTCGTGGAAAGATTCACACAGGACAGGCAGAAGGAGGTCGCCGTCCCAAAGATTGCAAGTCGTGGGCTGACGCAGGAAGCCTCTGGCTTGTTGGCTAATATTGTTGGCTTGGTACGAGTCACCCACCTTGATATCCAGCCTTAACTTACTCATTATAGATTAAAACGATGCGACTTCGCGTCGGTGTCGAAGCCATCCTTCTTGTTACGCGTAATCGACCCGAACCATTTATGGAGCCATACTGGTTCATTACGAATAGGGCATACAGTGACTACTTAACTCTCGTGGCGAAGGGCGGCTTCAATCTGGAGAGAGTGGGCCAAATGATGCAGGCATTTGCGGTGGCTAAGTGTGAGATTGCAAGTGAGTAATCTTCCTTTACGTACGGATGGAATCAACTTACTCAATGCTGCTGACTAGATCTTCCCACTACTGCCAACCAAAAGGTCCGAGCGCTTCGCTCGTCAATCCGCGAGTCGCTAAGGAGCCAGGCGGAAGATTGCAAGCGGCAGCGGGGGACGTTGGATGAAGGGAAAGAGGTCAAAGTTCACTACGAGAACTTCGACAAGTTGATGACGTACGACCAAGGCATCGTGTTAGAGGGGTGGCCATTCAAGGAAGTCAAAAATCTCAGTGCTTTGTCTAGTTCTGTCCGCGACCTCCAGAATCTCCAGTCTTTGATCAGCAACGGCGAGTGTCGACTACGCCTTCTGTCTGACGACGAATGGGAGGCATTTCGGGTCAACTACGAGAAGCGAGCTTCTGATGGGGAGATATTGATACCACAGAGGAGCGAGCGATCAGATACAGGTGTAAAGCGGGGTCCGAGAAAGCAGAACGTGTCGAAGGTGGTCATCGACATCGGTGGTGTTCCTCCTGCGCCACACGATGCATCTGATGAGGTGGAAGTAGGAAGTCAGGACGAAGCAGGGGATTCGGGTGGAGATGAGACTGCTGAGGTGCCTACTCGGAAGTTGAAGCGTTCTGGATTGAAGCCAAAGCCGAAGACAGGGAGCACGTCGAAGAAGAGAGTCGTCGAGAGGGATTCTGAGAAGAAGGAGAGGAGACAGAAATCGAAGTCGAAGTCGAAGAAGTCTCAACTCATCGTCGAAGCGGAGGATGAGTCGGCAGTAGAGGTAAATCACCTCCCTGCCTCGACAGCTCTTCCCGACCCAATCTCTACACCCACTCCCAGCTCCCCGTCATCGGCAGCCTTCGTCAGGACGCGTTCTCCAGGAGCTGAACCGCCTTTTGATGATGATCCGCCAATTCGACCACGTTTCGAGGTTTTGAGTGATGATGAGCTTGGAGAAGTAGTTCAGGTGCCGGATTTCGGTGAAGCTGGGCCAGCTGCTCAGGTGATCGACGCTCGGACTTTCGATCCAAACACGAGTTTTGGTGCTGTACCTCCACTATTCCTTCCATCCGATGAACCCGAATTCCCCTTTGACCAGCTATTGTCTGTCGACCATCCATCGCCTAATATCATTCTCAACGCCTCTACTCCACCACCTCGCTTGCCTTCCCCTCAAATTGATCCAGCTCTTTTCAACATCGACACCCTTCCCCATCATGATTCCGATGCTGAAAACGATCCTCCGCCCTGGTTTGGGGTCGAAGGCGGATGTGCTGATGACGTTGAGGGGGCTGGGCATGGGGTCCTCGTTGATGGAGTTGGTCGGAGCAACAAACGTGCGCGGAGCGAGGTAGAAAATGATGTTGACCTTGACGTGCCTCTAGCCGAACGTCGGGCGCCGCGAGCGCGGAAAGGTCCAGCCCTCAAGTTTGCTGAGACCGAGTATTCTAAGATTCCCCCCAGGAAACCTCGTAAACTTGCATCGGGCGTTGGTCGAAAGACACAAAAAACTGATTCGTAACTTAAATCATGTATATTCATTATAAATATCTTATGCAAAACGTCTTTATCGCAGTGAAACTCATAGCTATGTGTACACGAACTGGAGTGAATAATAACAGGTAATGAGGTAGGGATTCACCAAGAGTGACTCAGGAGTGAAGAGTGGGCAAAGAGTCTTACTAAGAGTGAGGAACGTTTGGAAGAAGTGCTCTGAAAGAAGAAGCGCTCAGTGAAGAGAGAACTTGAAGGGGCCAACTTAAAAGGTATCTGGGTCAGACTGCCCGCGGATTTTACCCGCGGATGAAGAAAACGCGGGCAAAATCACAAAGTTGTTGGATCAGATGGGCCTGACGCGCCAACTGATTTGTTGCTTAGGGTGGGAACCTTAGGTGGAGCCGGTGGGTTGGTTTTCCCACTAGTATTCTGCCACCTTCTGAACACCTTGTGCCATATCAGCGCATTCATCCATTGCGAGGACCACGCAGCATACTCAGCCATCTAGACGAAACGACGCACCGCCAGTTAACGATGGCATGTCAGCACACGAGTCGATGCTTGTCACAGTGGGATCACAACGCTACGTTCGTCGACCAGTCGCCCTTAGCACTACGGCCGCGTCAGCCCCCACGTATAGCGTTCGAGATACCAAGATTATACTGTACTAGCGTCACGGTCCCCGCTCTAATTATTCTTCTCATATCAAGGTAGCCTGCGAGCGATTGAGTCTGCCTAGGTGATCTACATGTGCTGCACCTTATTTTTGGAATACCATCTTCAAGTATAGATTTGTTTGGATATTTCGGAGACACCATGATTGTTAGGCTTCATTAGGAAGATTGTGGGGCGACACACAAGGTCGAGTATGAGCGCATTCGAACCCCGTGCAGTAGAAGGAAGACTGCGAGTACTGTAACGACAATGGGAGCTACTATGACTCCGCGTTATGACATGGTCTATTTAGAGAGAAGATGCCGAATGAAACTGGCATACCTTGAACCTCCAAGGCACCACTGGCATGGAAAGGGAGTGAAGATACGGAGGTATTTCAAAGTTAGGACGTAACACTGACCCAGAGGGGGCGGAGCCTAACCACTGTCGTCATCGATGAATGTTAGATACCCTTGCTTGCGATGATTCTGAATTCGACAAGGGGACATCAGTTACCGCCAGCACCGGGAAGAGCACGAGGAACGAAGTTTCTTAAGTATCCGAGGATAGGCAGTGAAGTCGTCAAGGTACTTGTTATGCCAGAAGGTTAGAACATCCAAGAGTCCAAGAGTCCTGATTACGCATTAATACAATATCGTCTTGGTATCCCGAGCACTATATGTCGGAACGGTTACTGCATCACTGCCCGTATTGTCTGATGGATGAATAAAGCGCCACCGAGAGCCCACTGTCACCAGAGTTGGCTCGTATTCCGTTATGTCGGCCATTTCCTGTGCCGTTTGCTGCTGGGTCGGTACGGACGGTGTTGCAACAGCCGACATGGCTTGAACTAATGTGCAGGGGCTTAGTAAAAGTGAGGATATTCAAGAAAAGCCAGCATACGAGGTAGTAGAGCGCCCGCGCGTCTCCTCTTTTGTCTGTGGTATAGAAGAAAAGCTGCAACGGATACAAAGACTACGAAGGCAGCGATGGCTCCACCAAATATGCCGCCTATATTAGTCTTAGCTCCTGAAATCGAAGATGGAGTGGTGCTATTGGTCGCATGGGTTGCTGAGCCAACTGGAGGGCCGTCTGATGGCACTGTGACAGGTCCACTTGCTATAATCCTGAGAAACGAGAACGGATGATCCTGGCTAGCCCAAATGACATTCATTCGCAAGGTGTGGTTTCCATCTACCATGACGGTGCACCTAAAGATGCTTTTCTCTTCAGTTGAATCCTTGAAATCCATCTGGGTACTGGAAGGATCACATGCATCCAAGGATATGTCGACAATAGGACCGTCGCCCATATCCGAAAACTTTCCTGCTTTTCCATATACTTCAACGGAGGTACCTAGTCCGCTATCAGTTTAGAGAGAGGATCCCTTTGCGATGGAAGTACCTGGGGACGCTTCAAATGTGGTATTAGCTTGCGCGCCGTCACTGTCTGCGTTGTGATTCGCCGATGCAAACGAGTTGAATGGTCGAGTATTCCAAGGAGGGTCTGCAGAATACTGCATCCGGAGGTCGGAGTCGAATATCGTCAGGATTGACATCAACGAGTATGAACCAGGCCTGTCAGGAGAGTATCTTAAAAGAAGTGTGACTATACGTGGGTAGCGCAAGCGAGGGAGGACCGACTGCTGGTGTCGATATGGAAGCGATCTTTTAAAAATAGCTAATTTAGCATCATTGCGAAGAAAGGCGTGCAGTGCAGATCGTCTGTAGCTCGTGAGACGAGACATTCATGGATGCTGACAGACAGATCTCGCCCTACAGTTGATGTCGGTGATCCAAAGTTCAGGATCTCGGTAATGGTAAGTATCTATAATGTCGTGATACAGAAGTAGCTTCAACAGGCTTCAACGTGGCTTGCTCCTGAAAGATCGACGTTGCCGAACAGGATGATACCGAAGTACATTGAAATTACCGCGACGCCGTACCTAACACCGGTCTATTCAAGATCAAAGACGTCGTCGTCATCCTTGCGAGGAGATGCCACCTTGTACAAAAGGTCTTTTGCATCGTTCGTTTTTTGTATAGCACCTATCAACAACACGGGTTTGAGTAGGGTTTCAAGCACTGATCCTGCGACATCTCACCTGATTGCGACAGACGAAGTTCAAGGGTAGCTGTTGAGAAGGTATCACTATTTCCAAGTTCCTCGAAACCTATCAGCCTGCAAAGGAGGCATCAGCTATCTGTGGGTCGAGGCAAGTTGTCAGTCTGACCTATCCTTGGCTATCCCGTTCACAAAGCAAATGACGCAGGGTAGAACTTTGATCTGGAGCTTTTCGACGAGCCACGGGATATTTTCCACGAAAACACGACTAAACCGCGTGTTGAAGTACTTGGGCGCCAGTTTCTATACTATGCTCAGCACCTTGAGCCTTCGGAGGAGAAAACGCGGACGTACCGCGAGATGTTTGTCCATGATCTCACATCTCTTGAAGTTTGGATGATAAAAATGTATCACGCATCTTGGCTCATTGCTGGAGCGAAGTTAGCATTAAGATTCTGCTTTGTGTTCTAGGCATTCCTCACGCAGTTATTCTCACAACCTCTTTCTCGTCCGTGATCTCTGTATACTTCCCGTGGTGGTCTTGTTTCATCTGCTGGATTCGGTCCATCCTGATCAGCGAGTTTAGCTAACTGTCTCGCGTGACGACAAATATACTTACTCTTGCTTGAGCACAGCAAGTCCTTGTTCCCGTATAGCAGAGTTATCATCGTTCTCGATTTCAGCTTCCAATTCTGCAAAGATAGCATCTTCGTCTTCGTCTTCTTCATCGCGTCTTCGTCGGTGAACATTATTGGGCTCTACGAGTCGGGAAGCAAGAGATGCGACTTTGGGATTGCTACATCAGAGACTTCAACGTCAGAGACCCCGTAGTGATAGTCGGAGTACCTGTCCATGAAATGTGAGGGATGGTCGTGGTAGAGATCAAAGAGCGAACGGCACTGCACGACACTTTTTCCACGCTCGTGTTTCCTGTCACACAAGACCACCTTCTCGTGGCGAATATCAGCGCCATGAAGAGGCATGTCCCTTCCCCTGTTGCAGCCGAAATGCCCACGAAAAAGGCCAAAATAGTGGAAACAGTTACGGAACAGCAATCACAACTCGAGCCTACTGGAGACGAACAGGAATGGACCAAGGTTGAAAAGAGGAAGAAAAAGAAGATGAAAAAGGCAGAGGTCAAGCTGGATACAAGTCAACCTCGCTTCATGTATTCCAATGCTGAGATCACCAAGAGGAATCATGCTGTCGGTATTGAGGTATGTATTCTGCAAATTGTCCGAGGATTTCGTCTGAAATGATTGCAGGAAATACGCGATTTGGCTCTTCATATCATCGCGGATGCCCCTCCTCCAAACTGGTTGAGGGTTGAGGTGCATATCCTCTCCTTGTCTATTAGTATTTCTCTTATGATTCCTTGCACAGAATGCAGACAAGATTCCAAAGGTCGTCGCTGTTCTCATTCCAGGTCTCACACCGGAAATTCTGTCTTTACCACCTCTTCCCACTTCAGCAATGTCAAACCCAAACCTCCCCATCTCAATACCTTTGCCACCAAGAGCCGAGCCAGGTACTACACAACCTGGAGTTCCCTTCATCGCTAGCACATTCAGCCATGCTTGCCCCACACGAGCGCCGGGAGACCACATGCGTATGCATAGCGTTCTCTCCACCTTTTTCAGCGGCCCTATCAGTAGTACCGAGAAGAAGAGAAGGATGGCCGAGAGAGAGATGTGTAGGTGCCCATACCCCTTGAAATCTGACTGTATTAAAATATGTTTTTGAAGCAGAAATTTTCGCAAACAGGGATCCTTCGCAGTATATCCTCACTCTGGATCAGATGGTAGAGAACGATTACCCTATACCCTCTTACATGGCCGACGTCTTCCAAAAGTCACCTGGGTGGGTAGAGACCCCTGAACAACCGAAGGAGTCTTTATTGACACCAGACGAAGGGAAGCCTAAACGGAAGATATACAGCATAGACTGCGAAATGGTCAGTTCTGGTTCAGTCGTGCCACGCATTTCCCTTACTCACCTAGAGTAGTGTTTGACCGAGGATGGCAAGGAGCTGACGCGAGTGTGCATGATCGACTTTGATACGGGAATAGTCGTGTACGACAGACTGGTCAAGCCTGGAAAGCCTGTGACAGACTACCTCACTAGGTGTGTTTCTATCTTGTCTTTCGTAATGCTCTCGAGACTAATGTACCTTCAGGTGGTCAGGTATCACGGCTGAAGCCCTTGCAACGGCTACCACCACTTTCTCTGAAGCACAAGCACACATACTCCGTATCTTGAGTCCACCATCCAAAAATCCCTTCTCAACCGGGAAATCGCCGCCTGAAACACCCACGCCTATTCTAATTGGTCACTCTCTGGAGTCAGATTTGAAAGCTTTGAAGATATGTCATCCTTTCTGTATCGACACCGCGATCATCTATCATCATCCTCGCGGACGTCCACTCAAACCTGGCCTCGCCTGGCTTACCAAGAAGTGGTGTAACCGTGAAATACAGACACGCGGTGAGGGCGGTCACGACCCTGAAGAGGATGCCAGAGCATGTTTGGAACTCTTACAAAAGAAGCTAATCGAAGGGCCTTCCTTTGGAGAGTTCAAGACAGATTACGAGAGCATATTTGAAAGGATGAGCAGATCGACGCGGAGGGCAGGTGGAGGTGTGGGATCTATCAAAAGTGCTGTTGTCGATCATGGCAATCCTCATATGATGCATGGCAACAAGGCTACGACTAGCATTGGCTGTACGAACGATGAAGAGGTGTTGAAAAATATCCTGGAAGCGATCCCCTCACATCATTTCCTGTTTGCACGGTTCATGGCGTTGGCTCATCTACAAGGATGTGAGTATACAATTGTTACATCGCGTCCCGCGTACTGACGGATCTCTCTTAGGGGTGACACCAAAAGCGAGCCAGGACGTACCACCGCCTGAACCTGTCCCTACCCCGACTTCAGAAGATATAGCTGCTGCTGCCACTACGCTCAACACTCAGCTGAAGGCACTACATGCCTCACTTCCTCCCCGCACCGCCTTAATAATATTCACTGGACATTCAGATCCGCGTCGCATGTCTGCCCTCAACCAGCGGAAGAATGTGTTTGAGAATGTTATACGGAACGGCACCGCGGTGCAAACTTTACAACCTGCAGAACAGTGGTCGACAAGTGATTCTCGGTCGTTGGAAGAAGCTGTGGAGCTGGCAAAGAGAGGTCTCCTGTTCCTCGGGGTCAAGTCGTGATCTTTACTGTGGAGTCTGGGACCGTATGTTGATACATAATTCGGTTTTTACACGATGATTGCATTCAATATATAGTCCCAATCATCATCATCCCGACTTGCTAAGTGTCTACACGGAATAGAGGTCATTGGTGGTACTGATGTGCCGCCGTAGAGCTTCTCTACTAGAGGTTTAACTGTGGAATAATTTTAGTGCTGAGGCCAGATCTACAAGATGTACGAGAATACCTTTTTCGAGCTTCTCGTAGCTTTGATTCACAGAATAGAAGCACCTCAGTGAAAGGGTTGATGTCCAACACCTCTGAAGCTCGCTCACTCCTTTGAGGAGTTGGGCCACTTCATCGAAGGATCCTTCTTTTGAGTATGGTTCAGCAGACTGGTCTAGGTGTCCGAAGTTCACTCTGAATCTCACCTTGCGTTTTCAAGCATAGGATAACACATGCACTCGAGTCGTCTTTCAAACAGCTGGCCTCAAAGTAAACCGCAGTATTCCCGTGCTGAAACTTATCTGAAGAACGATAATTAGCCTCATAAAGAGTGGGGTGCGGTGACATACTCCGTATGAATCTCGCGTCGGTAAGCTCCTGGACTAGACTTCTTGCAGAAACAGGTTCGCCACTATCTTCATCATCCTCAGGTACCCAAGCCCTCCCGGTGTGGTATAACACCTGCTTCTCAACCATGGCACCCTTGGGGAGCGCCTTCACGACAGCGAACATCCTAACCGCAGACTGTCGATGTCGAAGTTAACAGCAAGTAATTCAATCGATGCCACCCCTTACCTGATCCCCACTATATGCTTCTGTAGCAAAGCGTACAGCATTCAGGTTGGCAAGGTCGTCCAACCAGTATATCGACGACTGGTTACATCCGACCCAGGAGTTCCTCAGCACCTCCACCACCCTATCCACATGTTGGAACACCAGCGCTGTTTCTGTGGCCAATGAGGGAGGACTTGGGAGCGTGATACTACTGGGCATTAGCCCAATTTGTCCCGATATAAATATCCTCTCCCCAACCTGCATGATGGTTAGCTGACCCTAGAAGCGCGACGAAAGGATCACTAGCCGTGATAGCCTGAGAGTAAGGCCCGATATTAGCAGGGGCCCAGTAGCTTTGACTCTGCACATGTAACGCTTGCCGTTCCTCTTTCCTTCCGGAATTCTGCGTATCTTCGGAGAACGCGACGCAGTCCAAGCGAACCCGGACATCTTTTGGAAGATCGACGGCGACACAGGCCCGTGCCGGCGGACTCGTTCCAAAGACAGAGGAATAAACAGCGTTCACCCGAGGGAAGAAATCCATGGATGATAGAAAGAGATTGATGTTCGCACTTTGAGAAAGACCGATCCCGTAGGACGAGAGGCGTTCTTAAAGAAATGAATTGGTTATCGACCTTATAGAACATTGGACTCACTCTCCAAAAGATCGAAACAGCCACGGACTTCATCCTCTAGGCTACGGTTGTCTTTGTGCCCAACTTGGACATTGGTTACTGTGACCCATCCCTGAAGTTGGTGGTCGCAAGTCTCCGTCGATACATCAAAATCGCGAATCAAGGACTCCTGTGCTCGAATGCCATTGTTTGGAAGATCTTTCTGGAATTGCAACACGGCATCCTCGATGACTTGGTGATCTTCATCTATTAGAGGAGGGACATGAACATTGATCGGTAGAATCTGTTGTTTTGGCTCCAGAGATGCACTCTTTATGCGCAAATAGGCCACTGTCGCGAAATCGTTGTCGGAATGAATAACAGTTTCGACGTCGTTTCTGGTTGTGAAGGTTAAGAGCAGGTTCAGCGGAACTAGTACGAGAGACGAACAGGATTATTCGAGATTTGAATAGGGGGCAATCGAGTGTCAAGCTTTCGTACTCGCCACCTTCTCCGCAAACATGGGACCCATATAGTTGGTTCTGACGACGATACTTAAGATAACAAGAAAGTCTGGGGATGAACGGACCAACCAGTTTAAGTAGAGTAGGCCGCATTTCTGCCAGTGTTCGGCCGAGATGTTTGGTGGTTAAACCAATACCAGCGACTTTAATGAGTATTGCTTCCAGCCCTGCATCGATCATTTCTGAGAGCAACTCTTCCTGGCTCCTTTGCCACAGATAGCACAGACATGTCAAGGAAAGACGGCGACAGCTACGGTGCGATGAGTCTATATCAGTGCCCGATTCTTCGGGAGCGCCTCACACATGTTCAACTCGCACACGTTGATAGTTTGACAGAATTGCACCAACAGAAACTCCCTGGACATCCGGATGGTGTACCTATGTCATTCTTAAAATTAGGAAGAGGTATATTTTGAGCTAGATAGAGACTCACTTTCACGGTTGATAGTAAACCATACAAGTCCTCTGTCTCATCTCCTTGCACCCCGTCCGAAGAAGTTCGCGTCCCGTACTCTGATCCTTGTTCGACAGCGCTGCCAGCTATGACTCTTCTGTACAAAGGGACATCCAATGCGCGTGCTACGAATTCTATCGCGTCTTGTCCAACGGTTTGATAGAGATAAGAGTCGAGCTCCTCTAGGGCAAAGTATCAGGAGCAATCGTCATGACATGCCCATTTTGTCGGACCTTTTCCTTGCTCTGGACGAAGAGACGCGGCCGCTACTAGTTGATGACCATTCTTGTGACAATGAAGAAGATTGAAGCAGCTGTCTTTACCACCACTCAGTAATGCAACATACTTCATGGCTGGCAGAAGAGATCAGATTTTGGGAGACACGTGGAAAAAGATTTTGCTTGATCAGATTTAGATTGTTGAGTTCTTGCCGGCTGACTCGATACCCTTTAATTCTCGTCTTTCACGATGCCCACCGTCGCAGTCGACAAGGCCGAACTCTGGGAAAGACTTGGTCAAGAATTCTGTGAGTTTCGCTTCGTGAACTTTTCACAAGACTTTTCTTAACTTTACTTGGCTAGCAACAGAGGATTTCGATGCTCTCTGCTTCGAGTATGGACTGGAACTAGACGAAGATGTGCGTCCGATCCATCAATAAGTATACTCAAATACCGAGATGACTCGTATCATAGACTACGGAGGAGGTCAATGAAGCGATCAAGAAAGGTTTACCTGCTGAACGCCCGGTGCGCATCCCAGTGTTCCTCAAGTTTTCTTATGCTAAAACCTGTCACTACTAGCAATTGAAAATAGAGGTTCCTGCAAATAGGTACTTGTTCTGGAGCTTTTGCAATCGAATATAATCTGAATCCCGGCAAGATACGACTTACTCTGCATTGAAGGAATTGCCCGCGCACTCAAGATTTTCTTGTCGAAAGGAGATGCTCCACGCTACAAACTTGCTCATCCCCCAGGAGGTGAATCCAGCTTGCTTCAGATGAACGTTGACCCAGAGGTACTTTCCTCAATGTACTCGAGCAAGGCCAAATCGACTTACACTTGTTACGACAGACCAAGAAAATCAGGCCGTTCATTGCATGTGCAGTTCTTCGAAATATCAAGTTCACCCCAAGGTCATACGCTTCTTTCATTGAGCTACAGGACAAGCTTCACCAGAACATTTGCCGGAGAAGGCAGCTCGTTGCCATCGGTACCCACGATCTGGACACGATAAAAGGACCTTTCCGTTATGAAGCTCGACCTCCCAGGGACATCAAGTTCAAACCCCTCAATAAGGATAAAGAATACACTGCTGAGGAGCTCATGACTGTTTACGAGGTACGCATACAGTATCTTTCAAGAGCGTCAGCTCAAGATTTCGCAGTCAGATAAACAGCTCTCGCGATACCTCCACATCATACGCGATTCACCCGTATACCCGATCATATATGACTCTGAGGATCACGTCCTTTCCATGCCCCCAATCATAAACTCGGAGCATAGTAAAATTACCTTGGATACCCGAAATGTCTTCATCGAATGCACCGCAACAGATCAGGTTAAACTCGACATTGTCGTCAACATGGTGGCTACGATGTTCTCTGAGTATTGTGAAGAGCCTTTCATGTACGTCTGTTTTCGTGCAATTCTCTGCGATCGAACTAAGCGTGACGCTAGCATCGAGCCGGTCAAAGTGACAATGCCAGACGGCCAATCGCGAATCACACCAGACATCTCCGAGAGGAGTATGCTTGCTCACACGTCATATGTGAACGCTTGCACAGGGCTTTCTCTCAAGACCGATGAGGTTTCGAAGCTGCTTTCCAAGATGTGTTTGTTCCCCACCCCCTCCTCTACCAATGCCGATGAGATTCAGGTCAACATACCCGCCACACGTCCTGACATCTTCCATGAATGCGACATTATGGAAGACGCCGCTATCGCTTATGGT
Source organism: Paramarasmius palmivorus (assembly GCA_037176845.1). Lineage (NCBI taxonomy): Eukaryota > Fungi > Basidiomycota > Agaricomycetes > Agaricales > Marasmiaceae > Paramarasmius > Paramarasmius palmivorus. The sequence goes on along the minus strand of JAYKXP010000003.1, from coordinate 1,067,859 downwards.
TTCAACAATCTGCCACACACTTTCCCCGCCACCACGACGGTCGGGCAACCTTCAGCGATCATGAAGTTGAGTGACATAATAAGGCTGGAGTGGGCATTGGCAGGCTGGGTCGAAGTATTGCCTCTCACTTTAGTACGTATCGTTACAGCCAGATGTAGAATCCAATCTGATTGCTACCTTTTCAGTGTTCTCACGAAGAGAACTTTGCCTGGTTGAACCACGAAGACGACGGGAAGTCTGCAGTGAAGATCGCCAACCCAAAGACTTTGGAATTCCAGGTCGTACGCACGACTCTGATCCCAGGTTTACTCAAAACCATACGTGAAAATCGCTCGCACGCCCTACCTATCAAAATCTTTGAGACTGGTGATGTAGTCTTCAAAGACTTGAAGCGAGAAAGGCAGTCCCGAAACGAGAGACACGCGGGAGCGGTCTGGTGTAATAAGACTGCAGGGTTCGAGATTGTCCACGGTGTGCTAGACAGAGCGATGAAGATGCTTGAGATTCCTCGTATCAGTAGTACCGACTTCAAGGCTGATACTGGGTATTACTTGAAGGAGACTTCAGGTGAGGTTGATTCGCCCTTCTTGGGCACACGCCAGGCTAATTTATCGTCGTCTTAGATCCCATGTACTTCCCTGGGCGAGCTGCTGCCATCTATTACCGCGCGCCTGCCCAGAAACGTTCAAAACTCCATAAGCTCAAACATAGCGTTGAGGCCGCTCTTCACACCAGTGACCACGACGATATCGTTTTGGGAACGCTTGGCATCTTACATCCTTCCGTGCTGGAGAAATTCGAGATCCAGTACCCGTGTTCTGCGGTCGAATTCAATATCGAACCTTTCAAGAAGGAAATGCAAAAGATCTGGACGAATGACGAATGAGCAGATATAGAACGAGTAAATGTAAAATAGAGATGTGATAAATGCTAATCACATTCAAAGCACGGAACCATTAGTATTACAGACGCATGGACGATACAATATCTTAAACCACCCTGCAGACACTACCATATCCGATGAGAGATTGAATACAGATGAACGGAGCATAACTCTATCGAAAAAGAAAACCCACAGAAATCGAACCAAGATCGAAGAGTAAATCAATGTCCTCAAGGATACTCTTCCTTCAGCACCTGCATTTCGCCTAGCCTTCTTCGCATAGCTTTCTCCGTTGGTGTTGGTGAGACCATACGGGCCAGGACAGCACTGTATAGAAGTCACGATTAGCGGGAAAGTCATTGTCAGAAGTATTTGAACAAATCATACCCAAATAACGTGCAAAGCCCCCCAAAGCGAAGGACCCAAGCAACACCATTCTTACCATAGTAAGTCGAGTCTCCCTCAGGATCAACGCCCTGCTTTCCATCCACGATACGGAAGATTATGCTTGTTGCAATGGCCACCTAGATGATGTTGATCTATACTTGAGGACGAGGGGCATCGTAAGAGCAAATTACGTACCACAAACTGTGGAACCACTATAGCCAAGTTATGGACACCAAGAATAGTACCACCAGCAAGGGGCTTCGCTGACGAGTGTTCATCCACCGCACTCTCGTATTCGTCAAACGACCGACGTCGAGGTAACAATGGGCGGCGCTCGTTATTATTGCATGCTTCTTCTGAAAAGTTGCGACGTATTCCTGGGGAAGAGACGGCTCGACTGTGCGATGGTCGTCTTGGCGGAGGTGTAGGCTGTGAAAGCTCCTTCAGCAGCTAAAAATGACATCAAATTAGATGACGACACGGAACAGCGACGAAGCCACTGACTTCCATGATGATCGCGAAGGGGGCCCACATTGCTACCGCCCAACAGATACCGACTAGACTGATGAAGACCGTGGCCTGGAATACAGCAATAATAAGCATATCAGATGATTCGGGGAAATTCGAAGACACATACAGCAGCAACTGTCTCGATAAAGAACGTCGAGAACGTCAGAATGGAGAAGAGGAGTAGTGCTCCAGTCCAGATATTCCTCAAAAGGAAGGGCATCATGGGAAGACGCAATGGTTGGCCTTTACGCGCCGCCTCTGCTCTCCATTCACGAACCATGTTCCGAAGGCGAGTGATCTCCGCATCTTCGTCGACATCACTCTTGTGTCCCATGAGACGACGATCACGGTTTGCTAAGTGAGGTAGTACCGTGCCAGCAATCACCGCCACTATAATTCAAGGTTTATTAGGTTCAGATAGATGCCAGAATGGCAATGACTGACCAATACTGTACAAAAGCATCGCGAATTCGCCTGTTCGGGTGGCAAGGTCCGGATTGGGTTCCTTGTTCAGTTCGTGTGCCATCACTTGACCCATATATGTCGTCCTAAGAACAGTCAAGCGAGAATCAGCGGGTTCGGGATATGATGACTTACGAGTAGAACAAGAAAGGGAACCTAAGAAACAGCATGAGATTACAGATCTGGAAAAGATAACAGGAAAATCGTACCATCCCATAAAAGCAAAGAACTGGACATAACAAACTCGACGAATGGGGCGAGGGAGGTTGACGATAGCAGTATATATGTTACCCAATACCTCTCGGAATTTGCTAAAAATTGTCAGTTTGTGTTCGGTCTCCACAACTTGGTAAACATACTTCTGTCTCCCAACAGTCGTTCTTTCTTCCTCTTCGTGTGAGATGCATGTAATCCAAACCGTGATCACTAGTATCACGATACAAATGACACAGAACTTTCTGAACTGTTTCCCTCCCAGTAAATTTATGATTGGCAGTTTGTCCAAGGGTAGAAATCCTAGAAACAAATTAAATACGTCCTAGTGACAGCAAGAATGTGCGAACCGAAACCGAAGCCTATAATGTTCCCGGCGTGAGTCATACGCCCGTGCCACGCGTTACCAGAGTTCAGTTGGGTTGCGGGTGTTATATCCAGGAGTAGATTTCGCAATGAGGCCTGGAGGGCATTCAGGGCAAAGTCGAGGATATAAAAGGATGCGATTGCAAGTCCAATGGCAGTGTTAGCTGCCTGTTGTGCATGTCAGTCACTGGGGCCTTAATGAATGCCTTACGACGTACCAGCTTCTTCCGTCTCTCATCCCAGTCTCCTGCCCCGACTCTAAACAGATCTACGAAGAGGTCTGCTAATGCTTCACAGTAGGCCAAAACGAATGTTGAAATGACGAGGGCGACGGTCGCGGTGACGATCCAATATCTTCTTCGATACTTTGACGTTGACGAGTCAGAGATTGCACCTAGTAATCTCGGTTAATGACATTGCAGGCAAACAAACGCTGGCAGCTAACCGATCACAGGTTGTGCAATGAGGCCACTGAGAGGACCAGCGAGCCATACAAGTGATGTCAGTTGCTCACTGAGCCCGAGTCCCAGTAGAAATGGTGTCCCGTATCTAAGTAATGGTCAACAGTCAGCCTGCCTGCTGTCTCCCACGTTCCTACGACCACATACCCCAGCTCGACAGTCCATACTATCTGAGCACCCAGCATGGATATACTGAGTGTAATCAGATTCCATGTTGTCAATCGACGTTTGGTCGTTGACCTGGAACCATCCTTCCCGTTCCCTGGCGTTGTATCTTGCTCCGGTACGACCGTGTTTGTGTCAGCTTCGTCACTGTTCCTTGGTGAGATTCGAGGCCGTCTTGAAGGCCATGGAATCTGGGTTGTGGGATCTTCTGAATTGGCGTCCGCTGCCGGGTGTAGCATGTCAAAGGAAGGTTCACGAAGAAAGCGAGTACAACATTCCAATTATATACTTCTTGGAAATGTGCTCATTTCATAAGATGACCGCACCACGTCGCCCTTGTTCGGGTTTTCCCGAAAGTAATACACCGCTCTGTCTGGCATCTTCCGTAGAACTCGTTACTCGGGTTGTACTCGGTAGTAAAGCGCTTGTACATTCTGGTCGAATAGATAGATAAATAATAATACATGCTTGTGGGCGGTAGCAGAGAGTCCAGGGAAGCTATGCAGACGGTACTCATACAAGTGCGGGTGTAAGAACGAAGGGAGATGATACAGAGCAAAATTCAACGACAACAATGGAGAAGGTACAACAAACACAGATTATACTTAGCCGCGGAACGAGGCCGCTGATAACCCTCTTCTATGACTATGACTCGATGCCAGAGCGTCTAAGGGTTTCGATATAGGGTTAGGGAATCCCATCCGTCGTCCAACCGTTGCAGTCGGTGTACTGTTATCTTCAGCTGGAAGTGGTGGTTCGGGAAACTGCGCATATTGACTCGGCGGTCCCGTGTAGGTTTCTGAGTCCCCTGCATGGCCGTTGCCGTTCGTTATCCGTAAGGACTTCGAACTTGACGGTGAACGTGCCAGAGAAGTTGTGTGATTAAAGGTGTGGTATGTTGACACATTGGGTCGTGATGAAGTGGGGTTGGTTCCAGATCTAGTGCGGCTTTCTGGAAGCTCGGGTTCCTGGGATCGTAATTGCGACGCTGATATCGATGGTCGCAACCGTCTTGGCGTTGTCGAACCACTCGTCGGGAATATACCCAGTGAGGAGATATTGTCCCCATTGGCGGATGGTGCTGATGTGAACGAACCGTTCGCAGATCGGTTATCTGTTGACGAACTCTCGCTCCTGTTCCTTCTCATGTACTTCTCCATCGCGTCAAGGTCTCGTTCCCGTACTCTTGACGCTAATTGAGACAAAGCACTAGAAGGATTCGCAGGCGGATTTAATGCACCCGGGAAGTTGGCGGCGTATGATGTATGAAAGTGTGAATGATGCGAAGGGGACGAGGAGGTTGATATCGAGGACTGAGAATGTGGTGTTGGTGCTAAGCCTGTACTCTCATCACCGCTATCTGATGTTGTGGTAGTACGACTAGTTCCTGAACCGCTCCGTGTTCGGGGAATGGGTGAACGGATATCTCGAGCTCTTGATGGACTTGAGGTCGCTGTTGGTGGAACTCCGCCGTGGCCCAACTCGCTACCGCGGCTCGCAGCCTGAGCATAAATAGCCCTTCGGGACTTTTTGTTGTTTTCGAACTGTGACCTTGCTGCATCTTGTAGGGTATCTCGTGTGCTAATTCTGTTCCGAGGACACGTGAAAAACAGATACGAAACATGAAGCTCTAGCCACATACGAGTATGCATAATCTGAGGCTGTGAAGCCTTCATCGTTTCTAGCAGAATATTGACATCCTCTTTCGATGAGAAGTTGTACGACCTATGCAGTGCATTGCGTCATTAGAAAACGGTCTGGAACTCTGGACAAAAGAGCGGCGTACCGGTATGTGTCCCCATGCACTAGCGCTGGAAATGATAATGAGTGATTTTGAGAACTGTAGAAAGGGTGGTTCGTACTAATGAAGTGGTGTGTTGCCTTGATTGTCGGTCAAATTTAGGTCGGCTCCTAGATCGCACAACATCTAGATTCCGGAAAGGACATTTAGGGCTATATGGCGAGACGAATCGTACGACAAGACACACCCTAACAAGTTCTTCGTTTCCCTTTAACGCAGCAACATGTAGGGCAGTCTTTCCGTGAATATTTGCCCAATGTATGGTTTTGGGGTAGTGATCGAAGTACAACCGCGCCATCCGTAGGGCAGCTCCGTTCACCAACGAAGATGTGTGGTCGGCTAATAACATGAGAATTGTGTTGTTTTCCGAGTCCTGGGCAAGGGGTTGAGGTCAGAACGACCTCAAAGAAAGCCGAGAAGGGTAATAAGCACGACGCACCCGACTGCACTCGTATTGATCATGCCCGTTCTGGAGAAGAAACTCAAACGTCTCCTCATTGCCCAAGACTGCTGCCCAGCATAGGGAAGTGTACCGACGATGCGTAGGATCCGGATTCCGTTGGTCAGTTCTCTGAACAAGGCGTTTGACCAGAAACAGATTGTTCTCTGCAACGTTGCTGAGATCAAGGAAACCTCCAGAACGAAAACGAACAAGCTACACACCTTTTACAGCTCGTCTTAACCGTGCACCAGGATCTTTTTCAGCCATAGATAGTGGGAGAAGGAAGAAAGGAATATGAGGCCGAATCCAATGGGGATATGAGGGCAAGGAACAGAAATGCAGTGTAGTATGTACAACTCCGAGTTCGGTTTTGAATCGTCCGCCACTTTCCAACGGACCACCATTTGCCCCTCAATCTCTATATAAGCTATCCACAATTTCTCAGGTTTTTTGAGAGAATCATGCCTAAAATTATCTCACGTAGCGCAGTGTCTGCGTCGACAGACGGTAAGCATATGGTCTTCCCCAAATTTTCCTTGAACAGTCTAGCTGACATTCCGCTCTACAGCTCAACCAACGGCTTCCTCGGCTGCTGCATTACGCGTGTATTGTCCGTACATCTTCGGTTTCAATTATCCGCCGTACCGTTTGATTGATTTATTGTTCATTTAGATTGCATTTGCGGAGAATTTATTGTACGTTTTTCCTCAGAAACCGCTCTTCCCTGCTGAATGACTTACCAATAAACCCATGGAATTTGTAGCTTGTGATTGATAAATCTCTGTCCTCGCTTCCTCGCCGGAAGACAGACAACTCGTTCGTTATCAGGTGTCAAAGTACGGACCTGGCTCCAGCAAGGGTATTCAAGCTAAACGCAGTGGCGGGTGATGCTGTTCTGATTGAAAGGTACGCCCGAAATGCTTCCTTGTCGTATAACTGTCACTCAGATAAGACTCTTTGCCACAGGCAAGGTGGACACGAAAGACAGTACAGGTTCTGCTGCCCTCGGTGTGCCCTTCCTGTTGGGTACCAGCCAACGCCCGCCCCGTTTGGCAAAACTGGCCCTTTCACATATATCTTTCCAGGAGCTCTAACGCAGATGCAAGGGCAAGTTCCACCCGACTCTTTGGAACCATGGCCTATTTCGACGCGAATAGAAGCCAAAGTATGAGGCTGTTCAGCAACAAGCACTACTCAATTACAGTATTTCAGGTTGGCGACGCAGTACTATACCCTTTGGAGAGCATCCATTCATTCTTCCTGTATCCTTCGCATCTCGAATCACGAACAGAAGATTGATATCCATCAAGTTGTTGGCGAGGCTATGTACAAAACATCCGAGTAGCTCTGAACCTAAAATACTTGAATTCTGTTGAACACTCGACACATCACCCATAAAACTTGACACTGAGCGCTGGCGGCAACGTTCCTAGATTGGATTGTCGTCAGTCATATATCAAGGGTGGCAAGAGAAGGGTAATGGAAGACGGCTCAGATACCGTTGTAAAAGATAACACATGGTAAGCAAGGTTTTACACCGAGCCTTCGTACAGTGTGAATAAGGATGTAATCGTAGCCAACGCGGGAAGTGGGGTGGTGATGAGGGAAGTTTGGCAACGGTAGATGAAACTCACCGGCTGAGGCATGTGTTGGGGTATCGGTGCTATGAGTCTGCGCTGATTGTAACAGGATGTCAGTAAAAGGGTCAGATGGTAGCACAGAGAAATTGGAAAAAGTAAAGGGCGCTCAGATACCGTTGTAAAGAGATAAACATGGGTTCAGCATGGCTAGTAAGGCCATGCTGTTCATAGTGTGAATAAACTTGTAATCATAGCGAAAGAAGTGAAAGAAGTCGTAAAGAAAAGCTAGAAAACTCACTGTTCACCAGAGAAAGAGCACTCCCTGGCTGCGAAAGAAAAAAGAGTGAAGAGAAAGTGATGATTGCACCGAAAATTTTTTTGGTTGGTCGACTTGTGCATTCCCAGGCTTCCGGCAACTGCCGCATCGCTTCCCGCTACCGACTGGAATTTCGGACATGCGGCGGGTACAGGCGTTCTACCAGCTCCTGGGCTTCCCTTTCCCAAATATGAGAGAAGGATATGCTTCTGACCTGTCTTCGGGAGAAGAAGATATGATAATGAATATTCTTGGATCCTGTACGGGTTCTACTCTCACCCATCCCGGGATTGCCTTTAACGGCTGTTTGAATTCCTTGGGAGACTGTACCCTAGGATCTTAGACCAATGAAGAAAAGGCGTACCAGTTCAGAATACAGCTATGAATGCAAGTAGCCGTTGTAGGACTCGTCCTGGAAGCCGATTCGAGAGCACCGACTGGAGTTTACGTTATCACGGACCCTTTGCACGGGCCACCATAACGAGTACTGCTGTGCTCGACCTGGCCACCCCGCAGGCTCAACCTCTCGGCGCTTCAGCGTTATTCTTCTTTTCTTTCATCGCCTAGCACAATTTCCATAGTCCTGTATTCTTGGGGGATATCTAGGCATGGATACCGAACTTGCCTCAACACGGGAATTAGAGCTGGAGACGCTTTTGCGCGAAAAGGATAAACAAATCTCAGAGCTTGGGGTAAGTATTGTTAATATACATAATGGACAAAATTCGAATTTCTCATCGGAATTGTACCCCAATTATAGGACCAGATTACTCGTCTACGACAATATCTGTCTTCGCCGACACATGCTAGCTCTTCGACAGCCGATCCGTCAACGTTACCACCAGCTCTCGTGTCCTTACTTTTACCGCATCTAAATCGTGCAAGGAATCTCGAAAATGAAGGAGGCAGCCATAAGAACTCGACAATGACCGCGTTGACACAGCGAGTTCAGCTGCTACAGGATGAGAACGAGGAGTTGTATGGGATACTGAAAGAAGGCGAGACTGGTACTTTGAAGGAAGAAGTTCAGAGCTTGAGAAGACTAGTTCAGAGGTTGGAAGGCGCTCTCAAAGGTGTGTATTGTCACCCTCAGATGTTGGTTAAGACGGTCGTCTGACTGTACTTGTAACAATAGAATCGCATCAAGTCATACAGTCATTATCGTAGGTTTCACAGTTCTCTTACAGTGTGTCATCAGCTTATAATTCACCTATCACCATAGGACTGAGCTAGAGAAATCATCCGACGCGTTTGCTACCCTCTCAAAGTCCAACACATCCCACAACCACACCCATTCACCACGCAATTCATATCACCAACATCAGCATAACGGCTCCACCACATCACCTTCACACACCCGTCTACCTCCCACTGGACCACGCGCTCACACACATCAACATAAAAAGCCTCGTCTTTCGGAAGCAAACTCTGCTTCTCCCACTCTCCGTCCACAGCACCTCGGTCATCGAAACCGAAGCCGCAGTAGATCACATTCACCTCGAAACGTCAAAATGGAAGTTGACGATGATCATTCGAGCTCCAACTCGAGAAGAGGTGGTGGGAGCAATGGCGGTGGACGAAAAGAATGGAAGGACCGTGACCGAGAAAGGGATCGTGACAAAGAAAAGGATAGAGATAGAGACAGGAACAGATCTAGACGAGACACTCATAGTGGTAACCGGAACTTTTCTTCCTCTAGTCGTTCAACAGGCATGGGTAGTGGTGGCGGTGGTGGCGGTGGTGGATCACGGAGAGACCGTAATCCCGGTGGTGGAGGTGGAAGTAGCAGTAACGGCTTAACTTCATCCTCAAATGCAGGTGTCGATCGGACGTTAGCTGAACGAATGGGTTTGGGAGGATCGTGACCGTGCAAAATGTTTCTCGTTCTCGTTTATTGATGTCATGTCATATTTCGTCTTCTAGGGTGGACGTTGGACCATTGCTTGGTTTTCCCCATGTACTGTTGCACGCATGCCCTTGTAGCCATAACTATCCCTCTGCCTCGTTCAGTTTTGGGTATCTCCTTCTGCTTTCGAATGTACTAGTGTATATATGAAGTAACATGTTGTCATCGTCGTGCTGTTTACTTGTATTGCGCAATGAAAGACGGTCTTTCGCCGGGCCTGGGAGAAAAGGCGTCCGACTATGACAATGGTATGAAGTAAAGAATGTGAGTTATCAAAGGATGTGTATACTCATTGCCCTCCATTGATGTATTGCTGCCCGAGTGAATTAAGACTGGCATCTTCATTGATGAGACCTGCAAAGAGTGATTAAGTAACATGTGTACCGCAAGACAAATAGCGTTTTGCTCACCCGAATCCCAGCCAATATTCTCACTCGTCTTGGGAGGTTTTGTGTGAGCCATATGAGACCACAGAAGAGATGATACCTACACCATATGCAAACCAAGCGTAGCGTTCGACATAGTCGAGGCCATCCAACGCCTTCAAGGCACCGGACATGAATGAGGAGACTTCTTCATAACATAAAAGTGTCAGAGGCAAGTACTGCATTGATAAAGGAGCACCTTACCTATGGCATCCTCCGAGAGGCTGGCAAATTCAATTACCCAGACCGGATGACCGAACAGAGACTGAGCACGACGAGTGCACTGAACGAGCTCGGACACCTCTGTTCCGAACCTTGAACGAAAGACGTCAGAGGAGGTACCAAGAACAGGCAGAGTGGACCTACCATATTACAGGAACGAAGTCAAAACAGTCCCGACACATATTGTTAAACTCTTGTAGCCATTTCAAGTCACAGTTGAAGTTGACAGGAGCGCCAAGGCGTATACCCTTCTGTGACCGTAGCGGTAACATGTATTGAGTCCAAAGCTCAGTCGCTTGCCGTGGATCCAAGTAATTGTTGTTCTTTTGCTCGGGTTGATAGAACCCCTAATAGGCATCAGGAATATGTATGCAAGAATATGCGGTAAAATTCACCAAAAGGGTTTTTAGACCGGAACGTTCAACTTGATCTGTGAGTTGTTGGATGCCATTCCTTCCTGATTGCATCCCGACAAACTCGAGAGATCCGGGAGCATCCTGAATGGCTTCTGGAAGGTAGTTAAAGTACCAGCTCGCGACGCTACTCGGAGAGCCTGCTGCTTCAAGACTGGTCGGCTTGGTATAACTTATGCCGAGCTTGGGATTCATGTCTGCTCGAGCAATCGGAGTTGAGGAAGCAAGGAGCGGAATCTCGAGAGAGGCTGCAAGGAAGAGTTGCAAAAAACGAGCGAACATGGTTGTTGTGAGCGAGAGAAGGAAGAAATGACGATTTGGCATGGGGCTTCGTCCTTTTTAACACACCACGAGCCAAATCCGAGCCTCATCAGTTGTATCCCTGAATTGCAAGCTGAATTTCAGAGATCCTCCGGATGAAACATCGAATACGCGAATCGATTCCCTCACAACCCTCATCAGTTCTCGTCACCAGGTGACGAGGAGCGTTTGGAGGTGTGCTTGCCAGGGTGGTGCCATCTCTAGAACTGAGCAAGAACTGAGATGCTCATCGAAGCATGGAGAGACCGGTAAGGCCTTGAGGAATCCCATTTGTATTGCCAGAATAACATAGCAATTTTCTATCATGTCTTGAGATTTGGCTCGAGGAGGCTATGAATGTCAGACTGACCTGTCTACTTTGAGACCCACTTTCTTGATCGTCGGACGACGGACAGGGAGACCCAAGGAGACACATATGCATATGGTAAAGGACATGGAGACGCCGTGAGAATACTTATAGAAAGCCAACAATGACGTTGCTCAGGCGCTCAGGCCTCGCTTTCATTACATCTTACGACTCGAACGCACTCGAAGATCTCTTGACTACCACGGATACTGGTGCAAGAAATTGAAATGTGTGAAGTAGCTCAGCTCTCGCCTAAATATCAAACACCGTTAAAACTCACCTCAGTGAACTCCAGCCCCAAGCTGGTCACCTAGCCCATAACATCGGTAAGTAGGTCAATTCACATAGCTTCCTTCTCTAATGGGTATACTCGCAGTGTCGAACCATGGTATAACACACTCTCGCTGCATCGACTGGGACCCGCAAAAGTGATTGGCAGTACTCTTTGTAATGATGCTATCTCCTCGGTTGGTTTCAAGTTCCCGGTCTTCCGACCTAAATAACCATTGAATCTCGTTCAATGCCCGGTCTCGTACCACCCTTTCTTCTTGTGTCAGCCAATGTCGATCGAGACAATATTTTGCACGGATTCGCGATTCGAGTATACAGGCTCATCATGGGCTCTAGCTGAAGGGAGCCCTAACAATGTAGTCGCACGGAGTGCAGGTGCAAAAGCTGCATTTTCGTTCAAAGCTGTTAAAGGTGTGTGTTCGGGCTCGATTTTTGGCTATTCTGATTTGAAACTGGATGCAGACAGCAGTATTCGGGTATACAAAACGGACACACTCACCAGTAGTCCCTCTACCGCCTCCATATCCGTGGACGACTGCAGTAATTCTCCCGCTTCCGCGATTATTACCGACTCTACATGGGAAAGTGTTATTTTCCAGTGCATCGTCACAGCCACCGGAAACCACACATTGGAGATAGATGTCATTGACGCCAGCCCAAGTCGTTCCTTCGCCTTCAGCAAGGTTGAGCTCCATGGTCCAATCACGCTATCCAGCAATCCTACTACTTCTCTAATTTCACCGGGGGACAGTGAAACTTCCCTTGCGACACTTCCAGTCACATCTGCCATCACAAAACCGCACACAGCTTCGACTAGCAACGGTGTCCTTATCGGAGGAATAGTCGCACTCTTCGTCATCTTCACAGCATGCGTTAGCTTCCTTCTCTGCCGCAGGCGAAGACTGAAGCACGGTCGTGTATCGGCTGAACCCCCAGGTGACTCTGTTTTTCCTTCACTGTTAGCTCTAACGTTTTCACCCAACAAGATCCAGCATCGCTCACGATAGCTACTTCAACGGTGGCCGAGTTGCCACACACGGATTCTCTGCACTATACACCGACACTCGTGACCGTAGGCTCGCATCCACCAGAGACCACGGGGACAAGGGTAGCGACAGTAGCAACATATAGTGCACGGGATACCAAAATCATCCTGTACTAAGTATCGAAATCCCCATGTTTGATTAGACGTTCACGAGTGGAACTGGAACGCGTTTTCTCTGTCTTCACAGTGTGACTCCATCTGCGATATCTGGTTATATGATTGATCATCATCTTTTCGTCAAGCGCTGGCATAGTGGCCAGTGATACCTCTCAACTTCCACTCCGAATCAATCATTCATAACTGCTTGCCGACCGAAGCTGTTCATCATTTGCAGCAGTGATGGATCGGGTTCTACTCGCAAGTAGTGTCACACCCTTCCCTTGTCTTCTTTCAAACACACCACCATCTCTTCTCTTCTCGACTATGTCTATCGAGACTATACTCTCCTCGGACTCCCGCATGCGATATTCTGACGATCCTCCCTGGGATTCACAGGATTTAGGATCTACAAGCCAACAAGGAGCACAAGCCGCCCTTTCTTTCACTGGCAACTCAGGTATACAAATCACACTACACCTTTCCTCCCCTCCTGACGGGCACGTAGGCGTTAATGTCCAGGTATTTGGAAAGGCACGGCAAACTTCTGGAGATGGCAAACCTCCTACTATCAACGTCACCCTAAGCACTGGCAGCTGTGACCTTCCTACTATCCAAGTCGCGTTGGACAGTCCGCACCCGGAACAGACACCCCTCTTCGATTGCGTTACCTTACAGTCCCGGAATCACACCTTGGAGCTAGATGTCGTTCAAATCTCCCCGAATTGCTCCTTCTTCCTGAGCAGGATCGTCCTTGCACAGCCGACCACAGTTATCCTTAGCCCTTCGTCCTTGGATGTCCCTTTCACGCCTACATCTCCATCTTCATCCGCCAATTTGGAATCGACACCCATGGTCGACACAGGCGTGGTTGTTGGAGTAGTCGTCGCGGCCTTCATAGTCCTCACATTACTTGCCGGTATTTTGTTACACAGAAAACGGATATTGGAACGCGCTCGTGCTCCAACTGGTGGGTCTCTCTCTTGCATAATTCTCTTTCTAATACTGATGGGTACCAGTTATCCCTCAAATCATCACACGCTCACCGCCGCGACACACAAAGCTACAACGACGACCACCCACCACCTCTGAATACGAGTCTAGTGTCACGACACTTGTCGGTAGCGATGAGATGCGCAATATACCCAGCGATGTAGCAACAGTAGCATCATATCACACCGGAAAACCCAAAACTCCAATGTATTGGTAAACCAAGATATCCAAATTCTTATGACCTAGGAGAACAATATGCGTGTTGAATAAGGATACAGTAAGGAATGCAGCGAAGAGAACATCAAAGGTTGTACGGTATAGTATGCAAGGTGTGAAGCGTAAGGATACGAAAAAGGAGCGTAATTAGAGAATGACTTCTAACGGGATATATTCTATTGTATTTTGGCTCGAAACATGTGCGGATGCAGTCCATCATAGTAGAGGCATATAACATAAAAATGTTGTTCATATCGCGCTCGATGCCCCGCTCCCTCGTCTCCGACGGGGGCTTCCGGAAAGATAAGGCAATGACGACCTTTCACCCTCTTGAATCGAAGTGGACATGCTTTTCTTCTTGTGCACTTGCGAAGATTTCAACCCGACGGACAAGGAAATCTTCCGTACTGCCGATGTCACCGTCATGGACACCGATAATGACGAGGACTTTCTCGGTGTAGGTGAAGGTAACGGGGAAGGTAAAGGTGACGATGGTGTTCTTGTCGGCGACAAGGGGAAATGAATAGTCCGCGGTGAAGAGGCCTGCTCGATAGCAAAGGCCGGGAGAGGTGGCACAGGCGGAGGCGAAGTCACGGTTGGACTCGGCGGAGGAGACTTGTAAGGAATAGCGCTGGATAAGGGTACCCTGCTACCTCTAGGGCTAAGGGGAGGTAATGGAGAAGGCAGGGGAGAAGAGTTTGACCGTGGTGCTGGACTTGGTTTCAATATGCCTTTTGAGACTGTCTTCCGCACAGTGGGATCCCTGGTAGCCTGTTCGTCCTTCTGCTTTGCTCTTTCCTCTTCTAATATTGTTGCATAACCGCCGTCCCATGATCGCGTATGATGCAGTTGAAGGTGCTGTGGCCTAGGTCGACGTGGAGGCGGGAGACTGGCCGTGTGAGGTGTTGGCGAAGGTGCTCGCGGTGGCGGAGAGGGTGGACGGACGAATATGGACGTACGAGCCATTATTAGAGATAAGGTTTAGTTTTTTTGTGGTATATGAAAGGAATGGGACGCGTCGTGGTCTTCATGCTTGTTTTTATATAAGTCACACCAACACGATGCAAAGGCGAAGCGATGAAACGCGGGTGGTTGGAACCTGTCAGATCTCCGCTTCATAGAATCACACAACGAGGTGTCTCCGATCTTGATCTAGAGCCTAGGCGCTCAATATTTGTATGCTTCCGCTCCGTTTGAGGAGTAATGCACGCGCAAGAAATGCATATGTGAACAGCTGGCCTACGACCGGCACAGACAAAGGAAAGGTGAAGGGTATCTGCATTACCTGTAATTTGAGCGTCATTCAGCCAAATAAGCGAGCACTCACTAATCATAGTCTAAGTCACAGAGCGGAATGTGCTCGTCAAGCGTTTAGCGAGATACAGCGCTGGAAAGTCCCGATCATTGACGTCCTGAACGACGGGATGCCGAGAAAATGTGCTGCCTAGAGAAAGAAAACCTGTGTGAGCTCTCACTGTCAGCATCCTCAAACATACGGGCATTGAAGGACGCTTTGGGTAAGAAACAGGCAAAACCAAGGATCCAGATGCGTGCTATCGCCGTCCGTGTGTTATAATGGGCAGTTTTCAATATCGGTGACAGGAAATGGAAGACTCGAAAAAAGGTAACCTCAATTCACGTCGGCGACGTCCGTGTTATCTAGATCAGTTTTTCAATTATCTGCGATCCTCGTTTTCCGACAAAAAGAGCCGTTTTTCCTGTTCAAAGAATGTAATGATCCTCCTGGAGAATGTTCAGTCAGCGTCGACATCGGAAGAGAACGGCCACTGGGCCCTTACTGGTGGATACTCTTATCGGGTTCAGCTCAGCTCAAACCCATCCGGATCCGTCTCCTTCGCTCACCAGTCAAACGTCCCTGGATGACTGTCGGGGATGAGTTTGACGCCATCGCTGGTTCCGACGGTTCAACTCTTCAAGGGAACACGGTCACGAGTATGAATTTGAGCGCTCGTGCTACCTGGGCGCTAAACGATAAACACAACAATTTTCATACAACGGGGTCGTTTGTGCGCTGAGGAAAAAGCTCTCCTCGAGGGGAGGAAGACAAAAGTTTCATCGCACCGCCATACTTGGACACACTGGGAATTGAACCCAGCACCCCCCGCAGTTGCACTGAAAGACGTTGCTAAGCGGATGTGATAACCAACTACACCATGTGCCCGATGGTGAGCTCGAGTCTGATCCTTATCGATCCCTCAGCTCTACTTTTTGGCATTCGAGAAGATCACCTGGAGTCCACTCGACCATGACGCCCGAGTCAAAACCCAGCACCTCGTTCTCTCACGAAAAGCCATTAAGATGCCGATTATCTGCCAGTGTTAGCACCGTATCATCCCATCTCCATCAATCTGGATTCTGATAGGGTCGCACTTTACTGTACTAAGCGACAAAGTGCGCAAGTTCCGTATTAACCGACCCATGACGCCAGTATACTTCTCCAGTCATCAGTCAGACTAATGCCAAAGCCTCCACCAATCACGACTAGTGAGTATTTGACTGTTCGGAAGGCGCACTTCGCCAAGCGGTCCCGAGCTCCTGGGCATGGCAATTTGAAGGTCACAGCGGTAGTGGAGCTTGAGGTAAGGATTATATGGAAAAGATTGCTAAAATAGATGGATCATGGCGTAACAATGGGGAATGATAATCGGGATGTGAGCCTTGAAGGTAGCCTAGGAGTCAAAGCTTCGAAAGAACAATAGACGTTGGGGAGTCATTTGAGTGATAGCCTCGTAGCACCAAGCGATATCGATGAAAATGAGTTGCCAACAAAGCCTGGCTGTCCCTGGCGTTGAGTCAGTCTGAACAATAGGCTTCCAAGTGCTGTCCTGAGCCGGGGACGTAAAACGCCACACAACAAACTCTACGCGACGCGTCTTCACCTTTTTCCCCTGAGTTGGCCGTCCTCATGTGCGTCATAAGACCTCAAGCTTCAAGGCAGCAGACCCAAGGTTCCCCCAAGTGGCTCCATCCGTCCGTCGAATGGTCGTTTCAGGTCGGCAACCGATCCCGAGTCCTATTGAAGAGACATAGGTGCGAATGCGAATCTAGAACTTTGTAAGGAACGTGTTTGCATTGTCCGCCAAATCGGGGCTTCTGTGGCTTACGACTGCCAGTGACGTGCGAGGTAATAAATCCAAAGAATTCGAAGCGAGTTGTCCGAGTCGGATGGAGTCGGAGTCCTAGGAACCCATGGATGTGAATATGCTAAGCGTTGGAACTCTGGAGGAATCCAAAATAGAGGACTTGGACATGGTAAGCCTCAACTTGGATCCATGAGTTGAAACGTTGACTGCGAGCAAAAGACCTAGGTTTGATGACAATGGCGATTTCAGCGGCGCAAGCGTAACACGTGGAGGTGCCTAAATGAAATGACTGCGACGACAGGTCGAAGTCACGTCAAAGATGAATTAATTGCACAGAAGTGATTGCAAGAGTCGGGGATCTACAGTGGCTTTAAATGAGATTAGATGGATTCGCCGTTCCGGGAGGGTCGGGGAATAATTATTGGGTTCTTTTTTTTTGCAAAGCCGCAGCGCAGTAGACTGAGAATAGCAGCAAGCACCCAGCTACGGTGGATGATCCAAAATTGTCATAGACTGAAGCAGTTTACTACACTCGTCTCCCCGAAAGATAACTGGAGTCCGGGAAGATCACAGCCAGAGAAACGTTTCGCATCATATCAAGAAAAAGAGCGCATCAGAGGCAGCATAGCATTGGATATCACTTGGTAGCCGTTTTTCACGGTGCAGTAGATTGGTGATTCGATGAGGAAGTGTCTGGACTTCGTAAACTGGAGATTTCGGAAGACGAAAGAGGAAAAATTTGCATCGAATGGACCTCGAGTCAGCAACCGCATTATAGCCGTAAATGAATAAGTGACCTCGAGGCTGCTGCCTTGGGAATGAAATGAATTGCTAGACGAAATTATCGGCAAAGAAGAAAAAAAAAAGAGAGAAATGCGTGAAAAGGTTGGTTGCTTTGAGGTGATTTGAAGTGCTCTGAGATTGCATTGGGTGCTTTGAGGTGACTTGAGTGATAGGCGAATGCCGTGAAGGGCGAGTGAAAAAAGTAAAAATAAAATAAGAAAATAAAATGATAAATTCGCTTCCGAGCGGCGGGCGCCTAGTCCGAGATTTGATCTCGATCCGTGACACGCTTTCGTCACACGCATTTTTCTGTGACACGGTTTGTTTCAAACCAAAACTACCAATTGCGATATAAAGCCGACGCGTCCACAGCCATGAACAGTCCAACTTCCATATCCCCAGTCACACAATGCCCTCCTCTTCAATATTCGTGCGCCCAGCATCTCCTCCCCCAAGAGCGCCTTCTCCCACATTAGAGTCGTCTACTCTTCCTCTTCCTCCTCCTCATCGCAGACGACCTCACCATCTCCAGTTGCATCACGCAAAATCTTTTGATTCTTCTATCGAGAAAAAGTCGGAGAATGAGAAGAGAAAAGCAATTAGAAAGTCGGTCTCGAAAGGCATACTAAAACCCTCGCCACCACCGACTCCAAGAACCAGCTCGAATCAACCTCTTCAACCGACCTCACCATTTCCCAGAACGAGTCCAAAGCTCAGCTTGAGCCATGCTATTCCTTATCGATCACCACCTGCGAGTCCTACTCTCGCTTCACCACCACCACCTGTACCACCTATCCCGGCTTTCGTTCTGAGCCAGCCTACTCTAAAGGCACAGGATGGTGTGTTACCCGTGTCGCCAATCATTCCTTCTTTATCTTCAACGACGTCTTCGCCTAGAACGTCAACATCATCATCTTCATCCTCGGACTCGTCTGCACGTCGCAGAAAAAAGTCTACCATGTCGTCGAGCACAGAAGGTGGCATGACTTGCTCGCGCTTCTTCTCAATACACAACTCGCACTCGAGGAGTCCCGCGGTTGTTGTTTGAGCAACCGGAACCATAACCAAACAATAACAGGCTATCATTCCGTCGTGCGCGACGCCCAACACCCGATATCACCATTTTGCATTTGTCGCCACACTCGCACAGAGTTGTCCCGCGTCCTCTTACTACCATCACTACCGCCACCATCAGCGGTCTTCTTGGAATCGCCAATATCATATCCTCTCCTTATTATATACCACGGTCTCTTTATAATCGCTGTCCCACGAACTTTGCACGCACGCTCCTTTGCACCCAGCTCTCTTCTTGCTGTATATAGGTCTCCTTGTTGTCAACATGGGTAAAAAGGCTCAAGGTCTTGAATTGTATCATTATTATTGTACTCTTATTTTCCTGTCAATTACCTACATACCTCGCCAGACAGCTTTGCTCTGCCGTCCAGTCGTTAATACCACTTGCAAATGCAACATTTGTTTCAACACAAATTTTGGCCTCTAGGCTCGGCCCCCGAAATGCTTCCATTTTGGATCCGCTGATCATGATCGGTTGTAACGGAAGGCGGCCCCGCAATGTCTCACTCAACCACCAGTAGAAAAACTTTGGGATCGTCTCGAGAATCACTTTTTCCTCGATTGACGTTGCAGCGTGGCCGCTAGGACGCGTAATTTCTCAGTTTTATCCGTGGAATTCAAATGGAGACCTCGGCGCCCTGTAGGTCACGACTACCGTGTCAAAAAGCGCACTAAGGCAGGTTCCATTCCACTGCTGCGGGTGTCTGAGAAGGTGGTGCTGGCAGCTGAAGTGATCCTCGGACCCGTACGCGTACAGCTCGTTGGGAAGGCTGTTGACAAGAGTTCAAGCAAACAATAGCTTCGATTGCAAGATGTATGCTAGTGAGCTAGGCTGGCGGACGTCCTACTAGAGTTCTCCTTTCCATTGGCTTCGACTTGTCTGTCATCATTCTGGAACCTTCTCGAGTCCTTGAGAATAAACTTTGGTTCACGGGAGCCTGGTCAAATGCTCATAATATTCCTTGAAAGACCTTCGAGAACATTCGCGCGACTCTGAGCTCACTACTCTAAGTCTCCCCTTTCTCAATCACAGCCCAAGGAATGTTCTAGCAATTTATCTTTAAGGTATAAAACTCTCCTGGGTCGTCCAGCAGAGAAAACAACATCCGTTCACGATGTCCTTGACAAACTACTACTACGAACCATTCTACAACTTTGACCGCTTCTTCGACGAGTTCTTCTCCCGTGCCAACAGAGCCACTGCACCCAGCGGTCAAGATAATGATCAACGACAACTTCAGTCGTCTACTCAATCCCAACAAGCGTTGAGGCCAAGGTACGTTCTTTTCTCTCAGCCGTTGCCATTCACTTTACTAAAACAGCGCATATAGGATGGACCTCCACGAAGACCCCACCAAAAATGTTGTCACAGCCACATTCGAACTTCCTGGTCTCAAGAAAGAAGACGTCCAGATTGACATCCACAACGGACGTCTGAGCATTTCTGGGGAGAGCAAAATCTCTTCAGAGCACGAACAGGACGGGTATGCGGTCAGGGAGAGACGATTTGGAAGGTTCTCAAGGGTGTTGAGGGTTCCCGAAGGTGTCAAGGAGGATGAGATCAAAGCTTCATTGGAAAATGGGGTGCTTACGGTCTCATTCCCCAAAGTGGGGCAGCAGGAAGCCGCACCAAAGAGGATTACGGTTTCTTGATTTGCTGTTTAGCCGGTTGACGGATAGTTTTCTGGGTTTTAGGATTCGACATGGTGTATCTCTATCTCTGTACTTTGTGTCGATAATTCAGTCGTTTGTCAGTGATATTTGGTCAGACTGCGAAGAGATGATCCGAGCGTCGAAGACATGAGTAAGGTTTTTCTCACTCGTCCACTTGACCGTTATAGAGATCTGTGCGACGCTGCGACCTTGACCCTTGGGCGCTCTCCGACTCGTCCCCGTCAGGGTTCCGGAGGACAGTGAACATGAACCTGAGATCTGAGAGAAACCGGAAGTTCGGGATCCCGCCAGGGTCGTCGAGATACGTGTTACATGCACTTTGAGTTTAGATTGGATATTGAATTCCCCTCCGACGGAGATGGCATTGGGCATTGTTTTGTTCCTTGTAGTTGACGGAAAACGACTCGAGCCGCGTCCAGGCCACTTGAGAGACAGGAGGAAGACAGACAGAGGACGCCACATAAGGTACCTCCTTTCTGCGCGTTTAGATCGATTGATAATTTGGGTATGGTTGTTACCAGCTCTGGAAAATCCATCCTGTCTTCGTCGCCGTCGGTATCATCCACAACCCGAGACTCGTCGTAACTGAGGCGGGCGTTCTCCGAAAATGTGGTCGGTCCGACTCCGAGCCCGAGACTCGAGTAGGCGACGCGACGATACATGTTTTTATGTTATGTAGTACATACCTATCGTACACTATCCATCCAGTTCCCGACGCTTTGGTTTGTGTGTACAACCATAGCATAACCGTGACCCGAACGTTCCGAGCTGAATCTGAGATGCCAGACGGTCCAGGATCTGAGAATGTTCTGAAGGGGATATTATAGGATACTTCAGCTCAGCTGTATATGTCAAATAGAAGTGATGCAGTGGTGGTCCTTTGTCATCTGTTAATTGACCGCAGTCGTCCGCCCAATGCGAGATGGTATGGGGCGGCGGCTATATGTGATCCCGTTTGTGGCGTTGACCGAATTTCGAGGAAGGTGGATTCGTTTGTCATCCCGCTGGGCCTGAGTGGTGTCGCGCTGTTATCGCTCGGATTTGCCATAATACTCCTGAACAACTTATTAATATCCACATATGATATCCAGTACCCCTAAGACTCAAGAAAGGATGTATGGACATACACCACTAGTGCTCGACCGTCATAAATGCGCATTGGTTGATGGTGGGGATGACGGGAGTACGAATCTGTACAGCCATCTGCATGATAGATGTTTCGAAAGAGTACTAGTATTACTTTCCGAAGTAAATACTCGATTATCACAAAACCAGCTAAATAGTTCATCAGTCACTCGCATCCGAATACCAGGAAATACTACACCACTTACTAGGGCGACTACGAGCAACCACAATCAGCTTCTGGACATTCGAAGAAACAGCAAGCCACTTACGATGTCCACCAACAACAGGTCTCGCCCTGAATCCCTGAGGTGCACCATTGGTCGTTTCATACCAATCCCCAAATGGTGCATTACCTGTTCCACTTGATGCCCATTTCTTCACAGCGGAGATGAAGATATCTCTGGTGGCGGTATCTGTTACCAACCCTGCAGTCCAGATTTCCCAGTCGGATTTGGTATAAGTGTGGCTAGGGTTTCTCATAGCTATAGGCGGCTTCGGAACGAAATGAATGTAAGCAGCTTACCGTGTATCGAGGGGGACGCCAAACGGTTCTAAAGACGGCAATTAGATATCTACTATTCAGTGAGAAGTGAATGAAGGACGCACCAGTGACGGTTTTATACCAGGCGGTTTCTGTTCAGCAATTTAGTGAAAACGAACCTATTGGAGAAATGGGGCCTACGCATTTGGTACACAGATGCAGGGAAGAGGTTCAATTTCAACAGCTTGTCCGCAAGTAGATTGTATGAAAGACCCCAGCTAGTGGGATTTCAATCACCCGAGCCCATATACATATGGTCCAGACTGACCTGTTATTGTCCCCGTACTGTGCGAAGGTCAATACGAGCAATTATAAGCGTAGAATGAGTAGACTAACCGATAATGTCAAGTGATTTCCGCTAGAACTTGTAGCGAAAGTTTGCCATCGTGTCACATAGTCGGTCGCAATAGAGGTATAATTGTTGGCCTTATTCGTGTCTCCCAGTCGCCTCGCGATTTCCGCCATGGCTCTGATACCGACAATTCCCTTGATCGCCAAGTTGGTCTGGTTAGCCAAGGGGCCAGCGAAGTCATCTGTAGAGATTTGATTGGCGGGTATCAGAGAGTCAGTGATGAGGAATTGAGTGAATTGGTCAAGGAGGGCATTCTATGGCATACATTAGGTGCGGATACGGGGCGAAAGAAAATATGGACATACATATGTGGTCAAGTGGGAGTTGTCCCCAGTCTTTTGTGCGTAGCTAAGGGCCATTATAATCATGTTTCCACTTTCTGTTTGGGTATTTTAGCCGGTGCAAACTGAAAGCCTTGTATATTCGCACCTTCGACAGGCATAGCTTCATCCTTTCCATCATTGTGACCGATGGCTTGAGGGTAATGTGCACCTAAGAATGAATGAAATCAAGTATTCACACATCTCGAATTTGTAGCAGAGCATCTTACCTATGTCATGAACACTCCACTTGTTCGGGTATAATCCACTCGCTTGATATCTGAGTATGCCTTCGAGAAGGTATTTGCCAAGAGTGGGATTGGTATAGAGGAAGATAGGCCACGCAGGGAATATGACATCGACGGTGTTGGTGTTCTGTACAAAACACTATCAGTATAGTCAAACAAGCGTAGAGGAAAACATACCCCGTCACTCGAAATCTCCTTCATGAACACAATTACGTCATTTGTATTCCAAGACCCATCACTGTTCTTCGAGATTGTCACTTCGGTAGCACCGAACGCTTGTCGAACTGAAAGTGCGGCAATCGATGCATAATCCGCTGATATCTTGTTTGCATCGGTGCTGAGTTTGGAGTCAAAGGCGTTTGCGCGAGTCAAGGCATTAGTGAAGTCGCCGAGGAACGAGGATATCAGAGCCGTGGGACTGGAGAACTGGCTCCAGAAATACAGGCTTCTGTTCTGCAAGCTTCCGCCTTTGACGACGTATTGGATGGCTGGATCACGGACATGGCCGACAGAGAACACGACAGGAGCACTGCTTCCGGAACCAACGTTGCCGAGGTCGTGAGCAAGAGCAAATACGGGCCAATTGTTGCTAATAGCGCGGAAGTTGGTATCTTGTGTGTTTGGGAGACGCCCGTTATTGATAAATTGTGCACGGACAGTTACGTCTGCTCCGCTTTGGAAAGTAGCGCCGATGGTCTGCAAAGTTTTCATCAAATCAGTACAAGGGACGGGAGACGATCAGGATACCAACATTGGGAGTGGAATAGAATGCTGACCCATCTGTAAAATCGCATCGTGAGCTGTTCAGATCAAACTTGTTGCACATGGTGGCGTCTTACATTGAGTATGATCATTACTCTCAGCGAATACCTTCGGACTTGTCAACTGAACCTGGTGGGTCAAGATGGAACCGCTAGTTGTGGTGGTCCAGTTAGCGTTCAGTGAGTTGTCACCAGAAACCCATTCTGCGCTGATATCTGAGTATAGCTGAACCGAGTGGCTAGCACCGTCTGTAGATGCTGCAGACACGGTCATGTACGCGAATGGAATAGATTGTTTAACCAGGTCTGAGGGCTTGACGATACGATAAGTATAATCATTGGAATCATGAGATCAGCCAAATACCTCGACAGGGCTCAAGAAGTTGACAGTGAGATCAACGGGTCCCGCTGATAAAACAAATGTACTTTGCGTTGCGGTGAACTGAAGTCATGAAACACTCAGTAATGCCTGGACGCGGATAAAGAAAGAGGGTGAACCTTGAAACTTTTCTGCGTAGCCTTGGTGAACGTAGCACTTGGAACGCTTGGAACACCCAAAAAACTGTACGCTGTCCCATCTACTTTGGCGAAACCTGCCCAACCTAGGATCTGTGACAATTAGCACTGTGTACAAAAGATGCGCTCGAGTTTATACACACAGATCCCGTCCAAAACGTTGGCCAGACGTCGTTAAGAGCGGCACCACTACCCTGAGGAAGCCATGCAGAGAGATATGGAGTTCGGACCGCAAGTGGAATAGATGGAGGGTTGAATGGTGTAGTCGTCCAAGACAGGGCTTGTGAGACGATGATCAGCGAGTTCAAGAGCAACAATTTGAGGAAAGTTGGTGATCCCATGTTGCTCGGTTGCTCCAGATGAGAGTGAAGGAAAGAGGCTTTTATATTTCACGTCTTCCGACGGCTATGAGATCATGAAACACTCCTTAGGCACCGAGATGGCGACATAAATAACTCGAAAGATCCTGTGGTCGTCCATCAACTTCTTTCTGAGCAAATGACTGCAAATGAACGGTAAAATTTTGACGGGAAGAGTGAGAAGCACATGCTTAGAGGTATGGCCTGTGTGAGTGAAAAGGAAAAAGACGTGCCGCGTTTTGCCGCTCAGCAAGGTGCAAAACGGTCAAGTGACTGGGAATCCACAGGTATTTGTTCTTTCTTTTCTACCACCATCATCGATTCGGATATCCCACATTCTATCCGGTCATTCATTCATGCATTCTTTATCCCTCATTTCTCATCTCGCCAGTCTTGCATTCGTGCATCGTGCTGTAGCAAGTTCCGATACAGCATTGAGCGCCGCCAGCCCGGTCATTGTCGTCCAGGAATCGCCCACAGCATCCACGACCTCTCAGAACACGGACTCTAGTCAAACCCTTTCGAATTCCTCTGGCCATTCACACTCCACTGCTTCCCCCAACATCACTAATTGGGTACCTTTGGGGCCTGGCGCAACCGAACAAGCTTTCTTTGCACCCGCCGCTGCATTCGAAGAAGATCCCAACTCGCCGTATTCTCAAAGCCCAGACAACTCTTCCGATGCATCAGCTTCACGAATCAAACCCCTTGTCATGACCTACTACTCGGACTGGCTCTCTGATGTTCTCCCACCAGAAGATATCGACTATACCCTCTTTGACTGGATCGATTGGGCATTTCTCTTACCGACCGAACATCTCGCAGTGACTTTTGATGATGCAGAAAATTGCCCGCGATTATTAAAAAGGCTCGTTGCTAGTGCTCATGCAAGTGGGTCCAAAGTCAAGGCTAGCGTCGGTGGCTGGACAGGAAGTCGGTGAGGACAGCCTATATATGTGCTAGTGTTGGGTGCTAACTCATCTATTCTAGGTATTTCTCCTCGGCTGTGGCGAGCGAAGCCAACCGACGAACGTTCGCCAACAACATTGCAAACGTTTACAGGGACTATGGATTGGATGGTATCGACATAGATTGGGAGTACCCTGGCCGTCAAGGAAATGGTGGAAACCAAGTGAGCCCCTCCGATTCCGGCAACTTCCTGGAGTTCTTGAAAGTTCTTCGAGGGGTGCTACCTCCTACCGCGGTTATCACAGCTGCGGTGACTACCAGTCCCTTTACTGGCCCCGATGGTCAACCCATGAAAGACGTGTCTACTTTCGTTCCGTGGCTGAATTGGATCACGTTGATGAATTATGATACTTGGGGTGGTACGTTCAGAGACTCCTCCAGTGTGCAGCGCGCTGACTTTGATGTAGGATCTTCGCCTCCTGGCCCGAATGCCCCTCTCTGGGATGCATGTGGAAACTCCACTCAACCTGGAGCTAGTGCTGCTGGCGGTTACAGCGCGTGGACCAAAGCCGGTTTCCCTGCTCATAAACTAGTACTCGGGCTACCCAATTATGGTTACATAATCTCTTCTACTGCTTCACGTCTGTGCGCTCGGGAGGAAGAGGAACCTAATCAAGACACTTTGGTATCCAGCGGGGCTGTAAAGCTGACTGGCGATGGAGGCCAGGTCTCGGTACGGGACATGCTCAAACAAGGTGCTTTACGCAGTCAACGTTCCAAACTCGTCGCTGCTGGTGGATTCACTCGTTTTTGGGATGAGTGTTCCGGTACACCTTACCTTCGTTCAACGTCCGCCAAGCAGGTGGTCCCATACGACGACCAACAATCGATTCAGATGAAGGCGGAGTTCGCAAAGAAGACAGGACTGGCAGGGGTCAACTTTTGGGATGCACAGGGCGACACGGATGACCACATTCTCGTTAAGGCGGCAAGAAGGGGCTTGGGACTTGACTACTAAGCTTGGGCGTTGCTATGGAAGCAGACTCTGTCGGTTTAGGTGATTGAGATGCGGGGTATCCTGTTTTTGATTCTTTGGACCTTGAATATGTATCTTGAGTACCGCAATCGTACATTGTACAATGTGAATACCGCCGTTGTACAATACCGCTATGACTACTATGATACGGTGATCATACACATATCGACCATGAGACGCGTTGTCGACGCGGGTTCGTGGGATGAAACCACAGACATCAAATTGAAATGATGTGAGCGTCAGCCATACCACAAGCGCTTGCTCTGAGCCTCTCCGTTCGATCACCACAACAGTACAACAGCGGTTACAGCGCCATGATATACATCAATGATAAAAGCAAGGGTCATCTCTACATTCGAATTCTCTTCTTTATTTCCCCCATTTCATGCTCTCTCTAAACTTTTTATTTATTGTCCTGCCACTGCTATGGCACATTTGCATCGTTCGAGGTGCTGTTTCATGGGACGCAACTCCTTTTAACCCTCCTTCATTTCCCTTGGCGGTTCGACACCCATACCTATCAGCATGGCTTCATCAAGGCGACGGAACGGCTTTGAACGGTGGTTGGCCCATGTTTTGGAATACTCGGGTGCGTCGCGCGTGTAATACAACGAGCTAAAGACTAAACCGTTCAAATTCTAGATCGTCGGCTGGGCTGGGTTCATAAAAGTGGATGGAAAAGCGTACAGTTACCTTGGGGATGCTGCAGCAGGCTCGCCTTTTGATAAGGCCAAACAAAAAAGCTCTCTTTTTACCTCGACCCAAAGCACATTCGTTTTGTCCGCAGGCCCTGTTGACCTAACCGTAAATTTTCTCAGCCCAGTCGAGGTGAAGACGACATCTCTGTGTATCACATTCAATACTCACCGCTACGCAGCCGAATGATCTCGCAAAGCAGTCCCTCCCTTTCTCGTACATGGCACTTTCCGTTGCCTCGACTGACGGAAACTCTCATTCCGTTCAACTCTACAGCGACGTAAGCGCAGAGTGGTGTTCAGGTGACTCTGCGCTTGCTGTCAACTGGACGACTACTACAGGCGACACGCTGATTCACCAAGCCCAATTGCAAAACCAGACAGAGTTTGCGGAGATAAATGATCAGATTCAGCGTAATAAATCCCTCATTTTCAAAGTGTTACTATCATTCACATTCGTTCTAGATGGCTCCTTTTACTACTCCACTTCGAGCGTACGTTACTTTACTCAGATTATTATACCGCGCGAAATGAACACCTAGTCAACAGGGTACTAGCGTCACCTATCAAACCGGCGAAGATGTCACCCTCCGAACAGGATTTATCCGAGATGGACGTCTCAACAACACTCAAGATAATAACTTCCGGGCGATCAGCGACCGCTGGCCCGTCTTTGGTTTTGCACACGATCTTGGCTCGGTGACGAGCAGCTCCAAACCTGTCGTTATAGCATTGGGTCACGTTCGGGATCCCGTCATAGAGTATATCATCGCCAATGGGGAACTTCAGCGTCGAAGTCCATACTTCCTGTCTCAGTTTAGTCAAGTAGACGACGCAGTATGTTTGTCACAGTCCCTAGATGGTGTTGAAATTGACAGCGTCATCTAGATAACTTCCTTCCTTGGGGATTACGACAGTGCCTTGTCGCGAGCAAAGGCTTTGGACACCAAAGTAAACGATGATGCCTCCAAAATCTCCGCCGATTATGCCGGTGTTGTCGCATTGTCTGTCCGACAGTTCTTTGGAACGATAGAGTTAACCCTATCCCGAAAAGCTGATGGTTCACTGGACACGGATGATGTTCTCGTTTTCATGAAAGGCAAGTATGCTTGCGCCATTGGGATTATTCACGGGCTGACTTTGACGCGTTAGAGATCTCCAGTAATGGCGTAAGTGCGCCATGACTCTACTTGACCGTAACTCAACTATTGCAGAACATGAACACTGTCGATGTGATCTTCCCAGCCTGGCCTGCTATGCTCTACTTCAATCCTTTGATTGGCAAGTACCTCCTAGATGCCCACTTCCGCTATCAAGCTACGGGCCAGTACCCCAACAAATATGCGGTACACGATCTTGGTAGGCTCTCTTCGATATTATAGATTTTCTAATGTGCTAACACTATAATAGGTGCCCATTACCCTCAAGCGCTCGGACATAACGATGGACAAGATGAACCGATGCCTGTCGAAGGTACGGGATTTTTCGCATTTACGAGAGGATACATGCGTAAACAGGGATTTTAGAGAGCGGAAATATGGTCATTATGGCATTGAGTTATGCTGAAAAGACTGGCGATAATTCTCAGATCACCCAATATGTATGTTCTTCGTCTCATGGTCACCCGCAACACATAGCTGACTTCATATCTATTAGGCCAGCCTCTTGGAGCAGTGGAGTCAGTTCCTTGTCAACGACTCTCTCATACCTGCCAATCAGATCAGCACGGATGATTTCGCTGGACCTCTCGCCAACCAGACCAATCTAGCTATCAAGGGAATCATTGGCATACAAGCCATGTCGAAAATTGAAGCTATCCTCGGAAACTCGGACAAGAGCTCCAACTATGATGTGAGTGCTGTACCTGTTCTCTGTTGAGAAAAGTGCGATAATCGGGTCCCAGTCCATCGCCAAATCATATGTCACTCAGTGGCAAGGACTGGCTACATCATCGGATGGCAAGCACCTCACCTTATCATATGGAAATGAATCAAGGTATATTCAATCGTTTCCGAACCGTAATGTGCTAACTCAGATCACTGTCAAAGCTGGGGCCTCTCGTACAACCTTTACGCTGACAAGCTTTTGGGACTCAACCTTTTTCCCCAGTCTGTTTATGACATGCGTGAGTGGCGATCTTCCATCTCGCCAACCTTCCCTTGACCTGATTAAAATCTAGAAACCGCATGGTACGGAACTGTTGCCAGTACGTTGATGCTTCCTCGCATTTAATCTTCCTCTCACGACCCGAAACAGGACCCTTTGGCGTTCCTCTGGATACTCGGTGAGCAGAAGCAATGTCAGTAACATCCACACGCAACACTCATTCCCGATCAATAGGCACACTTACACGAAATCCGGTTCGCACATCTTGTTGGATGACTTTGCCGGTGGCACTCATCAAGTTTTTCAGATTGGGAAATATGGACTGCTGCCATAATGTCTGATACTAGTACTCGTGATATGCTCATCAAGGCCGTGAAAGCTTTCGCTTCTGGACAAACAAGTTCACAACCTTTTGGAGATTGGTACGAAACAGAAGATGGAAGACCGCAAGGATTCCGGGCACGTCCGGTTGTCGGAGGACACTGTAAGTTTCATGTGAATACTTCTTAGACATAGGCTCACGAGCATTTCTCCCTAGTGGCACTGGTATTGGATTTCGCTTTCCGTCTCTGGCTCTACTGATGTGTTTCTTTCAAAAATCCCATTGTGCAGTTAGCCCTGTAAGTTGCCTCCCTGCTCCTAGAAGCCGTTGAGACTCAATAACGTCTTCATCTAGTCAACCAACAGGCAATGCTTCAACCACCACTACCTCACAAGATCCCGCGTCCACCACGAACAGCGGAGCCGCTGCTGGATGGACCACACCTTCACACATTGCTGCGCTCCTTGTTTGCTCTTGCTGGCTATTGAATGCTATTGGAGTGTAATGCTCACTGGGGACTATACCAGTCGTTTTCATGTCCGTGATACTGTATTTATTGTACACTGCATCCAAAGTGGTTCCATGACAAGAAACAAGAAAGAAAGATGGTGACGACTACTTGTCGCCAGGGTTCTTGAACCGCCGAAGGGCTCGCTCCCTTGACTTATCATGTTCAACGATAGCTCTCGGGTAGCCCAGCTTATCCGCAACCGATGGAGGTGGCTTGTGCAGTTCCGCGCCCCGAAGCTTTGACAATTCGGGTACAAAGTGTCGAATGAACTCGCCTGTGGGATCGGCCTGACAAGACGTTTAGTTGATTCGAGCAGCCAATAAGTGTTGCTCTCACCTTTGTGCTCTGGCTATAAGGGTTAAAGATTCGGAAGTATGGGCAGGGATCGACACCTGTGCCTTCGTGTCGAGTTAGTTTATATGCGCTTCAATCAAAGTGAAGTGCTTACTAGCAGACCATTGCCATCCCCCATTGTTTGAAGCCAGGTCGCCATCAATAAGTTGTTGCATGAAGTATCTTTCCCCCACTCTCCAATCAATCATCAGATCCTTGGTAAGGAACATGGCGACAATCATTCTCAGACGATTGTGTACCCATCCCATCTGTTTGATGCATCTCATTGCAGCATCTACAATCGGCACGCCCGTTTTCCCTTCCTTCCATGCTTTCAACATCTTTCCGTCTTCACCTTGACCCACAGGATCTGGATCATCGTCGCTGTAACCGCCACCGCCAGCACCGTTTTCCTGATGGTTCTCCCACACAACGTTTGCGAACTTTTCCAAGTACGGACGTCCCATACTGACTCGTGGAAAGAAGGTGAGGATGTTCGTGTAAAAATCTCGCCACGCTAGCTCTTGCACCCATACTCCTATCCCAGAGCCACGCCCGCCATCTACCTTTTCAGACTTTTGCATGGTCAAGGTAGCGCGCACACACGCTCTTACAGAAATGACTCCTGTGCTCAAGTATGGGCTGAATGGATAGTTAGCGGCCATCTGTGTATGTTTGACGGCAACATACCTTAGTCTACTAGTTGTGTCGCGAGTCGCATCGTTTCGATCCTTGTCGTACTTCATAAGGCGACTTGACTTATCCGACTTCTCAGCACCTTCAGCAAGTGGATTTACAGCTCCCATCTGGCACGTTCGTGACTTTGTATGCACGAATCTTTCCAAAACCTCAGGATGATTGTCAGTCTTGCCGAAGGAAAGGTCTGGAAACAGGTACCTTCTGAGCGTGTTCCTCGCCTGCAGGCCACACTTCCAACATGGCCTTACGATCTCCTTCCTCAAGCTCAAAGCCGGGAATAGACTCCGGAACCTGAGTATCGAACAACTCTGAGAACTTCTTCGACTCCTTGATCGAAGTTGGATTTGCTTCAGGCGATGGATATTCCTTCAAGTAATAATCCAGATCCTCATTCAATGTCGCTATCCAGTTTCGCTCAAATGGGGAATATACCTGCAGTGTATCAGGGGAAAGCAAATCAGTCAAAAGAGATGAAACTTACAGCATACGCCTTGTTCTCTTTGGTAGTCACCACGCCGGGCTCGATGATGCATTTATTATGCACAAACGTTGTCTTTATACCTTTGGGCTTGGCTAGCGAGCACACTTTAATATCTCTCTTCAACTCATCGACCTCATACTCTATGTTAGCGTAAAGGCTTGTGGAAGAGTACTCCGATAGAAATGAGATCACGGAGTGCGGCAGGTTCTTTCGGACTGGCTCGGTGAATGTATGGAGTGGTATGTTCAACCTTTTCAGAGCATCCTGTTCGATCCAACGTCAGTACATTGGAGCATATGAGACATGGTGACACCTACTTTGACGCAAGAAAGATTCCGGAGGGTGAAATCGATGCGACGCGCACCACGGTCGTGAGCAACGTAATCTTGTGGTGAGACGACGAAAATAGTGATAAGTGGGATGTTTTCTTCTTGGGCTTGCGTAGACGCCATGGACAAGGCTCTATTGTCGGATACTATAGTCATGTTCAGCCTACCAAACATCTTGTAAAAAAAATGAACACGCACTTCTGAGGTCGGCCATCCTCATCCAGTAGACAACACATTCGCCTTTCTTGGGTTTGCTAACGCCGTCCTTCACAGCCTGTAGTAGCTTTGGAAGAGGCGGGTCTGCATCAACTGCAGCTGCTGCTTTGGCCGTTGCTACTTTTCTGTGTGAAAATGTACAGTCAATTCTGGGCTTTTTAGCATTTGGGGAGGTAGTTGAAGAGGATCTTGGTCGTTTGGTCATGATTGCAGTGAACGAACGAGGGGAAAGTCTGAACATGATTCTTGTATTGCGTTGCTGTATTTATGAGACCTGGCGTTGTACGATCAATGACTGAAAAGTCTGCGATCGCGAATAGTAACTGTGACGTCATCAGCCCTCTTCACCTTCAAGCTCCTTTCTTTTTCGTGCCTCTTCCTCTTCTCGTTCCTCAGCTTCAACAACCTCGATGTCCAGAGGGAATGTTAGTATTGCTGCTATTCCACTGAGCTGATTGAGCTCTGTGTTTTTCCCGTTAGCGTCATATCATCGGTGTTAACGGAAGTAACCCACGTTGCCCGGATTCATGCATGCTTGAGAAAATTACGACTTCGCCCCCTTTTTGTTGAACTGCTTCAGTCAAAGCCACATATTTCTTTCTTGTCTCTGGATTATTCGACCTGAAGTGCAAACCATCAGCATTGTTTACGGAGATTCTACAACGAGCCCTACCGGAACAGCTCGTCCGATATCAACAACGTGCCAATAGCACCTCTGTCGGCAGCAAGCACGACATGCTCAGGCCCATACCAAGCGCGCAGCTCGTCTGTTGCAAGCATTTTGTGAAACCTTTTCAAGATATGGGTGGCCTGAAGCGTTGGAAGACTGACGGTACGCACTTGTCTAGCGATATTCCCTCCCTAGCAAATTTGGTCTCCTTCAATTGTGCGACAATCTATACGATGTCAGTTCATGTTTGAATGGACAGAATTGCTCATGTACCTCGGGACTTTGCAAGACTTCCACTAAACTATGGACATGTGGACTGCTCACATGGACCTTCACCCCCTTCTCCTTCAAAGCCTTCTGTAACACTTTGTCGCCTCTTTTAGATGCTTCCTGCAACATATAGTCAAAGACAGCATCCCGAACCCATCCGGGACTAGCAATGACAATAGCTTTCAAGCCCACGTTTGAATAAGGTATATGTCGAAGGAACGCATCGAATAGCGTCGCGTAAAATCTTGAAAGCGCCTTTTCATGTTGGGATGTTCCAGAAGCTGCTGCTTTGCGGGGTACCGGTACCGATATGCGATGGGCGACAATCGTCATATGTTCGGATAGCAGACAGAACGCTGCTACGCCCTCTCCACAGACCACTGCACCAACTTCTGCACCTCGACCTGGAACCGTGGATTCTTCAACCCTCGACAGCGCGATACTGTCCCATCCATCAGCCTTTTCTATCCGCACATCCCGATTGACCTCAATATCCAACGTATGATATGCACCAAGTTTGACGTGCGGATTTTCTGATATAACCTTTCCAGCAATCTGTAAAGAGGCAGTTGATGAACCAGCGGAGCCCGAGTTGTCGCTTGAGGATTGATTGGCGTCTCCGGAAGCGTAAGATGAAAATTCCACCTTCTTGACTTCGATCGTCAAGTTGAGCCGAACACGTTGAGAGTCAATCGATCCAGTGTCAGTCGTCTTCTGGACTCGACTAGATTCGTTCAATGTTAAGCTCCTTATTGAGAGGTAGCACTCACCGAATTGCGGGTGCACGAACAGCATCTCCCTCCTGAATAAGATTGTACAAATGCCACATATCCTCGTCATCCTCGGGCCTCAGAGTAACATGTCCCTAGAAACTTTGTATGAGTCAATTAGAGGGATCAGAGAATTCAGATAAATACGCACTGCACCATGCTTATCGACGTACTTGTTGACTAACTTCATGATGGTTATTGGTCAAGAGCTTGCAAGCGCCCGTGCGGATGACGACCTTTCTTAGTCTAGCGCCGACACTAGTGGTTGCGCAAAACTGCGATCTTCTGATTCTTCGTTTTCACTTACAAAGATTCAGGCTCGATGAACTGCGGCCCCAAATCATTAGAAATATAAAAAGGTCGGTATTCAAGTATTGGATACCCTAAATCATGTCTGACTCAAAGTTCAAAGACCCAGGTCTACCTGTTCCCAACCCTTCACTATCCTTTTGGCTTCAGGGGGTTCGGTCTTCACCTTTACTGGGTCATCGTACGACTGAAAACCTTCCCAATACCACCGATGTTGTGATAATCGGTGCCGGGATGTCTGGAGCCTCAATTGCGTACTTTCTCTTGACTGGACCCAATCCCCCTCGTTCAGTCGTTCTCCTGGAGGCGAGGGAAGTGTGCTATGGGGCAACCGGCAGAAACGCAGGACATTGTCGCCCTGATTGCTATACAGGCGAGGAAATCCATGTTTACGGATGGTGGTACACTCTAATATTCGGTACTCGTCTCTACAACAGGATACCCAGCTTACAAGGCACAGTTCGGACGAGAGCAGGCGTTCAAGATACTGCAAAATGAGATGGTCCGTTTCAAAAGGACTACTTGATTATCTTCGTCTCATGTGATTGACAGGACACACTCAACCTTCTGACCGAGTTGGTGGAAAAGGAAGGCATAGACTGCGACTTCTGGAAACGCCAGTCTTTTGACATCGCAGTCAGTGATGAGGGTGCCGACCTTCTCAAGAGGGCATATGACGAGTACAAGCTGGACGGAGGAAAGATGGATGGCGTTGTCGAACTGATTGCAGATGCGGATGAAGCGAAGAAGGTGAGACTGCTATTCTTCCTGTTCGTTCTTGTCGCCAAGCATGTACTGTAGCGCACGCGTACACCGACAGCAGTCCTGGCGACATCCTTCCCTTCATCAACCTTGTACCCGTATAAACTCGTCGCCCATCTCGTCAACGTGTGTATCAACAGCTATGGTTTGAATCTTCAGACGTCTACACCGGTACTTTCTGTTACTCGCGCTACGAGTGAAGATAAATGGATTGTCGAAACGACGCGTGGCGCTATTGCAACCCACAAAGTCGTGTACGCTACCAATGCATGGACAGCTCACCTACTCCCAGAATACCTTGGCAAGATTGTCCCGAAGCGTGTTCAGATTGGAGCTGTAGTGCCGACTCGTAACTATTCGGGTTCTCGCATGCTGCTCAGTTCGTCTGCTTGGATCGATAGCCTGGTTCGTGTTTTTTTCATAGCTTACCTCTCTTATGAACCTATTATCCGTTAGGAAAAGGTTGACTACATAGCACAACGCCCAAAGGACGGCATAATCATCGTTGGCGGAAGACGCTGGCTTATTCCTGAAGAAGATACGATTGACCAAGCAGACGACAGCGTCAAGCTGGACATCCATACCAACTACCTTAAAGAGATCCTACCGGACTTTCTTGGGCACTGGGGCTCAGAGGGCCCCGGCGAGGGTATGCTGTGCGATTGGACTGGCATCGCAACACGCAACCCCGATAGTAAGTAAATTTTGCTCGCAGAGGGATGTTCATTATACTGAAGTCCAAGTTCTAGATGTACCATACGTTGGCGATCTTCCAGGGCGTCCAAACGCCTTTATTTGTGCTGGTCATGTTGGACATGGTGCGTAGTCGATAATTCTTCCCTGTTAGTGTGTCCAGTGTCCAACGTTGCGCAGGCATGGCACGCATTCTGAGCTGTGCCCAAGGGCTTGCGGCGTTTATTAGAGGGGAGGAATGGGAGAAGACCAAGATTCCTGAACATTTTCGACCTACCAAGGAGCGTTTGGGTGTTCGATAGAGAAGGAAGTTCCTAATAGTGACGGTGTATGTTGACTAGTGTAGATATCATAACACTTGAAAAAGATACAGATAAGTTCTATTTCTGTCCACTTGCAGCTGCCTCTTCGGGTGGTCCTCCGGACATCACTGAAGAAAAGAGTGCAATGAGTATGACAAGAGCAGCCACGATATGGGTGAAACTTACTCAACGCGACTACGGCAGCAAGAATGTACATCCAATACCTGACAGATTAGTTAGCAGTGTGGCCAGGTGCATACGTTACTCGACTCACTTTTCAAGGAAGCTCTTTTCTGGTTCGGGCTTGACAGGCTCGCCCTTGGGCGTAAGCGGTGGTGGAGTCCTGAGTTCTGGCCTGGAGCGGTATGAGCTTCAAATCGTAGTAGTACACTCCAGAGACAAGCTTACAATGGCGGTAGTCGCGGTGTACGAATCGAGACCGTTGTATTCAAAGTGGCCAGGTTATTGACTTGTGCTGTGCTAGAACTTGGACATGATCCATCGTGTGGTGTGGGTGAAATGAAGTAGTCGACTGCATAAGGCGTAGATGCGTGCGCGAGGTCGGTAGCATGGAGGATAATAGTTTCCGATGAAGCACTCGGAACATGAC
The DNA here is from genome assembly GCA_037176845.1 of Paramarasmius palmivorus. Taxonomy (NCBI): domain Eukaryota; kingdom Fungi; phylum Basidiomycota; class Agaricomycetes; order Agaricales; family Marasmiaceae; genus Paramarasmius; species Paramarasmius palmivorus. The sequence continues at coordinate 1,031,119 of JAYKXP010000003.1, read as the reverse complement.
ACTAAGAAGAAGTTAGTGAGATACACAACTGGTGGAAATACATGGCCACGCACCCATTTCACCGACGATATGTCCCAATTGATCCCATCTCGGTCCAGTGCAACCTGGTACAGCACACGATCTAAGTGTTCTTGTGGTACTTGTTGGAGTGACTCAGCGAATTGGCTAAAGTGCTCCCCAGTCGAAGCTGAAGGTCGGAAAACAATAGGAGAATTCGACTGTGATTCATCAAAGTTTACAGTGCCACGTTCAACAAAGGTGCTCTGAGGTCCATTGGGAAGGTGAACTCGATGATAAAGGCTGATTTCCCGAGAAAATGCGGCCAGTGGGAAGAGCAGACAGCTGAAGAGAAAGAGCATGGTCGTGGTCCAATTGATGGAGGTGGGACGCGGTCATCCACCTTCTCTATTTGGTCTCGAACCACCATCACGATCCCTGTATCTCCCCTTCATTTTTCACCTCCTTGCTCCCATATTCGTTAGGAATTGGGAAAGTGACGCGACCATCAAGCAGGGAGATTCACTGAGTCGGGCCACGAGGTCAGTGCAGGGTCCTTCATATGTTCTTATGACTTGGTGGATAAATCCAACGATTTTAGCTCGGTGATCCAGCCAAACAGATACGGTGCATTGTTCAAGTCCTTATTGTCACTAGAGGCAAGAATTTAGGCGTGATTATTGGGATAGTGTGCACGCTCATTCCAAACGCAAGTGTTACATGTAATATCATATCGAATGTTTCCCAGCGTTAACCGTTTACTATACAGGTTCACGTTTCGCTGCTTATCTGGTTATTTTTATTGGCCGTGTGTCTGCCTCGAGGCAACCAAACTCTAATCAACTCCAGCCTACCAATCAGATATCTCCGTTTCTTGCTTCTGCTTCACGAATCAGCATACTATACGACTTGTAACGGATTTCACGACATTAGATGGGCCAGCACAGCTCGAAATTTAAGAATCGACAACCTCAGCCATACCCACTCACCAATCCGGCTTTTTATCCGCCTCATGGTGCTGTATATCCAACTGCCTATCCACACTTCGCGGCACCACCTGTGCCTACGCAGCATCTCATAACGCCATTTCCCTACAGCTACCCTCCGCAACCGAACCGGAAAAAGAAGAGGCGGAGAAGACCAAGTGAAAGACATAACCCTTTCCCACAGGTTGCAGGTGCTAGTGATCTTCGATAAGTAGGGTGACCTTTACTAAATATCAGCGAAGAAACAGGTCCTTCTCAGCCTCAGCCTCCTCCTGAGGCAGCAGCAGTTCCTCCACCACCTGCGGTACAGGGGTTTCCACCTGTCGCCAATTCTGCTCCTTTTACTCCGCACATAGATGGTCTCGCCAATTTTCCGAGATCTCCGTTACAAAATGCAGCAACTGCCAACTCACGAGGACATACTCCCTATCCTCATAATCCTAACGAAGATGAGGATGAAGAAGACGAGGAAGAGGAAGAAGTTGTCATCCCTAACCGTGTCAGAGGGCTTCGAACGCCTGCGCCTCATCGACGAGCTCGCTCACTGCCCCGTAGTGGTGGGGACATCTCGCGCCCCCGAACACCACATGTAGAAGCACCCGTTAATCCTATCACACCGTTCCCGAGTTCAAATAATCCATTGCCGCCACCACCACGCGACGTGACACAGGATACGCCATATAGGCGATTAGCGAGTTTACCAGACGTTCAAAACCTTCGCCGTGCTGCGAGTGTTGCGGGAACCAATGCCGAACGTGAACGCATGTTCAGGGATCTTCTAGCAAACCAAATGCCCGGTCACCAATCTTTGCAATCAGAGTTTTCACATGGCCAACCTCAAGCACAGTCCAGTGCACATCATCGGACAAGGACAATGGGGGCTCTGTTTGGGAGGAGGAGAGAAGGTGGTGGCCAAGGCGGCAGCATTTTCAGGTCGTTGAATCCAAGAAGACGACATGCTCATAGCAATTCAACAGATTCAGACGGCTATGTGAACATCCAGCCATCGGACATTCCGCGATCCACGACACCTGTTGAACCGCCTCCACCTATTCTGAACTACGCAGGTAGTTCCGCATCGGCAGATGCTGCACCACCACCACCTGTTCTCAATGTGGGTGCCACGCCAGTATTTGCTGGAACGAGGTCTATGACTCCAGGTGTCCCAGGCGTAGGTGCAACGACGCCTGGTATTGCAACACCTGCCGTCGGATTGACGCAACCGCCTCAGCCTACTGCGCCGCCACCGGGTCAGCTATTCTCGACGCAACCCCCGGGCGTGGCAAATAGCGCAGATTCAAATTATCGGGCCCCATCTGTTTACACGAGGCCTACTACTCCCGCCGCTCCAAATATCTCTGCTGCGCCACCGATCCACTTCTCTCAATTCTCACCCGCACCATACAGCGGATTCCTCAATCATTCTCCTCATCGCGTCTTGTACTCCAATCGTACATATCCCACCGCTACACACTTGTTTGAAGCGCTCAAGTTCCTTCCTCGACGTCCAGATCTTGCTGCTCAGATCAGTCAAACTCCTAGTGTGCCAGATGTCTATCGCCTCAGTTCGAGTTGGCAAAAGGATGTTCGTTCTGATTGGGGCCAAGTGTTTCTGAGCATGATGGAGGAGGTCTTGATGTCCAAATTTCGGCAACACCCGGACCTGAGGAATGTGCTATTAGCGACTGGTGTTACCGACCCTAACAGGGAGATAGTGTACGAGGACGAGAGAGATCGATTTTGGGGTCGAGCTTCGGACGGACAAGGGAGAAACGTATTGGGGAATGCGCTACGGACCGTAAGAGAGAGACTGAGAGTCGAGTTTGGCGGATAAGACGCGGTGGATGACGTGTTTAAGTTTTCCCTTTCCTGTGCTTTGCCTCTGCTTGCTTTCGACTTCTCTTTTTTGGGTTACGTTGTACTTGTAGTGGTTACTGTATGCTTTGAACTACTGACTACTTACCCCATTTGCGATACTTTTATCTCTACTTTTACATACATATCTACTCACCTTACCTGCGATGCCTACTCCCTGCCTTCTATTTCAGTATCCTTTTCTTGCGCGTGTGATGCTTCACAAACACAGAAGATACGAACCACCCAACATCATATTTGCGCAGTTGGTGATACCGCCAGGAAGTTGCCATCACTTTCCTGGCCTTCCTACAGCGCGAACTCGGATAAATTGTACCTATCACACAGTGCCTCAGGGCCGCCTCAGACTGAGAGTTGCGAGAGGCCGCTATCTCCATTTTTGACACGCCATGGCGAGCCTGTTGGGGACGCATATGGCCCTTGGTCCTGCCTCCCGGCCCTATTCTCTTGTACGCCTTGTCCACTACTGTGCTGCCAAAGAGCTACTATGATGATAGTTCCTTCTCAATAAGACCCAGTGGCAAACCGTATTCACGGGTAGATGGAGGTAGATGGTTACCAATAGTGCTAATTTCGGGATATAGCTTTGGCGCCACAGCCAATTTGATAGAGTCGACACTGACTGCTTGATCGACTGATTTCTCGAATGTAAGAGCCGTGCACGGTAACGCTACCGAGTTGAAGTCTCACATCTTTATCAATATCGGTGCTGTCTTGAATGCCCATTCTTCGTACAAATATCAGTGATGGTGATTATTCATGCAGTCTACTTACCATTGAACAATGAACTCGGCTTGGATTTATGTAAATCACAAGTACTCCCTGGATGCGATGCTGGACCCCCTCGGATTCTCCAGGGAATGCGACCTTGAGCATATGCTTGATGCTCGGCATTCCAAGTAACATTAAAAGTCGTCACATAAACTTTGGAATGCTAGTGGCGATACAATTTCCTGCGGCATGGTCACAACAAGGACTGCTGGATTTGTTTCCATAGCACGCCTCACGGTAACATCGCTCGGAACACCTTCCCTGAAGCTCTGATAGGGTCTGGCCAGTAATAAATTACTCGCGGCGTTGACCACATGCAGTGACCCCTCTAGACGATTCTTAAAGCATGTGGTCGATGAATTCAATGCACACTCCGATGGGATTGGCGGCGAGCGCCCGTTTCATCTTTAGGGTTCGCCTCTAGAAAAACGGCGACAATCGAACACTGTTGATACAAATCTATCGTACACATTGTACACTTCGAGTCTGCTAAGGAATGTGATAAGTTATGAGCAAGGTCAAGGGGAGAAGGAAGAACACAATATGTTCTCTGGTGAGATCGGTTTTATCGTAGAGGACTTTGTCGATTTTCGGAAGACCATTCTCTCAGCCCTCCGCCATAGCCGTACTCGGTTGGTGGTAGCGACTCGACACTTCTTCGAGGCTTATACATACTGCCGTGCCGAGCTATGTCACGCGAGTTACCTGCTGTGAATGGCGGTGGAAGTTCGTCCTCGAGGATGGCGGGAGACCGGTCCCGTCCTATGGGAGGACTGTGAATGCGAGGCGGTGACGAGGGGATGGCTGCGTGTGTAGGGAGAGGAGTATCAGGTACATCCGACATGGTCGATGCCATGAATGCTGTCCATGTAGATTCAATGGTGAGAGTCGTTTAAAAATGAGGAAGACGTACGTGTGATATGCCGGGAGGAGCGTCTGCGTTCTAGTTGTCGTTTTCGATATAGAATGAAGGCGAGAAGGGATGCAAGGACAACGAGGCAAGCAATGACGCCACCGACAATTCCGCCTATATTAACATCGGAGTTCTTGTTCTCGGGCGATTCAGAGGGAGAAGAGGAAGAGGTAGGGGGAGATATAGTGGCTGTTTCGTCTCCGTACGGTTCTGGGGGATTGACTGGTCCACCAAGTTCAATTCTGTGCAAAGAGAACATACGAAAGTTGTTGGCTGAAGTGACATCGATTTCCAAGAAGTGTTCCCCTCCGCTAGTGATAACGCACTCGTACATGAGCTGCTCATGCAAAGATTTAGTATCCAGTGACCATTGGTATATAGGTGGGGCACAAGTGTCTAGGAAGAAGGAAGCCGAAGGAGTGTTTCCTTTCGGAGAGACCGTTCCTGTCCCATACACTTTGACATTTATGCCTGTGCGCGAAGTTAGAAAGGGAGGTGACGATAAGAAGAGCATTTTGCATACCTTGATTACCATTGAAGGTACAGTTCGCTTTTGCCCCCTGTTGCTTTGTAGATCCAGGGCTCATCGGATCCCAAGGAGGGGTTTTGGAATAATTTATTTGAGGATCATCGTTGAGTATAGTTTGGAACGACATTGACGAACGAGGGCCTGGGAGCAGAGAAGCACGACGGCGCGTCAAAGTAGAAGGCAAGTTGCAGAATATATAGCACTACATCTGGGCTGTCACTGGTCACTACTGTTGGCAAGGAAGGGGATTGATGAACAAAAAATGTAATGATCTTATGTTGGGATCACGGAAGAAGCAAAAAATCCTGTGAACAATTTCCCGTTTGGAGGCACAGCTGGCTGACCAAACCCTCACCGCCATGCCGACACACCAGCAAACACAGTTCCCTTCCCCTTACCCCATTGCCAGGTTCATTATTTCTGCTTTCCTTCTGCCATTCATTGTATTTCTTCTGCTCTAATCTATGTCTAACCGTTATGCTCCTCTTCCTAATCCAAGATCAGACCGAGATGCTGAGCATGAAATGGAGGCAGCTTTCGACAACTCGGACGATGAGGACGACGACATTCACAACACCTCTGAAACTCAGCCTCTAACGTCGTCAACAACACCTTCAGGACCAGCTCAGATGCCTCAGACTCCTAGCAGAACACCAGGGGCATACGACTTTGAGAATGTCGACTATGACTATCCCCCACCAGGATCTCCGCCTCCACCTTCCTCATTCGCATTACCCAATAACCATGGAAATTCAAACGGTCAAATCCCATCTTTTGATGTGGACCCTTCTGTCTATGCACCCAGAAAGAATTGGTACCAGCGCACTCTCACGGCCGTCTTGCCATCTCGTTACGCTGAGCGATTGGGATACACACGTCAGCGCCCGGTCGGCGCTATCGGTGGAGGTACCGGTAACGACGGTGTCTTCTCAAATGTCACTGCAAAGCCAAGTCGTCCTGTAACTGTGCAAGAAGGTAACGTCGACAGTTTCATCTTGATCTTTGTATTTTTTCGCTTATCAGACCATTATATTTTTTTTGCATATGCACAGGTGATGAGACTTACATTGTTCCCGAGGATAGCCGTGCAGAGGCACCTCCGTCATACTCCTCAGCTCAGGCAGATGCTGTTCCACCGTACTGGGAGACGACTGTCCATGCGCCGTTCTCTTCGGATTCACCAGGGGAGATGATCATTGACTCATTGCCCACTGGATCCCTGTTCTCGTTCCTTTGGAACATGCTTCTCTCGGTCTCGTTCCAATTCATTGGATTCCTTCTCGCACATCTCCTTCATACCACTCATGCTGCACGACTAGGTGCACGTGCTGGTCTTGGTATCACACTCATTCAGTATGGCTTTGCTCTTCGAGAAAGGCTTGGGAGCAGCTCCAGCCTGGAAGCAGAAGCTGCTTGGGAAGAGACTTGGAGAAATGGAGGCAGGCCGACATGGCCTACCGCAGCCGAGGCAGGTGATTACTACAATAATGGCACCGCCGTGCCTGTCAATGGTACCGCAGCAACTCCTACTTTGACGGAGGAACAGGCCAACATACTTGTGGCGGATGCGACAACAGAATGGCTATCGTTCTTCCTCATGACTGTTGGTACGTTGATCGCAGCAACAGGTTCAATGATGATGTACTCATTCTTTTTATAGGTTGGTTTATTCTGCTAACATCGCTTCTCGGCTTTTGGCGTGTTAAGCGATGGGAGCGCAACATATTGGCTTCTCAGAACAACAACAACACGGCCAACCAAACAAGCGGCACGGCATTTTCGCAGTTCGAACGCACGTTCGGGTTCAGCAATATTCCCAGAGCCGACTTCTTTAGACAAGGATTCGGATTCGGAGCGCGACGTAGTATCGATTCGGACGATGTGGAGGCTAGGGCTGGGACTACTGAGATTGATCCCCGTGATATTGAACGGTTGCTCAATCTCAGTCCCAATGATCCCAATCGCGAACGACTGGTTGCGGAAGCCATAGCAAATGAGCGGAGGTTACAAGAGGATCTCAGAGCAGCTGGACTTTTGTAGCAGATCTGTGTAGGAGGCAATTGCAAAAACCAGGTACATTTACAAAGCTTTCCCTTTCCACTTTCTTTCGGACTGCAAAGTTAACACGTTTGTATAATATCCTTATATTCCCTTTTCAATTTGGTGCATTATCTGTTGCCTGGTGGGTACTGAGCGCTTGAGCACCTTCAAGTCCTTTCTAGGACTAGCGGTTTCAGGGAGGTACATAATTCCGGGGTATGTCCGGATGAACCTCCTTAAGACGTCTTATCAACTACAATCATGTCTTTGACGATACGCAAAGCTACCGAAGACGACATCCCTGCTCTCTCTCGCATATGCCTTCTCACAGCTGACGCAGGTCAGTCTGCGGAATCGCTTCACGACTTTAAAGAGGTGCCTGGCCTCATATTCGCAGTTCCGTACGTCAAGGTGCCCACAACTTGGGCCTTTGTGTTGGTCGATGAATCAAAGGAAGGGGAAGTGGTCGGATATGTCGTAGGATCGAAGGATACGCGAGAGTTTGAGCGATACACCAGAGAACATTGGTGGCCACCACTAGCAGCCAAGTATCCTCCGACACTTGCGACCAAACCAGCGGATCTCAAGTACATGAACATGCTGCAAGGCATGTTCACTGCACCGGAGCAGAATATCGCCTTTTCCGCAGCACATCTGCACATCAACATTCTGCCAGAATACCAAGGAAAGGGATGGGGTCGGAAGATGATCAACACAGCAATAGAGTATCTGAAGGGAGAGAATGTCAAGGGGAATGGGGTCTGGCTTGGTATGGATCCAAGGAATGAGAATGCTAGAAAATTTTACAGTAAATTAGGCTTTAAACCTATTGAAGGAGTAGCAGATAATAATGTTGGCCTCGAATTCGATTAGTTGCGGTCACATGATAATTTCATTCTCTTCATGGAACGGCCATCTTCCACGCCAGACTATCCTCCTCCTCCAGGTCCTCCTCCTCAGGCTCACCGTTCATCTATTCAGCAAGATGACATTCATTTCAATAACCCTTTTGTAGACCACGAAGAACCACCAGTCAGCCGAATACCGCTAGATCCGAGTCGACAGGAAGAATATTATTCGAAATTCGACCTCTCTTCCTATAGGCATCCTCATGAGATACCCCCTCCACAAGATACCTACTCGCCAGAACCAGTTCGACATGCAGCAAATCGACGGAGACGTAGTGTCAGCTTTGCCGAGGACCCTGGCGTGAGGGAATTCGACCCTGAGCAGACACGAACAGAACAGGTCGATCCACACGACGAAAGGGCTAAAAAACGTAGAGGAATACCCTCAAATATGATGGATTTGCACGCTATTAACCGCGAGATTGACCTTGAAGAGCAATCTCAGTACACGCCAAGGTCCTCATTTGCTCGGAGATCGTCGTTCGCACCCTCGGACTATAGTTTCGAACGCCCAAACTACCGACGCTTAGACTCGACTGCTTCCAACGCATCCGACTTTCTGGACCCAGACGACCCCAGAGTAACTGGTGTACGGGCGCAACACCTCGACGACCATGAAGATCTAGAGAAGAATACTTTGCGCCAGATGGATTATCGCTCTCGCCGAAAACACCTCATGCGGGTGAAGATTGAATTCAATGTTGTATGTGAGTCGCCCTTTAGCTTGTACGTCAACTCCTGTGCTGACGTTTCCTAAAGCGATGGCTCATAGACAAGAATTCCTGCTCAAGCTTGCAAAGGCCCTCATGGCATTCGGTGCTCCTTCTCACAGAATCGAGTCTCAACTCATCGCCGCCGGCCGTATCCTCGAAGTCCAAGCCGAATTTATTCATTTGCCTGGTGTCATCATTTGTTCCTTTGGGGATCAAGAAATGGGATGTTCAGAAACTCATTTCGTCAAGTGTGGTGGCCGTCTTTCCCTAGGTGCTCTACACAAAGTTCATGTGATCTACCGTGCCGTTGTCCACGACGAAGTCAGTGCGAAGAATGCCACTGAGCAGCTAGAAGAGCTGCTCAACGCTCCTCCGCTCTATTCGGCTCCATTCCGGTGTATACTCGCGTTCTGTCTGTCTGCCTTGATTTGCCCCTCGCCTTTGGCGGTTCATTCTTGGATATGTGGATTGCTGGCGCTGGCGCTCTGATTCTTTCGGTTTTGCAACTCTGTGCCACCAAGAGTGCATTATATGCTAACGTCTTTGAGTAAGTTTCCGTGGTTTACTGTAGGCTAGAATCCTAATGGCCGTGCTATCAGAATCACCGTCGCAATCTTCGTCTCTTTTGCCGCTAGAGGCCTTAGCAGCATCCGAACCCAAATCTTCTGCTATACGGCTATCTCCTCAGCGGGGATCATTGGTATACTCCCTGGATACCTGATTTGTATGTTCTTTCTCTATTGTGTATACTCTATACTCAAACCAAAGGCAGTGAGTAGCTCGCTAGAACTCGCTTCTAAGAATATTGTTTGCGGAAGCGTTAAGATGGTATACGCGTTGATATACACGCTATTCTTGGTGAGATTCAATTACATTCCGCGCCCTCTAAATCTGAACACGTTTTCCAGGGTTTCGGTTTGCAGATCGGATCCGACTTTTATCTTCTATTTGATCCTCGCACTCGACGACAACTAGACACGCTTGCTTCGTCCTTACAGACTACAGTCTCCCTGAGTGGAAGTTGGGTATCCGACAATGGTACCGTGGCCAATAGTAGTGCACCTCTGCTCGGCACCTGGACCTTCACTCGCGCCATGCAACAAGGCTCGCACGACATCAAGGAAGGATGTTATCGACCAACATCCTTCCCATGGTATCTCCAACCCTTCCCGCCATGGACTGCATTCATCATTGTTCCTGTCTTCTCTTTGCTATCTTCCTTAGCAAATCTACAACCCCTCAAGAGCAAGCAGCTGCCTGTGATGGTCATCATCTCGTGCTGTTCCTATGCTTCGAATAAAGTGGCAAACCATTACATCTTCAATCGGTCAGATGTCGTTTCCGCAATTGGAGCTTTCACTGTAGGGGTCTTGGGAAATGTCTATTCACGTAAAATGGGAGGGACTGCCTTCACGTCGATGGTTACCGGCGTGTTATTCTTGGTTCCTGTGAGTTTATCAATTTCCGTGACTTTTGTATTGATTTGCTCTTACCCATGATTATCAGTCTGGATTATCCCAAGCTGGCGGAATTACTGCTAATGGAAATGGCATAGATATTGGAGGGGCGATGATTGCAGTCACCATCGGTATCACCGTCGGGCTATTCATGAGTCAGGCACTGGTCTACATGTTCGGAACGCGCAAGAACGCAGCTGTATTTTCATTCTGAGCTCTCTTCGCACTATACTCGTCCTCTCTCTCAAATTGTATTGTATGTATGATGTATCGCCGATGTACACTTTTGATCACTTTGAAACACTTTCCCTTCTATATCCACATGTACGCCACTGACCATCATCTAGAACATGACGGCTGGAGAATTCTCTACGCTTTCGATTGAAACCTTGTGGCCTAGTAATGTTCGAATGTTGTTGATTCCATATCTGTGATGCTTCGGTCAGAAGCGACGCCACGCAACTTGCAAAAAAGGGCACGTACCTGATCATCGTTGGACGCTCCAAACTAAGACCCCATCCATGGACTCGTACATCTTTAGGGAATCCCATGGGTTCGAGCATCTCTGGTCGGAACATTCCACTGTTACCAACTTCGACCCATTTGTGGAGCATAGGATGGAAAGCAAAGATTTCAAGTGATGGCTGTGACGAACAATAATCATTCAGTGATCATTTGAGACATTTTTCGCACATAGCATACCTCCGTGTAAGGGTTGTATGCTGGCTTGAACCTCACTTGTTCGATACCCATCTTGCTGAAGAAGACACGCATGAAACCTACGCTTCATCAGAAAACAGCACGCTTCAGAATGAAGGCTTGAGCATTTACCGATCAAATCAGCCAAGGTAAGATTCCGATCGGCCACCACACCCTCGACCTGGTGGAATTCCGCCAGATGGGTAGCATCCATAGTCTCGTTTCTGAACACCCGGTCAATACTGAATAGTTTTGCTGGACGGAAGCCATCGTCAGATTTAGCGTCCCCGTGTGCTGTGGTCGGTCTTGCTCCATGGGTGAATTCCTTCTCGTCACCTTCGACTTCTTCGCCTCGGCAACGAGCAGCAAGCTTGTATAGCATGTGCGCCGATGACGCTGTCGTGTGTGTTCTAAGAAGGAGTTTCTTGGTTTCCTCGTGAGACCAAGGTGCTCTATGGCCAATGGATCCGTATCCGCCGTGCTCGTGGACAGTCGCGACGCGCTCGTAGTATGATTTTTCCGGGTCAAGTGAGGCCGGAGGATCTATAAAGATGTTCAGAAACGTGATGAACACTCATAATGGCGAGACAAACCGGAGATGTAGAAGGTATCCTGGAGATCTCTCGCAGGATGCTGTTGAGGGACGAACAAGGCATCAAAACACCAGAATGCTGACTCTACAAAAGAGCTCGTGGGCATCTCGGCGAAGCTGACGGGGATCATGAGCTGGAAACGCTAGTGGTAATGAATCACCCAAACATACCCCATCTCCATGAAGATGCTGCGGATTTCTTCTCTAACTTTGAGCAACTGGTGTAGTGCACCGCCAGATGGAGGAATCCCTTCAGCTTCAAAGTTGTATTTCTTGAAAGTTGAGGTTTTCCAAGCACCACTGCCAGATTATCATATGAGTCACAGAGCTAGCACACCAACGAAGCGCTTACGAGGTGAGCATGTCTGCTGTTAAATCAGTTTCTGGCTTTGCAGTTGAAGTGCTGAAATTTGGTCCTTTGTGTACCGTGAACCATTGCCCTTTTCTGATGATTTTCCGATGTAAGTTTTCCTTCCATACAATTGTAGAACTATCTTGACCTTTGGACGACTAGTTTCCGCTTTCTTAGATCTGCCAACACCTTTTCGCCTGCTTTCAGATCGCCCGTTGACTCAATTTCTTGAAGTTCTAGCTTCGTGGTATCTTTTATCGAGTCAGCCTGTGTTTATCGTCAGATCGAAGGCCCATGGATGTACACTGTCTACGCACCACTTTGACCAAACCATCGCCTTCCTTGCCTATCCATCCATTCTTGAAAGCCCGTCCTTGCCCAACTTTTGCAGTCTCATCTCCTACTTGCTTCTTAAGTTCCACAGGAGTAACGGGTTTTCCCTGTCCTTTGACAGGAAGAGCTGCCCAGACTCGGGCTTCATGTGAACCTTCTTTTGCGATTTGAGAACCTTCTGGTGTCAATGCGTACGAGAAAACATCATGAGTTTCATATGTTATCATCTATAACATTGTCAGGAACCAGCTAAGCGCGAAAGTCACTATACTACACACTTCTCGGCTGAGAAGGGAGTTTAGGGCTCCCAGTATGGTGATCTGAGCATCATGAGATGTTGCAGGTTCGGATTCGCCAGGAATTGTAAGGGTTCTCGTGTCTTTGATAGTAGACTGAGAGTCTAGGGTATCGAGAATAAGTTTCTGCAACGATTCTGACATCGTTGACTGTCAGAAGAAAAAGCAAGTTTTGTGACTCGATTGATCTGTCGAAATCTAATCGCGTACTTGCCAAATCAAGAAAGTGATTTGATCTGTTCCCCTTCCCTCGAGAAACTGCTGTTCATACATTACAGGGCGCTATACTAGATTATACACTGGTCAGTAGATACGACTCTAATGTTAGAGAATGAGCAAGGGTGATGATTGATAGTCCATATCGTTCAGGATTTTCGTTTTATTACTCGGTCAGTCAGCGCCTCAAGAGCACCTTTTGCGTCGCTGTCAGGAAGCGGCTGCAACACGTTTTTCGCCTGGTTGGCATATTCAACGGCTAATTGCCTCGTACGCTCAACACCAGAAGATTTTCGGACGTAGTCCCGGGCCTTGACAACGGTCTCAGCGACACAAGAGATATCCACGAGGGAAAAGCTCACCGTTTCCACGTCTCCTGGATTGCTAAACTTGCGTTGAATAAGTGGCCCCATCTCTGCATGTTCTTCCCATGCGTATAGAGCGGGACCAGTTGCCAAACCGAGCTGGAGGTCTGCGCCTCCTGGTTTGCCCAGGGTGTCTTCTACAGCCTCGTAATCCAAAATATCGTCCACTAGCTAAAATCATTCTTATTAGTATAAGAAAACGGTAGTGATGAGCCATATGCTTACTTGGAAAGCAATGCCCAAATTTCGACCATATGCATACGCCACTTCTCGATATATTTCACCTTCTGTACTTCCACCCAAACAAGTCGCCGCACGGGCGCCCTTAGCCATTAGACTTGCGGTTTTCATGTAGGTCTTTTGGAGGTATGTCGTCCAAGCATTCTTGACAACCTGAGGTGTCGGGGGTAAATTGAGTTCCTCTCCATGCACCTCTTGCATCTGGAGAATCTCGCCTTCTACCAAGTTGGCCACGACACTGGCAATGAGCTCTACTGACTCGGGATCCCCTAGCCGAGCTAAGGCAGCACTAGCGCGTCCCAATATGAAGTTCCCTCCGAGAACCGAAAGCTTCTTCCCAAACGCCACTGGTGCAGACGCACTTCCTCTCCGAAGAGGTGACTCGTCAATAACGTCGTCGTGAAGTAGTGATGCAGCATGAATCATTTCAACAATCTGCGCCAGGCGAATTTGGGTGGGTAGAATGAAGACGGGTGACGTGAGAGAAGGTTTGAAGTCGGACGACAAGGATTCTGGGAATTGTGGAGATTGGACATGGGGTTGGGGGGCATGAAACTGAAATGCAGAGCTGAATAGGGCAGTATGATTGGGTATACTGGGATTCCAGTCGTTTAACACGTCCGGCCTTGAAAGAGGCTTGTCCAACTCGTCCACACAACCTCCGGCACCCTGGCATTCCGATGCCCACAGTTTCAGCGGCCAATTCTTGCCCAGTCCATTCGTGGCCTGTGCAAAGAGCAAAACTATGAGAGGCCGCAATTGCTTCGACGGCCGCAGAAAATAATATTTTGCGATATCATCCAATGCAGGATGAGCCGAACCCAGCAAATGAACCAAACTTTCCCGGACGCGCGAAAGTTCTGGGGCGACGAGAGAAAAGGGATCCGGTCTCTTGCTTGACGTATTGAGACGACGAGAAAGAGGTGAAGAACGGAGAATGGACCGTGTAGAGGTCCATCTCCGCATTGCCTGGGTCGATGCAAACAGTCGGAAAACTTGAGGGTCGGAATTGTCCCACGTGAAATACTCTCCCGGTAAGCTCAGCTCTGAACTTCCTGCTCCTCGACCTGCATGTCGCCCCCGGCCTCTTGGGATAATGTCTGGAACTCTGTGCAGCCTAGTCTCTCGACAATAAAGGATTATCTTCGAGGTCTTTATGCGCCAAATCCTCGCGTTCTCCGTGTAGGACAACTTGATTCCGAATTATTGGACCAAGAACTCGTTCATCTACTCCAAGAACCTTTAACAAAAACCTTTGCTCAGGTCAATGTGCGTATCGTACCTCTCTCAGAATACGAGCATTATCTGACCTTGTCATAGGCAGTTTTTGCAAGACGCTTTGATCCAGAGTTGGCTCTCCTTATACAACTTACGCTGTATAGATTCTCGATGTGGAACACTGGAGCAAGCTATGGCGCAAAACTTCAAGGCCTGCGATACATATCTCCTTCACGTCCCAATGAAAAACTTGCTCGTATGTGCCTAGAAGCGTTGGGTATGCCTCGTGGACTTACTCTTCACATAGCGTCTGGACTTCCGCGGCGGATACTGGTGATACATGGAACCTTGACTATCCTGCTACCTTACCTCTACGCCCGCATTTGGAATCATGCACTCTCACATGCATGGCCTGATGCGCCCTCCTCGGATAGAAGACGGAAAGCATGGGTCTTCCTAGGTTCACTGGAATCAATATATTCCTCTCTGGGACTTGCAAGCTTCGTAGCGTTCTTGTGGAATGGACAGTATGTCGTGCAACTTTGTCCAGCATGTATTTTTCCAACCGTACTTGTCTTCAAACAGCTACCGTACAATAGCAGACCGATTATTGAACATGCGTCTAGTTCCATCCCGGAGAATCATGCAGCGCGATGTGAGCTACGAATTCATGAACCGCCAGATGGTCTGGCATGCCTTCACCGTAAGTGTCTCTGTATACATGCTCTAGAGTGCTCTTATAACCATCCAACCACAGGAATTTCTACTATTCCTTCTACCACTCATCAACTCCCGAAAAATGCAACGTCGGCTCGGTCGCATTACCTCGTCGCTGACTTCCATTGTCGGGCTCTCTCGGCCACAGCGATCCTCAGAACGCGTCAAACGCGGGAAGTATTGGTCGTTACCAGACAACCAGTGTGCCATCTGCGCGGAGAGTGCTTCGTTTAACCTCGACCCGAACAATCCTTCGAATGCTTTCACGAGTTTTACTGAATCCATGCTACCGTCCTCCACCCAGGATTCAGATACGGAGGCTCCTGCACACCCGATATACAACCCTTACATCACCTCGTGTGGTCACATCTATTGCTATCATTGTATAGCAGAACGAATGCTTCGGGTCGCTGACGAGGGCGATACTGATGCCTGGGAATGTTTGCGTTGTGCCGAGCCTGTCAGTGGCGCCAATCGATATGAAGTCGAGGCGGTGGGGAGTGAAGCCAGCGGGAGTGAATATGAGTTCAGTGATTTCGATGTAACTGATATGTCTGGGTCTGTTGGGAGCTATAGTTACAGTGAATCCGGCCTCTCGGACGAATAAAACACGAAACCAAGGATGTATATTAGAGTATCTAGATTTGATCCTGAATGTAATTGATAGCAAGCAAGACAGTGGGAATAACAGTGCCCAAAAAAATAAGCAAAGCATTTACTATGCATTTGCGGTATCAAGACGTAGTAGAAAAAGTACCCATTAATCAGATCGTGCCGTTAAATTCATTAGTAAATCGTTACGCATTCGCAATCTCGGACTGAATCTGCATCAAGACCGCGGGATCCGTTTTTGACAAGTATAGATCATGGAAATTTTGAGATCCAGTCATAGCTTCTGCGGCCCTTAGGCCATCCGCAACATACGCGCTCAGTTTTGTCATACGAACGGGGTCTCCGTCCCAGACCTTTGAATGGGTTCATTAGTGTTACTCACGGATGATGAGGATGTCACGTACCCGCTTACGCCGTTCGTATTCGGGTGTATTTTGTGAATCCTGGTAAAACTCATCCGGCGCTTCATCTTGCTCCCAGTGACGCTGAAGGGTGTTTGCAGGCGTTCTGAATCATAATTAGGCAACCTCGGCAGGCGACAGGTTGATACGGAACTTACTCATCACCCTCGAATTCCGAGGGGTCACGACGTGCTTCTCTTATCTCCCCGAAAACGTCGAGCCATAAATTGAAGATCTCAGTCGGCAAGCGTTGCAGAACGTCAGGTCGACCTGTGGAAACGAGTGCTGTCATACCCATGGCCACCAACTTGCGGTGTCGAGGCTCCGACATGGCATCAAACTAGACCGTAGATCAGCTTGGGGCCGTGGAGACGTATAACGATGAAGTCTTATTACCTGCGCCCACCACTGATCCATCAGCAGCTCGTATGCTTTCGCCTCGGTGAGGTTGATTTGAGGGGCAGCCGCAGCCATGAGCTGAGTAAATGATTGGGGGTTACTCATGACAATACGGGAAAAGAGATAGATTTCATGAGAAAGAATGATGGCATCCGTCTGTTCAGGTTAGTAGGAGTTTACTATTGAAAAGATACAGACAAACCTCGTTTTCAATCAGGTTTTTTAGCAGGTAGGGGAATAATCCAGAAGTGTGAAGCGCCTCTGCCCATAGCGGTGACGGAGTTGTTTGGATCAATAGGTGCAATGCAGTCAATGCCCCTTTTTGGTTTTCCCTGAGAGCATTCCGGGTGAAGATTGATAGGAAAGCACCGAATAATTCAACTGCACCCATCTGCCGAGAGCGTGAGTCACAGCTAAAGGAAGTGAGAGGACACAATTACCTGTAGGATTTGTTCTCCGTTCAAGAGGAAATATGACTCCATTATATTCAATATGCTCCCAAGAAGATCTAGATTCGTTTCTAGGAGTCGGATAGCAAGAGGAAGGAGATTAGAGAGAGGAGGATTCCCAGCTGTTGCAGATGTTGTGCACCGCATTGCTTCTTTCCACAACAGAGCACCATCACTGTCAAGGTTCATCTAGGTAGTAACACATCAGAAATGGTGACCGAGGCAGAGTATTATTCCGACATACTCCTTCATTCATGCTTTCATCGATCAAGGGGACGATAGTTGCAGAGAGTGACGTCGAATGCGGACCAATCGCCTATTCGGGAATGAGATTCATCTGCGAAAGAGAAGACTTATGACGGACTTTGACTAAATTCGTCATTGTGACAAGAAGCGAGTTTTTGAAGAGCCAATTTGTGCCTGCCTCCATCCCTGCGCAAGGACATTAAACAAGAATCGCTCGGCAGACAAACAACTTACACAATGCAGGTAGTGGGCCTACTATGGCTGGCACTATGGGGACCATCTACACCCTGATGTCAGTTTGAATGTTCAAAGAATCAACTAGCCACTTACCTCTGCGCCTGCCCGTTCAATTACGACGTTAAGAGCATCATCCACTCGCCGTTTACTATCAAAGCTGTCCACCTCTCCTATTAGGTTCATCATCTCTGTCGCTGCAGAAGCAAGATAAGGCTTGAACGAGTCTAGCTTGAACTCAAGTGTCTATATATGTGGTGAGTCATCTCTACTGAGGGAAACCCGAGGGAGAACTGACATCCACACCCTCTCTAATCGCGACACCAGCCGTCAGACGAACAACGGCATCTGTCCCTTGTCCACGATCACCCAATAGGTGTACCAGAATCTCCCATATCCTAGGATGATTAGGGTCGATACATTCGTCCGACATCAGCTTTCCAAGCAACCACGCGATTCTCCTCTTGAGAATAGGTGCACTACAAGCGAAAATGAGACAAGAGTAGAAGACAATACGACGAAGGGTGTCATACCTTCCTTTGGTGTCTCGTGCTTCAGTAGTAAGGGTATTCTCAATCCATGGGATAAACTGGATGTCGTCCTTGAGTCTACGGCAGCATCGTCCAATCGCACAATATAGCGCCTCTTTCTGCAACGTACTGTCCAGATCAACAACGGCTTGCTCTGCACAAATAGGTTCAGAAACACGTTCAACACAAGGGTGATCCACTGACCTGCGACCTGCACAAATGTGGATTGCAAGAGTGGTGCTACATAATCCGGATATTGATTGGACACTTGAAGGAGTACTCTCTCACTACAAGCCTGGTTGACAATAGTCAGCTTTGATCGAGTGAGTACAGATAAAAGTTCTTACACGTAGCTCGTACTCCCAGTGCTCATTCTCGGTTTCTTCTGTGTTTACCCACTCCTCAGGATCGGCAAGCCAGCCCTCTAGATCCTTTGCATTGAGGGGTAGAAATCGCGTGACGATGAGCTTTACAGCATCTTGGACAAATTCCTGAGATAACGCTGATTCGCTATGAGTGACAAGAGAAAGGCACAGATCATCAAGTGACACCTACTATTCTTGTTGGGGGTTCCGTCTCTACGGACAGCAGTGTACTGCCCAAGTGTATCCTTGAACATGACCATGCCTTGTACGAGAAACCGCACCGGGTAAAGAACATAGTTGGAGTCTGCGTTGCGAAATCAGTACCGAAAGTTTGGACATGGACAACAAAATGAACTAGCCATCGATGCTGCCAGGAGGAGAGTTGGCAGCTTGGGTGATCTGGTTCCAGTAAAACAGAACCACATCGGCGGAGTGTGGTATATCAACGAAACGTTTCGGAGAAAGTGCGCACACACGACGAAAGAATTTCCCGAGATGCCGAATATGTTTTGTCAGGCGATCGATAAGTGGTGATGTTTGCGGTCCATTCGAGTTTATAATAGAACTTCTCCATGAAATCATAACCTTGAGTTGCTCGGCTGAGGTATCGAATACTTTAAAAACCTTCGAGGAATGAGCATGCGAATGCAGAAGGATAGATTGAGCTCACCCATAATTGAGCTTCCGCTTGACCCAGCTTCTCATTTCTCTGCCAGAGCCAACTAGCTACACTGCTCAGCGACTTGTAAACAAGGTCTGTCAAGAGCAAGTCCATGAAAACGTTCGGGGATTGTTGCAGATCCGATGTCTGGACAGGAATAGCAGAGGACAATCGGGTGAAGTAAGTGTATAGTGTTTCATGGAGTTGCTCTACAACCTGTTGGAAACGTGTCAATCAGGATCCAGATGTATTGACGTCGTACATACCCTTGCCATTGATTTGATACCCCCCAACATTTTCATCGCAGACAACTCTTTAATGACAGCCCTTAACATTTGGAGCGCGCGTTGCAGTCTGATTGCGGTGCTGGTGGATTGGTCACCCGCGTTGTAGCGTTGAGTGAGACCTTGATCGAGGACATTCAAGAGATCTGTGATGAGGGAAGGCCTTCCAACAATTTTTGTCATGCGTCAAAGTTGTGAGGGACAAGAGAGCATACCACTGGTCTGGGTAGTCTGATCTCGCTATCCTACCAACCGACAGCTGCATACATTTTGCTATCTACGAACATCATTAATGCAAGGACGGGACACAACGGAATAGTTACGCACGGTTTCATCTTCCTCGTCAAGAAAGACCAACATCCGCGAACGAATTGCCACCCTGTGAGCGTCATTTTGAACTCTGCAATAGAATATGACATTAGAGCATAGCATGCATCCACCTCAGTCGGCTTACTTTCGGGACTTCCAAGCTTTGAGTGCCTCGTTCTTGAACTGTATACTGGCCTGCTGCCTCACTGGTAGAGGAACGGACCTCTCTGCTGCAATTTGGTGCAAAGCATCGAATACGCCAGACTGTTGGAGCATCTCTTTAAAACGTTTGGCAGAAGCCTGTATCTGATTAGGATCTGAGGAGGTCGCCCCAGTCATGACCTGGTAGAGCTCTGCCGGAGAAACATCTTGAGTCACGACGCCTTGAGCGATAGAAGAAGTGGCATTCATGGGGAAGCACTCGAGCAGTGAAGCAAAAGAGCAAGCACAATTGCAAGATGACGGGAAAATAAAAAGAAAGGAGAGGTGGTGTGACTGACAACGCGTCGCGAGTTGAGTCACGCCTTTTGAATGCTTCTTTCTTCTCTACTCTCACGACTAATCCTCAACGGAAACTTTACGCGTCTCAATACCCTCAAACGTCTTAGAACATCTTCAATGACTCGTCATAGCATAGAGGTCGAAATTGTAGAGGACTCGGAACCTGAGCGAGAAGCCCTTAGACGAGAGCTAAAATCGCGACAGTCGACCCCTTCTTCAATGAGCCTGGCGAATGGTACTCAGCAAGCCTCAAAAGAAGTAGGCGGGGTAGATGAAGTGAATGAAATCAGTGTTTTGGAAATTTCCGGTGAGTCTGCTCTCCTAGCTATTGTATGTTACCCCTTAACCTTGCTGTAGACGACAGTATATCAGCACCACCCGCAAAAGCGCGTCAGAGAACCCCAGAAGTCATGAGTATTATTGATATCAGCTGTAAGTGTGTCACAGTCCTTCCACTAGCGTTCCGCCTTGCTGAAACACACACAGCAAGCTCAATATCGTCGGCTTCAATACCCTCGCCCCCGAAACCAGCATTATCCACACGCGAACCGCTCATTCGTGCAACAGCCGGGACTGAAGAAGAGGAGCTTCCTTCAGATGACGAACTTCGACCTCTGTCGCTCTCGAAATTCGCCTTCAATGCACCAAAAAAACCTGGAGGGCTACCGAACTCAACCACATCATCCCGATCTTACACTACTCTTTCCAGGAATGCTTCTGTCAAGAGCATACCTGAAACTAAAGGCCCCAAGAAAGGCCCTCGATGTGTTACCCACCAATTCGCTGATCAATTCAGTGACGAACAATTCTCTCGACTCCTCAAATGCGTCGTTTGCGATATTCGTTGGACCGTCAGGAAAAGTACATCGCAAAAAGTCTCACACATCCGGTCTTGCGCGAAGAAGAATAGTTTCCAGGAGGATTCGGTTTGTAGACTCATCCGGAAGGAGCTGGAGAAGACGCCTCCAGATAAGGGGAAAGGCAAAGCACCGGACGAGACACCTGCGGAGACGATATTCAGCGAGATAGTCCACGATGCGGCACCGAAGAAAAGAACAAAACGACAGGAGGTCGCAACAAGTATCAAAACTCTTAGCGAAACCAGGAATGCTATCTTGGACAAAGCAAAAATTGTTTTTGCCCAGAACACTCATGCATTCCACGCCCGCCAGAATGAAAGAGCGCTACATTCCATTGACGATCCCACTTCTACCCCTGAATTTGGCAAGAGCGGACTTGCACGTATCAAGGGAAGAAAGCAGTCAATGTTCCAGTACCCACCGTCCCCTGGACAACCGAGTCATAACGAACCAGCATTTCCGACTCTGCGACCTCTTCGCCGCTCTACGAGCCCTCCCGTGCTTTGCACATCTGACATCCCCAACGTAGAAACCACGACTCCTAAGAAACCTAATACTGTAAGCTGTGTTCTCACATTTGACCGTGTATACATCTGATAACTCACAGAAACCCCCTGCTCCCGTTGTGTATCTATCCTCAAGCTCAAGCGACGATTCTCAAGCACCTTCGAAAGCACCGACAAAGAGTCCGAGGAGACCTCCCTTCCCGCCTCAAGCCACACCATTGGCCGACGAGCTTTATGACGAACAGGTCACGGAGCCATTTCACAACAAAGACGCCTATTTGCATTACGAACCTAATATGTATACACATTCCTCTATAGAGCAACCTGAAGACGCATTCCATAGCGATAATACACCGATTATCCCACATACTCGCACAACAACACCCACTGCCGGACCATCCACGAAACCTATTACGCCAAAGAAACGAAGACGAAGGGTTGACAAAGCCAAGCCCTTTGACCCTGAAGTGCAGTTTGGCGATACTTGGGAACAACGTATCAAGAGCGAAATTCTAGCGGACACGGAACTTCATCTCCAGATTTTGCGCTACGAGGTATGCCAACACGAATACTTTGCTCTTGCCTAAGATAAACTTGTGGGACAGCCTCTTCCGTTCAAACGCTTCCTTCAAATCGCAACCAGCGACTCTACACTACTGGCCAGTGGCAAACTCAAACTCCATTTGAAACAGTTCCTTGACAAGCAGGTAAGAATTATTTGTGCTATGTGCAAATCCGAGGGTACCGACATTCTTGCAGGCAATCAATTTCTATGACGAGGAAACTGTGGGCAGGGGTAAGCGACACTGACGACTATATACTACAGATTGGATGTACGATTGTATGGGTATTAGTGATTGTAATGTACCTGTTGAAGGCTGTATGGTTAGAAAATAAAAAACAGTAACAAATCTCTACAAGGCAACGTCTGACAGGCCAGCAACTTCTATGACTCCCCCAATCAAATGTAAACTGCCCGTCACCAATACATCTACAGCCTCCGACTCGTCCTTCTCTAGATCTCGTACCACCTTGATTGCGTGCTCAATTGAGGGTAACACATGTATATTGTCCTTGGGGAAATCTGGTAGAATAGAAGACCAAGCATCCGCTAGCAGATGTTGTGTCTTTAGCTCTGCGAGGTCGGATTCTGGTATTGCTACGGCGGTCAGGTCTACAAAACCCATTGGTTAGTGTTCAATGGACATAATACTCTAAGACCGACCTCCTTTGAATTTCCCGCTGGCGTACGTAACATTGGTGCAGAAGATGACATGACTGAACAGGTCCTTTCCAGCTTCCTCCAAGCCGTACAATTTCAGTTGAGCATTTGCCGTTGCATTCACTCCAGTCAAAAATGATCCCCCAGATCTGCCACTTGTGCAGTTGAATATCAGCACTCGACGAGCCGGTTTTCTATGAGATGAGTGAGAAGAGACTCTGTAATAAGAGGACAAATACACACAACGTGGGAGGTTCGGAGGAAAGAGCTACACCAGGACTAACAAACCACTGTATGCAGCACTCCAGGCTCTCTACCGTGTGCGCGCCATCGAGATACCAGGAAGTTCGGTTGTGTAGAGGATCAACGACGGTCTGACACCGCCCAGGCCATTTGGTCTTCTCAAGGCCAGCTTTGAACGTTTCGGGGAGGGACTCTGTGTCGTTCAAAGAGGCTTGAGCATGTAAAAAATACTTGGCTAAGTGCACAGCGAGTGTCGCATTCTGTACTTGATGCTTCCCCGCGAGGCCTGCGACGGCATAATAAGCCCTGAGAATTGAGAAGTGACGGAAAACAGAATGATATCTACCCAGTTTAATTTCAGCAAGCTCGGGAACTAACGGTGTGACAACAAATTCAGATGCCTAACGGCAAGATCAGCACAAAAATAGCGATAGAGCGAGCAACCTGACCTTCAGTTCTTCGGCTCGCTGTTTTAGGACGGTCATGCCTTCTTCTGGCTGGTTGACTGTCAGAGCTGGGACTCCTTCCTGGAAACGAATGAGTGATATAGTCGAGCAGAGCACGAGCTCTCTGACCTTGTAAATTCCCCCCTTCTGCCAAGCTATTTCTTTCAGGGTTTTCCCCAGCACAAAGACGTGGTCGATCCCGAGCGCAGTGATTCCAGTAACGATGGGCTTCGGTACGATGTTCGTGCTATCATAGGTGCCACCAACTCCGACCTCAAGAACTGTTGCATCAACTTTCAAGGCGAGAAATGTATGAAATGCCAGTAAGGTAAGAAAACGGAAGTATCCTGGCATAAGCGACGTATTCTCATGTTGTCTCTGAACGAGTCACCTCAGTGTCGGTCGAAGCTTCATACACTTGTAGTACGCACCGTCGTATTCTCCTGAAGTCTGTCCCAGATCTCGAAGAAGAACTTTGTAAAATCTTCCTCTGGGAGAGGTCGTCCATTGATACGAATTCTTTCTCGTACTGCTACTAAGTGTGGAGATGTGTATAGACCTGCGAGCGACCCGTTAACATATAAAGGTCAAGCACAGGTTAACAACGCACCGACTTTCCATTCAGGTTTTGCATGCCGCAAGACGGAATCAGTGAATGCGCTGGTAGAGCCCTTTCCTTTCGTCCCAGTAATATGAATGACATTGAGCGCATTGAGGTCCTCAGGCTGTCATCCCCCCTTAACATTGTAACCACAGAATGTGACACACGCACAGACGTACGCGATATCCTATCCGCCCAAGGTATTCCAGCATCTCCGGTATAGCCAAAGTACTGAGAGTTCCACCGGAAGCCCGAACAGCATCCAAGGTTGCTGCATTAGATTGAAGAGAGTTCAGGGCGTCGATAGCATCTTCATATGACCTCGTCGACATGGCCGCTCGCTGAAATCGATTTCCAAAGGTAAAAGGGAAAGACAGATGGCGAAAAGACGATATCCTGATAGCGAATTGCCGCATTGGAACGGCGGCATTGATTGTCCCCTTCAAAAAAGAAATTTTTAGCTTCGAGAGCACGTGCAGCCGTCACGGTTCGCGTCAATGACGTCGCTATTGTTCATCTTGTCCCATTATCTTCTTCTTCACTGTGTGCTACATAGATACTCGCTCATTTCTATGCTTATGCTGTAAATATATATTCGACTTCATGGAACGATACTTTGCAAGTGCCAAGGCACGAACCACCGACAGCAAGACCAACTCGACGCGCCCAGACAAGACTTCCAACACCAGATACAAGCCTTACACAACAGATAAGAACGGCAGAAAGACTCATGTGTATGTCGAGTATCTAGATCTTCCGAGATTCCTGGCTTACTTGCTCTTTACGAAGACTCCTATCGAAGCTTTCGGATGATGCTCCTCCATCAAATTCAACCTTAACAAAACTTGTATTGAAGACCTTGAAGGACGAAAGCAACCCCATCGCTCATTCCGATATTGGACTACGTTCAGGTGCGCTTGCTGCCACTTGATCTCCTTATGAAACTAACTGTAATTCAGACCATGTTGTGTCGATGGCGGGCGGGCATCAACATTCAGAAGGGAAGAGCCGTCATCGCGAATACTTTGAAGACAGAAATCGTAAACTTGAAGTACAAGGCTCCGCTTCATCTTCAAGCTCCGAATCCACGAGCGTTCTACGCAATGTTCGAGCTTACATTGACGGCTTTCTGGATAACACAACCGATATTGAAATGAAGCGTATAGTTAGAGAAGCAGGTGGTCAAATACTGTGCGCATTAATTTCTTATACCTTGATTCTTAAGCTTAATAGATGCATTTAGTGCGACCGCCGCTGGTGCTACCCACATTTTGACCTCTCAGCCCCTAAGTGGATCCAAAACCCACAAGATACTCACGAAGAAATCAAAGATACACGTTCATGTCGTGAGACCACA
Organism: Paramarasmius palmivorus; assembly: GCA_037176845.1. NCBI lineage: Eukaryota > Fungi > Basidiomycota > Agaricomycetes > Agaricales > Marasmiaceae > Paramarasmius > Paramarasmius palmivorus. Next base: position 1,005,676 of record JAYKXP010000003.1, on the reverse strand, counting down.
GTGGGTTTTCGACAGCATCAAGGCGGGGAAGAGACGGCCAGAGAGAGATTACAGCATCATTAACGACAATACTACGAAGAAGCTACGAGAAATGTGGCAACAATGATATGTTCACGAGATACACCCGCGCCATGCTGGTCGTCGTCGCATCCCTGTTGTAACTAATATTGGACCGTCATCGACGGATATACTATTTTACCGAATTCAACATCAGTTCTGCTCTCGCTCTACGCCTTGTTTGCCTTTTGGTCAACGTCTCGGTTATTCTTTCAACCTCCCGCTACAGGTACTCATACACATCGACGAGGTTTCTCCTGGTCGCTCTAGCCTCCAAAGAACTCCACTGCGTCCCTTACCCCAGGCTCCCCACATCATCAGCTCCTGATGGTACGGCGGTAAGAAATGGTCACCTGGTGTCGCGTATGTTCCATCTGTTCAGAATGGCGCATCCAAATTTGAAAAATGACGTTGTCTATACTCATTTATAAACCTCCCCATCTCAGTGAAAGGTGTGTAGATTGCTCACCCACCTTGTGCTCCCACCACGATGGCTTTCGGCATCCTGATCGCACTCCTCGTCACAGGGTTATTTTCCGACCTTGTCTCAGCAAACAACAATGCGGGGAATTCGAGTACTGTTGCTAATGTAACAGTGAGTGGTCGCAATTGATTTTTGGTTCGTTTATTCACGCGTTCTTGGTGTGGAGACCCCAGAGCCCATCAAATTGGTTGCTCCCGACGGTTCAGCGCGTGCAAACTTCATCACGATAGGCGCGACTCTGACGCATTTCTGGGTCCAAGACAAGGTATCCGGCTATTCGACCGTACCTTTAAAAGCTTCCTCTGAATATGTAATGTGAATAGGACGGCGAATTTCGCGACATTGCGATTGGATTTGACAATTTGGTGAGCGTTTTCTTCCATCTTTACCGCTGGGAGAAACTGAACAATTCGAAGACGGAGTACACGACCGAAGAGGCAGGAACGTTGTATTTTGGACCTATTGTCGGGAGGTAGGTCTTGTTTGGACATCCGACATTCACCAACTCAGCTGTCTTTGCGACAAGATATGCCAACCGCATCCGCAACGGCACCTTTACCGTACCCATCTCCAAAGACGCGTCCGGTCCTGGAGAGTTATTCCAGGTGAACCCGAATACCTTCAGCTAACCATACACAGCGCTAATTTGTTTCGATAGGTTCCCAAAAACACAAACAATGGTGCGTTTTAACAAATAATTCGAACAGCATGGTAGATGAGATGAATTGAATCAGGAAGCGACACCCTGCATGGCGGATTTGATGGATACAACACCCGCAACTGGACCATCATCACTCAATCCAACAATTCGGTGACTTTCAGCCTGGTGGATCCCGACGGAAAGGAAGGATTCCCTGGTTTTGTCTTCAACACGGTATGTTCATGACACATTGTCTGCCGGTTTCCTTGAATTGAGTATGCTTTAGGTGACCTACACCCTCGATTCCAACTCGAGCTTCAAAATCAGCATACGTGCATTCGCTACAGAGGAAACACCTATCCTTCTGAGCGCTCACAACTTTTGGAATCTCGAAGCCTACAAGGAAAGCCAAGATTTGTTGTCCCACTACGCACAGTTCAACTCTTCGCGATTCGTAGCTACCGATGGTAGCCTAATTCCCAATGGAAACCTGACGGAAGTCGAAGAGACACCACTGGACTTTAGAGTCGCCAAATCAATAGGTGGAAGTATCAATGATACTGCAGAAGCGCAGTATTGTGGCACAGGCAAGTATTGTGTCGTCCACCAATAGATCAGGCTCAATGACCAGCTTATAGGATGCGTTGGCTTCGATAATTGCTGGGTGTATGATGATAACACTGGAACAGAACCCATCTTCTCTGTCTGGAGCACCAACTCTGGTATCAGGTACAGCTTTCCCAACACTTGGACAATGCAAAAACTGATAGAACCCTTCAGGCTGGACATCATCACCAACCAACCCGCCCTTCAGGTAACAGCCAAGGCGCTAATAATTCCCCTCTTCAACGCTGACAACCCATGGACAGATTTACACATGTAATGGTTTTGACGGAACCATCCCTCGAAAGGAAGAGCAAGGTGGATCGAACACCACATACGGCCAACATTCCTGCCTCGTCATTGAACAAGAGTCGTATATTGATGCAATTAATAACCCAGAGTTTGGTATCGACCAGATTTATGGCCCAAACCGCACGTATGAATGGGAGGCAGAGTACAAGTTTTCGGTAGTACAGTAGGGAGGTAGTGAACAGGGTGTAGGGACATCCAGATTCCAAAATAAAACAAAGATGACTTCTGGAATCAACGAGTCAGCAATACATTCAAGTGAAATGGGAAGAGGGAAAGATCAGGACACCCGAGCGTATAATTGGGTGACAGGGAGATTATCGTCGGTGCATGCCAGCTTGTGACACACTTGGTCTGGTGCACAGCAAAAGACTCATCATATAACAGAGTAGGAAAGAGAACTCACCAAGCGCTATGTGAATGATGTGGTTAGGAACGAAGAGTACGTCTCGCGAAGAAAAAATTTCTTAAGATCTGAATATTCCCACGAATAAGATTCCTAAATTGGAAGGGACATCGTAGTGGCCACGATACAGTGTCACTGACGGGTCACCGATCCTCACTTTAAACTCGGATGTCAATCTTTCCCTATTCTCGCCTGTAACTCGTCGACGCTTCGTTCCTCAACCAACTTGCTACCAGTCTCTCTTGTTCACGAATTTCTATATCTCTATGAACTTCTTGTTCACCCCCAATCACGTGCAGCTCCTCAACTCATGCTATCCGCCCACCTCAGCTCTTCTCACATCAGGTCCTGATTATTCCCCAAACTCACAGGAGCTTAGTCGTCTGACATACTATGCGTACGTTTTCCTGGAGTATTATTGTGGTGTGGTACTGATTTTGCCTGCTCATAGCTCAAACCATCCGGATAAAATTGCCAAACTAGGCAATGAACTAGAGAAGCGTTTGCGCAACGAGTGTCGTAAAAGTCGGTCGGGGAATATGCGTATGCGGTCGTACGTCTTTCATCTCCGCTATTTACTTGCTTGTTTTCTGAACATATCCTAGGAGTCTCCTCATTTCCCTGGCAATCTTCCGATCACTCGCAACGGAGTGCAAACGCGACATACACCTCCTTTCGCCTTCACTCATCTCATCAGTTGAAGCTACATTGGAGTCATCGTCAAAAGATTTGGAAATCTGTGCAAGAGCTGCTAGCGTCGTATGTTCTATTTTTGTCAGGTCTCAATATGTCATTTGAAACATGATTCTAGTTCACGGCGTGGACTACCTACACAGATGGCCATGTTATTGGAACGGACAGTGGTTTAACAAAGAATTACATCTCATGTCTGCGACACTTTGCCGCCCTCGCCAGCTCGCAGGAAAGGGACACGGAGGTTAGAAATCGGTAAGCGCGGCACGTTTATATATCCATGCCACGTTTGAATAACACTAGTTTCAGCACAAGGCTTGTTGGTCTCGCCGCGTTGACCGGCGCAGTCAACTCAGAAGCTTTGTACAACGATTCTGCTCAATTCCGCACGCAAGTTTCGATTCTGTTGCGCCCAGTTCTAGGAACGCTATTCCAAAACAGCTTGAAAACCTTGGACGAACAGTGAGTGAATCATCTTTTAACGCACATCTCAGTGGATGAATGTCGCCACAGAGCCAATGGAATCAGAGATGCTCCAATATCTCCCTATTTGGCAGAGTTCAGAAATCGGCCGGCCTTGGAAAGGCGCGCGGCTTCCATACATCTCCATATTGACGGGGAGAATGGACCAACAATATCAGATGTCTGCAGTGCGGCGCTGCGAACACTGTTTTCGTTGCTTCAGCATATCAATGGGCAACAACTAGGTCACATTATGCGCTCTTCATTCGATAACCTTGATGAAATGAAGGGATGGGGGCAGCGGGATCACTGTTGCTGGCTTTCCCAGAAGATAGCGGAGTGGTCACAGTATCAGTACCGCTACGCAGTTCCGACATGGCTTGTTGAGCGCCTCACCGAAGTCCAGGACGCTCCCCAGGTTGACGACATGCACAAAGTTCTCATTGCTATGATCACAACCGTCTTCAACTCTCCTACCCCTCTCATCAACCTCTCCACTTCGAATGTCTTGACGAACCTGATGACCGTTCTCATCCGACGCGTCTCAGCCGACCCCGACGATGAAGTACCACCTGCCCTTGTTGAGTGTATATCTTCCTTGGGCCGCCACGTTTACTATTCGGACCAAATCCAGGATCTCGCGGTATGTATATGTCATTTATGCGAAGCGATCTTACGCTCACGACGCGCGTACAGGGTGAAATTATAACGCGCCTTTCGGTTGTCGAAATCCAGGGGGTCGTTTCTCGCAGACATCCCGATTATTCTTCAAGTAGATCACAGGCTATTCGCTGTCTTATGATGGGGTTATTAGGTCTCATTCATTCAGCCGAAAAGAACGAGCCTGCAAAGAGTTCTGACACGGATCATACTTCGAAAGATACCCATGATCGTTCATCGCGCCGAACAAGAGTCCCTCCAGACATTTGGCAGGACACACTCAGTCTAATCATTGATGAGAGCTTCGGCGTGCGGGCAGACTATGCGGAAGCGTTGGTCTATTATCTGGATAAGGAGATGCCCAAACAGGGTGATTCAACGGATCCTGAATCTATCCAAGTGCCCAAGTCTCTCTCAGACGGTCCAATACAACAGGCTGCGCTCGTCAGCTCACTGCTTCACTCGGGTGATTCTGTATTGAAGCTTTTGCATGCTTTACATTCGTACATATACATCTTGATGACAGCGCCCTCACTAGAGGCGCATCCAAGCCCTTCCAATTCCTCCAACCCATCTCCACATGACACACTCCCAGCACTTCACATCCAACCCGCCACTCCACTCACCGATTCCCATCAAAATATACCCTTGCCACCTGCACAAGAAGAACATACCCCACGTTCCCGCAAGATCAGTATGGCATTCCGCCTTTTGCAGAATATACCTGCTGGGTCGCCAGGAACCGCATCAGCATGTTTGACGGACTATACTGATGCGCTCAATGTCCTCACTACAATACACGAGCAACTCCCTATTCGTGGACTAATCGCGGGAGTTCCCATGCTACTGGCATTGGATGGTGCCTGTGATCCTCGTACCAGTGATGCTAAGAACAGCATTCGTCTTCTAGTCATCAAAAGAGTCTTGGCCAAAATATGGCTGGTCATTGCGAAGACTTGGAACTTACCCGATCTCAAGAGTATGGTTGACCTAGTGAGTACGAGATGTTTCTCGAGTATATGCCACTCATTTTCTTCTATTTAGGCCCTTTCGAGTTGGCCTTCAGTTATCACTTTACCTAATGTCCCCAGGTCGGAAATAGGGGCCTATCATGCAGCCCGAGAACCCATTCCATTACCGTCAGAAGACGTACCAGACGAGTGGGCTGGTGTTGATGCGGAGAAGGCGCTCATGATAATTGCGTCCAGTACCAATGTTCAGGAAGCTACTGGGCTTGATCACGAGAAACTTCTGTCTCTATTTTCCAAGAAATGGACGGCGGAATCAGCCCTGAAAGAGTGTGAGTCTTGATACCCTTCCCAGCCTAGTCAATACAACACCTGACATACCCGACTCCTTTTCTGATAGCTGTCGAGAAACCTTCCTCATTCGATGCGACCTTACGGGGTGATGGCGTTTCGCCTCTCATCAAACTTACTCCTGGATTAATGCATATCGACAACTTCTCACTGGCCAGTCTGGCTCGTTCAACCCGTGGTGTAGGCGTCACTGATCTCAGGGAGGCCTTAGAGGGAAGGAGTAGCATGTCAAACCCTGCCTTAGCAAGGCCTTCTTCCATATCTACGCTTGATCATACGTCTTCAATTATGGTCGGAGATCATAAACTTGCACAGACACGCTCCAGGTCCAGGAACAAGCAGCGAGCTATTACGCCTGGTACTGGAGAAGTCCGAGATGTACTCAATAAGCTGGGACTCGGAAAACAGAATGGCAGCCTTCTAAAAGCTTCATTCCCTTCATTACAGCAGCGGTAGCGTGCCCATGTGAATGCATATCCTGAAACAATGGCGAGAACATTCGCGGACATTCGTTCATTCTATTTCTTCCCTTATACCACATCGTTTATGGATTTTACAGGTAGCCGGGTTTATGCGTACTGTACTACCATTCCATGGATTCTAGCAACATAATTAGAGTACCTAATATACTCAAACACCCTAGATCCAAGTCTATGACACCTATCGGAGTAACCACACTATCGCCGTGAATTGGTCTGACGCATGGAAACGATCTTCCGTCGTGCCTCTTCCTCCAGTTTCGCCCAATATGCCAACTCTTGTTGGGACTTCGGGTGGGCGGCTGGCTGCATACCCCTCTGGAGTGATGTGTCAATGACTCGCTCATGTGAGACGTAGATCATGCTTACATTCAATCCCTGTAGGAGTATTTCGTAAATGGTCGATTGCATAGTGGCTTTCGATATAGGATCGCTGATTTGGTTTGTCTGCTTCTCTATCAGCTTCTGGAGCTCTTGCCTGAGGCGCAGCAAGCTGTGGGGACTTAATGAACATATGAAGAATTTCCGAGAAGCGAACATACTTTGAGAAGATCATAGTTTCTTCTTCCTGTATGGTCAATGTCACAAAGGCACTGAAGAGAAAGATGTATCTCTGGCACATCTGACAGACCAGGTCAGTGGCGAACAAACAACATCAGGCAAGGCACACGCACAGATTTAACTGTAGCTTCACTAATCACCGCGGCTCGACTGAAATACCCGCCACTTGAGCCCTCGGCGAGTTTTTTCAGAGCCTCGATATTTTCATTCATGAGCTTCTGGAATATCGGCCACAGCTGCAACCTCAGGCCAAAAACAAATGTTACGGCTGGAGGACAGTCTCGATTCTCTACTTCCGTCACAATGTTCTCCGTGAGACGTATCATGGTAAGAAGTGATATGACCGGAGGCGGTGGTTCTAGCACGGAAAGTGTGAAAGTCTGTAAAATGGAAAGAATGAATTCCTGACAGACGTAATGGAGTGTAGCGAAATACCTGAACGTATGTCATAACAGGATCAAAGACCTGCTTCCATAGGGCATCAATCTTGGCCTGTTCCTCTTTGGTAGAGTCTGGTAGTGTGCTCGGAAGCGTAGCGATGCTTCCAGCACGGCTTCGAGTTCCCAAGCTTTCAAGCTCGGGCTGTCCAGTCGGACTTAGGACCGTGGGTGAAAACAACGGAGTTTCAGGTATAGAAATAGTCTGAGAAATAGAGGTTTCGACAGAGAAGAAACCTCGGAGGAATGAATATTCTGCAGTGACATTGTCCATGAACACGAGTAATACGGATCGCAAAAGGGCCTCGACTGGTTCTTTCTATGAGGAGCGTCGATGATGGGAACACTGAAGATTCGGTCGGAACGGCTTACATGTGTCTTGTCATCAGCCATGTATGCCAGCGTGACGCTGGGGCCATCGAGGTGTGCATTGGACATCCGCTCAACGCTCGGTGGCGCGCTTTCCAACGAGGCCTTGTCGACGTTGACTATGTTTTCAAATTTATCGGTATTACGCGCCTGACAAACCCTTGAGTACTCCGGCTTCAGGTCGAATTTCGGAAGAGGCTTGCCTTGATCCATCCAATACTTCTGATATATCGTCTAAACCCAGTCTCGTAGTATGTCCGGGCGGTACTGATGTATGCCTTCTGAAGTTCATTGGCGACTGGCGGAGCTTGTCGTGACAAAAATGCAAAGAGCGAGCGATATTTGAGGAAAACAGAAGTTTGCAACACTTGCATGTTTGTAGTTACACTGCTTCTGATAGGCTTGAGTAGGGCAAGGAAGAAGGCTCGAAGTTTGGTAGCCGCCTAAGTGAACATTCAGGATGTTGTAGTCAGGCGAGGAGTCGGACACACTCACCACTATTCGCAGGCCTTCAGCTACCTCAGTGAGATCTCTTGCTGCTTTAACACGGCCTCTGCCTTTAATCATGTCCAGATGCCTCTCAAACTCCTCTATTACCGTGAGCCATTGTTCACTGACGTCCGTGTCGAGGATTATTGCTGCGAGGGAAGGCGGAATAGTGATGTCGTTAAGGAGACTTGAGAGCGGTTTTTCGATTTTCTACGTATTGATTCAGAGCGAGCAAGCTGGCGCCAATGAAATGCACGAACCCGCCGACTCTTCAGCCTGGCATCTATGTCGTTGCTTCTATCCTGAAGCTCTGAAATTTGACCAGATACTGCCGACAGGTCTTTCTGAAAGGTTGAAAGGAATGTTTCGAGGGAATCGAGAAGGTTAACGCTGGTCTGTGCAACCGTGTTCAGGAAATTTAGTAGCAACACTGGCATGGAACACGCACTTGGACTTGTTCATGAAGCTCTACAAAGTCCTTGGCCCGTGTACTGTCTTACAGGGAGAAAAGCTAAGTGTTGCATAGGTCGTATTAATTCCTCGGACGTACAAATTGGCGGTTTTCCTGCATCACTTCGATGTGCTGGCCAAGTGTCAATACAAAGTCAATGCGAGGTTTCCTATTAATGCATACAGACATACCAAGGCCTTCCATTGTCAGCTTACAGACGTATCAGGGGTATATAGAACAGGTAAGTAGGATAGATGGGTATGGTCAGAAACAAGTGCCAAAGGTACGTAAGTAAGTGTCGATGCCCTGAATCCCGACTAAGCGCTCTAAAACATACATACAAAAACTATGGGAACGCATATTGTAAAGAACCATCGTATTGTTGAGGTGGCATGTGCATTTGATGCATTTCCATCATGGGTTGAACCTGGTGGTGTTGCTGCTGTGGTTGCTCATCCTCGCTTTCTCCACCGAGTTCCTGTATGTGGGCCCAGTCTAGCAGCGGCGGATCTTGTATAATTTTTGCCAGTGCATCGTGAAGATCGGGATGCCTCTGCATTTCCTCTCGTATCCATCGTCGACTGACCATCCAGCTGGCAACACCTTTCGGCGGAAGCTGGAAGCCTTGCTTTAGTTCACCAGTGACACGTTCTAACTTACCCACACCCCTCTTCTGCTTTTTAGCACCCCCAGCCCTACCGTCGTCATCCAGAACCTCATAAAACTTCAACAGACGGCTGCTACGCCAAGGCCAACCGTGCGTGATGAGATACCTTGCCTGATTAGGAGAGGGTTCTTGTTCGTTTTCTGACTCCTCTGAAGACATACATTCGAGGTCGAAAGCACCGTCAAACGTCGAGTGCTCAAAAGCCGGGAGACGAACTCGTGTGTCAGAGCGGCTCTCCAATTTCTGGATAATGATCAACAAAAATACAGTGGTTGAGAATACAATATACGACTTACTGCCTTCTTCCTCGCCAATCGGCGAGCCTTTAAGGTCTTGTACTCCCCTCGCGCTTTCTCATGCTCCGCGACATCTTTATCCCGTTGCCCCTTGAACTTTTGCCGCAACGTAGTGAAGCACTGGTCAAAGGCGGCGTCCATAGTTTTCTTCGAAAACTCTCTATCTGGGACGGCCTTGTAGTCTTTGCGGTTCTTCTTGACGTCTTCTAGGATGCGCGTCTTCATGCGAGCATTGTGTACTGATTGCTTGGTCGTCTTATCCCAAACGAATCGAACGGGTTGCGATGACTCGAGTGGCATGCCCTCAGGATGGCTATCGGGTAGATTCTTGTCGTTCTCGAGGCCCATCACGCGGATGATATGGGCACGTAGGGCTTGCTGAGAAGGTACGGGAACAAAGAACGTAAGCAGGCGAAATTAGAATGCCGAGGTACACACATGTATTGTTATGATTCTCTTATCGTGATGGTTCCGCCGTCTAGAGAGTCGGGAAACAGTCCCAGAATCCGAGTCGCTGCTACCACTCAACTCGCTAGACGAGCTTGTCTGGACCTTTCGCCTCTTTGTCGATTTGTCCGGAGGTGGAGAACGTGAAGCTTCGCTTCGTGACAGGGGTGTTGGATTATGTGCCAGCCTAGGTGATTCGAATGACCCCGTAGGCATAGAATGTTGTTCATTAGCAGTCAAATGTTGCTGATAATGTTCCGTAGTAGATTGGTGAGTTTCTGCGGCGAATGGATGAGCATTCTGGATAGGGAAAGAGGATGATCCTTGAATAAAACTGGGCTGGGAAATGTTGACATGTTCATGCTGCATGATGGGAGAGACCGATGCGGATAGCTGAGCTAATGATGGCCCAATAGACCGAATGGACGAGGGGGCCGGAGAATTGGATGTGATGTACTGTCGAAGTATATTGAGCTCTTCCCGCAACTCCTGCACTTCCTTCTCCAAGGCAGCTTCCCTTTGACTTGATTTGAGCTCGTGCTCTTGCTCCCAGAGAATTCTTCGCTGGCATTCTGCTTCGTGAGCTTCCTTGGTCGATGAAACGAGCCTAAGAAGCTCTTGCACGGCCGAGTAGTTCCCAACTGGTGAAGGTCGCGATCTGTTTTTTGATCTCAAAAGCCGATTAAATAACAGAAAAATCATAGTTCGACTCACCTTACAGCAGGAGAATGTTGTTGCTGGACATCGATGACTGCAGCCTGGAATTGGGGGTGGTGAATGAGCTGAGTTGGTGGTGATGATTGATGAGAAACGGGTTGAGATACAGGAAAAGAATTTTTAATCTTTGACTGAGAAAAATAAGGATTCAAAGCGTCTGAAAGCTCGCTGGAACCCATGGCCAGCCATGAAATTGCTGGGAGTATAAGAGAAAAACGTTCGAGCTCAAGCAAGGCTCGAGCAATATGAGCAATATACACCCGCTCTTGCGTCGGCCCGGCAAAAGCCCCATTCTCAATTTGGCGAGAAATTTCCCAGGACGCGCAACGCGTAAGCTTTACCTTTCAAATCGGTGTTCGTTTGTCGACCACTTTCTTCCCCTCTTCACAGATCCAAGATGGACTCGGATTTCTCTATGATGATGCCCGGTGCGGGAGGAGGCATGCCTCGAGGTGACTCTACAACTCCGGACAAGTGCGTCTTATTTCCATGATTTCATGTACTTGTGAACTCATGTATTGTGTGCAGCGGAGAAGTCATCCATATATCCTCGTTAGCACTCTTAAAGGTGCGCTTTAATCTCCGTTACTTGCTCGTTGCTCACATAGTAGTATCTAGATGCTTAAACACGGACGTGCAGGTGTACCTATGGAGGTTATGGGTTTGATGCTGGGAGAATTCGTCGATGAATACACTATTCAAGTCATTGATGTTTTTGCAATGCCTCAGTCGGGAACGACTGTCAGTGTAGAGTCGGTGGATCACGTATTTCAAACCAAGATGTTGGACATGTTGAAACAGACTGGGCGGTGAGTGTAATGGATGAAGTCCTTTTTATGTACTGATTTTCACATTTCTAGGCCCGAGATGGTCGTCGGCTGGTACCACTCTCACCCTGGATTCGGCTGCTGGCTTTCTAGCGTTGATATCAATACTCAACAGGCATGGCTGGCTTTTCTTTTTTCCACTGCATCTAATAACGGAATTTCACCTTCAAATAGTCCTTTGAATCCCTGAACCCGCGCTCAGTCGCTGTTGTCGTCGACCCCATCCAATCAGTCAAGGGCAAAGTCGTCATTGACGCGTTCCGTCTCATCAATCCCCAGACCGTGATCTCAGGTCGCGAACCTCGCCAAACCACATCAAACATCGGTCACATAAACAAACCCTCGATACAGGCTCTCATCCACGGCCTTAATAGACACTATTATTCGATCGCCGTAAATTACCGGAAAACGCCACTCGAAGAGTCTATGCTTATGAACCTCCATAAGCGAAATTGGACGGAAGGTCTCAAGCTGCGTGATTTCAACGTGCACAAAGAGAGCAACGAGAAATCTATCAAGGTGTGTATTATTGGTCAAGACTCACGTTACCGCACCTATACCCCAAATTTGGGGCCATTCGTTCGCAACGAGGGAACTGACGGTGGCATTGTACCCGTTTCTAGGCTATGCTTACGCTCTCCGAAGCGTATAACAAGTCCGTGCAGGAAGAATCTACTCTTACACCCGAACAACTGAAAACACGGCATGTTGGGAAGCAAGATCCGAAGCGACATTTAGAAGACGCTGTGGAGAAGGCCATGGGTGATCAGGTTGTTCAGAACCTCGGCACCATGCTCTTAGCGGAGCTATAGAGGAGGAACTCGTTTTCATATTAGGTCTTGCCTTACCATTGTAGTCTACGTGAAATTTGATGATTTCCTGTCATGCTTTTTCTCTGTGAGAATAATCCTGACTTGGACTTTGGTCAGCAGATAGGCTATACTGCTCTCAAGAGTTCCGAAGCACGCAATCGGGCATCACACGACGCCCATGGGATGAGGAATAGTTCAGCCGATCATTCAGCGTTTCCGTCAGGGTTCCGTCATAAGAATACAGAATCTACTTCGAATCTCAGATCGTTTTGGCAGAGCTGTGAACTGTGTATATCTGGTCCTTGGCGCAGGAAGTCCTTCGTTGGAGCTACCTCTCGGATTTCACAGCTCACAATCGACGCCACCGGTTTAATACACCTCCAGGCGACCGTGTGGACCATCCGAGACTGTCGTGGAAGTTTGCATGTCGTACGGGTTCAGATAATCTGGTGCGGCCCCTAGCGAGAAGGCACGCCTGACGTTGGTCCAGACACACCTGCTCGTATCAGAGACTAAAAAGCAGGGTCTTTTGAATTGCTTGGGGCGCGTCATTAACGATAAGGTGAGGTAGGATTCAATCATGAATGATATTGGCTACCCTCGGCATTTGTGACCAGGAAACAATTAAACTCTCTTGCCTAAGAATAGAGTTCATATGATACTCTAGGTATGATTTGTAGAGGAATCCGATGATGCGGAAGTAATTCGTACGGGGAAAACGGTCCCAGTAAATTTGGAAGCCAGCCACTCCACTACCGCACCTTGGCTAGAACGGAACAGGTCAAGGCTGTCAGGACCCAGGTTTTTGAATTAGAAATGTTGGGTCGTCAAGGGGAGAGGCGGGGAGACGTACTAGGCGCTGATTGTTCACTTTGTCTGAAATGTGGACGTGTCCAAGATATTTCTCTTGCTGTGAAGAGGAATGATACCCATCATTCTAGCACGACGAATTGCTTTACCCAGCCTCCTTTGGCTCTTCCAAGTGAGATTAGTCCAACTGCGAGGGTAGATTTTGCCCATCTCTGACATGTAGTTGTTGAGGATGGCAGGATTCATAGTCATGTCGAGCGGGTCTATGTTGAGTTGGTAGAATGGGTCTGTTTTGCGGGCCTCGCGTTTTGAAGGGCCAACTTTGGGACGTGACAGACCAATACGTTGTTCCTTCTTGACGGCTTTATAAGTGAGTCTTTGAGGTGTGATGAACTATAAGCAGTGTCATGATTCAATGAATAGTGGTCAAAAATGCAATGCATATTTACAGTATTTGGGGCAAACGACCGGTATGGAGAGTCGGCATTCCGTACGAAACCTACGCAAGACAGTTGAGTCGAGAGACGCGCGCAGATGCGGAATACGCACTAGTTGGGTTCTTTTTTGCCTCCTCTTTGATGACATTTTTGATGACGCCCAAGCCCTCTGTAGGATCTGCTTTTGCTGCAGTTGAATTGCAGCGAGCAGAGAAAGGGCGTAGACAGGATTTGGCTGCCTGACGAAGGGAGAACATGGTGGTCGAGAGGCAAGCCCGTTGGCGCGTAAGACGGCTTGTAGGCGACTACGACCAGGCTACCCAGAGGCTACCACGTTGAGTCTAGAGAAGGCTAGAGGTATGGTACAGGTAATAGTATAGTAAGTATTCTAGATATATTAGAATGTGACCAAGAAAATATAAAAGAGAAATTGATTCTGGCCGGGTCTAATTTTTTTGGGTTGATTTGGCCTAGGTTTGGCTCTTTCTTCCGACTGCCACCATATCCATTCCCAGCACAGTCCCACAGCACAGTCCGACCTCGATGAATTCTTGATTCCCTTGCATCCCTCGTCACCGCCAGCTATACGCAGCTATACTATCCTCATCTATTTCCCCTTCTCATCGTCCCTCATTCTCCCCCAATTATTTGCCCATCATTGCGTCCAGTATTGCGTCTTTCCATGTCAGAGTCTGCTCTGCAGCGACGGCAACCGCCCAGTCCTCTCGTTTTCTCCCCAGAAACAGTACTTTCTCCCCCGACAAGCCAGAGCGGTAATCGACATGGTTCAGGCTCAAATACTGTATCCATGCCCTTCGTCAGGCGTCATGTAACTCGTCGTCTCAAGGCTGCAAAAGCCGAGTGCGACAAGGAGCTTCAGCGAGTCACAAACAATATCACCACTTTCTTCGAGGAGCGTTTGAAGGACGGCGATTACGAGCCAGAACGAGAATATCGAGACCGCGAACGCGATCGAGATAAAGACTCTCAGTATGGTTCACTGCATGGCTCTCAATATGGAGACACAGACCATTACCGTGATCCATATACATTCCAGCCAGCAGACCTCAAGTTGGCATTACAGTCTGACGATGCCAGTTCAGACGGTGGTTACGAAGCAGAGGTCGAATACAACAGCCAACATAGTCGACAACGTGCGTCCCCTGATGACGACCTCAGCCTTTCACCAATATTGACTCATTCCCCTTCTTATCCTCTTCTCTATTCAGCATCCGCTTCTTCAATGAGCCCAGGTGCCCTTCGAAGACAGCAGACTCTGCCATGGGACAGACCTCTCTCTGCCTCCATTTCATCGAGTGCAGTCTCATCTTCTCCTGCAAGCTCTACCGTCATGCTGCCAGAAGCACCTCTTACGCGAAAACAGAGCAACCCCAATCAAAGCATGTCGTCTCGCCGTCTCTCCCGGACCATTCACATTCCTTCTAGGCCCCCACGCTCTGGACACAGCTCTCGATCTACTTCTCGTTCTCGTTCTCCTCTTCCACCTCTATCAACCCATGCTTCTTTTTCTGATTACCCTTCCAATCCTTCATCAAATCGGCGTGCCTCACGAATACTCATCGATGATCCCATAGACCCCATCATGACTACACTGTACGAACTCATTGGGGTCGCCACCGAAATCATTGACATGTCTATTACACAGCTCACGGCTCAACCCAAAGTTTGTGAATCTCTCGTACAGAGGATCCAAGACATTGGCAAAGCGTGGGAAACCCATCCAGATTGGCATGGCCGGAACTGGTACGTGCAAGTCCTGCTTGCCGTCGCTAGTCTTAGCCGAGTCGTCGAATGGTGGGAAGCCGAAAAGCAGTTCTGGAACTTTAATGACAACGAGGACGAACTGGATGAACCTTTGACCTTTGTCACCAAGCCAGCCGAGGAAGAAACCGGTGAACAGGCTGCGAGACGAGATGGAGCACATGAGCTAGATGGCTTCAGGCTCAATCCGGAGGACGACCATCGACTTCGATTACATCGGCCCCCTAGCCACGGTCGTCGCTCACGAGATGAGCATCCGAAAACTCTCACTTCTTCCTCAGAAAGCCGGCCAGACTCTCACTCTCGAAATCAGTCCAAAATACATGACCATGCAGAATCTGCCCGAGTCCTAGCAACGGAAAGGTTAAGACTACAGGCTGAAACTGCGCAAAATCAGAATATGGTTCTAGAGCTAAGTTTGGATGGTGATCACTTGATTTGGATTAATTACGCTTGGAGAACGGTGGTCGGGTGAGTAGCCATATTCACCTTATTTAAATCTAAATACCGTTCTAACCTTTCTTGATGCAGTACTGATCCAGATGAACTATGTGGGACTCGCATCTCCCAGCAACTTCACCCTGCAGATGCACACGTTTTTAACACCGCTACGAGCCGTCTACTCGAAGATGATTCGCATACCGTTGAAGCTCGCTTCAGGCTCAGAGTGGAGCCAGAAAATGATCGAGAGTATACTCAAGGCCGGACACTTTACCAGCAGATGGAGGGTAAAGGCATGCTCATGATTGATCGTGAGGACGGTGAACCTTCCCACACCATGTGGGTCATCAAGCCCATTGCACCCCCACGTTACGACCATGAATCCCCTGCCATTACACTCTTGTCTTGCGGTGACATCGAAGGTGACCTCGCGCCTCCTCCACCTATTACCCGTAGACACTCGGAAACGGTACCCGGCCCAGAACCAGAAACGCCTCTTCCCTTCCCCCTTCCCATCAGTTCCGAACCCATCCTATGCCGAATATGCGAGTGCCAAATCCCACAGTGGTACTTCGAAAAGCATAGTGAAACGTGTGCAGAAACGCATCGTTTAGAGGCTGAGATCGGTGAATGCAACGAGTCTATTGCAGAACTCAGGGCTACCATCAGGGATCTCTGTGGCACTATGGATCGTTCCTCACCGGTCACCGTCCCCGAGTATCGTGGCATGCCGATTTACACACCTTCCCCATCTACGTCTCCTATAATGGCATCGCCTTTACAACTCTTTAGGGCAAATAAGAT
Source organism: Paramarasmius palmivorus (assembly GCA_037176845.1). Taxonomy (NCBI): domain Eukaryota; kingdom Fungi; phylum Basidiomycota; class Agaricomycetes; order Agaricales; family Marasmiaceae; genus Paramarasmius; species Paramarasmius palmivorus. The sequence goes on along the minus strand of JAYKXP010000003.1, from coordinate 989,217 downwards.
GCAAAGATTTGGTGTCAAGAAAATGCAACGGCGACTTCTTGACCAGTTGGAAGATATCCTTCTGGTAGCTGCAGAAGTAGCTGTTCCTTCGCTAAAGGAGGATGAAGCAAAAGAGCCTATCGAGAGACAACGCTTATTATCTCCTGGTTCGGAGAGGAAGATGTCACAAATCAGGAACTGGAGTAAGCCGACCATCGAGGACCCGGCTTTGAGCCAGCTAGTGCAGGATGTTGAACGGGTCATGCGGCAGAAGATTGACAATGTTGTTCGGATGCAGAATACGATTCGTTATGCGGAGAAGATATGGTGTGAGTGGCAAGAGAGGGTTGGAGCCTATCTCGCGTCAATGGAGGATTCGGATGAATCAAGTGAGTCCGAAAGCAGCGAGGATGAAGATGACGAGCACGTGGAAGGCCAGTCAGAACTTCATCTCCCCAGGAGACGCTCTGAAGTGGACGATGATCACTCGAGTACCAAATCCGAGTATGCATTTACGGGAGGCGATCATTCATCGCCCGACCCAACTCCGATGGGTTCGTCGTCCCCAGTCCCTTTACCCACTCCGCCAGAATCAAGAACTGGGTATGCCGCACCCGTTCCTTCGCTGCCGCACAGTAGTCGCCCACTGCACACACGATCGTCTACTCCTTCATCAATCTCGTCTCCTCTTGCTCTTGCTGCTCCCATTGTAGCTTCTCAGTATCCAGAGGAAGCGGTTCCCAGTATGAGCCTCGATGAACCAAGAAGCATGACCATTAAACCTCGTAAATCTTCTTCGAGTCTATTGGAGCCCAAGTTAGTCGTCACACCTCCTGCCTCACCTCAGGTCCACCCTCGTGATTCCAGCTCATCCTCAGGACTGACTAGAGAATCTTCAACAAAGCGCAGTCACCGCCGACATTCCACAATCAATCCGAACGTGACTGGTGGATCTTCGGGTCCTCTTTCACCCCGACAGCCTTCTGCTGCGCCTCTATCTCGCACGACACCCACGTCCATTAAGGACTTTGACATCATCAAGCCAATCAGTAAAGGTGCATTCGGTTCTGTCTTTTTAGCCAAGAAAAAGATTACAGGGGACTACTATGCGATCAAGGTGCTCAAGAAAGCGGACATGATTGCGAAGAATCAGATCACCAATGTCAAAGCGGAGAGAATGATTCTGATGAAGCAAGCTGAGTCCCCCTTTGTGGCCAAGTTGTACTTCACTTTTCAGAGCAAGGATAACTTGTATCTGGTGATGGAGTATCTCAACGGCGGTGACTGCGCAGCACTCATCAAGTCCTTGGGGTCATTGCCAGAGGAATGGACAAAGAACTATATCGCCGAGGTCGTTCTTGGACTCGAGTATTTGCATCAACGTGGAATCGTCCATCGGTGAGCTACGCCGTAGGCAGTAACAAAAATCCAAATACTGACCGTTACACCACAGAGATTTGAAACCAGATAACCTACTCATCGACCAGCACGGGCACCTCAAGCTTACCGACTTTGGTTTAAGTAGGATTGGTTTACTTGGACGACAGACTCGCGAGAGTCAACTAGGGCGTCCGTATGCCAGATATAACTCAAGGTCACGACCGCCCTCTATTGATTCGGCCTATCTGTCGTCTCCGTTATTCACAAATGATGGAGGTTCGTACTTTACCCAAAGGACGCATTCGGTTCCCCGACAAGGAAGTTCCCCTTATTTTCCCTCTACAGATGATGTCGGCGAATCTAGTGGCTCAGAGTCTGTCGCTGTTCTTCAGAATCTTCGCTCAAGGACTGCAGAAAGCCCTCTGCAATCCTTCGCCACTGAACTCACGACTGATCTGAGGTCGCACTCACACTCGAATTCGAATTCCAACTCGGCCGGTGGCACCCCTCCCGGCGAGCAGAAGTTTGTTGGCACTCCTGATTACCTTGCACCTGAAACTATTCTCGGTCTTCGAAAGGATGACGCTGCAGTCGATTGGGTGAGTCTTTTAACCTAGGATACGAAGAGTTGCTAATAAGGTCTATTTCCTATCGCAGTGGGCTCTGGGTGTCATCACCTACGAATTCTTGTATGGAATACCACCATTCCATGACGACACTCCAGAGAAGGTCTTTGAGAACATCCTTTCTGGGCATGTGGAATGGCACGAGGAATGGGTTGACTTCTCAGAAGAGGCCCGTGATTTTATGCAGAGGCTTCTGACTATTGATCCAGAGGTTCGCTTGGGAGCCAACGGTGCAGAGGAGGTCAAGGCCCATCCCTTCTTCCGAGGGATTGAATGGGACAAGGTGACAGCCACTGAGGCAGCGTTCATCCCGCAGGTTACCGATCCCGAATCGACCGACTATTTCGATCCTCGTGGCGCCATTCCGATGCTCTTCCAGGACGACGATCAAGTGGCTGTCGCTGGACAATCAGCATTGAATAGTCCGGTTGTTGACTCCTCAATGCCTCCCCCGTCACTCCCGGTTCCTATTGCTGGCCGGGAAACTGCTTCCACGCCAGGTACTGACGAGTTTGGCTCGTTTAGCTTCAAGAACCTTCCAGTTCTGAAGCAAGCTAACGACGATGTGATTCGAAAACTCAAGACGGATCAAATGGTCCCGCTCACGCATGCTATCTCAGAGACCACTGGTTTACATTCACGAAGAAGGAGCATGTCACATCGCATGAAGAAGCCACCTAGCGTCGTTACTACTGTGGATCAAAAGAACATGTCTACAAATCCACCTTCTCCGGCCACGTCGACGTCTTCAATAGCTTCGTCACCTTCGCGGGCAAGCATCACCCCTTCTACGCCTGGAAGCTCGGGCGGGAGCCATGCACGTAAAATATCCGAGTTTGGTGCGGTAGAGCGGTTCAAGCTCAGCCATATGGAGGGAGGTGACAGACGCAACTCCTTGCCCAGTCGCTTACGAACAGCATCTGCGTCCAGCGGCGGAGAAGGCTCGGGCTCGGAAACGTGGGCATCTTCTGTCGGACATGGGTCCACTACCACTCCACCTTCGTCCGTTCACTCAATTGACCTCAGAAAGGGTCCGGATCCTACTGATCGTGCAGTGACATGTCTGCTCGCTGAAGATAATCCCATTACCGCGAAGATCATCGAGACACTTCTTATTCGAATGGGCTGCCGGTGTGTTGTTGTATCAGATGGTTCTGAGGCCATCAGTGTTGCGATGGGGGACATCAGTAAGCTGGGCTGTTGGTTGTAGATGTGATAAACGAGGACTGATGAACCTTCCACAGAATTTGATTGCATATTGATGGACCTTCACATGCCTGTCTGTGAGTACACAACATGTTTTCATTGGGCGCTCGTGCCTGATAACCTTTTCAGTGGATGGCGAGGGTGCTGCTCGGTATATCAAGAGCACAAATAGCAAGAATACGAATACACCGATTATTGCGGTTAGTGCCTACAGTGGCGCTGACACTAGCGACGCGAATAGTGTATTCGCCGCCTCCCTTTCCAAACCTTTGCAGAAGGCTGATCTGTTGGGTAAGATGTTCATTGTTAGTCTATGATGCGCTCAAGATCTGACACATTAATTTTTTTCTCAGCGGTATTGCGACAGCTCGGTTTCAAAACTACAACGATGCATGGTGCCGGACCCGGTTCAACAAAAGTGACCGCTTCGCATCAACCAGTTCAACCCGTTTCATGACCCCAGACACACAGTTACTTACATACATTATATATGACGCTTTCACGTTCGTTACGTTTGCATAGTTTTCGATTTTCTCGTTATCTTGTCAGTTCTTGCACAACTCATGCCTTCCCCTATTTTGCACGCAATTCTCGGTTTCTTCAAGCATCGGTTCTATATCATATCCCATTTCTCTCTTGTTTTGCATTGTAGGTTAGATATTCCAGTGCAGGGTGTAGGATCAATCGATCTGTGAAGTTGTTTTGACGGTAGCGCCCAAAGATTCACTCAGATCTCCGACTGCCCTTTGAAATGACCTCAGAGTCGTGGAAACCAAGTTATGAGCGCTCTGTTTCTCCTTCTCCTGCTACCACCATCATGCCCCCTTTCCCAAGGAGCATAACTCAAGTCCCTTCAACTGTTCATCGAGCTGATCTTTTCTTCACAGAAAATAGTCCGAATCAGCACTTGAACGGTGCACAACAGCAGTCAAGTACTGCTTACCACTCTTCGCGTCCTTATTCTCATCCGAGGCATTCATTTTCAACTCCCCCTTCCCCAGAAACTCCCAGTCAGTCACCTCTGCATCGTTCTAGAACTGCACCCCCTCCTGTACCACCTAAACCGCTCTCGCGACCCCCGCCTCTTCCGAGTGTACCAGAACCTTTCCGAAGAGCAGAACGTCCACCGATACTACCACCACCACCACTACCACCACCACCAGTGTCATCGGTACCAGATGCAGACGAACAATCTTATATTGATGCAGCGCTTGAACTATCGAAATCAGAGAGGCAGGCCTTCTTAGAGAAGCTCAACAGCCAGGAAGAAGAAGAGTTGGCTCGGGCGCTTGAGGAGTCGCTAAGGACAACATCAAACCCTGTGCCTGGGCCGTCGCTAGCCCCATCGTCGCCCCCGCGCTCATCGCGTAGCTTACCGACGGAACCAATTGTTAATGAACCAACCCCGTCGAGTAGTCCTCAAAGCTCATCGCCACAGTTTCCTGGAGATACAGGCCTATTTGCGTCGTTACCGGCTCGTACATCGTTTATCGAAACGCCGACAAGTCGTAGCCCAAGCTTATTGGATGATGAGGCACTCGCTCGCCAAATTGCTGCAGAAGAGGAGGCAGAGGAACGTGGCAAAAGGGACAATGGCTCCTCAGATGTGAGTACCACTCTATGAATGAACTTTAGGTTGCTCAGAAATTATATGCAGTCGACCGAAGATGATGAAGCCTTTGCTCGACGACTTGCTGCCGAGGAAGACGAAGAACTGAAAGAAGAAAGTAGATCCACGAGTATCCAAGAACCAACAAACCTTCCTCCCGCTTACGATGAAGCTGTATCGCGCCCACCAGCACGGCCATCTCTTCCTGTGGAACCGATTGTGCCTAGGAACAACTCGAATAGTTCTGTCAGCACGAATGGTACCACTACAGATTCGCCACCTCTAATGCCTCTTAGCCCCATGCGCCCCGTTTCATCAGAATCACCGTCCTTGCAGTCTGTGCACTCGGGTTCAGACTCCCTGACACCTCTACGCTCACTAGGTTCTGACAAGAGTCTATTGGAAAAGAACCGTTGGAGCACAATTTCGTCCTCGAGCTCATCGAATTCACTTCCATCGAAGCCTGACACGCCAAAACCATTGGACTCGCCTCCTATCAATGCCAATCAATTCGTGGATATCGAACTACTGCGAGGCGTCTGTGAGTCTACAGCTTTTGTATACAGCACAAGGCACTTAGGACAAATTTCCTATTTTAGCGATGGCTTTTGCACCACCTGTCATATCTTATCACAACGAGCCAATGAGTACCCCGCCCCAAGTTATAACTCTGGCGTATGGCCGAAGCCCTCCATTGCACGTCCAGGGCCCTAATTGGCGGCAGCTTCTGAAGCTTATGGCCAGACTAGCCGGGACGCGAGTCGAGCCGACGGTCGAGGCGATGGCACAGGTCAAAACTGACATGCGGCTGCGTACTGTTGTTCAGTTCTTCCGTCCACAGCTCTCCAGTCCTGAATGGCGGACGATACTCTGGTTTACTATTGACCACCCTATTTCTAATCAACCTCAATTCCGCCGTTATCTCCAAAATGACGTCGAAGTCCTTCCCTTTTCTTATTCGCTATCTGCATGTCCGACGCTACTGAAAGACGAGTCTGATACGCCACTCTCCAAAAAATATACCATTCCCTCGACAGAGTCGCTGCCATACCCAGTTCTCCCCATCACATTCCCTAACCTTGCCCTTTATCTCCAAGCCGCTCTTGATGAGTCACGGCGATACATGAACGATAGTTCAAGTGGATTTCGGAAGCTGGCCAAGATGATTGACACGTGCTATCCAAGCTTATACGAAGACGATGGACAGGCCGGAACGGAGAGCGGTCGTGGCGTCGGAAAGATGTTTAACAGATTTATCGGACGAGGTAATAGGAACAATAAGAAAGGACGAGGAGGAAATGAAGACACCTATGAATTGGTAACACCATTCGTACCAGAATGGGGCTAAGGACATTTGCTGTATTATTTGTATTGATATTGGGTTCATCAGCTTTATGTATAGTATATAGGTAGACTTTTGCTTCAGTTAGTTGTAGTGTATACCCGGACTATTGAAATCCTATACTCAGAGAAACAGGTCCAAGCCCGGTCCAAGCTGAGGCGCTGAGCACCACTGTGTGAAACCTGGTCTTTCGAAACGCGCTTGACCCCGTTCCTCGTCGCTTTTCTTGTATCCTTGCTCGCCGTAATGGGAGTCTCAGAAACGTCAAATCCAGCACAGACAACGACTCAACAACCTATCGTAATACCACCTTTGACTGCAGAGGAAGAGGGTACGTCACAAACTCGCTTTCTAACGTCCAAAGAAAGTCGAATCCCTGCTAAACATACCACTAACAGACTATCTATTGCAGACCAGATCGTTCATGCACGGATAACCAATGATGAAAGACCCCTCCGACGCGTCGTCAAAAAGTTTCACCAATACACGTCCGTGGCGTACGAGCCCATCGTTCCGCAACCTGGAGCACCCACTGGCGGGTATGACGAGTCGCACATTAACAATGCAAGAGAGGCATTCTTGGTGGAGTTGGCATCGTTTCAGTTGATGTTGAAGAAGAGTGCAATGATATGTGAGGCTGAAGCGAGGCAGGTTGAGGAGTACCAACGGGAAAAGCAGAGGATAGGTACGTTTTTTCTGCGGCTTTATTTTTCATCCTCAACTCATTTACGTTCTAAGATGACGAGCATGGAACACTCCGAGGGCAGATAGAACAATTGAAAACGTCCCTCGAGCATGCACAGATTCTTCGACGAAGAAAAATCGAATACGACGTCGTTGCCGAAAAAGTGAATTCACTACCGAGTAGGGATGAATTGGAACAGTGCGTTTTCTGTTTCATTACAATGTGGTGTGACTGACAATTCTTTAGGAGCATACAGGCTCTAGAAAGCGATATGGCAGCAATCCGCGCTGAGCACGAGACGCAAAATCGAACAATACAAACCCAGAAGGCTGCCTTGGATGAAATAATCGCGAACCTGGGCACACTGCGATTTGCAGGGGGTGACAGAGACATCACTGCCTCTGCGAGAGAGACACCTGGATTGGATGGTGGTTTGGACAGTGAAGCAAATGGAAGTAGCGCTCCAACACCTGCTGCCATCAAATTAGAGGATGGAGAAGAAGGAGAAGAAGGAGAAGATAAGCCCGTCAGTGATGATAAGGCAACTGCGGGTGACATTGAGATGGGTGAAGTGGAAGAGGATGATAGAAACACGCGGGGCAAAAAGACGCGAGAGGACATGGAGGAAGGTGAAGCAACGGATACCAGTAGTGCACTGTCGGATCCTCCAGATGATGAAGATTGAGTAGAACGTGACGCGGCTTGGATTTTTTGGCATTTCTACATCATGTATTATTGGATTGGTTCAAACCTACATCGACAGTCATCAAGTCTCGTGCACATACTACTGAGCCTCCGTATTCCCCTTCAGCCAAACACCGTATCGCGTCCATGATTTTTCTAGCATCCTCATCTACATCGTCATCTCCGGCATAACGGGCAGAGAAATGGTTAAGCACCAGGCTCTTCGCGCCAATGTTTCTTCCGAATTTCCCTGCCATCTGAGGTGTTGAATGTCCTCTCGATACCGCCCTCTCTTGAACGCTTTCATAGGTATCGGATTCCTTGGTGGCAGGATCTATACCAGGTAGATGTGCATTTGTGGCCTCGTGTATCAAAAGGTCAGCGTCCCGAGCTATGGTAGCAATGGGCGATGGATCGTAAGTATCCCCAAGAATAACGATTTTACGGCCAGGCCTTCGAGCAGGGCCATGCAGCATCGTACCATCAGAAAGCTCGACAGCCTCGCCTTCCTGTAGCCGCCGCATGACAGACATTGGCGTCTTGGTACGCTTGATTTGCGGAATGTATAATTTAGGGTCGATCTTGCCAGGTACAGGCGCCTCAGTAATCACATAGCCGACACAAGGGACCGAATGCATAATGGGGGCTGCGCCCACCGTCAACACGTTGTCCTTGTAAATCTCTTGCCAGACGCCGCCATCGGACTGAGGTATATTGCGCCCGCTGGGTGATTCTGATCGGTGTCGGGCAAGTTCTGTAAAGTCTCCTGACTGGGGATCGGATGGTAGGCGTAGTTCGTGTACGACATATGGGCGCCCCAGAAGTGTATGGGTATATGTGAGGCCATTGCGGATGTAGGCTCTAGTTCCTAGGGGGCCGTAGATCTCGAGAGGCTAGGCAGACATAGACACGTCTTAATGTGAAGTGCAGGAGGATAAATTGAAACGTACAGGAATATCTAGGTCGACTTGGGTTCTAGGGTCGTCCACGCCTTCTGCTGTCCCTCCAGCACCGTTCAGACAAGCCGCCATTAACGGTAATAACCCAAATATGTGATCTCCTGAAGCCAAAGGGGCGATATTTTAGCATATGAAGCTAGTGGCAGGTATAGTGACTCACCGTGCGTATGTGTAATGAAAATCTTCTCAATCTTTCCCATTTTCACACCGCTCCTCTGTATCTGGTGCTGAGTAGCTTCGCCGCAATCAAATAGCCACACATCGCTTCCTAGTCGAAGAGCCAGTGCAGAATGGTTCCTTGTGGATGATGGTTGAGCAGACGCAGTTCCTAGAAAAGTGACACTGATTGTACTCGAATGAATTGGTGGTCTCGACGCCATGGTGCAACGAAGACGCCGCGCTGAACCGGAGAGAACGCTAGTTCCTGTCAAGGGCTGAGATGTTATCTAAAAGAGAAGCACATTATAAACAAGTGACCTTGGATGACTCGAAGTGTTCTGTGCAAAACATTTTTGAGATGAAGTAGGATGATCATGAAAGATTGCCGCGTGATGTCAATTTAGCCGCTTGAGACCACGCCAGTGAGCTTGTAGCATTGCACCAAGAAATGTCATTGCTGCTATGATACACAACACAAGATATAAATCCATTGCCAATTCAAGATCCTCAACTCCGTCTAAGTCTCTTACTACTACGCGTACGAACCTTAGAAGGCTGGCCAAACTTCACAACATGCCGCTTCCTGAGAAAATGTCGCTTCTGGTCGGGTGTCATTTGTAGATACTCTTGAGGGACTTCTTCATTGTCTGAGGCCTCGTATTCCGAGCCTGAAGCACGATTACCCGCCAAAGTAGTACTACCACTGTCAGACCTGATGAAAAAGATATCAGCATCAGTTTGCGGTCATCAATTCAAATTGAACGACACACTTCTCATACCCTGCTTCTCCGTCATCAATAAACATCTCACTCCTTTCTTCCTCGCTTGTATCTTCTGCATGTTGATGCCCAGCATCAAATGCCATGAAGGCCATGGCTACCGTCCGCAATTCGTCCAGGCGTTCAGCCTCAGTCATGTGGACCCTTTGAAGTTCATTCCGCGGCGTAATCTCATCGCATGTGGAACAAGTAATCGTCTCGTCCGACCCTTTCGAAATCTCCGGTAGACAATCGTCGCAAACAACGTGATGACAGATGAGACTAGGGCGATGTGTCAACTTCTATGGTGCAGCAACGCAGGTAAAGCGCACCTTGAAACACCTTCTGGTTTGATAAGCTTCATCCTACATCTGCAACAGAAATCACCACGCCGTGCTGGACACAAGGGTCGCACTTGTATGAGAGCGGTCGCTCTTCTTAAGAGCTGCAAGAAAGGAAGGTTCGAGTAGCGCAAACATGGGTAGAACTAACCTTACCTTTCTCATCTGATACGTATCGTCGTCCTCTGGTAGTGATTTGGCATCATCGGAATCTGGGAGAAGATCTTCGACTTCAAGCTGCATCTCTAACTGTACTGGCTAGTCAGGTATGATAAGGCAGATAGAAGCTGTATGCACCGTTTTGATTCTCTTCTTGTCTTTCCTTCTTGCCTACAAAAGTAAGGTTCAGTCGGGTATGTACATCTCGGACAACAAATTATTGCTCACTTCTGTAAGTTCCTCCACTTTCTCTTTCAGCTCTGCGATCTCGTTACGTGCTGACGACGAACTACTTCGTCTCCGACTCCTATCACTCCCTCCATCGTCGTGGCTAAGTTTCTGCCGCAATTTGGTGTTCTCCTCTTGTAGTATTCTTAGCTCTTGCTTTACCAGTTTCTGAAGGTTCTCAATGTAGCTGTCAATTCTTATCTATGGAATAGCAAACAACATAAGGTTAACCACGGTAAGCAACAGGGAACAGACTCGGATTACTTACCTCAGAAGCTCCCTTAACCCCGTCGTTATCGTCTGAGTTGTTTGTGGACAATGATGCAGCATATTCATCATCGTCATCATCTGCCTTCCTCTTTCTAGCGATCGAAATGTTCCTCGTAGTCCGAGACATTGGGTGTGATAATGAGGGATAAGTGAAAGAGTGGGGGTTCCAGGAGGTGCCTGGGAATTCTATCCAGACATTTACTTTATGTCATCACCACGAGGCGATTCCAACTCCGAGATTTGTTAGCCAATCAAGGCCAATCACCGGCGTGCTCTCTTACGACTCCGTTCCTCCGCAAGCTGTTGCATTTGGTGTCGCTTTTGTGCGGGAGATAGCTCAGTGTATTTCCGAGGACTAGTAGAGGGGGGTGTTGATGGTAATGGGCCTGGGTCTAAATCCGCCTCGTCTTCTCCATGTTCTACATCATTATTTGTGTCACCCGCTGTTGCAGTGCTTGCTCTGCTTGTGCGTGTTCAACCACTGTGTATGAGAATTCTCAAAGTGAGCTGACTCACTGATCGTCTTCTTCCTCTTCGTCGTCGACGAAATTCTCACTCCTCTCTTCCTCACTTGTATCTTCGACACCACGATGTCCAGAGTCTAAAACCATTGCCGCCTTCGCGACATCAAGAAGTAAATCCCATCGCTTTGTTTCGGTATATTGCACTTGTTCGACGTCATCTCGTGGGTGAACCTCTCTACATTCTGGACATTTCACGGTTTCATCTGCACCGATCGAGACGCCTTTCAGACATTCGTCGCATAGAACATGTCTGCACGGAAAGCTGAAAAAAAAACTGAATACAAGTAGATTTCTATCGAAAAAGCCACGTACCTTGAAGTCTTGTTGAGTTCGAGTTCTTCGAAACATACACAACACTCCTCCCCTTCGTCCGGCAGTGTATTACAGTATATCAAATCAGCGAAACGACGGAGAAGCTGTAATACCAATACAGTCAGAAAAGTTGAGGTCAAGAAATCGAGTATTCTTACAAGAGTCCTTTTGTGGTCATCATCGACCTCATCCAGCTCGTCTTCATTATGGCCACCAAGATTTGCGGCTTCTTTCTGGATTTCTTTCTTCCTCAGCTACGTAGAAGTATTATATTCAAGGTCAATTTTAAGACAGAATTGAATCCTACCGCTTCAATTTCCTTCTTGTCCCTCTTTCTAGCCTGGGCATCATTTAGAAAGTGAGTCATGACAGAAATGTAAGGAGGTGACCTACTTTCCGAAGCTGTACAACTTCGTCTTCTAGTCGTTTTATCTTTCCTTTGGAAGATCCTCCGTTATTTCGTCCATTACTCTTTCGATCCTGGACTTGTGTCTCGCGATCATCGAGCTGTTTGCGCAATCGAGAATTGTCTTCCTGCAACTTCTTTAGCTTCTTCTTGTATCTCTTCCTGATGTCTTGTAATTCTTGAACTTTTCGCTGCAAAAAGGATATACATCAGGGGTCGATATTAACCAGAGCGCCGCACCTCAAATTCCGAGTCCGTGTCTTCACCCCCTGTGTCACTTCTCGCCGCCAGCGGTTCATCAGAGTCAAATCTTTTGTTAAATGAGGCATTTCGAGTAGAGCTGCGCGTTTCAGGCATTGGAGGTGGTGGTTCTAGACAGAAATGCTGCCGCGACTAACAGCCTAATTGGGCGTGTGACATACGCGCCCACATGTGACTAGCGTCACTTCTGTTGAACCCCAACTTCCCTCTAACGATATCCTCACCCTCGACTGCATGCTTATCTTCTATTCGCACTGACATTTCTTCGACTTCGCTACTTTCTTTCATTCTTTGAACATATTTGATCACCATGGCACTCAGTTCTTCCCCTCGCAAAGTATTCCCTATTGCCACCGGCGACGAAATCAGACTCAAACCAGAACACTCAAATCACAATACTACCAAACGCGTCTTTTTCTGTGGAGTTGTTGTAGAGGGCTCTGAGGACCAGAAACCCCTTCCTGAAGGTGCGAGGCAGGTTTGTGTCGCCCCAGCTACACACTAACATATGATTTCTTGGTAGAGATCCAGGAGCTGGTCTTATCTCTGGGTGAAGTGGTGGAAGGAGGTGAATCGGAAACCGGTATGCTTTCGTCGAGGTCTGAAAATGGTACATTGCAAACTGTGAGTACGCTGGTCTTTAGATTATATTAGGTCTTTCATGCCATTGACGAAAATTTCCACCAAACCCTTGGACCCCTTTAAAAATGACAGGATCAACCAACTACTAGAAAAAGAGCGCTTACGGACTCCTCGGCTCTCTCATCTGCGATAAACGAACTGGTGGCCACTGAGCGGTCCTACGTCAAACGATTACAAGTTCTCAAGAGGGACTACGCTGACCCTTTACGGAACTTTGCTCGCAGTAAAAGCACGGCTATTCTCCCCAAATATGAAGCCAAGACGTTATTTGGTAACATCGACAATCTTTTGCCTGTCAACGAAGCCTTCTTGACCGACCTGGAGAAGATGGTTGCCCCTAACGGCAGCAAAACCGTGGGTGGTATAGGTGATGTTGCCCTGCGACATTTCAAGGATCTGAGAGGATTTGAGCAGTACAAGGGCTACTATGTGAAGAGAGAAGAGGCACAGCTAATATTTGAGCGGGAGGTGTCAAAGAGGTCCTCATTCGCGGCTTACATTGATGTACGTTCTTTTACCGTGGTTCTAATACCTTTCTAACACCGTGCACGATAGCGCATTAAATATCAATCCGCAGATATGAAGAACCGCATTGGCCTACGCGAACTACTCATGGATCCAGTCCAACGTATACCGCGATACACTTTACTTTTTCGTTTGATGATCAAGCATATGGCTCCGGATGATCCTCAGCGTGCCAAACTGGTGGAGGCAGACGAGATTGCGAGTAAAATTGCCCTTGCGGAGGCAGACGAGCAGACGCAACGCGCTGCTATCTTCTACTGCCTCATTGCAACCATCGAAGGCTTTCCACCAGATCTTTTCTCCAATTCGCGGAGATTCATCGATTGCATCGACGTCGAAGAGCTTCCTACTGACACGCCGCTCTCTTCAGCAGCCTCCACTTCCAGCTCAAACTTGAGCTCTTTGCACTGCACCCTTTTCCTCTTCGACGACAAGGTATTACTGGTTAAACGACCCGGAAATGGAGAAAAAGGGGGGCGTGTGCTGTCTGGATTGGACGATCTTGACAGATTTACGAAAGCCGGGATGTTGCCTAACGGGAAAAAGAAGACGGGGATGGTTTGCAAAGGCGTTTTCGACGTCACGGATGTTGTTGCGACGGATGTTGGCGCTGGAGGTAAGTCCAACATGAAACAAAACTCACAGACTTGTTGATAAGTGTCCTAGATTTTCACTTCTTCCTTGAGAACCCCCCACAAGACCTCGGTGACAGATGGTCTGGCAGGCCCTTTCGGTCATTCTCAGTGGTACATCCACCAGCGCCCCCGAATTTGGACCCGACGCAAACTGAAGTCGACAAACAACGATTTCTGGAGAATTTATGGAAAATACAAGCCAACTATCGGGCAAGAATCGGTCAGTCCGTGGTTCTTCGAGCGCCGGAACTGGAAGTAGAAGCGAAAGGAGGGAAGACCACATTAGCAAGGACGTATTATAACGTGTATCAACGGACGGCATTTCTCCAAGAACCAAAGAAGGTCAGTTTTATCATGCTATTCATCATTCCACATGATTAAAGGAAGTCAAAGACCAAGGTTGTCGTTCATGTTGATGGAGATGGGCTAGCAGACAATATCCCGTTTGGTGTTGGTTCGGCTCCTTTTGTGGTGATACGGCTCCAGCCCCTAGCGGGTGGTGTTTGTCGGTACAAAGTGAATTCGAGTGATCCATCTGATCCCGGGGAAGAAGACATAGTCCAAACGACAAGAGTTCCCTCGAGGGTTGTTCTTACAAGTTCGTCTTTGTTCAGCTTCACCAATTTTCCGTTGTTCATGCGCTTTTGCAGTTCATCAGTTTGGGCTGTTCCAATTCCGGACAGGAAAAAACTCGAGACCGCCAACCCCTACTGCAAGGTCGAAGGCATCAATATTCGGATTGGATGCCATTTCACGAACCCTATTCCCTTCAACACGGGGCGGAGGTTCGATGGGCGACTTCTTCTCAGGGTCAATAAACAGCCACCGGCGGACAAAGTCGACGACCAGTAGATCTTCAACATACACACATACCGCTTCCACTGCAGATAGTAGTTTCAAGTTCTCGCATAGATCAAATTCCACTGCTACTACTGCCGCTACAACAGTGTCTGGAGATGACGATGGTTCGTTTTTTGCAGGATCGTCACCGTCGCGTTCGTCCCGAAAACGCAAGCAACGGGGCAGATCGCCTGAAGTGGTACCAGAGAAGGAGAGCTCTTTTGTCAGTAGCCTCTCCAAGTCCTTCTCTCGGTCGAGATCCGCGTCGCGGGATACGGCTTCCGACTGGACTGATACCGAGGGAGAGGACGAATTCACGTTTGAGGAAGAAAAGGATTTAAATACCTCTGACCGGGACCTCGCTGTGCAACTGGAACTTGCCCGGCGGAACAGCAAAAATCAGACCGAGAGGCAGTATCCCACCTATTCGCAACCACCGGAAGATGCGCCTATATATGAAGGTAATCTTTATGCTCCCAGTTGTATCTTGCGCTCACGATGGCCTCAGAAGAAGCACCATTACCACCGCGGCCGGAATCCAGAGCTTCCACTTCCAGAGATTCTAATAGTCAGTGTACAATTACCGGAAACCATCTGCAGTCGCCTGCGCCTCTACGACGACGTTCTCTTTCTCGTGGCTCTTCATGTGAACGTCGACCGTTAGGTCCCCGAAGCCCTTCCCCTATACCGCCTTCCCCCAGCCCGCGCCCTCCATCACCAGCTGATCTTCGTTCTATGGACGAAGATCTTGCATCTGTGCTCGAATCAATACCGCAGACACCAGTTGCGTCGTCTTCACGTCCTACAGGCTTACCTCGCAGTAAACGTCAGACTTTCCATTCTCTCGCAAATGGCGATGCGACGCCAAGGGGTCCTTCTGCAAGCACATCCACAATCGTTGAACCATTATCTATCAAGAAAAAGACTTCAGTACGTAGCGGGACAGATATTGAATCACCTGCACCACGTCGAGGCGGTCGTACCTCCTTGTCGAGGCAACCTGTCAAGAGGAACTCGCCTCGACGAGTTTCTCCTCAAATCAAACTAGCCAAGATCGCAGGGACATCTGTAGCAACAGCACAGGTTCTCAGTGAAGTTGAGAATATTCTCCATATGGCTCAGACTACGAAGGAAGATGTGAGTTTTATCTCAAGATCGCCATATAAATGCTTACCTTTTTGTAGGTTGAGTCAGGACATCGTGCCGTCAAGCGACTGAAGGTCGAGATAGAGAGACAGGGGAGTGTTGGTGCACAAACCGACGAGGAGCCTATATCCAGACCTTCGTCTCCCGTGAAGGGGCTGCGAACTCCCCAGAGAGCTGTGCCCCCACTGGTTAGTGCTACCTCTGTTGTTTACGTCTAGCCAAGTCCTCACATGCAGTATAGAGCAAAGCCGCTCAAGAACGCCTCGATGAAATGCAACGGCTCATTGGTCAACGACATGGCGAAGGAACCCCCAAGAGTCGTGTTGGCGGACCTTTTGGAACCCCTTTGCGCGCACACAACTCGTTGGACTCACCCGCACTAGTTTCCTCTGCACCATCAAGTGGCATACGGTTAGGAATCTTGGCCTCGGATGCTGATGCAGGCCTGGTCAAAGCCCTTACGACTCTTGAATCACTTCAGTTTTCTGCTAAGGAGGTTTTGCAGCAGCTGAAGGAGGTACGTTGTTGATTGCTCGTGAGCCGTCATTTTTCTGACTGTTGTACAGCGAACGAATGATTTGGAACGTAAAAACATTGAACTGCAGAATTCAAAAAGACAACTGGAGGTGATGAAGAGTCTCTTGGAAGAAACAACAAAGGAGAAGGAGATCATGTACGAGGTCAGTTATAATCTTTGATTACCTCAGAATCGGCGTGTTTACAAAAACGCCCACAGGCTTTCAATGAAGAACTAGATGGCATGTACAACGATATCAATCTTCCGGATGATGAAGCGTGGGCAGCGCTGACTAAAGACCTACGGGAAGCCAAGGCTGCAAGGAATGACTTGTCAAAGGAGAATTCGTACGTTGACATGACCCTATTAGCTATGACCGAATTCTGATGAGTCTATACAGAGAGTTGAAAAGACGATTAGCGGAAATGGAGTTGCAACTCGAGGAATGCCAGCAGGAGAACTGCCGGATAGCTGGCGCTTGATAAGTATGGAACACTAGGCATCATTAGACAATTTTTCACGATTCGTATCGGGCATTTATGAAGGACCTGCTGCATATTGCATATGTATCATGCCAATCTACTGACCTTTTCATCTTATGCATCTGTATTTAAGTAGTGTACTGTATTGATTCTCTTGGACCATCCGCGTTGCCTGCGAAATTTGTGGAGGTCAAAAAAGTGCCGCTTGTATTGTCACGCGTGACACTCATGGAAGCGTTTCTTGCACGACAGCAAAATAGCCTGCCCTCAACACCACCAAGCGCTCCAAATCATCCTTCGACAACACAGAGTAAAAGAAAGACGAGAAAAGATCATGGAGAATCGGCAGAGACTCCAGTCGCTGAAACAAGTCAGGAGAAAAAAAAGAGGCGGCGAGTAGAATCGGCCTGGACAGTGCCCGAGCCGAAGAAAAAGGGCAAGGCGAAGCAGAAGCAGGTTGCACCAACTACCGAGGCACAAGATCAAGCGGATCCGTTACAAGTAGGAGGCATCGATGAAGAAGGAACTCGATTCTTGAAGGCTCTCGTCGAAGCTGCGACAGTCACTGCTAACAGCACTGCGGCACCAGAACACCAATATTTGGCCACCTCCGAGCCGGCATGGCCTGGTGCTCCTTCAATCCCTTTGCCAGAGGTAGCGGGTCCTTCTACTTCAGCCCCGAACGACATGTCGAACGAATCGGTACTCCGCGCTATTCAGGATCTCGATGCAAGCAAGATTGCAGAATTGCTCAAGGCTCTGAGCGACGCCCAGAATGCATCGGCTACAGCTGATAACCAATTCCCCTTCATGAACGCGCCTCTCAATCCAGCCTTTTTGGCTTCACTTGTGCCACCGCCCCTCGGACAAAGGCCAGTTTCGGCGGGGAAGATTCTGGGCAAGAAACAGTCAAGGCAGACACAGCCCGCCGATTCGAGCACTCCTCAAAACTTTCCGACTCCAAATGCAGAAGACGCATATATACTAGCCAACAGATGGCTCAGCGCTTCCAAGTTAGATGATCTTGCGCGGACAAGAGGTACGTAGTGCATTTCATTCTGGGAGCTACACCAGTCTGATTTGATATCAGGTCTTGTCTATAAAAAGGGCAAGTTTTCAAATATCGAGGATCAGCAACTGGAAAGCGCTATCGAGCAGTATCGTGTAGTACGTGATCGTGGTGTTTTTCGCACTATTGAGGGACTCATGGCCGAGTTGCAGTCAAAGGGTTTGACGGAAGATCAGATACTCGAGGTTATCTTTGCCAAGGACGATAAGTCCAAAGACAATAGTTTTTGGTCAGAGATTAGTACGTTGGCCCGACCATAGAATATCCTCTAAATCTTACTTGTCCCTCAGCTGCCGCAGTGCCTCTACGTCCTATCATCTCTGTCTATCATCACGTACGACGAAAGTGGAATCCACTGTCGACGCAAGGAAAATGGACGCCTGAAGAGGACGATAGACTACGACAGTACGTGAAACACTCGCTTTGTAGATCTGCTCTGACTATCCCATAAAGGGCCGTCGGGAGTTTGGGTCTGTCATGGGAAAAGGTTAGCGTGTTTGTTGGTCGTCGGGCCCCGGATTGTCGCGATCGTTGGCGCAACCATCTTCATGGCAATGATAACCGCGTCGTAGGTGAGACTATCTCTTGATTGCAGCGTTGCAGCTCGTCGACCAGTTAACTAAGGGAAATGGACCAAAGAAGAGGAAGATAAATTGACGGAGATTGTTCAGGAGATGACCGTGAACAAAGGGGGGAGCCTCGACGACGAGGTATTTTGGGGAACAGTCAGTGATCTAATGGGGAAGACACGCAACCGGCAGCAGTGCAGGATCAAATGGTGTGCTTGATGATTATGAAGCCTTTACATACTCCCTCATCACTTCATTCAGGACCGATTCACTTAGCAAGGTCGTCAAGAAGGATGGCTGTAACCCCCGATGGAACAACCAGGATGCGTATATCCTAGTCCACAAGTAAGCCAATACCTTCATATAATCTCTAAGCCTTGGTCTGACATTCGCAAAGGCTTGATTCCCTCAATGTCCGAGATGATTCAGAAATTGATTGGAAGACTCTGGGTGATGAAGATTGGAACCATTGGTCCGCTCACACATTACAAAGACGTTGGTTCACAATGAAGAAGAGCATCAAAGGGCACGAAGATATGTCATTCAGAGGTACGAAAACAGGCTTTGCACTGAACAGTCGCTGACAGGGTACTCTAGACATAATGGAAATACTCAAGGCGAAAAAGACAAACTTTGAAATACCAGCAAGCAAACGCAAGGGAAAGAAAGGGTTCACCTCTGCGGAGACGATAGAAGAAGAATAAAACCAAGGGCTGCGGTCTCGAGTTCAATATTCGTAGTGCACGACGAAATGGCATGGACGTAGTACACGTTGCGTTTCATTACACTGTGGTAACTTCTGGTCGTGGCCAACATGAGGTTGCCAGTTTGACTCCTTTATCATACCCTCCGAGTGCAATCGCAGCAGTCCTCTCCATCATCACGCCCTATGTCTGACAAGGGCCTCCCTCCGCGAAGAGACGGTTACTCGACAAGCGTCTCCTCTGCTAAGCTGATAGTTCTCTTAGTCTCCTCGCTCGCCCTCTCAGCCGCTATTACGCTTTATAGCTTTGCTAGCCCTTCCATAAGGACCAATAGCCCGCCGTTGAATGCTCAAGAGATCCTCGACAGATGCAGAAGCCTCCACACCCGCACAGGTCCACACCTGGACTTCTCCTCTCGCGTTTTCTCGGAACGATTCGACCATCATGAAAACGACACTCTCATTGTTAATGCCACGATCTTCACCGGAGCTAAGAATGGAACTGAGGTTCTGAAAGGTGACATTTTGATCTCAAAGGGTGTCATAAAGGCATTGGGAGAAGATATCCATTTGGATGGCCGAAAACACTCGAAGATCGTTGATGTCAAGGGTGCATGGGTGACTCCGGGGTTAGGTGCGGCCATTCACAATGTGCTTGCTGTCATAACTTAACGTGCCGCAGTCAACATCTATTCGCACCAAGGTGTCTTGAGCAGCCCTGTCACTCGCGGTATTACGTTTCCCCTTTCCCCGACGTCTAATGCTTACCTTTGTCCACAGGTGCAAACGAGTTAGACTCCCACAAGGGTCCAATCGTCCCATGGCTTCGCAGTATCGATGGCTTTCATACCTATGATGACAGAACTCGGATGTCTGTTGCTCGCGGCATCACAGCGGCTCAAGCATACGCTGGGAGAACAAATCATATCGGTATGCCATGCTTCAGGCAGTTTGTGCTCAAATGGATTAATGTGTCACAGGTGCCGAGGCATTCGTGGTGAAGCTGCGAAAGACTCTTGAGGGGTCTCCATCATCAATGATTGTTGAACCTCACACCGATATTACAGGTGACAAATCAGATTCTTCGCACTGGCGCCATTTAATGTATGCTTTCTATCTCTTCTGTATGTCCGCTGTCTGAGATCAGGATCAACTGTCTAGACAATCATGTGGTGAATCCACTCGCCGCAATGGTAACCGTATGGACGGGGTGTGGGCCTTACGTTCAGCATATGCGGAAGCTAGGAAGATTGTAAGGCTCCAGGATACCTTTTGTGCAAAGGCAGAAGCAGGGCTGTGGGACGCAACGACCTTTGATTTCCCAGAAAGTTTAAGGTGGGAGGTACTAGCAGGTGTTCTTCGGGGGAAAGTGAAGGCAAGTGCTACATGTCAAGTTTGACTCCGTAGCCGACTGAACATTCTACAGGTCTCGAATGTTTGTTCCGAGGTAATGAACCTTCCCCAAGGATAAAGAATGGTTGATTGATAGATTACTAGGCTGTTGACCTGGCTAATATGATACGGGTGCGTGACCATGACCAGGAATATTCTCCGCGTCTAACGAGCCGTAAAAAGATTTCTGAAGAGTTTGATTTCCCAGTCGCGGCATTCCTATTGGCGGCAGAGGCATGGCTTGTACCAGGGCTACTGAAACGAATGTAGGTGACATCTTCTGGTCAATTAGCTACTGCTTATGGGTGGATCCGCAAGGGATGGTCATCTTGCCATTGGGTTATCAGCAACGAATTATGGGTAGGTACAATTGGCTCGGTGAAGTATTGAAATGTTGATAATGTCTTACTAGACACAATCGAGAAACCTACATGGGATCGCCTTTCGCACCTCGTGTATTACACGACCAGAACATTTCGGTAGTCATGATAGTCAGTGCAGTTCCAAATAACTTCTCGCCTCCGCTAACCCATCTTCTCAGTCTGACGAGACTTATATGTCATCAAACTACATTCTCGACGAGGCTCGCAAAGCATACCAATTCGGACTTCCAGAGAGCGCCGCACTTGCCTCAGTAACCTCCACGCCTGCAAAGGTACTCGGTCTCTCTCATCGTATCGGTGTATTGCGCAAAGGATCAGACGCCGATCTCGTGGTTTGGGATTCACATCCTCTGCATATGGGTGCCACACCGGTCCATGTTTGGATAGATGGCGCAATCCAGTTCCAGGATAACAACGCGAACCTCAACTCAACTATCAAACGGAGGCTCAAAGAAGGCCATGTATGGACACACGCACCTCGCCAGCCCAATTACGACAGGGAGCGTAAAGCGGCTATTAGGAATGAGGGGATGCCAGCCCCAAGGGTTTTAATCAAGGACAAAGTTGTGTTCAAGAATGTAAAGGAGGTCTGGAGACGCGAAAGAGGTGGCGATATTAAGGAATTGTTCCCTGCAGGACACGGTAATCTTTGCGTTGTTGTGATTGAGAAGGGCAAGATCACTTGCCTCGGTGAAGGAAAGGAGTGCTCCTCAGCTGCCGAAGATGCTGAGAAGACCATCGACCTAGAAGGAGGCTCCATTTCTCCTGGATTACTGACGTTCGGTTCGCGACTTGGTCTGGAAGAGATGGCTTCCGAATTATCGACTGGGGATGGAATTCCGTACAATGCATTCGCTGCAGATGTTCCTCGGATCCTACAAGACGTAGGTGGCCTCGTTCGAGCATCTGATGCTCTCATGTTTGGTACTCTCCATGCTAGGTGAGTGTAACGAGTATAAGAAGACACTCCGTGAATGCTAATCTTAGCATGCTTTTAATAGAATGGCATATCAGATGGGTGTCACATTTGCAGCTTCCAGCTTGATGTATCCATTACACACCGGAGAAGGCGACACACAAGTCATCTGGGGCCTCTCGACGGCCTTTAGAACTGGTGCAGAGCATGCCTTTGATAAGGGTGCTTTCGTCCAGGAGGTGGTAGCTTTGCACATTAGGATAGTTCGCCCCTCGCCGCTTGGTGGGGCAGGTAGGATAATCAGTGTCAGCGAGCAACTCGCTGGCATAAGGAGACTGTTATACGGATGGGAAGGTACAAAATCTGATACTGGCGAATGGTTCCGTGCGGCAGCAGAGGTCGGTTTGAATGGCCCGATAATCATTGTCCTACTAACCAGGTAAACAGGGACGTATTCCCCTCGTAATCGAGGTACACAATGCAGACATCATGACTTCCCTATTGATTATGAAGGCGGAGATTGATGAGAGGATAGGCGGACAGATGAGAATGGTATTCGTTGGAGCATCAGAAGCTCATGTACTGGCGAAAGAGATTGGTAGGTGTTCTTTCCAAGTGAACGATTTAAGATTTGCTCACATTAAGGTTATCTAGGCAACGCGGGTATAGGTGTGATTTTGACCAGCCTCACGCCAGACGTCGTGCCTTGGGATGCTAGGAGGACGTGAGTGAAACATGATATTGAGTTCTCACACACTGATATCGTCGTAGAATTCCCGGTCAACCATTGACAAATTATACCGCATTGACCGTGCTTCTTGAACACGATGTCAATGTGGGTTTTGGTGTGGAACATCCTCAATTTGCCCGAGATACGAAATTCCATCTAGGCCAGGTGAGACTGATTACCGAGGAGGCGCAACAGATCTTATGAGCTTGACAGATAGCGGGGATGGAAAGCAACCTTGACAGGCAAAAAGCCTATGGTCTCGCTTCAACGAATTTGGAGAGATTGCTGGGGGTCAAGGGATTGGATGAGAAAACTGCCGATCTCGTGGCCTTCCACCAAGGAAGTGTATTTGACTCGGGAAGTAAGCCAGTTGCAGTGATATCCCCTTTACGAGCTAGCGTAGATGTATTTTGAGATTGGCTTTATTTTGTTGTCGATATTCCTATTATGATACAGCGCTAATTTATCTTCGGACTCCGTTATACAACGTTCAGGAGAGCTGCGCTACTTCGGATCCCTCTATTGCGAGCGGCAGCCAAACTGATTGCTAGACAACTAAAGACAAAACCGGCGAATCTGAGAATACGAAATACGGAATGCCATCAATTCTCGGATAATTGAGAAGAAAAACTATAGTTTCGATACCTGAAGAATGCAGCTCGGGAAATTGAGCGTTCCTCAAGCGGTGTTCTTGAGGAAGCGAATATTGACCGCAGTAATGCAGGAGTGACTGGTATACGACTTTTTTCTGGAGGAGCTGGCTGGGATTGGGGAGCACTAGGTGCTGGCTGAGAAGGTTTGGCTGTGGACGCCGTCGATGCGGAGGAAGACATGAGGAAATGCCGGTTGACATTTGCCGGTTTGCACCTGGTCCGCAGTGAATTTTCCGGCGCTTGGCATTTAGCGCTTATCCCACGTGGCCACTAGCACTGATTCGTTTTTGTTGTCCGAGTTCTGGGGTCCAACGTTGCTCAAATATCTCTCAGCTGCGGGAAAATCGCTCTTCGACAAGTGCACAGCCTATTTCTCTAAAAGAAGGCGACCTGGAACAGATCGAGCTGATTTTTTCAGATTTTCTGGTAAATTTTCCTTGAATTTGACCTAGCATAGTAGCGGTCACGATGGTGACCCTGAACAGTTGATTGGATTCTTCATCAGGCATATAGAATCCAGAACGCGTTCAACAAATCAAGCGTTATTCTGTGCCTATCCTGTGCCTTTTTTATCTCTCGAGAATTCACTAGTTCTCTATTGATTCCATACAGAGCAAGGAAAGAGGGAGAAAGGCCGAGAAAAAGTCTTGTGAGTCTCTTTTTGCCTTTTTTCTCCTTGTTTAGCTTACACATGTCAACAGCGGAATATCAACATTTCCTATGACAAACAGCCTTAGGCAGGCTTCCTCCTTCTATGAAGACATGATCAGTGTTCACGAAAGGCTGCCCGTCCCAGACGAGTTCCGTCGAGTTCAACACCTAACGATTCAGAGGCCAGCCACACCTCCAATTTCCGACCAGGATCTCGCACGCGTTCTCGCCAATGCCCCTCATCTAGACACTGTAGCTCTGTCAGGCGTCCCCGATACTACCGACAGGACGGTCATCCTACTCGCAGAAAACGCGCTCAATCTCCAAGAGATAGACATTTCAGGGTGCCAGATGGTTACGGACGTTGGCGTGCTCGATTTGGTGGCCAAATCTCTCCCCCTTCAATGCATACGGCTGAACGGGGTAGCGTTGCTCACAGATGCATCCATATCCGCTGTAGCCAAGTCAACGCCACGTCTCATCGAACTCGAGCTCTCAGGCTTGCCATTACTTTCACCAGTGTCTGTTCGGGATATCTGGTCATACTCAAGGTGAAGAGTCTGCTTCGCTCGAGTTGGAGATCTGCTCACTCAGTTCTCAGATTGCAGAAAGCTCCGAACGCTTCGTCTCGCCAACTGCCCTCTGTTGTCTGACAAGGCATTTCCTACCTCAATTTCAGATCCCGAACCTTTTCAAGACGAAGACGAGAAACCGCTCCCACCACGACCTACCACATGGATGGAACGAGTTCCTCCCCTCATTCTTCGTCACACAGCAGAGAACCTTCGTGTGCTTGACCTTGCAAACTGCAAAATCACGGACGACGCAGTTGAAGGGATAGTTTCACATGCGCCCAAGATCCAAAATCTAAACCTCTCGGGGTGCTCTCAGCTGACCGACATGTCGCTCTACAGCATATGTAGACTTGGAAGCCATCTTGACGTGCTCATCATGTCGCACGTCTCTAACATAACGGATCGCGGCATCGTTAGGTTTGCAAGAGCATGTACAAACCTGCGGTGTTTGGACGTAGCCTGTGCGCCTATTCTTCCTTCGTTTCTCCGTGAGCTGTATGTTCATTAACGCTATCTTGGTTTCCATGTAGTCTGTCGAAACCTTACCGATATGTCGGTGTTTGAACTCTCTGCGCTGCCTAGTCTGCGGAGATTGAGCCTCATACGAGTACACAAGCTTACGGATGTGGCCATCTTCTCGTTGGCAGAGCATGCACAAGAATTGGAACGTCTCTATTTGTCATATTGTGATCATCTTTCGTTGGAGGCTATGCATCTCATGTTGAAGAATTTGAAGCGCCTGCAACACCTCGCAGCGACAGGTGTTCCGTCCCTGAAACGTAAGGGCGTGCATCGTTTCTCGGAACCTGCCCCTGAGGTGCGTATGCTACTGGATTCGTTCTCAGCGCCCGTGGCTAGACTAACATACAATTTCGGTTTTTAGGAATGGGATCCTGACCAACAAGCCGTCTTCCGCGTGTTCAGTGGGGACAATGTTGATGCTCTACGGCGATTTTTAAACAAAGAGGAGCAGCGTCGGCGGGACGCAGAGGCCCGCAATATACCATTTGCAGCTCGCTCGGACGATTCTTCGTCATTATTCTAGGGTTGGGTCGGCGGCAGGGAAATACTTGGATACCCGTAGGGTGGAGTGCGTACTTTAACTTGCGTTGACGCTTGTGAACGCTATAAATTCCTGTTGTTTTATATACGGTCCTTATAGTGGTAGATACATACATACATGCTTTGCTTATTTGGGTTAGTATAGGCACCCGAGGGACAGATAAGGACGTTTACATAGCGCCTGCATATGTCCTGTATATTGATAGTAGCACGTATACATAAACGCTGAGCAAATGATTGGTCTCATGAGCAGGGGCGAAAAGAAGAAGAAGCTAAGAAGCTTTAAGTAAGAATCCCAGCTTGTGCCCGGATTACCGGAACGAGGCGATCATCGAGAAATGTGCGAATTTTTTTGATGCGAAACCCCCGACTTTGGATTTCGATGACGTCCTGGATGTTGGGCTTAGCGTTGCAACGGTTTGCGACTAGTCCATCCTTGTCCTTTAACGTTCATCTTGGAGTCGCAGAACAATCTTGCTTCCTGTTATTTTTTCTTCTATCCTGCAAGTGCTTTTCTTTCACCGGCAATATTGTCGTCGCCGCAAGATTGGTCTGACATATTTGATCAACAGAACAGGAACTAGACTCCTATCAAGCCTGGACGGTTTCATTTCATACAAAACCATTCATGGGCAGTTTCGTTTTGGATTTGGATTTCTTCTTCTCCTCGACGCTCTGAACAATTCGCGATGGGTGTGCGCGACCGTCGGATGACAAGGTCTGGGGCCATTAACATTGGTGCTTTGACTGTTGGCTCTCTTGATCCTCTGGATACAATGGAAACCATAGTCGTAAAAAAGCCGAGCGAGAACGTCATGAATCGCTCTGGCCGTTCTCGCAGACCCACAATCTCTGGTTTTCTTCCACTTCCTCCCATCAGCGCATCTCCTGTTTGTACGCCGACCACAAGCACCTCTTCCCGCGATTACAGCCTCTATTCCGATTCCGGCGGTTCTGGCGATGACAAGGCTACTTCAGATTCAGTCGCCAGCGGCGATGGATACCAGACCGCACCCACAACACCTTCTGACCATTCCTCCTTACGCGTATTCACCGCGCCTCCACCCACGTGGATTTCAATACCTCCTACACCCCCTCCCAAAGTCGTTAAGCGTTCGGTAACTTGCATGCCACGCCGGATAGCATCATCTGTAACGCCATCTGCCTCGTTTCCTACCTCAATGGCGCCACATGCAACTGTCAATTCACCTTTACTTCCTCAGCGATGTACTTCCACTCCGAGCTTGTCGCGCTCGAGATCGGCCTCTGAATCTTCGGCGTTTCATTCTAAACCCCCGAGATCCATAAACAACAGGCCTAGTTCCATTCCCGTTTTGGCCACAAGTCCATCCAAATCCAAACTTATAACGCCCAGAGAGCCTATACCAATGCTCTTTGCTCGCTCAAAACCGCTCTTTGAGCTAACACACCAATCCAGTATGGATCATTCCGATGACGTCCTCAACATTAGGGACAAGCAGTCGGATTGCAATCACAGCGCTGAGAGCGCCAGTTCGGCCGAATCCAGCGAAGACAGGTCTCGCAGGTTGTCTGGAGAGAAGGAGCGGGACAGTGCCAGAAAGTATCACGCATTAATGGAGCTCCTGTCGACGGAAGTGGCATACTTGCAGGATTTGCGCATTCTCATTTCGGTGAGTCGTGAACATTCTAAACGACGAAACTGTTCTTGCTCACGCATGTCACCTCGACAGATCTATTTACGAAACATACCTACGTTGAAACGTAATGCGAACACTTCGACATTCGGCAGGAATTCATCGTTTTCTGCTCTATCACGAAACAGCTCCTTCTCACAGATGGCAAGCAGCATGAATGGGTCGATAGGTTATGGCTTTGATGTACATGGGCTGCAACCCCTGACATCGATAACGTCGTCGGCAAAGGAGAAGGAGAAAACCCCGGCCCGTTATCTGTTTACCGACACTGAAGTCGAGATGTTGACACGGAATGCCGAAGATGTTTTGGAGTTCCACGAGCGCTTTGTCGAGGAGCTCAAGCTATCCATGTCGAGTCTTGGTATACCCATGGAGCCAGTGGAGGAAACAAAGGATTCCGACGGTACCCGAGTTGAGAGGAGTAGACCAGGCATTGCAAACGTGGATGCAGGAATTGCAGTAATATCCACAAAGTTTGCAACCGAGGTTAGTCGCTTATACTCCATGGCTGAACATTGAATGACGTTGTATAGTCATCGCGGTTTAATTTGTACCAGGAGTTCTGTGCAGGACACCCAGAAGCTTTGGACATTCTGAGGCGGATCCAACAGCTTTATCCTTCAGAATGGGATATGTTTGAACAGCGGTGCAGCATCATGATCCTTGATCCCACAGATTGCTCCGGGTCAACGACACCTGATAGCAGTGGTTTCGAAACACCTGTCGCTACGATAGGAAAGAAGCGTCGACGGGCGTCCATACATGCTACAGATCCTTCTGCCAAAACGTTACGCTCCCGACCCAGTTCTATAGGAAGCCAGTCTTTCAAAGAGCCACCTTCGAATCCAAAGACAAATCGAGCGCGGCTTTATTTCATGGACTATTTGATCAAACCAGTACAGCGGATCTGCAAGTATCCATTGTTACTTGATCAGCTAAAGACAGGCAAAACGCTCCGAGCGATGGCCGGCTCAACTTCGCCTATGGGACGTACAGATGTTAACGTGGTAGTGGAAAGTGCAGCACTCGCAATGCGGCATGTTGCTGGTCAGGTTGACGAGGCTCGACGGAGACAAGATGTTGCAGCGAGATCTTCCTTAATCATTTCACGCACTTCCGTTTCACCAATATCAACCACCATGGCATCGTCACAACCCCTCCAGGTTCTTACATCCAGCTTTCTCTCGTCTCTCGGCGATTGTCTGTTTGCTGGCTCGTTGGACGTGTGCCATAATGACTCGACGAAGCATACAGCACATACTAACTTCAACGTCAAGTATCTCGGTGCCTTCCTTTACAAGGGAGGCTACTTGATTCTGGTCAAGGTGCACAAGGGGAAGGTATACGAACCCCGACATTGGTTCAGATTGGCAGACTTCCAGGTATCAGATACGGAGGAAAGCGAGGGTATGTCATTGTGCTACGGAACATCCAAATCTTCTTGCTTATCTGGACGTTCTAGCCTGGTTACCTTGCTCTTTCAAATTGACATGTAGGGGTCATGAGTTTGAGCTTGCTGCCGCGTGTCAACCAGAGAAAGAGGCTTGGATGACTGCTATACGAGAGTCCTTAACTCATCCCAAGGCAAATTGGGTTAACGAGCCTATCTCAAGTATCCATGTCGATGGGAAAGGTGAACTCGTACCCTCATCACTCGACGGTCCCTTTGAGGTCATCAACCCGCTTCCGACCATCCAGTCAGTATCGGAACTGGCCCAAAACGACGAAGATGATCTATCCTCGAAACCCCTGCCTCCACTCCCCGATACACCTATCGAAGCGCAATTCAAGCAGAAGCGGTCCTCTAGGAGCGGTACACCTGATGTTCCAAATCCCAGCCGCCACTCGTCATCTGCTTCGATGAAGTCCATCTTGTCGCCAATGTCGGTCGATTCGGATACGATTGTTATTCGCCGTTCTCTACCCTCGGCTCGAGCTCAAGTCGATTTGGGCCTTCAGGATGTCATATCCGATGCGTGTCTGAATGCACGGTCTCAGGCAACCGTTCGAGATGAAGGGTTATTCCACCCAATAACCCGCTCGGGTACTTCGCGATCCACAAGCTCCGCCTTGAGCATGAAGAAGCTAAAGAAGCACGAGAGTGTTCGCGTACCGAGACGGAAGGCACTCACCGTTGATTCTCACGATGACATCCAATCGCGGACAAAGTCACTCAATCGTGGCAAGAGGCTCAAAACCCTCAGTATCATGTCAACTGGCTCAGAGCCGATACCAGCTCCCACCGATAATCTCCCCCATTACCCATCATCGCCGCCTTTTTCAATGTCGCAATGCTCTTCTCATTACACCGACTCTGCTCCTACGTCACACCAAAACAGCCCAACGCATGATGGTCCCTTCTTACCGTCAGAATCGGTACTTCCTCAGACGATGAAGTATAAACGAGCATACCGGACTTCGATAGTAGGGAGTGTGCGAAGCTTGTTCGTCTCGCGTCCAGGGACGCCCAGCAGCGGTGGTTCTTCCCGACAATCTTATGCTGAAGATACCCCTCCGAAACAATCGTCACATAACTTTCTACGACGTTGGACAACAAAAGGTCACTCGAATACTCACCGTCGCACACACAGTGCGCCAAGCAAACCCAATGAACCGCTTCGGGAGAAGCGTAACGCTGAGATTAGCGGGCTTCCACTTCACGACTCGCCAATGCTGCCAGAGCTGGCTGGTTTAGCGTCACCACTAAGGTGGCCAGAGGCTCTCCACGGAGATTTTTTCCCTCGTTCTGAAACAAAGGCTTAACATTCGCCCCGTCTCTGTAAACATTCTTTCAAAAGCTCATATATGTTCTGTCCTGTTCTGTACCACCGTCGCCTCCATGTTCTCACATATTATACCAGCATTTTTAAACCTTATATCCCGCTCACGACTTTATGACTCGTTCGGAATTGCGCATGCATAGATACATCGTTTATAGTTTTTTAAAGCCCTGTGTATTTTATCTTAACCGTCGTTTCGTCACTAGTTTGCAAAACAAGAGTATTTACTATTGATACCATTTAACTGTACAATGAGCCGCTCAATCCTCCTCCTCATCGTCAAACCACTTCTCTTCCATGTCCCGGTCCAGATCTCGGTCAAGGTTTTCGTTCCAATCCACTTTATCGTAGTCGATATGCTTTTCAAACACGGTTAATGACGTTATATCTGGAGCAGTGAATTGAGTACTGACATCTAGTAAACCGTATATGAAACGTTCCTGTATTCGCCTCTCAAAGGTAGCTTTCAATTCAGCTTCGGACTCTTCCACTTCTGGCTGTGCAGAAATTTCATCCTCGGATTCATCGCTCTCTTCGTCCTCTTCGGGTACAAACTCATCTGCAGCAGCCTGCTCCCGTCTAATCTCACGGATACGTTGAGCTTCCCGCTCCTCCTCGTATTGGCCGAGCAGAGAACCTAGTTTCTTGACATGTTTATCGGTACCTTGCAAGAAGTTCTTCTCTGTCCATTCCTTCTCTTCTCTGCCTTCCTCTACACCGCGACGTTCTCTACCCGGCCAAAGTGTAGGCCAACGTTGGCGCGCAGAAGAAAAAGCTAGTTCTTCTGGTTTAGATTTGACATACTCCAAGCGACGATTTCGGATCGTAGGGATCGTGGTACGTTCCTTTGGCGTCGTTATTGAGGAAAAGGTGACCAAAAGATGCGGAGGAAGCTGGAGAAGATGTTTTGAGAGAAATTTTATTGGATCATGAGAAGGAGAAGGTTGATATGTGCTTTCTAGACCTAGGAATGAAAGGATCGCTTGAGCGTTGAAGGTGGACATCTGTGATGTCAGCCAAGCGCCCGTTACTCATCCAAGAATAAGCGCTGATTCCAACAAGGCCAAACAAGTACCCCTCCCCCATCACCGCTGGCAGTGACGACGGGCCACAAGCCAGCAGCGATATGGCCCCTTCATTACCCTTCATCTGTCGCTGGGGGTTTTGCAGGGAAATCTTTTACTCGGACGACGAATACACATACCATTTGATCTATGACCATGTTCGGAAGACACAACCCGAGCCGCTGTCGAAACAGGATCTGGATTTGATGAGGAGGGCTGAGGATGGCGTCGGTCGAAGCTTCAGTACAGACGGATTGATGTACAGCTACTCTCAGGAAGAGTCTGGTCGAAAGTATACGTCTAATAGTCAAGGTATGCCGCATATATATACCCCGGAAATTCCATTTCTTAACTGATCTATATCTCTCACAGAATCATTAGGTGCTGCTTCATTGCCTTCACCACCAGACACTGCGCCAAAGGCTTTTTCTCATAGTCCATCGCCATCACCCGGAGACGAGCTAGAGCGATCATATCGCTCAGTATCTCCTAGCGCTCCCGCCAGTCCAGTATCCGAGAAAGCTAGCCCATTTCTTTTCATTTCGGAAGAAGAGAATGTACCACCATCACCAAACGATAAATATATTCCTCTGGAAGATCGTTCATGGAGTACAACTCGCTACGCCACTCCAACATTCGCCGCACTTTCCTCATCACCTATTGGCTCGCCTCGCCTCGCCTTCCACGACATACCATCTCCCAGTCTGAGTAGCATGATTGAGAATGGCGGACGAGGAACGAAGAGAAAGCGTACAGGCGATGACGAGGAAGAAGCTTCACAGGACTCTTCCTCGTCTTCAAACTCCCGACGACAGGTCGAAGAAGAGTTAACCCAGAGTCTTGGGCTCGAAGACGACGATTATGTACACCCCTTCGACCAACCGGATCCTGTCGAGTCGCATGATTCGGTGCATCCTGCAGAACAGCATTCTACAGACGTCTCCAACACAAGCTCATCCCTGCCCCTTCGGCCTTTGAACGAAACGACGGATACCATTGAAACAGATTTCTCGGTCTGCACGCGCGACAAGAATCGTCGTGCAGACACACCACCTATCTCACAAGAATTATATCATCTCAATAATGCGTCCGGCGCTACACATCGCGATACCTCATCCCTGGACAACCCCAATGCGTTACCCGAGCATACGCCTTCCTCTCCAACCTCCCCCAGCATTCATGCCGGACCATCAGCGCCTCTTCCAAAACGTGCATCCATTTATCAGGAACCTCGCTTCGTCGAGTCACCTTATCGCGTCCCCTCTACACAAACGTGGTACATGTCCAAACGCAAAAAATCCCGAGGGAGCAACTGCAGCTCTGCAGTCTCGCTACAAAACTCGCCTATCAGAGACTCCTTTACTCCAGCCGACCTTTTGGGTCATACGCAGGTTCAGCACTCGCCTCCCTTGGAGTCGCAGGACTATGCAGGGGACGCGTTTCCCTTCCTCTCTCAGGCGCCGTACTTCAGTCAGACTTTTTCTCGGTGATTTGATCACTGCATGCTGGATTTCGTTTTTTTGGTCAACCGTCAAAGGGACATTCACACCAACATCATTCGTATTCGTGTGTAGCTCATTACTAAATTATTGCTCAAACGTATATTTGTACCATACAACCATACCATACAGACAGTCGCTGTAAACATATTGATAGTTTAAAACATAGTACATATCACCTGCTCAAAACGTCGATGGTCAATGAGAGGACAAGCACTTTGTTTCTTTGTGATTCTTCCATGTTCCTAAGCTCGCTGTATTCATGACGATACAGATGATGCATTGGTCTATAGGTATGCCTGGTGTACAGATACATGCGATAATGATGTAACAATATAAGTATGTGATTGTGTGTAGCCATGCCATGAGAGTGAAAATGAAAATGAAGACGTGAAGGCGACGAAAATGATGAAAAAGCGGAAATAATTATAATCCTAAAGAAAAATAAAAACAGTTCATAACCACGTAGTCCGTCATGAAACGGCCAGAGCGAGCTTCTTCAGATGCGGTGTACCCTCAGGCATCGAATGATTATCGTCTTGGGCCTTACGCTTAATACCTGCAAGTTTGGACTTTGGTGATAACGAGGCTCTTGGAGGGGACTGCTTCTTCTCGGGGGTTCCAGAACGACTTCTACTTGATGTTACATCAGACCGTAATCGTGCAGCTAATGTATTGCTCGAGGCCTCCGCATGACATGTTGCATGGTATATCTACAGACGGATAGGGACGATATATCAGTATAGTTCGCCAATGACATTCAATGAAGAGCACTTACCCGGTCATCCTTCTTGACGGCATTCTTCCATACCCACTCCTCGTCATCTTCGACGAACTCGGGGTTCAATACTTCCTTGCATATCGGGCAGGCGATAGTGTTGGCCTCGCCACCTGGGGGTATGACAACAAACTGTGCTCTTAGTTCAGCATCTTTTTTAATTGCTTCTGCTGCCGCCGCTGCTCTCGAGTTGGTTGCCCGTCCCTTGCCTTTAACATCGGACATATCGTGAGTCCAGTCCTGGTGGGTATCATGAGTATGAAGAAGTGCAACGATAACAAGAGAACATACCTCTGGACCAACGAACCAACTTCGGCTGTGTCCACGGCCAATATTCTGGTTCGCTTTCAAGTTCTGTCTGAAGTGCATGTCAAGATGATCTTGCATATCCTTCTTGCCATTCGCCGAATCAGGGAAACGAATACCACATTGTTTACATTGAACTGATAGTCGATGATATAGTAGCGAATGTATATTAGGTCGTGTCCTAAAAGATATCATTAGCAAAGGGATAGCTGAGTCCAAGCCAGACGTTAACGCACCTTGTGAGCCCTACTGTGCTCAGTTGGACAGATTGATTGAGGATGGCCGACCGATACTCTCTTGTGGTCTCTGACTCTGTATCAGCTTCAGCAACGTTGACACTTGAAGCCTCTTCTTTTGCAGTTGCGCCTGCCCCAGTTGGGGTTCCATTCGTTGAGACGACACCAGATTTTACGAGCGTCGAGAGGAGTGCAGCGAAGCTAGGACCGGTCACCGGTACAGATGGCTGACCAGGGATGGTGGATGATGACGATGCGGCGGGTAGTGCTTCTGTGGCTGTGGGGGGAGTGAAAGCTGGTTGAGGCGGGACTGGGGTATTTGATGAACCAGGCGGGTACGGGGTCGAGCTGGGCCAAGCCTGCTGAGGATTTGGTGCAACGTGAGTTGAAGGAGGCGGCGGCGGTGGTTGAGTGGCGCTTCGCATTAGCGTTCGCAGTTGGCCTAGAATTTGTTGCAGTTCGGCTTGGGAGACGCCAGCTTCCACGAGTCTTCGTAACTGAGGAACGAAACATTAGGAAATTAACAAAGATTATACAATTGAGGCACACACCTGTGATAGCACATTGACGTGGTTTTGCGCCGTTAGATCGGCTGGGTTGGCTTGAAGCGCTCTCTCCTTCTGACCGAGAGTAAACTCGAGCTCGCTGAGAACTTGAGTTCTGGTGACTTGGCCTGAAGAGGTATACACCGATGACGACTGAGGAACGGAATCACTATGACAAATGACAATAGAATGACAAGGATGACTCACACTACTGGGACCGTCGGTCCAAATACTACGTTCGATAGATACCTGAGCAGGTACGCCAAACAACTCCTTCCCAGTAGGAGAGCCTGTGCGCCAGGTCAGCGCCAGCTCTACCATCTTGCCCTTGGTAGCATTGTCGACCTGATGATAAGTCTCAATGAAAAGGGGGATAATGAAGCTTGCGAAATGTCGGGCATAAGGATCATAGATATTCTTGCTGATCATGTCGAGAAGGTAGAACGATGGTAATTTCATCCATGGAGGAACCTGGCAAGGGAGAACGAGTCAACAACAGCATTTTACAAAAAAGGGAATAACAATCAGGGGATAAGGGGCAGCGAGGAGTTTACCGCCACGCCATTGATGAGCATGCCTTACTCAAGGTCGACGTGGGCGACGCCGACAGCCAAGCTCACAGAACGAGTTGTACTGGTAACTATGGTACATGCTGACAAATTTTGTATACAAGAGATATTGAAGATTCGAAAGACGAAGAGACGATACAGGGACACGGAACAAGTACTCACCCTCCGAATATGAGTCTCCAGACATTGGGCTACAATCTCCGCAAAACGCACATAGTCCTGGGCATACATGGAAAGGCTTTGAATAATAGGACGGCTGTTAACGGTTAGTTCATTCAGCCTATTAGAGAAATCTCTTCGAAATGCCGTTGGATCTATATGGAAAAAAGGTGTGGGTTGAGGAGGAGGAGGAGCAGGGGGAAAGTTGTGAAATTGTGGGTAACCACTGGGGGGACCACCGTACGAGGGGTAGGTCTGTGATGAATACATGGACATTGCGTTGCAAACTCAAGAGTGATTAAAAGCTGATCTGCAAGTCACTCTGAATTTTCAGTGCTGAAAGTGCTGGCTGAAAGAAGCTGCTGCTGGTTGAGGGGACCAAGACACTCGCTCTGTGCTGCTCGCTGTGTGAGATGATGGTGGTTGTTGGGAAAGAAAATTTGTCACGCTTCATGTCACACGGCTCACTAACAAATCCGCTGCCAGCCGCTGCCACAACCAGCACTGCCCACGGTCTCTCCACATGATTCCCATCTCTCAGCCCGAGACAAGCCCGGCTCACGAGGATCTGCTTCTCCTCGTTTTTATTCATGGCTTCAAGGGAGACGATAATACTTTTGCTCAATTTCCGACCCGACTACAACATATTCTCCAAGAATCAGTCCCAGATTGCGCAGTAGAAGCTGTCGTGTTTCCTGCATACGAGGTGCTAAACATGTCTATCATTCCTGACTATTCATTTCTCACTGTTTACAGTTCAGACTCGCGGAGAATTGGCAAGTGTTTCGTTCATACCTATGGTCGCGTCATTCTGAATCATGTATCATCAGAATGAAGCTGTCGTGCGTTTCGCCGATTGGCTAACGACCATTACTGTGCAAAAGGAAGTCACCTATGGAGGTGCTGGCAAGGCTAACATTGTGCTTTGCGGACACAGGTATATTCTTGTCATTATCATCTCTGACATCAAGCTAACACCGCTCGTTGCAGTATGGGCGGACTTCTAGCTGCAGATACTATCCTAGAATTCATCAAGTCTCGACCCGATGCGCAGGCCCCATTATGGCCCAAGATTATAGCCTGTATCGCCTTTGACACCCCAGTAAGCACTATACCACCTTCGACGTTCCCCATATTGACCTCGTCTCGCAGTACTTTGGTCTCCATCCTTACGTCTTCAAGAACAGTGCCACCAAAGCAGCTGAATATGCCGAAGCCGCAAAAACTGTAGGATCAGCTATTCTTGGGTCATTTGCGGGATTCGGCGCCGGTAAAGCCACAACTTCAGAGTCCAACAAGCAGCCTGCTGGTCTCTTGCCGGCTCCTGCACAAGCCCAGTCAGGATGGAGCAAATGGGCACCAGCCGCATACGCCGTTGGCGGTGCTCTCTTTGCGGGTGCTGCCGCTGGCGGTGCTTATTAC
Organism: Paramarasmius palmivorus; assembly: GCA_037176845.1. NCBI lineage: Eukaryota > Fungi > Basidiomycota > Agaricomycetes > Agaricales > Marasmiaceae > Paramarasmius > Paramarasmius palmivorus. The sequence continues at coordinate 952,805 of JAYKXP010000003.1, read as the reverse complement.
AAACGCGCAGACCTTGGTATCGGCTACTCTTGGGCAACAGACCACCTCAAGTATGTCGGCAATCTTTGGAATGAGGACGCATTGAAACGGCGAGTCGAATCCCTGATCGAAGCAGACGAGAAGGAGGGCATTTGCTTCAGAAAGTGAGTCAGCAGTGCAATAAACATGCAAACTCGTGCTTAGCCTACCTGAATCCTCAGCTTTTATACATTCTTACCCGCGGTCCCGTTGGTTCATAATCTCGATCGTACATTTATTATCGTACACAAGGGTAACCCCAAGATCCAATCCCGTTTCTTACGCGCAGAGAACAATATTGCACCAGACGAAGTTGAAGCGCATACCGGAATGTTTGCAGCGAATACCAACGACGGATACTACAAGCTCGGATTGGAAACTGCACGTCTCATCCGAGAAGCTCTTGCCGCACGCCGTGGCCTTATTTCGGGACCCCAGAAGTCGCCAGCTCCCGACCCTGCAAGTCCTGCAGAGACCAAGACCGCTGACGAAGTCGCCGAAAACAAACAGCCGGAGCCGTCTCAATCGTAGACCGTCGAGTGAAGATCGATGTACATGTGCTATGTATTATTCTACTTATTTGTATGTGCGAGGAATACAGAAGTATTATTGCTTCAACGTCAGGTGCATTGCGTACGCATCCTCTCCGTCAGCATCTGGCGTATCGTGTCAGCTATTGAAGCGGGTAAAGCAACGCATCACTCACAGTAACCCTTTTCTATGTCCTTCACCGTGAATCCCAGCGTATCTCTGTATAAACCCAATGCAGCGCGATTTGATTTTCGGACATGTAGCGAGACATATGCAGCGCGGTATACTGTTGCCATAGATTCCTCTGAATACAAAATGAGCCGACTAGAAAAGACCACAAGAAAAAGAAAACATGCGTACGGGATTGAATCATCAACTTTTTTGCCAGCCCGAGTCTTCGATAAGACCTCAAAACCGATATTGAAGTAACATGTCCATGAACTTCCTCTCCTTCAGGTGTGTCTTCTTCCCTGTCAGGTAGTCAGCGCTGTAAAATCTGGGCTCCAGCCAATGAACCAACGTACATCTTTGCCAAAATGTACCCAACAATCCTTCCCTTGTCTTCAGCGACATACGAAAGCGTCGGCCAAGTCAGTAAATGATATAGATCTGGGCGGAGAGTCGGAAAGGGCCTTCAGTTAAATCGAGGAGAAGTGCAGGTCTTGCATACAGTACTTCATGGTGTAATTTTCTGGTAGATTATGGAGATTACAGGCCTGCATGCCCATAAGGTCTTCTACCTGAAGAAAAATGAGGGTTTAAAAGGCATAAAAATGGTTTGTTACTCACCCTAGCTTGACGGACGTTCATGGTTGATTGCAAAGGGAGACAGGCGAAGAGACGCTGATTCAAATGACGCCGCCTCCGAATTCTACTTTTGAACAAGGAAATTGACTGATTACTATTACTGTGTTCGTGTATGCTTAACAGAAATTATACTAGGAAGTAACCTAATCATCATGTACTACAATGTCACCCAATTCTCCAATTATTCTACGTTTGGGGCCTCCCCATGCATCTTTACGATCTCCCATTACCTCAACTTCCATCTTCCTTGTCTTTTGTGATTCGAGCTTTTGATTTAGCTGGCCGTCTAGAAATGACAGAGACAACTCTTCTATGATGTCCATAAGCTTCACCGGACCCTTTTGTTGTACGAGAGGCAAAACAGCAAAATCAGAGAAGTGATGATGCCTAGAACGAACTATGGAGAGAAAAGGTCAAATTAGGACACAGTGCAAGTAAAACAAAACCTACCGAGTGTCAGTAATTTGGATTCAGGTCCCCACTTCTTGACAACATCTTCTAGTCGCGCAAAATGGTCTCTCCATAGGGTGAAACCTTCCGAGTTGATAACCAGCATCTCTGGGAGCGTTTCAGTGCCGCTTAATGTTGATTTTGATGATAACGAATCTGGGTCTGTCTTGATACCTGAGGAGGACAGCGGCATAGGCCCAGGCGAGGGCAGAGGCTCAAGCCATGGGTCATAGATCAAAGCCTGGGTAATCGGTATGCGGGGGAAGCCCTCGGGTGGATTTGAGGATAAGACCGAAAACTATACTCGGTTAGAACACAGTGTATATCCGGAAAGCCTTTGCACTCACTGTCGTGCAACCTCCGAAAGAATGCCCGGCTAAACACACTTCGTCCAAGCGTACCGGGCATTGGCCACCTCCATTGTTTCTCCAAGAATCATATTGGAAATCTTTCGCGTCCTCTACTTGAAGACCAGAATCACTTTGGTCGCGGACAAACTGTGAGAAGCGCTTATAGGCAGTGTAAATCTCGTAGTGACGAATAATCAATTGATCCCGTCGTAATGGCATTAGAGCATCCTTATCCTCTTCACCGTATCTAGCACGAAGTACTGTGAGCTATTTGACGACGAAGACTCGATGAATACCCACAATGCATCACTTTCGCGAATATATAGTATTGGTCGTGTACTGCATTTCCCTTCAGAATCCCAAGACCGAGTCGTGCAAGCAGTTCCCGTGCCGTCTCGATGTTCAATAGCCAGAACAACTCTTCCGGAAGATGCTATTCGGGTGCATATTTGACTACGATAATGTCAGCTGCAAGCCAACAATCCAGAACTGCATAACGTACCTATACGCCGTGCGACTTCCTCCGAGCCCATGAGAAAAGATCACTAGAGGCCATTGCTTTTTGGGTGCAGAAGCTCTATTTGGATTAAGAAGCGGTGCATTAGGATAGACAGGAATCTTGAAAGTTCGTCAGTAAAGCGCAGCATGCGACTAAAGAAGCCGTACCTTGAGAAAGCGGCCATAGAGGTAGACAAGTGGTAGAAGAACACTCCATGCTAGCCAAGACCTCGCCCCTGCGATATGAGGGAATCATAAGTATCCAATTTGCGTAAGTACGGGATCTCCGGGCGCCAAACCTGAAAATCGGACGAATCCCTCCAAAGCAGTTCTCAAAGGTCTGTGCAAAGACAATGTTAGATTCACTATCTATCGAGACATATTTTGCATAAAGTCACCTGGTTATCCAGTGTAATCCTTTGGCTAATGACTTTGATGAGACGTCAGCCTCGGTAGGATAGTAGGCGGTGAAAGCGACCTCCTCTAACGAGAGTCCTTTTCTTTCATCATGGTCTCTAAATCGAGCAACGCCGCTGGTTATTAGGGATGGAATGCGAGCCGTGAACGTGGTTGCGCCGACAGGTAGGCCTTTGGGTTCGGCGAGGAACATGGTAGAAAACGAAGAAGGGAGAAAAACGAAAGAATCATGACGCTCTTGGTCGTCCGCGACAGGGCACTTCCTGTGGCGGTGCGGCTAAAAACGATCCCCGATCTGACCGCGTTCACTCGCGTGACGACCACCTGGTTCTTCACTGGAAAACATATATTTTTGTACATTACAATCATCCACAAGAAGTGATATATGCACACTCGATATTGCTATGTTACAACCATTCCTCGAAGCTGGCGTTACTGGATAATGGACCCTAGTAAACCTCGCACCGGTCCATTAAATGTCCTTCCGGGACAGTTGATTGCCGGCCAAACTCATCCTGTCAAAAAGGACACGATAGTCATCTCGAGCAGGATGGGCAGACTCGTTGTAAGGTCCAAAGCCATCCATATAGAGTTGTGAGCCAGGACGTGGGGAATCTTGTCGTGCAGCATATAGCGGAGGCTGAGCGAAGTGCCGACCAGAAGTAGGTAAGATGCCTCCGTCTCTAGTTCTGCTTGACCTTGCCATCGACCATACCTCAGGTGCACGCCAAGGCATGCAATCAAATGCCTGGCGGGGATTCTTCGGCGGCTCTGAGGACGAATTTGTCTGAGGCGAAGCTGCGGCGACGGGAAGAGGCCGCCACTGCGCTCCATGGCGCTTGCAAATGTCCGATTTATCAAGCTGCTTCCTCAGCTTCTCAATCTGTTCCATGATGACCGACTTGAAAGAAGGTTTGGGGTCCTCTTCAACACCAGCCAAGATTACAAGTGCAGAGACGCTAACGTTGATACTATTAGCTTGAATAATGAAGGAAATTGAGCTGACGCACAAAGCCTCCTTGAGATATGCAAAACTGAACTTGGGAGTAGCATCTGCTATCTCTCCCACGAGGGAGTCTGGGAAATCGACGGTGTTCTTGTTCCGGAGCTTATTTTGCCAATACTGAGCATAGAGGGCTCGCTCATCTCGATCTGGATCGTCAAATAGGCTTTTCGGAAAGTATGAGGGTATGCTAAGGATCATGCTAACATTGGAAAACTCACTATTTGCGGTCGAACCTGCTTGGCCGGCCACTGATACCTGGATCGAGACGTTCAAAGTGATTGGTCGTGCCGATGACAAGCAACCCGTCATTGCCCTCCAAACCGTCAAGTTGGTTCAAGAAGAACGAGCGGTTGCGATCATTGATCAAACTGTCGAGGTCCTCCAAAATGATGACGCAGGGCGCAAGCTGACGAGCCTTGTTGAAAATCAGCGTCATAGCATATTCTTCGCCCGCAAAGCCTATGATGCCTGTCAGGACATGAAAACCAGCCAGGTGGACATAACATACTTTGGAACGATTTGACGTAGAGAGGAGCATGCCCCTTACTATCGCACCATTTCATAATAGCTTTGAGACTGATTGTCTTCCCATTACCTATTATTGTCAACATGATCAGTACTGTCGTTACCTCTGCCTGAATAACAGTACCTGGTGGGCCGTACATGATCAAACCACGCTATAAGAATGTGCATCATTAGAACGGAAAGGTATAAGCAATGATACGATGCATACCTTCCAGGGAATGCCCAGGTCCTTATAAAGTTCTTCCGAAGTATAGAAGCCATAGACATCCTTCTGGAGAGCCTTCTTGAACTCGTCCTTGAGGATGACATCTTTCCAGTCCGCCTTCTGTACTTCGTACCAGAGCCCCGCATCCTTGCGCCAGTAGCCTTGATCGAAGACCCAAATCTCGCTGTGTAGTTTATCTGCCCAGATACCAGCGCTCAACAGCAATTGTCGGATGTTGTCTTCAGGACCTATAACGAAACTCAGTTTGAGGGATTCCCAAATAAAGCTGATAGTGCGATTACCCTCGTGGAGAACGTAATTCTGCTGCGCCATTCCAAACCCTGAAGGATACTATAGTGCAACATGTTATCATGTGGTGGATGTCCATGAGCAAATGTACTGACCTCGACCGTATACAGGATATATTCATAACCCTTCGACGTCTATGTTAGACGAAGAAGGGACTATACGGCGAATTTGCACTCACTTGCCAAGTTACGCTGAAGTTACCCACGAGTACTTCATCTAGAAGCATACCCGGAACCGGGGAGAGATTTCCGAGTGAGAGGAAACGCAGGTTTGTGACCAACGGAGTCTCTTCTAGTGGTGTTACTTGCACAGCCGGGAAGTTGAGCAAGTTCAGGCGATAATCGCTGAACGCGACCAGAGAATGGTCAGGGTAATCCTTGCGCAACATTTCATATCTTGAAACATCGTCAGGGCTACAATGCCTCGGTGGTTACAGACTGTCGCATACCCTTGTAGAGGTGGATTGGGAATCTTGGCCGATGCTACTTACGTCGTTAGTAACGCGGGACGTCAAATAGCGAGCACTATGCTTACAATGATTCAACCAAGACTCATAGAAGCCTTCTTGAGAGACTTTGTTCTCTTTATCAATCCAGACATTCACGAAAGCATCCTCTGCGGGGGATTTGGGCGACATGATGGTTGAGTGGAGAGTACGTGGCCTTGCTGCGGGTCTCGAGTGATGGCCCGGGAGCGATGTAATTCTGTAGAAAGCAATTGATACTGACTCAGTGACTGATGAAGGGTACACAAGGTTCAGATGGCTGTCACCTGGAGCTGGAGCAGCTCAAGCGCTCACCACGGTCGTCGATGCGGCAACGTGTGAATTTCCGACCTTGATGATTACCTTCACCCCGCTCTCTGGTGCTGCTCAAAGTTCCCGTACAACTCCCCTCTGCTACCTCCTTCAAGTCGACGACGTTCGCATACTCCTCGACTGTGGTTCACCGGACTGGAATCCGGAAGAGTCGCACACGAAAACTGGGGAATCTGGAGAGGAAGAACCGAGTTATCCATGGGATGAATACTGTCGAAATTTGCGAGAGTGAATATGGCTTTTCTAGGATATACGCGTTGGATGTAAGCTAAATGAACAATATAGATGTGCTCCTACAGTCGACTTGGTACTTCTTTCTCATGGAGATCTTGCACATTCGGGCCTTTATCCCTACGCGTACTCTCGGTGGGGACTCAAAGCACCCACATACACCTCTTTGCCAGTCCAGGCTATGGCAAGGATTGCTACTGTGGAGGAAGTTGAGATGATAAGGGATGAGCAAGATGTGGGTGACGAGGGGGAAAAGGAGCAGAATGAGGATGAGGATGAGAGCGAGAATGACAAGGAGCAGGATAGTATGGAAGTCCAAGAACCGTCGAAAGCTCCCAGCCACAAAAGCGGCAAGTTCATTGCAACTTCAAGAGAGGTGCAGGATGCATTTGACTCTGTGAACACTCTCCGTTACTCGCAACCTGCTCATTTGCAAGGCGCGTCGCATTCTCGTTCGAGTTGTTATTCCACTAAGATCCTTTCGTTTATAGGGAAATGTCAAGGACTTACAATAACCCCCTTCAATGCTGGACACACCATTGGTGGCACAATATGGAAAATTCGATCTCCCTCCTCTGGAACGATATTATATGCTGTGAACATAAACCATATGAAGGAACGGCATTTGGATGGAACAGTGCTCCTGAGAACGTCTGCTGGCGGTGTATTTGAACCACTAGCGAGGCCAGACCTTCTAATCACTGATGCAGAACGAGCTTCGGTAATCTCAAGTAGACGAAAGGACCGAGACGCTGCTTTCATTGGTATGCGCTCATCATATCTTAAACTACAAATCCAGACTCAACCTGGATTATAGACACTGTGACGGCCACATTATCCTCAAGATCATCGCTATTGCTTCCTTGTGATTCGAGTACGCGTGTACTGGAGTTACTCGTTCTTCTCGATCAACACTGGAGCTATTCTCGTTTGAGATATCCTATATGCTTCCTATCCCGGTCAGCCACCGAAATGCTCACGTTCGTACGTAGTATGATGGAATGGCTGGGAGGAACTATTAGTAAAGAGGATGTCGGTGAAGATGGTACCTCGAATCGCCAAGATCGAAAGCGACGACGTGGGGACGACGAAGGAGATGAAGAGGCTCTGGGTGCTTTCGCTCTGCGCTTCAAGTATGTATCTATTCCCTTCCATGGTCATTTCACCCTAACAAGAACCTAGGCATCTCGAATTCTTCCCGACTCCTCAGGCGCTCATTCAGAAGTATTCGTCAAAGGACCCGAAACTCATTCTTGCTGTTCCCGCTTCCCTGTCCCATGGACCTTCAAGACAACTCTTTTGTGACTTTGCAGCGATTCCCGATAACGTTGTCCTACTCACTGAGAGATGCGAAGAAGGAACACTAGGCCGTATTTTGTTCGAAATGTGGAATGAGAGACAGAGAACGGAGACAAAATGGGATAATGGCAAAATTGGTAGCAACATTATGATGGATGGAACCATCAAACTCAAGGTATGTACATAAGTTAACGAGGTTTGATTTGAAGCTTACATTGCAATTATCCAGATGAACGCCAAAGTTCCACTTCAAGGAGCAGAACTAGAGGCGCACCTACAAAAAGAGCGAGCGGCTCGAGAAAAAGAACAGGCTGCCCAAGCGGCTCTGGCGCGTAACCAAAGAATGCTTGAAGCCGATGAGGATGATACCGACTCAGATTCCGATGACGAGGACGAAGAGGAAGTTAGACAAGCGCTTGGTGGAGACGAGATGGATGTCGATGGTCAGCATTCCAAGGGGGACAAAGATCGAACAGACTGGAATATAGACGATGATGGGATCACCAAGCAACTTTTGTCGTACGATATCTATCTGAAAGGAAACGTCGCCAAAGCAACTTCGTTCTTCAAGACTACTGATGGACGACAACCACGATTCAGGATGTTTCCATACGTCGAGAAAAGGAGACGAGTTGATGACTATGGAGAAACAATCGACGTCGGAATGTGGCTCAGGAAAAGCAAAATATTGGAAGAAGAGGCTGAAAGTGACGATGTCAAAGACTATCGTCGAAGGCAAGCCGAGGAGGAGCTAAAGGTAAACCGTCCGTCTTCAAGATCAAGTACCGTTGCCTCACTCCTGGGATCTACAGAGACAAGCATTAGAGCCTCCCTCAAAATTTGTATCGTCCGAAGTTGAGGTACAAATGGCATGCCGACTATTGTTTGTCGACATGGAAGGGCTTTCCGACGGTCGTGCAATCAAAACTATAATACCTCAAATTGGTCCTCGCAAAATGGTCAGTCATCGTGCCTGCAATACGAAATGAAGCTCAACCCGCATTGTAGATCATTGTGCACGCCTCTGAAACCTCAACGAATGCTTTGATATCAAGTTGCGCGAACATCCGTGCAATGACAAAGGACATACATGCACCAAAGCTTGGGCAAAGTATCCAGATAGGACAACAAATTAGCAACTTCTCTATTTCGATTAGCGACGAGCTGTTACAAAGCCTAAAAATGTCGAGGGTGAGCAGCTTAAATCTCAGTCATTAGGGTCTGATTGTTTATCGCCGTTAAAAGTTTGAAGACAACGAAGTTGGTTTCGTCACTGGGCGAGTTGTCGCACACGCAAGTTCTATCGTTCCTGTGTTAGAACCTGTGTCGACTTCATCTAGTCGCAAGAATGATGAAGAGGTGCAACCAAAGCCTCTCATTCTGGGGTCTCGGCCTGCTGCTACACTCCCCAGCTCTACAATGATTGGTGAACTCAAGTTGACAGCGTTGAAATCTCGTCTAACAGCGATCGGGATTCATGCGGAGCTTGCAGGAGAAGGTGTGCTTATATGTGGTGCAACTACAGGGCCAGGTTCTACCCTGGAGAACACGGTTGCAGTGCGCAAAACTGGAGTGGGACGTGTGGAGCTGGAGGGTAACGTGTCGGATGTATATTATGCAGTACGGAAGGAGATATACAACCTGCATGCCCTCGTGGCTGCATGAGTCGCTGTACTTGTACTTATTCCTACACTAATGCTTGTATTTCATGGCAGTCTCCGTCGACATTCAATCGCGTTCACAGAATGGATCAAGCGGATTTCCCAGAATCTTCCTTCAGTGACACAATGCGGTTGAGTACTATATAGTCCCCTTGTTCTCTTGCGGCTTCCTTGCTTTCGTCGTTTAGACATGCGACACGAGCATCCTTGTCGAGGGCGAAATAAGCAACGCGAAGTGCCTGGAAACGGACACATTCATTTCCAACTAACTGCTCGGTTGTAGGATGCGGTGCATCTGTTGGAACTTCTGTGGATGCAGCCTTTGTCCTTGCGACGCTCTCCTTGCGGGCCTGAGAAATGCTACGTTTGGCGAGAGGGTAGAAACCCACTTCGACCATTGCACCCTTGATCACTTCCAGGCTATCGGGATCGATATCGGATCGGAAATCGCCAGAGGGCTTATCCGACTTGAACAAGGAATGGAATATTCTAGTTTCGTCGACGCGAACCGGGCTACCAGAAGGCGCGTGTTCTGCGACCCATTGAATGAATGCCTTGGGTTTCTTTGGGGGCCCTTCATTTTCCAAGCGACAGGTAAGTTCGACTACCTCCCCCGTGGCAGGGTCGGTCTTGTATGAAGTGCAAGTAATCGGATGGGGTGCTTGGAAAAGACCAACGGTCTTGCCGGGCGCAAGACGGAAATAGTCTTTCGAATCTTCCAGCCGGAAGTCGTCGGCCTCAATGTATATTGTTCGCGTGAAGGGAATCGTCGTGGTCCCAAGTTCAGGTACTTTAGGGTGCAGTGGTTTCGTTACAAACTCCACGTAGTCTTCTGGGAGGTTTTCGATGGTGACCTTGAGCGGTCGCAATACCATCAAAAGTCGCGGAGCTGTGTTTTCTAGATACTGCCTGACGGATTGTTCGAACCGGGCTGCTTCGATGCTTGTCGTGGCCGTAGAGACACCCAACGTACTGACGAAATTGAGGATAGCGCCAGGAGGTATGCCACGCCGTCTAAGGGCGATCAAGGTGTAAAGGCGAGGATCATCCCATCCACTGACGAAACCTTCGTCAACAAGAGCCAGGATCTTGCGCTTTGACATCACGGTGCCTTCAAGATTGAGACGGCCATATTCTGACTGCCTCGGTTTGTATACCTCCAAGGCGTCACATAGCCACTCGTACGATACACGAGAAAGGATGAACTCTGTTGTGCACAGAGAATGTCTAGAGTGAAGTTTAGGTGTATAAGCGATGTGGTAGATAGTCAAGAAGACGCACGATATGTTTTCAAAGCTATCGCACAAACAGTGCGTGAAGTCATAGGTCGGATAGATCTTCCACTTGTCCATTGTGCGATGATGAGGTGCATCGAGAATACGATAGGCAGTCAAGTCCCACATCTGAGGATTCCCGTCCTCTAAATCCTGCTTCATCCGCAGGTTTGCCTGACCTGGACGATAAAGTCCATTCTTCATCTTCTCAAACTCCGCTACAGACTCTTCAATTGGGCGAGTTCGATGCACACATGCTCTAGGCTTTTCCCGCTTCTGACCCTCTCCTCGGTCACCTCGATCGTATTTGATCTGCTCCTCTATTGGTAGGTCATTACACAAGTATGTGATAGAAGAGATCAGATACTTACGGGTACAATGACATACGTATGCCTTATCCCGCTTGACAAGTTCCATTGCCAGCTCATATAGCTTGTCGAAGTAGTCGCTTGAATAAGTGATCTTCCACGGTTCATATCCCAACCAACGGATCGTCTCGAGGATGCTTTCGAAATAGCGGGCCTCCTCTTTCTCCGGGTTTGTATCATCGTATCGGAGGTAACATTTACCGCCGTGGTGGGCGGCATAACCAAAGTTGACAAAGATGGCCTTGGAATGGCCTATGTGAAGATAACCATTAGGTTCCGGGGGGAATCGAGTCCAGACTTGTCCTCCTGTAGCGGCAAGATGCTCTTCTCTGAGTCTCGGGTGAATCTGAGGGTTACCTCCAGGTTTGTGTAGAGCTCCAAGGAAACCTTCTTCAAATACAGACTTGGTAGAAACAGGGTTTTCGGAAATTGGCGCTTTGGCTTTCGAGTCTATGTTTTTGGCTGCTTGTTTGGACTCCTGTATACAGATAGTTAGTTCGATGAAAGTGGAGAAAATGACATTCACGCACCTTTCCCTTCGGCTTGGCAACCTCCTTTGCACCAAAGGTCTTCGCAAACGCGTTCTCAACTGCATTTTTGATTTCGAGAGGATTGGCCCAACGCAATGCAGGAATGGATTTTACACCACTAATCGTTGGACCTAGTTTGTCCCATCCAGCTACCGCGTTCGACGTGATATATTCTGATACGTGGTTCAGCAGCTCTTCGGCAGTGATGCTGTATCCTAGTCGCCTCTAAGTTCACGAGATGGAGACATTCGCTGAGACCGACATACCAACACCACATTCTTGGTCGAATTCAGCATCATCAATTGTCGAATGGGACCCGATATACTTCACAGCAGCTACATCATTTCGAAAAGTCAATACTCCTCGTCACAAGACCATCAAGAGTACGCACCCGTAACCTGATCAACAGACTTGAGCTTCCCATCTAATATCCTATCCAAGACATATTTCTCCGACTCCTCAGTGACACCGTCTGTTTTCGCGAGCTGGCCAGCAAAGGCAGCGATCAGGCCTGCATTTTTCTCGTTGGCTGCCCCGTTTGAGGCCAGCGAATACTTATCGATTAGGGTCTTGAGTGTGTTCGCGGCCTTTGGGGATTTGGCAGCTTCTGCAGCCTTTGCTTGATTGAGACCGATAGATTTGAAGAGAGGAATGAACGGATCTTCTGCTTTCGACATGGTGGAATTGATTCAGAGTGAGAGAGGAAGAGGAATCTATGGCCAGATCAACATTTCCCAGATTGCAATTTCGAGTCAGAACTCTGTCGCGCCCACAACACTGGCACACACAAGGCACACAACAATTGGATTCCGCTAATAACAGTTCATGGCAACGAATTACATGGTATGATAGTCTGTAGTAGTAAACAATAATGCTGGTAATCAGAACGAAGCGCGAAAACGAGAGCTAAGAGAACATTGAAGCCTGTAACTTTAGTGATGAAGACGTGAAGTTGAGCCACTGGCACCAGCGGAACTGCCACTAGGGTCTGGCCCTTCATCGTGATGATTATGCGTAGGGGAGCGGCCGAAAAGCAGCGAGCTGGCGTAGTGCTCAGCTGCAGTAAGGGTATTACGGAGGCTCCTCTTCACGCTTCGTCCTCTAGGATCTGATGCCGTACCACTCAAAGCAGAATGAACCGACTCCTGTAGCTCCCGTTGAGATAAGGAAGTCCTAGATTCAGCCACAGTGGGCGAAGTTGGCTCTCGATAAGGCCAATCAACGTCTACAATCTGAGGCTGGTGGGAAGCCGGCTGCGGTGTCCGTAGCTCTTCAGCTAGAGCATGCGAAGAAGTTGCTGCACTTCCTGACGTCGAAGGTGTTGAAGCAGCCGTGGATTCTAATTCCACGATCGGAGCTCGTTGATGAGGATGGACGTGTCCTTGCCCTCGACGCATTGGGTGCTGCAGGATAGCATTTGGCACTGCAGACTGGGCACCTCTACCGTGCCCGATTTCTGCAAAGTTCAGATCTGGTGTCATGACGCCACTGTTTCTTGCCGAACCACTACCATCTCTGTAGTTGCGGAAAAATCCCGCGCCATTAGACCTATTCGTACCTCCACTGAGATTTGATGCAACGTCACTTGGCGGTGGTGAGCTGGGGTTTTCTATAACGGGCAATGCGTCGGCTAGCGATCTGAACCCTGTGGTTGTATGGCCTCGGGGTCTACGGGAACTACTAGCACCTGGTGATTGCACAGGGACCACGGTGTGATTAGTTATACGACCGACTCCATGGATGATAGGAACGTCGGAGCTGCTGTTGGCCGACGCTGGTCTATGGACAGCGGCAGGCCTTTGGTGGAGGCGTGTTAAATCTTCTTCAGTTCGGGGCCGTTGAGATAACGCTAGGGGCGCCATATTAGGCAACATCCGACGAGATATGAAGTCTTCCTCTTCGTCATGATCTCCTTCGCCATTAATCTCTGGCTCAGGCGTGTCCTCGTGGTAAGTATCGGGATCATACTCTTCGTCCTCGTATTCTGTATCATCGGTACCATTCATCTCCGTGATGCGATCGAATAACTCAGTCAAAAAAGCCCGAAGCTGGGAAACTCCTTTGCCTGAGTAAACGCAGAATGCCGATTGCTGGGTGGTGCTAAAATCCTGAGAAAATGCTCAGCAAAAGTGACTCGGGTATGCCAGTAGTACTTACAGAAGGTGGCTCTCGGCAGAACCGTTGCAGTTCGGGTTGTCGAAACGCGGGTACACCGGTAAGACTTAAGTGGGTCAACTTGTGAAGTTTCTGTAGGAGGAAATGTATAGCCATGACGGATATTTGGTCGCAGTAGGAAAGGTGAATGCGCTCCAGTGTGGCATGCCGCTCGGCGAGTGCATAAATAGCTTCGTCGGTGAGATTGCTTACTCGCACAAGACCGACACGCCTTAACTTTGGCAGAGATGACAACTCAAATACCGCCATATCAGTCAGAAGAACGCAGTCTAGGCATTGTCAATGAGTATTGTGGCCTGATTGGTCAGCGAATATAACTCACTTGCAAAGTCAACGTATCGGAGACGTGTACAGGAGCGGGCAAGGGTCCGAACCGACTTGTCCGTGATCTTGCTCGTGTGTCCCAGGTGAAGATAGTGGAGATGCCTGCCCAATTTACAAATGTTCTCGACGGACCTATCCGTCAGCAACGAACACTTGTTTAGGACCAGATTTCGTATTTTCGGCGCGTGGGATACTATTCCTTCAATGGCATCATCAGTGACTAGGGAGCACGCGGTCAAATCCAACATCCGCAAATGTTCAAAGGTGCGCGAGATGATGAGTGGCTCCAGCTCTCCTGGGTCGGCTGGGGTATTAGACGAAGGGAAGGGGTTGGGTACATCAGACTGAGGTGCCTTGTCTCGCTTCAAAGGAGCGGGAAAAGCAGCATCCGTCAGTTCCGGGCAGTGCGACAGCTTCATCTCGCGCATGTGCGTCGAGAACGTCCAGATATCGCGTATCGCGAGATCTGTGATAAGCTTGCAGCCGTTGAGATCGATTTCGAGGAGGAGAGGACAGGATTTAGCAAGTGCAGAAACCGGCTTGTCGGTCAATGTTTCCAGTCCACTGAGTTTGACGCGACGTAACAAAGGACAGTTTTGAGCGAGTGCAAACACGCCCTCATTGGAGACATGTTTGCAGCCTCCCAGGTTGATTCCTTGGAGTCGTTTGGCAACCGACGCAAGACCGATAATGGCTTCGTCCGAGGTGTTTTCTACCCCGGTTAAGTCGATAGCGACGAGATTTGGGAACGAAGGAAGAACTCGGGCAATTGTGTTTTTGGTGAGGTCGCTGCATCCTACCAAGGTAAGACGCTCCAGGCGATCACACTTGGAAAGGACATTGAATATGTCGTCCTTCAACTCTTGTCCGATAGAAAGGAAATTTAGCCGACGAATAAAGCTAGCATATGTGAATGTTTGTCGGGGAGAGGCGAGAAGCCTTGTGAGCTTGAGAAGGGGTTCGGCCTTGTTGAGCGTGGGCTTATGCCATAGCAGCTCGACCGAGCACTCGCACCAGGTTCTGGAGACCTGAAGCGAGCTATATAGATCTCGAGGCGATTGAAGATGTTTGAGAATGTGGATGAGAATTTCTGGGGGGAGAGTGGACATGGCCGAGTTTGTATGGGAATGCGGAATGGATGAATGAGGAGTCCAATGGGCAGGAGCGACGGCAAAATGGGTCTTGTGGTCGTAAGAAGTGAATTTTGTGTTTTCGTCGTCGCCGTCGTCATCTGAAAGGGAGGTTGTCGAGGGAGGACGTTTGTACAACATGGTGGTTCGAGTTGAAGAAGTGTGCAGCAACGGATTGATGCTGCCTCAGCACCTCAGCCTGGCAGTGGACGCCTGCTTGACAACACGTGCAAATATTTCTCAGCGAAAAAAAGTACATCTTCTGGTGCATATTCTCTTCTCGAAATGAT
Organism: Paramarasmius palmivorus; assembly: GCA_037176845.1. Taxonomy (NCBI): domain Eukaryota; kingdom Fungi; phylum Basidiomycota; class Agaricomycetes; order Agaricales; family Marasmiaceae; genus Paramarasmius; species Paramarasmius palmivorus. Next base: position 937,590 of record JAYKXP010000003.1, on the reverse strand, counting down.
ACCCACTTCATCAGAAACTGCAGGTACATCGTCTAATCAACACCATTCCTTTGAAGAAAGGCTTAAATCATCTGCTCTTCCTCCCCCGGGACCTTCCCATTTTGTCGCTAGACGTCAATTGTGGTTGACACCTCCCGATAATGTTATTCCCAATCCTTCACCTCCTTCAACTACACGACAAAAATTGGATACTCTTCTCAGTACACCTAACGCTGTGAATAATAATGAAGTGTGGAAGGGTGGTGTAGAAAAAGTGTGGCATGGCCTGTATCATGGTTCAAGGCTTAAAAAGAGATTACCGTTGGGAACGGTTGTAAGTCCCAAGCATCTTTCTTTCGTACTGCATATTCAACTCGTCCCTGTCTTGTCAAAGGTTAAAATAATTCATTGCGCTTGGGTACGCGATGAGACTTGGCCTGCAAATACCACAGTACCCGATTCGGATGATGCCCTTCAAGATAACCCAACAACAGATTTCCTTCTCGGTTCACGGACAGGAGCCAACACGCAAGGTTCAGGGACACCGTGGACCGAAGACGGTGCCGATATTCGTTGAGGTGGGGCTGTTGTACCTTGGCGAGACTAGGCCAATCTGGGGATTATTAGTGCTTCATCTGTGTAGAGATACCTTTGCATTCATTGAGACGGACGGATCCATACAATGGTCGAGGATATAGTGTAGTAGCAACACAACAATACATGATGATCAAGAACCAGAGTGTTTTCTATGTCCTAGAAGGAGGCGAAACCTGTATCTGCTTTTCAGCATAGTTCATGAGAGGAAAACATAGTAGAACGTACCAGAATAACACCATCTCCTCTGACAAATAGCATTTCCATTTTCCGTTTCACGACCTACAGTTTCCAGCACGAGATGTCAAAGGTTGAACGTATATTGAGCAACCAACACACATACATTTACAGTACCCTGAGGATCATTGCCATCAGTGTCCACAATCATAATTGTCTCCTCAACATCGCTCAAAATGAGGTTCATATGCCCATCATACGCCTTTATATTGTACTTGAGTATAGATTTGCAGAATAGCGTTGCATACGCACGTGTAATATTCCTGTCATTTCGCGGTCCCCTCTGAGTTTTACAAATACACGTTCACTAAGAGAAAGTCGAATCAAGTCGAAGGGCTCTTGAATGCCCGATGAAGAGGGATCCATGGTCGTTTGAGATGTTCAAGAGTCGCGAAGCGCGAGAAATACAAACTCCGCCCCTTGACAGACGACTTCCATCATGCCAGTAAGCACCGTCTCATTCTTTTGCTTTAAGAAGGCTCCTGACTAGCTTCGTCCCCAGAAACATTACTGTGATTACTGCGATGTTTTTCTGACTCACGATTCTGCATCAGGTAAGAGAGATTCATTCACCCTTGTTGGATCAGAATGTTGAATCGAGCTTCCCAGTGCGAAAGGCTCACAACAGCGGCAAGAATCACCTGGCGAATGTGAAGGACTATTACGCCTGTAAGTCATTCCTGAACAGTTTCTTCTGTCTCTGAATGTACTGTTTTCATATAGCCCTTGGCCACGACAAGGCACAGAGTATTATTGACCAAATCACTGCGGCGTATGAGGTGAGTGCTTTATCTTTCAAGCAAGCCGACCGTCTAATCTTTTCTCAAACAGAGCTCAGGAGGTATATACCGCAACTTTTCTGCACTATCGCATTAACTAATAATGCATAGGACCACCTGCTGGAGGATTCGGTTTTGGACCTCAACATCTGGGAGTTGGACCGCCCGCAGGTTATCCTCCAATGATGCCACCACCACCGGGAATGGGTGAGTAGCGCTACGCCATTCCACGAGTATACCACTGATAAATACAAAGCTCGACCGCCATTTCCACCTGGTGGACCTGGATTCCCGCCAATGATGCCTCCACCTCCTGGAATGGGACCACCTGGTATCCCTGGAGGTGAATCAAGTCTCATTTGTCATCTTAGCTTGACTCACATCTTTTTAGCTATGCCGCCTTTCCCACCAAACGCCAACATGCCTCGACCACCGTTCCCACCTCAAAATCCTCCTACAGGACCTCCAGGAAACGCATCATCTCCACCGCCGCCTGGCAATTTCAACGGTCCACCACCCAACTTCAATGGACCTCCTCTGAATTTCAATGGTGCGCCTCCTGCTAACTTTGGTGGACCACCTCCACCAGCTGGTCAAGGGCCCAGTATACATCCTGTACGCCGAAATCACGTCTTTTTTTGTCTGACCAATGCTACAACGTTCGTTTACAGGACCGACTGAAGATGTTGGGTGGGGAAAGGTAAATGCACAATGTAATCCTTTCTTTTGGAACAAGAGTAGGTCCTCTTGATCCTTCACGTATCTACACTACTACTGTATGGTTCAGTAAGTATAGGCTTGGAATACATAAAACGGTCGCACGGCGAAATTCTGAGAGGCCGAATTCTGTAACATGTATCACGTGTGATCAAATACCCGAGGGCCAAGCGAAGAACGCACGTTCGTGAATCTACTCTTCGTTAGCCTTATTTATAAACTGTCTTCCTTCCACAGCGGTCGTGTGCCCTTTTCATCATGTCCACCCAACCGCTCCTACAGCGTACAGCGGCAAAGAGAATCGCTCTTCCCGTCCGAGTTGAACCAAAAGTCTCTTTCGCCAACGAACGGACATTCTTATCATGGCTTCATTTCACCGTTGTGCTTGGTGGGCTTGCAGTTGGACTTCTTAATTTTGGGGACAAGGTGCGTTTCAATATTTCTCCTTACAGACTGGATACTGATAACCTCAACAGGTTGGAAAAATCAGCGCTGCAATGTTCTCTTTCGTCGGTGCGTTGTGGAACATTAAAGAAAACATCTCGTTCATGCGTTATCTTTCTCAGCAATGGCTATCATGATATACGCTTTATACACGTATCATTGGCGAGCAGCCTCCATACGCAGAGGAGGTAAAGGGCCTTACGACGACCGACTGGGCCCGGTGAGTGAACTATCCTCGGCTTGTCTTCGGAACGGAGCTGAACGTTCCCTCGGATTTTAGACGTTGCTTTGTATAGCCCTCCTCGCTGCAGTCGTTGTCAATTTCGTCCTGCGTTTTACCCAGTGAGCAATGAGCATGCGTTTCAAGAATAGCCGATGGACACCTTCCTACCTGTTGCAATCTCTTTTTGCAAAATTTATGGCAATGTTTGTATACGTAGTTCTTTGAGGAACGACTTGCCTTGAAAGAGATCCTTTTGGTTGACATCTTCCTCCTTATCGGCGGCACGAGCATCCCGTCCTGTCGTCGACCTCTACACCATTTTGTTATCATACATTTCCGTTTGGAAACCCCGTAACCGTTCCGAAGTCATGAGTGCGACGAAGATACATGTTCTTTTCCGGAACCAGATCCTTCTGATCCTAAGTGCCGTGAATAACTTCTTAGACGTAAAGGAAAGATCAGTACACTACCTCAGCCTGCTCATCGATGGTCGAAGGATTGAGTACTTGAAATAAGTTGCTAGGGGCAGTAGTGGCCGAGTTCAGCGACTGATTGATCTCTCACTGGTGCCACGATCATGACGCAGTAGCCGTCCCCTTATTCCCATTCCTCGTGCCAACTACACCACACTCTTTGGAGTTTCATACTTTTCTTGTTTTCTTTCTCCTTCATTGTCTCCTACCTTCAGTTTCTACATTCTAATGCTATAATGCCGGTTACCACAGTTTCTGCTGCTGTTCACATCACTCCAGGTGAGTTATGGCGTCTTGCGACTCCACTGTTGTTAACTCTGTGTATTAGTTGTCATTCGAACATTCTTTAGTCATGGTAAACGGAAGGCCATCAAGTACAAGAATTCAGAGGAGGAGGAAGCTACAGATGATATTTTCTTTGACGAGTGAGCAGTAAATCATATGCCATCATACATGGTTCTAATTGACATCACATAGAGCATTCCACATCGTAAAGGGTCAGTGTTTCTCGCCCAAGCAGAGGATATTACATTCAAGGAAGTCATTTTCAGCTTTCATTGACTTGGGTATCCACAATACCGTGGAATCACTTCAAGCATTGTATGCTCCCAGTCTTGTCAGTCGTCTACAGGTCTGACGCCGGTTTTAGTACCAACACATATGTTCCCGCGCCATACTGGGCTGCAGTATCCTCCGTCCAGATCCCATTGAAGACTTGCAATGACGCCGCCGACGTGTTGATCGACTGGTTCGGTCCTGAAGAGCTTAAACGCGTGGTCGGAGGAGAACGATGGTGGCAAGTGCGTGGTTTGGACGGTATAGACGCAGAATGGATTACAGAAAAGGCGTATCTCAATCCTGAGAAACCCAACGCTGATCTGGGGCGCAAGTTGACTGAAGACGAGGACAAGTTACTACGCATGGAGGAGTTGCCTAACGTCATGGTGTGTGTCAGTTTATGCTGTTTTTATCCTGTGGCTGATGTTCTATATTAAAGCTCTATGTTCACGGAGGTCCGTCTTCAAACATTCGAGCCGAAAGTAGCAGCTTACTCACGTCAATACAGGAGGATATTTCTGGGGTTCAATAAGTACGTCTAAGCCCAAAGCTTTCGGACCTTACTGAGGTGTGTTCAAGATACTCACCGTTATCAAATCATTCGCTACGGTATGTATACTCCGTTCATATTCACAATGTGATCGATGACGAGCGGAAATAGCTCGTAAATGCAAGGGCAGGGCGTTTGCCGTGAATTATAGGTGCGTTTACCTATGTATACTCCATATACTCCTGCCTTGCCTGAACAACGCTTAGGAAAGCACCCCAATATCCCTGGCCATGCCCGCTGCAAGATGTTATTGCCGCGTGTAGGTTTTCAATGCTGAAATACATGGTTCTTCTCTGATTACCTGTACAGACTTATATCTCATCCGACCGCCCGAAGGCGCGCTTCACAAACCTATTCCACCATCGACAATCGTCTTTGCCGGTGATTCAGCTGGAGGTGGACTATGTCTGAGTGTCCTTACCGTTCTGCGGGATATGGGTCTACCCATGCCTGCCGGTGCTGTACTCATTAGTCCATGGGTTGATCTCACACACAGCTTCCCGAGTGTGATGCAGAACGGCAAGACTGTAGGTTTTTCTCCTTTAAGAATCTCCGCCTACATTTCTCACTCTGGACTTGACACAGGATATCATTCCCGAGCACGGGTTTCTCGCAAAGCCTTCTACCTTGTGGCCAATACACCCAATTCCACCGGAAGGTGGTCGTCTAAGACCGACCAAGACAGGGCCTCCGCCGGAGCCTGGTCACAGCGATACACTAAAACCAAGCAGATCGCGTGTTGAGGATAGCCAAGAGCGGCTTGAAGGCAATGGGGATGAACGAGACCGAAAGGTGGAAAGTCAGGCCCAAATGCTCGAAGAGCAAGACTCCTCTGGTTCTCAGAGAGAGGCATCAGATGGGACAGTCGTTGCCTCGGGTGAGGATGATGCAGATCCTAAAGATGACAATCAAGAAGATGAGATAGATCGATGGGAGCCCAAGCCTCCGAAGGTGCTGATGGAAGATCCTGACACAGTGCCTCTAGAATTGAGGTCGCAGATACAACTATATGCTACCAATGAGTGAGTGTTTCCATCCACTTGAGAATGCGAATCTGACTATTATCAGACAGCTGAGCCATCCCCTCGTTTCGCCAATTCTGCAGTCCAGTTTGTGCAACTTGCCTCCTTTGTACATTATCGCGGGGGATGGCGAAGTACTGAGAGATGAGATCATTTATTTGGCGCATCGTTGCTCTCATCCTCAGGACTATCCGACAAGACGTGGTGTCTTGCGCGATGCTCGTCGCCAGCAAGAAAACGCCGAGAAGTTTACAACACCAACCAAAGTTCATCTTCAAGTATTTGATGGTGCGCGTCAATCACCTGCGGCTTTTGTATATCTGGCTAATACAGACTATAGGGATGTGTCACGTCCTCCCTGTGTTCATGTTCACACCGAGTGTGGGTGGTACTCGTCGTGCGGGTGATCCGGTGCTGATAATATATGACTATAGGCCAAATACGCATTCAGGGCTATTGCCGAATTTGTCAAACATGTAACTGGGCACTCAGAAGAACATCTTCAACGAAATCCGTTCCCAGAGTTACACAGGCCACCTTCTGACCTTTCTTCTGACCTCGTTGACCACGAAGAACATCATCGCGAACGGAAGTCCATCTTCAGGAGACACAAATCCAAGGAACGAGTGCGAGAAGGAGACTCTTCTAGCGAAGAGAGCCTTCCAGATGCCAGGCTCTTCAAGGACGAAGTGAAGGCCGTCGCTGAGCGAACAGAAGCATCTCGACTTGTACCTCCCAGTCAACAGCTAGAGGGTGGTTACAAGGTAAGCGTCTCAGTAGTACTGTGCCAGAAATTTAATGATGGCTGCTATAGGATATTCCTGGTGTCATAATGCTGCGAGAGCGGGTCGATATTAAAGGTCGCACTAGGCCAATGGAGCCAAGGGAACAAATATCTGCTCTTCAGGTCAAGCCTAGTCAAGTTGGTATCATCAAGGAGGCTCCTGCCACGCGATGGTTCCAAGGGCAAGATGAATGGGATCGGCGTTTCGAGAAGCGCGCTCACAAGATTCTCAAACAAAGGGAAAAGATCGAGAAGAAGACGCAGAAAATGCTTCAAAATGCACGCGCGCAGGGCTTCTCTCTTCGACGTGAGGCGGAGAATCCTCAGGGAGCGCAGACAGCAAATACAGAAGCAAGCACATCGGAAGGGGTTGTAGACGGGGCAATCCAGAAAGACCGGAGATGGGGTCCTCTGGATTTAGACGAAGAAAGGCCGCCTGCGAGTGCCATTGCGAAACGCCGAGACACCGTAAGCTCCAAACATGCGTTAATGATGTGTAACGCTCATTTCTCTGATAGCCCGAAGCACTCGCGCTTCTGAAGAAGAGCATATATCACTCCGCTCCTGTTACACACCGAGTCGTGCCGAAACTCAAACCGGGAGATGCGGTTAGGGCAGCCTTCGATCCTCATGACGATCCCATGCGGCCTCCTAAGCAATCGGTATCAGAACAACAAGTCAAGACTCACATCATTCCAATGCATGGTCTCAAGATTTGGGATGCTCTGGTTGGGTAAGAAAGTGGCTATGACATGCATGTTTCGCGAAACTGACCGTTTACCACAGCTACTTTATGCGAGAGAGTGCCAAGAAAGCCACTGATGCCATTAAGACGACTGGTGAACGTGCGGGTATTATCGCGGAGAGCCCGAAGAGCGAGAAGACACAAAAGCCAGGTAACATCACACAAAAGTAGCACTTTGAGTATTCATTTGGGACTTGCATTCATTATGGCTGGAACTCTGGACACGGACTTTTGGTACCTATTATATTAGAGACATTTCGATTATATGCATCTATCATAACACGCATTCCTTAATTTAAAGCTGGCGAACACTCGTCGTACACACACAAAAGAAAACGAGGCAAACGCATGGGGAATAAGCGAAGACATGCGCACGGACCATGTGCGCCGTGGGAATAATGGGTGTGGTTTGTGTGCAAAATTCGCTTGCTCGCCTTTGAGCCTTGCCTCTTTCCTCATCTTCGGCGACTCTCTCCTCTTTCTGTAAGCTCTCCCTCTCCCATCCGTCTTGGAAACTACTCACTGAAAGCCCAAATCACTCGCTTTCTACTCTTCAGATAGCTCAAAATGCGTGAAGTTATCTCGGTACACGTCGGTCAGGCTGGTGTTCAAATCGGTAATGCTTGCTGTGAGTATCGATTCTCCCTTTTTCTGCGATTTAGGCAGTACAAGGAGACTGCTTTCTTTCGAAAAACGCGTCGTTTTTGGCCTTTTCCCTTTGTCTTTATGTTTCCTGACGTGGCGTGATTCTCATCCGATTATCACTTCAGGGGAGTTGTACACCGTTGAGCACGGTCTCAGCGTGAGTGAATCATCTACATCATTCATTCGATTAAACTGATTTCATATCCTTAGCCCGATGGTCGTCTCGCTGAAGGTTCACCTTCCCACAACGACGACGGTTTCAGCACTTTCTTCTCCGAGACATCGTCTGGCAAACATGTACCGCGGTCTCTGTACGTTGACCTTGAGCCCAACGTCGTTGACGAGGTCAGGAGCGGCCCGTACCGAAGTCTCTTCCATCCTGAGACTCTCGTTACTGGTAAAGAGGACGCGGCCAGCAATTGTACGAGATCCTTTGTCCTAAAAAGTGCTGCTATTCACGATTCTCATTCCCAGATGCTCGTGGTCATTACACCATCGGAAAGGAAATGATCGACACCGTGATGGACAAAGTTCGCCGCCTAGCAGACAACTGTTCTGGTCTGCAAGGCTTCTTTGTCTTCCATTCCTTCGGTGGTGGAACTGGTTCTGGTTTCGGTGCTCTCATCCTTGAGCGCCTCTCCACCGACTATGGCAAGAAGTCTAAGCTCGAGTTCAGTGTCTATCCTGCACCTACTCTTGCCAACTCGGTCGTCGAGCCCTACAACTCCGTCCTGACCACCCACACCACCCTTGAACACTCTGACTGTTCTTTCATGGTATGCACGTGTATTAAACATGTCATGTATCCCCTGACAGGTTTCTTTCAGGTTGATAACGAAGCGATTTACGACATTTGCAAGAAAAACTTGAATATTCAATCTCCCGGTCTCACCAACTTGAACAGACTTATTGCTCAAGTTGTCTCTTCCATCACTGCCTCCTTGCGTTTCGATGGTTCTCTCAACGTCGATTTGAACGAATTCCAGACCAACTTGGTTCCGTAAGTAGATCCTGGTTATGCCATTCCTGACATGTCTCATGGACGCTTTCAGATTCCCACGTATCCACTTCCCTCTCGCTACCTTCGCCCCCATAATCTCTGCCGAGAAGGCACACCATGAGCAGAACTCGGTCGCCGACATGACCTTCTCCTGCTTTGAGCCTGGTCACCAGATGGTGAAATGCGACCCCAGGGAAGGCAAATACAGTAAGTACATGCAGCTGTGTAGCATAATTCCGCAACTCACCAGTGTGTAGTGGCCTGTGCTCTCCTATACCGTGGTGATGTTGTTCCCAAGGACGTTAATGCCGCTGTCGCCATCATCAAGACCAAGCGGACGATTCAGTTCGTCGACTGGTGTCCTACTGGTTTCAAGCTCGGTATCTGCAATGAGCCCCCTGCCCATGTCCCAGGAGGTGACCTTGCCAAGGTTACCCGTAGCATGTGCATGTTGTCCAACACAACTGCCATCTCTTCTGCCTGGAGTCGTCTCGACCACAAGTTCGATCTTCTCTACTCGAAACGTGCCTTCGTTCACTGGTATGTTGGTGAAGGTATGGAAGAAGGTGAATTCTCCGAGGCCCGTGAGGATTTGGCTGCTCTCGAAAAGGATTACGAGGAAGTTGGTATCGATTCTGCAGACATCGAGGAGGCTGGCGAATATTAGATTGGATTATTTTCTTCCTCATGATACCGACTCCCATTTGAACTTTATTCATCGTATAATCGCTCTCATTCACGTTCACGATTCTCTGGTTTTCGTAGCATAGTTTTTGACCCCGGATCACCCTTGTGGTTGTTTACATAAATAGTGACGAATCAATCATTTGATTCCCGCGAAAGGCAATTGTTGCTAAACAAATTTGTTGCAATTTTCTGACTTGAAGGGGTCTGGCAACGTCTGGATTTTTGATAAGCAACTCTTTCTCCTCCCGACCTCTAGGATACGTCTCAAAACATGCGCGAAGTTATCTCTGTTCACGTTGGTCAGGCCGGTGTACAAATCGGAAATGCTTGCTGTGAGTCGCACTCTTCATTTCGCTAATGGCAACATTTCGCTCACGCCCAAAATCGACTCACTACAGGGGAGCTTTATCTTCATGAGCATGGGCTGAGTGTAAGCGTGTACAACGACGAGGACAGATAGGTGCTGACTCGATATAACAGCCTGATGGACGCCTTGCTGAAGGGTCGCCCTCAAGCACGGACAGTGGTTTCTCGACATTTTTCTCCGAGACTGGCTCAGGCAAACACGTCCCGCGATCACTCTATGTCGACCTAGAGCCTGGTGTCATAGATGATGTGAAGACAGGTCCATACAGAAGCCTTTTCCACCCAGAGACGATGATTACTGGAAAGGAAGACGCTGCGAACAACTGTACGTGTCGACGCGATGTTGGAATGCTCAGCTGACAATTCCATTATCCAGATGCTCGTGGACACTATACTATTGGTAAAGAGCTCATTGACCCCGTGATGGACAAGGTTCGTCGCCTTGCAGACAACTGCTCCGGTCTTCAAGGCTTCTTTGTGTTCCACTCCTTCGGCGGTGGTACCGGCTCTGGTTTCGGTGCTCTTTTGCTCGAGAGGCTCTCCACGGACTATGGAAAGAAATCAAAGCTCGAGTTCTGTGTCTATCCTGCTCCACAGCTCTCAAGCTCGGTCGTCGAGCCATACAACTCCGTCTTGACTACCCACACGACCCTGGAGCACTCTGATTGTTCGTTCATGGTGAGAGGAATCGGTGTTTTTTTTGCTTCTGATCGACTGCTGATCTGCATATCCTGTAGGTTGATAACGAAGCTATCTACGACATCTGCAAGAAGAAACTCAATGTCGCACAACCCAGCTTCTCCAACTTGAACAGGTTGATTGCTCAAGTCGTTTCTTCCATCACTGCTTCATTGCGTTTCGATGGGTCCTTGAACGTCGATTTGAATGAGTTCCAGACCAACCTTGTTCCGTGAGTTGTTGCCTAGTCAAAGTCCCCTAATCGCTATACTCACAAATATGCAGGTTCCCCCGTATCCACTTCCCGTTGGCTACATACTCCCCTCTCCTTTCTGCTGAGAAGGCTGGACACGAACAAAACTCCGTGGCAGAAATGACCTTTGCTTGCTTCGAGCAAGGCAACCAGATGGTCAAGTGTGATCCCAAAGAGGGCAAATATAGTATGTTCGAGGCTTCTACATCGTTCTGACCAACAAACTAATCGTGTTTCTTTTAGTGGCATGCTGCTTACTTTACCGTGGCGACGTTGTTCCCAAAGACGTCCAGGCCGCTGTAGCCAGCGTGAAGACCAAGCGAACTATCCAATTCGTCGACTGGTGCCCAACTGGTTTCAAGGTTAGCGACCACCATCCAACATCGACTTCACGATTCTGACTTTTTCTTAGCTGGGTGTCTGCAACGAGCCACCCGCCTGTGTTCCTGGCGGTGACCTTGCCAAGACGACTCGCAGCCTTTGCATGTTGTCAAAGTGAGTAATCCTATTTCCCCGTCTGATGGTCAATCTGACTCGGTGTTAGCACTACTGCTATCGCTGCTGCTTGGAGCCGTCTCGGTAGGTTTTTTCCTGGGCTCGATTCTCGAACAAGTCTAAACACCCTTTTCACAGACTACAAATTCGACCTCTTGTACTCCAAGCGTGCCTTTGTCCACTGGTACGTTGGTGAAGGTATGGAGGAAGTGAGTAAATCTCCGGTTCATACTGAGACAGCACTGACCATTTCATCTCAAGGGTGAATTCTCCGAAGCTCGAGAGGACCTTGCTGCGTTGGAAAAGGACTACGAGGAAGTTGGTCTGGATTCTGCTGATGCTGAAGAGGAAGGCGAATATTAGGATTTGGAAATCTCACTTTTCTGAATCTATTGCTTCGGTCTATACCCTAGCCTACCTCCATCTACTGTGCTGGTTACACCATGTAAAATGTTCAGATAACAAGATCTATGTATCAGGATTCTCCCTTGTGATTTCTCTATCACTAGTACGCTCTGTTGGCCATTAGTCAGTTTCTACGGTGATATCTAGCCCTCCACCGGGTGCCAATTCTATGGTGATACTAGGAAGTCATGAGGCATAGTCATGCAAGGCCACAGAAAATTAGCACACCTTGACATGTCCTGTACCAGGAAGTCTGGCTTCACGGCAGTCATCTGTTCTTTACTGTGAGTGGTCAAAAAGCCAATAGTCTTGCATCCAGCCGCTTTGCCGCTAATAACACCATTTGGTGCATCCTCGAAAACAACACCTGTGATCATTTAGACACATGCACAAGTAGTGCTACAGGTAATGCTCACAGTTTTCAGGTCTGACACCACACTTCTCTGCACCAAGGAGATATGGATCGGGTCTGCAGACACGGAGTTAGCACGTTGAAGATCGAATAGCAAAGCCCCTGGTTCTAACGTACTCGGGCTTGCCCTTGGACACATCATCTGCAGTAACAAAGACATCGGGAATTTTGATTCCAGCATTCGCCAGAGCTGCAGTAGCGTAAACTCTTGTGGCTGATGTACATATAGCCCAGCGTGGGTTGGGGAGGAATCTCGCAGGCTCGAGCTAGTATTACCCATTATGCATTAGCGGTTGTATCCCAAAGCTTGACACGTAATAGACACACACACCTTTGACATTGTGCGCTCGACGCCGGGCAACTTGAGGATCCCTGGGCGGCCGTCCTTGGTAGATGTTTCGACGATCGCAGTCTCAAAGCGTTGGGCTTCTCTCTGAGGACCACATCGATCAGCTTCTCTGGTCAGAGAGAGGATCCTCAAACCTCAAGCTCCTCAGGATCATCAACACCACAGTATATCTTTAGGTTTTCTACAGTTCTGACACCATGAGACGCTGGAGAATTCTGTAAGTATGCAATGAAACACCTGGAAGAGCTTGAATCTCACAGCTAAGAATGTCGTGAACGTCAATATGAGGGTATTTCTCCTTGAACAGCTCCCATGCGCCGACGACCCCTGCGGCGGAGTCTACAAGTGTCCCGTCCATATCAAAAAGCCTACAGATGTAATTAGTTGTTGGAAGATCATTTAAAAGGAAATCTTGCGCGCACGCTACATCTACGTGAATTGTTGTTGAGGGCATCTTCGACGACGGTTAAAGAAAGAGGTAAAGATTTGAAGGATCAGGCATGGCATACTGAAATGAGTCACGGAGAAATGCCGGTAATATCTCAAGCGCCCATAGATTGCGGCCTCATCCGGCCGAAAATCATTGTTCCGGTCCGGAGATAATCCCGGTCGTGGCTTGGCTGCGCACGGTTGTCACCTCAATATGCCTCCTCGAAAGCGTCAACAGTTTACCCAAGAAAGCATAGACCAGCAACTCCAGCAGATTCATCTATTGGATCAGTCTTCTTCGTCAGAAAATCTAGAGCAATTGGGTCCTATCATCAAACAGATCCATGCCAATAAGCAACAAGAAGCATACATCCGAACCATACAGGATCTAATCCAGTCAAAGGACGCGGAAATCGAAAAGATATGCGGGGAGAATTACCAGGAATTCATTGCTTCGGTCTCGACGCTATTCAACGTCAAATCTTATACGGGGAAGATGAAGGAGAACATTGCCACGTTGGATGCTAGTGTTTCGCAACTGGGTCGTGGCCTCGTCGAGAAGAAACGCGCGCTCCTGCAGTCGAAGAAGACAGCAGCTAATTTGGATGAAGCTATTGATACTCTCCAGGCCTGTCTGCGAGTGTTGGATGTTGTTCATCGCGTCGGGGAGATGATCAAAGAGGGGAAATATTGGAGTGCTCTTAGGGTCCGTTTTTCTGTCAATTCCATCTAATGTCCTCATATATATCACTTTCCTCCAGTCATTGGATGATGTACAGAACCTCCCACAAACATCACTATCCCAAACACCATTCTACCAGCATCTGCTTTCCTCGTTACCTTCGTTAAGGATACAGATCAAAGATGCTGTGACTGCTTCAATGAAGCAATGGTTACTTGAAATACGAAACAACAGTGAAGAAGTCGGGAAGTTGGCTCTTGAAAATATGGAAGTTCGAACGCGGAGGTGGAGGGCTAGACGAGAAAAGGACCCCATTTTACGAGTGAGCCGTGTGGGGAGTGCTGTTGAGCTAGTGACCTACGAGAAGACTGAATGTGAGCGTCTTGTCTTTCGCTTTTAAGAATAAGCTAACGCATTCATGTATAGTCAACATATTGGACAACGATCGACTTCACATTGACTTTAAACCGTTGTATCAGTGTATCCACATCTACACCGCTCTGGATTCGCTTGGAGAACTTCAGAAGTCTTATCAGGCCGACCGAAAGGTTGATTGTCTTCTACTTTCATTCTTGTCTCTTGATTAATGTTTATGCAGGCACAATCAGATCTCATTCTTCCTAGCCCACTCCCCCTTTCCTCGCTACCCTCAATCACGCAACAAATATCAGGCTTCTTTATTGTCGAAACCCATGTTTTGGAAACGACAGGGTCGTTTAGGTCCGAGCGCGAGATCGAAGAACTTTGGGATGGTGTCATTTCGCGATTAACCACTTCTCTGGAAAGCTCCCTGCGGAACGAGAATGACCCAGACACCTTTCTTAGGGTGAAAGAATGTCTCATTGGCTTCATCATGACTCTTGAAGTAGGTATTTGATATTGTCCAACGATCTCTCGTTGACCAGTCTTTGCAGTCACCGTTATACCCAACAACTTCGCTCCATTCGTTCATCATAGTACTATTCGAGAAATACGCGAAATTGCTCGAGTCTCAATTCAGCCGACGTTTTGATGATGTATGTTCCCAAGTGTTCAATGAAACTACGACTGATGGCCCATACAGATTGTTCAACAAGACGATCATCTGCCAATGCTCGTTCAGTCTGAGCAGGAAGTCAACACCGTGCTTGATGTTGTATGGATAAGCAACGAGAAGAAGCAGGAAATCAGGGAGTGAGTCGGGTGTATCCTAGTGGTTAACAACACTCAATAACTTGCCCTCCTTAGATCGCCCTTACCACAAAACTTACCTTGGTCACAAACGTTTTACTTATGCTGTGAAGATGTTCGTTGCCCTGACTCTCATCTCGTTTCCATCACTTAAGACCTGCCACCAGATTCGTGGGTTCATTCAAAAGTTTTATGCCTTCGTCGAAGGCGTTTCTCAGCATCACCGAAACATCGACGAGCTGCTCAGCAAGGTCAGTTCTAATATCTGTCGTATCATTTAATGTCACGCTCATAGACAGCCAGTCTTTGGACAGTCTTCTCATCACTCACATCAGCGAAACGATAGCCCAAAGACTTGCAGGTACATCCACGTTGTCCCAAATTGCCCAAATCGTCACAAATGTAGAACACTTTCAAACGGCTTGTGACGAGCTTGAGCGCACACTGACAAATCTACGGTGAATATCGTTTTACCTCCCCCAAACGAAGACTTTGTAACCTTCTCCCTCACAGAACTGCGCAGCGCGGTGGAGCCATTCGCCTTAATGCCTCCAAATCATTCGAAGGCACACTTTCCCGTGCTCTTGGTCGAATCAATTCCCTGATCCAGTCAAAGCTAAACGACTTCTTCGAGCTTTCAGAGTACGACTGGACACCTGCCCAACGAGAAAACTCGCCGAGCATGTACCCCTACGAGCTTTTGAACTGGCTTACAACCGTCGTGGACAGTCTAGTCATCAAGGAAGCCTACAAAGACGAAGCTTACAGAGGCGCTGTATCTTACATTGCCGAATGCTTAATGGTACGTATGGGAAAAGTCTCCAGAACAACCCACTTTCTAAACCCGTCAATTCCTCAGGATTTCCTCACCGGTCGCGATATACCGATGTTGAACGAAAATGCAATCTCAAATGTATTGATTGATGTTGATTTCATCGAAGATCAATTGCGGACCGTTGGAAGACCGCACCTGTCTTCTGCTTTCGTCGAGTTGCGTTCGGTCAGTGTGGGATAGATCTTTTCACTATAGTAGACTGAACTAGACCACTTTCTTACAGACAACGTCTATTGTCCTGAACAATACAGTTCAGGAATATCTTGTTCCTGCGAACAGACATGCGTCATATGCTGCGGTCAAAAATAAGCGCCTACAGGCACTCTTGGACAAGCTGGCCAAGTACTACGGATCAGTTCGTAATGGGAGGGACATGGCAGAGAAGAGACGGAAAGAGGCAGACTCCGTGGGGAGGCTATTCCCTGGGGATGTACGATGAACCTGTAGCAAAGGTGTTGCTGTAGATACCCAACCTCATGTTGTATGGAGTAGCGCTTACGGTACTTACTGCTGTGTTTTGTATGTAATATTAAGGATGGCTTTGGAATGGTTGATTAAGAGTCTATGCGAACCCTAGTGCAACTCTGGGTCCACCCTATGTACATCAAGAGAACAGAAAGAAAGAGCAACTCGCGGTAGAATAAGATTTCCGAAAATGAAGTTATGGTAGGCATGCGAAGGAAAGGCGGGATGTACATTTTCGGGAGGGATCGTGAAAGATCATGACACCAAATAACACACGCTGGAGAGAACCGTCCCCTACTTTACACCCGGCGCTTGATGTTTGTGCTCAACCATTCCAGACCCTCGTACAGACCATCTCCCGAAGTGGCACATGCGGCCTAGAAGACAGTATCAGTATTGATAACGAGGAAAATAACAGTCAACAACTCACCTGAATGTACCAAGTTCTCTGCCTCAAACCATGTAGACCAAGCTTGTCGGTGATTTCAGCGGCGTTCATGGCATTCGGCAAATCTTGTTTGTTTGCAAACACGAGGAGAAGAGCGTCACGGAGCTCGTCCTCGTTGAGCATCCTTTGGAGTTCTTCCCGTGCTTCAGAAACACGTTCCCGGTCATTAGAGTCGACTACGAAGATGATTCCCTGAGTGTTTTGGAAGTCTGGCAAGCTGTGTGAGCAAGAGAAAATTTAACAGGGGGTACACCAAGTGACGTACAATGTCTCCAGAGAGGTCGGATCTTATCTTGACCTCCAACGTCCCACACTGTGAAAGAGATGTTCTTGTACTCGACAGTCTCGACGTTGAAACCTGAGCGAAGAAAGATGAGTACAGCCACGCCGGTACCGTGCAGAAGATGACACGTACCAATTGTCGGGATAGTGGTCACAATTTCACCCAGCTTGAGCTTGTAGAGGATGGTGGTCTTACCAGCGGCGTCGAGGCCGACCTTTGAAAGAAGAAGATGAGATATTGAACTGGGCGTTGACGACGCATTGAGCTCACCATCAGAATACCTGTTTAGCTGGCAAATGAGCGAAACTGGGCCGCAGACAGAGAATAAAGAGTACGCACGCATCTCTTTCTTGCCGAAAAGAGCGGAGAGAGCCTTGGAAACAGAGAGACCCATGATGAGAGGACGGAAAAAATAAGGTGAAAGGTGTAAAGAGTAGAGTCTCGGGATGACAGTGAGGTGCAAGGATATGCGTGTGACCGAAATTATGTAAAAATTCTGCAGACGTGGCTCGAACAAACTGTCCAAAACTGGGTAAGCGCGCGCGCGCTAGCAGAGGTCAAGTAAAGGTAGGTATCTCGTCTTGTTTTCTTTTTATAGTTAATATACCTCTTATTTCAAAAGGAACACGTCGTGCTACGTAGACTCTTCAAGGTGGCACGTAACGTCGACTCACCATTTGTCTCAAGATCGTAAACATGCATAGCTTCCGTTTTCGACATGACCACGGCGCTGCCGAAGAGACAGCTTTGGAACTTGCCGAACTTGAACAGACAGTTGCCACAAAGTGTATTCTTGGTTGTGGCTACAGATACAGAAGAAGTAAAAAGGTAGGTCTTCGTAGAACAACGCTACAATAATACAAGAAAGATGATTAAAGCGTAGTATAAGATACAAGTTGTTGAGAGGAGAGAAAAAGAAAAGAACAAATACAACAAGAAATGAACGTGTATTCAGCTAAGCCCTGCTGCTGCCAAGCGCCGGTTCAATTTGGTTTTCCAGCTGACGTATATGCCATTGGCCGGGGATGGATTGTACTGGCAAAGTTCAAACAAAACAAGCTGCTCCTGAAACCCGGGATTTACCCAAATCTGATCCCGAGCTGGCCAAGAGTCAGAGAAAATTCATGTAGCTCAAAAGTGCCAAGCGTGAATACCTGTTCTAATTATCTCCAAGGCTTGAGTAGCATTGACCCGGCTCGACCACATAACTGTACAATGAAAAGAATTGAGGCGTAGATTGACAAGGCAGAAAGGAGGTACTCACTGTATGCAGCAATCACAGCAGCACTCCTAGAAATGCCTTGTACACAGTGAACCAGCACTACGCCACCGTTTTTCAACGCGTTGTCGATGAATTGGACGGCAGATGGAAGATATATCAAGAGGTCGGCATAATCCACATCTTCTACGGGAATACGCATATGCCTTATGCCTGACTCTGGCAATTCGGCAGGGATAGGATCTGTACAAACCGACAAGATGTGGGTTATTCGCCGCTCTGTCAAAGAGCGAGTTGACCGAGCCGCCATAATGCTATAAAACGCAGTAAAGGTGAGTCAGAAAGCATCATCGTGAAAAGATATAAAGTTGCCCTTACTTCCCCAGAAAGAGCCTATTCTCAATGATAGGTGAGATATTCTTCCAGCTGCCCATTTCGACTCCACGAATCTTCACGGGGTCCCAAGGTCGAATGCATATCCACTCGTCATATTCTCCTTCTTGTACTTACACAGATTACGGTTTCCCAGCATTGGCGCCCCGCTCGGTGAGCATAAGAACCGGTTCTATTCAGCCATAGAGGGCTGTCGAGAGCTTTTCAGCACATATGGCGGTGTGCTCAAGGTCGGAAGTTGAGTCGGAGGTAGGCTGTGTAAAGGGATTGACAGCGCTTTCGTTGCACGTGTCGTACCTTTCTCCATCATCCTACCATTTTTGGAACCCTACGCCGCAAACCTCGCGGGGACATTGTCAGGAAAAGTGTCGTTCACCTATACCTGTACAGATAAACGTCGGTGTCCCGATAACGACGTAGTATGTTTTTTTGTAACACTCCACATTTTAGCCTGTCGATCGAAATTGACCTGTACCTCTGGGTAAAGTGCTCAATTCTTCATATCCTTCCGGCTTTTAGGACGAAGCAAATGCAATGTTGGGCAGATCTCTCGAATGTTAAATGGCCTCGAGGCCACAAGCCATTGCACCCGTGTGTATTCGTGGAGTCGTAGAACAATGAACATACTTGCTCGCTTCGGAGGTTGTCAAGTTTCGCGATTCAACTCGGTAACCCAAGGTTATTGGATTACCGGTTGCCAGCATGCATCTTTTGGACTTGGAGAAAACTTGGGGAAATGTGGATCAATGCTTCAACGTCGAATGGAAAGTGGGCGAGTGGTGCTTGTGGTGAACACGACAGCAGGGTTGTGCCACTGCGTGTTTTCCAGTCTTTTCGGCCTCGTGGTTACCTACAAGCCTCGAGGCGACAAGAACAATTTCAGAACAACGTTGTGTTGCACGTGTACGTAAACAAATCGAGCTTGAACTTGGCCATGCCGCGCTGCGCCATGACGACTTTATATTGTACCACCATCACACCCTAATCACTCCAATCTCTCGCATTTCATCTCCCTTTCTACCCTCAGTTCTCTAGTGTCCCAAATTTCTTAGAATGAAAATCGAGTGGGCATCGGACGTAAGTGTCAGCACTCATCTGATCAGTAGAATTTATCTGACTACTTTTGGTAGTTTCACAGCGACGGAACCCGTCGTAATAGGCCCCGCCCTTCTGGGATGCATGGCTGGTTAGCGAAGATGCGAGGAACCCTGATGGGCGACGAAAGGTTACGAAGTCAGGTTTGTATATGCTGTTGTACTTTATCCAATCGAGCTGAGATCGCTGACGCCACATCTTTTACACAGGGGATGCGCGAAATGCGAGAGGCTAAAGCTTTGCGAAAGTACGAGAAGACGAACAAGAAGAAGAATGCCTTTAGACCTCAACGACAATCCAACGGCATCTTCTCCTTCTTTGGTTCATCTTCGAAGAAGCCAGCTCGCAGACCTACCACAGTTCATCGTAGCTCGACTTCAGCCAGCAAACGCCCGCAACCTGTATCCCGGCACTCCAGTCGCTCGACTCCACACAGAGGCCCTTCCAAGTCCTCACGAGGTACACAACCTCAGAGAAGTAGCACAAGACGCAGTGCTCATCGGGGCGGGGCTGGGCCTCAAGCACGCGTGCAGGGGAGACCGAGCGTCAGACGGTGATTCTCGAATTTAAAATCCGAGGATGTTTCTCTACTGGGTTTTGGATGCGCGGATTTTCGGACTTGAAAGAGGAGCTCGATGCTCCCTCGCTATCGCTATTTATTTTTATGGCAGAACACCACAGGATATACATGGATTGTAATTTATATAACGAAGTCTTTACGATTGAGAAAGTTTGTAACCAATAGAACACGGAATAGATACGACTACTGCGCTTGAACCCACAACTCTGACGTCTAGACATACGAGTATGACGCTGTACGCGTGAGCCCAGAAGAACCTGAGAGATCTTCGCTGCCCAGCTAAGAAGCGCCGACGTCACTGTCCGGATTTAAGAGGTCATCGTCTCTACCTTCTCTACGTCGAAAATCGTTGGCAGTGTATAGATATGAATGGTGCACGGGCGGACTTACCACTGACAGTAGCCCCGGGTTGAATTGGCCCATTCTGCTTGTTTTTCTTCTTTTTTCGTCTTTTCCGTCTTTTCTTCGATGGTGAGTGTACCTGGCTCTGATCTTCATCTTCGTCTCCGGAACTTGTCCCTCCGACTGGGCCATCAAGATTTAACAGAGGAACGGAGGTAAGCGAGACAGGTAGTGTTGACTTGCGTGATGTGGTGGGCGAGTGTGGAAAATTTGGTGCTATCTTTGTCACTACTGTATCCGAGGAAGAGATATATGTTTCAATCAATCATCATCGAGAGACCTGGATGCGACTGCCATACCTTTATGGTCCTTCTTGTCTATATGTTTTTGAGAATCAACAGCTTCCTTGGCGCTAGTGTTTTTTGATCGCTGTGATGTTCCACTTTCTGCATTATTTGTTGGGCTCTTCATCTGTGGTATGGCAGTGGACTCTATGCGTTGAGAAGCTCTTTGTGGAGCTGGGGTCGAAGGTGTCGCCGATTCCTTTAACGCGATGGGACGCGGTGAGCTGGGTGAGTTGGGTGCTCTACTTGCCGCTGTGCTCAGAGCTGTACCTGTAGTTGGGTTAGTCCGGTTTCAAAACCCCAACTAGGATCGGTGTACCTTTGCGGGCGCCCTCTTGGTCGAGAGTCTTCTGCGCGGGAGTGTCCAGGGGGATCGGAACGGCTATTTCCCTGTTACTGACAATACTTTTCATTGTATTTCTGGAGGTCGAAGTGCCTCCCGCCTTTTGCGGTGTAAATGGGTTTGATTTTATCTTTCTCTTGATGGCAGTAGCACGGCTTTCATCTTCATCTTCGTCGTCGTCAGAGGACCGGCCCTTCTTCCTGGTGGAGGTTTCGGTCAAGGCATCCTCATCACCTTCCGTTCGATTTTTCCGTTTTCCGATGAGTTGGCCCTTGAGACGAGCGGCTTCGCGTGATGAAGCAGCTGTAGATTCGGGTACGGTAGCACCAACACCCAATCTACCCTCAAATAATTTAGTCGGGAATTTTTTTTAAAAAATAATGCACAGCAACATACCTAGGAGGCCTCTTCATTGATTCCCTGAGTTCATCCTCCAATTTACTATTCCTGTCACTCCGAGCTGGTTGCTTCGAACCAGGTTTTATCCATGAGGACACCAGACCATGCATAAATGACATGGAAAGGTCTATTTGTGCTTGAAGTGTCTCAGTATCGACTTCATCTTCACTGGCCATGGTTCATCGAGAATGTTCAGGTTAAATAACAGGAAAAGCTTTTGGACCGAGTGAGAAGTAGAGAAGAACGACATTTTTGTCACGCGCAACTTACCATTTCCACATTTCGCTGCCTTCCTCTCGATTCCCACCACATACACTTCGAAGACTACTCAATGTCCAAACGCAAACGAGACGAATATGAAAGATCTGGTGGACAGCAACAATCTTTCTTCTACGATTCCGACGAAGAGGAACCATCTCTTGGAAGGCAAATCCTACCTGTAGCAAACCTTCCTGTCGACTTTGACGGTATACCTCAGGATGGCATGGAATATCTATTCACTGTTCGGTACGGTACCCTAAGCCCATTCCTATTCCTTGACTGAAGATCGTGTTCTTAGTCGAGATGCTGCTAAGCTTCCCCGTTTAACTCGAGTCGATAACCCTTATGCAAGTACAGAACCTATTCTACCCCCTGCTCGCGATTTCGTCGTTACCAACCCTGCTCTTCCGTCTGAGGAATGGCGAATGCTTATCCAAGAACGCTTCCTCAACTTGAAAAAGGTGTTTCTGATATTCAATATCCTTTGAAGTGACTCAACTTCGCCATCACAGAACATAACACAGCCTACGATTCACGTCGCAATACCCGAACAGGCAACATCTAAAGTGATGCCTGATATACAGGATCGCGCTATGTGGTGGGAATTCTTGGCAGGTAAACCAGAATCTGAATGGAATCCCCCAAAGAAACCGAAAGGGTCCAATAAGCAACCGAAGCTTGGAAGAGGAATGAGAGCATTTGCGGACGAGGCGTCACAGGAGTTTGTGGTCCCAACGACCTCGACAGACGATTCTGCGTCAAAAGACGAACCACCAAACTTATTCAAGCCCAGAAAGCCGACACCAAACATACTGACGCTCTTAGACGAGGTATGTGTATATGCACCTAACGCTTTCCTTTCATTTCTGAATTCACACGTAGCGACAATCGCTTCACTTACTCATGTACTTCACCCACTGGATTAATGTTCACGTCGAAGGGCATCCTTCAGGGACCACATTGCCTCGTTTAAAACAGGCACACGCGCAGTGGATATTTGCCCTTCTGACTCGCGTTGGTGACTTCATATCTGCTGATGATATGAACCTACTTCGCAATCTCTCTCGAGCCTGCTTCTCGCTGCTGAAGTTGATCATTACCGAGAAGAAAGATGATTTGAAAAGAGACGGTCTCACGACCGATATCTCAGCCGACGAGGAATGCGAAATGGACCAAAAGTCTTGTTGGATCATTGTATCTGTGATAGTAGGCGTGTGGCATCAGCGAGACTTATGGATCGACGCGGAGCAGATGCTGAAGAACCTCGACATGGCGGAGACATAGTGATGTATTGTTCTATAGGTACGCTACTCTTTACCGAGAATGAAACCTTGCATTGACATGCCCACAAGCCTTGTATGGACATGATCGTTCCAACTAATGGTTCACGTTATCTTGGCTTGCATCAGAAGGCGGGAAATGGTGCATACACATCTGTAGAGTATGTAACTGCGTCGCAGCTTAGGCAAATACTGAACTTCGCCATAGAGGATATGAAGATATGAAAGTGTAAATAACACTTGATGTTGCCGGATCGATCAGATGATTTTGAGCGCTTAGCCCAAGTCCTCTATGAAGTGACGCCCCAACACTTTCCGCCTTTTCGTACTCAACAACCAGCGATGCTGTATGCTCTGTGTATCCATATCCTACTCGCCGCGTCAACTCTGGCATATAAGGTCACTTATCCTGCAAAAGGCGATCTGTGGTCGGGGTTCGCTGGCCAAACGTGAGTAGTCCTGTCCCCATTTTCTCAGCTCGCCCAACTGACAACTGCCTTAGATTGCAATGGGACAAAGTCAGCACTGACCAGGATACATTCGCGATCTTCCTCACGAGTACCGTACGCATCGCCATTCCGCATTCGAGTTCATTTTGCCCTAAAACAATGCCGGATTACAGAATCGCGAGGATCTCCCTCGGAACAATGTTCTTCTGAAAGCTATCGTGGACGGAAACACTGGAAGGGCTACTATTGACCCGCCTAATGGTGGCTGGCCTTCTGGCAAGATATTCCGCGTCAACCTGTGCAAGAACGAGAATTCCCCAGAATCTATCCTCGCTCAGTCTCCGGAATTCGAAATCGTCAGCGGCAACAGCGTGTCTTCGACCCCTCCGAGATCCAGTGTATCGACGATATCCGTACAGACGTGTGTATCCAGTTTGTCTTTGCTCTTGACAAGACTAATGTCTTGTCGTATAGTCACCATTCTGGCGCTGGTACTTTTACGGTCACCGATACGTTCAGCTCCATCGCCACAGACAGTGTAACACAGCCGAACGATGGACCTCTCAATACCGCTACTTCGTCGAGTCCTCAGATGGCTGTCATCCTAGCTATGCTTGTCGGTACCCTTGGCGCACTTCTGGCATGAAAGAGTGTGTGAACGATCGCCTTTTCCTTTTGGAGAAGGAGGGGCGAAAGTTAACTGTCTCCGAGCATCCATTCATTCTGTCATTTGTTTTGTATCAATATCATCAATCGTAAAAGGTCCATAATTGTAATCCCACTCTATAATTGTACGCGTTGCCTGGATGCGAGTATGCGAGGGCATGAGACCATCGCAATACTTGGTATCGAGAGAATACGGAAGACTATCCGAGGTCCGACGCGTTTGTACGCGTGTTATGATCCGAAAGATTTGGAACTGAGGAGTTCACTGCACTCTCACCCATACCACCACCTTCCCCTTCTGTCATGTCGGTGACTAATGAATACGCTCATCTTCTACCTCCGAGCTGGAAGACCCAGGTCACAGCTTGGTTGGCAGAAGACACGCCGTCATTCGATTACGGTGGATATGTCGTCGGAGAGGTTCAACGGGAGGCACATCTCCTGGGCAAGGGCAAGACTCCAGCTGTGTTAGCCGGTGTTCCATTCTTCACGGAAGTTTTTGAACAGCTTGGATGCGAGTGCGTCTTCGGTTTCCTGTCAAGTGCAAAGAATCTGACGTGTACAATAGAGTTGAATGGCACTTGAAGGAAGGAGAGACCTTTGAACCTGTCAAACATGTTGCTACAGTACGAGGAAAGGCTCGGCATTTGCTACTTGGAGAAAGGGTTGCATTGAACATGCTAGCGAGGTGTAGTGGAATTGCTACCAAGTATGCCTTGCGTTCTCT
Source organism: Paramarasmius palmivorus (assembly GCA_037176845.1). Classification (NCBI taxonomy): domain Eukaryota; kingdom Fungi; phylum Basidiomycota; class Agaricomycetes; order Agaricales; family Marasmiaceae; genus Paramarasmius; species Paramarasmius palmivorus. The sequence goes on along the minus strand of JAYKXP010000003.1, from coordinate 912,785 downwards.
GTCGGCAGATCCTCTCTAACCCTGCAATAGATCCAAACGAATCAAGGATCTAGCAACTGGATATGGATATACAGGAATCATTGCTGGAACACGGAAGACAACGCCAGGCACGATTTCAGCACATTTTCCAGACTACATGAATCTGATCGCTTCCTATCGCAGGTTTCCGACTAGTTGAGAAGTATGGGATGCTTGTCGGCGGAATCGATACCCATCGACACGATTTGTCTAGCATGATCATGCTAAAGGACAACCATATCTGGTCTTCTGGTTTGTCCTATGCTATTCAAATAAGTTGTACGCTCAAAAAAGTACTCCAGGTTCCATCACGGCGGCAGTCAAGCAAGCGCGTGCGGTCGGAGGATTCAGCCTTCTACTAGACGTGGAAGTGCGGAATGAGGCGGAAGCGGACGAAGCTATTGACGCAGGTGCTGATGTGATTATGCTTGACAACATGGAAGGCTCGGAGCTTGTAGATGTGGCAAGAAGATTGAAAGAGAAGTGGCAAGGCAAAAGGAAGTTCAAGTTTGAGACGAGCGGGAATATCACTGAAGCCAACTTGCAGGAACGGGCGAGTAATGGTACGTTCGTTCAATCTCTGAAAGTGCTGCGATTTCACCTCTCTCTCCTCCAGAAATTGACATTCTTAGTACCAGCGTGGTACATCAATCAGTGCAGCATATTGACTTTAGCCTGAAGATCCAAATGCCAAAGAATTAACCTCGTTTTCGACGCGGAATCCACAAGTGAATTGTACATTTATCCAATGTGTAGATGGTAGATCATTCTTTTATCCCTAACTTAAACAATGACACTGCGTTTCCTCCCTTCACTGCCTCTTTATCTTCTTGAGACCATCCTTGTACACTGTCAATTGCTTCGAGGTTCTCCACTACACTTCTCCATTTCTCTGTTGAACTCAACGGAGGGAAGAAGGGATGGTCGGTACCGAATAACATCCTGTTACTACCTGCACTCCTGATTGCGGCACCCGTGATGGTGCTGCCTGTCTCGTATCGATTCGCTCGCGCAAGAACATCGCTTACGAACCCAAGCTCCTCGGGCCCGTACGCGACAGCGTCAAGGTAGAGTTTTCCGAGGTAGTAGCGTGCGTCGTGCTTGAGCCGTTTTGCGACCACTGGGTCGTGGTCGATGCAAGAAGCTAACCGTGAAGACAGTTGAGGGAGAGCACCACCGGAGTGGGCAAGGAGAAGGCGGAGACGAGGGAAGCGGTCAAAGACACCCGAAAGGATAAGACGCGTTGCTGCCTGTAGAACAGCAAAACTATTAAACGTGCCCTCTCATGGCGCATATTCGAGTCTTACCGTCGTCGTCTCAAAGGGGAAGCCTAATGCAAGAGGCAGAACGTGTCCGTTATCCTTATCTCCCCATGCGGTACCATCAACGCCGTAGTGAGGGTGTAAGAAGACGACTAGCTCTGCTTTTTCGATTGCAGCCCATACAGGGTCAAGAGCTTCGTCATCTAGCCCTTTGCCTACGCCTTTTGTTCCCATAATCAGTCCTTTCAGGTGAGGAGATTGTGATATTTGCTCCACGGCTTCCAGTAAGGATTCTGTGGTGATCTCGGGGACCAGAGGCAGAAGGCCGAAACCATATAGCCGTTTTATATCTGAGTTACTTCCAGAGACGTTCGGTCCAGTGGAACAGTACTTTTCGAGATCTTCGTTGAGGTCCAATGCCATTGTATGAGCATCTGAAGGGGAGAGAAAATCAAGCCATGGATTAGCAGTACTGGAAAGCGCTATTGAAACTGTGGTCGACTCGGGAAAGATTTGGCAGACATACCTGACGACTGATACGTCAATACCATGCTTGTCCATGAACTTGAGTTTCTCGTCGCGATCCCAATACTGGGGACCTACTGGCCTGCCAGTGACTTCGTTGGGTAAGATGACGAGACGTTCCTCCTTGCTACCATCGAGAGAGACAATCCTTGGAACAGATGTGCGAGACCGCAGGTATTCTGCGTATCTCGGTAAATAAGTATGTGTGTGGATATCGACGAGCAGTTTCCTGGAGGCCATGGCGGAAGGAGAAACGTTAAGCGCCCAGTACAAAACATAGACGCTCACACGTGAACGCTTTTGACGCCCATGCGTCATGGGGCAGGCATCGATCTCAGTCTTCCCCACTGCTCCAGTCGATTACAAGACAAGTATAATGGACGAAATCCCCTATAATACATGCTTTTTCGCGTCTTTTTCACTCGCAATTTCCCCAGAACAATGTCTCGTCGAAGTGCAAGACTTGTAGCTGCCAATTCAACCGTCGCCGACTCGGTTGTTCAGCATTCCACTGTCGTTGCCGAAAACACTTCAAACAAGAGAAAGCGTGTTCAAAAAGCCTCGGTATCGGATCAAAAGCTCGACGATGACTCGGACTTAACCTCCTTGGACGAACTTGCAGAAGAAGTCAAGAAACCAAAGAAAAAGACAAAAAAGTCTCCGAAGAAGAAAGGGACCGAGGATGCAGCTGCATACGACGATGCTTCCCCAAAGAAAACGAGAAAACCACGAGCACCAAAACCCGAACCTGTCTACATCATTCCCGACGTCGAGAAGAAAGAGACAAGATTCAGAGGAAGGCTAGGTAAGCTGGTCTTTCCTCTCTTAAGTACAAAAGCCTGAACCTCACATACTACTCTACAGGCTACGCTTGCTTGAATACCGTCTTGCGAAACAAAAAGCCCGCCAGCGACTCTGTCTTTTGTTCGAGGACGTGCAGGTACGCGTCTCCGTGCTACTGGTGTTATTAGGTTTACTGACTACAGGCTTTCAGGATTGACTCCATAAAGAAAAACGGAATGGACTGGGTCAAGGAACTCGGTCGCAAGAACGTGCAAGATCTTCTCACTATGATCCAGTGGAATGAGGACAATGTACAGTTCCCTGTATTCTCTATTCTATACGCCGCATTCTCACCCTGTGTCATAGAAAATCCGGCTAATGAGGTTATCGTCTGAAATGTTTCCATTTGCATCACACGCAGCATACGGTTATTCCCTTGACTACTGCGCGCCCCTTCTCGCGGAGGCAGGCAAGCTTGCCGCGAAATACGGGCATCGGTTGACTGTGCATCCTGGCCAATTTACGCAACTGGGTAGCCCAAAGGAACACGTAGTAGAGGCCGCAGTTCGGGAGTTGAAGTACCACTGCGAGATGTTGGACCTCATGGGTGTCGGGAAAGACGGTGTCATGGTTGTGCATGTGGGTCCTTTTCTCGAGTCCCTGATTCGTTCATGAGTTGTATTCATGTATTTGCCAGGGTGGAGGTGTGTACGAGGACAAGGCCGCCACTCTAGAGCGCATCAAGACCACAATAACCACTTTACTTCCTCAACCAGTCCGAGATAGATTGGTATTAGAGAATGATGAGGTATGCTTGACCAAATCATCAAGCGGCCACTCGCTCACACTGCTACAGCTATGTTACAACGCTGAGGACCTCCTTCCACTTTGCGAAGAGCTCTCAGTACCTCTCATCTTCGATTATCATCACGATGCTATTAACCCATCGTCAATACCTCCAGCAGAGATCATTAAACGTACCAACGCAATCTTTCATCGTCGTGGCATCACCCCAAAGCAACACTTATCAGAACAGAGACCTGGTGCGGTGACCGTCATGGAAAGGAGAGCGCATGCAGATAGATGTAGTGCTCTCCCAGCTGAACTAGATCTTGACGGTGTTGCTCGTGACGTCGATTTGATGATTGAGGCAAAGGACAAAGAGCAAGCGGTGCTGGAGCTTTATAGAATGTACGGTCTGGAGGAGGTCAAGCATGGTACAGTGACTAGTCTATACGTGAAGATGCATGATCTAACAATACTTCCTACAGAATCCTTGAGGCCACCTGCTGAGCATCAGACCAAGGAAACCAAGGGCCGAAAATCGAACAAGAAGAAAAAGATAGCGAGGGATTCAGAGGAGGATGGTGTAGATGACGAGGAGAACGATATCACTGCAGGCAAGAATGACGACCTTGGAGAAGTACGCGTTGTTGAAGATGAGGACCATGATCACGGAGCTATTGCTCCAGAGCCAAAAGACGGGACAAGTGACAGAAAAATGAGGGCTCGCAAGAGCAAGGCTGTGAAGATGTAAGAATATGGAAAGAATAGTCTAGTTTCTTGGAACATTTGTATATTATGTGGGCTTTTTTGGAATAAGTCAATATGGATCTGGAATGCATGCTGTAGCCTCGAGGAAATGTCATTGGAGCGTTGAGCACCTTGGACGCGTGACGCGCTTCCACTTTTCAACCAACTACAACATGGTCAATCTCACACCCAACGATACTCAGCCTTCTGTTCCTCTTTCCACGCATGACCCTCATTTTCTAGAGATAATAGCTCAGCTAGAACAAAATGTCAATGACCTCAAGGTTCACTATAATCAATGCGAACGTGAACGAAATGTTCCACCCAATGTCGAGGAATGGCGCAATCGAGCTCAGCTTCTGGAACAGAAATACCAGCAAGTCAAGCGTAATTCATCACGGGTTGCGGATAAAAACAGGAGGCTTGCTATTGAAGTAGAAGACCTGAGGATTCGGCTTACCCATGTCACGGAAGAACGAGATGCTGCATGGAAGACGTTGAGGAGGTACCGACGGGTTATTCGCGATGCCTTTGAGAGCGAAGATATCGTACATGATATAGAACAGGTGAATTATCAATGCCCAGACCTGCTCGTCAATCTGCGATGAATTGATCCAAAAATGAAACAAACAGGATGATGATTCTGAAACGGTGGGCTCTGATGGGGAGGAAAGCAACCGGGGAATACAAAGAGAGGCCCAGCTAGATCATGACGAGTCGGAGGCAGATGCTCAGGAAGTCAGTGACCAGTTGCTGGCTCGTTCATTGCATACAGCTTCCTCCTTCCCAACTCCGGTCGCTGGCCCGTCTCGTCTACCAATCATAAATGATCGTAATGGTCGGTGGGGTCGCGGTGGCGTGTATAGCGCTCGTAGCTCGGATGATAGCCCGCCCACAGAGGTCACCATGATAGAAGATTACCCCGAGGGAGCGTCAAGTCTCGGTCTTTCAATCTCAGGATCTCATGATGATGTAGAATTGGATGAAACATGGAAAATAGGGTACACTCATCCTCCCCGGGCTTCCAACGTAAAAGCAGGACCTATATCTTGGAAATATATGACTCGGCGCGTGGGCCTGGATGAGGAAAAGGTGCTGAACTTATTGTGCGTTCTCCTTTTTTATACTAATGGTTTGATGCGTATTAAAGGTAATTTCCCTCAAAAGGTACTTTCTCCTTCAATTCCTGCCCTGGTAGTCACTGATTCAAACGATGCCAGGTTGCTGGAATCTCCGGAGTTTGGCTTGCGCGTCCAATTCATGGAGGATCAGGCTTTCGCTTTTGTCCATGAGCCGATTATTCTCGAAGATGTGGACGGGAAACGGTCATATTTCATCGACTGGGCTGATGAGAACAGGAACAGGAAGCTCATCCAGCAAATAAGGGATGCCGGCACACGCTGTAACTATACATTCCACACGTTCATTTTCCTGAGTGGACGTGTGAGTTAAGAACCACTTCGTCGCTACTTCTCCTGAATACTGACGACCTGTTGGATCTCTTAGGAGCGTTGGTTCTATGTATCAGCCATGACGTGGACAGTCGAGGAGGTATGGAATGTTTGGCCATCTCTATCGCCAACGGTGAGGGGAAACGCTTCATTCCGCACGCTAGCTCGATTTTAACCGTTCCATCGCACTTTCAGGACAGGAAAAAAGTGGTTTCTATGCTGCACTCCCGCAGTCAAAGCCCTGAGGATCCCGAGATAATTACGGGAATGCTTGACCGGGGCGCGTTGCAGCAATTATGCGTCCGTTTGGACGGAGACTCCCATATAGAACTGTCCCGACAGCAATGTGAGAAGATGGGGTATGGACAGCGCTAGCCGTAGAGAGTCTTCCTATTTTGTAACCTGAAGTTGTATGCTTGATACTTGTACTGATTGTATCTCTCATCTTTCCGTAACCCATTTACCATCCTGTTGCATTTGCTACCATCTCGATTTAGAGATTGAGTTCGGGAGAGCTTAGATACCGGCCCGCCGGTGTTTACTCCCATACGTGTAGCGGCGTTGCTGAGTTGATCCATTCTCTTTAGCGACGAACAATGGACCCGGTATGTATAGCAATCTCTATTTTTCCTTCCTTACTATCACCTGTACTTATTCCTTCTTACTTTTCAGTTGCTCTTCTCATCGGGTCCGGCTGCAAGTTGCAGGCCAGCTCGGTCGACCACTCTTTTGGAAGGGCAGGCGGTTCTTATTACCTGGTCTACACATTTAAATTATGTCTCTTGGAAACCTCCCAATTATTCCCCCGTCATCATCTGGGAAGAGGTCACGCTTTGGCAGGATGATTGAACGTAGGCAGGATGAGCCATCAAGCTCAAGTTCGGCCTCGTCATCTCCCTCGTCCGTGCCACCAGTGACTGAGGAAGTCAGCAGTATATCGGAGCTGCCTACGTCGACAACTGTTTCTTCGACTACGGAGTCGGGAACCACGCAGACCACGGAGTCGACCTCTACTTCGAGCTCTACTTCGACTTCTGAAACGACTTCCCCATCGTCAACGACCACGACCGATTCTAGTACCACAAGTTCTACCTCCACCACTTCTACTTCCGCTTCCACCACGTCCACCACTTCCTCCTCGACGAGTAGTTCTTCCACTACTTCCATCGATTCCTCAACCACATCCGACTCCATATCTCCATCATCAACTACGTCGAGTTCTTCGTATGCTATTGGTTTCTTATTTCTGAATTGCTGAAAGCTGATGTCTATCCCAGATCATTTTCGAGGACCGAGACCACTCCCGAGACCATCATTTTTCCGGAAGCAACACAGTCTTCTCCTCTCACAGCCCAGTTCATCCCGACCTCCATTGCCCCTGAATTATCTACTAGTCTCACCACTAGTTCAATACCAACAGGAACAAACTCCCCAGTCGGAGCGAGCTCGACTCCAAGGTGCGTTTTGCAAAGTTCAGGTCTTGTTATTCTAGTCTCATTATTCTGCTACAGCTTCTGGTCAAATAAAGGAGCTGGTAGGTGAAATCGTTGGTTCTTATTAGGCCACTAAGTAATTTTGTCTCCCAAATTAGTTGCTGGAACTTTCACCGCCTTAGCGTTGATCGTGCTAGGGCTACTCTTGGCTCTCGTATTCTACATTCGGAGAAAAAGACGGGCGGCGAGTTACAGGGATACCATCTACTCCGATAAAATCCCGGTCGAACCTGGACTAGCCTCGACACCAAGCCGCCCCACGTCATCGTCAGACCATGGAACCGATGCTGAAGACTTCCATGGGCAGCCCATGGATGGCAATGCTGGTTACTACAGCTACGATCACCAGAACGCCGACCCATTCGCTGATATTCATCATCCACCGTATCCCAACGGTAGCCTGCCTGAAATCACATACTCCTATGCTAAGGACGTGAATAACCAATATCCATACTATGATGAACCGCAGGCGAATGGTGAAATGGCTGGTGGTGCTGCCATGTCAACGTCCAGCCACTCAACTTCGTCCGCTCATCAAGCACCCCAGTCTTATTTCAATCCCCTTAATCCCTTCAACAATCCGCAACAAACCTCACAAAACCCCTTCAGCAATCCGAAACCCTACAATCAGCAACCGTACTTTGGGAATAATGCGACCTCTGGAAGGACTGCTCCCACATCGACGCCCGAACGAGACTCGACTGCATATCAGCCGTCAGTAGACTCGTTCTATCGTGTTTCTACTGACGGAAACGTCGGACAAGCCCGCTAAATTTGACCTTTGGTACGTGGCATGGCTTTCTTGTGAAACACCACACATGCTCATCAAAGATTGTGTGGATTATAGCTGTGTTAAAATTAGATCCGTTGTCTGTACTTGCTTTTCGTACCTTCACGCACTGTAGTATTTATCGTTATGAGCCAATGTCATCATTTCTGCAGGTTGACTGCTGCAGTACTCGGAAAGTTTACTTGAGACGAGGTGAATGTACTGCTCGAATTCCGGGGTATCCGGGGTTGAGGCCAAATAGCCGAGAGTTACATTATGCTCCGGATTGTTCACCTGCACCTCGACTACGACGAGCATTACCTGCCTTACCATGCTCTCTACGTTCCACTCGACGTCTCGATTATTTATCAAGACATGTAAAGTGTCTTCGTGTCGAAAACTGCCAATTCAAGGCGCTCGGTTCTACTCAATTGCGACGGAAGTAAAGAAACAAGCTTTCTTGGAACCTCTCGAATCACATCCCGGCATTACCTGTCTTTCGTTAAACAGACCTCAAGCCAAAAATGCTATATCTATGACATTACTCAAGGCATGCAGTCTTCATCGTCGTACAGGCCTAGGTCACTCACGAGGAGTAGGAATTGACAGAGAGTCTTGACACAGTTCATTACGACAAGAGGTACGTCGCGAAAGCTTATACCTTCCTACATTCACGCTGAGATTTAAAATTTGGCACAGCACTCGTGTTCTCGTCTTAAGGTCTACTACAGAAGGATCCTTTTGTGCCGGTGCGGATCTCATCGAAAGACGAACAATGACACAACTACAAGTTGCCAAATTCCTTTCCGACCTTCGAAACGCTTTGGGTAAACTCGAGAACCTTCCTATGCCTACAATAGCTGCTATCGATGGACCGGCACTTGGAGGTGGCTTAGAACTGGGTCTGGCTTGTGATTTACGGGTCGCAGGTGCGTGTTTACTCCTTCTATGCACCACGTCTTTCGGATAGCTGAACACATCAGTCATTCAGGGCACAACGTCACCAAGATTGGTCTTCCTGAAACGGGACTTGGGATTATCCCTGGTGCTGGAGGTACTCAGCGGGCAACTAGAATCCTTGGCCTCTCAAAAGCGAAAGACTTGATATTCACTGCACGGACGCTGACGGCCACTGAGGCACTGGATTGGGGTATGGAATCTGATTCTCAATTTGCGACAATGTTTCTGAATACGAATCAAGGACTTGTGGACTACATTTCCTCTGAAGGCTCGAACGCATTTGACCGCGCTGTAAAGCTGGCCAGTCAAATAGCAAACAATGGTAAGGGTGGTGTTCAGTCAAAGCAAACAATAAATTTACCTCAATCATCCTAGCACCCCTTGCCCTTAGAGCTGCAAAACAAGCTATTTCGAGATCAGAGGATCTTGCGTTAGAAGCTGGTGAGTTCCTTTATTTCATGTAACTGATCAAATCTGACCAGGCGCAATATACTTAGGTCTTGACTTTGAGAGAGCATCATACGAAACCTTATTGCCCACAACAGATCGAATAGAAGCCCTGAATGCGTTCAGAGAAAAACGCCGTCCAGTGTTTAAAGGAGAGTAGACATTGACGTTTCAGTATAGCTACACAGATATAAGTATGAGCACATTGTATTATTACAGAAAACAAACGGGAGCCTGTGGATCATGTTAAGCGCCAAATGGTTTCGAAGCGATTGAAAATCCGGTGATGCTACTCGGAAGTGTGGGCATACCCATAGTAATACCGTCACTGAACTTCAACCCATCCAACTTCAACCCCTCGAGGTCTTTCATCATGACGCTTAGTCGCCCAAATCGGCCCTTTGTTTCGGATGTAGCGCCTTCATCCACATCTCCGTCGTTCAATCCTTTCTCGAACTGGCCATAATCACTACGCAGCGCAAGATACGGCTTGAGTAGAGTGGGGTCAATACGGCCCAAGTATCCCTCAGTAATGTATGACTTGAGGATCTCAGGGCGGACCAGAAAGACGTTGCCAAGTTGTCGAATGAATTCGAAACGTTCCGTCAGAGATGAAATTCCAAAGCTGCTTATCGTATCTTGATACATCTTGATGTCCCTATTCATTCACCGTTCAGTCACAATGATCAGAATAGGTAGATAGAATGCATACTTTGCAAGCATCAATCCACCTGTGGCACTGACTGGGAATTTGCGTAAGTGTTCCAATAACAAGCTGTTTGTGCGGAATAAGCGGCCAACATAAAGCTATTGAAATTTGACAACCCACCTGTGGAACGTAACACCAACTTCGGTGAGGAAAACTTCTAGATTCTTCCCGGTGAGGCCAGCCTTTGCAGAGTCTCGAACTTTCTCGAGCATGTCACAGCAGGCGACACAAGGTTCAGTGTTGACTCGGGCGAAGGACAGATCATCATTTCGAGGTTTGAAGTCATTCTTCTTCTGTTTCGTTAGTTGAGTACTGAGCCAGGAAATGACAGCTATACTTGTCAGGACCAATATCCTCTTATGAGAGGCCTGAATACTCACTATCGATAAGCCGTTGCATGAGATGGTTCGCAGCGCTTTCAAGCCGAGTGACAGATTGATTATTAAAGGTAGCCATTTCTCGTCGAGTGGTAACTGACGAGCTTGCGAGCGGTAGTAACGCAGTGTTCACGTATTGCTGCCATAGATGACAGATGAGATCTACTGATCTCAGGACTGTCAACGACTGCAGATTCGGCTCTGCTTTGGTGTCTGCAGCGTCTAGCCGTGCTTGTTCGCTTCATGGAATCAGTATCATACTTCAACTTCACATAAAGGGGACCCACGTTTCTATGGCTTCCTCTACGTATGCCGTTCCAATCGCCTCGGCCAAAACGCGGAGAAGAGAGAATGTATTCTTCGCACTACCCCCAAATATGAGATGCGGGAACAGGCCATATGAGAATGTCACTTACACATCATTTGACAAACTCAACTCCACACATCTGCCTATCGCCTCTGCGTGCCACCTGAGCATCTTCTCGGCAACTTCAACGCTTAGTTGGCCATCCTCTTCTCTGACAGGATCCTCGCCGGGCTTTTCAGCAGATCTGTCATTGAGACCTCCAAATCGAAGAAGAGCAGTTGCAGCCTGCGCTGATGTGGTCTGTACACCACCCGTTGATGTTGTTGCGGCAGCAGCGCTGAGTTGATTGACCACGCGGTCAAATACGGAGGCTTTGCTGGTTTCTTTTTGTGACTTGGCCTGAGATACGAGATTAGCAAAGAGAGAAAGTATAAACATCCGGCTCTCACATGATATCTGGTAAAGTTGACCAACAGGCCTGAATACAAGGTTCCCAAACTACGGCTCTCTCTTTCTAAGTAACGTTGTCCTTCTGTGTAGGGAACAAATAACTCTTCCATGGCAGTCTCGAGCATCATTGTCATTGTAGCATGGGTAGTGGTGCCTGCCGCTGCTGCGCCGCTCGTCAACGACTTGTCATAGGTTGTTCGAGAGGTCGAGAGTTCATAGGTCTTCAGGTCTTCAACTAGTGCAGCTGCTTGTACGTGGACAAGCTGAAGGACACGAAGATAGGCTAAATCAGAGATAGCTGTGGCTTTGTGCAATAGCTGTTCCATGTGCTGTTGTATCTATAACAGTGTCAGAGAATGGTCGGATGGTACGAGAGAGTTATTACCGACTGGGCAAAGATGCGCTGTAAAAACACTTGCATAACAACGGGAGGATTAGGAAATACAGCTTTGACGATATGTGTCTCGGTGTCGACGGTTGCTCGGATTTCAACGAACAGGTCTGTCAGTCCTTTCTCGGTTTTTGGAGGGCTGGCATCTGGATCAGGGATGGTCTTCCACCTATTTGTCTGTGAGCAGAAGTAAGAGAAGTCTTGCTACAATGGAACATACAATAGGGTGTCTTCAGATTGCTTTGCCTCCCGAACATTGTTGATGAAAAAGTCGTGTTGGTTTACGTAGACTTGTATGCATGAATTGCCACCATTGAACTCCAATAATGTTTGAGCGCAATGCTAGGAAGAGACTCTCAGTGAGCTTGGCCTTCTAAGCGTGACTGATAAACTCACATGCATCATCTTTGGATCACCCCTTCGGTAACATCTATCGAAGAGGTTCAGCATCTCCTTCTCGAATTTTTCGCAATATTTTTCAATATTTTCTCGTGTCTATGACTAAAGATGAGAACGCAAAAGGAAGATATAGAGCGTGGATCGTACTTTATCTGCTGACGGTAAATCGACCTCCTTTGCAACCGTATTAAGACGCCTGAGCAGTATCGCTACCTGTCGCCTGCCTTGGCGACCCTCTTTCCTCATCGCATCCATTCGAGCGGTATCACTTCGAGAGAACTGGTTGTAGAAGTCGATGATGTCGTACGCCGCCTGGGCACGTTGACGTTCGATATGGACGCTCTCGAGTTGTTCACCTATCCACGTCTTCCTGTTGAGCTAGCTGTCTTCATGATCGTAGTGGGTGCCTTCGTACCTATACGAATCGCAGTACTACTAACTTCATTCATCCGACTCTCCATTCCAGCAAATGAATTTCCAACCGCCTGCTGCATGTTATTACAAGACCCATATATTAGTGGTAGAAGACATACCTCGAAACCACGGTTCAACTCGTTCATCTTCTTTGAATACTCGCGTTCCGAAACTCTGACACTCTTCTCCATCTGCTCTGTCTTCGCCTGAACCTCCTTTCTGACTGCGATTAGGCGGTCAACAGCCGCTTCAAATGTTCGTATGAACGGTTGGGGATCGAATGCTGTATCGAGGATATGTAGAAAGTTTAGACACGCAAAAGCTGATACTTACGACCAGCATCTTCTTTGGATTGAGCTATGAGCCTTTCGGAAACTCCTCCGACGAATTCTGTAACGTCGAATTTGCCCTATCATGAGGTGACCTTCAGTGGGTGTGATTATGTATGACAGGATGGTTTGTCGTACTTTGAACGCCGAGAGCTGTAAATGCTGCTCTACTCCAGAATCTAATGGAGCATCTCCAGACATCGGTATTGAGACTTATTAGAATGAAGGGAGAGCAAACGAGAGATAGGTCAGGATGGTTACCAGTGACAAGAATGTTGATAAGATAAGATTGCACAGTACGACATTTACACGACACAAACTACTGCTCAATTTTCTTCTGCGTCTTTGAAGTTCCCTGAGGCCAGCAGAACATCTCTCACATATTTATCTCCGTCTACGCCATCCAGGTTTGTTGAATGACTAATCCAAGCCCATTCATCTCCTTCTCTGACCGTGTTCTTCGCTTGTTCCTTCACTAGGAACAAGGATTCTGTTCCAAGCGGCATCCTCAACGGGAGTGCCTTTGGAGGACCATCTCTGCCCGTAGAAAGGTTTGCAAGTGTGACGATCGCCTTTGCCATTTTGTCGGCGTCGCCGAGGTATGGAATCTTGTCATGCATAGCACGAAACATTGCACAAGCGTTCGATGGATCGGTATATGCAGGGTGCTGAGGAGCAAACTGGGCATTTCCAGCCCGCCATTCTGATTGAAACCCGCCGGGTTCGATAATGCATCCTCTGATATTCCAAGATGGTGACATCTCTTGAAGGAAAGATTGGGTGAATCCTTCCAGAGCTAAGGGACCAATCATGTCAGCAGGAGAACACATGTACTAGATGCAATGACTGACCAAATTTACTAGCAGAATAATATGATAGGGTTGGGTTCGCTCGATAGCCTCCGACTGAGCTGATGTTGAAGATGAGTCCTCCAGCACCTGGTGGGTTTACTTCCCGGAAAACCCTAGCTGCCTGTGACACATGCTTAATTCTGATTGTTTAGACTCGATTGATCTTGCTTGACGCACCTCCTTCATAACATTGACTGGGCCCCAAAACTGAACGTCAAAGTTCTGTCTCGCCTCAGTTTCTGGTATACCTTCGATCTCTCCAAATATGGCATATCCAGCATTGTTCACGACCACGTCAACACGTCCAAATGCCTTGATAGCATTCTCGAATGCCTCCTTGACCTCTTCTGGCTTTGTGAGGTCTAATTTTTGAAGCAAGAGCTGGTCCCTGGAGTAGCTGGATGAAAGAGACGCGTGTGTAGCAGGATTGCGAGACGTAGCAACTACACGCTCTCCTGCTTGAAGGAGGATATTGAGAAGAGCCTTTCCTAGGCCCGTTGAGGTGCCAGTGATGAACCAGACGCGAGAGGACATTTAGACTAGGGAGAGAGAACACTCGATGGCCTTGTCTTATATCTCCCAGATGATCCAGATTACGACGTGAGTGCTGAGTCTTGCCCATCGTAGTCGTAGCGGCCGTCCTCACCGACCCAAGACGCGTTCGAGCGGCCGGTTAGCTACCGAGAGAATGTGATTGATGATGAGGAAATATCAGTGTGTATGGAATCCACACCGGACTTACACCTTGTACTTAGCACTCGTATGTAAATCAAGTATTTCGCGAGCGGCATGGTTGTTGATGACGGTCCGGGAAAAGATTCCATCCGTGAGAACATTGCAAATTTTCTCCTTGTCCGATGGATACTCACCCGCTCAAGGCATTGCTCAATGTCCAGCTAGCGTCGGATTCCTCAGCAGTTTTGCATTTGCCCTACATCTTGCGTACAATCGACGAAGATTGTTTCTTACCGTCCTCGCATCTCTCAAAATGGACGTTACGAATAAATTCGTTATTACATTCTAAAGACGCCGGTGCAAGATGGGCAGGACTTTGTATGGCTCACAAAACATCATTGTGTTCGAAATCTATCATGATTGAGTACGCACATAGCTGGCTCGGAGTAGCGCTACCCATACTCACGGTTCGTGTGTATCGAGTCATTGTCTTCGCGTGCTAACATCTCTCGCAGAGAAAAGAAGCACTGCCAGTCGTGAAAGCTGCATTGCACCTGTGTAGAGTCATTTTTAGCTCCGCTACCGATACACCAGAATTCCAGAGACAGGTCTCTACCCCCAACGTCCCAAAGTTCACCACTGCATTGATACATTGTTTGGAAAATAGTCAAGAGTTGGAACTAAAGGTGCGACTTACACTGCACCTCAGTGAAAGCATATCATGTTCAACATTCTCTAGGTGTTAGCTTTGAAAACTCTGACGCGTCTGATTCCACTATATCCGAATGTCCACCGAGCAAATTACGCGTCACTGTCCTCCATCACACTACATTTACTTTCCGAACAGCCAGATCATGTCACGACGCAGTTGATGAAGCCAGCTTCTGAGCTCTATTCTGTGTTACATCTCACAGGAGGAAAAGTCGGAGCTGCAACTCTTTGGCGAAAAGCCCTAGACGAGAGGACTGCAGCAGCATGGGCAGCCTTGTCTGCATTAAGAACCACTTTCCCTGATTCTCCTAGTGCGTCAAATCTGGTCGTTGCAGTATAATTTTACTAAATTTTCCTCACAGAAACATATCAAGCCCCAGTCGACTTGGAAGATCCTTCTGTTTGGATACCTCTCAACTCGTCTCGGTTGCATTCATCAGTTCTTTCCATTTGTGATCTGCTGAGGTGCGTGTTCATTGAATTATATGCCACCTTGATATTGAAATACAGACAGAACAACTACTTCTCGGCCTGTTCAAATCCCTATAGGGCCCTTGGCAAAGCTTGCATCAGCCCTCATGACTGTAACAGCAGATGAGCAGGTAAATCTAGCGAGAATATGTATCCAAAGGACGTCACTTACCCCTCTCACACAGGCTGAAGGTCACATTGAACCGACTATACGTGCAATGGAAGTTTCTGTGGTTCCTGAGATTTGGGCAGTAGGCTGTGAGCTGACTACCTGTCTAGCAAAGGCGTAAGGTCTCTTTCTTTCCTTATGGCCCCCACTAACCTGTGCTGGATAGGACTTCTATTCATTTTATGCCATATCTCACCCGTTTCTGCACATACATCGCGTTCCACTTGGAGCAGAAGTTGAAAGCGTGAGTCGCTTTTGTACCTTTGAAACTGGGCACTTACACCTACCTAGTTCGGAGCGTATCCCCTTCTTGAGTACACTCCAAACGCTACTTACATATTGCCATTTCTTGGACGCCACAATTTTGTCGACACGTCTCACCAGAGTCATCTTATCGACTGTGTCGACGATCCTCCCATCGCAGTTCGATCTAGACCGTGGGGAAGACGCGCGAGGAACCTCGATCAAATCGAAGAAAGGCAAGAAACGTGCTAGAGGCTACGAAGGGGATGAAGTTTTCAGGAACTCGTTGGGTGTCATTTGTCCCTCGAAAGATGATGGAAAGGTTCTTCTTACCGCGTGCGATGGTAAGCTGGCTTTGTAATATGTCTATGTATCATGAGTCTCACCGTTTCTCGTTAGTAATGGGTCAATTGTTGCAGATTTCAGAGGTAGCGCCAGCCTTACACTCTTTAGCTTGTCGGGTGGTCCTGTCTGCGATGTTGCACTTGCCACAGTTATCGCCATCTCTAGTTTCGGTCGACGTTCAGGTATATCATGAAATCACCAAAAGGATACGGGATTTGGCTCTGCAGCTCAGTGAAGGGACTACCAGCGCTATGGGCAAGAGTCTGAGTTTGGTGGTGCATACTCTTTCTACCGTCGGTTACGACGAGGTATGTGCCTGGCAGTCTAATATTACACCGCCGATGCTCACTATCATTTTACATGAAAGCGTTCATTGCATGAATTGGATCTTCTTTTACATCCCCGTCTACCCCCTCTACTACGTTCCTTACCTCAGGTCGAGGCTCTGTCGCTTTTCCGCACAGAAGAAAGCGAAGAGGAAAAATTGAACCGACAAGATCTAGGATTGGAAGTGGAGGCGAGCGAAGAGCATCCACAATCTACAACCACAAGGGCAGACGACATAATCATGGCAGATTCCATGTCGGAGCCCATTGCTCCAACCATACCGTCGGAACCTCAGCCACCTACGAATCCCACCACTAGAGCAATACCGATGGCGGCCCAAGATGCGACTGTACCACTCGCCCCCCAATCCCAACCGGTACCAGCTAAGACAATACTACACTCTAATGCAAATGCCCCCAGTGCTGCAGTAGTATTAGTCAACCAAAGTAGCACCACGGAGAACGTGCCGGCCAACAAACTCGAATATCCCAAACAAAAACGACGATCATTCAAGCTCCTCCAGATCCCCAGGATGAAGTCATGCCCGCCATCGACTTGGAATCGGACAGTGATTCGGAATGAGCATTCTCAAGCTCAAGGGCTGCTCATTTTGTCCACCATTCGGACGCGCTTCCGGATTGGGCTGGGATCGCTATCATCGACTTTCATCTGGAAGTCGTCGTCATCTGAATCGTCGTGCTTCCCGGGGATTTTTGTTTGCATATGGCCGTCTTTGTTTTCGATTACAGCGACCTATGATTGTGTCAGAGTTTGAATGTTGTGTTTACATAGTGGCAGTTTACCTTGTCTAAAAGAGACTGGACTACAACGTTCTCTGGGTCTAGATTGAGTGCGCGATCCAAATGAGCTTTTGCTTCCCGGAGGGTGCTCTCATTGAATGAGCCCGCTTGAGAGACATGAGCAACAGATTGGGAAGAACATATTGGGACGTACACTGTTCTTGGGCAAGGTAGAAGCAAAGTAGCCCCGCATATGTGTGAAGCACGGGATTGTCCTGGTATGGGAAGGAGGGGAGATATCTACGGATAATTAGTGAGAAACTATGAGTATTCGCCGAAAGAAAGACATACAATTCGAGTTCGTCGACTGCTTCTCTATACCGTTCGAGGAGAATCAGACGGAAAACCAGTTCTTGGAGCAATACTTCCCGTTCAGTGGGGTGATGCAGCATAAGCTCACGAAGCAAGTCGAGCTGCTGCGTAGTATTTTCACCCTGCAGGTCTGATTCACCTACGAGGTAGATTGCTGTGGACCACATCGATGTCCACTTTACTTCCTTGCACCGAGCGAGGATGGTCCAAGCGCGTCGAGCTCGGGGAATGTCATGACGGTGGAGGCATAATTGAAAAATGTCAAAAAGACGACGAATATGAGTTTTACGGGCTGTTCCGGGTGACTTTGAGGATAAAGAATCGAAGAGAAAATTATCTTCGTGGCGGACTTGCATGTGGAAGTTCAGTTATGAGAAACTGAGGAGGCAGTTTGGCCGGCAATTGTCCGCCGTAAATTCAGAATCAAAGTGCTCAGATTACCTCTTCTTTTACTCTCATCACCAAAATGGACGATGACTTGGCCTTTGGCACTGCTGTCTGGGGCTCAACAGAACCAGTCAGTCTATTTCCTCCCAAACAAGACTCCGCATTTCTACCTTCTCCATCTACCTCAGCACCACCATCACAATCCGAAGACGACTTTGACGATTTCGATGACTTTGGATCAGCAGCGGAGGTCTCTCAGGATGTTGTAGATGACGATGACTTTGGAGATTTTGGAGATGCAGACGAGATAGCTACCCCGGCGGATTTTGGATCACAAATACCTGTCGCAGGACCGTCGCGCGGGGACTGGGAAGCATTGAGCTTGAATCCATTCCCCGGGAGAGAAGAACTGACGGAGCAGATAAACGATATACTGGATCCTGTGTGGAGCAGCATACCAGTTTCAAACTATTTGACTCAGGATGGAATAAGGGATGTTGAAGGCGTCAACCAAATTTTAATGACGAATGAAAGGTATGTCACTCTGTTCTATGGTATATTGGCTAAACGTGTAATGTTGTTTGTTCATAGCCGAGAGCTTTACTCTATGCTAGTGCAGTCTCCACCCCCGACAAAGCCTCCCAATTGGATTCGGTCTCGAATACGACGTCAACATCTAATCGCCTTGGGCATACCAGTCAACTTGGATGAGGTGCTTCCAGCGGCGAATGGGAAAGCCTTGCCCCCACTACAGATTACGACACGACCCATGTCCGCACCTCCCGGTCCTAGAAATGCTAGGAATTCCGCCAGCACACCTGCTTCGGAAGCCAATTCGCGTGCAGGTTCTCCTCGTAATAGCACTGCTGCTAGATCGTCTCAGTTTGGCCCAAAGCCACGGCTTGATGGTGCTAAGATTGGAGAGCTGCTGGAGCTAGATATAGGTATTCATTTCCACCCATGATGTGTGGGGACACTAACTTCAATACCATACTCTCCAGATAATCTGAAGCTGCAGCCTCTTCCCGTCCTCGAAAGGCATCTGAATGACATGAAAATGCAGACTGCCAACGTTTCCGCTCTATTGACCCATCTGCTACAAACACGCGATGCTTTGCAACAGGATTCAGAGACGTACAACGGTCTCATTGCAGAGCTCATCGGAGAAGCACAGAAAAACAAGACAGGAAAAGGGCGTACGGTCACTAAAAGAGGTAGTGGAATGGTGTAATAGCTCATGTACAATATGTATGCCTGGAGCATCATAGACGCAAGTCCTATATGTATACCCCTTGCACGACGCGTGGCATTGACGAACAGGCTGATAATCCGATTCCCATACAGGGCTACGTAGTATAGAAGGTACAGGTCAAACTTTGTATCGCCTTCCTGTTCTAGTAAAGAACGTCTGAAGGACGTATACCTGGAAACTGCAGGATAATGTCAGTATCTGAAACTTCTAAGCAGTGGAAAGTACTGACACTGCCATTCCTACTATAGCAATGCTCTCGAACACGGCATACCAGAACAGACGGCTATATGAATCGTGAGCTTAATGAACATAGATACTAGGGGACGACATACTTCTGTGTTGATTTTACGACAGAGAAGCCTCGATTCTCTCTTGTATGGAAGCTGAAGGTATTGTTAATAGCGGCAAAAACGTAGAAATGAGGTGACGGACTGTTTCTGGTTTCTCTTTATGTTCATCAGCATACCGTTCAGACGGAAAATGCTCTCCTCTAAAGCGCTGGTCTGCTCCGAAATCTGGCCTTGCTTTGCAGGGGCCTCCCGTCTCGGCTCGCTCTCTACCATGATATCAAAGTCCACCAACTTCTCCGTAAGTGTCGACATATCGTTCTCGAAGCAGAATGCGTATTCTCCGGCCACATTTGCAGTGAGAACATAGTCTCCTTGTCGTTCTCGCTTTCCGTCCAAAATTACTTTCTCGTTTGGATCCTTGATGTCGAAATCGATGTCAAAAGAGCCTCCAGATTGCACCTTGCAACGTAATCAGTGTCCGAAGGTTGTGGATTCTAGGACGTAGCCCTTACAGCAAAATAAAACTGGGAAACAAGGCTGGACTATCAGTATTGCATGCATGGTCATTGCCAGCAAACACGTACGCCAATCTTTTCCCCAGCCTTGTCGACATCAGCGTAGAAGCATAACCGTTCGTTTGCAGCAATCGCAGTCGTAAGAGCTGAGCCACGGGCGAGTAAACAGAGATGTAGAAGATAAATAGGAATTATTAGAAAGTGCATGTCGTGGAGGTCGGTAGAGTACAGGTGGATATGCCAAAAATGGAGAAGGGTCGCGTCGGCACGTGCATGAATTGATCCAAAAAATATTTTTTGCGCTCACCCTTGAACTCTACTTTTGCAGGGCAAGGCAGGCCTCAGGCTGCCATTGCAAGCTTCTTCTTCTCAACCATGAATATCTCACATTCCTTACCATCCTCAATCACTAGCGTCTCTTTCTCGTTTCTTACCGCTGAAGAAATCCGTCGGATATCCGTCAAGCAAATCATCAATCCAGTTCTTCTCGATGCATTAAATCGCCCTACAGTTGGAGGTCTCTATGACCCTGCTCTTGGCCCTAGTGATCGCTCTGATATGTACGTCTCAATGCTTTCGAAATTCAGCTTAATCTAATGTGGAAACCTTTTCAAACAGTTGTGCAACTTGCCGACTCAGTTATTTTACATGTCCCGGTCATTTTGGTCACATTGAACTCCCTGCACCTGTTTTCCATCCGTTATTTTTTGCGAATATGTACAACTTGTTCCGCGGGACGTGTCTGTTTTGTCACAAATTCAAAATAAGTCGGGAAGATGTGAGTTAACACGTTTGCTCTATCACCGACTTTACTAACACCGAAGAATAGCTCTGTAAATATGCGGCTAAATTCAAACTCCTGGAACATGGACTATTAGACGCAGCACTTCTTTTGGACGATATGCATCGATTAGTTATACCTCGAGCGAAGAAAGGCAGTAAAGGAAAAGGAAAGAAAGGCGAGGATGGCGGAAATGAAGAGGATGAAGAGGATGAAGAAGAGGCTGCCGAGGCTGCAGCGGATAAGGATACGCCTGATGAAACGCCTTACGAATTCATTGCTCGGGTGAACCTTTACGTCCAGATTCACCTTTCTCGTGCCTCTGGCAGCAAGCGGGACAGTTACAAGGACGCGCTCGTATACCAAGCCAGGAAGGAACTTATCAATGAATTTTTGAAGGCCACCGTGTTGAACAGGTGTCAAAATGATGACTGTCGAAGGTAAGTAAACTACATCCCTCTGTCACATCCCACAATAACACCATTTTGGATTTAAAGTTACGCCTACACGTTCAGAAAAGAAGGATACACCAAGATCATTGAATATGACTTGACCGACAAGCAGAAGAGACAGAACGTTAGGCTTCGACCTGATGTCTTGTTGTTGGACAAATCGAGGTCGAGTCACAAAAATTCTAACGATGAGAAGCCGGACCATGATGTGGATATGTCCGGCCCAGAGTCTGATGATGATGGCGAATCAATTGGGCCGGAGGACGAGGACGATGATGAGGGAGAGGAAGAAGTGGCTAAACCGCCGGCGAACAACCAGGACCAGCTACCCAGAGCAGCGAACGGAAAGCTAAAGACTAAACGCGGTCGTAACGAGCGGGTCATTGCACCCGAGGAATGTCGTGCCCATCTTCGCCGATTGTTCCACAACGAGTCTATCATGTGTTCATTGTTATACGGTAAACACGGTCCTTTCGCCAGAGTCACACCAGAAGGATATGCCCTCGCTTCGGCCGATATGTTTTTCTTGGAAACCATTCCTGTCACCCCCACGCGATTCCGCCCACCTGCCAAAATGAACGATATCCTTTTCGAGCATCCACAGAACGAACTTCTGGCAAAGGTCTTACAAACCTCATATCGATTACGGGACCTTAATGTCAAAATCAAGGAGGTATCTCAGAAGGGACCTGAATACGACGCCACAGAGCGAAAGAAGCTGATGGGATCTCTGCTTGAGTCCCTGATTCAGTTGCAGGTCAATGTGAACAGTTTCATGGACAGTAGCAAGAATCCGACTCCCGTTCGGCAAGGCAAGCTCCCCCCAGCAGGCGTAAAACAAGGTTTGGAAAAGAAGGAAGGATTGTTCCGCAAACACATGATGGTGAGCCACGCACCGTTTCGCGACCACTTGCTTTGATTTCTTACCCGACTTCTTCAGGGAAAACGTGTTAATTACGCCGCTCGTTCTGTCATTTCCCCCGACGTCAACATCGAACCTAACGAGATTGGGATACCACCCGTGTTTGCCAAAAAGTTGACATATCCGGAGCCTGTCACCGCCTTTAACTTTCACAAGTTGCGTCAACAAGTCATAAATGGCCCCCGTTTTCACCCAGGTGCCTCCATGGTGGAGTTCGAAGATGGTCATCAAGTATCGTTGGTGTGTAACGCATTACGTTCACTCATGGTTTTCATTAATTCGATTCTCCAGGACAAATTGTCAGTAGATCAAAGGACAGCGATCGCGAACCAACTTCTCACTCCTCAAGAGGGAGATCGTACCGTGGGTCGCAAAGGATTGCACACGCGAACTGTTGCCGTCAATAAGAAGGTGTATCGACATCTAGAGGATGGAGATATTCTAATACTAAACCGTCAACCGACCCTACACAAGCCAAGTATGATGACACATAAAGCTCGAATATTGCATGGCGAAAAGACAATTCGGATGCATTACGCTAACTGGTTAGTGCTTGTGTATTCATTTATCATTCACCTTACTAACGAATTGTAACGTGTAGTAATTCCTACAATGGTAAGACCTTTTCAACTTTTCGGGTCGTTTTACGGCTAACTGCTCTACCCCGCAGCTGATTTCGACGGTGATGGTGAGCTTTATTGTTCTGGGAACAGTGGATATTAGCTCAACGCAAGTGAACAGAGATGAATATTCATTTTCCTCGTGGGTGATCATTTCTGCTCAACTTGATGGGAAGCTGAGTAGGGAATAGAAAACCACGTTGCCAGGGCTGAAGCAGAGATGATCTCCAACACGGACAACCAGTACCTTGTTCCTACATCCGGGAATCCTCTACGTGGTCTTATTCAGGATCATGTCGTTGCCGGAATGTGGATGACCAGTCAGGGCACCTTTTTCACTCGTGAAGAGTATTTCCAATTACTCTATGGCGCATTGCGTCCAGAAGAGGACAGCTTCTCGGCCACCCTGTTGAAAACCTTACCGCCGACCATCTGGAAGCCTAAACCATTATGGACAGGCAAGCAGATTGTATGTCGTTTCAGGCTATACAGCATAAGGCAACATCAGCTGACACTAAGCAGATATCCACAGTGCTGAAGAACATTACTCCTGAGAACATGGCTGGCATCAATCTAGATGCAAAAACGAAAGTTCCCGGCAAACTCTGGGGGTCAGATTCGAAGGAGGACAAAGTCGTGTTCATGGATGGCGAGTTGCTCTGTGGAGTCCTGGATAAAGCCGCCTTCGGAGCATCCGACTATGGTATCGTTCATTCAGTGTACGAATTATACGGCCCGACCGTTGCTGGTCGGCTTCTCGGAATCCTCAGTCGACTATTCACGAAGTTCCTTCAGCATCGTGCATTCACCTGTAGAATGGACGATCTCATGTTGACTCCACAAGGGGACACGCAGCGGCGAGAAATTATTGAGAAGGGAAAGGACCTGGGAACTGAGGGTGCAATCGAAAACTTCCCTTCGCTTAGCAACACGCCGAAGGAGGAGATCCCCGAAGCCCTGAAGTCGCTATTGCAGGATATTCTTCGCGACGATAACAAGATGGCTGGCTTAGATGTTACGGTGAAGAACAAGGTCAAGAAACTCACGGAAGCAATATCGGAGACTTGCCTTCCCAATCAACTCATGCGCAAATTCCCCCATAACAACATGCAGACCATGACCTTATCCGGCGCTAAAGGTAGTGCGGTTAATGCGCGACAGATCTCCTGTGCCCTCGGACAGCAAGAGCTTGAGGGCCGCCGTGTACCTGTAATGGTCAGTGGCAAGACCTTGCCCTCTTTCAAGGCATTCGAGACCAAGGCCATCGCGGGTGGTTATGTTGCAAGTCGTTTCTTGACCGGTGTCAAACCCCAGGAGTTCTATTTCCACTGTATGGCCGGTCGTGAAGGTCTCATCGACACTGCTGTAAAGACATCTCGGTCCGGATATCTCCAGCGCTGTCTTATCAAGCATTTAGAGGGTATCCGCGTGCACTACGACAACACTGTCCGTGGTAGTGATTCGTCGATTTATCAGTTCCATTACGGCGGTGATGCTCTTGACGTCACTAAACAGAAACATCTTCTCCAGTTTGACTTCGTTGCCCAGAACGAGGTCTCCTTCGTTAACATATTGCAACCCAAAACACTCAATTCAATGATCAGCGACGCAGCGAAGTACGCAAGGAAGGTTATCAAGAAGTCCCGATCTAAACGGGACAAATATGATCCTCCTCTGTCGTTGTACGAGCCAAATCGTCATTTGGGCGCTACGTCTGAACACTTTGCTGAAGCAATGGAAGCGTACATCCAACAGAATGAGCGGAAACTCCTTTCCAAGAAAGACGAGGAGGAGGAGCGGTGGCAAAGCAGGAAGGAACGGATAACAGCGACCCACTTCCGCCTTCTCATGCAAGCCAAATACATGCGCAGTCTCGTAGAACCGGGTGAGGCGGTCGGTCTATTGGCTTCCCAGGGGTGAGCATGGTATTTACCTAAAGATATTGTTACTAACGCAAATTGCATTATTTAGTATCGGCGAGCCCTCGACGCAAATGACTTTGAACACCTTCCATTTTGCAGGTAGGCGTGCCTGTATATCTCCGAAATAAGAAGGTTTCATTCATCTTTGACATTCTAGGACACGGTGCCGCAAATGTCACGCTCGGTATTCCTCGTCTTCGTGAAATTGTCATGACCGCATCTCAGAAGCCCAAAACCCCTTCAATGAGTATGCATGTTCGTGCTGGCACGTCCTCCGAAGATATCGAGAAGTTCTGTAAACGTGCCAGCAAGCTAACGTTGTCACAAGTCGTCGAAAGGGTTGCCGTCACAGAGAAACTGGTATCAAATGGTGATGCACGGAGACGGCTTTACACTATTGAAATCTTCCTCTTTCCTCGAGAAGAGTACGAGGCGGAGTATGATACTGATCCTATGGAGGTGCTAGCCTGCTTTGCAGTAAAATTCCCTCTTGTTCTGAAGAAGGAAATGACTGCGGAGATGAAAAGGCTAGACGCTGATATGAGAAATCAGATCTCACAGCTAGGCACAGGCAAGAAATCGAAGGGCAATGATGACCGTGAGGACTCGGAGGATGACGCTGAGGAGCCGAGAGCGACCAGGGGCGATGACGAGGCTAGCGAAGCCGGCGACGGAGATGCAGACGATGCCAAGCGTGCCAGACAGCGGAAGCAGCAAGCGAGCTACGAGTCCGATGACTCGGATAGTGATGAGGAGATGGCACCCTTCGAGGACGAAGAGTTAGAGGCTGAATATGCCGAGAAGATGGAGGTGGCTGAGAAAGAAAACAAGACGCAGAAGAAGACCAAGTCCCAAAGCCTCCAATCTCATGTCAAACGTGTGGCTAGTATGTTCCAAAAGAACTTCCAGCACGCAGATGGGTTTGAATTCGAAGACTCAAAATGCACTATTGTCCTCGACGTGAGTTGTTTTCTCTCCACGCTGGTATAGGTGCCCTTTCTCACAGCGTACGCCAGTTCTCTTCAGATATGCCAAAGCTTCTGTTGGTTGGCATCGTTGAACGTGTCTGCCGCGCCACTATTGTTCGCGAGATTCCTGGTATCACCGACTGCTTCCAAACGAAAGGGGACGACAAAAAAGGCGAAGGGCTTGTACAGCTTTCCACGAACGGCTCAAACTTCAGGGGATTGTGGGAGTTCTCGTCTGCTGATGAATCCATCATCGAAGAGGACGAAATTTACTCGAACGACATCTACGCGATCCTCAAGACATATGGTGTGGAAATGGCTAGGGCTGCTATATTGCGCGAGATGGGCGGAGTGTTCGGTGCCTATGGAATTCAAGTTGACAAGCGGCACCTAGAACTCATTGCAGATTATATGGTACGAGAATCCTGTCCATTCATTTCTCGATTGATCTGACGCGTTGTCCTCCAGACGTTTGAAGGAGGCTACAAGCCATTCAATCGGAAAGGAATTTCCACCAACCCCTCGCCACTCCTGAAGGCATCATATGAGACGACTGCCGGTTTCTTGTCCGACGCAACGCTGCATGGCGACTTCGATGATCTGACCACGCCATCTGGCAATATTGTTATTGGGCGACCAAATCATACCGGAACGGGGGCATTTGATGTCTTGATGCCCTTGGTACCCGTTCATTGATTGGTTCATAGAAAAGTATGATTATGTACTAATAATGTCTTGGGGAGCATGCATTTACTTTACTTATCTCAATGATGTACACCAATATTGAATATTCTTCTTGATCTCGCTCATGCTAAATGAGCTGGCGATTGATGCGTTGAGCACGCTGAAAGAAAAACACTCTCCGGTGAAGCGCAACATATCGGCTACATCAGCATCAGCATCAACATCAGCTGCTTTTATTTCGCTGAGTATTTGTTCTTGGTAGTTTCGTGCACTCCGTTAAGTATGCATTATGGCTCGGTACGTATGTATGTACTTTACTGAATCCGATGATTAACCACGCGCCGTGGCCCGTGGGCCACGGCTGCCACGGTCTGTCACAAATCATGTGGCACCTTGTGACTTACGGACCGTGTTTCGCACCGTGCTGTTCCTCAGACTACCACCAATAAGCTTGGAAAGTGGGTCTTGTTACTGCAAAGCCGACACTTTGTAACCATTCTCTATGAGATTCTTTGACCTTGCTCGGATCCTCTGTCTGTCTCGCCGCCTACCTCTAGGAACATCGACAATCTTCTTTTACGCTGGTTATTTGGAGATATCTACTAGTGGAACGCAAACCAGTCTCATTCTCTGTGATTCTAGAACAATGGCGATTGGGAACCTGCATCAGTTACACCGCGCACTAAATGCCAAAGACTTCATTGTTCGACCAGTCGAGCAATTTCTTTCTTGCAGGGTTACAATTGACAAGGCTTACCGTGGGAGTTTTAAAATATCAATCCTTTTTCTTCAACCGCCATCACTCGAAGTCCCTCGAAGTCCCCCAAGTTCGTCCCCACTTAATGACGACCATCGCTCGACCTCCTCTGCGCGATATTCCTTTATCAGAGGTTCCTGTGCCATCTGACGACGTGCCAAAGTCCAACAAACGCCCACTTTCGCCCGATGGACCCAGCATTTTCAGCCCGGCGAAGCGTCGGATTCTTTGCGAAGAAGGCATTCTTTCACCTACCAAGATGTTGAAGAGCCCTTTTCGCACCCGACCTCCCATAGCCCCGAGTTTCTCTGACCTGCAACCACCAGCACGGCCTGGGTCTGGAGCCACGAAACGCACCGTCAAAACAGGGGGTGGGCCTGCCACTACACTCGTGAATCTCGCCTCATCACCCGAGCTGGTCTCTAGGACGCCTCAAAAGTCATCTTCTGCTCATCATAATCGCACTCCCAACCCTGCCGAGGATGACTTCTTCGCGACCCCAGACCGACTGCCTTCAGCAACCAGGTCCTCAAATGATTTGCATACCGTTGACCGGGCGCTCCCTGCCTGCTCGGAACCCGATTCCATTCATTATCCCGGATTTCAAGTGCACCGAGATCCATTCACCGTGATTCTGGAGCCTGTCGACATCGAGCCTCTCTCAGCCAAAGCCACAAAGGAGAATTTTCCTCCAAAGAAAGCTTTGAAGAAACCTGTCATGGAGGCGGCTCGCGTTGATGGTAAGACTCTATTTCTTACACCAGAGTCTAAGAAGCGGGAAATGGAGAAGTTGATCAAGGCAAAATCAACGCCAGCCACCCCCAAGAAGGTGACAGGGAAGGGTCGGCTAGAACCATCCAGTCCTACTCCTCAACGACCCACGGTTATTCAAACTTGGGTTGGCACTCCCATATTGTCTGCGGAGGAGAGGCTTGCGAGGAAGCAACTGATGGTGGATGAAGTAGAAGACGGCGACGATGATGACGGACTAGAGCCCTAAACCACTCCTTCAATCATCAGAAACTTGCATCTCTTTCATTTCTTGACTTGTCAAACCACCGTCATTTAGAACCACCTTTTCTTCCCCTACTCTGTCACGATCGTCACGACTACGCCTACTTTCGTCAATTTCTTGGTACATATAAATACACCATACTATACGTGCATACATACCTTGATTTATCATTCCGACTACATTTATTGCTAACATAGTGTCTACCCGTGTGCACTACATACGGAGACAATTATCAGACTTTGACGCATCAAAAACGGAAACAGGTGGAAACGTGGCAGAATTTGCAGTCATTATTTCTAACCTATCAGTACGATACCTCTTCCAACCCCCAGACAGCCATGTATCACTTGCTTATCCTCTTTCTATGCACACTTTTGACCAACTCTCTGGCTCAATTTGGCTTCTTCGACAACATGTTTCGCCAACATCACCAGGAACAACAGCACCATTCGGGTGCCGCGCAATGGGCCTCTCATATAGACAGTGGTACGTGTCAATGCTTCTCTGGATCGATACTTGATATAACACAAGGGTCTCTCTTTAGTTTCTTGTTCGCAATACCTCTGCAAGACCTTGGAGTGTGTAAAAAGCCCTGCCCAATGCCCATGCCCAGACGTCGAGGACGTCAGATGTGTCATACCGGACTCTGAAGATTCTCATAGCGGAACTGTTATTTGTGTCCGAGGGAAAAATGAGTGCGAACAGGTGGAAAAACTCGCGAAAAAGACGTGGAAGTAGTGTCTTGTTCCTTGTAGACGGGTGAGTGCTTTCTCTTGGAAAAACTGGGCCGTCTAGCTCAACGAATTGAACAGATGCGGCCAGGCGGTCAGCATGTGTTCTATACCATCTGCTATTTCCTATGCTCTTTGTACATTATCAAGCAACTCGCGATATTATTATTCTGGGAGGTGTTGAAATTCGCTGGCTTTCCCATGATCTCTTGGACCCACTCACACGAGGAGCTCTATGGTATCGCACGGCAGCCCCCATGTATCGTCATTGGCTTCTATTGACTCTTTCCCCGCGTTATTGCCCGCGGCGTGGGCTTGGACCTCTATACGGTATAAAGAGCCTCCGACTCAAGACGATGAGCTTTCCATGCCAAAAATGTCTTTCAAAATGTCTACCAAAACCGCAGCATTTTTTCTCCTCCTTGCTACACGCACCATAGCACAAACTAATTCAAGCTCAGAGACATTAACCAATGTCACGCAGGCCTTCTCCGATGGTCGAGTCGTACCCGATGTCTTGGAGTCATTTAACCCCACAGTTTTGTTGGACGTGGTCTTTACCGATTCCTCGATGCAAACTGTGAATGTGACTCCTGGAGTCAACTTGACCATGCAACGTAAGTCCTAGTCGATCTTGCTGTGGTGCTTGCTTGATTGATATTGATATTTTGTTAACCAGAAACCGCCAACGAACCCCAATTCTTTTTAAAGCCACCGAATGGCATGCTTCAAACTGATAGCCAGTACGTCGTGGCTATCGTTGACCCTGATGCCCCAACACCCCAGAACACTTCAATTTCGCAATTCCGCCATTTCCTCGGAGGGCATTTTCAACTCAACGCGTCCACTTCCCTACTCACAAACATGAGTGCCGCCCTTTCTGATTTTGTCCCGCCGACACCGCCTGACGGGTCAGACCCTCACAGGTACGTCCTAGAAGATTGACGCAACGTATAGGCACTCACTAAATGAATTATGTACAGATATGTCGCGGTGGTCTACTCGCAGCCGCAGGGATTTGATGCCTCGGCAACTCCACTTGTCAACGCTTCGACACCAAGGACAAACTTTAATCTGAGTATGTTTGCACAATCCGTTGGACTGGGAAATCCCATTGCTGGGAATTTCTTCCTGACGGGACCCAGTAGTAATGGATCTGGATCTGGTGATGCCAGTCAAACAGGATCTGCAGGTTCAGCTACACCAACAAACGGGGCGTCATCCGTCGCTGCAGGGCGTGGAACCGTTGGACTTCTCATCTTCACCATTTTAGTTACTGAGTTCTATTAGAGTGACTGGTCTATCTCGATGTAGTTAAATAAGTGTAAAAATAGCAAAGTATAGGGGTTGATTGCGCTATCACAATACGAATGCGGAAGACACGACTGGTTTTCCTCTCCAGCGCTGTGTCGTGCGACAATGACTGTCAGTGAGAGTTGGCCGCTATTGTCACGTGTCAATTTACACAGCCACCCGTACTTGTTGGAGTCCTGTTCACTTCAAATCCTTGGAATTGGATCGAACCTTGTAATGGCTCTGGCAAGACCAACGGTTAGTTCTTTTGTGTGATGCATTTTGTAGCCTTACATCAACTGATACTTCTGCAGTCCAAACTACCAGCAGGGGCAAATCGTATACTATTTGTCAAGAATTTGAACTACCAGATTACGGGGGAGGACCTATACGACTTGTTCGGGCGGTATGGCAGCATTCGGCAGATACGGATAGGAAATGAAACAAAGACTAAGGGTACTGCCTTCGTTGTCTTTGATGATGTTATGGACGTGAGTGGCTAGCACTTCAGATTTTCGTTTACTGACTTTGATTAGGCGAAAAATGCTCTTGATCATTTAAACGGCTTCCATTTGCAAGAACGCTACATTGTCGTCCTATATCATATGCCTGCAAAACAAGATGCCGCGGCGGCGAAGGCTGACCTTGCTCGTCGAGAAGAAGAATTAGCACAGCTGAAGAAAAAGCACAATATCGGAGACCCATGACATTTCTTATTCGAGTTCCACGACGAAGATATGGCCGCGTTTGGGAGTCACTTTCATGTACGGTTGCATGCCCTTTATTACATGTTTGTCGTCTGTATTAATACATATCTGTTACACTGCCAATTTTCCACGAAGCAATCTCAGTCTTGCTGCGCCTCGGCACAAGTGGGGCATAGACCATCTATGTGAGGTGCTATTGGCAGTACATGGATATTAGCCAGGGCCATTTCGAGACGCAGGGGAAGGGACGCACAGTACTGTTGCGGGAACTGGCGACTACGAAGCCAGTGAGATGGGGTCTTTTAGTGGTCTCGTCACTCACTATTGCCAGCATGTTTGCGTGCATTGCGGGGGTCGACAATTTCGAGGATGAGCTGGGCTAAATTTGCAGCTGACTAAGTTGCATTTAATCTGCAGAAGTCAGCCTGAGTTTCTTTGCGCGGGTCGCGACATACTTCTTCCTCCGGCTACAGTGAATATACATTAGCTCGTAAGTCGGCGTAATTGTATGAATAGCACCAACCAAATTAACACCGTGACCACATCTATAGGGTTCATCAGCCTTCGGAGTTGGTATGCAACGAACTGAAGATCAAACCTTGTGTAGATATTTCTGACGCTGTCAAGTCGTGTCAACAGAACTTTCACGGATACAGACGAGAGACCCGCACCGGCGCCAGTAGCACATTGGAGTCGAACTGAGAAGATAACGACTCCAAGTGGTACTACAGACTCAGCATTTATACCTACGACTCTACATGGTCTGTTGACACGCTGATGGCTACCGGATTGCTACACGAGTTACACCTCGAAAGAATATTATTTTTCCGATCGCTGAACCGTTATGGCAGCTGGTCTCGAGATGAATCCGCCAAACGTGGACCGCAAATTAATTGCGTTGTAGACGCGCGCAGAATTGGGGATCAGATCACTCTTCGCATCGAGGAAAACTTCGACATAGGGGTTCAACGCGTTTGGCTATCGTGTTCAAGCTCCAGCCCAAAGGCTCAATCACAGCGGAGAACGAGGATATCCGAGCCGAACTGCCTCTACTTACCAACCGGGCTTTTCGTCACTCTTCTACAGGTAAAAAAGAATTTCCTGACTAAGTATTCACTAATAGCATGACATAGATCCGATGTGCAGATTGGCTTCAAATCCATGGACTATTGGAGAAACGAGAAGCCAACGAACTCTGTTATGACAGTTGCGCTTGTTGGCCTAGATTTGCTTGATATACTTAGTGACGCATGAAGACTACTAAATTGTGGCGCGACTCATTTTCTTCGCTTTTAGTTATGTTCTGATTCATTTCGTAGACTGCATCATCTATGAAATTCTGTCGTCTGTTTATTTCCAAATACAAGATATCTCGATGAACTACATGCTAGTATTCTACCTAGCTTGTGAGCACAATAGGCACTATCGAGTCTCTCAAAGGTCATCAGGACAACCCCCTGTCGTGATTTATTACTCGATGACAACTTATTCCACGGTGGCGTAGTTTTTTCGTGAACAAGACCGGCCCTGGCATAAGTTCCATGGGTTTTCCTGGCCAGTTCTTCGACTATTGTCCCATCCGATATCCGATAGTACCGTCATCGTCAGGGGAAGGCTGCTTTTGACACAGATAGCTCCGTCACCCGTGGCATCAAATGCTCCCAGAAATACACCAAAAGTCTTTGGGTTTGGATTGATGTGAGTGGTGTTCTGCCCTATGATCTTTCTTGAAATGCTATAGACTTCTTAAAGACGTCAGTGCTGATCCCAGGACGCCACAAACTATCTGTAATGTAAAGAAATCCAGAACAGTTCGCCTGAGCTTTTTCTCGCTCTTGACTCGCCCCTGCGCCTGCGGGGATCCGAAGCCCTCGGCTTTTTCGAAGAGATTCATCGATTATCGTCTCGACGAAAACCGGTTTCTTGGAAATACTGACCAGGTGATTGTGATGAATGCAACACGACCTTCGGGGAAAGGTGTAAAGGAACGTTTCCCCGAAACTGATAGATGAAGACCATGCTTGGCAAATTGCTTTGTGCTTCTGTGACTTCCCCGGAACGGTATGTCATCGATGTCTCGTGGCCTAGAGCATGGAAACTAAAAGTGTTTCACAAGTGGATAAGTTGACAGAGTGGGACCGTTTCAAAGCTGTTTGACGACTCGCCAAGATCATTAATTCTTCACCTGGGTTCATTTAGACCGGTCGTTGTAGTAGCATGCGCATCCTGCTTCCGTCAGGGCGACTGCCCAACGTACCATGTTCAACCATTTAGTTAGCTGCGAAATTTCGATTCTTGGCCTTCATCATTCCAACTACATACCCGTATACCCGTTGCTCACCCGTGTCTGTCATGGTATGGACACGCCGCAACTTATTGGCCGCATTTCGAGCACGCGAACACTGAAATTCTGCTTCTATCAAAATCCGGACTCTAAACGAGTAACTGCTTCAGACACACACTAGCCTGCAACTAGCCTTAGGTATACTTCGTTCGCACTGACACTGTCTAATGCTTATCAGCGCGGCTCAGAAGCCGAATCTACGTACTATGTGGCAAACCCCGGGTCTTTTTTTGCTGTTCCTTGAAAGGGTCAGAAATGAGGATGGCTGTCAGACCGCCGTGTCTTCGAAAACCTATGGTTTCGCACAACTCCGCCGGATATATCCATAGTTACGCTTGATTAGATGAACAGAGTTAGAACCTGTTAGAGCCATGTCCGAGTCGGAACACGGTACGAATTCTAGAGTTTTGTAGCAAGGGTTAGTATAATGACATAAACTGAAAGAGCACTGGGAATCTATATCTATCCATTCCAATCAAGCTTCCTATCGATTTGCAGGGTTCATAGCACGCGAAATTCATTAATACTGGGTCATTCCATGCCATTAGATATAAACTACACATCACAACCATGACGGTACGTAGGAATACCTTACACTCGAAAAAAAAAAGGGACAGAGTTTTTCGGAAGTAGAATCAAATGAGCTCGGCGGCGTTGACTGGCATTTCGTCCTAAGAAGGTAAAATAAGCGAATATGCGATAACACAGGCTTCAGGTACTCACAATCTGGGTGCTATAGAATTGTTCTACATAGCATGTTAGTACTCGTCTGTTGCGCGAATATCAACCAGCTCACCGATGTCACGAAGAATCCGAACATCGTCTACGGTAACAAACTTCAAGTGAAATCGTCAATGGGAGGCCACCAAAGCTAGCATAAATGAACTTACGTTAATTGCGACACCTTTGCGACCGAAACGACCGGAACGACCAATGCGGTGGATGTAGTTTTCACGATTGCTAGTAACGGATCAGTGTGATGAGCAAAGGTCAAATGAACGCAAGGCTTACGCCGGTAGATCGTAGTTAATAACCAAGGAGACTTGCTGCACATCAATACCACGGGCCCATACATCGGTCGTGATCAAGACACGCCTAAAGAGGTGAAGTTGGTCATTGTGATAAGCTAGCATATAGAGGACCACTTACGAAGTTCCGCCCCGGAACTCTGCCATAATGGCATCGCGTTCTTTCTGCACCATTTCCCCATGCATGGAAGAGACGGTGAAGTTGGATGCCCGCATCTTTTCCGTTAGCCAATCAACCTAATTCCATAACGATGTTTAGCTCGAGCACCTGGGGGGATAGAGAGTGGTGTACCTTTCGCCGCGTGTTGCAGAATATGACTGCTTGAGTGATTGTGAGGGTATCATACAAATCACAGAGAGTATCAAACTTCCAATCTTCCTTCTCGACAGCAACGAAGAATTGTTTGATCCCCTCAAGCGTCAATTCGTCACGCTTCACCAGAATACGGATAGGATCGGTCATGAACTTTGTTGTCATCTCCAGCACGTCATAAGGTAATGTTGCACTGAGAACAACAACTTGCGTTGCAGGAGGGAGATAACGATAGACGTCGTATATCTGGTCCTTGAAACCCTTGTTGAGTAACTCGTCGGCTTCGTCGAGGACCAGCATTTTGATGTTCCGTGTCCGGAGACTGCGTCTTCGTATCATGTCGAAAACACGACCTGGTGTTCCCGAGACGACATGCTGACCATACTCTAGCTTGCGGATGTCTTCTCCAATAGAAGTTCCGCCAATGCAGGCATGACACTGAACGTTCATGTAGTCACCCAACGCGAGCACTACGGACTGTATCTGGGTCGCGAGTTCTCTTGTGGGCGACAGAACAAGTGCCTGCGTTTCCCGCACGGTAACGTCGATTGATTGGAGGATAGAAATGGAGAATGTGGCTGTTTTACCGGTTCCGGATTGTGCTTGGGCAATGACATCGCGTCCTTGGGTTATGGGAAGGATAGCACGTTGTTGAATGGCAGAAGGCTTCTCAAAGTCTAGGGCATAGTCAAAAACTAGTTATAATAGAGTGAGAATGACGCACTGTAAGCGTAAATACCACGCAAGAGATCTGCCTTCAGGCCAAGGTCATCGAAAGTAGAAACGACGGAAACGGCTTCGGATGACTCGAATACAAGTTTCTTAAAAATAAAAACGGGTTAGAAATTTGCAGAGAGACGAGATATGAGCAGCATACTTCGTCTCCAGCATTGAGGCCGGACATTTTGCAGTTGTGGGTTGAGGTGGTTGAGAGCAAGCGGAGTTGGAATCTCGTGACTTTTCCCATCTTTTCCAGTCAGCGTGACACAAAGTCTAATACTTAGCTTCACCTCAACCACTAGTATGGACTCAATCATCGAAGTCCAGCGCCAGACTCACGAAGAAATAGAACGCTTCGAACGCGCTCTCTACACTCTTCTCTCCAGGAATTTCGTTTCCCATGAACTCAAGCTTCAGAACGAGCACAAGGCTTCCCAAATACTCGACCGGATTTCCACTCGGACGGTGGCCTTGAAGAACTTGTACGAGGATGAAGATGCCCGGAAAGCCGAGATAGAATCTCTTTCTTCACCGGGTCAGCAAGGCGACTTGACAGAATTCTATTCGCGGTTGGTGAAAATCCAGGAGCACCACGCCAAATATCCTGACTCTGTGGCAGGAGGCCCCGACCTTGAAATAGAAGCTCTCCTAGTAGAGCCTAATCAAGAGGGATTTGAGGAGTACGAAGAAGACCGTGCGTTCCAACTTTCTTCCAAAATTCACTTACTGACTCATCAAGCAGCCATTTCCCTTCTCTTTTCCGGAGAGGAGGCATACGGAAAATACCTCGACTTATACGCTCACCATGTTGCCTACACCAACTTGAAGAATATTGGGAAGAGACCAGGATACCTCCAATATCTTGATCTTCTCATAGCCTCACAAGCCGGCCCTATACATCAGGACCTCCCCAAGGAAGCGCGATTCACAAAAGATTTTGAAACGTTAGTATACTTTTGACTGCATGGATATCATGTTCACATGTGCTTCATACAGGTACATCCGGGGTTTACATGCTTACCTATTGTCATTCGTCAAAAGGACACAGCCATTGCTTGACGTTGAGACACTTCAGAATGAGGCTAAGGTGGAGTTTGAGAAACAATGGGAAGCAGGGGAATTCAAGGACTGGGAGGATGGTTCTGATAAGAAGTCACAGGGTGACTCTTCGGCCGGAATATGGTGTTCAGCTTGTATGGAGAAGCCCGTTTTAACCGGAATTTCGTTTATCAGCTCACTCAGTATTCTCTAGGCCAGAAGCACTATAGCAAGCAAACCGTCTTTGACGCACATCTGACATCTAAGAAGCATATAAAAGCGGCTGAAAAGCAAGCAGCGGGGGATGCAACGCCAAGCAACCCTAATGGTCCTACTCCACCTCCAGCGCCGTCGCAAGCTTCTAATACTAAAAACCGACTTCATGAATCGGCACTATACACTTACTTGTCGACAAATCTTCTTATTACACTTCTTCCCATCTTAAACGACACCAAGTCTAACGTCGAAAGAAAGTTCTCGCTAACGGCGCGGGAGCGGGAGCAAGAGCTCATGGAACAGTCTAAACCTCAATCGGCGCCGGCTGTGACTACCGCCAATGGTGACGAAGCCGAGGAAGAAGAGGAGGAAGAGAGGATCTATAACCCTCTCAAATTGCCTCTTGGATGGGACGGAAAGCCTATCCCATATTGGTTATACAAGCTGCATGGTCTGGGTGTGGAATACAGATGTGAGATATGTTCGGACCACGTTTACATGGGAAGGTGAGTGTTCACAAACAAGGTTCGTCGCTACGGAATGACTCACTCGGCGATGAATAGGAAAAACTTTGACCGTCACTTCCAGGTAATGCTGATCTTGTACTGTGCTTATACCTACCCCTATTCATACCGTCTCCGCAGGAATCCCGTCATGCGTTCGGTATGCGGGCATTAGGACTTCCGAACACAAAGCACTTCCACGAAATAACACGTATCGAGGATGCACTTGCCCGTGAGTATGCTTATAGAAATGATTGTCCTCATCTGATTATTATATACAGTCGCCGAAAAACTGAAGCAAGAGGGTCGACACGAAGTTTTCGAGCAGGAGACGATGGAAGAGCTTGAAGATGACGAAGGCAATGTTTACAATCGCAAAACCTATGAGGATCTCAAGAAGCAGGGGCTCATTTGAGAGCTATTCACGAAAGTCGACAAACCACGTCCTGTCTTTTTCTCTCTTGTATTCTACCGACGTGGAGATGACGGGGGTATTATGCGGTTTCTAACGATATTCGTATCTCAATGCGTTGGGAAAACGTGTATAAAGCTATACAACATCTGTCATGTCTGTAGTTCTAGGCCTAGGGGGCACTGGTGGCGGCACATTAGGCACTATTGCCGCTTGGAGGGACTGCACATGCGTGAAAAGTTCCTCATCAGAAGAGGTAGGTGAAGAGGAAAGGGGCGATTCCGTCGGTGAATCGAAAGGATTTGAGTGGTGGTGCCGTGCCGAAGAGTTGAAGTGAGGAATAGCCACTACTCCCTTGGGGTTGCCTGCCGGAAGATATTCTTGCTAAGTACTAGACCGGCGTTTGCAGAGATAAGAGGTTGCACGTACTCTGACTATCCCACCACGCAATATCATCAGTGCTGGGAGGTGGCACTAATAAGGCAGTAAAGTAAGGATACACCTCCGAAGAATCAGAAGTGTGCTTACGTTCGCAATACTCTGGCGGCAGAGACAATAATGCAAGCTTATCGTCTAGTTTCTCGCCTGGTGCAGTCGTCATAACACTATTAAGGAGTAGCCGCGATAATGTTGCACGCTTTGCTTTATCAATGATGCGGATACTCGCTCTGAAGATGGCGTAGACTTTGCTCAAATTAGTTCACTAGAGTTGCAAAGCGATCGGCATGGACATCGCTCACCTGGTCGATGATCTGACCCTCTCAGCTCCGCTCGTGAATAGGCCGTTAAATCGAGGGATCGCCCACGATATAAAATTCGATCTGAAGATCAGTCAGGTTAAGTATCAGAAAAGCGTGAAGAGTAAGCCAAACCCGTCCACGCCGGTATTCGCATCTTCTCGCTTGTATCATAGTTGTCTGTCCCGACATCGTAGCGGTACGTTGGTCGGAACAATATTGGTCCTTCTTCATACTCTTCAAATGCAATCCCAGCATCCATCACTTGCTTCAGCTACCAAAAAAGCGCTCAAAGGAAGGTCATCTCTTGTGATCACAGGACCAACCTGATCAGCAGCAATGAGCCCATCCAGGTCGCCTTTAGCAGCTAAAGACCTGACTGTGTCGTTGTCGAGGTTGATGCGGTAATTGGTATCTGCTAACCACACTACATTTCTAGAAACCGGGAAGAAGCGGACATGAATGCTTCGTTCCGGACTAGTCACTGAAGACTCACTCACTCATGGCTTGCTATCGTCTTTCCTTTGAGGAAATGAAGACCATTTGTGATCGTTCGATAATCTGCGTTCCTTTCTTCAACGTTAGCATGTCCGGCAGCAAGGTGTGCTGTTAGGAAACAAAAATTAGTGTCGTGGTAGTCTAATCTTATTCCAACGGCGCCCTTGTTCCCGGACATGCCTCGGAGACCAGTCTACGAGCTCTGAATCAGCGAGGAAGTCTTTAGGAGATGTTGGGCGAACCTTCCGAGTAGTGGCCTCGACGTTCCTGATGACTGGGGCTAGTTCGGCTTTCACAAAGATCATTAGCGCAGTCCCAACTAACTTTGGCGGAGAATTAGAATGAGGTATATACCTTCCAGAAACGACGAGCTCACCTGCTCGCTTCTAAGTAGAACAAAGTCGGACTTTTTATTCGGCCGCCTATCCAATGTATCTAGGATCTTCGCCTCCCACATACGCCTAGGTAGTATCAGCACCAGGTTAATATCAGAAAAACCCTGGCATTACCGTCTATCAGGATCCGCTTGTACAATCTGCTGCGCAGTCAAAGGAACGATCTCCTGGAATCCCAACACAAACATGTCAGGGCTGACGATCGGTCAGATTCCGATGCACAGACAAAAGCGACGCGCGTACTCGTTGATCACTAAGGTATTGATTAGCAAAGGAAGTACCTCACTCGGCAAGACACTCACTTTCTCTATTGAAAAGCCATGGCAGTAATGATTCAGACGATGGAAGCTGTAAATACAATGAGACTGCGGGAAACAGATAGCCTCGTAGCGAACACACCCTGCCATTCAGATTCCATGTGCCTGTGAATATAATGCAAGGCTTCGTTGAGGAGTACTCGTGCACGCTGAAGCTTCCCCGTTGAGTAACAAAAAAGCTGTAGAGCGAAAGTGTTCTGACCGTTGCTCTAGAGCCGCACGTACAGAGTCATGGATAGGATCGAAGATCGTGACTTGTCGTTGAGAGCTCATATTCCCCTAGACCCAAATAAAATGAGCACGGTGTACTTGTGATACACATTGAGGCTCACCAGGAACATATCAATCGCAATTTGCTTGCCTTTATCCTGGAAATTATTGATATACGCTCTAGAAACGCTCTTCGTGGCATCAGCCAAAACACCTAGAAACAATAACATCGGTGATTTGATTCCTCGGATGTCAGGCATCACCCACCAGCCAAAGTCCGTTTTCCGCTTCTAGTAAAGCTGGTATTTAAAGCACCTGTGCCAGCATAAATCCGGGATAAGGCATCCCCGTTCTCGGCCCAAAGTTCGCGGTGGTTTGTCCAAAGAGTATGAAGATGTATCCATTCGCGATGAACCAAAAGTAGGTATTGTTCTAGGGTATTGCGTGAAAGAATATCTTGCACGAAATTGGTACGATCCAGACTGTCAGGATTGATATCTAAGACAAAGGAGTTCATCATTGGCAATAACCTTACCAGTCCAAGCAGTTGGTACGAAAAACACCCCTCTGCTCCGTCACAATCTCATCTGAGGACGAATCGCAGAGGGTGTAGCCAAACCGCTCGATATCATCAGTTATAGGCTCCATACGTCTGGGTGTGCCCATGAGTCAGTGGCGGGACCGGAAGCGGCATCTGGAGCCCACCTAAGTTCTCTGACAACACTGTCGTGTCCACCAATTCTCACTTGATTGTGGAAATCAAAGTGCGTAATGTTTAAGTTATCTGTAATACCACCACGGGCAATTTGAAGGTGGCGATCGTAAGCACTTGTCAAGATTGCTTCGTTTTCTTTGGAACCCAGGAGATTTATGGCGTGAACAGCGCCGTACTCTTCGGTCAACTGGGCAAAATGCCGTTCGAAAGCAGGCTGAGAAGCGTGCGGTCGCGTAATTTGAATGCGTTGACCAAATGTTTGAATCCCTTGTTGTTCCCAAAATACTGTGGTGGTGCAGATAGAATGAACAAGTGATTGCATTGAAGGTGAGGATACATACAAGGAACGCTGCCTCGAACTTGTACATAACTAACACAGTGTTGATCAGTACTAAACACTGTTTCAGTCTGACGATAATTTAGAAGCGTATTCGTGAACAGGAGCATAAAAACAAACCTCGACAAAGTTCGCACAATTACCATCGTCATCAACCCCTCGAGTATTGAAACGAGTACCTGCTCGCTTCCAGCCCAGACGGGAGAGCAAGGCAAGAGTGGCATTTATTGGTTTGCCATTGGTTGGAGGCGCCGGAAGTGCCATGCTGAAAACCCCTACGTAGCCTTGAATGGCTAATATCTGTCCGTCGTGAATTATGCATACTTGAGCGAGGGAACGACCATACACATACAATGAATTGACATTGATCCAACTCTTCGCGTTCGTGGGGATCTAATCTCTCTCGAAAATCCAGTAGGCACCTAACAATATACTCGTTCCAAACAAATCTTTCGTCGAAAGTCCCAAGATCATGATTCGTTCTCCTGTTTCCCGATATGCGTCGAGATAGCCGTGAAGAAAGATCCCACCGCGAGTCAACCGCATAGTAGAAGCTGCCGGAAGAAAGGATCTTGGTTAGTGGGGTACAGGGGTGCTCATAAGGCTGTGCGGGCACAGTCTGCGTGTAGTTGTCTCGCATGACGGATTCCAGGGCTTCAGCGTTAGCCATCGAATCAGAACCAATCGATAAATCGTCCCATGTGGAGGAAGTGAGGCTGTAGAAGGAAACCTCAAGTATCCGAGCAACTGATTCTGGTATTCCGCTGGAAGGCCTTGTATTCCCTATATCTGAGGAGCTGGTGACCAGGGCCAGAAAAATTTCTGG
Source organism: Paramarasmius palmivorus (assembly GCA_037176845.1). NCBI lineage: Eukaryota > Fungi > Basidiomycota > Agaricomycetes > Agaricales > Marasmiaceae > Paramarasmius > Paramarasmius palmivorus. The sequence goes on along the minus strand of JAYKXP010000003.1, from coordinate 871,359 downwards.
GTAGGTAGAAAGCCTTAGACATGGATGATAGATCCAGAGGGTTTCCACGCACCATTATCGACGGATATTAGCCCCAGGCAACCTTTTATGGCCCTGCTCGTTAACCGCACTGTGCCCGTCAGATCGACCTCGTTCCTAGGCAAGAATTCGACCACAGCTTGATGAGATTTATGTTCATCGGATCGGAAAACAAGGGCTCTGTTAGGACGACCAAGACGGTCGTCTTCAGGGCTTGTGACAAGATACAGGACCCGGGGAGAATTCCCTAGGTGAAGGTGCATGACAGTGAACGACGGCAAGCGCGTCTTGCCGCCTTTTAACCATTCTGGGCGCTTTGACTCAACTTTGAGTCTCTTTCCCGGGCTTCTCTCACACTGCCATCTTGCACGCCTTGCACCAGGTTTTTTTCTAGCTACTTTCAAGGACACAATATCACGTCTTCAATACAGAAATTTGGGATGCCTCATATCACCGCATAGAGAGGAGCAGCCATAGAAGTTCCACCTGCAGTGTGATGTACAGTATATGAATCAGGGTCGATTTCTTTTTCATGATGGAGCGCCCGAACGGCCTCGGGTGTAATACAAGCACAAGCAGTAAGTATAGGTCCAAAGACTCTCTTTATTGTGGTCTAACTGAAGAATTGCAGTTCTGAACTGGACGACCTTACCAGTACGAGCGCATAATATTAATAAACCGCTCCAACCCCGCCATATCCACCTATGCGCAGGGCCGTCATCACAGGGGCGCTAGTTTGATAACCATCAGAATACGTTGTGGGCGAGTTTCAGTCGAAACCACCCGTACATATGACTAATTCCTGTGCAACTGTCACCACACACGGCGCGGACCGTCGTGGACAGCCCCAAGACTCCTTGCAAGCCAATCTATACGCCTAACTCTTGCCATCTTCCAGTATGGCCAATCCCTACGACTTTCAAATAACGGACACCTCACCGACAATCATCTACCACCCAACCCGCGAGGGCGAAGATTTAGGCTCATCATGGAAATCCTTTTATTCGAATAGTCCAGACAGCTCCTACGATTCCACCCATCAAAATTCGAACCTAGCATCGGGGACATCACTTCACAGTACGACCATGCAGGGTGCCAGTTTTGAGATCAGTTTTATGGGGACTGCAATTCAGGTGTACGGTTCGGGGACTGCGGGGGCGTATACCACCAAAATGGACAGCAAAGGCGCGGTAGATGGGAACCCAAGCAATGGAATGCTTGCTAGCTACACCGACCTCGAATACAAGGCCCACACGTTGTCCTTGAATGTAACGCAATCCCAGTCCCTGAATGTTACCTTTGCGAGGTTGACTGTGGGTGTTGGCGACAAAGGGTACAGTTCAACTGCGTCATAGAGTGCAAAGCAGCCTATTGACCTCTCATCCACCTAGCGCAACTGTAAAGGAGACAAGGGTCGACGCGGTGAAGGTCAACAGTGATGGTTCATCCTACCTAAACAACGACTACCTTTACACCACCGGTCAGGGTACCTTCAATACCTTCCACGATGCTTCAAATTATCCCCGAGTGGACACAAATAATGCGGGTTCTACTATAAACTTCCGGGGGACGGGCATGTAAGCGTCCTGTTGAAACTTGACAATCACCTACTCATTGACAACGCAGGTCGGCCGTCTTTGTGTATGGAACGATAAATTATGATCACGGCACATATTCTGTTACTTTAAGCCCATCGGCGGGTGTCTCTGGCAGCACGCGCACTTTTAATGCAACGTCAAAATGGTTCGCTTATGACCAATTGATTTACTGGGAATCTGGTCTAGATCGCTCCCAGACATATACGATAGCGCTGACGAATCTGGACGAGGGGATGTACGTTGATATACATGAAGTCAGATGGCTGGAAGGTGTCCCTGGAACGTGAGCGAACTTCCAAACTATAGGGAATATCAAACTGACAACTCGGCATTGGTAGAAACTCCCAGAACAATGGTTTGAGTACAGCTGTCATTGCTGGAATAGCTGTGAGTACTAGAAACCAAATCACTACCACACTAGTTCACCAAAGTACAGGTCGGGGCCATAATTGGTGCAGTCGGCATAGCGTCTCTATTATTCTTTTTCTGGCGGCGACGGTGAGATCTGTGTAAAATGGTGCCAGTCCATAAGCTTACAGATGGGCATACAGGAAAAATCAGGATGATTACGATGGTCCAACACCCGCGACTTACAGTGGCCAAGCCCACGCAATGCAAAAATACCCTGCTCGTAAGCTCAGCTTTCCTTCTCATTTTACAATAAGCTGACCTAGAGCAAGATTCTCAACCCCTTCTAGGGGCTTACATTGAGCCATTTGTACTACCGCCGACCACGACACGGCCATACTCGGACAATACCACCACCACCAGTGGTACTGGTCGTCATTCAAAGCTCCAGTCACTCAGTTCATCCGTTAGCTCCAGCCATGCACCACATCCTTCCGATTCTTCGGCGTTCCAGCCTTATGCGGGATATGGACATCCTTACTCGACGCCTTGGGGAGAACAAGCTGCCTCGTCATCCCAACTGTCGCAACCAATGTCAGGGTCTGGCTCAGGGTCTGGGTCACATAGCGCTGGACGCCCACCTTCATCATCAGGAAAAGGTCTCCCAGAACCGCCTCGTGGTGCGAGGGTAGTCCGACAAGAATTAGACGCTGGCCCTGTTCCGATACAGGACGATCATCTCCAGGAGGAAGTTCTACCTCCAGGTTACAACCCTGCGTGGTCTTCAGGTCGTTCATAACCACCTTCATGTCAGTCTGCATAATTTATTGTCATTTACATATTTCAGTCACTGTACTGTAGCTCACATAGTCATTCTTTTACCTTGCACGGACAACAATAACCGGACATTGGGGAAGGTTTTATATATGCTGGCATTACACTTGCCTACTTCTGTATATCCATCTTGGGCCGTTCGTATACCTTAACATATTCAGGTCTAAATCACAGATGAACTCCTGATTGATTTATGTATGTTACACGTCCAGATGACAAAATCCAGATGCATGATTACGAGTCCTTTTTAGAGCCACTTCCCGAGATGCTACTCGAGCTAGACACCTTTCTCAATCCCAACCCGATTCCGGAGCTGTCAGTGCTTGATAGGCGTGAGGTGCTCGACCTCATTGGTGGCGGGGTTCCCAATCGAAAGTTTGAACCATTTGGGATGTCGTAGCTCGCTTGGCGCGAGATGGGTGAGCGCGGAGGTGTTGAAGGGACCCGGGAATGTCCTGCCAAAGATGGTGTAGTGAGATGGTAGGGCTTGGGAACAGGTGACTGAGAAGGAACAATGATGCCTTCAGAAGATCGTGAACGAGACGGTATGAATGAAAGGATGGACCGAAACAGGGAGACGCGTTGTCGAGGAAACTGCGTCGTGGTCGCAGATGGCGAATCGGGGTTCGCTGTAAGAATAACTGGTGAGACGATCGACCATAAAAGAAGGAGGAATGCGCACATATCGCAGTAGGCAGAGCATTGTCGTTCGCGCTCAGACTCAAGAACAGAAAAAGCGGTGCCAACCACACACATATTCCGAAAAAGGTTGCAATCTCCGTGAACGAGGGCGCAGGTGTGTAGCGGTCACCCCTGTACCTCTGGTGTCGTGCACCTTGCGTGAGTTGTGCGAAATAGAAGAACCACATAAAGTGGTCAACTATGACCAATAAACACGATGCAATAAATGACCATGAGGAAAGTGATATGAGTGGCCATGTGCTGGAGAAGTTTTGGAGATAGACCAGATGACATGTTATGGAGAATATCGTCTGCAGAAATGGCAAGGAATCTGTCAAGTAGAATATAACATGTAGCCCAATAACAGCCTAAATTCTGCAAGTCAAGGACTGGTTTGTACTGGGTGACGACCATGACACGTACGTATATCCCCCGCTGTCCGACTACTTTGGCAAGTCTTGAATGCTCTTCTATGAGTTCAGATATATATAAGAGCCCGCTCGCTGTTCGTATGCCATGAGTGTTCCATAGTTTCATCGCAGAGCTAGTTCTTCACCTAATGACAGAGTGATGAAAGCAAAGATTACGAGGATCGCGACATAGCTGAGAGGCATATTAGAGTCATTTTTAGGGATATGCAAAGCACTAGAAGCATACCTGACATAGTAAAGCATGCCCATCGCAGGAGAACAAGAAACATGTAACACCTAGGTCGTGTAAAAAGAGCGCAAGAGCTTCGAGCGCCTAATGACCACTGCCTCTCGGACTCGGTGCCACGGCACACCTTTCCCAGTTTGGTAATCGCACCTTTAACCCTCTCTTCCACCTACTTGCCGCAGTTCGCCCTTTCTCCTCTGTATTATGAGCAATCTAGAGAGTAAGCCTAAAGGTTCAGCCATAAATGTTACTAAAATTTCCATTAGAAACCCTTTTCCAGCTCAAGGTAGCTCATTCAACCATTCAATCACGTCCAGAACTGACATCATAATTCAAGTTCACCGCAAAGACTCTCAACAGGCAAGCCAAAAAAGCTCAGAAGGATGAGAATACAGAGAAAGCACGTCTGAAGAAGGTTTGACTTCTTTCTACCTGTCCTTGTCGATGCTTAACTATTGCTCTTTCAAAACAGGCCCTTCAACAAGGCAACAACGAAGGCGCACGTATATACGCTTCGAATGCCATTCGAAAGAAGAGCGAAGCCCTCAATCTTCTTCGGCTGTCAAGTCGGATAGATGCTGTTGCGAGTCGTGTGGAGACCGCCGTTACGATGAGACAAGTGACCGGCAACATGACTTCTGTGGTTCGAGGGATGGATAAGGCCATGGAATCGATGAATCTTGAAAGAGTGCGTCTACACTTCACTGTGCTCCTAGACATAGCTAACAGGCAACGTAGATATCTCTAGTCATGGATAAATTTGAAACCCAGTTCACCGACTTGGACGTACAAACTGGTTACATGGAAGATGCCATGTCATCTACGACTGCTGTATCTACACCGCAGGATCAAATCGATCAGCTCATGCGACAGACAGCAGAGGAAGCCAACATTGAATTGCAGCACGATCTGGCAGCGAAGGATCTGGAGGTCGTCGCGGATTTGGCGCCGAAAGAGAAACTGGGAGAAGAAGACGATAAGTTGGCCGAGAGATTACGGGCATTGAGACCTGCAACATAGTTGGATTCCATCTCATCCTGTTTTTGTCATTTACACTATATAGTATATCATCTGGTTGTAACATTAAATCTGTCATGGAATACCTACTAAGTACTATACGTGAAGCTCGAACGATACATGAAGACAAATGACGATGACCCAATAGAACCATAGCAAAACATTAAAGGGAGATGGCGTTGAAAGGACATGGAAAGCATTGCGACGTAGCCAAGTATCATGGAAAAACGAAGTGAGTAACCTAAACCAGATCATGAAGGGGTACTACAAATAGGCGTCAGCTGTAAGATGGATGTGCACGATGTGAGAATATTTAACAATGTAAATAGGATGAAGATTTTCTAGGAGATGGTATGTGGCGCAACGAGGTCGAATGGTAACAAGAACAAGGTATACGAGCGGAGGTAAGGAGGGACAAACATAACGATGGACCGATAGGGCGAAGAGCGAAACTTTAAGAGAGGAAGCTCAGGCATTGTGCAGAATGACGCGAATAAGCCTGCTCAGCAAGGCTTGCTGCTCTTCATGTCCGAGGTTGGAGGCTTTCCCTAATAACCTTTCCGCCCGTGCAATGATGCCATTTGGTCCATCAAAGGGTATCTCATGCGCGTCAAACTGATGGACATCTAGACGAAAAAAGAATCAGTTATCCGAAGGTACACCGGAGCCTGGGCCACTCACAATGTTTGAACGCGACGAAAGCATCTTCGTCCAAAACCTTCTTAAACACTTCTGCAACTTCCTGACCAACTCTAGTTCGCTCGTCTTCCTCCTCGTGTCGAGCTAGTCCTCGTCGTGAAGAAGCACTACTAGTCTTTCCGCTAGCAAAAGCTCCAGTGGGGAGTAATGTCTCCTCTCTCACTTTCGAAGGCGCCCAGGACAGCCCCAATCCCAGATCGAGCGAGCGACCGCGTGCCGCTGAGCGAGTAGATGGCGTACCAGAAGGTAACGGAGGCTCGGCTTGGGAGACTTTACTTCGCGTGGACATTGATCGAAGTAAACCTCCTTCCTTCCCATGCCCAATTCTCCAAGCATCCCTTTCTGTATGCAGCTCGCCCCCTGCAGTGCTAGCGCTAGTGTGGCTGTTTGTAGGTGAAGGCACCGCAGGCTCAAATGAAAATGGTCCATGGGCAAGTCCCACTAGTCGCGTCACGCCGACACCCAAGGTACGTTTGCCTGCACTTTTTCCAAGGCTGGAGGAATGTCCCTTTCCCGTCGGTGATCGATGGCTCGTATCCTCTGAATGTAGAGGTACTGTTTTGGATGGAGGGGTTCTTTGTCGCGGACGCTTGTGTGCATCGAATGTGACTGTTGGGGTGCCATTCGCTGTTTTCTTCCGGTCGGAATCAGGAGTGTATACCTTGCTTTTGGCTGTGGCCGAGCCAACGCTGCCCAAGCTCTCGCCACTTTGATTATGTCTGCTACCAGAGTTGCCACTGATACTCCGGGACATCATGCCACCTGTATTCCAGGTAGGTTTTTCGAAATCAAATGAACCGTGTTTCGTCGCTCGGATGTTAACCTGCTTCCCGGTTCTTGTTCCCAGACTTGGCTTGGCTCTAGAGCCAGCGCGAGAGTCCGACGCGTCACTACCACGACGTTTGGGGGTAGTAGCGTTGCCTTGGTTGCTCTCCCTGGCTTTTCCTTTCGTGCTATCGCCTATAGATGATTCCCGCTCTTTCTCCTCGTCGACAATGAGAAGTGGTCTGTGCCGATATGAAGAATCCATTGATTCATTCCTATGGGACATCCTCGGCGGCGTAGTGGCGGATCGGTTCGGGGTTGGCGGGGTATGGGCAATTCTCGGAATGGTCCCAAGTATAGCATGGCCATTGCTGCCGTTTCTGTTTCCATCACTGGTCTCCTTCAATGCGGCATTTTTAGTGGGTTGCGGTGCGTAGACGTGCACGCCTCTATGGTGATGCCCATCCGTAGATGCTCGTTTATGCTTCGTTGGACCAGATATAGAATCCGTGGACGATGGCGGAGTCGACAGCGATGCTGTGGATGACCTTCGCGGTTTGGAGATGCCAGTACCGGACACGTTCGGCCTGGACCGGGAAGAGTTGGGATGCGAGAATAATTTAGCAAAGTGGTCGAATCTGGAACTAGAAGAAGTAGCAGACGACACAGACGAAGTCAACGGATCATTAGGGACCGGTGACGGGCTGTGAGGCCGCGACGAAGAAGCCGGGTCGGGGGATTGCGTGCGTGGGACGTCATGAGAAGGAGCGTGTGGATGGGGAGGAACTGGAGGTATGTCTGTCGACGGAATGGCGGTATTGGAGCGACCAGGACTGGTTCCCCTCGAGCTGCTTATTGATGACTTTCGTGACGGTATACCGAAAATGTTGCGAAGCTTCTTCCTGGTGCCTGACGACTGTTTGGGTGTCGCTGGTCGTGATACCACAGCGGGAAGATGAGTATTCTCCTGCGAAGGCCCAGCTGCCGAAGATGATGCTTCCTCTGGCACAGCAGGAGAGACAATATGTCTTTTAGCTTTTGGGGTAGAAGGAGTTATGGTGGTGTTGGTGGCTGTGGTGGTCGAAGACAGAGGTCGAGAAGGTAATATGGTAGACGGTTTTGAACTTGATCTTTTAGACGAACGACCGCGACTCGACCAGCTTGAATCCCTCGAATGTGGGAGCTTGGGGTCAAAATCACAAGCTAACTCGGATGGTGCTGTTGTGACTGGGTCATGGCTAGTGTTTGAGGAATTCTTTGTCCGGGAGCGCGAGCGAGAACGAGTAAGGAACCTGTAGAACTGAAAAGAAAGGTGCATTAAGACATGAAAGAGTAGAGATGCACGTGTAACACACTCTATTCGTAGGTCGGTCGTCATCCTGGGAAGAGTTGTACATGGCGGTGTGGGTGATATCGGCATAGTCTGACAACACAGGATTGACAGACTGATCAGGCTAGAACGAGATTAGAATAAGAAAAAAAGACAGAAAAAGATAGATGAAGGATAAAGAGATACTGAAGAGATAAGTCAAGAACTTGCCTGGAGCTGAGCTGACCGGGAAAGTAGGAAGAGCTGCAACGAGGTAAACACGTGGCTGATATTCCATGGTCCACAATGCCCTCACCTGCAAACTGAGCCTTCGTGATTCCTTTTTATCTCTGCAACTCCCAGCATCAAACTTGATATCAGTGTCTCCTTCGCTCGTGCTATTTGGCGTATCCAGACTAGACTGATTGATCGAGGATGGCGCTAGAGATGACAGACTCGTCGAATAATCCAGGCTGGGAAGATCATGATGTGTGGACGACATTCTCTACCTGCACCAATAACGCTTGCAAGTCGTCGTTGGTCGTCGCAGTCATTCAGATCGAAGAAAACCTTGGTTCAACTCTCTTCTCGCGCGGCAATTCCCGAAATGAACAGGAGTTTGGCCGTTGACGTCTACGGCTTTGACAACCGACGCAGTTACGGTGACACGACACTGGTTCTTATACCAAATTCTTGTACAGATATCTACGGCTTAAGGTTCTTCAATACATCGGGCACCATATCCTGAACCTGCTTCCACGATTCCCTCGTAGAAATCTCGTTCCACCATCTTCATATACATGTCAGTCAGCTTTCACTTGTTCTTGTGACCACCGAAACTCGCACATACCTAGCAACATTAGGTCCTTTGGTGCTCAAAATATTGCTTCCTGCCTGCGTAACCCAGGCCCCATAGGGGAGATGGAATAGATCTGCCAGGGTGAGTTCCTTGATCTACAGTCAGAACTATTGCCAATTGATGATTTCTCCACACGCACATCCCCAGCCAAATACCTGTGTTTCCCCAGAATAGCCTCGTATCCATCTAGCTTCTCCGAGAGTCCAGCAATCGCAACATCGAAATCAGCTTGGTTGAACGGGATTCCCAGCAGGCTAAATCGTGTTAGAGTCGATATCGTGGACCATGGTGGCCATTTGTAGTGGACTAGCACCTACATATCAATCAACATGTGTCCTGCCTTGATTGCACTTGGTTCAAATTCTGTCGTTTCGATCGAAACTGCTTGCTCAAATAGTGCTGTAGCTCGAACGTCGCTAGTCGACGGAGAAAGCTTCATCCCGTAGCCATCATATACAGTTTCCAAGTACCGACAAATCGCCCGAGATTCGAACAGGATAAAACCGTCGTCGTCCTTTCTTGCAATAAGTCCTCGACGTTGAGCTTGGAGCAAAAGAAACATACGATATACGGGACTTTTCCGAATGGGTGTTTCTCCTTGTAAGCCACCGTCTTGTGCTCCGCCACGTCAGGAAATAGATTGACTTCAATGAACTCGTAAGGAATCTTCTTCTCGATGAGAACAACTTCCACCCTTGGACTGGCTGTCGTCAAACGAGATCCGTACAGTTTGAGGACCATCTCGAGAGATAGAATGGGTTGAGTCTGCTTCCTTCTCGCTCGCTCCTTTATACACTTAATCTTAGGGACACTATTTGGCACCTTTCATTCTAACGTGCTAGCGGTCACAGATTAACCGGACTGGTAAGGTATTTTTAGTCATGCCTGTCCAGCATCTGTGTCTTGTGCGGAGGAGAATAAGCGTTGTTGTACCCTTGGTATCTTGCCACTTGCCAACTTGCAAGAGTCCAACTTCGTCCAATCGAGAGCTTCCAATACCTTGGCGCCTTTGTAACACGGAAATGCCTATCAACTGCTCCTTTGATGCCGTGAGTGTTTGTCATGAACGAGCTCGTTGAACGCTCACTAATCTTCTTACTCAGATTCTTAGTTACCCTCTTATTCATCGCCTTACTCGTGTTCACAGGGAGCACATTGATATTCATCTATGTCATAGGTATAAAACTGGGCGCGCAGATAGCTGCAGGAGTAGGATGGTCACCAGGGTACATCGTACAGGAGACAGGAAATCCAATTCATTCTAGGCGGAGGAGAACAAGCATTGGAGTAATTTGGGAACCATGACACCTACTTACCGTATTCCAAGTTCGCTAGTTCAGGGTCTCCATTGCAACCCTATATGTATACTATAACGCGTCAACGATAGTCGGCCCTCTTTCCAGGCTCCACCGCTCATCTTTTCGGCTCTCTGCACCAAGTACTTACGACGTTTCCGTCATGCTGGGACCACGACATGGAGACCACGAAGATCAAAGTCCACTTTTCACTTAAGATCGAGCTTCGCGTCATAGTCACCATTAAAGTCAGCACCACCCTTATTTGAACCTCAAGTATTCGTATCATCATTTAGCAGTCCGCGTACATAAAAATCCGAGATAAGGCGAGCTTGCGAGGCTTATCGGAGGATGAGATAGCCACGTGGTAGGATGGACGCAACTTGTCACGACTCAGCGGTCTGCTGCAGTCGCGTCTTTCGCCGTCTGCGTCCATCTCCACGTCCTCCTCTCGCCCTCTCGCGCTCTTTTTCGTTCTTTCCAGCTCTTTCTTCGTCACAGTGATCCTCGATTCTCTTCGCACCATCATCATGCCGAATTTCCCCAGGAGCCCGTCGTTGGAAGCGCCAGATCGTGCAAGGCGAACCCACACTAGCGAGGCTGTCATTGAAACTCTCAAGTCACTCGACATCATCGACAAGATTAGGGTCAACCAGGAGATAGAAAAGAGAAATCGTGATAGAAAGCTCAAGAAGATCCAACACAGTATAGACCCATCAAAACCTGCACCTTCACCCACTGCCTCGGAAGTCACCATTACCACCATAGAAATGGACGAGATTCGGACGTCAAAAACCCTATGGGATCAGGTCAAGGGTTTGTTGTCCATGAAATGGGTCAAATGGGCAGAGAAGAGGAACGAAGACGACGCAGCAGCAGAGGCCGCGAAGCCCAAGGCAGCGCCCATATACGCTCGTGAAGCTTGCCTAGTCAAGCGGAAAAGGGGAGAGGCCACGACGGTGAGATTCGTCCGAGACTTGGCTATTGCATACAACCACTACTCACTTCCCCTTGCCTTCTTCACGAACCGAATGCTCGAATGGTTCTGCACCAACGAGAGCTCGCTACCAAGGACTCGTCCACCTCAGCAAGACGGGTCGAAGATCACGATCATGGACGTCGAGAAGATTACAGCCGACAGGAGGATCGTGACTGAGAAACTCGAGGGCTTATCCCTTGAATCTTTCAGGGAGGCAGCGAGCAACTTCGTCAACTTCCTCAAGGTACTACAGGCCCCGGAACCCATCATCATCTCCTACACCTCGCATTTCAACTTTTTCCTGGACCAGGATGACAGGGAGCAGCTCTATGCTTTCTGGAAGCCCTTGGAGCTGCGCCTCAGGCAAGAGATGCAATCCAGGGTGCAAGACTTCGACCACGACATGTACTGGGACGAATACGTACGGTGTCGGGATCGGGCGGAGCAGGAGACCACTATGGCTGACCTGCGGACACAAATCTTACAGGAAGTTCGCAGGGAGGTTGGTGCACTGAACAGTGCTAGTGGTGGCGGTCGCGTTACCAGTGACTCGTCTCGCTCGTCAAGAGCACACCAACCGTACCAGAATGACCGCTCCTTTCAAGGAGGCAGCAAGAAGGATACCTCGTCGTCTTGCTGCCTTGCTTGTGGACAACGAGGTCACCGCAGTTCCCAGCACTCTTCGGAACACCCGCGACCGCATTGGGTCAACGTTCGGCACAGAAACATCTTCCACCCAACCAGCAGGAAGCAGGTGTGCATTGGATACAACATCCATGGCACAAGGCTGGGCGAAGGAAAGTGTGTGGACTGTATGCGAGAGCACGTCTGCTCATTCTGCGGATCCACTTCCCACTTTGCCTTTGAGTGGAAATGCAAGTCCAAGCCACCCGGCGATTGAAGCTTTTCTTGATACTGCTTCTCCTCCACATCTATCTTACCACAATTTCGCTAATACTGTCCATTCTCGCCCATGCCTCCATTCCTCACTACCACAACATAATGACATCTTCGAACGTATTGTTTCACCTTACGACGTCGACGCTTTCGAAAACATGCTCAACGAACACCACCTCGACTCTGAATACCCACTCCTAGTCAACAACCTTCGTCGAGGCTTCCCTCTGGGTGCCATGCCTCAGCTACAACACACAACCATTATTCCAAATCATATCACTGCCCAACATCATCCAGAGGTCATTGAGGCCTACATAAACGACGAACTTGCTGCAGGCCGTTTTAGCGGTCCTTTCTCTCAAGACGAAATGGAATCCATCATGCGTGGACCTTTCATGTCATCACCATTCATTGTGTCGGAACACGATCAAGGGCCTGACCTACCACCCAAGTTCCGGGTGTGCAGGCATCTCTCCAAGGAGGCGAAATCCCACCCGTCGGTGAATTCCTTCATTGAGAAGGAAAAATTCCCGACCCGCTTCGATACTGCCGCACGTGTAGCCGAAGTGGTGAGTTTATCTCTCGTATACCACCTGGGTTCTCCTAGAGACCCTGATATACCTGTGAACGCTGCGTCGTTCTTTTATACCTTGTGAACGCCGCGTCGTTCGTTTATACCTTGTGAACGCCGTGTCGTTCGATATACCCCTGTGAACGCCGTGTCGTTCGATATACCCCTGTGAACGCCGTGCCGTTCGATATACCCCTGTGAACGCCGTGCCGTTCGATATACCCTGTGAACACTATGTTGTTCGATATACCAGATATACCTTGGGAACGCTATGTCGTTCGATATACCTGATATGCCATATACCCGAAGACAGATCTGAAGGATTGTCTGATGCACCTGATATACCTATGTCATTTATACCTTCACTACACCACTCAATTTACCTCGAGGCTGACTATCTTTGCCACTCAGATTGCCCTCGCTCCTCCAGGTACCAAGGCCTGCTCTCTTGATATTGCCAAATTCCATCGTACATGCCCAGTCCTACCCGACCACAAACCATGGCTCGTTGTACAGGGGCAGCCGGGTCAATTCTACGTTGACCACTGTTTTCCATTTGGAGCCGCCTCAGCGAGCAGTAATGCAGGTATGATTGCCAACGCTGTAGTCGACATCTGGGCCGCGATGGATGTGAAGCCAGTCCTCAAGTATGAGGATGACTTCTGGGCGCTCCTCTTTCCTAATTGGCATGACCTCGGAGATACCACCCCCATCTATCGCTATGACAGGGCAGAGATGCTCCGCTGCATTCGATGTCTTCGCGTACCTTGGCATGCCTCAGATGACAAAGGCGATGAAGATTTTATCTTCGTCTCTGTTTTCACAGGCCTTCTGTGGGACATTCCCAAGAAGCGGGTATCGCTACCTGAGAAGAAGCGAATCAAATATTATAATCGCACTCGATCGTTTCGGGACACCTTCGAGGGCTCACCATGCCAACTACAGGTCATCGAGAAACTGCATGGCACACTCTGCTACTGTGCCTTTGTCTATGAACTCGGCCGTACACATCTTGCCTCCCTTTCCAACTTCCAAGCAGCATTCCATGGTAGCTCATACCTCAAGCTACACCCCCCAGCTAACGTCATGCGAGACATAGAATGGTGGCTCAGCGCACTCTCGGATCCATCATTTTACCGACAACTCTACCCTAGAGCTCCACTCACAGACCTGGAAATCTACGTCGATGCATCAACAGAGTGGGGTATCGGCATCATGATTGGTTGTCAATGGGCAGCATTTCGGCTTCACCCAAACTGGAAGACTCCAGCAACCATCGAGGCCGGTGCGGCTCACGGTCGTGACATCTGCTGGCTTGAGACGCTAGCTATTGAACTGCTGGCGTATTTTCTTGTGGGCTGGCATAAGAACGTTCGCCTCCTAGTTCACTCGGACAACCAGGGTACCATAGGCGCTGTCGCAAAGTCACGGAGCCCTAACCGCTGGATCAACTCCTCTCTTCGTCGTCTATATTCTATCCTCAACCCACTCTTCATTGCACTTGATCTCACCTATGTTGAATCTGAGAAGAATCGGGCAGACCCTATATCGCGCGGGATACTGGGGTCTCCTGATGACAAGCTTCTCCTCTCCTTTGAGCTCCCAGAAGAGCTCCACAATGTTTTATCTTATGTTTAGAGGTCTCCGCCTGAGTGCATCAGCAGGTGCTGATGCCCAGGGCTCAGGAGAACCGCGCACTCCAAACCAGCCTTCACCACCCAGAATCCAGTCACGAGGCCTATTCACAGGTCTTTGTACAACTCGCTCATATTCATTTCCTGACAACTCTCGTAAAGCATCCCACTATCCTATCACTGCGGTTAATCATGATTCTCGGCCTCGTGCCCCCAAAAAGGGCAACGAAATCACTCATAATTTATATCGACCCCATGTTCTAGCTAAGGAACGTCTCCACAGTTGGTCCACTCCATATTCGAGGGCCCGAAAGGATGATGACAAGAAGACATGGTCCTCAGACATCATATCTCTAGCAGAAAAGGCCATTCATGGTGCTATCACAGATACTTCCAAGACAACTTATGCTGCTGGTTTGCTTCGTTTCAATCAATTCTGCGACCAACACAGGATCCCCGAGGAGAAGCGTATGCCAGTCGATCGACTCCTTCTCGCAGCTTTTGTTGGTAACCATGCCGGCGGCGTCAGCGGTCTAACAGTTAAAGGCTGGCTCTCAGGGTTACGGGCTTGGCACCTGCTGAATGGTGCATACTGGTGTGGGGATGACCCATGGATCAAATGGGCACGAGTAACTGCAAACAAGGAAGGTACTCAACATCGTATGCCACTCCGAGCCCCGGTCTCACGGATACACCTGAAAACACTCAAAGACGGACTTGACCACCGAAAGCCAAAACACGCAGCTGTGTATGCATGTGCATGCTGTACTACATACGCCTGCCGACGCCTTGGGGAGACAACTGTTCCATCAGCAGCAAAGTTCGACCCCAAGTATCATGTCACACTCTCAACAACCTTTGGATTCCGTCAGCTAAAGGATGGTTTCGTCTCATGCAACCTACATCTTCCCTGGACCAAGAGTACCAAGGAGAAAGGTGCCACCATGACGTTCACGTCTCGACCACATGACGAAGATGGTGTCTGTCCAGTCGGCGCCTTCAGGAATCATCTGCATCTAAACTCGAGTGTTCCCAGCCATTTTCCCCTTTTCTCCTACATTGACGATGATGGCAAACCAGCAGTCCTTACAAAGAAGGAATTCCTTGACATCTGTTACGACATTTGGAAGACAGCGGGCCTCTATCATGTTCAAGGACATAGCTTCCGCATTGGTGGAGCAGTTGAACTCCTTCTTGCAGGCGTTCCAGCAGAAGTTGTAGCTGCAACTGGAAGCTGGACGTCATTGGCTTTCCTTCTCTACTGGCGCCGCGTTGAAGAAATCGTCCCTCTTTCCACAGCAAAAGCTTACAACAAGCAGCACCTCGACAAAATCTCAGCAGCCTTAGAAGAATATCGCATCAAGAACAACGTCTCCAAGACTCTACTAGACTTTGCCGCATCAGGCCTAGAGTCAGGTTTACTCAACGACATCGATTAATCATTGTAACTGTTCACCTCCTTATACTTATCCTTAAATATCGCACCACTGTCACCTGTACCCCTAGCAGCATCCTCTCCACTGTACCGTCTTCTTGTAGCATCTGTAGCATTTACGCCTGTACCCTCACCTGCAATAACACACTTTTTGATGCCACTGCAATGAGTGATCTATCTATCTATTTGTTTGTCAAAACGGAGAATAGTGCAGGACAACGAGTCAGCACCCGGAAGTATTACCAGCGGCTAGGCAGACATATGTTTTCTCTTCTAAAAAATTGTCAGCTTCTTCCCAAAGTCCCAAGATAGGCGGCAATTACACTGCCAACTTCGGAGCCTGAGGCCCGAGAAGGCGAGTGGTCACTCGCCTCGCACCCACTTCTGGGGGTAGTCCAGTCACTCCACCTTTCAGCTTCAGTCCCTGGACGTAACGCGTCTGCTCGGTCGGGATGTCCCAGACACCTCAGCTGAAAGATTCCAGAACTGGACACGCATTATGGGCGGGTGGCCAGCCTCCGGCAAAACATATAATACTTAGACATTCATAGGTATATACTGAGACAAGTATATACCTATTCACTTTCACTCTCCATACTGAACGCAGCTATCTCATTCCGAGATAAGGCGAGCTTGCGAGGCTTATCGGAGGATGAGATAGCCACGTGGTAGGATGGACGCAACTTGTCACGACTCAGCGGTCTGCTGCAGTCGCGTCTTTCGCCGTCTGCGTCCATCTCCACGTCCTCCTCTCGCCCTCTCGCGCTCTTTTTCGCCCACCCACCACATCCCTTTCAACGTTGAGCCCTAACAGAGGACTCGAACGTTCAGGTTTTGGTCAGGACTTGGAGACACGGCATTTGTTTTCCCACCACACCCAGCCCGTGCCCTCCCGGCCAGCCTCCGGCAAAACATATAATACTTAGACATTCATAGGTATATACTGAGACAAGTATATACCTATTCACTTTCACTCTCCATACTGAACGCAGCTATCTCATCATGGTCAGAAGAAATGTGGCGCATGAATGGCACGTGATAAACGTCGGTCTCAAACCACCTGATCGCCGTCAAATGAATGGTACCGATTCTGCTCAATATAAAATTAAAAAATGAAGCACCTTACTGGTAAATGGGATGAGCGCACCTCTTGGTATGTTTTCGCAGGCATCGCGTCTACGGTCTTCATAGTCTCGATCCTGACCATCGGATGCTCCTAATGAAATATGCAATCGTCAGTGATGACCGCAGCGAGGGAAGACTAATCCACATACCGCCACTTGAGAGCTTGACTTTCCGTTGCCTAATTTGAAGAGGCTACCACCACCGGATCCAAGTGTACTTGTGTTGCCGGTTCGTGAGGTGAGACGAGATGGCGTCGAGTTGTAGTCCGAGACACTTTCCCCACGAACATATTGCCGGGCATTCAAATTCGCCAGTAACGTGTTCACGTAAATGTTGCACAGAGGGATCTCTGCGACCAGGAACTGAATCCCACCGGGGAAAGCGCCGACCTGATGGATACAAAGCATGAATATTAAAGGTTAATGCATCACAGTTGGGAGGGAACCGACCAGGGATATCTCTACAACTGCGACGGCAGCAGTCCAGAACCCGGTATTAGCAGCAAGGAAGATCAAGCGGGAGATCATTCGTCGGGTGCTAAGCATCGTAAGTTTTGGGAATCAGTTTAATTTCTTGACATGGTAACTTACGCTCGGTACTCCGGCATCCCGTCCTTCAGGACGAGAAGAATCATTCCGCACGCCAGGATTACATCCTCACCGGCAGTGACGGAGCGCAAGGCCATGACGACCGACTGATGGAACGGTTCAATTGAACATACGGAGACTATTCATGCATGAAACAGGTTCGTACCGTTGCCCAGTGTGCGGCGATTTGGCTGTTCGAGGTTCCCTGCGAAACGCTGCGCGATGACAAATTAGTTTCACTTGTATGTTGAGAAAGTCGATAACTCACATGATAATATTATAGGCTGGTGTCAGGATTCAAGTTATTAGTACTCCCGAACAAAGAAAGCCGGATGGAATAGTAAACTAACGAATGACCACGACTGCGAGGAAATTCATGAGCTTCAACGGTTCCCGGAGAACACGTCAAACTTACCAATCTGGAACAATGACATGATGAACTATATGGGGAAAAGAAACCTGAGAACCATGAAGATCCATGACATTCGAAGTCATACCATGGGAATCGCGAAGAACCAGTTCTTGTGGCTGACTATTGTATGAATGGGTATTCAGCCGCCGACGTGAAACTTCCACGACAAATCACATACATATCCAAAGCCTGTGAATAAAGAATAATTGCACGCAGAACGCGACCATTTGCTAGGAAGGTTGTGAGGGACTGACGCGTCTGGTGGTCGTTCTTACTTACTGCAATCCAAGAATGATGCTGGATTCACGAGCATCAGAAAACAATTAAGGCAAAATGAAAAGGGTCCAAGTCACCGTAATGGTTCTGAGATTGTACTGTAAATCGCGAAGACGACACGTGAAGAAAAGACATACGGTTGAATACTTCCGACTTCGACAATGCTACCGTACTTCTTGATCAAAGCGGGCCACACTGCAAAAAGGCTGAGAAAAATATCTGGTCTGGTACATTATGCAGATACTCACCACCCGCCATAACCAAGCATTGGTTAACAGAGTCGACGATCCTGTTCACCTGTGAGCAGATACGTTGATGTGCTGCCGACCAATAGCCTTACCAGACAAACGCAACCTATGAATCGTCGATAAATTGAGCCAGAAAAGATCTCTGCTGCACTTACAAAAAGTTTGCGTCTAGTGGAGTCTATATCCCAATATCTACGCATATCCAAGTGAGTATCGCTGCAGTTTTCGGAAAATTGTCTGACCTAGAGAAATAGATGAATCTAGGGCGGAGCATCAGCAGTGTAGTTGTATTAGTATAATTACTAGCTTACGCTTGAAGAGAGGATACACCGTACAAAATACAGCTCAAAAAGATGCCAATGAGGAAACATCCGTAGCTGTCTCCAAGGTCCACAATGATTGGATTGTCAGTTTGGGATTCAGCCATCCTCTAAAAAGTAAAGGGGAAGAGAAGTCGCGGGTCCACGGGGTGTCGACAGAAGGATACTGGAGGTCTGAGTTTGTGAACGAGGATATATGAAGTCTCGAGCCACACCATCAGATGGTAGTGAGAATGATGATCATCTGTGTGGAAAATCTGTCTCGAACAGAGGTATAGCCTACATATTCAAATGATGATGGGAGTCAGATCCAGATACATGAGAAACACGGCTCGTGCGGTTTAGGTGGACTAGTGTACCCGCGCAGCGACCACCTTTACCAAAAACCACGGGTGCCACAATCAGTCATACGGATCCCATGCCAGATACGATGGTATCGCATGTGCTTGTTGCCCAACGATGGTAGAAGGCTTCGCGAAGGAAAATCTTCGATTCGCAAGGCGTATGAACCTTGAGCTTCTGTGGCTCAGAGTCCGAGCCTCCGATCCCAGTAGGTCTTTTCTCGGAGAATAATAATTGCCAGCATGTCACGAATTTGGTTGTAGAACATAATGCCGCCCATCTGTCGTCCACCTGACAACATTTCGCGCTAGTAGTATCGAGGTCTGCCTCTGTCATTGGTATATGATTGAAAGGAGTATGTCGGGAGCACTTTATGACAGCCCATGGATGAGCGCAGAAGCAAGTTGATCCGAGTGGAGTGGGCGGACAAGGACAAACTACTACGGGAGCACTGCCGACATGATCGAGGATCTATAGGTTGAATGAAGCATTGATTCCTTGATTTTGTGGGCCATGCAAGTTATGATTAGAAGCAGCTGTATCATCGGAAATATGTTGTATGAATCAAAAGTCCTAGGACTGTGTAAGTTGCATCAATCTTCTGGTAATTGCAACTCACCTGAAGAAACTCGTCACGGTGAACTACTACATTTGGATACATCGTCTGTCTCCACACCTCTGCGCCTCACGATTATTGTCGCCCTGCACGTAGTGAGCGTACATAGAGGAAGAAAACCTTGATGGGTGTGACGGTGCGCTGAACGTTGTTGACGTTGAGGGTACGCGTCCGTCACCGAGTCGGACCGGGGTCTCGGAGATCCGGCCGACTTCTCCGAGGAAATCTCGATTCATCCGAACATCAAGTTATATGCGTCCTTCAGGACGACCACTCAAAGTGACTCTCTGATCGTTCATGTAGGTCTCCACTGACACGAGTCTCCCTCCAACTGACACGATTGATTTTCCCATTCATCAGTCATGATGAAAACGCTCACAAAGCGAAACAGTACTTCCACTTGCTAACATGGGTTTTAGTTACTTGGCTCGATTCACTTTGACACCTCTCTCTTAAAACCACTAGCCCCACAGATTTTGGTTCAAACTTCCGAGGGTCCAGTCATCCCGATACAACCACGAAGAGCTCCTGTTTACATGAGCTATCGTTCCCAGCGCGTGCGTATAATTCTACATCTCGGCGGATACTAACCTGTATCCCTTACTAAAGTGCTACCAGGATCTCTAAGGCTAATAATAAATTCAATCATTCCCTACTTGATAGATTTAAAAAACGATGGCTGGTTAAAAATAGGTGGTTACAACAACAATCCAACACCGGGCGGTTGTGATACAATAAGACTTCATAGTACACAAGTGGGCATTCGAAGCTTAAATTTTGAAGTCTGAAATTAAACGGCCTGATCACCATCAAAAGACCGCTGAGGTCGAAGCTCAGTCTACAGACGAATGAGGGTGATGGACTCCACATACCTCTTGAGACTTTTTCCCAGCATCTGAGGCCGCCATGGCCTCGATTTTGACCATTGGGCTTTCCTGATATCCAATCAGCCTTAGAGAATGTCGCAAAGCGATATCAGACGTACTATCTGCTGGGAACCTGATTTTGCACTACCCAGTCTCCCTAAATAGATATTGCTACCCCCAGACGTATTATTCCCGCTGCCGGTGCGTGCAGTGAGGCGAGACGGTGTCGAGTTGTATTCCGTGAAATCATCGCCGCGGACGTATTCACGAGCGTTGAGGTTTGCGAGAAGAGTGTTAACATAGATATTACAGAGTGGGATCTCAACGACCAAGAATTGGATTCCAGAAGGGAACGAAGCGACCTGGCAACCGAGTTTGTGAGCAAAGTTGTGCGCCGTAGTGAGTAAGGACAAATTCACCAGAGAGATCTCTACAATTGCGACCGCAGCAGACCAAAAACCAGTGTTTGCGGTGAGGAAAATCAATCGAGACATCATTCGACGGGTGCTGGCAGAGTGGTTAGGAAGACTATTTACTATAACGCATAGCAGCAATATACCTTCGATACTCTGGCATTCCGTCCTTTAACACTAAGAGAATCATTCCACAAGCTAGAATCACGTCTTCACCGGCGGTAACGGAGCGAAGAGCCATCACGACGGACTGAATTAACCATTTGGTCAGCCTGTTGGGATATCTAATGAAGGAATAGACACTTACTGTTGCCCAATGCGCAGCGATCTGGCTGTTCGATTGTCCCTGTGAGACGCTGTGGCAACAAATCAATACCCGATTCATAGTACAAAAAGACAAAGACTTGCATGATGATATTGTAGGCTAGCAATCGCAGAATATATTTCAGACCCGTCGCAACGATAGAGTGAAAGTGACCCACGTATAACAACAACTGTAAGATGTTTCAGCCTTTGATGGATATTACAACAACAGTGATTCGACATACCTATTTGGAATAAAGACATAATGAACTAGTAGAAGGGAAGGTGAGTATCTGTAATTGAGGTGGGGTAATGTAATTACCATCGGTACAGCGAAGAACCAATTTCGATGACTGACTGTTGAATGTGATTAGAGCCATACCAAATACCATCTAATAGTGCGCTTACATATCCATAGTCTGTAGATGAAGAAGAGCTGCACACAGAATGCTACCAGTTGCTATAAACGGACTTCGTAAGCATTCTAGTCCCCTTTATTGTTGCGCAACGCTTACAGAGACCCAGGCATGATGCTTTGGAGATCAAATTGTCAAGGAGATTGAGCTACCAATTGACTGGTGGACTAACCGTTATCGCCCTATAATTCTGATGCTCAGTAGCCAACGCACATTAGCACCCGGAAAACGTACGGTTGAATGGTCCCGACTTCCATGAGACTGCCGTATCTATGGATCAAAGCGGGCCATACTGGATGAGTAAGTCAGCAACGCGTTTGAATTGCCGATGAGAAAGTAAGAACTACGGACCACTCTGCATCACTAAACACTGATTCGCAGTGTCCACAAGCCTATTTCAGACTGAATTCAAAGCCT
The DNA here is from genome assembly GCA_037176845.1 of Paramarasmius palmivorus. Lineage (NCBI taxonomy): Eukaryota > Fungi > Basidiomycota > Agaricomycetes > Agaricales > Marasmiaceae > Paramarasmius > Paramarasmius palmivorus. The sequence goes on along the minus strand of JAYKXP010000003.1, from coordinate 849,422 downwards.
GCATGCACAAAGATGGTCACAGGACGTACCATACAAACGCCACCTAACCGACCAATGCATGTTCGGTGAGCACGGAGCCTGATTGAAAATGGTGCGCAATCGGCGTTACTTACAAAGGCCTTCCTTTTTACAGAATCCGTATCCCAATACCTGCAAACGAGTTCAGAGCCAAATTCTACATCCATGAACTTCTATCTGACCGAGAGAAGTAGATAAACCTGTGTTGGAGCAATCAGAATCATCCCGGAGTGATGTTGTGAGAACCTACGTACGCTTGGAGCGAGGAAGCGCCATACAGGACACAACTCAAAAAGATACCGATGAGCAGACATCCATAGCTGTCTTTGAGATCCACGATGAGTGGATTATCTTGAATCTCTGTGGCCATGTTGGAGGAGTAAGGTGAAGTTAGTGTACCGTAACTGGGGTTTTGAAAGACTAGCGTATTGTACATACATATATGAGTTGTGTCAGGGGACCCGAACAATCATTCTTCAGACCCCCGAGGCCCAGTTCTGGTAAGTTTGTCCAGGGGCGGTGTAAAAAAAACCTTTGAAGGGTATAGCCTCATAGCTCTTGATCTATATGAGTCTTCTCGGGTTACAGATTGAGAGGTCGCGTTTGTGATAGTGATTCAGTTGAATGCAATTGAGGGCCGCATGGCGATAATACTTACTTACCCGGACTCATCGACATCGCTGATTGAGGTTAACAGATGGGTGTGAGGTCGTGAGAAAACTCGGTTCATGGAAGTGATGGACCAGCCCGACCGCGCTCTCGGTCCGTCCGCTGAACGATTAACATCACTGACACTTGTTCTATACCACACTATCTTGCCGTTGCCGCTTCTCTCTGGGAGACGAATCACCCTCAATTCAGTTTCTATTCTCATCAGAATCAAGATATTGCGGCGTCAGTACCTTCTCACAATGCTCGTCGCAAAGTTGGAGCATCCATCATCACTGGAACGATATAACTGAATACTGGTTCCTCTCATTCGAGCCCCAAACCCGAGCTTGTCAAGGATGCTGAAATTTTTACGAACGGCCGCCACATGTTTTGTTGCCCTTTTCTGTTCGCAAACCCTCGCTATCCTCAATCGGACATGTGCACCTCCTTCCGGCTTTCCCCCGAGTGCTGACGAGATACATTCCTTCATTTCGAGGCCATTGGATATCATCATCATTGGTGAGATCACTCGCTTCGATTTTTCTGCTACTGACAGATTTGTAGGTGGTGGAACCGCAGGTTTAGCATTAGCAACTAGGTCAATATACGCTTCGAATTCTGCTCTCATCAACTTAGCTCGAGACTTCCAGACTTACCGAAGATGATACCGTGAATGTTGGTGTACTAGAAGCCGGAGCGTTTCACCTGAATGACCCTATTGTCGATGTTCCCCGTGAGTGTCTTGCACCGCGTACCCTGATGTTACTCAGCGATCTTGCATTCAGAATCTTTTCGTCTCGGTCAGGCCAATCCGGATTATGACTGGGACTTTGTTTATGAAGTGAATGATGGTTCTACTCCACGAAATCTGTCGGTTCCAAGGTTCGTATTCTCTTGTCCATTCCCATCGTGGATGTTGACTTACCTCTCAGAGGGAAAATGCTTGGTGGTTCTAGCGGATTAAACGGCATGGGATACAACCGTGCTTCTCGCGAGGAGTATGACTCCTGGTCCGCGTTCGACTCTGCTGACTCCTGGAACTGGGACACTCTTTTGCCATTCTTCAAGAAATCTGAAACCTACGCGCTATATCCAGGAAATCCATACCCCGGTATTACACCGGAGCAAGCGTTGGACACACTTGAAGAGTTACCGAATATTAGTGGTTTTGAAGGGCCTCTACAGGTATACTACATTTTGTTCGTTTCTCCTTAATGCTCAAGATATACTAGGTTTCTCATTCTTTGTGGTATCCCGAGGTCCTTCCCAACATTGTTCGAGCATTCAACACGATGGGCGTTCAGACTAATCCCAAGCCCGTAAGTCTCCCCTGTCATCCTCGCATACATAAAATTGTAGGTCTTACGCGTTTGTTAGCAAGGAGGCTCTAACGTCGGCGTGTCCAATACTTTGCAATCTATCGATGCAAGGACGGGCACCAGATCATATGCTGCAGTTGCCTATTATTGCGCGAATGCAGCCAAAAGGTCGAACCTTCACATTTTACTCGGCGCGCAAGTAAGTTTGAGATAGAGTTTCGTTCTCTATGGTTTCCCACTGCTTCTCAGGTCACGAAAATCAATTTCTCGGACAACCCTGATAGTACCAATGTGAAAGCATCCGGAGTCGAATTCGTAGTCCAGTCTACACCATATACAGTGAATGCCACGCGCGAGGTCGTGTTATCTGCTGGTACGATACAGACACCTCAATTACTCGAATTGTCAGGTGTGTCATGTACTGTATTTTCATATTGTGTGCGTACACTCATGCGCTTGGATCAAGGTATTGGCAATGCTTCTCTTTTACAAAAGTTCGGAATACCAGTGATCGTCGACCTGCCATCTGTCGGAGAGAATCTACAGGTGGTCTACCTTTTACTCAACACGGCTCCAATCTAACGGACAACGCCAGGAGCACGTATTTCCGGGTATACAGTGGCAACTGAAACCGGGCTATCTCACCTTCGGTGGGTGCTGAATTGTTAAGCAATGACTTGAGTCTAATCACCCCATTCAGATGAACTCCGTAACAATGCGACATTTGCTGCAGAGCAACAAGCAATCTAGTATGTTGTGGCTACAAGTATTCGTCCATTAGCAAGTCATGATTTCTTTTTAGCAACACCTCAGGCACTGGACCCTACTCTTCATGGGACAGCACAACGGCTTTCCTTCGTATACAAGATCTAGTCAATGAAGAACGATTTGCACAACTTCTAGAAATCTTTGATCGCGATTCACAAAACCCAAGACCTTCGACACTAGAAGAGATTCAATATAGGATACAACGTTCCTGGATTACGGAGGGCAAGGTTGCTATTTCAGAGGTAGCAGCTTCAGCGCAGGGGTGGATCAACCCAGTACAAGGTGAAAGTTACGTCTTCGTATTGGCCGGCTTAGAGGTGCGTGATGTTTGACCTGTTTTCGGCTTTGCAGACTCACGGTATATTTCAGCATCCAATGAGCCGCGGAAGTGTGGCAAGTCCTTTGCTTCATTTCCCGCGACGATATCTCACTCTATCTTTCGTGTGCAGCATATCACAAGTCCTGATCCATTCAATCATCCACGCGTGGACTTTGCTTTTCTACAGAAGGAATTTGGTAGGTTTGCATTGAATAATCTAGGCGGATTTTTTTGACAAGATTTCAAAGATCTGGAGGTTCTAGTCGACATCATGAAATTTGCTCTGAAGCTTGGAAACCAAGATTCATTTAGCCGTATCATCGACACGAGGGTGTTGCCTGATTTGAGCGTCGACTCGGACGAAGAGCTCAAGCAGTAAGCAGTATCATCCGCCTTCCTATGCATTATGTTGATTGGGGGTTCAGGTACATTCGAGATACTTCTGGGGTATGTTCTGAACACTAAGGCTGTTGTTTTCAACGCTAAGTTTAGACTAGGCTGGAAGTCATCCTGTCGGAACCGCTGCTCTGGGAAAGCGCGAGAATGGAGGCAGGCTGGCTCATCAGTATCAACCGAGCTCAAGTTGATTATCCCACCAGGCATCGTCGATAGCACATTGAAAGTCTACGGCACAATCAATCTGAGGGTAGTCGATGCTAGTATTATCCCTATACAGCTCGCCGCCCAAACACAAGCGACTGTCTATGCAATAGCGGAAAGGGTGAGTAACACTTGCGCAAACTTTTATGTTCACGAGCTCATCGCTGATAGGCCGCCGAAATCATCAAAAGAAACATCTAAGGTGTTGCGTATGGTTAATGAGTAAGTATATTTGGAGTCTTTGGCATTCATAGCAGCTTCGACTACGCCCTTGCCCTAAATAAAATTTTTGCATCTCCAGGCAGACACGCAGAGCCAATGTACACATTCGCCGGCTTCCTCTGTCCATCTTCGAACTTGATGTCGTATGTTGTCACAATGTGGGCCAGCATAGCCTATAGCAGACCAAGGCGTTAACATGAGCACTGACGGTTTGACTTACACACTTACTTTCAGCTCGTACGCAGCAAAGAAGCGTCCGGGGCTATGAGACATTAGTCATGGAACATTCAAGGTTTATTAGGCAGCCTACCATGCACTTTTCCCGTGCCCAAAGGTGATATATTCAGGCCTTGTCGATGGCAATGAATGTTTATGCCCTTCCTCCTCTTCGTCTCTCATGTCATAGAACCTCCATGGCTTAAATTTCTTTCCATCCTCATATAGAGCCTCATCGGTCTGGACCGATAATACTGGGCAAGAGATCATCGTTCCAGCGGGAACCGTCTGCCCAGTTGAAAACGTGAACGGTTTGAGAGCGTATCGTTGCATTGCCCCTTAAGGAACGCGGGTGAGCCAATGAATGAGATTCCAGCGCACAAGACATACAAATACCAGACGTATCAGCCCTCAGCGTTTCCCGAACGAAGCTATCAACCCGTCGCATCTTGTTCAATCCCGCCTTGGTCCATCCCTCCGATGCGACAATTGATTCAACCTCTTCTCTGAGAAGTCCAACATACTCCGGATGTGCGGCTAGGTTGTACACAACCCACACAAGACTCTAAAAAAGAGTTACTCTAGGGCGAAATCACCACTGCAATGAAGCCCTACTAATGAAGTGGTGTGAATGGCACCAAAGTTAATCAATAACATTCGGAGAGCAAGTTTATCCACATCTTTCTCATCGCCCAACGTTTCAGCTGCGTTCATGCACCACATGAGCATGTCGTTCTATAAAACTGAGTGGGTGAGGGAAATTTTGAGCAACATTTCTTCACGAACCGGCTCTTCAATCCCAGTTTGCTTGTGTCGAGCACGTCGAGCTTCAACAATGGGGCCGATATGTTTCATGCATTGACGAGTGCAAGATCGAACATTGCTAAACAAACGCGAAGCCAGCCTATTCATGTGGTCAGGACAGTGAAAATCATCCAAAATTATAGTATGTACGATTTCAGCGGTGTTGGGAATGCCTTGATGGCGATAGCGGCTTTCACAAGCTCTAAAGTGAAGTTGATATTCAGCTCAATGTAATCCGGGTCACGACCTGCACAGAGAATTGGCGAACACTTTGCCTGATCTTCAAAAACATACATACACAAGGGTAGGCCAACGAATACTCGATTACTAGTGCGACACACAATCTTCATGAAAGTATCTTTGATATCATGAGCTCTCCAACCTAAAGCAAAATCAACCAGCTCTTCCGCGCGATAGACTATCAAGAAAACTCACCAGTGCTGGGTGGTATCAACTCTTTAAATGCAAGTGCTTGTTCATCGAAGAGCGCGTCCGAAAGGAGAGCTAAGTTACGTGTAAGCTCTGTTCTGATTAATCCCGCGTGGTAAGGATAGAGTCGCATCCCAGGCCCCACTGTATAGTCGGATTGCAGGAACTGAGGGCTAAATGAGTATAAATTCTCACGACGACGACAGTAAAGCGAGCTTGCCAATTCCAAGGCGCGAGAAAAGGACAATGTATCTTCTGGGGCATGCCGTATGTCCTCAACACTCCGTACATCGGTCGCTACAACAAGCCAGTGGTCGAACATTGGGATCCTAAATAAACCCCCTTTGTACTAGAATCATATCAACGCATGAACACAAGATGGACGATATAACAACGCACCTTCCGGTACCCTTCACTTATGAGGTCCTGACTCTCTGACACATAACGTATCGCGGTAATGTACGAGAGAATAGAGCTTGAATGTCCCACAGCCGGTATTGTTTCTAGCTGTGGGATGCCTTTAGACAATGAACGCGATGGTATATTTCGCTACTGACATTGGGGCGACGCCTGTAATACCACTGAAACGCCACGAGAAGGAGAACACCGATCGTCAAGGTCTGGTAGAGCATTGTTCGAGAGTGAGCTTGGGGCGAGTGTTGCGGATGATGATGCGTCCTACACCGTGATTCCTTCAAAGGCATACGACTCAGTTCATAAACATCCGGGTCAGACCAAACCAAAAACGAACCGAAACCATCATGCGTGATGGGGTTACAGTATTAAGTCACAGCTGTCCTTCTTTCCTTCTTACGGGAGAGTGGCGCTCGTAGCCGTGTTTCTTGTCAAGTGATTGAGGGTACGAATAATATTAACATCAGCGTGAACGGCAGGCATTAAGAATAGAAGCCTATGGCGTGGATCCATCATCATGAGAACGGGGGATGAATAGACATTTGAATGGTGTTGGGGGCCTGAGAAGCGTATTCAGTGGACCTTACATATTGTCCTGCATGATGTGGCGGTTGAACTTACGACGTGAACCCCGTTCTAAACTCTATCCGAGCGTCGTCGCTACGCTCTTCTTCCGATGCTTGAAGTGTGAACTGAGAGATAACGCGGGCAAGAACAAGTAAGGCAGTCGCATTTGCGAGAACAATGCCGGGACATCTAAGCAAAAGCAGTTCGTTACCCACGATGTAAATCGGACTCCACAATTAGGAACACAAACCTTCTGCGCCCAAAACCAAAGGTAATGTCCCGGGGATCCTTCAAGTTACCAGCGCCGAGAAAACGCCATGGGTTGAAACTGAATGGATTCTCGTAGATGGTTTCATCGTGGGTCATCGCCCTGGTATCATGAGTATAGCCGTAATTACCTTTGCGGAGAACGGACTTGCCATAAGTTATTGAACATCCAACATTTCCTCGGAATCGTCAAGCCGTTGATTATATCGCCGTTATCAGGACTCCGGGGCATCAAAGGTACCGGCGGATGGAAACGATGGACTTCTTTGACGATTGCATTGAGAAATGGGAGCGAGTCGACCTGAGCGAGCGTCGGCATCTGGCCGTGCTCTACAATGCTGCGAATCTCGGTGTAGGCTGCATCCTGAACTTTGGGATGAAGTTGGAGTAAGCGAAAGGCCGTCAGAAGCATTGCCAATGTCTAATGAGATTGCAATGAAATACAACGACACAGTCCCAAGCGTAGGTACTCACAGTGTCGTTGGCTGCAGAATACAGACTTGCCGCAGTTCCAGCGATAACTTTCTCCGAGTACGAGACCGAGCCCTTAAGTCCATCCTCGGCAGAAAAGAGACTGTCGCGGACAAAGCAGTTTGCTCTTTCGTCAGCCTGTTTCTTTACTTCTTGGAATGGCTTGTCTGTGAGCTCTCTGTACAGCTCCTTTGCTTCAGCAGCCCATGTTTGAAAGGAACCTCCAGGAAGCCATGAAGGAAGATACTTGACTGTGAAATATATGTCAGAAAACCGGTGAATGACGAAAGGGTGTGCAACAAACGGAAAGGGTACGAGTCAATGAGCCATTTTCCGGGTATCATAGCGGCACTCGAATGCTTTGCTGTTTCCTCGACTAGCGCAAGATAATCCGAATCCGCAGGTTTTCCATAGGTGTAACGAACGATAACATTGGCAATGAACTGCGCCAACAACTGCTCATAAGAGTCAGGCGATACCCTAATTCCATCGAGCAAAGTGCTTGATTCATCGTCCAATATGTCTTCCCAACGACCAATGCGAAGAGATTCGTGAATCAACCTTCTTGAAAGCCTGAGCTGTGAACCGTAGGGCTGAAAGCCGACATTGTCTTGGCGGCCTATTAGGTCCATCATCGGAAAGGTTGGACGATTGGAGTAGTTCTTGGACCTTTTTTCAAGAAGCTGCGGCGAGTTAAACGAATGAAGCAGAAGATATTAAGTAGGATAGACGCACCTCGATGGCATGCTTGACCTCATTCACCACAACAACTTGTCGTCCCTTCACGGTAAAGTGAATCAACGCGCTGTCTGAAGAGCTATACATTGAGAATTATACGGATGCGGCACTATTCAAGAAACATGCCAAACGCCTTCGACCATCGACGATATTCCAACCATGGTTGATTACGAGGAGCAGAGTCAATTGTGGGGCCTAAATTCCGGTATGAGGTCGATACAATCGGAAGTATGTATTATCGAACCTGGAGGATACGGCTTTCGAGAGCGGTGACTATCAAGAAGATAAACCAGTGAGATTGTGAATCCCAGGAGGGCTAATATCTTGTCCAGTGTGAAGATGTCCATCGCGAGGTAAAGTGAATGGCGAAGAATCTTGGGAAAATGAGAGTTTGGGGATAGCGAGCTTATTCAGACTCGCTATAAGCTATCAATTACCTTGTGGACGAGAGTATCGGCACCGGCATCGTCGACGGTAGGCCGTGGTCGTCGAGGGTACTGATGAAGAAATGCATCATAATGCTATTGAACTCGGTGTCTGCGTCTTGTTCTGTACGACCATTCTTCTCACAGACACAGTCCGTTCATCTATCAAAGGCATTTTGTTGACGGCTCTCTGGTTCTCTTGCACACTTGGGCACTTGGGTTTTCAACCTATACAAGATAACGGCTTTGATGCACTCTCAGGTGAGTACTAGTGTTCTAACAGCCAAGTAGAGGTCTCGCTTTCGACTGAACACCTTTTGGAAGCTGGTACCTGCATCAAATTCAACAGCTTCGCCCTTTCACATTTATCAAGCAGACCCTAGATTGGTCCATGCACTGGTGTAGATTCGACCAGTCGCGCCCGATGTTTCGGTGAGTCGAGTCAATGTATCGATGGTTTCTTCACCTGACAGATGTAGTATGTAGAAGGAAATGTTCAAATCAAGACATGGCATGAGTGCCTTTGATACCTAGGAATCCTGGCACATGCTCCATGCATTCAACATTGATCGCAACCGCCAGGCTCCAAGTCCTCCAGCGTTAACAGTCTTCGAAAGATGTTCCTGCATTTGTGCCTCTCTCCCAGGCCAATTCGATGAATGTGGCCTACATCATGCTATATGAGGCTCCGTCGGCGCCCTTCATTGAGCTTCTTCACTTGGTTGTGCCTTGCATAGAAACCCGGCAAGGGGGACGGAAATGTTGTGCCGGTGAGTGGTAACTTTTCTCAGTATAGTTAGCCAGGCACTGAGAAATTTATTGCCCTCGTAACGCGTAGCCTCTTCTTTGACTGTCGTGTCTACAGATTGCAGCCTTGACAATTATGGGTTCCCTCTATGACACTTGAACGTCCCTGCGTTGTATGGCATCATTTTGTGTGGAGAAATGCTGGATGTGTAGCATGATTGGAGGTCGACCCAATACATTTTCGGAGACTCATACGTTACCTACGAAGTGCCCAGCACATCTACAGCTTCAACACCATGGTTAAACTGAGTTCTTTGTTGATCCCACTCCACATGATATTCTCCTTCTTCCGCAGAGGTTTCTCGCATGAAATCGGTACGACCTGTGAAAATTCCAAATATACGATGATGAACTTAACAAATTAGGTTATGGAGCACTGTGTGTCTGTCACCAATGTCAAGCTTCGTGATTGATCTTACTAACCCGAATGCGCAACGTGCAGAACGGCAGCAACAATTCACCAATAAGTAATTGCACGCGTACCATGGCGCGCTTATTTGAAGCTTCCATTCGTCGTAATCCCTATACAAGCTGCTGCAAGCATGTTCTCCTCCATCAAAATGAAGGCAGCGCTCTTGCTCTTATCCCTCACCTCCAAATCTTTCGCAATGAAATCCGGCGCAATTGTCGTCGACGACCAGAAACAAACGACTTTGGCTTTCGAAGATAGTGGTCCGCCGAAGAACTCTTCGTATACTACCATTTTCGCCATTCACGGTCTTAGTTACACCAGTGGTGAGTCGACGACTTCTTTCTTTGCACTCTTCAACCACTGAATGAATTCTAGGTATCTGGTCAAGAGTTGCTGCAGTTGGCCAGAAGCAAGGCCTACGAATTGTTGGCATCAACCGCCGTGGCTACCAGGGCTCCACACCGTTTTCAGCTGCAGAAATTGCCATTTGCACAAATGGAACTGATGAGCAGAAGACCCAATTCGTTAGGGATCGTGGTGTCGAGATTGCCACATTCATTGACAAGTTTATTCAAGAAAATGGCATTCCACAAATCTCAACGGATGGGAAGAAGGGTGGTTTTGCTATTCTTGGGTGGTCGGCCGGAGCGTCTTTCGCTACTGCGGCTATCGCCAGCATAGACTCACTTCCGTCTGATGCTCAGAGTCGGTTGAGTCCTAATCTTCGAGCTCATATTGCTCAAGGTAAGCTGACACGTCTTATGCGCACAGAAAGCACCTAATCCAGCCTACTCTGTAGAACCTGCCTCCATTTCATACGGACAGACGCCACCTCCATTGACATGGTCCCCACAGATCGACACTTCCATCCCAGAGAACACTCGTCTTCCGGTGTTCAAAAGCTGGATCACCTCGTTCTTCAACCACGGCGATTTGTCCACCCGCAATGTCGATGTCTTGGAGTATGTCGTTCCATCAACGATTCAGACTCCCGTTATATTCGATATGACTCAGAGCGAACAAGATTCGTTCATCGACCCCTCTAACGAAGATACGTTCGAGACGCCGTTCGTCTTGAACTCTCTTCCACAGCTCAATGCTGTATACAAGAAGGCATATTTTGACAAGGCAAACAAAGAACGCTTCCCTCGCCTGAAGACCACGTTCATCACTGGAGACCATACTGCATCCTTTTCTATAGCGGCACTTTGGGTGACAGAGGATGATAACAAGGCAAATGGTGGGGATGCTAATTTTGTAGTCGTCCCGGGTGGCAATCACTTTGTGAGTGAACAACTTGACATATCCAGCGAAGCCTGACACATGCACGCAGTTGCACTGGGCCCAGCCTGAGAAGGCCGTTAGCCTTTACCTTCAAGCTTTATCGTAGTTATATGTAGCACTAGTTCCCTTTTCTTGGTACCTTCTTGGTAATGTGTTTGCTCGAGACCGCTGACCCTAATAGTACTCAGTAATCACCATTGAATTTCGTTGCGTGGGTAGTGATACAATTATGACCTACGAAAGGTACCGCCCAAAACCTTGTGGGTTCCGCCAAATCCTCTTTGGTAGAAAAGCGCTCACCCACATCCCGCCACTTGGATCATCCTGCCAAAGCCCGATCCAATTGCGTAAAGCAAGTGGCTGCAGGCCATCACCCCAAACATAGACACATTTGACTGTTTCTCCTGCTGAGCGCGATGCATCTGGCAGAGCTCCAGAGAAGTCGAGACCAATGAGCTTCATCTCTCGCCAGTTCGTGACGACGTTCCATTTGCCGAACCACGGAGAAAAGAAGATCCTCAGTTTATCGACTGTTGCGAGCCGCCAACGCAGCCACACATCTACAGCTGAAGGTGTCATTTGGGTTTGTATCGTGCGACGAATGTGTAGCCCGAGCGATCCAAGAGACATGCGGGATACCATCGATACTGGGAGAGTGGGTGTGATGATCATTGCCACGGCGTTACGAAGAAAAGGGATCGAAAAGTTGGGTGAACTTCGGAGATTGGCGGTATAGAAGACATTCAGCGGTCGGATGGACCATTTTGACGTGTGAATACGCTGCAAAATCGTGTGAGCTTTAGCTGGCATTGTAGAGGCTAAACCATTACCTTGAGCATGAAAGCAAGTACCACGTCGCTGGAAGAGACGAATAACTTGCTATCATCACCATGTTCCTTGCGTATGTCGTCCACAGCCTGAGACTTGAGGCGAAGAATCTCGGACTTTGGTATGTACACGTCACGGTTTTCCACGTCATTATCGAAGATGCGATTCCATAGGCCTCTGAGTAGCAGACCCATTCTCTGAAGCGGTGTGAGCGCTCGCCAAAACGGAGGACTGGGCGGATGCGCTCCTGAAGTCGGCGAGTAAGAAACAAATGGATCTGTCAAATCGAGTGGACTGGGGAGCGACCCTTCACTCATTATCACGGTCAACGCCCGAATGATGGCAGATACACCATGGCCGTCACAAAGGATATGAGGTACTGCGAGTCCAATGAGGGCTCCGTCGTCGAAGTTTGTGACATGCAGATGTACTAGGGGACGGTCGTTGAGTAGAATATCCTCGACAGATTTAGGGCCATATGGGAAGAAGAGATGGTGAGGGTTCTCCTTGATTGTGCATCGGATAGTGTCCATAGGCTTCGCGTAGTTGTAGTGATTGTGTATAGATTCAGAAATAGAGAGTGATGCAAAGCTGCCTTTGAACGTTGGTGTACGGGGAATACGGTACATCCATTGAGGCTTCGACTAGGATTTAGAGTTGAGATAGTGATTGTTGATTGGGTGTTATAACGCACCTTTGGGTCATAAACAAGACGTGAACTCAATATTGGCCAGTGAGTTACAAGCTTGTACCACGCAAGTTTGACTTTCTCTGCGTCTATGGCTTTGTCGAGAACCCACCCGCACGCGATGATCGAGTCTGTTGCGTGACTCGAGTCGAGAACGCCGGCAGGTAGGTAATAAAACTCTTCGGTTGAGCTATTCATAGCGCGAGCGGCCATTCTGTTGGAGTTCCATAGCATCAAGCATGCTTATAAGCATCGGGATTCTATGATTGATGTGATGGGAAAAGAAGTGTGAAGGTCACGCTGAGTCACGCTCGTCACAGAAAAATCCTTTTGCTCTCTATTCATCGCTCTTTATACGGTCCCCGTATCGGAGGCTCTGATTCTACTTATTTATACTCATGGCTGATCTCAAACCGAGTCTCTTCATCTTAGCGACCCTTGAGACGACGCAATGGCGACATACAAGCAACTAGGCAAATCCGGTCTCAAAATTTCTGTACCAATCGTCTGTCCTGTTCCCTCTCCTAGTCGTCGCTCAATAAGCTCATGCATGTCCCTGTTGAAGCTCGGCGCAATGAGCTTTGGAAGCTCCAAGTGGCTCGTGAGTCAAACTCGTTCATTACCTGACCTATTGCAACACTAACTCAGATACTCTAGCCCTATATACTTGACCAGGACAAGGTGAACGGTGTCCTGAACTTGTCTTGTTCTGTTATTCATTGTTTAATTATAGGGCATTGAGCTCCTCAAAGAAGCATGGGACTTGGGGATCAACACAGTCGATACTGCGAACGCGTATTCAAACGGGGAGTCGGAACGCACCATAGCTGCCTTCCTAGCCAAGGTATTCCTATCATCACATTGCCTCGTCGCTCAAAATGTCTCACAGAAGCTGGCAGTACAAAATCCCTCGTAATAAATACATAATCATGTCCAAAGTATGGGCTGTTGTCCTCGATGATCCAGCAAGCCCTTTGATGGCCACATTCGCACCTGGTCTCGGAGACACTCAGCAATACGTAAATCAGGGTGGTCTGTCTCGTGCCGCTATCCTCAACGCCGTCGACGCGTCCTTGGCTCGTTTAGAGACCTCCTATCTCGATCTTCTTCAAATACATGCATTCGATCCTTCTACACCCTTCGAGGAAACTATGAAGGCTCTTCACGATGTTGTCACTTCCGGGAAAGCTCGCTATATTGGTGCCAGTAACCTCAAAGCCTGGCAATTCGCCGAAATGAACCATGTGGCCAAACTCAATGGATGGACGGAGTTCGTCAGCATTCAGATTGAGCACTCTCTACTGTATAGACCAGAGGTACGTTGTTGGTGGCTTTAGCAATCCCCGAGGCTCACAATCATGCCTGTAGGAACTGGAAATGTTAGCCTACTGCCGTTACAAAGGGATTGGTATCATACCATACGCGCCACTTTGTACTGGATTACTCGCCCGCCCTCTCGGAGTTGACACCGAACGCTCGAATCAGTTCAAAGGCACGCCATGGGAAAAGAAGCTCAAGGATTCCGAGAAGGAAATCATAAAACGCGTTGAAAAGATTGCCAAGGACCACAATTGGACCATGTCCCAGGTGTCATTAGCCTGGTCGCTTACCAAGGTTTCGAGCCCCATCATTGGAGCCAACAGTGTAAGTTTTTACTTTTCTGTGTAGGCACGTACCGCACCTAAACACACGTAGCCCCAACGTCTGAAACAGAACATCTTGACGGATGTTTCGCTGTCCGAGGAGGAAATTAAACTTCTGGAAGAACCGTAAGTTCTCTGTACTCGTAATCTTTATCACTCACTCATGGCCTACAGCTATGAATATCAACCGCCAAAGTAGCCGTAGTGTGTAAGATCAATATCATCTGTCAATGAAATCACCTTCGATTGTTCTTTCGCTGTTTCGCTTTTGTTGCCTTCACACGGCGCACCAGATTACGGATCTTTTTTATCCGCACGATCGACGCTGAACTGGTGTGACATAAGGTTCACCGGAGCCATTTTGAGCTATGAACTGGTTTATGCAAGCAAGGTATAGTTCGCCCTCGTTGCAGCTACCATCGGTTCGCTCAACCAATAATATCTACAACAGATACCTCGTGTCACTCTGAATTAACTAAGGTACCGAACTCGATAGCAGAGACTCGATTCTTCGCGCCCCCATTCACCTACGCTTGCAATGGCCTCAGGCCTTTTCCTCGTACAATGCATCTTTGTCCAAGATGCTCTACTTGTACTATTCATCGCGACTCAGCCCGGATCTCTTACCATACGCTTTGCCGGTTTAGTCGCCATCATCTCCCTCGCTCTTGAGGCATCAAAGGGTACTACGGGTGTGCCAACACAGGACTATTTTTTTGGTTTCTGGATGGCTTCTCAAACTTTGGTTGCCGTGCAGATGATGCTCTTGAGAAAACCGCTGGATCAACTTCGCCATGAACGAGATCCCATTGCAATTCGCGAAATGTCTTTCTGGCGCAGAATGTATTGGTCATTGTGTTTGGACCACAGCTGGAGAGCGATAGGATGGACGCATCAGGTGAGTTTGGTATCGGTGAGATGTAATGACCACTATAATAATGCCTCTCATCAGGTCAATAACGTTCCAACACGACCTACCGTTGGCCGTGTGCGGTTCATCAGAACGAGCGCGCTACGGGTGTTGGTCACATTCTTCCTTACGGACATGGCGAATACGTTCGTGTTATACCAAGTTCGGCAATCGACTTCTGAAGAAACTGGAGGTTACTATCTCAAGCGAGCGGTAACAATCTGGACATGGGTGTATGTCACGGTTGGATTGGCGACAATGCAGTACTTGACTCTAGCTATTCTGAGCGTTTCGCTGGGTGTACACTTGCCGTCCGAATGGCCCGACAACTTCGGAAAGTTGTCTGATGCCTACACACTCCGTAACTTCTGGGGGTAAATTAGTACCATTCAAAGACCTGAATAGGTATGCTGACTATCACCGTATAGCAAGGTCTGGCATCAAAACCTACGTAGGGTGTGTTATTTCCTTCCCGCATGATTCCAGTCAATTCATCTCACATGCCATCATAGCTCTTCACGCCAGTCAGCGCCTGGATTCTTCAGGTCTTCCGAATCTCGAAAGGCACCAACGCGTCATCATATGTTCAGCTTTACACGGCATTCATTCTTTCGGGCCTAGTACACAGCACAGGAGATGCGTTTGTTGCGTGGAGATTTGCGGGAACGTCACTTCCGTACTTCCTTTCGCAAGCGCTGGCCATTACGATGGAGGACATGATCCTTGCTTTGGCCCGAAGGGTGGGATGTAAGCCTTCTCCATGGACCTACTTTGTTGGATACTGTTGGGTGTTCGTTTGGGGCGCATACTCATTCTCGACATATAGAGACCTCTCCGTGAAGGCTGGTTGGGACTGGTTAGCGGAATGGAGCTTCTCCCCAAGTACCAAGGCATGGAAACATTGCCAACAGTACTTAAAGCAAGCATAGATCAGTAGGACTGGAATGTGAAAATTGGCGGATCAAGATAAAATACAAATCGCCATCTTTGTACTGCACTTCAGAACCAGAAGAAGCCTTGTCGGAGATGAATGGGTAGTAAATGGATTGTCATTAGCCAAACCTTCCATTACAGTGAGTCTAAGAACATGATTTGAGAGCGAAAGCACCCACATTGTAGATGAGGTATGATGACTTGTCTGCCACAGACGTTCGCCACTTGAAGTAGCGAATTCCAGAATAGGATCCCAGAGTTAGCAAAAGCGAAGATGATAGCACGCCTGTCCTACAGGTGTAGCACAAGATACAGGTCCAAAAGGGTATTATTAGCGATGTGAAGAGACGCGAGAAATTCGGGGCAAATATAGGGAAGGTTACTCGACCAGAGGCTCTGTCTCCTTCGACATCAGCAAAGTCCTGGGAGTGTATCGTTGTGAAGATGATGATCCCACTCATGGATACAGCTGATAGTGAAATGATATCGAGATCCCTGGTAGATCCTGATCCTGGTCAGCATTTTAGTGATGACCGAAGGAACTCGAAGTACCCATAATCTTCGTTGCTCCAATTTCGAAGCTCACATAACCACCTATTGCGCACATGTTCTTTCCGACAGGATGTCCAGAAAGGCCACATTCATCGTATAAGAATGTGGTTAGCGTCAAGCTCAAGGTCACATAAACCACATCTTCGCCGAAAAGTGAGGCAGACACCAGAAGGCAAACGCCGACAATGACCCAGCGCAGAGCAGCGCATTCAATCTGTCATTAACGGGTTAGTTTGGAACATTTCCTAGCAAACGAGCCGTACCTCTTTGAGACGCCCAGAGGGCAGCGGACGCCATGGACGGTTGATTCTATCCTCTATATGACCTCGAACTTGATTCGAAACATTACACAACAGCAGATGCAGCCAAATCCACCCGAACCCCTTCACAAAGTTAACGAGTGAGCTACATGGCGCGGTAGCACATGCGAAGATAGTCTATTGGAAGTTAATCCATTGCGTTTCAAAGAGAACGAGAACACTGACGATTGGGAAGAGGATCGTCTTAAAGTCGGTCCAGGTAAAGAGGAGAGCAGTGACAGCATGGAACTGTACGAAACGAAAGAGCCGAGCAGAGTGTGTGCCCAACTTCGACATTCGCGAATCAGTGCAAGCCAAGTGTTCGGGTTGGATCTGTTGTGTTGTCCATTGAAAAGTGCCACTATATCATGCCCCGTGAACAGCAACATCCCGAGAAGTTTGATCTCGTTTGAGGTCGTGTCTAGGTGGGTCATTCGGCGGGATACAACTCAGTTGTCCACGACTACCTGGTTTGTAAGATCGGGGCTTGCAAACAAAGTTCAATCCCTATCTACCATTTCAGGTATCCGTATACCGAGATCCTCGACATTCATACTCGAACAGGATTAGAATTGGCGCCGGATTGACTGTTTCTGATTGAAGAGGGAGAAGACGAGTGGGTTATGTCGCGATGTTGACGGGATGCCCGTCATCTAACACAAACTTCCCACAGTATCAATGCTATTCACTCAACCAACACATACCTGAATTCTCTTGTTAGTTGAGATACATTCCGACGGTGTGAGAGAATCACCTCACCATATGCCTCTTGACGGCGAATTCTCGCCCCTTCGTCAACTGACCAAAAGCTTCAACGTCAATAACACGGAGATTCGCAAAATTCGGACTCGCTGTACAAGGATCAACCGTTTGATGCGATATACTTCACAGACCTGTGGCTGCGCGTGTGGCCATAAGAACACGAAACCATAGGCGACAAGAAGTAAACCGAACCAAGGCCTCAAACTCGGATACTACCCGTGCGCGCGTCATCCCCAGCCCCGTTTCTAGTGAAGAAGGTACGGCCTGTACAGAATATTTTCAGACGCACACCAGTGCCTAGAACCAGACTCTGCTTGTCATTGTACGAAAGCCTTGGATTGGTCAAGATTGCCTACACAGCTTGATGGCTTCGGTTGCAAGCTCTTGCCGGCCGTCTACACTCAATCGCTGCCGCCTCGGCGGATGTAATATTGCGCTCGGGATTCGTGCTTTGCGTACGAGGGAAAAGTTTCACCCAGCCAGTGTTGCGGGAGCGTATGTGCTTGGGGTAAGCTCAAACAGAAATGCTTGGCAGGACGAAGCTTGCGGAGAAGGCCGAATAATTGGTCCCGGGCCTTCTACGGAAACCCTTCTCGCTCAGAGTCAACAAGGAACGAAGAAATTCGTTAGATCTAGGGTAATTGTAGAGGCCGGTGGAGGTTTGAGATGTATCGCACGATGCTGGGAGAACATGGTTGTATTGCGACTAGAACTACCGTTAGGATTCGGCAACCAAAATGATGCATTTACCTTCATTCCGCCCCGTCTGTATGTCCCGTAAAGACTGCCCTGCCTCCTCCAAACCATGGTATATATGCTCCTTATGCTTGAGTTCACCGCGCGCAACCATAGCTGGAACGGTCTTCTTGAAGTCTTCATAATACTTCAAAACGAGATCGTAACCTTCGAAGCCTATTATATTTATGCGTCTTGAGATAATGTTCATCAAGTTCTTGGTACAAGTGTCAGTGTGACTAAATCCACTAAGTAGTCAGTGCAAGGCTAACCTTGAGCCGAGGAGCCTCTTCGTTATTATAGCATGAAATCATTCCACATTCTATGAAGTTCGCATGCATGGCAGCGTGTTTCAAGGCCAGGTCTAGTGTTTCTCCGCCGACGTGGTCCCAGTATCTGCAACTTCAGGTGAGAATTTCTTAAGCACAAGAACAGATCCTGCATACGTATTAATCGGGCCTTCTTTCGCTAATATCTCGTCCAGTGACGTCGTTCTATAGTTGATAGCCACATCTGCACCAACCTCTTTCATGAATGCGAGCTTTTCATCGGATCCCGCTGAGGCAATGACTTTTAAGCCATCCATTTTTGCAAATTGTATGACCATCCTGCCAAGTTAAGGAGGTTAATACAGTGCGCTTGCATATTCAGCGTGAACTCACGATCCCACAGGGCCTGCACCGGTCGAGACGTATAGAACATCGCCCTGTAATGTATGGTAAATCTCGGATATTTATCCAGGTCACGCTCCTCAAGTATACCTTTTTGGCCTTTGAAAAACGCTTCCAGCCTGCCCAAGCTGTAAAACCTGCGACGTCGAGGTATCAGCAATGAAGATAGTATGAACGAATGGTGCTGGATACGAACCGGTTCCACCGGCTGCTCCCAAGTAACTTGACCATGGCAAATTGAGCTCGTTCTTGACGACTTCAAGAGCGTGAATTCCAGGGAGGATAGTAACAATGGAATATTGTTCATAGTCTGAATATAGCATGAGTCTCGTTTCCTGAGCGGCATGGTGCAACGTACTCATCATCCCGAGGACATGATCACCGTGTTTATAGTCGGGATGGGAAGATTGTAAAACTAGTCCCACGCCAAAAGCCTCGATACTGCAATGGTAAATAGTCAAGAATTTTGCATGGCGGAGTGATGAATACGACATACGTTTGGCCAATCTCAAAGGCAGGCTGCAACATGATTGATTCAGCTTCACCAGCACCACAGCATTCACGGGACACCGACCACAACACCCTCGGTTTGGGGGTCTCTCATGCGCGTCCTAATGTAGGGATCGTTGGATAGCACAATAGTTTTTAGTAGCACGGATCCTGGAGGAACAACGACAGTCTCGAGGTCGATGGTTCGAGAGTCGTCATAAATCGTGGTTTTCCCTGGTTCAGGATAACCTATCGAAAGCTTTGAGTGTTCGGAGAGGCCGACATAGAGGATGGGTCATACCGCTTGGAATTTCATTGAATAAAACGCGACTATTTGGTATGGGGGCCATGGGTGAAAGGATGAATTGAAGAAAGGGCTATTGAAGTTATAGAATCATCAGATCCTGCTGAAACTGTGATGGGAAATGAACGAACCGGTGCGGTTCCCTTTCAGACTCGTGTTTGAATGGATTGCACCTGAGGCATAACACCTGCAAAAAATAAGAATTAGAGTAAAGCACGATGAAGAGAACACAAGCAAATCAACACTGATGCTCACCGAACACCGGTTCTCTGCATCTGGAGTAACTAATATTCAATATTCAGGAATAGCTGTGGTGGTGAGGGATCCTGGTGACGGTGACTGGAAAAGTGGGTACCCTGGTTCGTCGCTCTCTGACATCCTCACTCTGAGTCTTTCCGCTGGTCAATTCACAAAGACTTGTATTCGCTCTAAAATCACAATCTAATACGTTTTTCTCCTCGACCAAGCAAAATACACGTCTGTGCATAGTCGCCGACGACTATCAAGCAGCTCAGCTTTCATTGCTTGTGCGACCTCCGTTGTTATCCCTTCTTTTTCGAATCGTTTCGGGAAATCCTCCCCATTCCGTATCGCAATACTCCTCCAAGCATCACCCAATCTTTTTTCTGCCTCAACTAGAGTACAATATTAGGGGAATAATACGGGAATGTGCAGGAATAGTCTACAGACCTTTCGACTGTCCTGAATAGGGTATCACCAACTTTCGGATATTGACCTCGCTGAACAGTCTCGACTCATCCAATATCCTCCCCAAGTCCTGGCCGATGCACGGTTCCGCACCTCGAGAGCGGATTATCGATAGCCAGGTTTCAACGAAAGCACGAAACCCTGGTGGAAGAGGCTCATTGCCGTCTCTACATGCATCGTCATTTGGTTCTTCGATAATGAACCACCCGCCCGGTTTTACCAGCTCCAAAGTGCGTTTAAGGATGTCTTCTCCGTTGGGCAGCTAAAGACGTTTCTTTTGCTATTAGCAGAGCGAACATACGCATCTTATTTCATACGTACGTGCATGAAGACGAATCTGGCGTGCACAATATCAAAAGTCCCATGTTCGAAAGGGATTTGCTCGGTGAGGTCATTCTGCACGAAATGCAAGTTACTCGGAAGTGGTCTGAGATATTGAACATCAGGTTCAGATATTCTGTCAAATCATAGCCGCCAACAAACCTTTCGGGCAAGGGCGATTTGTCCGTCGCAATAACTTCAGCCTCAGGAAATGCCACAGCAGCTTGAATAGCCCTAAATGCGATGTTGAAGGGCGGCAGCCAGTTCAGTGGATTGCTCGTACCATGCACCACTCCCTGAACTGAATCTTGGGTCTGAGATCCTTTTTTCACCAAAGCTAGTGCAGACACGTACCCAACTTCAAGTATTCTGACTGGTTTCAAATCTTCCAAAGGCGCTAGCGATAATCGGCTCCCAAAATAATCGAACAGCGCCTTGTGCAAGTTATCTAACCTGGAAGACACGTCGTGAAATGTATTTTTGGGACATTTCAAGTGTACCTTTGTATCTCTTCAGGGACCTGGAAAGCTGGCTAGATCGACCAGTCAGCCTTATTACCGTTATCATTCCATTGGCGGAAACATTACCGAGAATGTATACGCCTCAGTGGCATCCATGGTTCGATAGAAGTGGCGTTCGCTAAGTGGTGGCCATTTAACCAACTTGAATAATGTGAGTGGATATCTTCTCGACTTTTCTGATGCGCTAAAGAGCATGTGTCGTATGTTCCTTTCTATCAATCGAACCGCATAGATCCGAAATGCAACAATTCCACGCCAGCCCGGCTTGCTTCTCTGGATGAACTGATATGGTCTGAGCGCTTTTCCTAGCATACAAGGGTTCGGGAATTAAGTCCGGACCCATCCCGTGTTGCTGTTTGACAGCTGGCGACATTTAAGTGCAACAGTCTGCATGAAAACTCCACTTGACCTATGGGCCTTTTCATTGAACCGTTTTTGGACCTCATGCACCGGCTTTACGATGGACCGGTTAATTCACTTCTTGCGTTTTCTCTCGTGTCCATTTGTTTGTTCGTAATCCTTCAGGGGCTACGCGCTCGAACTATCCGTGTTCTTCCAATCCCGGTAAGTCATCTTCTTACCGTTACATCTAGTCTTGCGCTCACTCGTATACCGCAAAGCCTGGTGCAAGCTGGATATGGGGACATGAAAAGAGCGTGTTCATCAACGAACCTGGTCGTGCTTTCAGACAATGGACGGAATTGTTGGGCAAGACATTTCGCATCAAAGCAGCCTTTGGAGTTTGTCTCTTCTTTACTGAAGTTATATGTTCATGGCTGACCGGACATTGTACAGGCACCTGACATTGTCAGTACCATTTCCTGGGCTTTTAGTTGAGCCTCGCTAATACAACACGCGCTAGCTTGTTCTCAGCGATGTCGAGGGCATCTCCTACATTCTCGGGAAGAAGATATACGACTACCGTGAGTTCTATCCGATTACCCAAAATCTCGTCTTATTTTTGCTGCGAAGATCATAGCAAAGTTGTCCGTCCTCGCGTGGCGCGTTTGTTAGGAAAAGGCCTTGGCTGGGTCGAAGGAGCATCAGAGCATAGACGGATGAAGCGCCTCGTCATGCCATCTCTTTCGTACGTTCGAATTCATTCATTATACTTCAGTTCCTAAGTCAGTTGAAGAGCGGAAAACATCAAGGCTATGTCCGAAGACGTGCGACAAGCCGCATTGGTGGTAAGCACCTTTTGTATAGGGCCTATTTACCGTGTTAATGCTGGAATTGTACAGGCTATTGGCGATTTACAAGCCCATGTTGACAAGACTGGGGCATCCAAAATGAACATCTTGGAGTTTACTAGTCGAGTAACGTGAGCGTTTCCGTACAGCTGAGAACAAGGAACATATCACTCATTCCGATTATTTCAAAATAGACTAAATGTGATTGGGAGAGTTGTGAGTTGCAATCTCTGACTTTGACGTTCTCTGACTTTGGGAACTAGGCATTTCTTCACGATTTCGAAGGAGGAAAGAGCAAGGATGCTATTCGGATTCTAAGTGCCAGGCGTAAAGGCGCATCCGCCATTGCGGAATACGCCGGATTTCTGGTACGCTCGCAATTTGCTCATGTCCCACAAGAGATAGTTCTCGCTGACTGACCAACCAGACGCTAATGCTTCTTAGGCGGTTCCCGATACTAAATGACTTGCCTATTTTCGCAATCCAGGCCCAAGGCCTTGCGAAAATGACCATCCAAGTACGTTTCCCTGCCATATACTCCATTTCCTCTATCAATCCTAGATCAATTTCAGGACGGAGTAGCCCGAGAGATGGTTAAACGTACCCAATCGGTGGGCATAGATACGCTGAAAGGCAATAATGATCTACTCAGCCGTCTTAGTGGGTCACCTGGTCATGCACATTGCAACTAAACTCAGTCTAGAATGCAGTGATCGGGAACATGAACGAAGAGATTTCAACGGAGGAGCTCTACGAACAGGTGAGTGGTGATTAGAATCTCTCAACAACTAGTATCCGATACTTATTCGGGCAGATATCAACATTTGTGTTCGTCTATGTTAATGGCATAATCGTTTATCTTAACCGACCCCGATAGGATTTCGGGCCACGAAACCACTACGCAAACTCTGGGATTCACAATCTGGGAACTTGCTCGCCACCCTGATAAACAGGAGCGCCTCCGTTCAGAACTCGAGAGCTTTGGAAGGGAGCCAAGCTACGACGATTTCCAAAGCAAACTCCCTTATCTGGATGCCGTACTGAAAGAAACGTATGGTCTTCCCTGATGTGTCGACATGACTCTAAACATGACCTTAGCCTACGTCTATATCCCGGTTTGCCCTACATGGAAAGGGTGGCCACCAAACACGACGTTATCCCTCTCGGTTCTGCTGTGACGGGGAGTAGAGGGAAACCAGTTTCGGAGGTGGTTGTTCAACCTGGACAGGTCTTTCAACCCCAGTCACGCTTGTTATCGTTTACTCATCCTCTCACACCCTAGGTTGTACTAATCCCAATCATTGCCATACAACGCTGTGACTCGATTTGGCGCAACCCTGATGACTTCTATCCAGAACGCTGGCTTGGGGATCTCCCAGATGTGAACAATCTTCCTACGGGATGGGCACATTTATTGGCATTTAGGTGAGGCGGAGTTCGTCTCCTGCTGATAAACGACTGAACAAGTAGCAGCGATGGACCACGAAGCTGTATTGGGATGCGTCTAGCCATATTCCAGTACAAGGTGGATACAATCAAACTCTTTGCTTGGGCGGCTAAACACAACCCTTTCCAGATAATTCTCTCGTCTCTGATGAAACAGTTCCGATTCAGGGACACGGGTGCACCAATATCTTTGAAGATTGCGTCTAGTCTACAGCCGTGGGTACTCGGAAAGAAAGAGGAGGGTCCCCAGCTACCGGTTGTAGTTGAACACATCTGAGAAGTCAAATGTCATAGGTTTTAGATATGTACATTGTTGCAATGTCAGTGTTTGTCGAAATCTTCAATGCTATTCACGATGTCAGCAACCATGGCAGACACATTCTGAGATCTTGGGGTTATCTTGACTGGAAACGGTTTGGGATGGCTAGAAGATCAGAGAAGTCAGTATTCGTTCAAGCCTTGCACTGGTACTCGGAGTTGAAGCTCACGCTACTAAACCTCCAGCGTATTCAGGATTAGGATTTATGTCGTTGCCCTGAGCGTCCTGTTCAGGGGTGATATCCATAGTCGCAATGATACTAGCAATGAGGAGAAAGACAGAGTTTTCGCCCAGAAATCGACCAGGGCAGACGCTTTATGAATATCAAGTCAGAAAGCCGAGATGGAGGTGTGTTGGACATAGGTAAACATACCGACGACCAAAGCCAAAAGCAAACTTTGTGGGATCTGTAGCCACCTTATCCCCAACATACTCAGGCATATGCCTCTCGGGAGCAAAATCTTCAGTAGGTATCCCGGAGACGGTATCCTGCGCCATACACCATACGTTCGGTATTACGATGGTGTTCTTAGGGATGTAGTATCCCCGGTATTCCTCTTCTTCAGACGTTTCGCGAGCTATGCCTGATTCAAGGTATGAACTTGTTCACCATGAAATGGAACCAATGCAAATGACTAACCAATGGGCAACGCGACATGCCAGCGTGCCGCCTCCTTGACACAAGCGCTGATGAACGGCAAAGATGCACGATCATCTATCGTAGGCAGACGGCCACCACCAATGACTGAGTCGTACTCTGCCTGTGCCTTCTTCAGCACTCGGGGGTACTTGACACCTGGAGGCTTTGCATTAGTGTTTATGCGGCTATATAAAGCGAAAGGGTCGAGACATGCTAGGATGAAGTTGAGAACCGTGGTATAAGTCTGTTGACGGAAATTGTCAGTCTAAATAATCGTGGCGGAGACACTCAAACTAACCGTTTCACCACCAGCGGCGTACATAACTCCAGTTGCCCACCGAATGGTGTGTTCTTTTTCTTCCACGCTTGTCGCTTTCTCGTTCAAAGACTCATAATTCTCCAGGCAATCCAAAGCCAGAGACGGTCTAGCGGTACCAGCTTCCTACTACACAGTTAGCAATTTGACAAATACAGCTCAAGAGATCCTGACCATTTGAGACTTGACATAGTTGAATGGGCGTGTGACGAGACGTTGGATCTTTTCCCGTCCTTCTTTTCCAGCTTTGTGAAATGTAACGCCAGGAAACCAGCTCGGGAGATGCCTCACTGTATGGTGTCAGTCAAACGTGACTATCGAAAAAGTGTGTATTCGTACAGGCCGGAATTAGATCTACCATGAAGGCACCTAATAAAATCCCATTTAGCCATCGAGTCATCACAGTCACTATTTACGTACCAGGCATAGACCCTCTAGTGACGATGCCCAGACATTCCTCTGCTTCAGTGATATACTGTATCATGCCTGAATTAAAACATCTGGGCAAGTTGACTCAAAACGTACCAAATCATCAGGAGTCTTGGCCGATAAACCATAAGTGACGCTGATGACGATACGTCCAGCTGCACTTTCAACTCGTGTCAGCGGGTAACATTATTCAGCACTATGAATGTCACTCACAGGCGAAGCTCATCTGCATACTTTCGCGGCCTTTCGACTAAACTCTGTAGGAACATCGCCGTAATCTGACTTTGCAACAGATGATATTTCTTCACGGCCGTAATGGAAAGCCCAATGTTGACCAGTCTTCGTTGCTTTCTCCACGCGGGACCATAAGGCAGCATCGCCATACCCTGTACCAAACGGTGAGATCACACTAGTCGATGATTGAGAAGACATACCTCATTAACACGCATCATTTCACCGACGACGACAAGATTGGGTCGATTCGTAAAATTGGAAGCACGCTTCTCCAATAAATCATTCGTGACCTCCAGGGTGTTGAGGATAATCATGGGCTTTCCTAGAGCTTCCGCGTAGACAATGTCCCCTGCATATCACTGTTGGGTGAGATGAAGAGCTTCGGGGAAGATATACAAACGCACCATACTGGTCCCTCCACTCTGCGAATCGATGCCATGGCCGGAGACTAGCGAGGCATTTACATGAGTTCCAAGTTCCAACTCGTACCGTGCTGAGATATTACCTATCGAAGTCCAGAGCATTTCCAATGATGGGTTTTCTTGGTGGCCCAGGGGGTAAGTTAGAAGACTTCCTCGACTTCAGGAAATATACGGTCGACAACCCGACAACGATGCCAGAAAGGATATAGAGCTGAACGCTGGGAAAGAGTCGATCCATGAGCAGTAGAGGTTGTTCGGGACATTAGGGTTTGGTCTTTTAAAGACATTGCTGTTTTGAGTTTGACGGGCTCGCTTTCATACTGGCCATCATCGGATGCTTTGAATGTGAGAACGCATTCAGTTCGCCGCCATGCATAATGGGAGTAATGCGGAAGCGTGTCAACGGCATTTGCCGATGTCTCCCCTGTGTCTCCGATGTCTCCCTCCCGTCCATCATGTGTCCTCAATGCTAACTCAGTATGCCTATTATTGGATTAAGAGGGAGCAGGTGCGTCGAGTCGAGTCGGTAGAAGGTGAATGAACTCAATATCATCCTATCTCGGCTAGGGAACAACTGGAATCGTCTTATTCAGAATCTTGCAACTCTGTCAACCATCGCTCCATCTCCGCATTCACCTTATCTGTCGCTTCAAGGTGTGGCCAATGACCAGTCTCAATGTCGACAACCTCAACCTCCGATCCATACTTCGCCATGGTATCCTTGCCTCGCTTCGGAGTACATACGCAATCCTTGTGAACGGCGATAAACAGCGAGGGACTCTGTATCATCCATCGCTCTTTTGGGATGCCTATGGGGGAACGGTCGAATCCAGAGCCTCATTATGTATATCAAAACGAACGCACCGAGGTTGTCTTCCAAGTCATTATTCTCAATCTGTGAAATATACCAGTTGAGAGATGATTTGATCCCTCCGTTTTCCAAAATGTTGCGACGGATGTCATTGATTTCCTAAATTGCATCAGACATCTGCAAGATCGAAGGAAGCGCTGATATGTCGTACCTCTCCGGTAAGATACTCCGCAAACCCAGTTTTCATGTTATTCTCAATCCATTCAGCTGTTTTCCCGGGCAAAACTATGTAGGTCAACCAAGTTGAAGGGTCTTTGGGGTACAGAAGCTGGATGAAACTGTCGACGTGCTCCTGTATCTTGTCGGCAGCATCAGGTCTTTCGAAAAACTTCCAGTAGGAATATCCTGGGAAGGATGTTTTCTTTCTCGATGAAAGCACAGAGCACCAACAAGTACGTACCTTCGTAGCCCAAATACTCTTTCATGATTGACATAATAGTATCCAGATCGAATTTATCCACAATTGGTTCCATGAACGATAGTCCCAGCCAGATGAAACCCAGGAAACGTTCAGGGAATAGAACCGAAAGTCTGGATAGCGCGACACATCCCCTACGAGTTGTAACGCGTCTGCATCAAGACGTCATGATTGGACCAAGTTGACTCACCAGTCATGGCCCACACCGACGACTCTCTCAAGCTTTGCTGCTTGGAGTATATCCATGAGATCGGCAGCTATGAGATTCAGCCTCCAGTTTTTGGGATCCAGTGGTCGGTCTGATCCCCCTGCACCTAGCATATCTGGAGCAAGAATCCCGTAACCCAACGGCCTGAAGAATTCGACTTGTCTGTGCCATTCTTGGGATTGGGATGGGAATCCATGGAGGAATAACAGTGTTGGACGATCAGGCGAGGCAGGAGCATAAAAGTACCTGTACTTTAGACCGCGCTTGGTTACTAGTTGAGTGTAGAGGGATGAATCCATGAACTCTGCTGTATTCTGGATACCTATAAGTATTCTTCGGAAAGTTTAATCAATCACCAGGCGGTGTTATGAGGCACATGTGATTGATGAGAAGGAGGAGGAGGACACAAGAGACGGGTCTAGATTCTGCGACCTTGATGGTCAGGCTCAGTGATTTTCGGTCGAAATAGTATTTTGTAAAAATGTCGCATTTGTTAACTGGATCAAAAGGTTTGTGAGAGGCGCGGACCACAGCGCGACTGAAGACTGCCCTGATCTCCTAAGACTAACTCGGAGAGGACTGCAGGTTGCGGAATTGCTTCCCTGGCCTGCCGAAGTCCTGTTTAACCCATGCCCAGATCACGTCTTACGACGCGATAAGCGATGGGGTCCAAGTTTTCCGGAGGGGGCTGTCTCGAACCAGCGCACTTGGGGTCTGATTCGCTGACATGAACCACTCACATTCCCGAGTTCGGGCCACTACAGCCACTCCGCCAGGAAGTACATAGAAAGCCTTGTAGTGGACATGGTTACCACCCCACTTTTTGGCACTCTGAATTTCTATAATCTTTCTCCCTTCCCTTGCCCAGCCTCAAGATCAGGATTGGGCGATTATAATATTATTTGTATTGGAATGGGAATGTCATCGACAACGTCTGAGGCAGCGACGAAGGACTTGAGTGTCACCGTGATGACCGCGAACACGTGCGGCGTTCGCGCAATTCTTTCGACTTTGACGAAATCAATCAGCTAAGGAATTCGAAGTGCTGCTACTGGCAAGTCGGTTTTGTCTTTGGTCTTCCATGTCTTTGCTCAAATCAGCATCTTTCCAGCTAACCAGGTCGTCTCGCAGGCATGCTTCACGACTTTCACATACATTATCGAGCCAACGACCGCAACCCCATTTCCCATGCGTAGAAGCTCACGCAGCTCGAGAATCCCGAATACGAGGCAAATCTTCTCAGTTTTCGACACCGGCATCTAGCAGTGGTTCTTCTCAACCATATTCCGAATCTGGGCCAGAACCTCCTTATGCACGGCCAAATCCTCAATCGTATAATGTGTATCACGATCCAAACCCATTACATTTGACCTATTCAACGAACCCACTACAATCTTTCGATGTCGCATACGAGACCTGGGGCACATTGTCTGCAAATAAGGACAATGTAATACTTCTCCATACTGGTCTGTCAGCTTCCTCACACGCCGCTTCTACCGTTGCAAATCCAGCTGAGGGCTGGTGGGAAAAGTTCATTGGCCCAGGAAAGGCACTGGACACTAATCAATTCTACATTATCTGCTGTAACGTTCTCGGCGGATGCTACGGATCCACAGGGCCATCTTCAATGGATCCTGCAACTGGAAAACCATACGCGACCAACTTCCCCGTCGTATCAGTATTTGACATGGTCCGGGCACAGTTTCGGTTACTGGACCACTTAGGTGTCAAGAAGCTCTATGCAAGTGTTGGATGTTCCATGGGCGCAATGCAAAGTCTTGCAGCGGGTTGGTTGCACCCAGACAGAGTTGGGAAGGTTGTCAGTATAAGTGGTACGGCCAGAAGTTCCCCCTCGGCTGTCGCAATGCGGTTTGCACAACGAAGTGGTACGTACTAATACGCTTACCCAGTACAAATTCATGATTCGCCTTCGTGGCAGTGCTCATGGCTGACCCCAACTGGAATAACGGCTTTTACTACGACAGTTTACCGCCTCATACAGGAATGAAGCTAGCTAGACGTGCGTTCTTGTCCGTATTTCATTGGTGAACACCTCTCACATCTATCTCAGAAATTGCGACGATAACATACCGGTCAGGCCCCGAATGGGACCTACGTTTCGGTCGTCAACTACGACCCCTACCTCCATCAGAAAACCAGACAAACCCACGTACACCCGCTCTCTGCCCCGACTTTTTAATAGAAACCTATCTCGACCACCAGGTATGCACCTATCAAGTTTTACATTTACTTCATGCCTGAATTCTTGCCCAGGGCGAACAATTCTGCCTTAAATACGATGCCAACTCCCTCATCTACATCTCCAAAGCTATGGATTTGTTCGATATGTCACAATCCGTCCTCTCAACGCTCCCTATATCTCCATCTACCAGCGAACCTTTGCCATCCCCATCAACTATGACAACACAAGGCACCCATAAAACATCACATTCAAAGTCACATCCGCCACCGCCTAATCCGCCGTCCTACCTTCCGGACCTTGCAGCAGGAATGGCACCGCTCGCCAATATACCGACGCTTGTTTTAGGTGTACAGTCCGATATCTTGTTCACGGTAGAACAGCAGAGGGAAGTGGCGGACGCGCTTCGCATGGCTGGGAATGATAGAGTAAGCTACTACGAGCTGGGCGGTGTTTGGGGTCATGATACCTTTTTGTGAGTGCTTCATGCCTCGTTATCGAGCAAACCATTGACCTTTGGTCCAGGCTGGATGTTCTGAATGTCGGAGGTGCTATCCGAGGATTTTTATCTTGAGAGCTTTCGTCGTATTTGCATTTGGATTCATCACCTGTACATACCTTAGAGCTGTGTAGTCCTGGTTGTCACTCCATTGTCCACTGAATACATGCTATTGTTTTGCCTAGGCAAATATACACAATGTCCCCTAGATTGCGTGGTACTAATAGAAACACAAAAAACAAATACACTAGTCCTTATCCCAGCAGTCCTTTAACGTATCGTAATAAATCCTTGCCCTGTAGGGACTGGTCAGCTTCCAAAGGTAACGTATTCAAGTATAGTTTTCACCCACCCCACGAGTCTTAACGCCCTCGACCATGGCCTCGAAGTCTACTTCCATGGCTTCTCCCTCAGGCTGAGAACTATCCCCACCTTCACCGCCTTGCCTACGACCAAGCTGATATCGTTGTGTCATCTTGTACCTCAATGCCACCGTCAAAACAGCTCTCCAACCTTCTAGTAGGCCTCCATTTGCACCTGAAATCCCGCTGACCTGTGAAGCAGAAGATGACGAGCGTGTATGTGACGGTGTGGGTAAAGAA
This sequence comes from Paramarasmius palmivorus, assembly GCA_037176845.1. Classification (NCBI taxonomy): domain Eukaryota; kingdom Fungi; phylum Basidiomycota; class Agaricomycetes; order Agaricales; family Marasmiaceae; genus Paramarasmius; species Paramarasmius palmivorus. Next base: position 818,533 of record JAYKXP010000003.1, on the reverse strand, counting down.
GTTGTAGATGGCGACACCACAGGTAATGCGGGCAGGGGTGTAGATCGGACAACATACGGACAATAAGACCTGTGTTCTTTGAGAAGATCAAACTGCCGCTGTTTTTGTGTGCTGGGAGTCCGTTGGTGATCTGTCGAACCCTCAGGAGCGTCTGCGGCTCCTTCACCTGGCGGTGGTGGAGGCGCAAACGCCCATAAACCTACACGCCGCTGGCATAGCACGCAGTGTAGCAATGAAGTGTCTCGTGATGCTGCTTTACTCGAGGCGTTCCGTAAGAGATTTGGACGAGGTGTCGCGTTGCCTGGTGCAACGGAAGAAGCCCTTGATAGTGATGGTGTGGTGGACATTCGCGACACAGAACGAGATGACGTCGTGCGGGGCCTTTCTGGGGCAGGTGTCCACCCGAACAGAGAGACGAGTATTGCTGTGGTTGAGGGGTTGTCGGGTGCGTGAGAGGCCATCCCAGACGAAGCCTCTCCGATGGGTTCTTCTTCCCCATGAGATACATCAACTGAGGATATAATGGATTCAAGGGAGGCGACCTGGTTTGGTGTCTGTTTTCAAAGGTTAATCGTGGTAGGCTGTTGACGCGAAGGGAACCGACCAGGGGATGTTTAATTTCCACGGATTGGACCAGATGATCTAGGGCCATTGCGTTTATTTTCAGTTCGCGTACCGTGAACGCAGAGGATTGTAGAGGTATTCGATAGATAAGATCTACCCTCATTGTGAGCTTCATCGTGAGTTCGAAAAAATGGCTTCACATACCATCACATTGTCGAGTTTTCCACGGACAGCCATTTTTATGAGCTTCCACGAGCGAAACCCGTTGTTTCTCGATCAAGGTGTTGGCTAGAATACCAGTGAGTAACCGAAGGGTGTGGTATAACCTACCTTCTTACCAGCATCTCGTGACATCCCATCCTTATTCGCAACCACCCAGGAGACATTGCATATGCCACACACCAATCTATCCTTTCCGTCGTTTATCCACCCACACTTGGCTGCAGCTACTGCGTCAATTTGTGGAGGCTTGTTGGCATATGTGGACAACTTGAAGGTGGAAAGACGGTTTAAGAAGGATGGTATGGAGGATGGTCTGTAATCCGCCAATGGCGAAAGCGATGGCGCCGGTGTGGTTTGACCCGCGAAGGGATTGCGCCTGCGACTAGCTGCGCGCGAAAGTATTGCAGTAAGATGGGGTGTGCTTTTCGAAAGGGGGCCAAATTTAGTCCCAAGTGAGTTTCTGATAGTTGGAACGTGGGTTTAGACAGCCGTTGATGATACGAGTTTGGCAGTGAGACTGAACTGACTTCGATGAGTCTGACTCCTTTGTTTTGATACCGTACTTTGCGAGAGTCGAATAGATTGAGCGAGCTAGTAGAGGCTTTTTTGCCGGTGGTGGTTGATTGACGAGCGTTTCTTTCGAGGCCACTGCTGCATCGAGTTTGTGAAATGCATCGTCAAGTTTTCGCTGTATTGAATTAGGTGACTTTAACATACATGTATCCAATTGTCACATACCTTTGTAGCTCTGACGTCCGCAGAACTCGAACTTGCACTACGTTCGACCTGCATGGTGGTGGTGAGGGGAAGAAAGGCGTGACCGCACAGCCACAATCCAACAATGTTAAGTACTACCGCCGGTGCCGCACCTGATTCGTTTCCTCCATGTCCCAAAGAGACGCGAAAATTCCTTGCAAAACTTTATCTTCTCAGGATTTTCCGATCGACTTATTACTTGGGATATCTTCGTGGTTGCCAATACGAAGTGCGCTGTCCTTCACATCAGTAAGTACTCGAGCGACTCCCAGCATTTAAGACCCTCATTCTACTCAGACTTGTCGCCGTCTTTACCAACTTACAACCACCAAAACCTTTTGGTTATCGTTGCTACACTTGGCAAGAGAAGTCAGTAGCATTGCATACCCGCCAGGAGACCTCATTTCCCTCGATGTGAAGGCGTTAAAAGACATAGCCCTCCACACTGTCAGGCGGGATGAAAACATGGGATCGCCTGAACCCATGTATTTTCCAGAATCCGTCGCAGCGTTTGAGACTGGTATTCGGGTAAACGCTTCGTCCCATGTGCCCGGAACGCGACTTCTGGTCCTGTTCAATGCCTCCGACGGGAAGGCATCATGCTGGGAAACAGTCTCGGGAAAGCAAGTGTGTGTATCTGGATACGTCGGCAAAACTATACTAGATTGGAGTTCCAAGAAGCAATATGAAAACAAGATGTTACAAGCCTTCTTTGTCGCAAATTCCGCGGGAGCTCAAATGTGCGTTTGATTACATTGGGATCTTGGTCTGCTCTGACTACCGCTTCGAAGAGCCGAAGCCATTGTCATCTTGAGTCTAACCTACTCATTGAGCGGCCAACAGAATCCGAAGCTAGATGTTCTGTTTAGACATGAGCTTGGCACCACTGCGGGGTTTTCAGAGTTCAATTTCTGTGATCTGGACTCCCAGTCGCTTGTCTTACTTTCCTATCGTTTGACGATAGACATTGTAATCGTTGACTATACTCGGGGAACACGATGTGTGGTTCACACCGATATACCCGCGGTATGTTGCCTATACTCCGTCTTGGTTGATCTTATTGAAACAAGCTTGCAATGTCAGAATGACGACGCTTACCAGCTGGAACCATCTATTCGGGGAGAAGACCTTTGCCTCTTTGTGCACCACACAAATTGGACGTACTTCCATACCATAGCCACCATTGGCATTCCTGAGGAATCCGACATCAGCCTTGTTCAGCTAGCCAAAAACAAGAAGTACGCCTGGCCCGGGCCTAGGACAAAATTAGAATACAGCTACCTTATGAGCTGTTCTTATGTGTCACGGGCCTGGGCTACACTACATTATGTAGCCGACCGTCAAGAACCTCTTGCACAAGGCGTTGACTTCTTTTATTGGGACCCAGCCCGAAGTGGCCAGACTGTACCTCTCGCCTCATTCTCGATAGAAGGCTACCTCATTGACAACGGTGATGATATACTGATCGATAACACATCCAGTTCGTGCGTGCTTTTCTTTCATGAGCCGCGGGAGATGGAGACGATCACCCTAAAGCTCCTCACGTTTGACGAAGAGACATATACTCCGACTTTTCATACTCCACAGACACCGAAGGAATCCATCATTCTGAACCGTGCACGCCTCTATAATATCCTCTTCGATGAATTGCTTGGAGTCATGTACTTCGTCACCAGGACTGGGAACATACTCTGCGTTCCTTACGCGTAGCTATGTCTCTTTTGTATTCTAATCCATCAGATGCTACCCAATACATTACAAGTAAATCGCTTGTTTCATAAGCTGGAGCTTCCACGGTGTAACTATTCAGTGGCCACCTACACCTGCGCTGCGTGAGAGCGATTACCATACTAAGGTTTTGACTGCGTCATTTGTCCTTTCCGAAGTTCCGAATAACATCTTCAGCACCAACCACCATGAATCGGATCTTTGGTACCTCGTCACGGAAGCCGAAAGCAAGCCTTCAGGATGCTATTGCAGCGGTAAACGCAATTCAATTTCTAGCTTTGTTCTCTAACCCACATCCACACTCGACCAGACCGATGCAAGAGCAGGATCTATAGAAGTGAAGGTCAAGAAACTCGACGGAGAACTTGCAAGATACAAGGAGCAGATGAGTAAATTGAGGAATGGGCCCGGAAAGGTGCGTGCTATTCTCCACGATGATAACCACAAGATTACATTTCTCATAGAATGCGATACAACAACGGGCACTACGAACGCTGAAGCAGAAGAAGATGTACGAGGCACAACTAGCACAACTACAACAACAGACTTTCAACATGGAGTCTGCGGCAATGACGACCGAGAATTTGAGAAATACCATGGCCACAGTGGATGCCATGCAGCAAGCCAATAAAGAAATGAAGAAGCAGTATGGCAAGATAGATATTGACAAGATCGAGGCCAGTGGTTTCAAAGCTCCTAACTATACCGTCCATTGAATCAACTCACAGAATGCCCATTATGAGATGGAGGATCTTCTGGAACAAGCCAACGAGATACAGGAATCACTGGCTCGCTCTTATGCAGTACCTGACGAGATTGACGAAGCAGATCTAGAAGCTGGTATGATATACTCTTTTAAAAGTGGGACTCATGGTAAACTTTTCACAGAACTTGATGCATTGCAACTCGAGGAGGAAGAGGAGGGTGCGTCGTACCTCGCAGATATCAACAAAGTTCCAGACTTCGTCGATGAGCCACCTGTCGAACTCGCAGAGGTGCGTAGTAACCGCTATCACCGTACCATAGTTCAACCTGACTCCTTCCACAGCCGACCGCAGTCCCGCAGGAGGCTGCCAAAGTCACCAGCTAAGCCAAAGCTCTCGCCATCTATTGTATCATATACCGTCGTTTGGGCTAGGATGTACTGGACATTTGCATAATGTAATTATAGATGTATCCACAACAAATCTCTGATATACATGGGTCAACGTGGTTTTTGGCGTTCAGCCGTACCTCTTCCCCTCAGCGGATTCAGCAAACCAGTCGTCAGTTTGCCTTGTATCCTCGGCAGACGCAATGTTGACAATGGTCGATTTACTTTGAGAATCTGTGGCGTCTGTTGAGAATCTGGTCGGCGAGAATCTACGATTGGACATACAAGCTTCAAAGGCTTCTAAGCCGTTTTCCCTTCCGATCCCACTTTCCTTCATACCACCCCTGTATCCAGCGTCAGACTGAGTACATCTATAGAACTCGGACTATGCTCACCACGGCGAACTAGGATCATTTCGGTGGTGGGTATTAACCCAACACAAACCAGCCTGTATCTCAGCTGCAACTCGATGTGCTTTGGAAAGGTCGGATGTCCAAATGCCGGCGCCTAGCCCATATTTGCACGCATTGGCGAGTCTGATACCCTCAGCCTCGTCCTGAAAAGGATGAAAAATGAGATACTGTACAATCTTGGACGCAAACGTTCAGATACACACCGAAAATCGCTTCACGACAACTACAGGTCCAAATATCTCTTCTTGCCATAGTAAATCTTCGACCTCAACCTCCGTCACGATCGTCGGCGGGAAAAAGCTTCCCAGAGAGAAGTCGAAACCGTCGAGCTCGGAGTTACCCAGCATCTGTTGCCCACCGACTAGTACTCTACCTCGACTGCGCTCAATCATTCCCTCAATACGGTTCAGGTGTTTTTGCGAGATCACAGTCCCCATGGATGACTTCGGGTTGAGCGCTATTCACAGATGAGCATCACAACGGCACTAGGAAGAGACCCGCACTTACGATCACCCATTCGGCTTCGGATGCTCTTTGATTTGGATAGGAATCTCTCCATGAAAGCACCATAAATCTTGTCTTGCACGATGATCCTAGCTCCAGAAACGCATGTCTGGCCCGATGCAACAAAGGCAGCAAAAGCAACCCCGTTCACGGCGGATTCTAGGTCTGCATCATTGAAAACAACGATTGGGGCCTGCGAGACCGTCAACAAGACACAAAAAAGAAGCACCAATGTGAGTCGGCACCTTTCCACCAAGTTCGGCCGTGTAAGATGCTAAATTGGAGCCGACGATGCTGCCCAATACACGTCCTGTCTGCGTGCCTGCCTTCGACTAATATCAAGATTGAGGGACATTGAAGATATTCCAAGACTCACTGTGACATCTACTTTGCGTATCAAAGGATTGCTGACAATTGCTTTCCCAGTAGTGGCCCCAAATCCTGGCAAGACCGACAAAACACCTTGAGGTACTGTGACCAGATGCATTAGTCAAGTGCGAGAGCCTGTAGATAGAACAACGCACATCCAGCTTCCGTACCCATTCTAGCGAACTCCAGAACAGTAATCGGTGCAAGCTTTGCAAATATCGTCAGTCTCTAGGTCATGACTAGGGAGTAATAAGTGTGTTCACCTCAGATGGTTTAACGATTATACTATTACCAGCAGCTAGAGCGGGTGCAATTTTTTTGATGGCTATTAGTAAAGGATGGTTGAAAGGCTATAATTTGGATTAGTATGTAAATGACTTGGGGAATGATGTACACACCGTGATCTGAGCGACGACACCCAAGGGTACTCTTTGGACATAATTGAGAAGTTTTCCTTGTGTAGGGGCTATATACCCTTGATTTGTGCGGAGAAGTGCTGCATAGTACTCTCTTCACATGAACGGAATGTTGAGGATGTCAGATGAGGTGCAATGACATAGTGACTACTCACAGCCACTCTGGCAAACGCCCTAGCTGAGCATTCATTTCACGTAGCGTCCTTCCTGTTTGGAGTGTTTCAATCCTTGCCAAATCTGGTATCCGCTCTTCAAGAATGCGAGCAAGTTTGGAGAGTATTTTTGAACGAGTGATTGCGGGTGCTTTAGACCAAACTCCAGAGTCAAAAGTAGCTTGGGCACGGTCAATGGCAAGTTGGACATCTTCAGGAGAAGCCATAGCAACTCTATGAAAGTATTACTATGAAGGCCAGTCTCTATTGAATTTATTCGTGACGCACTTGCATAGTTCTTCTCCATTGGCCGGATTTGTTACAGCGAAGCTGAATGAATGTTCATATAGTAAGCCGACCTCCATGTTGCGGTTATCAAATATAAGACATACTCTTGATTATGAGGACTGGCTTCGTCATGGCGCTCTGATAAATCATAACGTTTCGGGATGGAGATGACAGAGTTCACTGCGGTAGTGCGAAAGCTTTTCTGTGAACGTTCAGTGGACAATGAGGCTCAGATCTAGTTGAGTTCACTAACCGACTGCCCGAAAAGAGGTCGAACTAAGGACTCTCTTCGATACAGGGCCATGGGAGGATAAGGAAAAGCTTAGCCTTTTCAAATGCGAACAGTATGTCATGCTGGTCGCAAGGAAGATAGGACTTGCCTTTTTCGGGTCAACCCAAACTTCGCCCTGAACCTCTCCCTTACACTCCCTTCTAAGCTTCAGTAATGGACGGAAGAGCTCCCAGGTAGGCTTTTTGAGATTCAGAGAAGAAATATTACTGACCTTTCGAAGAATAAAAAATCGGGCGCCGGCTGCCATCCAAATTACTGCAGAGCAACTTCTGCGAGAGGTCAGGCTTTTATTCGTACTCAAGAAATGTCAGACTTTAACACCATGTTCGTACCAGGCTCAAGAAAGACAAGAAGGCTCATTTCGCGCACCACGACAGAGGGTCGAGGATTTTGAGGAACTTCACGAGTACAGAGGAAGAAAGAGGAAGGAGTTTGAGGAAAGAATCAGGCGCACAAGGGGCAGCATGTACGTTGCTCGTTTACTCGCAGACTTTACCCGTGTGTTGACGGCTTTTGTTCAGCAAAGAATGGCTTCAGTATGCCAACTGGGAGGTACGCACACTACTTTCGATATCGACATGCCAATTGCTGACTCTTCGTTCAAACCAGGCTTCCCAAAATGAATTTGACCGTTCCCGCTCGGTGTACGAGCGAGCCCTGGAAGTAGATCCACGGAGCATTCAACTATGGCACAGCTACACGGAAATGGAGCTCAAATCGCGAAATGTGCAACACGCACGCAATCTCTTTGACCGAGCAGTGACATTACTGCCACGCGTCGACCAGCTGTGGTACAAATACGTTTATTTGGAAGAACTGCTGCAGAACGTGCCTGGTGCTCGACAAGTGTTTGAGCGATGGATGCAATGGGAGCCTGATGACAAGGCATGGCAAGCCTATATAAAGATGGAGGAACGGTACGGGGAGCTAGATCGTGCAAGTGCTATTTATGAGAGGTGGGTTGCTATCAGACCGGAGCCCAGGGTTTGGGTCAAGTGGGGTAAGTTTGAAGAGGACAGGCAAAAGTTGGACAAAGCTCGAGAGGTCTTTCAAACGGCCCTCGAGTTCTTTGGCGACGATGAACAGCAAATTGAAAAGGCGCAAGCAGTGTTTAGCGCTTTCGCGAAGATGGAAACGAGGCTCAAAGAATATGAGCGTGCACGGGTTATATACAAGGTACGATTACAACTCCTTGCAAAAATGGCCGTTGGGCTCAACCACTCCTACGAAGTTTGCTTTGGAGCGGATACCACGCTCAAAATCAGCAAGTCTCTATGCTGCCTATACCAAATTCGAGAAACAGCATGGAACTCGCAATACTTTGGAGTCCACGGTTCTAGGCAAGCGGAGAATACAGTACGAAGAAGAACTGTCTCACGATCGTCGAAACTACGATGTCTGGTTCGACTATGCTAGACTGGAAGAGGGTGCATTGAGAGACTTGAAGGAGGAGGGCGCAACTCCCGAGGAGGAAGAAGTTGCTGTTACGAGAGTTCGGGAAGTCTACGAACAAGCTGTCGCCCAGGTTCCACCAGGAAATGAAAAACGGCACTGGAGACGATATATTTTCTTGTGGCTGGATTACGCACTATTTGAAGAGATAGAAGCCAAGGTAGGGCTCTCTTTCTCACCAGGTCGCCATGTCTCATGCATAAGATGACAGGACTACGACCGGACAAGGCAAATATACCAAACGGCTGTCCAACTAGTACCACACAAAGTCTTTACCTTCGCCAAACTGTGGCTCATGTTCGCAAAATTCGAGATTAGGCGTTTGAATCTTGCAGCAGCGAGGAAAATACTAGGTGCCTCTATTGGGATGTGCCCCAAAGAAAAGCTGTTTAAGGGATATATCGAGCTGGAGATTGATGTACGTCCAATTGTCGTTGTTATATACGCGTTGCTAACGTTTCTCCAGCTTCGGGAATTTGATAATGCCCGTAAACTATATCAGAAGTATATCGAGGTACGATATGTTCTCCGTCTCATTGGTGAGCAGATTTTGACACTCTTTAGTTTGACCCTTCAAATTCTTCTGCGTGGATCAAGTTTGCTGAGCTTGAATCTCAACTTCAAGACTTCGCCCGAACACGTGCGATATTCGAGCTTGGAGTTTCTCAATCTCCTCTATCGATGCCAGAACTTCTCTGGAAGGCCTACATTGACTTTGAAGTTGAGGAAGGCGAAAGAGATGCTGCTCGGGCATTGTACGAGCGTCTCATTGCGCTCAGTGGCCATGTCAAAGTCTGGATATCGTATGCGCTCTTTGAAGCAGAACCCATCCCTCTACCCCGTTCAATGCGAGAAGAAGAGGACGAAGACGAAGAAACAGAACAGAGGATGGTGGCTGGTGATATTGGCATCGCTCGACAAGTATTTGATCGTGCATATAAAGATCTCAAAGGTAGAGGACTCAAGAGCGAGGTATGTGGCAGACACCATGATTGCTACGCTTTGGCTGAACCCTCTTGTAGCGTGTAGCGTTGCTCGAGGTCTGGAAGTCGTTTGAGGAAGAGAATGGCACTGCCGATGATGTTGCGAAGGTTCAGGGTATGATGCCTATCGTCAGCAAGAGGCGCAAGGTGGATCAAGAAACAGGCCAAACTGTCGAGGGTGCGTATATATACTGCTATACCTTTGAAGCCAGAATATTCATGGTTGTATAGACTGGGACCTTGTATTCGCCGACGACGAACGGGAAGCAAACCCGACATCATTCAAATTCTTGCAAATGGCTCACGCCTGGAAAAATGCCCAGAAAAGCGGCTCTACCAAACCCGCAGATGTTGCTGCTGCAACCAAATCTCACGACGATGCTAGCGATGCCAGTTCGCGGGACGGCGAAGACGATTGAGACGTTGATTTTGTACATTTGTTAAATAATCAGAGGTGTATCGATATCTGTTACTTCCACAATACGGTTTACATACAGTACTTAAAACCGTCGAGGCCTGACGAGACCCTTTATCTACCTACTGTACATCTGCACGCTAAAATCAGGGACGATCTCCATGGGGCGTGGTATGATTGAATAAACCGAAATTGCCTTCTTATCAACATTGACCTATCTCTGCTTCTCTTCCTTCTCCATTCACCGACATGAATTCTTCGCGAACGGTTTTCTCATCTGTCTTCAGTCGTCGTTTCCCTGTTTTGGTCCACGTCAGCCGGCGACGCGGTTTAGCAACGGTCGTTGCTGATGCAAATGACTCTAATTTTCGAATTCCTGTGATCAATTTCGCAAAATTCAGATCCGCCAGCTCTACAGAAGAGAAAAAGACGACAGCGGACGAGATTGTGGGGGCATTCAAAGAAAGTGGGTTTATTTATGTTGAAGGACATGGTATTCCTACAGGTGTGTCGTGCACATGTGCTAGGGACCATTGGACTAACAAATTCGGTTTACTCAGAAACAATCTCGCATGTCTTCCAAAAGGTATGCCTATGTGAAGCCACTGAGACTGGTTATCGATAGTCCTCTCTACAGAGCGCAGAGTTCTTTAAAATGCCTACAGACGTCAAGGTGCGTTTTTCCACGCCTGTATTTATTCCCCATCACCCTGAACTCCCTTGAAATAGGACAAGCTGGCTTGGGAAGACCCACGTTCAAATCGCGGCTATGTAAAGATTGGCCGTGAACGAGTCACTCAGTCTAATGACGCAGAAGAGATAGCACAGCTCAGAGCAAAGGCACCCGATTACAAGGAATCTATGGAGATTGGACGTGATTGGGACTCAGAATGGAAGAACATGTGGCCTCAAGAGAGTGATGCTCCAGGATTCAAGAAAACCATTCTGGACTTTTACCAGGTAAGTGATGTGTGGTTGTAGCACCCACCATACGCTGAGCTCTTGTGAACAGACGTGTCACAAGCTTCATGTGGAGATGATGCGTTCGATTGCCCTCGGACTGGATCTACAGGAAAACTTTTTTGACAAGAAAGTCGACCTACAGTGCCATACTCTCCGGCTCCTTTCTTACCCTCCCATTAAACGGTCTTTGCTTGATGGAGAGGGACAAGCTCGAGCTGGTGCTCACTCTGGTAGATCATTCTTCCTCTTCGAATCGCGCTTGGCACTGACCTTTGTAGATTATGGTACCCTCACATTACTCTTCCAGGTAAGTTCCACGACACGAAGTTCTGCGATAAATAATACATATTTTGGACTTTAGGACTCGGTACGTGTTAAACCTCAATGACGATGATGGTATTTGTGCTGAATAACCTCTAGGTTGGTGGTCTTCAGGTGAGAAACCCAAACACAGGATCCTACATTGCTGCTACACCTATCGTGAGTTTTATGTCTACACCATGTACCCGTTCTACATGCTCTTCACAGCCAGGGACAATCGTCATCAACGTTGGAGACTTATTATCAAGATGGAGTAACGATGTTCTCCGCTCAACTTTACATCGGGTCGTAGCACCTCCTGCAAAGAAGATTAATGAGACCGAGGCCATTACCCCCGCCCGTCAGTCTATTGCGTTCTTCTGCAATCCCAACTTCGATACAGAGATCGCATGTCTCCCTAACTGCGGCAAAGAAGCGAAGTATCCTCCTGTGAATACTGAGGAATACATTGTAGGCCGTCTCGCAATGACCTATAACTGATGCATGTATAGTTTTGATGTAATGTTGAATCACTTCAGAAAACAGGAATGAACGAAACTTAAGACTTCTTACGTGTAACTTGAAGTTCAAAAGTCTCACATTCAGGACAGACCCTGCAGACTCATACGAATAGCGATGGCTATGCAAGCGAGAAACGTGCGTGTTTTGAGGGGCTGCTCTTTCTTTTCCGTATAGCAACATGACCTGCTCACAAGGAGAGTAGAAGCTGGATCGCTGATCGTTGAACACAGTACAGGACCTCTAGAAGATTACGCGACCCCGAAATGCAGGAAGATCCATGGCACGTGATCGCGCGGAGCCCGCAGCTAAAGAGTTTACTAGTAACAACGCATTAAATATCAACAATAAAATACTGTGAGTACAGTGGAAGTGAGGCCATGTATTGTGTGTGGTAGATGATGGATGGAGTGATTAACAGGCGTGTAGTGTTGACAAATCCAACGTGATGCAGAATCTATATAGGAGGGAACTGAAGTATAAATGCAGGTCTCGACAAATGTCTATTTTTTCCGGAATAAGCCCAGGGTATGCTGTCCACCGCATGCGACTTTAATCGCAGCCCATGAACCGCCTTCTCGCCGAACTATGACGCGAGGCGTTCTGACCTCGACGTCAGGAACACCAAGTTCACCTTGGGTGCCTTGACCCCAACAATACAGAGCGCCGTCTTTTGTAGCAGCAAGATTGTTATGAGTGCCTGTGGATATGTATACAACAGGATCGTCGTCATCAGGGAATTTGACTTGGACTGGCTCGGGATAGAAGTCGGGATCGACACGGTCCTTGAACGCCGGGTCATCGTCCGGTAGTCCCAGCTGTCCAGCATTGGACCGACCACAAGCATAGACTTTGCCAGCGGATGTGAGGAAAAGTGTGTGATGCTCGCCACCAACAATCTGAACGACTGTGTCACCGCCGAGTTCTTCTTTGCTCAGCCGGCGGACTTTAGTGGGAAGCTGTACTTGAGCATCGTCTTCCGACTCGTAACCAGTCCCCGTTTGGCCCATGGTGTTGAGACCCCAACCCCACACATCGCCCGAATCATCAACGGCGAAGGAATGGAAGCTACCAGCACCGATCACCTTCCCTTTGCGCAAACGGTTGCCGAGGGTGACTTTTTCAGGGATAGTGCCGTGGATCTTCCGACGCTCCAAGACTTTTCTTCCCAGCTGCGCTTGCTCTCCTGCTCCCCATGTATAAATGTTTCCGTGCGTGGTTAGAACGAGAAGATGGTTAACTCCAGCAGTAATGTAGGAGACCTTCTCTTTATCTCCCGGTTTCGAGAGGAGCTGGTTTTCTAGGATAGGGACAGGCAAGAACTGGTGCTTCAGGCCTGTAGAGAACCCGAGGGAGCCTTCATTGACCTAGACTCGCTCGTCAATTTTCGACTGGTGTTCAACCAAACGCTGAGACTTACTCGGAACGATCCCCAAACTCGTAAATCACCTTGGTCACTAACGGCAGCACAGATACTGTCACCGGTCGCAACCTGGACGGCACGGAATTTTTGATCTACAAGGGACTGTAGAGGGTGTGGCCAAGCGGTAAGCTGGTCGATATCTAGGAATGACCCCGGCTTATCAGGATCTGGAACTTGATGAGTAATGCGGCCGAGAGCAGCATCGTCGTTCAAGCCGCACGACCAAATCTTGCAGTGAATGAGCGTCATCATCGTCACTAGTCAATGAGGAAAAAGACGCACCGTGCCTTTTTCATCCACCATTAAGCTGTGCATGCCTCCAGCTGCAATGTCTTCTAACCCAGCGCCTTCTTCGCCAAACGTGCCTGTCTGCATCTGCTGCTCAGCCCAGCTGTGTTTCTTCGGCTTGTCGAGCTCATCGAGTACATCTGGTCCCAATCCAAACTGCCCGAAATTGCCTGCACCCCACACAAAAAGTTGCAAACCTGGGCGCTGTTTTTCGGGAGGTGAAGGTAGAGGGTTGAGATATGGCTTGACCTGTACATGCGGCGGAGGGGCTGCGACAGCAGCCTCTGCGATAGTTGCAAGTTTTGTCCGAGAACGTTGACGAGCGACTGGTTCTACGGATTTTCTGGACACTGGCTTGGAGGTTTTAGAATTTGGTGCCTTCTTCGAACCCGGAGCAATGTTCTGCTCCTCACTTTTGGATCTCTTCGGTGGAGGAGAAGCTTCGCGTACTGGCGAAGCTGCACGTTTTTTCGCTGGTGCACTGCGAGTGGCGCTAGCTTTAGCAGCAGCTTTGGGGGCAGCTTGAGAAGCTGGTTTTGCAGATGTTGCCCGTGTCGATTTTCTTGTGGGCGCCATGGTCGTAGTAATGTGAAGGAATTAGAAGACCCCTATAAGCCCACCAGGTAAGGATTTTAAGGGTCGAAGAGGATGGTGGTGGTAAGGAGGAAAGAGGTAGCAAGAACCTGGCAAAAACAAGGTCTTTTTGCGTCGATGACCTCAATCAACTTGCATCTGAACACGTGATAGACGCGTCCAAAAAGTCAACAGGACCAAATTGAAAGAGTGCACCCAACAATCAACCATCACACCCATCACACTCAACTTGGACACGCTACAGCTATGACAACACAATAGATCTTTGCTCTCACAATCAGGAAGAAAAAGGAAAGTTTGTAACTCTGACTCAAGGATCAAGCCTGTCGTGACGGCGGACTCGTTTTGCACCGATCTATCTCTGCTTTATCGTCTTGCATCTCGGCTTTCTTGGACATCAATCGTTACTGCGTAGTGCTGTTTCAGAGACTAGTACTCTGAACAAATACAGTATTCTTCGGAACTCGTGGCGACTCCTCGCTGCAACGGTCCTATCTCGACGGTATAGTGCATAATCAGCCGATCTGGGTACTGCGTTGTGGGCTCTTTCTATTGCTTTCTTCCACACGATAAACGAGATTACCGTAATAATAGTCTCAGGAAGACATGCGGAAACATTATTCTCGAAATTAGTCAATGGAACACATCTCAAGTCTTTGGAATTCGATTCTACTTCGGCGGAGCGCCTCTCGCTATTACCGTGGCCTTCCCGGACACGAAACGAGTGCCGTGTTGAAGGACATCATTCTCGCCCCTATCATCATGTGTCCACTGTCCCGCGCCTCCGCTTAGAGATTTAAGTTTGATCTTTGTTCTCGACGCGTTGCCTTTTATACCTATTTGGGTCAAAGCCAGGGAACGTCGAGGTCGATGAGTTCTAATATGGGTGGCCTTGTTTTGAGTCTATACATAAGCTCTGTGTTTCCGAAAAACTCCCAAACCCACTGGTTGACGACTTGAACTTTCTTACTCTCTGCTCACCGTTGCTTCGAGCCATGAGACTCCTCTCCGCGTCGAGTCATAATGCACAGCTTGGAAGGCTCAAATTGCCTTATTTATATATGTGTCCCCTGTGGATTCCATTCTCCGAATCAATGGCGGCAGGTTATGGCAAAGATCGGCCACCGTACGTTGTCCTTTTTTATTACTGTTTATAGCAAAGCTGACGCTTGGACTGCGTTTTCCCTTGTGGTTAAGAGGCCTGAGCGATGACGGTCTGAACAGGCTTTTTAACCTTCTCCCAACATTCATTATCACGTCCAGGATCTTCCACAGCTACACCGATGCAAGGGACTCGGAAGCTTTGGCTATGTAGGACACCAGCACAGGAACCGTCCATAATCATTTCCTCCAACATCGACTTCATTCCTCGGCTCCCCCAACGATTTTCACAACGCAGGGGGAACTATCATCCCTTCTCAATTGATCAAATTCAACACGTCCTTCATAATCCGGTTTCCGTTGCCCTCTGCATTGGAGCTGACTTTCAACTCGCCGACGAGTCCGATGCCGCCACACTAGACATATTGTTACAGACCATGACGCACGGGTGCGGTCAGATGTCCGACGCTTTCGTCTATGTCCTGGCCACGCGAATAGAGACACTTAATCTGTCACTTCGCATTCTGGACCGGATCCAACATAGGCGCCCACCGAATCACTTCCGACTGCATATCAGCAGCTCAGAGACGGTGCGCACCGAATTAGTACTCCTACCGGGAGGAAGAATGCAGACCAGCTTTGGTCTTCCAATCGATATCGTCCGCGACGATTTCTTCGACTATATGACATATCTGCCCGACTTACAGTGGCTTCAACTTCATCAACCTCTCAGGCGCCCTGTCCATGCCTCCACTCAGCAATCGACGTTCAGCGTCCTACAACATCGTTTACGAAACTTCGCAGGGACGAGAATCACAGTCAGCTTGCTTCTCGACGGGCTCTCAGATATCCTTCAGATAATATCCCGCCTCCCCAATTGCAACGACATCCGATTCGTTGATTGGGATTTGGTTGAGGATCGATATCAACTGCCCGTCATGGTTGCCTTGTTTCAGGGCTTGTCATCGTTTAACAATCGTCACACTGTGAGGGTTCTCCTCCCCGGGGAAGATTATTCGCACCAGCTCGAAGAAGCCCTGCAGAGGTTGAAGCACGTCCTGTGTATGGCCACTTGAGGCCAGGGCATCCACCCTTTCATTTCATCTATTTTCAATCCAATTCCTTTCTTTGATTTCGGCGGATATTCGTATTACTTATTGCTACTTATCTGGGACACTCATATTATCTTCATGTATCTCTAGAATTGAAACCAGCCGCTTCGCAACACATTGGTGACAGTCGAACAAAGTGCTTGCGTCGACTGTCATCAATGTGGGCGGCGCGTTTGGATTCCAGACGGCATGTATTGCATAGATAGGTAGATTGTACATATATGACCATGAATGCAGGATAGAGTTGAATTAGCGTTGATGGTGATACAGAGAAGAGACCCAATTGCAGCAATGCGATTAGTATAGGTATACATATGAGCATCCAAGAAATAACAGCAGGTAATATACGTGTTCACTGCCGACTATATAGCATTGACGCCGGTGATTTCAAACGACGGAAAAGGGCCATCATGGTCTTACCTCCTTCTGCACCCCATCTACAATCACTGTGAGTCTATCGGAATATCACAAGAAATGGAAGCACTTACTCCCCCGCCGCGACCTCCTCGCAGCACCCCTCGAATTCCTCCGACACCGCTACATCTTCCCATTTCTCAACGACATAGTCTTCGACCATCGTATGAAGCTCGTCCCAAGCCGAGGTGGCCAACAACAAAGAAAAGCTTGTTTGTGGCGTTATAGTTGACATCATATGATCGAGCGCCAAATTCGCGAGAGCAGGCATTGTGTATCTGTGGGCAATCTGATACATTGATAGGGCGGATGCAGGCGGTAATTGTGGAGTGGGGTGCAAGTGTGGGTCTGGCGTCGAACCAATGTTTGCCCCGAGGTTGCCCGGTCCTCGCATACGCGAAGCTCGTGGGGAGACCGGTGGATAGTGCGAGGAAGCAGGAGGCTGCGGAACGTAATTCTGCGATGAATGTGCAACTGGGACAGGCGGAGGTGTTTGTTTCGATCTTATGGAACCGGTGGGTATGCTGATCGGTATTGTGGCTGATGTGGACCCACCGGCGCTTGGACCGCGACGGGAACTCGTTGCAGTCGTCGCAGTGACTCGAGATGACGACGGGACGCTCTTAGTCGATACCCGACCGGTGGTAGGACTAGCTGTAGCTGCCGGTGTGGGTCGTATGACTGCGGCCTCTGGGATGGGTCTAGAAGGACCGGGAGGAGGTGAATTACCATCCCCAGCCTGTGATTGAGACATCGGCGTTTCTCCACTCGTTGCGCTCCGTGCGTCCAATTCGTCACTTAACATTGCGCCAGTCTTGCTGAAGGTCTTCCAGTCCCATTCGCCTCCTCTGGCGTGCAGCCAATTTGCGCTCCATCCAGCTCCGACGCCCTCGACTGCAGCCCTCACATCATCTATCTCTTTGAAAAGCACCCAATTTGCGTAGCAATATTTGAGTAACCAATAGATAGTCTCAAAATCAGCCTCGTCCACAACGATAGTGTAAAGCTTTCGTTCGCCTGAAAGGTGAGCCTGGTTCTCGGAAAAGGATGACGAAAGCATTGTTGCAAAGTATTCTGATCGGCGAATGAGAATATCGGAATGGGCGTAGATGATACGCTTGCGTGCCGTCATTTGTGCGGAGTGCGAATGAACAGTGGAAGTAGGGGAGGCGGGACGATGTGTGATCGGAGAAGCGACCTCTGTCGGAGTTGGTGGCATGACATCAGAATTAAAGCGTTCTAGACATACAAAGCGGACATCTCCAGTATCTAAGAGCAGCTTGGTCAGATCAATTCCTTTGGACAACGGCCATTTCTTACTGGGATTATCAAGGGAGGCCTCAAGCCCATCTAACAAATCCTTTGGGACATAGTAGGCATTCGGATGAGACGGGAAAAAGGGTCCTAGAGGACAATGGATTTGCACACAGATAACGAAAGAGTCTGTATCGCGAATTCGAGGATTGCTTTCCATGAGTGCCGAGAGAGGTGGCAATGAACAGTCTATGAGAGTTGTTAGGCTAGAGACGAGGTACGCATGGACGGTAATACCCACACCAAACTTCATTTCCCTCTCTGAACACCCAATCGCTTTGCCATGTCTCCCAGAGCCAATCTGGGCGTGCACCACGCTCTCCTGCGCGATCATGTTGACATTTTACAGCAGCCATCATTGAAGCAGACATTTCATAATCCGCATATCCAGAGTCAAGCATGAGACAGGTGATGTAAAGCGACAGTGTTGCTGGTTTCCCGGTGTCATTTGGAACGGATGAATTGGTCTCGTTTAGAGGTGTACGAACTAGAAACGATGACTGTCAAATGAGATAAAGGAACAAAGCGTCTGAGGCGCACCAATTTCTAGCTTGAACTTGTTGTCGCCAATGACAGGAGATTGCTTCAAAATGTCGAAATCATCTGCGACAAGGTTGCTGGCACTGGCGTCGATACCATTATCGCCCTCTGGTGTGGCACCGTCGTTAGCATTCAAGGTGCTTGTAGATGTACCCTCCACAAAATCGCGTAATTTGTGCACGTCGCGGACGACCCATTCAAAGCCCTATATGCAATGAGACCGTCAAGACCAGCGTGGTAAATTGAATGGCAGCACGCACCATGAATGACCATTGTGATGTTGTTTCCTCACCACCTGGGACCACATAAGAAGCCAGTGCAGAACCTGCATTGTTCCTTGTCGTTTGAGTAGATTGCCACGACATCCTACTTGAACTTGTCCGAGACATTATAGACATGGCACTGGCACTTCTTCCACTAGGAGCTTCACTTGAATTTGGAACGTTTCTGGCTTGTGCTGAATCCCAAGTGGCAGCTGAAGACGACGTTGACGAGGATCTTTGGAAAGGAGAATAATGAGATGGAAACCGCAGGGGCAAAGGCTGAGACCAAGGCCAATCTGGACGGGCTAGGGGCGGTGTACGACCTGGAGGACTAGAAGAAAAAGGAGAATTTATACGCTGCTGAGGTGAGTTTAGGTGCCACTGCTGGTGAGTGGAATGGTTTGATTCAGACATAGAAGCGAAAGCTGAATGAAATGATGATATTTGAAAGGGGTATCCGCCAAAGCCATGCCTGCTGGCGCCAAACTCTTTTCTTCACCACCATGATCAACTGTTCCTGCAACTCGTTCTCCCAAGTTTCCGTTCCTTGTTAAAAGGTGCAGTACTAGTCGTAGTCAGTTATATTGCTCTTCTAAGCAACGACCCTTGTAGGTTGACTCACTCATGCACCTTCATGACACCAAAGAGATCAGCACGTCCCTGCGCGTGCGTTCGCATGTCGCATAAATGATAAAAGTGGTCGCATGGGGTCAAGTTTCCCCAGAATTCTCAGCTTCCCAATCGATAGCTCAGCACGTTTACAGTCCTCCGAGTAATATTCAGGATAATTTCTGATAATTTTCACATCTGAGTAGTCTTGGATGGCGACCCTGGGCCAACACCTGCGACGTATAAGAAAGACTGATCAGTACAACAAGTCCCCGCCAACATGGCGGAATACTCCCACTTATCAGAAAGCGATCCTGATTTTGCTGTGATTGCAGCACATTTCCCTTCTGTCGACGAGAGTCAGCCATTGAGCCCTGCTCAACGGCGCCAGAACTACAGGGATACTATTCTCGCTGCTCTCAAAGCGACTCGTAGCCCTCCACCAGGTACAGGTCCCTCTAATTCATACCTCTAACTGACTAACTTGCTTCACCAAGATTCGGAGTATCAGCTCACCGATCGTCAAATTGACGCTGGCGACGGGGCTCAGATACTTGTGCGATGTGTCGTACCAACACGCAAAGCTGGAGAAACCGACTTTCCACTACTTTTCTGGACGCACGGAGGAGGTCTGGCGCTTCACCATTACCTTGCCTGATTGAAGTTCATCCATTTCTGCTATAGGCTGGGTAATTGGAGATACAGAGTGGGATGACTTCAAGCTGCGTCAATTAGCTGTGGATATGCGAATTGCAGTTGTCAATTGTGAATATAGGTACGTCTTTGGTTCACTCTCCGGGGTCATCATCCAACGTGATACCTTCATCCCAAGATTGGCGCCTGAACACCCATTCCCAATCCCTGTCACTGACTCGTTCACTTGCCTTAAATATGTAGGTTCTCCGCCCTTACATCTATTATTGAGGTATACTGAAATTTAGAACTCTAGTTTGCAGCCCATCCCGACCTTGTCTCCGCTAATCTATCCAAAGGGTTCTTAGTTGGCGGCACTTCTGCGGGAGGCAATCTTGCTGCTGTCCTGTCGCATCTTGCACGAGATGACCCTTTCTTCAAGGACAAGCCTCTAACGGGACAGTTACTCAGGATTCCTGTAACTCTTCATCCGGACGCATATCCCGAAGAGTAAGTCGCTTGGCTACTCCTTCATGCAGGCTACTCACCGAGGTAAATAGACACAAGAATGCACTTCTTTCTATGGAACAAAACAAGGATGCACTTGTTGTAAATAAGAAAGCCATGCGTGATTTTTGGGGTATGTCGACCAGCTGATTCAGGGATGCGTATCTCCCGATGATTAATGTCTGTTCCCTAGATCTCTACAACCCCGATCCATTTGATCCCAGAGCCTCACCCGTACTTCTACCATCTCATACTGGTCTACCTCCCGCCTACTTCCAAATCTGTGGACAAGATCCACTCCGCGACGAGGGTTTTCTTTATGAGAAACTCCTACGCAATGCTGGCGTCAAGACCAAGGTCGACGTGTAAGTTGAACATTGTTTGCTTGTGTCGCACTTCATTAAGCACTTGCTTCAGATACAAAGGTGTCCCCCATGGGTTCGACATCATTGCTCCTAATATACCATCGGGAAAGAAGTTTGAAGAAGATTTCGACAAAGGTGTTCGGTGGCTGCTACAAGCCGCAGAATGAATGCAGCCAAGCTGGTCTTCAGTTCCATCGTTATCGTATGTACAGGCACGTTAAAGATGTATTAAAATATCTCCCAATAAATATCAGGCAGTACTTCTCGCATGACTATAGAGCCCATCAGCAAACAATGCAGCAAGTTCGCAGACAAATGACTTACGCTTCCAGTGTCTAGCTGCCTGTTGTTTTTGGATGAACCCGAGCGGATTGTACCCTTCGTTCCGGCTGAGAACTTTCGTTTCCTTCCCTTCCTCGTTCTTAATCTTCTCCATCGACTCTCTCAAAATCCCTAGGTTAACTTCTCTGTCCATCAGGGTCGTGAAAACGTGTCTGCGCAGAGGTGAGCCAAGATAATCTGCGGAGGTGGGAGACCGGAACTTCATCGGCTCAGTGGCAGGTGTACAGAAGAAGACCTGGTATGATCTTAGTCGCTTAGATACGAATAGAAGGAAATTAAGCCACGTACAATGTTGATGAATTCGTTCCAATACTTGTCCTGCGTAAGGGCCGTGGCATCCATCAGGTCGTGGAACGCTCTGCACTGCGGGAAAACCTCATCAAGGGTTCTTAGGACGTGTCGCGAAGCTTCAGAGTCTACTTCTCCAGCGAAGTTCTATCCAAATGGTATTTAGTGCTTTGGTTTGGCGAAAAAGGAACCGAAAACTGACAATTACGACAACACCATCCTCCTTCACCAATGTCTTGAGATCATTCCAGAACTCAATGGTATAGAGATGTTGTGGTACTCCGCCACCGGAGAAACAGTCGTGGATGACGATATCATAGAGGTCTTTCTCGACTACTTCGGTGAGGTTTCGACGTTCAGCTGCTCGTGTCGCGACCCATGCACCTGCATCTTCCAAAAACGCATTCCCTTCGCCTGGATCAGGAACTCCAAAGAATCTCCGAGCAGCTTCATAGACTGCGGGATCAATCTCGATGATAGTAAGGTTCATACCATGTCGGTGTAATGCGGTGGTTGAGACGCCTGCACCGAGACCGCTGTCAAAGAATGCGTCAACGAACTGTGTGTTACGAAGATATACGTTGACATACATGATTAAAGCCTTTCCCTTCTCTTCTTCGTGGTTTTCCCGGACTACAAGCCTTGCAGCCTCCTGCAAATCGAAAGCGCCATAGATAGAATCACCCAGAGGTGTGTCGTAAGAGTCCATTAGTTGTGGGTATCCATCTCCAAGATTCATCACTCTTGGGCCCATCCACACGCCACCCAAGATGGAGTGTGCTGCACGCAAGAAACGGACGGAATGCATCGCTTTCACGTCCTGAGGGTCATGCTCTGAGGGTGTGAGGATTTCACCGACCTCGATGAGACCGGTATTGCTCTGGATAGCAAGGTGAATTTGGTACGGTACGTTCGAGTCGGTATAGGTTTCTGGGTATGGATGGGGCAGGATTGGCGAGTAAAGGGGTGACGATAGAGGGGTGAGAGCAATGGCAATGAAACCACCGAGAATGAGCAGTTTCGTAGCAATGCCATTCGTAGCCGTTTTCTTTGCGGGTTTGTTGCCTTTTGTAGTAGGGAGGGGTCCGGAGAAGTCATAGGTCAGGATTCCAATCGAGAATGCCAGCAAAGCTTGGACGAGATACTATGGATTCATTGATCTGAGAGTGAGAAATAAAGCGCAAAATTGGAAAACGCACGATCTGGTTGTCCGACACGCTTCGCATCTGGTGCACAGTAGGCCATGCCCGCTTCCAGAGCATGAAACTGGCGACCAGTGAACCCCACACACTCAATACCTGCCCTTGCGGCAAAAACAAGGCATATGCATATACCAATGGCGTAAGGACTAGCGTGTGCACGGCAATGGGTCCCCATAGTGGTTCACGATACCTAGCAGTCCAAATGGCAAGATAGTAGGTTGCATTGGGAGCCAAGGCAAGTAGCGTCCCGGCTACAAATAATTTTTGAGAAGTTGTGAGGTTCGGACGTCGATAAACTCCAAGGGCGATCCCAAGAGCGAGATAATAATGGAGAAAGTCATTTGTCGGACCAGAGGCGTATATGGGTACCAGAGTGCGCTCGTAGGTGAAGACGGCGAGGGAAAGTAAAACAATTGTGACCAGCGCAATTCGGAACTGTGTTAACTCGTTTGTCGACATCGTCCACCGCCTTTTTCCTCGTCGACAAGGTCGACTAGCGGCTAAATAGTAGATGATAGAGATGAACAACGGCGCAAGGCCACGTAGATATTCCCACTGGACTTTGACAATCTTCCTGGTATTTTCAGATGCTTTCCTGGCTTTCCCCGAATCAATCCCGAAGTATCTATGGTCTCTAAGGACCATGGCTCGTTGAACTGGCAATATTCATGCTACAGGAATTCCGACCTGGCTCCGACCTTAGTCTTGGTGCATTCAATAAGTGGGTCAATAAAGGTGGTTACAGATCTGTAAAGGTGGGTCACAACCCAATACTGTCGGTGGAATGCTGACCATGATCCTTGCTACTAGCGCAGTGAAAACCGGGTGAAAACTCCTCTGGTCTCTTCCGAGTCTCCTCATCGTCGGACGATACGCGTCACCATTGCCGAACGGTAGACAACCGAGGGTCTTACAAGTCTCTTACCAACTAGCAACAAAATTAGCATGAATGGGCCCGGAAGACATCCGAACACTATCGTGTACGCGACATGCTTACACCCTTTACCCTGACGTCTGTTGCTCCTGATTATTGATGTACTGAGGGCATCCGGAAATTGTATAAAAGGCAATAAGCAACACAGAAAACAACCATTCCTCACGTTCGACACAACGACCCCAAAATGCCCTCGATTAACGATTCCAAATGCATCCTTGTCACCGGCGCTACATCTGGCATCGGTCGTGCTCTGGCAATCGCGCTCTCCCAGCTCCCAAGCAAGCCTAAAGTCATCGGTACCGGAAGACGCCCGGATAGACTGGCGGAATTGCAAGCAGTTGGTATCGATGGGATACCATTCGAGCTCAGTGCGGATAAGGAAACGCTTGTGAAGAGTGTGCAGGATATCGTGAAGAAGTATCCTGAAGTAAGTGCGCAGTTCCGCCTGTGGTGCTAGAATTTCACTGATGAGCCATCGCGCAGCTGGATACTGTCATTCTCAACGCTGGAGTTCAACGCGAATTCGACTTCGTGAATACTGATATCGATCTCGATAGTGCGTACATTCCAGTTACACAAGAAGATTTCTGATCGTGCCATTTCACAGGCTTGTACATGGAATTTAACGTCAACTATCTGTCGGTCCTCACCTTCATAACGGCAATCCTACCCCATTTCAAGAAGCTGGCGGTAATAGTCTCCTCTTCATGTCCTTATCGTATTTGCTCATCAGTTTACAGGCAGAAGGACGCCCTTCTATCATAGCAAATGTAACGTCTGGTCTCTGTGTTGTACCAGCGGTCCCTCTTGCAAACTACAGCGCTTCAAAGGCTGCCCTGCATAGCATGACAATGTCTCTGCAGTCGCAGTTCCAGGGTACAAACATACACTTTATCGAAATCATCCCGCCGTATGTTTATTCTTATCTTAACAAGTAACGATTTTGACATTTCGACCACTAGTCTCGTTGAATCCGAGCTACACGACGCAGAAGGAACCACGGAAAAGTTGTCCAAATTCTGGATGCCCTTGTCTCAATATATTCCGGAGACTGTCCAGGGATTGCAAAAAGGAGAACCCCAAGTCTGCAGCGGTCTTGCGAAAATCGCCGTGGAGAAGTTCGAGAAGGAAAAATTGGAGTTGGTTATGAAGAAGGCATTACCCACATCGGCACCTGGACTTATCCTCGACCAGGAAAAGTCATAATTGGGTATCACCTCAGCCGTCTTGTATCATAAGTTTGCAACAGTTCAAGGCATATAATGTTTGGAAAACGCTCCCACCGGTATGGTCAAACTCAATGAAACTAAAGATATTATACACCATTCTCATCACCCAGGTCGGCTACAGAGGAACGAGTGTGATGGCGAGTTCTCTGTCGAATGGTCTTAGCCTACTTTTCGTGATCTTCTGACATATCGACCCACTTTTTTGCGGTCAGATGATCAATTTCATTGTTAATGGCCTCCAGGATGATCGCTTTGACAAAGGTTATTCACGTCAGTGCATTCGAGTGGAGCACTAGCATGCACTACCCGCCGCGCCGTAAGCACTCGGCCGCGCGCGATTCGAATATCTAAGGGACCACTCGATTTTATCAGCGATTGTATAAAGGCAAAAGGACCGGTTTCCTCGTTTCTCATCAAGATATCAAGCTCACCACTACCGATGCCTTCAATCAACGACTCCAAATGCATACTAGTGACTGGCGCCACATCCGGTATCGGTCGAGCGTTGGCACTTGCACTTTCCCAACTTCCGAGCAAACCTAAAATCGTTGGGACCGGAAGACGACCGGATAGACTGGCGGAAATCCAAGCCGCTGGGATTGACGCGGTATCATTCGAACTGGGTGCGGACAAGGAAACCCTTGTGAAGGGTATAAACGACATCGTCAGCAAGTACCCAAACGCAAGTATACTCGCCTTCATGAATTCATCGAGGCTTACTGTCCTTTGAACAGCTAGATACAATTATTCTCAATGCTGCGATCCAACGTCAACACGATTTTTTGAATACGGAGATCAATCTAGACGGTACACTGCTTCATACAATGCTTGATGAGTTTTCGTTGATCATTAGAGATTATAGCTTTGCACACGGAGATAAAGGTCAATTATCTATCTGTGCTCACTTGCATAACGGCAATTCTACCTCATTTCAAGAAGTTGGCGGTAAACGGTCTTAATTCCAGTCATGTGTCATACTCACGGCTTTGCAGGAAAAGGGACGCCCTTGCATAGTGGCAAATGTCACGTCTGATTTGTGTGTCGTGCCAATGGTCAATCTTTGCAACTACAGCGCTTCAAAGGCTGCTCTCCACAGCATGACTATGTCCCTGCAGTCGCAATTTCAAGGCACCAATATACATTTCATCGAAATTATTCCACCGTAAGTGCATATTCAGGGCGCCCTCTGCCTCAAGTGCTATATCTGATCACTTCTCTCACCTAGTCTCGTGGAGTCCGAACTCCACGACGCAGAAGGAACGACAGAAACATTGTCCAAGTTCTGGATGCCACTCTCCCAGTATATCCCGGAGACTGTACAAAGTTTGCAAAATGGGGATCCCCAGGTTTGCTGTGGCACCGCCAAAGTTGCCGTGGAGAAGTTCGAAAGAACCAAATACGAATTAGTGATGAAGAAGGCGATGCCTATATCACCTCCGTAATTAGCTGGAGCCTCGTCGTTACCCACGCACACCAATATGTAAGTCATACGAGAACAGCTTTGGGCTCAAGGAGTATTCAGAATAAATCCCAGGCTCGTCTTCAATACACACGATATAATGTACAAATGAAGTGATCAATGAATGCCATTCTGTGTTTCAAATCCTTCTAAATCGGAGTCGTTTACTTCTTCTTGGGACTACTGGCAGGTTTGCCTGTAGCCGCCTTCGCGGTAGTACCGGCACCTTGCGCCACCTTGTTAGCGGCGGTCTGTGCAGCGCTTTGTGCGCGGGAAGGGAAGCTTCCCTTGCCAGTGTCATTGCCAGCCTTGGCCTGAAGAGAAACATGAGCAAGATTCGCTGACAGTGAAAGCGCTTGAAAGGTACCTGTGTTGACTGGATTCGGGAAGCATCAGAACCGGTCATTGGTTTCTTGGGTGCTCTAGCTCCGGCCATGTTTATGGTGTTGACGAGACTCTGTTCGACAATGAAGTAGGTGAGCTGGCAGTCATCAAGTCAGAAAAGAGATTATTTACCTGGTGAATAGGCTAAAGGGTGGTGGAGTGAATGAAAACTACACTGCTCCATCTCGTCTTTCAGGCCATCCTTTTATCCTGCACAAGAGCTATACAGCCTTATCCAGCAGAACACCTGGTCCTGTATCCCAAAGTGCAGAGGTAGTTTTGCTATACGCACGTCATATTGAAAGGAAGGTGTTCATGGATCGATAGGAACATGTAACGAAGGAAGGGAGGTCGTAATAATGCCGGACCACTCGCATTATGTTCTTCCTGCTGTCGAAGGTTCAGCTTTCACTTCGGATGAATGGAAGCTAACTCAATGTGTGAGGGGCCTGTGATTGATACGAGCGACAGGCCAGAACGGGAATGCGGAATCACGACTTCAGGCGCGATATGAACTCGAAGAAGTTCGAGTTTGACTTCGAGTTGAAGAGCTATACTTCTTAGGTTTCTCCGTGTCGCACGTTAAAAGATCAATCGGATTGTCTTTGGTCAAGTATTATATTCTTTGTGATGTCTGGATTTGTGTAGAACATCCCTGGCTGTAAGATGATTCGTATCAAGGTACAAGACCGTTGCGATGGTCGCGAGATTTCAGCTAAATTAAAACATAGAAAATAAATTGTAAGTACGACACGGATATTCATAGATCTGAGAAGGATACTCCGGAAATTAAAAGATAAGGATACATTGGAACGTCTCTTGACTTCATTTCATGCATCTCAGTCAGAAGGTCCGGCAGTTCTTCCACGTTGGACAGACCCATTGTCTCCTTCCCTTTCCCTGCTAGACTTCTCTGACGGATGAGTTACGCGGTGCAGCAGATCGCCAACCCGACCACGGCTTTGACTACGAGAAGCGGGATCTCGCGAGGCAGACTGATCCCTCATATTGCCTATAGGAATGGGTCAGATTAGAAATATCTGGGGGAACAGGATACACCCACCGGCACCTCCTCGTCCTGTGCTTTCGTAGTGGTGTGCGGTGTGAATGGGAGGATGCAGTTGTTCTACGCCTGGAGCTGGAGAATGGGACATGTTGGCTGCAGAACGGATCATCAATGTCTGGAGTGAAAGGTCAATATCATGACGATACCTAGACCACCCCTTCCTGTCGAGTGACTGATAGAGACACGTTAGATCGCAACCGGATATCCTGACTACATGTTACATACACTGCAGA
Source organism: Paramarasmius palmivorus (assembly GCA_037176845.1). Lineage (NCBI taxonomy): Eukaryota > Fungi > Basidiomycota > Agaricomycetes > Agaricales > Marasmiaceae > Paramarasmius > Paramarasmius palmivorus. The sequence continues at coordinate 790,801 of JAYKXP010000003.1, read as the reverse complement.
GTTCGAAAAGTGAACATTTCCATCTTCCAGAACGCTTTCGATTGGTGGAGCATCGCCTTCGTATATGTTACCACTACCGCCTCTGCCAGTACTATGGACATGAGGGGGCGTATTGACAGCAGGTGCCGGGCCTCGGGATCGAGACCTGGACATATTACCTGGCAAGGAGTTGGCATTCAGCACTAAGAGGTCACGTTATAGATGTCGACTCACCTAGACCACCTCGTCCCGTACTAAACTATGATGAATGACTGAGATTTGTTGATAAGATCAATCATGAGAAGACGTACTACAGCATTCTTCTCAGACTCGTTCCTGATAATCTCTTGCTCTTTAATATCTGGTCTCACAGCAGATTCGCTGCGAGGCTCTCTAGATGGTGAACGAATGTTGCCTGAGGGTGGGTATAAGTTATCGATCAAGACTGATATGATAAAGTCTTGCCAGCTCCGCCCCGTCCAGTCGAGTATACCTACGGAACGATTAAATTTGGAGAGGAGAGCGTTGTGTGATGACTCACTTTCTCAAAATTCACAGCTGGTTCCCTGCCCCTCGTCGTGGAGAAATCGTCCGGCCCATCTGAAGGGCGCACATTGTCCTGTGAGGCATGAATATTGCCGGCGCCCCCTCTTCCTGAACTGTGCTATATAATAGGTCAGCAAGGGGTATCAAAATCGCAGGAAAACCGCGTACAAAGGTATCCCTGCCCCTACTCTGAGAGCGTTCTGACATGGTGTTGGTGGTGGTGGTCAGAAGATAAGAATGGAGTCAGGGCTCTACATGTCAAGGAGCGTCAAAGAGGCGGCGCCATTAACGGCAATTTGGTTTTTGTCACTTTTTTGATGCCGGAACATGCCTACGCCAGCCAACGTCAGGGGCACATCTACACTTGCCAATTTTCGCATAGTGTGAATGCTATATGTCGCGGCGTGTCCTATCAAACTTCACAGGGATACTACAAGGTTATTACAGCGTTTACTACAATACAACGAATAAGACAAGTACAGGTTTACACACAACATAATGATACTGATAATAATTGATACACAGCTGCGACAGCATTGAGGACAGATGAGGAAGTTGGTATCATGGTGGCAGAGTCTAATAGGTCTAGATGACGAATCTCAATTTGGTGTCCTGTAACGCAGTGAGCCAGATATCGGATACGACAGAACCTCGCGACATACAATTTCATGCGAGCTTCCGAGCTGAGGGGTTTGCTTGAATTTCTCTCCAACGATCTCTCGTACGCTCCTCAACAAACCTTGGTAGCTTTGTTCTGGGTTCTTTCCTGTCAATAATGAATGAGTGATATTAGCGCGGCAGATTCCCAACAGCATTGCAGCTTCTCGACGCACTTAGGGACGAAATGAATGCCTAAATCGCCGAGAAATCAACTTTATCAGAGAAATGTCCTGCATTGAGTAAGAATGACCTTACATAGCTCATCGCTCCGACGGCTACGCCATCCTGGAAAGTATCTGTCCACACAAACAATTCAGTTCCCATTACTGTGAGCCCTACTTGAGTTCCATCTTTACCTGCGCTGGTCTGATCATCTTGGCAGCCCGACCATGAGATCTCCTTTTTGTCAGCAGGCGAACATGAAGGTAAATGAATACGAGACTCACGACATCCGCTCTGGATGCTTTGCGCTGCAAGGCACGACTGCTTACATGGATCCCTTTTAGACGACCCGATGGTGTGTACTATGATGTAGAAATCATAAGATGCGACCCAATCTCATAACCTAATAGGCATCACTTACCACATATGGCAGATCTGGAAAAGTTGGTTAGCATTGACAACTCGAGAGTAAAAGAGGCCAGGGACATACCAAGGACTGTCCCAGAGTGACAAGACTAGTTATGAAGAGGTTTGACAGGTGCGCTACAAAAGACAAGGTTTTACTCACGTCAAACAAAGCCTGACCAGGATGGGTTGGTTATTAACAAAGCACTGAAATGTCAACACACTCACCGTTAAACGACAACCAGCGGGTAGTGGCTTGACCTATACAATTAAGGTTTATTAACAGACTTATTGCAAAAGGTTAGGGAACGCGGAACTACCATCGTGCTATGCAATAGCTTCACGGTCACAGCCAGAATGTCAGTGATTGGCAGACGATCGTGGAAGTGACACCCACATCGTCTATGATCACACCGCGCTTCTTGTAATCCACAGGAAGGATAGCTAGGCACCGCATTTAGCGTATAGAAAACACGATGGCTGGGTCGCTTACTCTCGTCATATCCATCAAGTTCGTCACCGTCAAGGTCTTCTTGACGACTTCCATGCCCTCTGAGAGGATTTCAACACATGACGATAGCGGGGGAACAATGACACGCACGAATCTGAATTTCGTGTGAGATGGTTAAGGAAAACAAGGACAAAGGAACATACAGTGGAAAAACAAAGAATCATGGGGGCATGCACCCTTTACGAGCCACTTCATTGCATCAATCATGTTTTGCTTGGTGGGTTGGTTCTTAGGATTGCTGTTGTCATCCGTCAGGAGAACTATATTTTCAGCTTTGAAGCCCCATCGACCTACAATAATGTTAGCTGATTTGTTGGTGAAGCAATATGGAGTATACGAACGAATAAGAAATTCTCTCATATGCCTTGCATCATTAACGCAACCTTTAAGCGGTTTGTCTTGTCCATAATAATTTATTCCAATCTAAGAATCCAATAGCTAGCTTAGAGTAGGAGTAGATGGCGACCTTGTTGCTTACACATAAAGCCTTTTTGTTGCCTGTACACCTCGAATACTGGAACGTTGACGAAGGGTTCGGATGTGCAACTGGATTGTACGCGGGGTGTTCCGGACGAGGGAAATAACTTTCGAGTTGATTACTATGTGAATGATGATGAAGGTACGGTTTTATGAAACCACCAATCCCTTGTTGAATTTGCTGTGCGAGTTTGTGTCGACCATTCTGAGTATTGAAATTTGAGTGTTGCTGATTGAGAGCTTGTTCAACTTTCTGCATTAGCTTCTGAGAGATTCCCGACGAGGCCGAAAAATCGTTGTACTGCGTGTACGGTTTTTGGCTATTTCCGTTTATCACGATGGCTCCGTGAGACGACGACTTGTGGTGGACCTTTTTCCCGTTCATGAATTTCTGGGGTACGACGATTATGTTAGTATTCGGGGGTTGAACGACGATTATTGGACGGCGTCTAGGGCTGGAGTTACGGCGGTTGCGGCTGCTTGAGCGTTGTTGGTAGTATTCGTGCCGTTCAACCGAGGCGTCTCGGGTTACAACGGGCGCTGGGTCCCTAAAAAGCAGATAGCTCAGGAGAAGAATGTGCCGAGCACAGCGTCAAGACTTACAATGCTCTAGAGCGGCTCCTGGACCGATGTTGGTCATGGTGTGGTACGGACGGAGCTTCGCGAGTCAGAGTTGGCACTGGCGTTCTGCCAATTGGAACGTCGTTAGACCAGCATTTGTTAAGGCAAAAATGCAGGACCCACCTTGATCTCGACCTGCTTCTGGATGAATGATGATGTGTATGCGAATGTACGGACGGCACTTGTGGCGCTGGCGTCCTAATAGCAATTCCGTTGTCAAAAATGTTTGTGGCATCCAGCGAATGACCTACTGTGACCGTGAGATCCTTGAAAACGTGAGTCAAAGGGAACCGAGTGCTGAGTATCTCAAAAACTCACGAATGGGAAGAGTGCATCGTCGGTGCCAACATGGGACCCTGAGGCGGAAAATGCGACTGTGTTGACATGGGCGTCGGCGGCCTTATGTAAGAAGGTTCAAAGGCTGAAGCGGGACGACTTGGTGGTACAACTGTTGTGATAATCGGTGCACTGGAAGCTATCGAACTGAAGTAGGGTCAATTATGGACGATTTAATTAGACGATGAAACCTCACGGCGATGCGGATGGATAGCTAGAGCAATATGATATACTATAAGCCAGTATTCTGGTTGATTGGGGAGAAATACATACGGTGTGGGCATTCGTATCCCCGGCGTTCGCGTTCGTTGAACAGGGGGTGCATTATTCCCAGCGGTGAAGTCCCACATTATATCGCCCTCGAACCAAGTGTGGGTTGATCGCAGTCGCACTAAATATACGAACGCAGAGGACGTCAGTGAACCGGCGAGAACCAAGAAGGGAGATTACAGACCTTGGTGGTGGTAACGGAAGAACCGTGATGGACTGAAAAAAGCAACTTGGCGTATTCACGCTGTCAATTCAAAAAAGCGCCCATCTTGCGCCGAGGATTTGTTCCGACTCCGACGCGGGACTTTTACGTTTCAATGTTCAACTCCTTGCTTGCCATGCCTCATTGTCTGGCATTCTTCGTCGCTTGCTGCTGCTTTGCATAAATACTCGGCGATCGTTCTATTTTATTTCCTGTTTACCCTCACATAGAGGATGAGAACGATGAAAAGTCTTATTCGGGAGACCTGACTTCTCGGAGGCTCGCCAAAGCCGCTGCAGAGCCGCAGCCAGATTTGACGTCAAGCGGTGCGGTCCTTTCCCGGTTCCCGGTGGCGATGTTGTGCCCATCATTTCCCCTCGCGCGGTCTTTAACGGAAGCTTGGAAATCGATTGACTTGAATGTCCTCTATCATTCTATGGGTTTAAGATGTTACAGACACTCCAATAAACGATGAACTATTTTACAATCCAAACGCATAAACCACAGCATAAGACATAGCGAAAATAGACAATGCCAAAAGTTACTTCCCGAGGACAAGGCAGGTCCTGCTTGGAACGTACACCTGAAATAGATAAGAATGAGATTTCAGCTTCTATTCTTTACCGAACTGCGGACGAGAAATTTTTACCTGTAGCCAGTTGCTCCTGTCGTTCCAAGCCATCGGAGTCGTGACGTACGTACTAGTCACATCGATGTTGTCAAAGCCTCCAAACCTCTTTTCGTCACTGGTGAGGACAACTTTGTACTCGCCAGCCTCCTCAACCCCAACGCGGTAGTCAGTAAAGCTATTGGTGGGATGGAAGTTGAAGATAAACAATAGCCCAGCCCTTTCGAAGACGATAACCTTGTCCCCTTCATGTTTCAAGGACACATATGCCTACGAATCAGGTGAGCAAATGCCAAGTCCTTCTTCAAGAATGAATCTGTTTACCTGAGGAGATTCGAGCCAGCCATATTTGGCTTCGGTGTGATTCATGGCAATGTCAAATTCGTTCAAGTACTTGTAGCGAAGGTTGTTGTCATCCAACACGTTCCACTGACGGCGAGCGTAATGAAAAGAGTTTCCGTTTCCTTCTCGAGGGAAGTCCAACCACTGTGGCGTCAAGATTAGTAGGCCAATAGTGTACGAGTACGGGTAATGCCGTACCTCGGGGTGTCCGAATTCATTTCCTTCAAAGTTCAAGTATCCTTCACCACCGAGTGCATGTGTAAGCAGCCTACAAAAGTCGTCAATTTAATACATCACCCGACATTGAAGGTCACGGAAGTTATGCCGCACCGAATCATCTTGTGAAGAGCGAGTCCGCGGGCAATGACTGGAGTCATGGGGGTCAAGTCGGACATGTGAGTGTCTATTTGGATTTATCAAACTCCACTCCTGGCGGCGAGATAAGAATAGGCTACTCACACATCTCCTTGTCCATCAACCAGAACGCAATGGTCTTGTCTCCGACGAGAGCCTGATCGTGACTCTCGCAGTACGCGATGCTCTTTTCACCGTGTCGTCTGTTCACCAAAGTATGGACGATGTTGCCCATGTCCCATTCGTCGTCGCCCTTGTGCTTCAGCAGTTTGATCCACATATCGGGAACGGCCATGGAGAGGCGATAATCAAAGCCAACACCCCCCTTGTCGGTGGGGATACACAACAGCGGCATACCAGATACGTCTTCGGCAATAGTGATGCAGTTCGGATAGAGGGTGTGCATGGCGTCGTTGGCCTAAATTGGTCCATTAACGAGCAGTAAGAAAGAAGCTCGCTGTCATGCTTACCAGCATCAGGTACACAATCGCCTCTGTGTCGGCAGTGTCACCGAAATATTCATGATACCCTCCAGAGAAACCAGTGCCGATACCGTGGTGAAGGTACATCATGCTGGTTACTCCGTCGAACCTGAAGCCATCGAACTGGTACTCCTCCATCCAGAAACGAAGGTTGCTCATCAAGAAACGCAACACCTCGTGCGAGCCATAGTTGAACAATCTACTATCCCATAAGTCGTGGCGGCCTTTTCCTCCTTCGTGGAAGTAGAGGTGGTCGCTTCCGTCAAACTCGTTCAAACCATCCAGAACGTTCTTGCATGCGTGCGAATGAACGATATCAAGGAGGACTGTGATACCCATACCATGGGCAGTATCAATGAGTTCTTTCAGATCCTCTGGCTTGCCATACCGAGAGCTGGCAGCGAAGAAACTAGTGACCTGGTAGCCGAAAGCTTGGTTCAGGTAAGTATCACGAGCCTTTCAAGTCCAAGATGACGACACTCACAAGCATAATACGCGTGCTCCATGACAGCCATAAGCTGGATGACGTTATATCCGAGCTTCTTGATACGAGGAAGGGTATCTTTGGTGAATTCCTTATAGGTTCCAACGCGAGGCTCAGAGGTGGAGATCCCAACATGAGCTTCGTAGATTTTGGCGCCTTTGACCCGAGGAGGACGCGCGTTTTTGAAGGTATATTGCTCGGATTTGGGAGGGTTCCAAAAACGCGCGTCATACACGGGAGACACGCTCAAATCTTGAGTGACGCGCTTGATCCAAGCAGGAATACGTTCAATGCGTTCGCCAGAAGGAAGAACCATCGAAATCTGACGGTTTTTCAGTTACGATCAAGGAAGGTGGCTCTGGAACTATACATACTTTGATTTTGGAGTCATGAGGAATAGCGCATACACCTGGCGACTTGGGGGGTACCTTGATTTCCCAGCTTCCGAATTCATCTCTCGTCATAGGATGAGAAGTCCTGTCCCAGTCGTCTGTAGGTGTAGATCAGTAACAATTTCAACGACGGAGGTTAGAGGTGTACTCACTGAATTCTCCGATAAGATAAGCTTCCTTGGCATTAGGTGCCCATTCTCTGTACACGACCTCGCCATCTTCTCCCACATTGAAGCCAAACTTGAGGTAGCCCTTGCTGAACTGGTCATAACCGCCTTCGTGGTCTTTAATGATGTCCTTCCACTTCCTGAACAAGTTATGGCGCTGAATTATACCAGGAATCTCTGGTCTGAGATAACCATCAATGTTGAGAACGACTTGAGGGTCTAGCGCAGGAGTAGACATGGTGGGGGTTTGGATGAAAGGTTGTTCTCCACCGACACCCCAACCCCAACCCCAGCTTCCAGTGACGTATCCCGGACCGCGACTGCCCGGCGTTGAATGGCCTGAACTGGGAGGCATTATTTCGAGCTCGAAGTTAGTACTGTGTGCTAGTAATGTTTTGACTAGGGATGAAGCGTAGCCGTGGAAGGAGAAGGAAAAGTTTGCTTTTCCCCTTACGTATGTTTGGATTTTTTCATCGCCTAGAACAAAACTGTTCCCCGTTCCGAAATCGAGGAAATTACCGGGCATAGTTATTAGTGGCCCTGGCAGGGTCGACCACCTGACGTAGCTTCTCATTCAGTGATTAGAGGATGTGGTGTGTATACTGGAAAAGTGCACTTCAAGTATTCCATTAGTCAGTACTACCACCTTTGAGGATCCTCCTCGGTGCTCAATTGTTGGGCTTCAGGTCATCTGGCCCAAAAGCCTCCACATAAGCTCCACTATCGCGAGTCAAAATTGGCGTGACTTGTACAGAACTGGCTTTATCTGATCAAAGTGGTATATCCCGTTCCGCCACAACTCAGAAGAGGTGTGAACACCTGTATTGACCTTGAAATGGGACGAACGTTGAGGTATACGTGGTTATCGATTCCAAATGTCCGAAGTGACATTGACACCGAGTGAAGACGAGAGAAGGTGTTATCGATAACGGGTATTATCATTGGTGGATTGGCTCTAGACATGCTAGTGTCCCTGGTGGTGGGAAGAACGCGCCCAACAAAAGGGCAAGAACATGTTGTTGCCGGTATTAATTAGTACACGGCGTCTCCAGAGGCACTCTATGGGTCAGGAGAACGTGCAACGTCTTCGAAAACCGTATTGGACCTGTTCATTACAGCTTCTGGACATACATTTGTAATACACATCATGCTAGGAAGCTGATGGACTAGAAGAATGAGGTCTTGGAATATTAGGGAGGAAAGAGCGCCTTGAAGGGATGTCATTATCGCTCCGAGATTAACGCACACAAAAACATACCTATTGAGCACCAATCCTTTCAGCGCTTTGATTTCCTTCCTGACTTCTTCTTCCGCTGGTGAGCTCGCGGGATTGCTACTTCCAAAAACTGGAGGGGGCCGATAAGGAACATAAAGCTGACTGCTAATATACCCAGTTAATTCCGATGCCGACTGCAGAGTACGCTGGGCAGGGCTCGTCTGCACAACCGGTCTCCCCTTAGCTATCGAGGACGACAGCGCATCTACTGAAGTCATCAGGGGTGTTGCAGGTAGAGGTTCGGGTATTTGATAAGCCCATTGTGTGGTGGTTGGCGGGTTGTGAGAACCGGCCTCAGGGCTCATTTCCGTCGAATTGAATAGAGGATTTGTAGTTAGTGTATCCCATAATTTGTGCTTCGATGGACCAGTGAGAAGATTTGCGTAATGATCAGATAGACTATTTTACCTCAAACCCTACACCGTCATCTGACACCAACCAGGGTATTCTGCTTTCCAAAACCTGGAATAGCTCTTCAGTGGTAGGATCGACAGGGCTCTCGGAGTCAGCCCTACGTCGGCTTCGAAATTCTTCTATGCCGCAACGGAGCAGCGTAACGTGCGGGATGTCCCAAACCTGCGTCTGAGTCTTTTCGGCGACCTGTAGGACATCCAACAGAGAATGACAGTCTCCGTAAGTGGAATTCTCTCTATATGGATCCGGGCGAGGTAATAGGGCGAAAGTTTTCGCTTGTGATGCTTTCACAGAACCTGCGGAGGTATGAAGTTTCTTCAAGAGGGACAGCTGATGTTCCTTGAGGGACTTTCTAGCTTGCGATGTTCGAATGATTCGAGGTAGTAAAATGCGCTACATCCCCGTGTCAGTACAGAAGATAAAATGATGAATGTGGTTCGTACATGATAGATGAATAACAAGAAAGCAGAACCTCCCGCTATCCATGTGAATATGCGAAAGAGCCCGAGGAGCAGTGTTGGTAAACCCGAAGGAGGCGGCTGTGGATATGTTCTAGGAGGTACTGTGGGCAGTTGGGGAGGCTGTAAGCTGTAAGCGAGAAGGCCGTACGAGTATGGTGAAGACATACCAACTCTCGAAGCAAGAGTTCTATTTCTGCCTCATCGAGGCCTTTGTCTACGAGGAATTTGCGCTTTGCAAATAAGTCCTGACTTTGTATTTGAGGTGCACGAAGGAAGCTTCGCGCCCGAGAGAGTAGCTCTTCCCGGCTGTTGACGACTGGCACCGAAGAGGTTGCGGCCACTGGAATTTGTTCCTGCGATGGCTTCTGTTCAACGTTTTGAGCCACCTGAGATTCATTCTGAGTGTTCTGAACTCCTTCTTGCGGGCTTTCAGCGGAGCTATGACTGTTGGATTCGTCCGCCATGACGGTCGGGAGTAAGACGCTGGGGTAACCGGCGTCAGTCGCGGCAAAAAAAGTTTTGATTTCAGCGGATTTTCGCTTCTTCTCTTACAGTGCACTACCATGCAATCCGACGACGTTATCTGGTCAGTCATAAATCAGCAATTTTGCTCCTACAAAGTGAAGTAAATATGGTTCTGTCCTTTGGTTCTCGGAAAATGAAGCTGACTTGAATCCACACAGAACTACCACACAAAATTTCTGCCGGAATGAATACAACGTTACAGGCCTGTGTAATCGACAGTCCTGTCCACTGGCAAATTCAAGATATGCTACTGTGAGGGAGAAGGAAGGTTTGTAAGATTGTCTAGAGCTATAGACCTTCACTAAGGATGTCTACAGGTGTGCTATATCTCTATGTTAAAACCATCGAGCGAGCACATTCACCTGCCCACATGTGGGAGAAGATAAAACTGTCTAGCAATTATTCGAAGGCTCTTGAACAGGTAACTGGCTCATCTTGGGATGAATGAACCTCAACTTAATCCTCTTACCATCAGATCGACCAAGAACTCATTCATTGGCCAAATTTCTCAATACACAAATGCAAGCAGCGTGTAACCAAAATCACCCAGTACCTCATCAAAATGCGCCGTCTGCAGCTCAGACAACAGTGAGATTATCTCCGAGTTGCTCTGTGTTGACTACTGAATCGCGTTTATAGACCAAAGTTAGTGGGAGTGAAGAAAAAACTTGATAGGCGGGAGGCTACTCGTGAACGAAAGGCCCTATCTGCTGCGCACATCGAGAAGTCAATAGAGAAGGAACTTATTGAACGGCTCAAGACCAAGGCATATGGAGACGCGCCTCTGAATGTCAACGAGACAGTCTGGCAGGCTATTCTTGATCGCGAGAAGGGCGAAAAGAACAAAAACTTGGAAGACGAGGAGCTCGATATGGTAGACGATGAAACGGATGAGGAGGATGAAAATGAGCTCGAGGAATTGGACGAGGAGTGGGGCACACGCGAGTTTGTTAGCGATATTAGCGGTGACGAAGAGTCAGAAGATGGTTTGAGTGATTTGGAGGATGCTGGGGTACGCCTTCTTGATTTCGATTGATCAATTTGTCCTAACAAGCACTCAGGATGACGACTTCGACGAAGGGGAAGATGCTGAAGACTCTGAGGACGAGGATTCCGAAAGCGAATCGAGAGAAAATGTCAAGCCTAGCAAAACATCGTTGGGCAAACGGAAAGCACCTTCGTCAAATCAGCCGAAGCCTCCGAAGAAGCGTCCAGACAAAAAGCAGAAGAGTACGGCTTATTCCTTTATTTTGCTGGACATTTCTCATTCTTCTTTCAGAAGGGCCCAGAGTGGAAGTGGAATACGAACAAGAAATGGAGAGCGTACCGCTTTCTTTATCCAATTGGTAGAAGGGCAGTTACTCAGGTATTTTAGCGTTGTTAAAATGGATACTGTTGCTTTCGCTAAAGGATGCACTTGATCATGAACATGCGTAAGTACAGAGAAACTTATCGAATTCTGCCTAGGAATCCGTGAGGTGCATAAAATACAAAGGAACTCGCTTCGTCAAAACATGTTGGCCAGTTTACTGGCAGCTTCCCTAGCATCTAACCTGGGTCGCTGCGGTGTAACCCGTACTGACTGGGTCATGTAGTTTGGCTTTGTCATGCCCAGGGGATCGAGGTCATTCTGAAGCACTGGGGCACCGTTCTGGGAGAGATTGCCCATCGAGCTTGAAGATCGAACTAGCATGGTGGGTACACTACCGGTGAGCGGATCCCCAGAGATCCGGGGTGTGGCGAATTGTGATGAAGATGAAGGCGGAGCAGATGGTCCTAGAGGTGATGATGTCGACTTCACGAACATCGACTTAGTGCCATCGACAAACCGACCGCCGAGGGGCGGGCCATCTTCGACGGGTGTCCGTGGACTAGGTGACGAGGGCCCAGCACCAGGTGATTGCGGTGGTAGAGGCTGTCTGGGAGATGACGGTGCAGGTGGTGGTGTAGAGAAACCTTGGCGAGACGCGAATGACTGAATCGCTGAAGGAGCAGCGATAACCTGAGGGCTTCTAAACTGCGAAGACGGTGTCGGTGATAAAGGATCCTTCGAGTTTGTGCTCGAAGAAAGTGGATCTTGGCTGTAAGGCTGAGGAGGCCCTCCACCAGGGCCAAGAAGAGGGGCTGTATGAGGGGGTTGAGTGTAAGATTGTGAATGCGCCGGGGGCTGGAGAGGAGGTGGCTGGTGTTGTGAATAGTTTTGGGGTGTGTGAGTTCTGGGAGGAGTTTGATATGAGTGGAACCCATTCGAACGAGGGGCATCCACTGCTGAATGAGGCTGAGGCAGTGGCGGCCTTGAGTAATCCTCCAACGGGGGGACGACTGTGGGTCTGGGTGCTTTGATCGTTGCAGGTTCCACCTTCTTGTCAGCATTGTTGACATCCACTCTGAGAGCTTCGAGTTCGCGTAGTAGCTGTCGCTCGTACATGATCGACGACCGAGCGTGCTCAATCAATGCTGTTGTGATGTCGTCGTTTGCGTATCGATTGTGTACTTCGAGGGCTCTGTGTAGATTTTGGGAAATACCTTCTGCTCGTCGAGCCAAGACTTGTTCGTATTTGTTTGCCTGAATGATATTTTCAGTATGAGTCGTGATTCGAATCATGTCGTATCACCGTACCTCCTCGATCTCTTCCAGCGCATCATCCACTCTGTCTGGTCGAATGTTGGAACTAGCCTTCAGCCGTTCGATCTGCCTTCGCTTAGATATCGTCGTCTTCACGGCGGCCTGATATTCTTCGAGCACTCCGGTCCGCATCTGCAAAGTCTCTTTGGCAGAACGAGCGTTCATTCCTTGGTACCCCAAAGAGTCACCCAAAATGACGCATTCACTAATCGCTTGCGCTTGATCCAGGTCTGCTAGGCTGTGCCACGTTCTTCCTAGCTTTCGGAAGGCATTTCCAAGCGGAGCATGAGCTTCGGTCGTAGCGACATTGACAAGTTTGTTCCCCATCTCAGAATGGGCGGCAGCGAGAGCTGTAAAAATAGTCAACCATCGTTATTATTAGAAACCGAATGATCGTACTCTTTCTTGAAATCGCTAGCTTGTCCACAGCTTTAGCGGTGTCAAAGAATAGACCCTCCAGCTTGGTCAACTCGAACCTTGCTCTTTGAAGCGCTTCATCCTCGTCGGGGACATTTCGACGTATCAATGAGAATCCGGAAGATGCCTTACGACGAGGACGAGGTGTCGGTTGGTACCCAAAGTCACTCTCAATGAAGGACCGCAGGTCCTCGTCATGAAGCAAAATGGGGTCCTCGCACACGCGCGTGAGCCACCTCTGCAGCATAATCTTGACTAAACGATCATCCTCTTCGTCTGTTGGCGCAGACGTCTGCGCAAGAGGCAACGCAGGCACAATAGTTTGCGGATTACTGTGAACTATTGATTCGTAGAATTGCTGAAATTCGAGGTAAGAGCGTGATACGTTCCTGTATGTTGTGCCGGTAAAATTGGACAAGTTGGTCTGTGCAATCATAGGTTAGAATCCCAATCCGTGGTCTGGGTAAAGTAAAGCGCACCTGAGCATCCAGCTTCACCAAGATATCCCTTCTATTCCTATCAAGCCCCGTAACCTTCACCCTGAGATATGGTTCTGGTTTCTCAAAGTTGGCTCCATTCGAAGCGACCGTCTCCCTTGGAGAAATGAGTCCTGCCTCTGGCTGTCCGTAAATCTGTGGCTCTTTGCCATACAGTCCTGGGGCAGGGCCCTTGTCTGGTGTCGGAGGTACTGGTGACGAAGCACGATGAAGGTTAGCAATAGGAGAGTTAGGTGTATGAGGTGTAGTTGGCCATGGGGGCGTTTCGTCGCTACCACCCCACGTTGAATTGTTTGAGCTTAAGGGATCGAACATGGAGCACTTGAAGGTATACCGCGTAGACCTCCTGGCGACGTCAAGGGTGTTGGCGGAGAAGAGTCGGGTTTGCTGTTTGCCAGTCACGCCAGACAGAAAAGGCTTGGGTGAAAACGGTAGGGATTTACGTAACGCTCACACTCTCAGAAAAATGTATCTCCAAAGCCTTCAAGTTGCTTCCAGGTTCCAGTATTCCACGAACTACATAGGCTAGCAATAATAGTCCGTTAGGTATAGTATTGTGATATTAAGAAAAGAGTCCAGTGAGAGTCCCAAACTACCCTACTAACAAGTCCGACTGGCATGTCACATCGTGAATACAAAGCAAGATTGCGCACAAAACAAATGATTTGATCAAGCTAGACGCGTTCATGGAGCTGTGCAGTCTGGAATCTTGACATTTTTGAGGCTACGGCTGTTGTGGAATGTCAGTTGCTGTCGGAATTCTCAAGCCTTCCACTTACTCGGCATTAAAGAGACCCCACCAGCCTTCGACACCACCGAATTGTTTGTCCTGTCAGATGTGGTTAGAGAATCATTCCGCGTTCGAGCTTAGCAGCCAAACACACCTTCCACTCTTCATCGAAGAACTAGGAGAATGCGTCAAGTCAGAAATATGACATTCTACATAGATGATAATCCACACATACCTCGAAGTAGAAGTAGCCAGTTCCATTCTGGTTTGCCTGGCAAACGAAGGTATCCAAGAAAATTTGTAGGTTTGCAACGGAAGCTGCCGCTAATGCACCATTGCTGGCGCTTGCTGCATCAGATGATTTCTGCGAAAGTCAAACAAGTCACGACCAGTTCATTCACGAGAAGCAACCACTTACTGTTGGCCAACCAGTCTCAGCAATGTACATTTTCGGCTTCGTTCACTAGTCAGTTAGCTGCATCAGATTATGAAAGTGTATGCCAACCTTGTTGGAGAGCAGAGATGCTGGCTGCACGTTAGTTTCTTGGAAGAATTGATTGGTCCAGCCAGCGGCGTCTTGAATGGTGGTGTTAGCGAACCACGGGTGGACGTTGGCCATCTAAGAACATTCCAAAATAAGCGACCAGGTACCGATACGACTAAGAGCCTGAGCTTACGCCGTAATCGGAGGCTTCCAGAACCTTGTTATTGAAGTATGCGCCCGCGTCCGAGTTACCAACAGGGATTGTCTTGGGCAGGTTCATATCGGCGAGCATTTTTCTGGTGTCATCGATGTTGGCAATCAAAATCTGGGCACCTAGAATCGAGTTTAGAGGTAACGAACACAGACTGTATGCTAGGTAAGTTACCTGTGTTCCCGACGGCGCTATTGGGGTCGGTGGCACCATTAGCGTTGAGGTAGCTATCCGCTGCGTTAGACCTAGCTTCCAGAAATGACTAAAACGAGGCGCACTTTAGCATGAACTCATTGCCGACAGTAATTCCCGCAATGTGATCCGTTCCGTAGTCTAAAATAGCTTGCTTGATGGTATCCCTCTATATTTATGAACGTCAGGCAGTCACTTGGGAAATGTACAACGGATTCAGACATACTTGTCGGGTATAGGCTGCTCCATTATCGTCTGGAACTGCGTAGTTTCCAAGGTAGACTTCGATGTCGGTCTTGGTTTGCTTGATCGCCTCAAGCTGTAAGAGGGTGTGAGCGATCTCGTAAGTGAAAGCATGGGCATTGGCAGACTCACCACCAGGGCAGACTGGTTGCAATCAGCACCATACAAACGAACCCGAGTAGTGATTTGGGACATGAGCTAAGTATAGGAGATAGAATTTTAGTAAAGCGAACAAGTCGGACGCGATCGCGCAAACCGTACCTGGACGTCCTTGATGACATTCTCGAGAGTATTACCACAATTCGGAAGCTGAGATCCTTCGGGAGTGTATGCGATACCATAGAAGGCCTTGTGTAGGTTTGGGTCTTTCTGAAAGGTACTGGGGTCATTTGGATCGGATTGTACAGGTCCGCCAGGATTCGAAGCCGACCCAGCGGCTCCTGTTGTTGAAGATGCGCTGTTGTTCTTGTTCTTGTTGCTTTGAGTGACACCGACGCCTACACCAACAGCGATACCAATGATGGCGAGCAGACCAACTATTGAACCAATGATCTGGGAGAGATGTCCAAGTCAAATAACGACGTGTAACAAGCACTTGAACGACGTACTGCCCATTTTCGACGGCCTGAGCCAGAAGAACCATTATTCTCTGAATCATAAGCCATCTTGAAGAGTTAGAAGGTTGAGGGATGGAGTTAAGGAGCGGAATGGGACGCTGACACAAGTCTGCAGCGTTTTGAAGTGACAGGGCGTGGACAAAGAGCGATGTTTGACCCTGGAGTGGCAAATTCAGGCCGTTATAAACTTAGCGCCGAGCTAGCCGGAATGGGCCTTCGGTCTCGCTTTCCGTCTCACCGGGGCCCCCGTCGAGGAACGTAACAGGAATGTAACGCAAAACGTCCCAGCAAGCCGCAAGAGACCAAAGACACGCAGCATGGCGGTAGAACCAGGTCAACGTCCAGTACAGAATCCTCTAAAATTATTCCGAAGTTGTAAGTATTACACGATGCCCGAAAATGATATACATCACGGTAATGATAAAAATAACAGTTCTCAGACCTCCTTCATGCCTCGGGGTCTTCTAGCCACAGCGGTAACATATGTCCCATCCTCAAAACCTTTGTCCGAAGGTACTTGTCCAGGTCCTCTCCATACACCGCATTTCCCCCAATGAGCGTAGCTCCCGCTTTCCGTTCCTCACGGTCTCCTTTAGTCTCACTAGCGTGGCTATGATCGGCCGGGGCAACCAGATGCGGATTCCGCGACTTCCAGCTTCGCGGTATCATAGGTACCCGTTCAATGACACTGACTCCCTCCTTCTCCAACGCAGCGACTTTATCGGGATTATTCGTCAACACTCTCACACCTTCACTGCCCTCCGAACCAAGTCCCAGATCCCTGAGGATGGCACCAGCGATTTCATACCCACGTTCATCTGCCTTGTGACCAAGCATGAGATTCGCGGTTACGGTGTCATGACCCAAGTCTTGTAAATTGTAGGCGCGGATTTTGGACAGCAGACCAATCCCACGACCTTCTTGCCGCAGATATATGACGGCGCCACGCCCTGGGATGGTCTTCCGCGGAATATCGGGTGATGAAGATGGGATCATAAGGGGTTCTGATATAAGTCTGATGGCTTCGTCCAGTTGCTCACCGCAGTCGCAACGCATACTGCCTACAGTCTCGCCGGTGAAGCATTCGGAGTGAATTCGAATAAGTGGAGGAGGAATGTCGTTGCTGAAACCAGGATATGAATTGTGGGTGGCGGGAGTGAGTGATGAAGAGGGATTTTGTGATGTAGATGACAGTTTGCCAACATAAGCACCGCGAGTTATACGATCCATTTCGGTCTCGTCCTCGCTCCAAACTGCATCTAATGATTGAGAGCGGATGTGAGGAGGTGCATTGGGTAGTGGTGAGGTATCATTGTATTGTGCGGGATCGACAACGATGGCCAAATGTTCCTTGTTGTCACGGTTGTTGTGGTACAGATGGAGGAATACTGTACCATGCGGGGTCGGTATGCGAGTGCGTGCCATACATTTGACCTCTAGAGGTGCCTTGGAGTTCCGTGATGGCTCGGCTGATTGAGTAGTGCTGGTGGTCTTGGAAGCTGGTTTTTCTTCGGGTGTTGCTGATGAGGACGGCCGTGGAATATGCTGGATGTTATCCACTGCGCTGAGGGGACTTGATGCAGCTGGGGCATCATTTTCTTTACCTTCCTCCGGTATTGTAAGACCCAATCGTTGTCTCCGCGGGGCTTGTCGGCTCACGTAGGCCAGACGTTTGCGCTCAGCCTTTGAAGACGAAGACTCTCCTTTGAATTTGGTCCAGTCCCAGGAATTTTGGTGCTCTGGGAGCATGACTCCAGGAAAGAAATCGTGGGCATAGTGATTGCGAGTGATATGAGGACCCGAAGCAGCGGCAGCGGCTATGAGCAAGGGATCCAAAGCAGCATCTCTTCTCGGAAGAAGAGATTTGCGAGTAGGAGGAGTAGGGGCTGTAAGCATCTCGAGGAGGGCGGCATCCGCCTGTAAATCTGAGGAGTGATGCATTACCGGAGGAGCGTCGGTGGACGTCAAAGGGAAAATTCTTGCAAAGAGACCAGTGATCAGTCAGTTATAAGGGAAAACGTATTCCGCCCGCATAGCCAGTTCACATGTAAACTGAGCAATTACCCGGTGTCACATTCCCGAGTTGCCGCAAAGCGTATTTTCGCCACGTTCTCACGCGCCGTGTTCGGCCGATTTTCTGACCTTACGCGTACGCTTGGACGATGGAGAGCTCCAGACAGGTCTCAGTGCTCCTTTTTTTCTTGAAGCATATAAGATAAGAATGCTCTTGAGATTGAGTCTTTTTATTCCACTAAATTCACAGCAAAAGCAACGTCTACAATGCCTGGCATGATCCTTAACCCACTCAAGTTTGTCTGCCTGCTTTACGCCATCGCTAGGTCGGTTTCCAATTGCCTTACAAATGTTCTACAAACTTCTGACAGATTCGCTCTCATAACCAGATGTCTGGCAGCATCGATAGAACCAATTGAGTCCAATCCTTCCCACATTTCGTCAAGCTCTTCCGACGAATCGTCATGGTCAACCACCTCGTCAGGCAGTTCCAATGACACGGAAACATCTTCGGCCAAAGATGGGCATTTAGTACCCTTCTTGTTATTCGTTGTTATCGGTGGCATAGTAGTGATTGCAATCTTGTTCTGCATGGTTCGTTATCTGGTACTCACTTTGCGGAGTGGAGCTCGCAAGGGCGAGAATAGCCCAGATTTGGGTTCGGAGGAACTTCGAATGGAGAACACTGCTAGCACGCTCACCCACGACCCACCGCCTCCATATCCCCGCCCGCCTAGTTATGCCAAAGGAGAGGCTAAGTAATGCTAGTTCTTAAAAAGGTACTCTTTGTTATACGGGTTGTAACCATTTGTCGCTTAGCCCATGTATCATATTCGCATCTGTATCTCCTGTTAATGCTAGTTCATGCTCTCCATAACCCACAAGATCTTCAGGGCGCCACAGAAATGCGCCAGCTGCCATTGACCTGCCAACACCTGTCTCCATGGCTTTTACTGTCAACGTCCCGACAATGTCCACGGCGAGCAGAACTAACCAATATCACGTAGATCCTATGTTAAAATGCTATCATCCATCAGATGCGGGCGTCGAGTGACGGGAGGAACGATTATGGACATCACAATGACAGTTGACCTGCGGAAGGCGCCCTGAAAACCCTCCTTCTCTAGACCCTCGATATCTTCTCATCGTCAATTGCAATGGCAAGAGACCAGAGCTTATTGCAGAGGAACTTTCAGCAGCCGCTAGGCTTTCCTTGTTTAGGAAGTTTTTTCTCCCCAAAACGGCCCGTTTCTATTGGCTCGCGGAGTCAGACAGGCACTCAATCTTTGACAGCCAATCTCTGCATCTCTGGCGATGAGCTCGAATGGCTCGTCACCGTTTCAAGTGCCCAGGAAAGCCATATTTTTCCTCGATTTTTCTGTGCATTTTGGCCTGACATTCCTTTCGTCTCTCTTCCAGTAACTCGCCGACGACAGCCGATTCGCAGACCATCATCCTCCAGCTCCAGAACGAAAAACTGTCTCTC
Organism: Paramarasmius palmivorus; assembly: GCA_037176845.1. Taxonomy (NCBI): domain Eukaryota; kingdom Fungi; phylum Basidiomycota; class Agaricomycetes; order Agaricales; family Marasmiaceae; genus Paramarasmius; species Paramarasmius palmivorus. The sequence continues at coordinate 771,591 of JAYKXP010000003.1, read as the reverse complement.
CAGCAAAATTTATCAGAATGGCATGCAACGGCGATGAAATGGCAGGGAGAGAATAACGCGCTCTTTGTAGATAATCAAAGATTGTTCACAGACCAGGAGCGACTTGAGGCGGACTACAAGCGGGTCCTCGAGGCACATCCACAGGCGGATCTGATCAGGCAGCTGAAAGAGAAGGATGATAAAATTTCCAAGCTCATGTCGGATAACACGGAGCTGGCCAAACACAACAACGCCTTGAAGCAGCAAAACGATGAGCTGAAGAAGGAGAACGGACAGCTATTGAAAGTTATAACTTGCTCCCGAAACGAGGCGACTTTCAACATGCTCTCCATAGACTACCAAAAGGCTATGGAAGCGAATCACTTTATGGCGAATGAGCTACACAGCGCGAGGGAAGAAGTCCGCCGTGTGAGGGGAGAGCTTGACTTTCACAAGAACGCGCACATTAACGTGCTAGCCCAGGTCAAGGCATTGGAGAGTGCAGGACGCATCGCTGTTAACTATGCTGGCCGCATGCCAGGTCCAGGTGAGTGTTGAAGGTTGAGTTTCCGACGTGTGTACTAATCGTTTCTTTGTATGCTCCAGCTGCTCCTGCCAATCCGGTTCGTCTTCGCTTCCTTTGCTTCCTGAGTTCCATTCTGATAGACAGTCTTTGTAGGTATTGCGGCCTTCTTCGAACACTGCTTCGCCAGTGACCCCGGTACACCATGCCTTTCCTCCCAATGGTCCGCTACCCATGCAAGTCGTACCACAAGCTTCTGCTATGCCGATGATGGCACCTCCCACTATCTCGCAAACTAGCCGACGCCACACCGTCCCTGGAGTGGTCCCCATTCGTCTGCCCCAGCCTCGTCCACCTCAGATACAAACGCAGCCACAGTCCCAACCACCCCAGCCGTACCTCCCGACACCAAGGTCTACGGTCCCATCTCCAGCCCAGGTTCTCGCCTCCCAACAGCCAATCAATCCTTATCCGAGTCAACTTGTTCAGCAACCACGGCCTCTTCAAGTCGTCATACCTTCCTCTACCGTTCCAGAAAATCAACAATTTCAGTCCCCTTCACAAGGTTCCGCAATGCCAGCATACATCTCTCAGTACCTTGCACAAAGTCCAGTTGCTTCGACCTCCACTCAGATACAACCACCATTACCACCACAGAGGCACTCTCCGCAAACAACTATTTCACCCTCGCAGATGTATACTCAACCCCAATATGTTTCTCTATCACAGTCACCATCTGAACAGCCCGTTATGACTCAGGTTTACTCTTCACCGCTGAACATACAACCGCCGCGACAACAATCACCAGCAGCGATAGTTCCGGTTGCTACCGAGCACATACCTACATCCAGCGTCGCAGGTGAAATACCGAGCAATCCCGCTGATGCTGAGGAGTCGCGTAATCAGACTCTCAGGGAAGAACCTAAACCTGAAGTCGAGGTCGAAGTTAATGCGCCACCAACGCCTCCGAGGTCGTACAAATCGATGAGCCCGGAACAGTCGATTGTGATTAGCAGTTCATTGAAGCGAAGTCCCTCGCCGAGCATGGACTTTGGTGAGGGTAGTGGCAATGGATTGGGAGATGATAGAAGGAAACGAATGAGGTTGGAAGAAACTAATGGTGGTGCAGAAGAGCAAGCGGGCAATGAGGCTACTATTGCACCTGAGACTCATGCAGATATGGGTGTCTCGAATACGGAAGCAGAAGGCAGGATGGACGCTTCGAATGCTGAGGCAGGAAGCAGTACGAATGGGTCCTTGTCCGCGGCTGCGCCAGCTGCCACCGCGGCACCAGTGGCAGCTACTTCATCTCCGGTAGCATCTGATACTGCGGAGGAGGAAGAAGAGGTACAGCCCGACTTACAGCGAGGACCTGATGGTTTATACAAAGAAGAGGAGATTGTACCCCATATGTTCGAGGATGGTCTCGATGGCGCTTCGTATTGTCCTTTCTGCTTGTAAGTGGTCATTTTGGGATACGGCCAGCGCTTTTATACTCACATCGTACGCGCAGAGTCATAGAAAGGGACCTCGACATACCACCTCGAAACTTTGCTGGTCTCCCATTACCCGAACTTCTCAGCCACTACAAAGAGAAACACTCTCCGATACTCACCAAGGTCTGCGAAGAGGGGCTCGATATGCTGTACATGACTTGATGATGTATGATCCCTGTCACAATCTCGGCTTGCTTTCGTCCGTCCCGCTATGTGGTTTTCGTCTTGTTATATGCGTATGCTCTCTTAATCGCCATACTTATATATACTTATGACTGGCCGGTGTTTACTGTTCAATGTCTTTTCTATCCTAGCATGTTCTACGTTATTCTGTTGTTCCATATTCTTTTCTCTGGCAGCACTGGCAGGTTACTACCGTCCCTTGGAGAGCCTTTGCATACACACTGTATCAATTTAGTTGGTTTCATTCGATCGTGGGGCCTCACTGTTTCAGTCGTCAACTCAACCGAGGTTTCCCTTCTCCATATCTCATCCTATGAACGCTAACGGTACCACTTTACCCAAGAACCACTATGAAGAAGCTTCTAGCGCATTGGTACTCGACGGGGTCTTTCAATCTTTCATGATTGGACTGGTCGTTGGACAAGCAGTCAAGTATTGGGTTGTCTTTCCGGACGATTCGAGGCAGAAACGGATCTTCACCGCTAGCGTCGTCTTACTTTCCATGTACGTCTTCGACTCTTTTTCCATCGCTAAACGAAGTATCTGAATAGATCGCCCAGCACACAAACTATCATCGAAGTCTACAAACTCTGGTTAGTCGTAGTACATCACAGACCGTGGGTGAGTGGTCCGTCTTGTTTCCATCACGCAGATCGCTCGTACTTACGCGTTGTTCAGTCTCATAGTGTTCTCTCTTGGACGGATTTATTCTTCAATGGCTGCATCTGTTCGCTGTGTCAGTCGTTTTTTATAAGGAGGTGTTGGAAGGTGCGTCAAAGTTCACCTTATATACTTAAGCGATGTTGACCTCTCCATAGATGACTGATAAGAAACCTTGGGTTCTCTATCCCCTCTCAATGTTAGCTGCCTTCATAGCGGCGATTAACGTGTTTCTTGTACGTGGATCAAGATGAGAAGAAGGGTTGCATCTTCCAACATTCTTCAACCAGGTCGTAAACATTGCGATGATATTCCACCATCTTAGCATAGATGAGAAGGTGACCCTTTGTATGCTATGGGCTGCGTTCTAAACTCATCTTTTCTCAGAGACAGAGTCTCGTCTTTTCTGTATGAACTTGCTCTCTAGAGTTACCTCAAAGTTCTCATGTGCACCATCTAGAGTCGTGTTGCCTTCACTCTCTGGATTTCCCTTTCATTATGTGAGGGCCCTACAATACACAACTAGCCGTTCATGATGCTGATACTTCTGTAGTTCTGGACATAACCGTCGCATCAATCTGTACGTCCGTTTACAGGCACTTTCTCGGCACCTCTTTTAACGAAAATTGTTTTGCTAGTGGTCACAGTACTCTGGCGATCGAAAGCGGGTACCACTGCGGCTGACGATGTAATTCATCGAGTCATTGGCATCACCTTTCAATCCGCGGTTCTTCCAGCCACCTCTATGATCATTGCAGTCAGCCTGTATCGCTTCGTATGTACTGCAGCTCTTCATTTGATATTGTGAACCTCAACTTCGTATTTGCAGTCCGAAAGAGCGAATCTCACCATCCTCTTTACACTCATGGCCGGGAAGTTCTATGCTTTTGGGCTCTTGCGTACTCTGAACGCGAGACAAAACCTACGTCTTCGTATGCAATCGAATGATCTGGGGCGTGTCGATTTGACTTCGTGGCAATGGAACTCGACTCCGATTCAAGAACATTCTAATACGGAGGTGAGCCATAGATATGCACGTAGCGTTTTCTCGACGACATGCCTGATCCTACATGCACCAGATGATTGATCCCTTGGTTTCTCCTACTGTGTGCGGGACGGCTCGGGGGTCTGTAAATAGCGGTAAAAGCACGGTCGCAGTAGAGGGTATTGCCCATGGAAGAGTAGCTGCGGCGTCGGGGATCCCTTCAGAGTTGCAGCTCAGCTCTCCGAGGTTGGATGCATTTGAACGAGGTAGTATGACGAGGAACAGGATATCCAGTCGAAACTAAGAGTCATTACAGGTCGTAGGGGTAGCCTTCATATGTAAGTGAATTTATAGAGCATGCGTACCGAAAGATTCTGAACCATCAAAATCATTGAAATGTTCGGTTATTTACCGCCTGTTCCTGTATCAGATTTTCCAGTGTCCTCCTGCGTAGGCCACTAGACCAGTTAACTCCAGCCAATAAATATTCAAAGACCCAATAAATACCCATCGAATCAGGACCGGCCTCTCAGGACTACATGAATAGATGGCACCAAGAATGGCTTGTAGCAAGCGATTGGTTCGCTTCTTATCAATCTAAAGGTATGCGAAAATTTCCCACATGAGGTCAACACTTACACCATCGTTTGCTGGGCAAAAGTCTAATCATGATCCAACCCCTTTTGAGTCACACTGGCGGCATGTGCGCCATGTTGTCCGTCGAACTCTTCTCTCTGCGATACCCCCTCAATCATGTCGAGCTGGTCATACCAACGACTGCCCACTGGCCAGAAGTTCTCGAGCCGAGTCGTGCAGTTCATCGGCACGGGTAAAAGGCGACTGGTTATCCTTGGAGTCGGCGTCTTCCTCGCGATTACGTTCCTTACAGGCCTCACGCATTCTACGGACCTGTATGGTGGAGGATCAAGGAAGGGGAAGGCGACATTAGGGTTCGGGCCCCCAACATACGAGCGACTCAAAGATTGGGAGGCCAAGTTACCGCAACATAACTTGGATTTACCATTTCCAGAGGGCAGAGATGGACGATACGTCAAATTTTCGAATCAGGTAGAGTATTCTTCTGCACGAGTGTACCAGAACCTGCTGAACCTTTCGCAGATCAAAATGCTGGGATGGAACAATGTCCTCAACGAAGTCCTCATGAACGCTCACCTTGCTTACGAGTCGAAACGTGCATACGTCTTCCAGGACTATGTATGGAAACCAGACTACTATGCATGGCCCGAGTCCGAATTCCTGGAACGGCCTCCAAGGACCCCTCTGAACGCCATCATTTCTGGACCAACTGCAGGCGGCCTTTGGGAAGCAGGAGACCCCGCGCCACGGAGCGTGTCCGAAAAATGGTTCGATGTCGTTTGTCCGGAGTCTCAACGACGCGTAATCAATACACGCGAAGTCAAGCCTCCTGTTCAGTGGTCATCTGGCAGAGAGATCTTTGACGCTTGGAAGAAAGTCTTGACTGATGCACCGGAGCGATGCATAGAAATTGTACCCGAGGACAGATCCGTTGACGGTTTTCCTCAAGTGTTCGACCTCTATTTGTGGGGTACTGACCGCATCCTTTCCCTCTGGGAAGAGTTCTCCAAGTCGCCCACCTCACGACTTCTAGCGAGCTCACCGGTCGTGGATAGTGCTGTCATACGCAACCAGTACCTATTTTTACCTCATGGTCCCCGTCCGCCTCGTCCCGTTTCTCATAATCCATTCGATCGCTTGCTTGCAATGCATGTTCGGCGCGGAGATTACAAGGAAGCGTGCGTGGGACTAGCGACTTGGAATTCCACGTTTTATAGCTGGAACCTCCTTCCAGAGCTTCCGGACAAGTTCATTCCTCCTCCGGGAGGTGAGTGGGGAAAGAATACGCCAGAAAACGAAGAAAAGTACATGGAACACTGTCTACCAACTTTCGATGCCATCGTTCAGAAGGTGCGGGACTCACGGAACGATTACGTTGCAGCAGGGAGGAAAAAGGGGGAGAAATTTGACAGGACGCTCGACGTTATGTACCTCCTCACGAATGAGGAAAGTGACTGGCTGGACCGACTGAAGGATTCATTGAGGGCCGATGGATGGCATACGATTAGAACAAGCCGCGATCTTGTTTTGGATCAGGAGCAGACAGATGTGAATATGGCTGTGGATATGGATATTGCGAGAAGGGCAGCCGTTTTTATCGGTAATGGGGTATGTTCCTCGATTTCTCAATACGACACGAATCCTTCTGACACGGTCATAGTGGTCTTCTTTTACCAGCAACATCGTCCATAGAAGACTTGTTGACGGAAAGGAGCCGGTTAGCATTCGATTCTATTGAACTAGGTATTCCTTCATCCTTGGGAAAGTAGTGTAGTCATGCAGTTATGCATTCATATAATAACTCCAGTTTCGATGTAGATGTCTACATTCATAGGGTTTGAGGTAAAGTTGACATTGAGAAGAAACTCAAACTGATCTGATCATGTGGTGTGTTCAGCCGAACAGTGTTCTCTCTAGTACCACGTACTATGTAGTAGCAACAACACGCGCCTTCACGCCAATTCTTCCCTCAAGGTAAGAATGCTGGCCAGGTGATACGCTGCGATACGACGGCCTCATCCGACACATGTAATTGTTCACGTAAGAAGCGGACGAAATTACTGTTTACAATTTCAAACCCAGCTGGCGCCCTGTCCATTTCTAGTCCTCCAGAATGGCAAGGCTTAGGCCCTCCAAGTCCAGGGATGGTAGCCCAAGGGATTTTCTCTGGACAGTCTTCCATCCCCTGGGCACAGGTAGACGACGCGTTTATCGACTGGTGATTCTCGGACTCGGTATCTTAGTTCTTCTCACCTTTCACGTTGGTAGAAACCGGAAGCGAGCACTACCTTTTGGCGCACCGACCTACACCAAATTGAAGGGCTGGGAAGACAGCTTGCCTCAGCACAACCTCGAATTACCTTTTCCCGAAGGCGCAAAGGGCCGCTATGTAAGATTCTCCAATGAAATACAGAAACTGGTTTGTTGGTTCGTTGGTTTGCCTCGTGCTCTGTTGACTTTCTCTGTCGTACTAGGGATGGAATAATGTCTTTAACGAAAGGTGGTTCTCTGTTGACTGGGTGCCAAGGGATCGTACTGAATAACATCCTTATAGGCTCTTGAACGCTCACCTGGCGTACGAGTCCAACAGAGCATATGTATTTCAAGATTACATTTGGAAGAGGGAATACTACCCATGGTCGACTTGGAAGATTGGCGGCATCTTTCCACACACTCCTCTCAACGCTATTATTTCTGGACCCACTGCAGGAGGCTCTTGGGAGCCCGGCGATTCCGCTCCACGGAGCATCTCCGACAAATGGTTCGACATCGTATGCCCGAAATCCGAACGCCGTATTATCAACACCCGCGACGTAAAGCCAGCGATTCAGTGGGCTGACGGCATTACGATATTCGAAACTTGGAAAAAACTTCTCCTGGAAGCTCCCGAACGTTGTATCGAAGTTCAACCAGAGCTTCGGGCCGTTGACAATTTCCCGCAAGTTTTCGACCTGTACTTGATAGGTTCAGACCGCATCCTCAACCTTTGGGAGTCTTTCTCCCGCTCCCCTACATCTCGCCTCCTCGCAAGTTCTCCCATCGTTAACAGCGCCGTTGAGAGGAATATGTACCTATTCCTACCCCATGGCTCACATCCAGCACAACCAGCCTCCTTGAGGCCGTTCGACCGTATGCTTGCCATGCATCTTCGGCGCGGTGACTTCAAAGATGCATGTTACGATCTAGCCAAGTGGAACTCTACATTCTACTGCTGGAACCTCTTACCTTCCTTGCCCGACCACTTCACTCCACCACCAGGCGGAGGTTGGGGATATAACACGCCAGAAAACACAGCGAAGTACATGGAGCGTTGCCTTCCAAGTTTTGATGCGATCGTTCAAAAGGTACGAGATTCTCGTGCAGATTACATTGCGGAAGGGAGGAAGAAGGGTGAGGAGAGAATGCTGGATGTGTTGTATCTTCTAACGAATGAGGAGAGCGACTGGTTGGACCAGCTGAAGGACGTTCTGAAAAGTGACGGCTGGCACACGATTAGAACCAGCCGTGACCTTGTGTTGGACCAGGAACAAACAGATGTTGGCATGGCTGTTGATATGGACTTTGGAAGAAGGGCCGCCGTGTTCATTGGCAACGGGGTAAGTTTTCGTTGGTTCTCTCATACAAAGAAGACTAATCCATATAAAAGTGGTCGTCCTTTACGAGTAACATCGTGTATAGAAGGCTTATAGATGGAAAAGAACCCATGAGCACTCGCTTTTACTGATTTAGGGATAATAGTTTTTTCTACAATGGTGTTTAGTATTGTACATTTTCTACTAATTATCATACACGAATCAACTCTATTGCTTGAGCATTTCTTGAAGGACTTCTATCACTCTGTCTCCTAATTCCGCTGTTTTCACTGAGCCTCCGAGGTCAGCTGTTCTAAGAGCAAAGCCGCCATCCTGAACACTATCCAATGCCTTTCTAACCGCGTTCTCAATGATGCTGGCAGGTCGATCCAAACCGAGAGAATATCGAAGGAGCAATGCCGCGCTGAGAATGGTACCAACAGGGTTGGCAATGCCTTTGCCAGCAATATCAGGCGCAGACCCATGAATTGGCTCGTAAAGGCCAGGCGTTGGTTTGAAGTCGGCGGAAGGACGAGAAGGCGCTCCAGCGAGGGAAGCAGAAGGAAGCAGGCCAAGTGAGCCGGGAATGACACTCGATTGATCAGAGAGGCTGTCGTGTTCTTGTTAGAGATGTACTCAAAGAGTTGCTGATCAGAGGACTCACATATCACCAAATAGGTTCTCAGTCAGAATGACACCGTTCAATTTCCTGGGGTTGGCAACCATGACCATAGCTGCCGAGTCAACCAAGTTGTGATCAAACTTGATTTGTGGGTACTCCTTCTGCAGGGTCTCGGTGACAGTTTTTCTCCACAATCTCGAGGTTGCGAGGACATTTGCCTTGTCGATGGAGTGTATCTCGAGTGGTGGGTCGACAGCAAGGGCGATTTGGGCAGCAACGCGGGTTATACGTTGGATTTCAGCCTCACTGTAGATCATCGTATCCCATGCTGTCCCAATATCGGGCTCAGCACTAGCTTCCTTCCGTTTACCGAAATATAGCCCTCCAATGAGTTCACGAACAACGATCATGTCGACCCCTTCGGCAACAGAGGGTTTGAGAGGTGTGTATTCGAGAAGGGCCTTCGACGCAAAGTTTGCTGGTCTGATATTGGCATACAAGCCGAGGGTTTTGCGAAGAGCCAGTAGACCTGGTTCAGGTCGTACTTTCGCATCTACGCCCCACTTCGGACCTCCGATGGAGCCTATACGACAGAATGAGATGCTAATGCCCAGTGAGATACATGATACGAACCTAGAAGAACTGCATCTGCTTCCTGACATGCCTTGAGGGTTGCCGGGGGTAAAGGTTCGCCAGTCTCGTCTATGGCAGCTCCTCCAAAGAGATGTGTTTCTAGATGCAGATCGAAGTCCGGGGATCCAGCTGACACTGTTTCTAAAACTCTAACGGCCTGAGCGACGACTTCCGGGCCTATTTAGGAAGCATTATGAATATCGAATCGCAGTATGAGGAATGAATTCACCAATTCCATCACCGGGAAGCACGACAATGCGGAACCTATACCGATACGTGAGAACAAGATTCTAACAAGAGAATAGCCCACTCACGATTTTGGAGACATATTCTGATAAGTGGTAAGAGAGTCTATGAAGGGGAAAGTTAGGAAACGGTAGTCTCGGTTCTCTGTATAAATATCGATAGCTTTCGGACACAAGGACCATCGGCCGAAATAGGCAGATCAATTTTTTTTCCCTTTACACCTCCATCTCGAGTCTCGAGTCGGCGAAGGGATTGGCATCATTCTCGGGGTAACTCATACCATGACAGCCGTTCAGCAACCAAAATGCAAAACTCTTGTGCTTGATGCAGGCCCTCTCCTTTCACTCTCGCCCTTGCGAGGACTTGCCGAAACATATGTTACAGTACCCCAAGTTCTCTCCGAGTTGAAGGATAAAAACGCAAAAGAACACCTGGAACGCCTGGGCCTCAACTATGGGATCAAAATAGAAGTGAAGAATCCTGATCCAGCGAGTTTGGCTACAGGTGCGTCGAGGGTATCTTGTAGACTCGATCTATTCTGATCATTCCTCAAAAAAAAAGTAATCCAATGGGCAAAGAAGACCGGAGATTACTCTGTTCTCTCCCATCCCGATATTTGTGTCCTTGCTTTAACGCATACGCTACATGAGCAAGCCAAGAAACAAGAATCGGAACAACAAAAGAATGATGTCCCAACAGAGGCGAGTTTTGCAACGACTTTTAATTAGCCAATGCTGATGTTAGGAATAGTAGACTTCGTCGGGCTCTCAATCACTTGAAACGGCGGTTAATGCTGCACACGAATCGCAGATATCCGAAGACATTGAACAACCTGGAGAGGCAAATGAGGCGGCGGAATCTTCAGAAGATGAAAGTAAATCAGAGAACGAAGATGACGGCCAAGAAGCAGAATTGCTAAAAGACGAAGTAGAACGAGAGCCCCTGGATGTTGAGCTTCGACCCATCGAAGACGATAAGTCGTCTTCAAATGCCCAGCCTACTCCCACTCCCGCTCTGCCATCCAACGCTTCTGCCGCTGTCCCGTTATACGAAGATCCTTCGGACGAAGACGACGGTGAAGGCGAATGGATAACACCCTCCAACGTCGGCCTTCACAAATCCCGTGCACTAGACCTGTTGCCAAGTGGTAGTGGTAAGAAGGGCAAGCAGAAGGATGAATATATTTCTGTTGGATGTATGACTGCCGATTTTGCGATGCAGAACGTCTTGCTGCAGATGGGCCTCAACCTAGTTGGAACGGAAGGGAAAAGAATACAGAGAGTCAAAACATGGGTACTCCGGTGTCATGCCTGCTTCAAGTTTGTCCTCTCCGTATCATTGCGGTTCCCTTGCTGACGAGATTCTAGGATATGTAAAGACAATTCTAAGAAGTTCTGCCCGTCGTGTGGCAATCCGACGCTCATTCGTGCCTCGGTGACTCTATCTACACCGAATGCAGATTCAGATGCTCCTGTGATGCAGGTTCACCTGAAATCCAACTTTCAATACAAAATCCGCGGGACCAAGTACTCGATACCTGCCCCAAAACCTGGTTCAGCTAAGACTGGCACAGGAGACGGTCTCATTCTGCGCGAGGATCAGGCTGAGTACATGAGGGCCAAGAAGCGGGTTGATTCAAAACGCGAGAGAGAAGAAGCAAAGATGGTAAAGGGTGTCTTGTCGAAAGGTGTGGATGGTGGTTCTGTGGCTGTGGGTAGCTGGATGGACCCGGATTGGGTGCCGGAAATCATTGCTGCGAGTCCAGGCGGTAAAGGTCGTACGAGGGGTGGTACAGACGATATGCCAGCCATTGGATATGGGCGTAGAAATCCTAACGAGCGGCGAAGACACAAAAAGTAAGGATCAGGATGTGGTGATAATCCAGATGCATTGCCTAGAGAGATAGGATACACCAATACATGTTTCTTCTACGACTTTCATTGTATCACGTCTATTGCCCCAAGCTTCTGTTCATGAATCGTCTCTTCTGGAATGACATCCACCACTTGCTGGGTACATCGCCATCGGCGTAAAGAATGTTGACCAAGCGTTCAGACAGCTCCTGCCTGACTTGCGTCAGGTACGAGCGCAGGTATTCTGTGGTAGGATTGGCACTATGATCAATATCGATATAAACGATTACGCACCAGCATCAGCACGACTAGCAGGGGGAGCATAGTGTGCATTGAGGGCAAAATTGGCATCTCCTGGTATGGGGAAGCTGTCGACGGATAGTGTGTTTAACGATTTTCTGGCTTCAATCTTCCCTGGTGTCGTTTTTGCACTACCAATCTTGGCCAGACAATCGGAAATGAAGAGGATGAGGATGATGAGAGTACGGTCTGCAGGACCTTTGATCTCGAAGTTGCGGAATAGGGAGTTGGCGCGGAACAAGTCGAGTGTTTCGTCGACGATGTCTGGCTGTTCTGGGTCGGCTTTTCATACGAAATGAATGTAAGAGATAATGAGAACGCTGGAGAGACATGACAACTGCGCACCGATGGGAGAAGGACCTCTGATTTTAGTCTTTATTGGCAAGACGGCCATGTTCCCAACCTGACGAACATCCGGAACTTCGTTGAAAGATGAATGGTATGCCTGTATGAGAGCGATTAACTGGCGAAATGAGTAGATTATTGCAAGGCTTACTGGCATGGTATGTGGTTCTGTTCAAAGTGTATAAATACCTCTTATGGCAAACACCTCGCGAACTGATGCAACACAAGTAGTTCTTCACAAAATTTCCGTGTCCTCTCCCTCTTCTTTAAAGCATTCTCAATACGCATATATCCGAAACTTCTATTTACTTGCCTACTCAGTCACGACGTGGAAAGCGAAATAGGATAACCAGGAACGAGTATATGCCGTCATTGCCAATATCGGGAGGCGCGTGCTCATCGTCATATATCAACCTGAACCCTGTCGGGACCTCAACACCTTTTGCTTTCTCACTGCGACGACGATGTCGAACCAGGAAGCAGAAAATGGAGATGCAGGCTCTTTATTGTCCATTGAGTCGGTCAAGCCTCGTCCTGACACACTGACCAGTGAGTTACCAATCGTTCCATTTACAGCGCTGCTAAATGGTGATTATAGAGCTTGTCAAACGATTGCGTGCACTCACGCTGCAGCTGTTACCTGTAGAGGCTGACCCGGATAGCATCAGCGAACCCACGAGTCGTATTATAACTCCAGAGGTCATTTCTGCATATATGGCAGCTGCCGGAGATTTCGTCGAGGCTGTGTGTTGCTTTCAAGTTTGCGGTATCGTTATTGGGCTCAACATCATTAGCTCCCTTACTGTCTTCTTAGGGCAAGAGCAGAGTTTATGTGGGATGCCAACCATAATCCTGCTGATTATGATGAGAACTATGGTCGAGGTTCGGAGATCAACGCTTCCAGAATATCCGAACGCGTCATCTCAACGTCTCAATACCCCTTACAACAGGTATTGCTTGCGAGGTCTTAGCTCGAAGAATCGTGCACAAAACATCGCCAGATCGTCTCACGGCTGTTATGTCTACGCGTTACAGACACATTCAGATTGACGGAGACGAGAGTGACCTGACTAGTGCGTTGGAAATGGCCATTGATTCCCACTGGTAAGATATCTCTTGTACTCAAGTCAGCCAGGCTTCTGACTCGGTACAAGCACGATCTTCTTGTCATCCAGCGAAGCTCAAGACGGTGAGTTAACTTCAATGACTGCATGATTGCTATTAAGACGCTCCTCTAGTCGTCAATGCGTTGTGGGTCGGCGATATCATTCAGAAGAATAACGACGACCTGGATGTTGATTGTACGTTTACTCAAATCATGGCCATGAAATGTTACGAAACCGAATATTTCAGATGTCGCTTATGAAGAAAGGGAACATGGCGGATTTTGGACCCACCTCGATCCTTCGCGTCTCTGTGTGCCGAGGTATGTCCAACTATTGTCCAATTTTACCAAAAAACAGCTCACCGTGTCTCAAGGTATCAAAACATCTTTCGTATCATAGTCTGGCTATTCTTCCTTTTGGCTTATTCTCAAGCTGGTACGGGCACCAGACTTTGTGATATTTTTGCATTCATCTTGACTTCGTAACAGTGCGTCAGCCAGTAGAAAGGCTAGCAGATGAGACCTACGCCACCACACTTGACGAGTGGGAGGTTGTTCTATATGTCCTTGCGCTTTCCATCTGTGTCGAAGGTTAGTTATATGTCATTGGGTTATCGTGGACTGAATTAAATCGCATTTTAGATGCCATCAAAGTAAGCCAACAACAGGGGATTGTAAAGCAGTAAACTGAGCAGTTATGCAGGTCTTCAAGCTCCTCCGGTTCGTCAGCTATCGGGCATTCACCTTCTGGAATGTGATCTCCATGATCACGGACTCGCTGTTGGTTGCAGCCTTCGTGCTGAGAATGGTTGGTATAAAAGATGGAAGTTTAAATATGGGGACGGTCAGTTTCCAAGTCCTGAGTTTTGTCTCCCCTTTCATATGGTAAATAACGAATACTTTTTGACGTGTTATCAACTGACTTTGGTTTCATTTTTTCAGGATGAGTGAGGCCCTCATGCCTTTTCTACCGGGTGATGCACTGACATCTTCTCAGAGCTCATCACTGTTTTTGATGGATACAAGTAAGTTGACTGCATAAAAACGTGGTCACTGTCCGATGCTTGTACTACAGATACGTCGGGATGATGCAAATCTGTGTGGCCCGGATGCTGCAAGAGTCGGGAATATTCTTCGCTGTGAGATTACCTCACGCTTGACGAGCCAACTTCTTATCGCTTTTCAGCTTTTGTCAATAATGGCTCTCGGATTCGCACAGGCGATGTACGCTCTAGATGCCGCCGACGGGAGAACAGAACCGCAAGCCGATGTAAGCTCATCCATCCTCGAATAGTACCGCCTACTCACTGGTAATGGTACTAGGTTGTACACGCCCTTGTGCAAGCGGTTCTACAGTACGTCCTTTGCTACCAAACGCGACGCCAGCTGATCGGCTTCTTAGGTCCCCCGATTTCGAGAGATACTCGGCAAGGTAATCTTCATGTGAAGGTAAGGTTTCGTTACTGATATCTCGTTAGCACCGCTGGGCAACTCATGTACTACTTGTGAGTGCGCTAACACTCTTGCATGATCGCTTTACCTGATTGTCTCCAGGTGGAATGTCGTGACGGCAGTCATTCTACTCAACGTACTCATCTCGTTGTTTTCTTCTGCTTACGAAGATGTGAGCCAATGTGAAGCTGATTATCGGAACTGTTACTAACCGTCTTCAAGGTGGTGGACGACGCAGAAGCGCAGTATCTGGCATTCTTCGCTGGGAAGACAGTGAGCATGGTTCGAGCACCAGATTCTTACGTCTATCCAGCACCTTTCAATCTGATTGAGGTATTCTTCGTATCGCCTTTTGAGTGCGTGCTATGATCCATCTGCGCTGAGCTTGGCTGAAGTCGTGTTTAGATGGTGTCTTGACCGCAAGGCGTACGCTAAGGTGCGCTTATCGTATATTGTTGACGCCCAAAGTGGCTGACGATGGTTTCGTAGCTGAACCGAGTCATCATGAGTTTTATATTCTTTGTACCACTGACTACAATAGCACTCTTTGAGAGCACGTTGAAGCAGCAGAGGGAGGAGTGGATGAGGGATTGGCTACATGGAACCGATCAGGGTGCTGAGGATTATCCTGAAACTAGGGACCCAGAGGTTGTCGATGAAAATGGACTCAAAATCAGCAAGGTTCCGTTCACAGAGTTGATCAAAGTTTTCCCGAACACCTCAATGGTTAGTACATCTTCCTATGATGGACTGGAAGTTGATTTTGGTCTAGTCCAGCGATACACTTCTTCTCAACGAGATCAGGGACCTACGCAAGAAACTGGACAGTGTGCTTCAGAAAGTCGATGGTGGAAATTGAAGGGCCGGGAAATATTATATCACGATTTACGAATTTCACGATGTATCTTACAGGAGGGTATCTTTCATACTAAATACAATGCCCTTTTACATCATGTCCATACTGGCATCTGGCCCAGACGAGTCACGATATAGCTGTGAAAGGACACCCTTTGCGTATATGAAAAAGGGTCGAATTTCGTTGATCTCCATTGCGCACAGATTCGGCATCTGCACTATGATCAGCCAAAGGGTTTGCGTAAAAAAACGCGGAATCTTACACTTGTTTCACCACGATCCAACACAGCTAAACCTTCTCTAGACTTTGCTTGACGTGCTTCGCGAAGATCTTTCAAAAGAGAGCGTATTTGGTCTGTGTTCTCAATATCATCTGGAGCCCTACAGTATGTGTGAGGAGGCGGACAGCGTGAATCACAAGGAAAGGCTTACACATCCAACAGAATCTTGGCTATCTCCGCGAATCGGAAGGGCATCGGACTAAATGATTGATTCTGTGTTTCTTCTTGTAGACGGTTTTGAAGAAACTCTGTTCATCCTATGCTATTGAGTTACAACTGACCGAATGGGACGAGGAAACGCGACACACACCGACGTTTAACCACTTTGGTGCAATAATGTGGCACTTCTTTTTCAGCTTCAAGTTTGCCGCCATCCACAAAGGTACTTCTGCTTTCATCGGGGGTCTCAGGGGGCCGTATGCACCCTGAACAAGGATTGATCAAGCCTTTGCTGAGCGATTAAGGGTATTGGGAGCGAACCGATATAAAGGCTGTCTTCTCCATGGCTATGAGGGGAATAATTTCAATCAATTGCTGAGACGCGATGAGCTCCAATTCTGGAGGAGTAGCTGAGGTTCGCAAGGAAATAGGAAGGGCCATGGATGTAGGAGGAGAACAAGAGATCAGGGTCATGTGATGCAACGCGTCTAGTTGAATTATTGGACCACGGACACGAGGCCCATCTGCTTTGCACTCTCATCTTCCACGAACATCTTATTCTCTTGCTGATATTGCGTGAGTATTCTCAGCTCATAATCTACTCATTATTGATTATCTTGTAGATTTCAGCCACGATTACTATATTCTCATTCCTCTCCTTTGGTCTCGCAGTTGCAGTCGTCTGGCTCTGCAGCTCTCTTTTCAGTGGAATGCTCGGGGGAAGAACGAAACAAGTCAATACCTACGGAAAACGTAGTCAGCGAATCGTTAACATAACAGAAGATGGAGCAATCACTCGAACCAGGCGTCCACGGGAACCCAGCATTTTCGATGATATGCCTGCACCGCAGTTAGCACCAGTTGCTTCGAAGATGAAGAACAGGGAGAATATTGTGTTGAAGAAGTCGAAAGCGATGTCGCCAAAGGGAATAAAGAAGAAGCACTCTCCACTTCGGATTAAAGCGGTGTCGAAAGCCATAACTCAGTCGGTACCACCAACACCAGCAAACCACATCATCGAAAACACACCTTCGCGAACGCCCTTGGCGGCGGTGCCGCCGAATCTTCCTCGATCACCGGCTGCTTCTGGTGCTAAGATGCCCAAGAAACCTCGAGTCACATCTGGGCTGGGCACACCAGTCAGTAGAACGATCAAACCTTTCGTGGATACGGATATTATCCTGTTGGACGTTGATGGCCATACAATCAGTCACGAGCGGCGCGTCTCAGCAACCAAGGCCGACGCAGTGCTTGAGGGGCATTCAGACAGTGACTCTGAGTCTGAGAGAAAGATGGTTCGAAAGCCTACTCAGCTTCGGAGGAAGCGGCCAAATCCGGTCATCATACTATCCGACGATGAGTCGTCGGAGGATGAACGAATTGATTCGCCAGTCAAACAATCCGTCAAACCCTCAAATAAAGTGGTCTCTTCACCCCAACCATGTCGCAAACCATCTTCCAATTTCCGCGTAGAAGTCGTGATACCCCCACCACCATCTCCGCTAGCCAGGCTAATACAACGCGAGCACACGTCTATCGATGCCCCGATACCCCTACCGTACAAGCATACCCTTTCTCCCATCGTAAAGCCACGCCAGCTTACTCCATTACGACCCGGCCGTACCAAAACACTTTTCACTCCACCTAGTCCACCTTCTCCGCTCTCTGATTCAGAGTTAGACATCGATCTCGATCTCTCCGGGTTGAATCTTGGTCATTCCCTTCATGAGAAGGTGGTCCCAGTGTTCCCCGAGTACTTGCGGCCTCTACTAGAAGAATGCCAGCAGGATGTATGTGGCTTGCATGAATTCTCTGCATTTATAGAAACGTTCCCATACGACAATGTTGTCCGGTCTTCTTCACATAGCAAAGCCTCGCTTGACGACCTGAAGTTCCGTAAGGTGGGCGAGGCTAGCTATTCAGAAGTGTTTGGTATTGGCGACGTGGTGCTCAAAGTGATACCAATACGCGACGAGAGCGTGGACGCTTCCACAGCTGCTATGGAAGACGATGGGCCTTTCCCTAGCGATGCGAAAGACGTACTGAATGAGATCATTGTCACCCGTGCAATGGGCGACGTGGATGACAGATTTGTCAAACTCCTGAAGACCTATGTGGTCAAGGGACGATATCCACAGGTTCTTCTCGAGCTCTGGGACGAGTATCTGGAGAAAAATGGCTCGGAAAGCGTACGACCAGGTAGGCTTGTCTGTGTATTCACCTTCGACATAATCGGATTGCTGATAGCTCTCTCCTAGACACTTTTGGCGTTTCTCAGGCATACGTTATCATCGTGCTACCGAACGGCGGACCAGACCTGGAAGCCTACAAATTCACAAACGCTACCAAGAACGGTTGGCGACAAGCGGCCAGCATCTTTTGGCAAGTAACTAAAGCATTGGCGAGAGCAGAGCAGCTGGTATCATTTGAGGTATGCTTTGCTACGTAGTTTGACTACTCATTGACAACTTCTGGCAGCATCGAGATCTGCACTGGGGCCAAATTCTGATCAAAGACATCCCTGTACATCAAGCCATGCCTATGCAAGAACAGCGGCTGAACAATGTCGCTAAAGCTCGTCCCGTGAAGGCATTCATGGATGACATATCGAATGGTATTCAAGTCACCCTTATTGATCTCGGTCTCGCAAGAATGGATGCGGGGGATGGAAGTGGAGGAGAGACGATTCATTGGACTCCTTTTGACGATGAAGTGTTCGAGGGCGAAGGTACGTGTTGTCTGAACAACTTG
The DNA here is from genome assembly GCA_037176845.1 of Paramarasmius palmivorus. Classification (NCBI taxonomy): domain Eukaryota; kingdom Fungi; phylum Basidiomycota; class Agaricomycetes; order Agaricales; family Marasmiaceae; genus Paramarasmius; species Paramarasmius palmivorus. The sequence goes on along the minus strand of JAYKXP010000003.1, from coordinate 752,994 downwards.
CTCATGGACATCTATTTACCTCGAAAATTCAAAGGGGACTATCAATTCGATATTTATCGTATGATGAGGGATCAGCATCTCGGTCAATGGGGATCGTTCAACCCATTGACAAACGTCATGGTAAGTCTTCCCAGGTTTGCGTTGATATTTAACTAAGAAGTCGCTTTAGTGGCTTCATTATTTACTCGTCAAGCTGCTACAGAGCAAACGCTTGAAGCCACCAGCTGCGCCGCGTAAAGGACAGCTGGCTGGACACTCTGCGTCTCAATTTACCGAGAAAGAGTGTTACGAGTGCCTCATCGACCTGGAGCAATGGCTGCGAGAATGTGTTACTAAGGCTACTGCTCGAGCAAAGGCAGCCGCTAAAGCGGCGGGCAAGAAGAAATCCTCCAAGGCTAGTACAGTACAGCCGACCTCCAGCCTATCACCCTTGTGCGCTGGTGAGATTGTGGAATACGGGATTAAGAAGGCTTGGATCGCTCAAAGAACAACATGATATCTATTTCATTGTTTCGTTGCATTGTACCTTAAGTGTTTAGCATTGTTGGATCTTACTCTGTTTTCCTGTTTTTGTATGTTGTGCACGTTGAAATGTACTGTGTATAACATCGATATCTAGTATCAAGGAATGGCGTTGCAAGTCCGCGAAAGCGTCGTGAGTACGTAGTATACACATCAAGTCCATGCGAAATTGTCTGTTGTCTACTTCTACAAAGTTAGTGTCCATGGATTACGATTTTACTGCATCTAGCAGCCGCTGACTAGGCTATTCTTCGGCCAGGGTTGTTTGTAGTCGTCCACCCAAGTCGTCAAGTTTGGGTTTTGATAGGCCTCCAGGTGTTGATTGATATAGTCCTGCGTCGGAAAGTCTTTGGGATCACATCCTATGTTTATATTCTTGGGGTTCTGGTATACGCGGACCCAGTCAACGCGCATATGATTGGGAAAGGTGAGGTGCTCTAGATCCACATCTCCAAAGTTTCTTGACATCCCAAGGTTCATGATGATATACTGCGAGAGGACGATTAGGTCGAACAAAGTGCCTTTAATTGTCACGAACCATTGGCTCTTGCGGGATAGGTCTTGCAGATATCTCTACGGCACTGTCGGCAGCCAGGCCTCCTACATTGATCGTCCATGCCTGTTTGTTGTCTGAAATCCACGTTATGTACTGTGCAATCAAAGTCAGGCCCAAATCCTTGATTTATTGTGGAGACTTGCTCACCGCATCATCAAAGCCTGCATCCAAAAGGTATATCCTTTAGTTGGTGTCATCAAGACATAAAGAACATCATAAACCCACCAGGTTGATACTGTGAGTTCAAATAAGCTTCCTATCAGAATAATAGATGTGCAGAGCAACAAGAACTTGCCTCAAACCCATATACGGAAAAGCAGGGGTCGGAAGAAAGCTCATAGCACTCTTGATTCGTTTGCGTAACGACGGAGGTAGCTTGTTGAGTTTTCCCACCAATGTAGCTGTTGAGCTCGGAAATCGATGGATCGTTGATAATTAGATTGTCCGACGTGTTCTTCCATACATATTTGTCGTTGAAAGGCTGTCAAAAAGTGTACGCATTTCAAGTCGATGACAACCCGAGTATCGTGTTACTCACTGCCCACTGCGCAGACTGCGATACTCCTCCGATTTGATTCGATACTTGGGCCTCAAACGAATCTATCTCTGGCGCTCCTCTGCCCACAAACGACCCATCGGAGTGCTGGGGTCCTGGGTGTACACTATCGCTACAGGTGCACCTGGATAACCGTTGTCCGGGGAGGTAAGATAGTGCGTAATTAGCGTCTTCGTAACCGTCGATTGTCGCAGCGACGGGTTGCCCATTGATTGTTTGATTTGGAGCAGTGCCTACGTCGCATGAGTCGTACGTGTAAGGCCACTGTGAAATATCAGCTCAGTCCTATGAATGCCACCTGATCTAGTTCCTCACCAGGCCATCCAAAGTTGCACCGTAACCCGCTCTGCCTAAATTTCCTAGCGCCCAGACGGCAGGCCACATCCCAACCACCTGTGACAATGCTGGTGAGCTTGGTAAAAAATGATAGTGGCGTGAGCTTCACGTTGCTAGCATCGGGTAGTTGCACAGAGGCTTCGAGGAGACCCCCGGTAAAGCAAAATTTATTCCTTCACCCAACGTTAGATACTGCACGGATATCAGATCACCAGGCTTACCAGCTTGCAATCATTCCTGTTAAATCGCTCAGAGGAGTTTAAAAAGAGCGGCTGTTGGAATACGCACCTCCCTGATAGTCTAGGCCGTGTGTCTGCTTCTCAGAGAATGTGATGACAAGTGATCCGTTCGCTGTAGTAACAGCTTCGGGCGAATACCACTCGAGATTTCCGGTCTTTGAAAACGTGAATGGTTGAGATATAGATGCACCAAAGACCACCTACGGCCCAGTAATGCAACTAAAGCAGTGTCAGAGACAAAGGAAAGCAAGCAGGCAAACAACTCACGTCAACTGCTTCCCAGTAGGGATCGTCTCCAGGATAAAAAGACCTTCCGTCCTTGTTAAATTCATCCGAGAACACCAAAGTCCACTCTGATCCATCTCTCAGGGAAGTTTTGGTGTATGCATCTCGAGGCGTGTCTAAATCTATTAGACCGAAGTTGCCAATATCAGGGATCTGCCGTCTCTTTGAGCGCAAGATATTTGAAGACAGGCACATTCATACCTGGCCCGAGGCATTGATCCCTCCAAGATTATATCCCGCCCTCTGCAATTCAGAACGTCGAGCGTAAGTAAGGATAGGATAGCCGACACTGGAATACGGTCAAGGTGAGCATTGAGACAACAGCAAGACGGCCTGACACGTACAAGAGTGTAAGGAGACCAATAAGAAGGATAGACAGACACCCATAGTTCAGCACTCCTCTTGATGAGAGGTGCATGTGCACTGGGTCTACGAATTTGCCATTCTTCACAACAGGATTGTGTATGTCGTCGTCAGGTTCTGGAACGCTGGGAGATACGTTGAATGGCCATTGTTGTGGGTTGGGGGGCAGAGAATACTGCAGAAATGTTGTGTGAGCTGACCAGAGTATTACCATGATGTTGACCACTCACTCTCCCGGAAATGGAATTGAGAAGCCGCGACTCAGTACCTGCTGAATATCGACTTTCAGACGATCTCTGGGCCTATGGGTCAGTAATCACTGAGGATTCCAGAAGAGCGATCGACTGACCTTATCTTCCCAGGAAAAGGTGCGTTGATACGCAAAAGATGGTACTGGGCGGTAGAGTCGAGGGGACATGGTGGAAAGGAAGAGTGGAAAAAATAGGACTAAAGACTATAAAAGATGTACACGCATCATCGTAAAATTGAAATGCCGTAGCCTCCTGTGGATCTGGACAGAAATAACCCGATGCCTGGTGGAGGCGGTGACTGAGTAAAAGTGGCAATCCCAATTTAGACGCGACGCGTCGACGCCGCAGCAACATCAGGCACTCCAAATGGCCGAAGTTCGCACCACCACTAAGCATATCTTCCCTGAAATGCCTGAACGCGGCGGCAGAAACGAGCCAGTGATTCAGGATTAGTTGAAAGTCGAAAGTGGCCTCACTGGCCCCATTTCGGAATATTCAGCTATGCTTTTGGGGTCATCCACATACTCCACCGATCAAAGTATAAGACGCATGGGCGCTTAATCTTTTGGTCAGTGATGCTGTTGAGTATGTAAAAGCTAGGTTTAACTGACCTCATTGTCACTATGGGGACCTCGGGGCGGCCATGCTCGTAATCAGTGGTGCTGATATAATTGAGTCGGACTGCAGAATTGATAAATGCTTGCATCGTATACATTACATTGACCTGAAGTCTAAGCATATGATGGTACAGGATATGCGGGGAATGACGTCCTTGAGAAAAATGATAGCAATGACCTAGAGACCTCTCGCTAGGCCTCTGTTCTTCTTCTTCTTGTATGTTGTAATTCTATTACTGTAAGGATTAAAAGAGTCACTCTTCCACTTTGCATGCCGATCTGCAGGAGTCGAACCATCTCGCGATTGTAATGGCTTTTTGGAAACGGGGGTTCCGTAGAAGGAAGAGGGAGGAATGGCATTGCCGGCGGTGTTTGACGGCGGTTGAGCGGGGGAGCTTTGTGATTTAGGTGGTGATGAGTTCGAGTGACCATTGAGTTTGGAGCCTGTTTCTTCTGGCCCTTCGTCGTCAGAGGCGTAGTTGGTAGCCAAATTGGATAAAACTGTTTGCGCAGCCTTTGCGGCGTCGATTTTCTTTTTAATCGAGTCCGCTTGAGGATCGCCGATATCCAACTTTGGGCGCTTGGAGTCCGGAGGATTGTCGTCGGAGCCTGGTGTAGATGGAAGAACAGGTCCAATAAACGGTTTCGAGACCTTTTCTCCCTGATCTTCCTGGTCATCGCCCTCCTCCTGAAGCTTCCTCTTCTTCATCGCAGCAGCGAGGGTCGTCTTTTTGTTCCCTGTCGACGAGAATTGCATGACTGATTCCAACTTCTGGCCCTTATTCTTCAGATAAAAGAGCACATATGCATTCTTTATCCGAGGAGCAGAGCCTCCACTCTGAACTGGCGTAACCGACTCGTCGTTCATCTCGTACCATCTGCCTTCACGACTCTTCACATACGCATAATAGTGTCCCGAGTTTGGACCACCACCAGCGTGACAGATAATCCCATACAGATTGTAACGAGGTCCATACTGTCCGTCGCTCATGAATGGTTCCAGCGAGAGATGTTCGTCGTAGTCAACACCGTGTCCGATCTTGTGGCCCATAGGAGAAAACCGTTTGAAGTGGACTGTGAGCACCGTCGGTGCATCATGTATTGTGAATCGCTTTTCAGCATTTACATGCTTCTTACACCTGTCATAGCCGGTGAGTGCTACACTTATGGGTGTTAAGAGAGGCCATACTTTTCACATTTGTACTTGTCAGCTCCCTTTAAATAATCGGGCGCGACGAACTTTCGGAGTGCTGCGTTGAGGTGCTGCGTGTGATGGATGTCTATACTGAGGTCCAATATACTGTCGAAGGTATCGCTGTTGTAGCCACATTCACGACATGTTACGCGGGAACGTAGCCGACCTCCAAAGATCTTGTGTACCCACGTCGTTTCGGCGAGCTTGTGATCAATTTTCCTGAGGAGGGATAAGTCTTTCGCCAGTGTAAACGCTTGACTCATACTCACGGAGGTAAACCGGCCAAACATGATTTTTGCAACGAATCAATGGCATATCTAAGGAACTCATGTGAGTCTTCTTGCCGCCCGCGACGCATGTGTTTTGCGATTGCTACAGCGCTCTGTTAGAACGGTCGATATATCAATCAGTCTGGCCAAACGTACCTTGTAATTTGTTCGTGATTGGACTGGGTGAAAAAGGTGTTTTTGACTTGTGAGCCTGGATCGCGACATTGCGTAGACCGCAAGTCATACAGAATGCCTTGGATTTACCTATTGAAAGATCAGCAGTGATTTTGGGTGGGAGATCTACACGACGAACAGTTGTTGGGGTTATGTGCCAACAGAACATGGAGTAATGGTGGTGTATGAAGTAGACATTGCAGTGCGCTGTTCAGGAAACAGGTATTGCCGTTATTGAATAACCCTGAGGCTAGCGTGGCCGCTTTGGGCCATGAAAGCTCGATGTCGCCATTATATAACGATTTTGTTTTGGCGGGGGTCTTTGAAGGAGTTGTAGCGGGGGTATTGGGTCGGGAAGAGGATATATTGGCATTGTTCGGTGTCGATGCAAGCGGAGCTGGCGTTTGGGGCTTCTGTGGCCGCTACAGACACCTGATAAGCCTTTCATCCAGAAAATGGATGCAATGACTACGCACCTCAGCCCTGTCCGCCTTTGATAATTTTGGTGATGCATTTATAGGCTCGTATTTACCTTCTGCGACAGCTAACGAACCCGTGGAAGATCCTTCTATGAATTCAATCGGGGGTGGCAAGAGTGCATTGAAAGCTTCCAGGTCTTTTGCCGGTCGATATTGGTCCGATTCCGCATGCTTTGAAGAAAAATTCGGTTGTCCCATCGGAATAAGGGGCGAGGCTAACATACTCCTCGGATACGGTCGTAAATAGCGGCTCTTGATCAGAAGAAAGCGTGATAAACAGATACAGAGAGAAGGTATTGTGAAGGATGATGGTACTGCCACCAGGATGGGGATGGTGACAGTAAACAAAATTTCCGTGTTTGTTTGGCAACGCGTCGGAGTGATCACGTCTTCCCGCACGTCTCTCGGTTACGCGATGTGGCTGAAATGTTTCGACAAGGATATGTATAGGTTTTTAATGATTTAAGAGCGTTCAAGTGGGGTATAAACAAAATCAAAGTGATACATCTGTTTGAAGTGCGGGAATACGAACTATTGCTACAAGTCGACGTCGGAACCTACAAATATGGGTAAAGTATATTAAGCGCGCCAATTAGTAGAGTATATAGATAACTTCTTTCGCGGTCAATTGCTATCTAAGCTTGACGCGGAGCCCCATTGTCCCCCAATCCATGTCCAAAAAAGTCGTAAGAATGGTTGTAGGGCTCTGATGGTCCTGAGTCGGGCCAAGAACCCGACGCCAGAGCCTCCATGAAAGATTTCATAGAATCCTCTGCTTCGAAGAGCCGCATAGTGTCCACCTGCTGCGGAATGAGTGGCTCAGGAGTAAGACAGGCAGGCGGAGAAGAGGCATTGGATGAAGAGGAAGAAGAGTAAACCAGCTCCGGGGGCTGAGAAGAAGATCGAGATGACGAGGTAGAGTACATATTATTGTTAGGGAGTGGTTGTTCTAGATAAGGCGCTGAATGGTCGTAGGGAACGTTTTCATGCGTTTGAGGCAAGTGATTGGCATATGCTGCGGATGTTGAGAATCCACTGGCAAATGCAGACGTGTTGTCTATACAAAAGGTTTAGTCGCAACGAAGGTAACGGGAGCAGGTCAAACTTACCATGAGTATGGAAAGAGCCATCGTAGATACCGTGACATGGAGGTGGAGGAACGGGCGTGAAGAACAGTGGTGGAGGCGGAGGCAGAGGCGTTTGGATGGGAGGAAGAGTCGAAGGACCAGCAACAGGAGAGGCAGACGCAGAGAACCTTTCCTCTCTGTTGATATTGCACTTCTCGATCTCGGGACCGGTGAGTATCACACCATGTGTTTTTACATGGTTCCTGAACGTAGCACGGCGTTTGATGCTGTCGGCGAGCATGTATGAGAAACTTGGACTGGGGAAGGAAGTGCTACGTACCGTGAAGTGCAACCTTCAATGGGGCATGCGTACAATGCATAGTTGCCGTGAGTTTCCCTGAAATGCCTTGTACATGAAGATGGATCGCCGAAACCTCTTCCACATCCTTCTGCGGGACATTTGTGAGGTTTATTTCCAGTGCTGTCAAAAGATCAGGAATTGTTGGGTCAATTTTATTCAAGCACTCACTGGGTATTCTCGTGCGTCTGCAACCCAGAACGTTGGTTGAAGGCTTTGGGGCATTTCTTACACCGATAGGCTCTGATACAACATGAGCTGGCGTCGATGAGCAGCTGCTAATATCGTACCTTGCGTTATCATGAACCCCAAGTATATGGCGCCGCAAATCTCCCTTTCTCGGGAACACCTTGTCGCAACCTTCCCTGTCACAATGATACTATTGCAACAGTTAGTGCAAGGACATATCGAGAAACAAATCTCAGAAAACGAACCTCTCGAGGCATAGTGGTAAAGAACGTTAGAGAAATTGATCGTAGGATGGATAGGTGAATAGATTAAACGCTGTCCCGCAACGTTGAAGTGGCGAATTAGTTGATAGAGGAAAGGAAAGGCGCAGACGAAAGCATATTGTTGGGACCACTTCGGTTTATATTACCAATGGCTGACACATGTGCCACCCGACTCGGTCGTCGGTGCAAAAGGATCCTTTCTTTCGATCCCCACTTCGAATCTAATAAAGGTTATTGTCTTCCTTGTCGGATAATGCGCCCAAAGAACAAGCGTTGGAGAGCGGATCGAAAATTCGTCGCGTCAAAGCCGGCCGGAACTCCGTTTTGTGAAGAGTATGGCAGTGATGTAGCGCTATTCTTCCGCATCAGAAGTATCAGAACAAAAGAAGGTCGCTTTTTTGCATTGTTTGTACCTGAGTTGGATGTCTCACCCAGAAATGGATTGACAAAGGAAAGAAAGTGATATGATATGATATGATAAACGGCGTTGGCGCTTTGTTCCTAGCCATAGGTGGGGAGGAAATGGAAGTTTAAAGAGCAGAACGCGCATGCTTCGCCAGCTTTTGGACGCGACCTTCCTTTATTCATGCAATGTAGACGACTACTTGGCAAGTATGGTCAAAGAGTTTTATACAACTACTCGACTCACCGTTCAATTTCCTAACCCTGGTCCATCAATCTTCCGTGTGATCCTTTCTTCTAGCCAAGGCGCGATGGCCCAGAGATCATGCCATAGGAAAGAGGTGTATTGATGTCGTCCGGGTCCTTGAACCAAATCCAAGTCTTGCAGAGGAACGAAGCCGTCACCGTCCCCAGTTTCTAGGGTCCGAGGGCCGACCAGTTGTGCTAGCACCCTGCAGAATCCAAGGAATTAGAATACATCACCGAGTCCGGAAGGTTTGCACGAACATCATGCCTCCTACCCACTTTAAGCCATCTTCTTCAATTTCACCGGAGCCGAGCCATCGCTTATCTTCGCCTCCTGGAGTGTACCAAGGGTAATTTCTATGTCTTCGTGCTGGCAGGGGATGGGTCATCTTTGTAAGGTCAAAGGCTGCAGGGGACTCGCCGGCTTCGAGGAGGCTTAACATTGTGAACATGAGTATTCTGAAAGACTTACGATAATCAGGCAGGTCTGGTCCCAGTGGGTAGACTCCGTGGTCTGCGACTCGGTGATCGCCCGTTGCGCAGGTAGTCGCTGTGTCGTAGTTCTCAGCGCCAGGTGGATGAAGAAAAACGTGAGCATTAGGGTTGATCGTAAGGGTGCTCTTTGGGCGATTGAGAGTCCCGAGTGCGATGATTCTGACATCCGCAAGCTCAACTACAAGCTGAAATGAACAGGTGAGTCCTACAAGCCTTTGGTCTGAAAGTTCACCTCCACCTACCCTGATACGCGTCTCCAAGTGGGCAAGATTGTTCTCCAGCCTGTGATATCATGAGTGGTAGCGTTCAACCATGCGAATAGACGAATGTCGCACTTCATCTGGTCGAATATTGCCAGTGGATTGAAATTACGAGACGAGCCTTCTAACAAGTTTGCATGACCTTTCCTGTTGAGAACGATGTATCTTTGCAAGATTCTTCAGTCTTGAAAACACGATGCTGGGCCTAGGTGACTGACTTGGTCCAAGTCTCGTCGACAGTACATGTACTGCGAGAACGGTGCCAAATTCGTTGCAGTGTCCTCCAAGACTATTGTCAACATACTAAATGCAATGAATGGCGACATACACGCACTGCAGAAAAGCCATTCTCCAGCTGCTCTCCTTGTGGCTCCATTTCCTCCAACCAGGTAGAAACCGACGATAAAATGATTCCTCCCATTCGGATGCTTTGAGATTGGGCAACGTCGCTTCGAACAAAATCCATTGAGGAGATGCAAGGGTTAGAATATCAACCCAGTTTTGCCGAGGGACAGTCAGCCGAACACTGAGGTTTCTGAGGGAATCATGGTATTCGTCCAGATACAAGGCGCGGAGTATCGGTCTTCGCCATGGATTGAGGGAAGGATCTGATGTGATGGCGTTAAGGTGCCTAGACGAATGTGACACGCTCACGATAGAAGGAAGGTCGAGTTCACCGAGAATGTCGGCGATAATCTCGACAGGAAGCGATTCAAAGTTTGTGGACATCAATGGGCTAAGTAGAGTTGTGACGTAAGGCTACAGACAATCTACAGTTTGGATTTCACCGATACAGATGTAGTATTAGCATTATGCTCCTGCCCTTTCTCCCACCAGATAACAGTCACCGTAATATCATCTCTATATCTTCGGGAATACGGGGCGGGGATGCTCATTTTTTTCCTCAAGGCCATCTCGTCTCCTCCACCCAGAGCATTACGAATGAGATGCGAACCGATATTATCGTCAACAAATGCCCAGGTTCCACTATCGTCTGCTTTTTTATTCTTCTTTCCGTCGAGTCCTGCATTGGCAGTAGTTGTAGGAACCAGGGAAGGTAGATCACGCTTTGGTATATTGCCCTTCAGCCCCGCGAGGTACCCACCAACCAGGCTCACAACTTCTTCCGATCTGCACACCACATCAGGGCTTCTGAAACAATCGAAAATATAAGTATTCACCTTAATTCGTCCCACAGTCCATCGGTAGCAATTACCAGAAATCTTAGTGATGAGGGATCATCGAAAGATAGTTTTCTATGCGTGACCACAGGCCGGGCAGTAACGTATGGTGGAGTTTTGAGCGTAGTGGGAGCTTTTCTCATGGGCATTCCATTGCCAGCCATGAATACCTGACTTAAACTGACCGCAACCAATCAGACGCAATAGACACAGGAAGTAGAAACAGAATCGCACATGTCCTGGATTTCAGCTGGCCATTTGTATCTCGCATCTCCGAATGCTCTTGACGGTTCGAGTCCACCGAGAATACGTCCGTTTTTGATCACATAGTCGGCTTCCTCTTTAGGATGTTCCGAGATAATCCTTTGGGGGTTGTCAGTGCAGTTCAAAAGATAGCTCGAAAGACATGCGCACCGCTGAACTTCGTCAGGATTTCGACCAGTCTGATCTTCGCTCAACACATCTACTGACCATGTACCCTTTCCATTGTCCCCCGGTTGCCAGATTCCCGCTACGGCTCTACTGTCTCCGGTGCACGCGACATATAGGTCCCGATGCGCGGTATCGAATATAGCCATCAACGCGCAGCTGCCTAAAACGCGTGAGAGATGCACAAGTTGAATGGAAGAGGTAATGTACCTGATATTGCTGGAAGCATAGTCTTCATTGCCATCGGATGTTGGCTAAGGTCGGGTACCTGGTCTTTCGAAGGTTGACTCTGAATTGCCTCCTTGAGTATAGTAAGAGGTGCGTTCAAAAGACTCCAGTCCAATGTAGTGAATGTCTTCTCGATCACCAACGACACGTTCTGGGGGTCAGAAGCAGAGCCCGTGGTTGGGATCGGATTCGGCGAAGGCCACAGCATGGATGTGACACTTTGGAGAATGCCGCCATTGGACAGAGGCGTTTTGACATCTGCCGCAAGCTGTGAAAGCTCGAGAGCAACTGCCTTGATTAGGATGCGTGATAGTAATTGGGATGTTTCTGGGCCGCGGTGTCCGTCGAACACAGAGAAAAAGAGGTAGTCTCCTGGCCCAGACTTGTCTACTTCGTCTCGTTGTATGATCTGGTGCGAATTGGCGTCCTCTATGGGGTCGTTTGATGGTAAGGATGCAGTTGTATGGTGCCATGTCACTCCATAAGGTCTTTGGACTGTTTCTTGTGCAACATTTCGGTTCAAGCGTTCGTTAACCTCTGCCATGGACAATAAGCGAAAGGATGCCTTGGACATTTCGGGTTTCCCGTTGTCTCCCATTACTCTGACAGGGATTTCGAAGTATTGGCGAGACGTGTAGTAGTAGTAGCCTGCGCCACCAGCAACCACAGAGGCGGCGGCTGGTTTCCAGGCTCGTCGAAGCATTCCAGGTCGGAGAAGAGGAACAACAGCGCTGAGACGCGTCGTGTGCGTGCTGACTCGAACAGAAGTTCCCACACGACTTCTGTCGCTAACCTTCCTTTGTTTTACTTACCTTGGCTTTTTCAAAAGTCGAAGACCTCACGTTCTACGATCAAGGGAATGGGGACGCTATTAAACGCTGTTGCTATAGGATTCGAACGAGTCATCACTCTCCAGACCAAAAAGGCTTACTTTCCTGGACATGGGTTGATCATTTCGGGTTGGTGGTCCAGACTGCAGAAAGAAATATATACTTTCACTAATCATTTGAACTCAGCTCGTCCATATGGTCTTGAAAACTTCTCGCATTAAGTCAGAACAAAGTGTGAGATGCATCGTCATCGAGAATTCAGTATTCAAACCCCCGATCTCACCAGCCCATTGTTTCTTGACGTCCCATTTGTCTGTTGACAGCCATCGTGACCTTTACCTCCTGGCCTACATCCACTCGGAGTCTTCACGTAGGTTCGAGGGCTGTCGATCGTCAAGTTTCTACGGTACGCGGTACACCGGTGGTACAATTCAAAGGTTAAGATGGAGGGCCAATCCGACAAACCATCAAAGCTATCAAGAAGCAAGTACCGGAGTTATACTGTGGGGCACTGTATACCTTGCAATATACTTCGTCCGTGGAGAGCGAACATTGCGGAGAAGTTACGAGCTACTTGGGCCGCTTCTGACGGGTGTGGGTTATTTCGTATCGAAGTTGTTGGAGCTTTCCTAAATCCTGGGACAAGCTGAAATTAGAGCTTTCTAGTTTACCGATAGCCCAGCGCCGAAGTGAGCCGCGACCATGGTTGATTCCTAAAGGGAGTTTGCGAAGGATTTAATATGGCAGCAAGCCGAGATGAGGTACATTAGTAGTAAGTCGATCCCAAGACTTGTGGTCGTATATGTACGGACTGGCACGTTCCTAACAAATTGATGAAAATCAAGACCTAGCGTCTGGCAAAGAAGTCATCAATCGCGTGCACTTGTTGTGGTAACCACGCGTTGGGTACGAAGACTCGTGTACTCAAGGAGGCAAGATTCTTGGATGGCTCGGGGTTTGAGTGTATCTGTACATACATGTTCATAGAACTGCTTATAGCGATCGGCCAGACTCTTGAGCTTACGCTTTGTCCTGAGGGTGTTACCTCAGGCTAAGTACCTCCGAATGTTCATGCAGTACATCAATATCCGACAATCTCGATCAACGTTCGGCGACCTGGATGACTCGACTGCAACTGTCGACCCTGATGGAGATTTGACATTTTGGTCTGGGGGGAAACGAAAGATAAGAAGAGGAGTCGACAGGTCAGGGGGACAAGGTTGAAATACTGGTAAGAACCTGAGCCTGAAGGCATTTGGGCCAAGTAAGGAATAGCTGCGAATAGAGCTGAGAAAAAAGTAATGGGATAGTCAAAGAAATCCTGTTGAGATGTAAACGAGTCAGATCGGAAGTTGGCCCATCAGAAGGTAGGCGGATTTTCGGACCGGCAGCAAAAGGGGACATTTTTAAAAAGTGTGAATTCGACCTTGTCCGTTTCCGTTTCACCACCCACTCTTCATGCAAACACTCCAACTACTCCCTGTATCCTTGGTCCTCGTTTCTATCCCTCGATCTCGTGTTCATAGTCTCTCTACACCTATCATCGGCCAGATTCTACAATCCAGTCCAGCCAAATTTCTCAATATCTCCAGCAATGAAATTGAGCTTTCCATATTTGCCGAAGCCCATACTCTCTCGGAGTTTGAACACATAGCACGGCGCGATCGTCAGAAGTTGCGCTCGCGGTCAGGTTCAACCTCAAGCAGAAAGAATGGACATGAGAGTAGGGGCGACTTTACCCCCGTGGAGGTCTCATGTGAACGGTGGAGCGTACTTCAGGTCGACTCGCATAGTGATTCGATTGGTGAGTAGGCATTGTTTCTCTCAATCGATTTGTTTCCTGAGGAACAGAAACACAGATAATTCGGGCGCCAGGGTGAACGAACTTTCAGCGCCTTTGGCGACAGCTGGTATATCCATCCTCTATCAGTCATCTTACATGAGTGATTTCATCTTTGTGGGTACCGGAATAGCCGCGTCGGACTGCTATTGAATACGTCTGTCATCCTCTAGGTAAAAGAGAGCCGTCTGCAGGAAGTCCTTGCACTCTTCTCAGATGCCGGCTTCGACTTGTACTCAGTCGACGAAAATTCCCTCTCGTCAAGCACCATACCCCTATCTCCTCCGATATCCCCTCACCCTGCGCAAGACGAGCATGAATCTGGTTTCCTAGTCGATGTTATTCCCGCTGCATCAGCGGTCTCTTTGGGTTCGATATTGACTCGGACACGAAGTACACCGGATTCCCCTTCCGCCCTTACATCACGCTCAAGAACCGCGAGCGATCCAGCCCCTCAAAAAAATGGAAGCTCGGAGCACCTCCAAAAAACCCCGTCGAAACCAAAATCGCATTCTCCCACATCTGGTGAGGTACATGTGCTTGATTCTGACCTCATTTGCGTGGGCTTGGCCGATGACAGCGTCGACCAATGGACCCTAAAAATAATCAAGCTAGTTGCTTTCCCCGATCTTATACCGTCAAGGTCTCGCGACGGTTCAGTGTCTCGTCCTTCCCCTACATTGAGCGTTCCAACGAAGCGACGGGGCAGCTCGGGCTCTCAAGCCATTTCCGATTCGTCCTCTCCCAGTGAAGATGAAGACGAACAGGAGGATGGATATTTTTCACATTCTCCGAACCATTCCACTTCTTCTCTGGTGACGTCCGTTGCATCAGAGTCATCCGACCTAGCCAGCATGCAAGATTCTTTGCATGTCAAATCGGGTTCTTTTTCATCAATAATGTCGTCGCGACGCCCTTATTCGAAGCATCTGATTGGAATTGGAGGCCCCTTATCACCACTGTCGCCTATTCATTCAGAGTCTGACATCATATCGTGTACGCCTACCCCAGTTCCGTGTCCGCCGTCAGGAACTGCTTTGGCATTTGAGCGGCGTTCATCGCGGCCGAAGCCTCAAATACATCGCGTCCCATTCTTCTCTTTTACTCGTACCCCGGAAGGCTCCTCGCTCACCACGGATGCGGAACTTTTAGCAACGCTCTTCCCGCCGAACGAAAGATACATGGTTATATGTGGTGGTGAATTGGATGCCGTGGACGAAAGACTCGTCAATGGCCACGAAGAGGGAGAACTTATAGAAGAGGACGACGAGCAGTCGAATCCGGGCGGAGGCAGCAGCATGCTTAAATGCTTGCAAATCGATCTTAGAAAATTCGGACTCGGTCAGTATTTCTAATGTTAGCATATGGTTTAAACTCACGCACGTTTCTACCATCCAGACAAGTACGGCCTTGTCAATCGATTTTCTCGTGTTCTAGACGAGAACAAAATCAATCATATGTACAGCTCCACCTTCAAAACGGCCAATCTCTTGGTAGAGAAACGCTATGCCGTGCGGGCACAGACATTGCTGAGGAACTGCTGAGTGCCTTCAGTGTTGATCCGCTCTTCCAATTAAGATATAGTTTTATGACCCTCATGTTACATGGACTCCACGCCCTTTCTGCACCAAAAATGGCGGCGAATGCTGCTGAGATCCATGCGACCCGATGATTCAAGGGTAGAGTGTCGTCGGTCGCAGCTTTTTCGATATCCCGCGAATCCTCTTATCCCGTCTCGCCTCCGTGGTGATGCCTCCAATGGAGAACCCGGTAGCGGTGATCATAGTCGCAGTTCATTTCGGGCTTTCAGCACATATCCCTGTTTCACCCCTTATATCTACTTCCCATGACATCCATGATTTCTTCATATCTTTGGGTTGGGTTTCATTTCGCCAGCTGGTCCTGATTATCTGTCTCGACGACTACACAACGTACACTTCGGGTTTCGGGTCACCGTTCTCCCTTACTACCATCTTTCATTTCTGATGTGCATATCGCCGATTGCACGACTATTCGATCATCCGCACTACTAGATCTTGTCCCGCTTTCTTCCGAGGCTCTTTGTGACGCTCGTCCTGCCTATGTTCTCTTTTTGTTTTGGGCATGGTTAACGGTCTTTATGGCTTTCACGACTCATTCGTTTGTACAGTTTTGTGCATTCCAAGACTCACCTTCTACCATATCTCATTGCACAGATATCTGATCCTAATGTTGTTGTGCCATCATTTGTACACCACTCATATACATTCTATTTAACTCGAACATTAAACAACCCCCTCGCACGAGTTCTTCCTCATGTGATTTCCATGATGCGAACTCTACAGTGTTGTATGAATACGCGTTGCTACTGTATGTACACTCTAGCTACTTTTAGTGGATGGCTAAATAAAAGCATTCGGTGGCCCTGCTCGCCCCTTCCAAACTCCGTCTTATGAATCCAGCGCATGCAAGTGGAGGCAACAAACGAAATATCATTGAGAGAAAATTAGACAGAATGTCCTGTAGTAGATATGGATACAATGCAGGGCGACCAAATAAGTAATAGTGTTAGGCGAAAACCGTGCAAAGCGACGAAAAACGGAATCAAACTGGGATGAGAGGCGAAAACGAGATGAGCAACAGGAAATCCAACGTAGATGTAACGGTGCGAGAGCGAGTGGGGAGATGCTAATAGTACATATGATACAACATGGTCCGTGCAAGATGTACGACTCCAATGAAATGCAGATGATGGAATGAGGCGCTAGCGGTAGGCTAACGTCCTGAAGTAGCCAGCAAGTGCAGAAAAGGTGTCCTAGAAGCCTAATTAGCCTTACGCTAGGCTTCGACCCTTTCCAGTGTCCCACCCTTGGGGGACGAGTCATGATAAAGGCAGAATATGGGATGCTACCCAGAAGACAGCGCCACAAAGATTTGCTAAGCCACTCCTAGGAAGGTGCCATGGCTTCTTGAGTTCGCCGTATCACAGATTGGTAAAACTCATCGTCCAGCGGAGGTAGATCATCTTCTTCATCATCATAGTCCAGAGATGACCAGGTCTGTTCTGAACTGGACATGGGTTGACAGCTAGGCCTCACTAGGCTAGCCCCGCAGATATCGTCTTCGTTGTCCAGTACCTCATCGAACTCATCCATGAAAGTAGTGCTTCTGTATCTCGTAAGAGAGACATCGTCTTCGACTTCCACTTCAGTCTCCACAAGAAGACTAAAACTTTCCTCCGTGCGGCCTAATCTAAACTCCAGCGCCCGTTCAAAGGTCGCTTTCAGGTCATCGACATCGGTAGGAGTCTCGGGTCCACACTGTTCGTCCTCAGAGTCGCTAGTTGTAGACTCCTCAAGGGTACCACAGGAATCCATCGCGCATATGGGTTCATCATCGCAATGCCATGTAGACTCATCCTCGTAGTAGTACGAATCTGACCAGCAATTGCTATCGCCGTAGGCATCTTCTGGCTCGTTGATGAACTCTATGCCTCTGGCAGGGACCACTAGATACTGGCCGAATCCGCTGTCTTGGGGATTATTGACCTTGTTTGACCAAGCAATCCAAGGGTTCTCTGGAGGGGCATTTGTGATGACGATGTGGGGTACTGAGAAGGGCGAAGGAGAGTCAATGATGATAGAAGCATGGAATCTTCGGTTGAGCTTTAAGAGGGGCTATGTGGCGACCAGTTAGAATTGGGGGAAGAGTAGAACGTAATAGCTCACCTCGGCTGGGTCTGTCCAACAAAAAGGTTTCTCCAAACACTCGAAAGGCATATGTGCGTCATATCGTTGGCGGAATGTTAATGCCTTTTGACTTGCTTGGAAAGCCTGTCAGAGGTCAGTCGTACGTTCGCACCGGAAACGTGAATGGACATACCGTTTCCTTGTAAAGTCTCTTTCTCAAGGCGAGCACAACTTGGAACATAACTAGCCGTTCGACAGACGAGTTGTTAATCTGTGTGTAATAATTAGTCAATTTTTTGCAGGATAATTGTGGCGCGAAGTGCCATACCATTTGGTCAAACGTGGAACGGCTGAAGACTATCGGTGGTGGTGTATATAATAAACGAGGATGGCGGTGATAGTTATAGTGGGGGTGTAGAATGAATTCTGAGATGTCTTGGGGAGGAATGTTGAGGTAGTGTAGTGCTTGTGGATCGACGCGGTTGAGCCATAGCGTGGTATGTTGGTCCCAGGTGTCTTCGCATGGGGTTATGACGATATGGGGTGTCTTTTGTGGAGAAAGTGATTCGAGCACGACACTGCCTGTCGGGGTTGGTCTGAACAAGGATCGGAGACACTCCTAAGAAAAAAATTAGGGCGCGATCGATGCTGGAACGCACATTACTCACGTTTGCAGCCTCGCCGTCCCATTCAGAATAGGTCGGCTCTTCGTCGTGAGCATAATAGCCTTCGGGTAGAGCGGAATGCTGAAGGGTACTCGAGTTAGGCATGGCGGTTACAAGACATGAGGCAAAGGGCCGACTAACCACAGGTATAATCTGGACATCCTCCTCTTCTGGATAATCGCCAAACTGCTCTAAATCATCTTCATCTCCTTCACACAGCCTCTGCAAATCTGGATGAAGCTTGAGGACGTGAGATGAAGGAGACATGAAATCTTCCCGCAACTCGTGTACAACAAGCTCCGAATTCGTGGCAACAGTAGATATCGATAACTGCGCCTCCTGTATCGACAAAACGCGCTAGAAAATGAGCCTAGCACGCGCCAAATGTTCCAAAATACTCACATCGAGTGCTATTTCTGCTCTGCAAAATTCTTCCTCCAATGTCGGCATCGTTGACGATGGTCGCACGACCATTGATTGCTTGGTTTCCCAGCGGCACGATGTCTTCCTCTGCGAGTGAGACGCGTCCGAACGTTGGTAGGTTTTGGTAAAGGTAGAGAATGACATATCTCCCCATTTCATGCCTTGAGCGAGCATGCTGATGATGATCGAGGGTTTTCAGTGGGGAAAAACGGTTGTTTCAGGTCGGAGCGACAAGTCTGAGAGTATTTGGAAAGGTGAAAAGGTGTGAAAAGGTGTCGCTATGAAGAGAAACGAAGGTTTTATAAGGGTATTGAAGAGGGGACAATGGGAGACTGGTCTTTGTTGAACATGGATCCAGTCAAAAAAGAGGTGGCATTGGAGGTCAACAGACCGGCTTTCGCAACCGGCCTTTGACAGCTGGGCGCTAAAATCGGCGGGCCGTGCCGCTATCTGCCACATGCAACGAAGAGCTACATTCTTTCGCAGTCTTTCTGTTCTTTTCCCCCTCTTTTAACAATGCAAAGAGAGACAAGATCTTCAGAAAGCGCTCTAATCCAGAGATATATTCAGCAAGCAAGACCCTTTGCGGCACAGTATTTTTCTTCAGGAAAGGGTGGCATTATCGCGATATCAACGGTAAACGAGCGCCGGCAGTGACATCAGTGATGTCAATCAAGACGTCTACTGACTCTACTCCGCCGAACTCCTTTGTTACCACCGAGTTGGCCGAGAAGCGAGCAAGAGACGCCTTGACCTTGAAGCTTGACATTCCTTGATAACATTGCAGTGCCCTGGGCTAGAGACCATCAAGTAGTGGTACCTGGAATAAAGCAATCGTACATTTCAATTATAAATTTTCTGCTAAAGATATCTATAATCATTGATACTAGGTACTTTGAGTTGTAGACAGACGTTGCTTGTCTTTCCAGAATTCCCTTCTGCTTCACTCGAACGTGGTACTAATCACTTTGACGGCGACAGAAGCGATGGCATTGGGTACACAAATTAATTCGTAATACTGAAAGATGCTTCAAGGTTGTACTATAATATAAATGTCTCTTGGAAACGATGCGGGTAAATGCGAGTGCAAAAAGTGTGGATGTCAATATGTCAGTGAGGGATGCGATATGTATGCTGAATGTCTATACAGTGATCAAGAAAAAGATTCGAGAACTTGAAAGTCGGCTGAGGCTGACAGCAAGAAGTGTGTCAAACTCACTGCGTTTGATTTGTACTTTTGGATCTGCGAGGCGCGTTCTCTTTCCCGTTTTCTTGCGGAGTGGCTGCCGCCTCTTCTGGGGTAACAGCGGTGCTCGAAGGAGGCGGCGTGTTAACACGCGGTAGCCCATCCCCTAGCGAGGTTCGCCCAACTCTGTCTGGCCTGTTCACAGTACCCTTGGCTGGAATTCCCTTTGCATGAGCGACAGGTGGCGGAACATACTTCTGGCCTCGACGAGTATTCAATATTGGCGCAGATACGTTCCTGGCTGTCCTCCAGGAGAGTACCTCCTCCGGTTTGGTGCGTACAATCGGTCGCGAGTCAAACGTGGAACGAGACGGTCGCTTCGACGAAAATGCGGAACGCGGAGAGTCACTTGGGTCGTCACTGACTAAGATTGACGTGGTCACTGTCTTGTTAGTATTTTGAGCCGTAGTCCAGGTGTCCTCGCGACTAGTATCGTCAGGATCGACCCGCTCGTCCGGAAACTCTGATGGTGCGGGCGAAACTTGGGCGTATCCAACAGGTCTCTCAGATTGACCTTGCGGTTTGTAAGCGGAGACGTCATTTCGACCGTCGAAAGTAGTACCAGAAATTGACATAACCTGTGGTGGCAGCGGGTTGTTATGGAACCCAGCTTCAGAGCTTGCGCTCAATGGAATGCGAAGCCTCGAGTCATAGGGTACAGAAAGGACATCGGGAGTCATTTCTTGCGCAAGATCCCGCTTCGGCGTGACGAATCCTGTTGGGCTTTGCTGTAGATAAGGAAGAGCGGGAATGGAAGCCGCTCGCCTAATCTGACCCCCATTTCTCGTATGAACCTGTGTGACAGCTTGGCGATGAATGATCTGCGATGGTGCGTGCCGAAGAGTACGAGCCCTTGGTCCTGGTGCGTATTGCGGGGGTATGAGCCAGCCGTCCTGCATTTCTACCGCAGGCTGATGGGTTCGCTCGATGGTATGAGGTACAGGCGAAATCCTTGTAGCAAGCGGGATTTGAGATCTCGAGTAGGAAGGACGGATGTAAGAACCTCTAGTCTCGTGTGGGGCGTTGTTATCAAACGACGGAGGAGGAAAGTTCTGCTGAGCTGGAGGCACACCCCAAGAATTGTGAACACGTTGCCAAAACATCATGAGCGGATCTGATGTTGGGAATGACTGCGTAGAAGGAGAGAAATCGGCACCGTTTGAAGGAGTGAGCATATCAAGGGATGCTCTGCGTACAGGTCCAAGCGAATGGTCCTGGTTGAAGGGTACTCCATTGTGGCACAACGCGTCCGCAGCATACAGATCATCACCACGGCGCATATGATGGTTAGATTTGACTCTATTCATCCGTGAAAAATGATGAAGGCCAAAAGGCTGCGAAGGTTGCTGTTCTAGATATTGCTGTTGTTGTGGGAAGTGGGTAGGATGGGGTACGTTTTGGCCGGGGGTGACATTGTCACGGAAAGTAGGTGAATCCGGATCACTGCGTAGTTTATCCCGAAGCTGAATCGCAGGATGAGTAGTTCTAGATTCATGATAGTGGGAACTGTGGCCAACTATACCACGATCATCGATTCTTTGCAATGTTTCCATTCTTGCAGTGCGACTATGGAAATCACTGGTAGAACCATCTGCCACTTTCTGATGATCAACTAATTCGATAGCTCTGGAAACTGGTGCTGATCCAATCGTGACCTGTTCAGCAATAGCATGTCCTTTTTCATAAGTAGAATCGACGCGATCATCAGGGGTTCCTCCAGCACTCGAATGACTTTGCGACACGTCAATTCCAGGATCGGAGAAATCAAGGGTTCGTGTAGAGATTGATTGGTGTGCTAGAGATGCGGGCTGTGTGCTACTATCCTTCGATGAAGATTGGATGGGATGGGGTTGGTGTTCTTGTTTCGCTCTACCCCTCGCGCCATTTGCTAAGAAAGCGTTACGACTTGCTGGTCCATCACCAGCACGCACGGCCCACCTACTGCTGCTCAAGCCATGGCGAAACCCAGGGGAATCAGGTCGCGAATTCGAACTGGGTGCGCAGCGTGGTTTGACGGTGTCAGTCTGCCGACTTTTCCCACCACCAGAGCCTTCTGTGCTAATGCCATCATCAGAAGCCCCGCCCTTGGATGATGCGTTCTTCCTGCGTCGTCGAGAAGATCGACGGGTAGGTTTACTGCCGGTCCGGTGTGGGCGAGTGTCATTCACTGGTTGTTGCTGGACGGTTACCGGTGACTCTAAATTTGCGACGATCGGATCCTGAGAAGTACCGTCGGTGGCGAAATCAATTGTTCGTCCCTCTTCAGGTATGGCGTCAATTTCGGTTCTGTTTTTGCTGGGCAATGGATGAGAAGGTGCAACTTCAGTCATCTCGGGATACTGCTGCGCAACCTTGGATCAAGTTGAGAACGTGCGTCGGTTAGAAAAGGAAAACGAAGACGCACACTTCTCGCATCGGCAGAAGTGACAGCACTGTTCAATTTCTGTCCAAAAGATTCCTGGCCAGCGAGATCCACTTTCTTTGAACTCGTAGATCGATCTTCATTCTCGACGAGGCTGATTCGAGAGAGAGCGTCGGAAAGGATCATCTATGTAAATGTAAGGGGTGGTGAACTGCTTAAGACAAAAGAGACACACTATTGTAGGGCTAGAAGGACACGTCCTTGAGGCTCGTGAAATTTGTTAGATCGTTACCGGTCAAGTCGTTTGAGTTGTCAAAAGTATCCGGGATGATAGATTCAGACAGTGGGAGTGATGTGTTGATAGAATCTGTGGAACTATCGAAGCCATCCTTTGCAGTGGTTGGGTCGTTTTCAAGGAGGGAGCACTATATGTTCAATTGTAGTTGAGGTTTTGATGTAGATACAAGAGAATCAAAATGAGCTCACCGAGGGCTTTGACACATGTTCTGACACGCTCGTGTGAATCGCTATCTTTTCCTGCGAAGCCACCAGTTAGATTGTTGATACACATCCAGAATCGTGATTGGACTTACTGAGATCTGTTGAGCACTATGAACAACGTTGTCAGGTTGAGACGCAAAATAGGACCGTGTTATAACGTCGTCCTCTTCATACGCGTCGTCGGATCCTCCTTCGTCGAGTGAAGCAGGTGAAGGATGGCTTGAAAGGTCATTTCGCAGCCTCAGGTTCCCCATCGCTCAGCTATTGGAGCGACAATTCAGCAAGAGGTTTGGCACGTCTCACCATCGATACACCTGAAGGAAGGTGGTGGTGGTGAAGAAGAAAGAGGCGATTCGTGACGCATTTTCAAGGTAAATCGAAGTCACGGATTTCGAAGGTGTCAGATATTGACGTGCTAAATTCGCGCACATCCAGGCGGGCGTCCTGGCTTTCGCTACTTGCCAGTGAAGAGCCCCAGATACTCTGGGAATATAGTCTCTGAGTACATTTTGAGTCACAGAGAGCTGTTCATGGCAAGGACAAGGCTCTATAGACCCGATTGATCTGAATCATGAAACCAGAAACCCGGGAGCTTGAGGTTCCACCAAGTTGCTGATTGTCCTTGATTTTTTTCTGTGCTGGTCCACGAGCCCTCTATTGATCATATGCATCTACACTTGCACTTGCAGTGACCTGGAAGTTGAAAAAGACTAGCTTGGGCTCGGCAAGGACGACGTGTACAACCGGCTCAAATTGTCACCTGACTGAAAGTCCGACCGGAATTCGGTTTTCGGACATCCTTCATCTATTCTTCACATTCACAAGGCAGAGCCTTTCACTTGGGATATTTATTCTCCATTCTTCGGGATCCTCGTAGGACAAATTTGCTGGAGTTATCATGGAAATCTCGCAACATGCAGACTCATCTCTGGTCTTCGATTCGTTGGACATTGACCTTATCATTAAAGTCCTAAAGCATACCGCGTTCAGTACGTCGCTCACTCTTTCACCGCTTCCAAAGGGTCTTACACATTCCATAGGTCCATTCTTCATCTTCTTCGTCCCTATCTTTTACGTGTTCCAAGGAGCAAAGCTCACGGATCGCATTGTCGTCCTATCGACCGCCTACTACGTGGCTCTTTCCATCTTTTGTACGTGGCAATATTGGTTGTACTCCTACATTTACTGATGTTCTACAGGGCTTGCAAAGTGGCTCTCGAGGTTGTGGCGGAATCAAGGAAGCTTGTTCTTCGCTCCAAAGAGATTTGACTGGGGTGAACAGATTGTTGTCATTACTGGAGGTGCGTTATTCGTTGATGTTTTGTTTTGTATTTGCTGAACCATTGATTAGGATCCTCGGGCGTTGGAGAGTTGCTGGCCAACACTCTTGCGGTGCGAAACGTAACCGTTGTGGTTCTAGACATCAAGCCAATCGTCTCTGAAAACTGTGCGTCAAGCTATTCATTCCACGGCAAGGATTTTGACATGTGCTGCAGATAATATCACTTATTATAAATGTGATGTTTCGAAGTGGTCTGAGGTCGAGGCGGTCTCAAAGAAGGTCATTGAGGAGGTACAGGCAATGCCTACACATGACTATTCACCTTTAACGTTTGTTCGCTAGATTGGTCACCCCACCGTTCTCATCAACAATGCTGGCGTCGTGCAAGGCAAGCTCATCACTGAACTCACGGAAGCCGACTTGCAGCAGTACGTGCCAGCTGGCGGTTTTGTGGCGTCCTGTACTAATCCATTCTTAGAACCTTTGGCGTGAATACTTTGTCACATTATTATACGATCAAAGCATTCCTTCCCGAAATGATCAAGAAAAATTCTGGGCACATCGTGACCGTTTCGTCCTGCATGTCATTTTCTGGTGTCGCACAAATGAGTACGTCCAAGGTCACATATATCTAGCCCCTTACTTACACTCCCTCAGCGGACTATTGTGCATCAAAGGCCGCATTGAACTTGATGCATGAGGCGCTTCGCTACGAGCTGGATAAACAACACAAGGCTCCTGGCGTCAGAACTACACTTATTTCCCCTGGCCACATCGCCACCCCTCTATTCTCCAAGATGAAATATCCCAACTCTTGGTTCCACAAGTTCTTGATGCCTTCTCTACCTCCTATCGCAGTGGTAAAGGCTATCATCCAGGCTCTTGACGATCAACATTCGCAAAAGGTGTTCCTTCCATTCTACACTGAATTCATGCCATATCTGCACCTCTTGCCCACATATGTCCAAGACTTGACGCACTGGGTATGCTTGCTATTCATCTTTGTTATCCTTATAAACTGACCGTCACACCCAGTTCTCAAATGCGGACAATGCAATGGAGGGTTTCCAAAAGGTCTCGGGTCGACGACCCGAGGAAGAAGACCGCAAGGAAAAATAAGCCATCATAGGCAATCTCGTAGTTCACAATGATCTTGATCGATATCTGTCGTAACTTATTGGTTGTATGAAAATGCTCACGTTCCTTGATTGAAGGCACAAATTGTTGGTGATTGAAAGCAGGAATCAGAGATACATGAAATGATAGCCCATGCAAGTCGTCAAGCAAACCAAATGGGAAGGCGAGTACTCAAGCGACAAGCGGCGAGAAACACGTATTCCGAACATACGAATACAAAAATAGCGTGAAGACCCAGAGCTTGGCTGAATCTTGAATGGATGTCAAACGGGGACACGAAAGCTCCAAAGGCCCGTGATCAAGAATCAGCCAGCTCAGCAGGCCGGGAACAAAGATGAAGGGATACAAGGGGGGATGTTTCCACAAACGATAATAAATAAGGTTGGATCAACGCGAACGAAACATATGGGTTCAAGGTTCAACATTATCCCTGTGCATGGAAGATCATTAGCGTCAAAACGATGGATTGCATGATGAATGAATGGTCAGAGGACACGTACGGAGCTTCACCAACAATATTTCCAGCAGGACCGTATAGACAAACGACGAGAGTGGCAGTTCCGTATTCGGGGCCAAAGATTCCGTCGCATGAGGAGATGGAGCATCCAATTTCCGTTGTAGATTTCCATACGACCTGAGTCCAGTGATTGTAAACGGGGTTCTCTGGGCTATACTCGTCTACGAAAGATGACGTTTGTTAAGGTGAATTGGCCGGTAGTCAAGGTAGACAACATACCTTTATCAGAGAGGAACGTTCTGACTGCGTCGTTGATGGAGAAGTCACCGGTAGCGGCGACGATGTTTTCGCCATATTGGGTGTCGCTCAACGATCCTTCGGTTCCTTTGAACTGGCACTGACTAGCCCAGGACTCTGCCTTCTGTTCCAAATCAGTCGACCACTGAACTGGGTTTGCACCATGCGAACTGCGCTCGCTATTATGAACATTGAGGAACTGGGCTCTTTGCACGCGGCTCAGTTCCCTGGACGCCAAACGGGGTGTTGCCAAAGCGAAAGAGAAAGGCATGAGAGAGCTGGCAAAAGCCAAGAGTAACAAGGGGAAGAACATGGCGATTTATGAGGTTATTTGTTTCTGAGCGAGAGACGTTGTCGAAAGAGTGGAAGTTGCAAGCAAGCAGACAAGCTGAATGCTATACGCGCACCGCAGACTCGAGTGAGAGTGGTGGTGGGAAGAGCAAGAGGACGTTGATGGTAAGCATCTGTTCCCTCCCAACAAAAAATCCGGTTGGCTTGGAGGTAGCGTGCCTGGCCGGTCATGTATCCGATCGCCGGATGCAAACTTTTCACAAAACGTTCTACTTTTTTCCGGGTGCACTTGAATCGCAGAAACGCATGTAAAAAGTCGAGTACGATAGAGTTCGGTTGATGTTCATGGTGGTAGGTGGAAAGGAAAATTTGCTCCAACAAATGACAAAAACTCTTGTAACATCAACACAAACATTCCGGTGTCGGCTTAGCACACGGTGATCGGAGAAATATCAAACGGACATGGATAAGAATCTATTGGAATTCGGAGCCCGCAAGTTGGAGTGCACACGTCGTGTACTACTACAAGGATGAAAGAGTACTGATATTCTATGCTTTTGAGATAAGTCGTATGTTATAATCTTGTTTGAAGTCTTCGAGCTCTTTCTCTTTCGTTTTGTATTGCTCCGAAAGACTTTCAACGGCCTTGCGAATCTAAAGCTGCAATATCAGCCTTGAAGTGGTCACAAATGAATCAAAGTTGGCGTACCCCTTCGCGGTTGGTCTTCAAGGCGGGAACTACATCCTTGACTGTTCTCTCTACCAGGACACCTCCGATGAGTCGAAAGCATTTCCGATCAGGCTCTTCTGCCAATGCCTCTTCCAACGTGTTGAGGACCAATCTGCGAGTAATTAGACAAAGGATCGAGTAGGTCTGCTGGAAACGCACCCATGTTCCTCTGATTCGGATTCAAGCTCACCGATTTTCCTGGCGAGTGTTTGAAGGTCTCCCTGAAAACGATTATAGTTTTGCTGGATCTCTGGCTAATATTGCGTGAATGAACGCTGAAGTATTGCAGAGAAACGCGTCCATACCCTGATCGGAGAGTGGTTGAACCTTTGCTTTCTTTGTAGATGACATGGTGGTGGTAGCTATGATCGAGCTTGAATGCAATGCGCGGCAGTTCAAGATCCTTCGAGTCTGGGCGCCTCAATTTTCTCATGAGCTACTACTAGAGCCCAGCTAGAGCTTGAGGCTCCTGGACCTTAAATTTCATCCATTTCTGTCGTCTTCCCAGTTATTTGGAGGGGTAATCATTATCATGGTTCCCTCAGCTGCATGTTGGAGTAAACAGTAGATTCCAAATTTGCCAGAGTAAAAATCCAGTCACAGAAGTTTCCTGGCAAGTCAACGATATAGATCATATAGTACTGCAGGCTTTGACAGCCTCTTAATTACTCTGCTGTTAAGTATACGACGAGTCTCAGACTGACTTAGAACCATCATCAACGTATGGGAAGACGTCCACCAAGTAAACGGCGAGTTTTGATTGGCTAACAAAAGTTCGGGAAACACGGCTCGTCACAGACGAGCGTCACACTCAACCGCCATGAACCTCGCCCGACAGCAGCTGCTAGGGCTTGCTCCCCACCTCAGAATTCTCTCTTTTTCGCCTGTTCGCTCGGCTGTAGTCGCTCAAAGATTCATTTCTTCCTCAAGATGCTCGAATGCTGAGCACCACGATCACCAACATGACCATGTCTTGCACAGCGACATGAAACTGCTTCACCAAAAACCAGCGACACCACCTCTTTATGCCAACCGGGACAAGGATGTAGCAATGTACAAGAGGGGGGCTACTGCTATTGACAAGGCCGTACACCTTTTCTTTATGACAGAGATCATGCGCGGTGAGCTAATTGACCGTATACTGTTACCTTTTTTCGCTGATAGTAAAACAGGTTTATGGATCGTGGTCGAGCAGTTCTTTAGGCAGCCCTACACTATCATGTATCCTTTTGAGAAAGGCCCGCTGTCACCCCGTTTCAGAGGAGAGCATGCATTGCGTCGGTATCCGAGCGGCGAAGAGCGTTGCATTGGTAATTTCATTCCGCTCCAATATGACGCACAAGTGTTGAAAGTAACCTCAAATGACAGCTTGCAAGCTTTGCGAGGCAATTTGTCCTGCTCAAGCGATCACCATAGAAAGCGAAGCTCGTATGGATGGTTCTAGGCGGACCACGAAATACGGTTAGGCTTTTTTTTGCTCATCTCAAGTTCTTTGACTCATCCGCCTGTAGACATCGACATGACAAAGTGCATCTACTGTGGGTTCTGTCAAGAGGCTTGTCCGGTCGATGCCATCGTAGAGAGTGAGCCATCACTCCGTAAATCTAGAAGTGGCGGAAACTGACCGTTTTTCACCTAGCACAAAACCAAGAATTCGCGACGGAGACCCGGGAGGAACTTCTCTACAACAAGGAGAAACTTTTGGCTAATGGTGACAGGGCCGAGGCGGAGATTGCTGCCAACTTGTATGGTGAGTGCCTTTCTCTACAACTGAATCTATGATACTTACCGCCGTGCAGCCGATCACGTCTACCGGTGAGGAAGAAGAGTGGAACCGCCGGGAATACCGCAGTTCAAGTCGTATATCTTTGTAAACCGTTAATCCATAATAACCTCGCGTCCTTCGACCATAGAACTCCCGAGATACCCGTCTGAACACATGAAGATAATCGCGCGAAGTTTTTGCTGGACCCTAGGAGAAGCGAAGATGATGATGAATGCACAAGACCCCTTTAACTTGCACGGTCCAGTGTTTCAAACCTGCACAGCCATATTAGGGAGATCCGGTTCTTCGCGATATTGACTGACGGTGCCTTTTACAGGTACTCTTAGCATAACGAACTAGATTGCCATTGGTCAATAATGAGTTTCTGACAACAATATCAACATGCGGTCGCGTCAGGCTCGATGCCTTGAGAATATTTTCGGAGAGTGTACTTCCACGAAAGCGGAGCTCTCAATGGACGCTACCTTCCCTGTCGCGGGTCTTCTCTGACTACGTCTGATGAGGAGGTATCCATGGTTCGTGTCGCAGGTTGCTTGTCACCGAGGCGGACAATCAATTTAACTAGGATTCCAGAACGTCGCAGACCATCGCCTCGAGGCGCTTACACGCGTTGGAGTGGCACCCAAACCCTCAGTTTACGAGCGTTGGCATCACATCAAGCTTGCACAATGTTCTGGGATTCAGCACTCGGCGTATGTGTTTCGTCACGTCTTGTCGTTGTCCGTGCATCCTAACCCGAGATGTTGCAAGTGTGGCTTCTCCGGATGCGACAAATGCGAGGAATTGTCACGCATCACCCCCTTCATGGTGGACTAATGCAGCAGCGCTTGTATCGGTGTCAGCAGTTCCAACAGCACCACTCACGCAACAGCTTTGAAATTTCCGAAGACTTTCAATCTCGGGAGAATTAACGCGTCGTGGGCATTGTACCCAAGGGCCCGTCGGTCCGCTGTTCGGGTTTTCGACTGCTGCTCACTGTTTCAAGCTGAAGGACAGAGGGCAATACTCCAGCGATATATGGCGTGGACGAAGAACATTATTTTCACCGAACTACTTGCGTCCGGGTCGAGGCGGACCGTCAAACAAAGTATTTAGGTGAACGAACGGTGACGCATAATGAAGCGGATTATCTCGAGAATGCGCCCCTTCATTTTGGTTGCTACGCTGTCCTCCGTGAGCTCGGTGCTTGGGCATGGTTACGTCCAACAGCTCAAAATTGGGAGCGAGTACGTGCAGGCTTGGAATCCATACAAGGTGCGGGCGCTACGTCACCTTAGTGACCGCCGCTAAACTTCGACGTAGGACCCTCAGCAGCATGCAACTCGTATTACCAGGCCCTTCAAAGACAATGGACCAATTCCTGACAAGTTCAGTATTCTTTTTTTGTCCGTGAGATGTGCATTGCTTAAGCGTGACGCTTTCCTTCAGCCAATTCACGGTGTGCAAATAATGTTGACAAACTTTCTCAACTAAAGACCTTCCATACAGACTGCGGCGATTACCTGTAACGTGGGCAAGACTGCCGATACTCAGAATACACCCGTGAATGCCACAGCGGCTGTCCCAGCGGGGACAACCATTGGCTTCCTTTGGACTGACTGGCAATCCGACCATCCAGGACCGAGTAGACCACGAACCCCCATCGGAAGCTTTTGACTGACCCTTTATGTTTTCTAGTCATGACATATCTTGCCAAGTGCCCTGGTTCCTGCTCCACCTTCAAGGCAGACTCTGGTAAAATTTGGGTCAAGGTTCGTTGGTGAATATATCCTTTGACGTAACATATTGAAACACCGTTCCAGATTCAAGAGGATGGATACGATGCGGTTTGTTCTTCGATACTGCAATCAGACAAATGGCTCATTGCCTCGCGGCACAGGCGAAAGACCCCCCATGGGCGTCCAAACGTCTTCCAACGGTCAATAGGTATGTCGTGTCGTAAGTTGTAGCTGTGTTTCTCATGGTGCCCTAGTACTTGGTCCGCAACTATTCCCAAGAATCTACAGAGTGGGGAATACATCGTCCGTCGTAAGTGGCGCCTTTACGTTCGGGAACCGAACACGAGCTGAAAGGCCTTTCTAGACGAGATTCTAGGCTTGCAACGTGCCAGTGAAGTTGGTCGAGCTCAATTCTACCCGGCTTGTCATCAAATTACTGTCATCAGTGTGAAGTATTTTCAGCTTTCATCCAGTTATCGCACTTACTTATTTGTTTGCGGTAGGGTGGGAACAAGGCTCTGCCTGAAGGGATCGCGCTTCCTGGAGACTATACTCTAGACGATCCCGGAGTACGTTCTGCCTGTCAGCGACGCCTGCGGATGGTGCATGTTGACTCCATTCCCATAGATCCTCCTTGAATATCGCGATATCTCTGCGACGAACCCGTACACCCCTCCTGGTGAGTACCTTTTGCAGACTAATGATCCCCGACTAAAACGACGTACTGCAGGTGGCCGTCCCTGGACCGGCTGATTTCATCTAACAAGTCATCGGCTGGCAATCATTATAATTTGACCCTGGTGAGGATTCATAGTGTATAAACGATCGAGGATTCGGCGCTCATAGTCCGAGCAGATACTGTGCTTATTATTGAACCTTTGTGTTACGAATCGATGAAACCTTGTCTTCGTATAACAATGTGGCGTTATTCATTTTCGTGATACAGGGTCACACCATCGCCGTGAACGCTGAGTTTGGCGAAACCGTGAGCTTCGAGAAGTACGCTGATATGAAGTTCGAACACAACTTTTTCGCAGCATTGCAAGCCACGATAGAGCCTTTCACTTCATGTCGCTAGGGAATACCGCCACAATGTTCATCACATTACGTCTCATTCGAATTCCGTTGAGACCTTATTCAGTAGGTTGGCCTTGACTCTTCGGAATGAATGCTGAAAACCATGTTGGGACGTGCCTCGCCCTCGGTTGATCCCTGGTTGCTAGGATTGTTTGCAGTGATAATCAATGCACGTACATCATCACCTTGGGTTCTTCGAGATTAAGCATTCCTTCGACAGAGATCTGGCTCGGTATGATCCAATAGTTGCATTTCAGTTTGCCGGACCCCCGCTCACTTCCTTGTTTCCATTCCAGGTGCGACCTCTGTCTGATATCTTCTGATGTCTGCGACATCGCACGAGGTTTTACGTTGACGCGCGCTTTCCCTTCACATGGAACGATAAATGAAATGCTTTCGATGTAAGAGGCAGTGCCACATTCCGCATGATTTGGGACCGTCATCTCTATAGTTGTTCTACATCAGTTTGGAGGCTCCATTTCGAACTATCACGCGCCTTCAACGAAGTAACATCAGACCGCCGACTTGACGGGGAAATACATCTTTACTATTTTCATTCAACTGCTATGACTCGAGTACTCTGATATTTTCTCACATTCCAGGCATTGTTCCCCTAATAAGACAATTCGTATCCTATTGCTGCGATCAATGGCAACAACCGCGGAGATGTAAGTGTACGATCGATGGCGGGGCAGTAACTTCTTAGGAGCGTTTCTACAGGTTAGATGCCCCGAATGACGACTCGAGAATCCACGACATAGAATTGAAAAGAGATATGAAGGGACTTGAAGGGGCTGAGAACTAGTCAGAAGGTGGGACTGGTGACCTCATGAAGTGGGTACATGCTCTCATACTTAAATGTTAATGTCGTGTAAGAGTAATGGTTCCTCCACGGTCTATAATGTTGATCAGAAGGTATTGTCTCGATCAGGCAGAGGCTGTACCGCGTCTGGGGATTCGGGAGCAAGACATGTCTGGAACGAAATATGATGCAATGTTACAGCCTACGCCCCCTGGTTCAGAGGAGTTCCTCCTTATATGTTTACCCGACGTCAACCCTCCTTAACGTTCTAACACGCTTTAACAGTCGACTTCCATCTTCCTTCGCGATGACTTTCCATATTTTGCCATACCACAGCCAGGGAACTACCACTGGATACGGACGATTAGCGAAGCCAACTCTTGACATCAAGTGAGTTATTGCTATCATTTACCCTGACATCATTCTAAGTAACCGAGTGTTACTTCCAGCGACCCAACTCCCCTTTCCACCGACTCTTCCTCCGCTCGTCGTCACACGCCGATAGAACTTTCTCGAATCCAGATGCCTGGCTTAATCGCAGAAGTTGCGGACATGAAGGACGCAACGAGCAAGCGCTGCACCCCTCGGAAAAAGTTGATACCTACGCCCCTATCGCGACCACCTCAGCAAGGAGTTACTGTAGTAGCTGGGCACTGTCATGTTCAAGCAGAAAGCTCTAGTGCCGGTACGGATATCGCTTCCACGGTACTAAAGCAGCCCGCGGTCAAGTCCAGAAAGCGCCGTCAGGGCGCGACGCGTTCGGTGATTTCAGGTCACCATGACTCGCAACCCCGCCCCAAATCCAAGTTACAATCACGATTACCACACAATAGAGCGCTATTCATCATACGCCGAAAGCTCAGCGTGGAGTCTGTTCCACTGAGCCGGATTCCCTCATTTATGGACCACTTCCTCAATCATCAGTCCCCCTCTGTCGACTACGACTCGGAAGAAATCATGCTCGAGATTGCTTACCGTATCAACTTGAATAGGATTCGTCAGTCTTCGTATTATGCTACACGACATTATCCCCGCACCCTCGGCTTGCGTCGGAGAGGCTGGGATGATGCAGGCTATGGAGACGGATCGGATTATGACATGAATATCGTTACAGACTCTGAAGCTGAGGATGCTTCCTCAGTGATTACACGACACCCCGACTCTTTCGAGCGCTCTACATCCACTTGGACAGACTCGGATGTGTCGGTGTAGCACGTACCGAACGACGATAGCGTTTGACGCCACATCGGCCCCGGTACCGTTCAGGCGTAATGGCGGTGCCCAATAGGCTATATCGTGATACCCTCCCATAGACTTTAAACTGCTCTTTGCTTAGATCGGGACTCTTTAGTTTACTATTAGAAACACTAGTCTTAATGATACCTATAATACCTCCTGTTGCGCCTATTTCTAGTCTCCGGTGGTAGAATTGTCGAAATCACTACTTTGGTGGCTTTGTTCCTTCCGTGCCCAGAACCCAAGATAATATACGCGCTAGTTTCTTCCGAATCATAGCCTTTCCTTTTACGCCGACGTGTATGAGATAAACGCTGAGGATAACGCTCGGGACGCGTTTCAGACTAACTTGGCGTAGTAGAGATCCACGTTCCACAACCTCCGGAAGAGCGCTGCGTCCTCACCTACTTTCCGTCCCACGCGGAGTAAAGCATAAAACGGATAACCCTTGTGGCTAC
Source organism: Paramarasmius palmivorus (assembly GCA_037176845.1). NCBI lineage: Eukaryota > Fungi > Basidiomycota > Agaricomycetes > Agaricales > Marasmiaceae > Paramarasmius > Paramarasmius palmivorus. Next base: position 719,228 of record JAYKXP010000003.1, on the reverse strand, counting down.
GTAGTCGCCGTAGCTATAAACTGTTAAGGGACACGATCCCGAGTACCGACTTACAGCCCACACCACGGTCAGTATTGCCCTGACGCAACTTAACTCAGTCCGACAGCTTCTACGGTACCTCCACATCTTTTGCACTACGGAACCGCCACACACAGGCGTCATGCATACTGCATAGTTCAACTGCTATCTAGAAAATTCTCTATCAGCCAGAAAGCAATACACTAGACACTATCTATGTTCCTCCATCTTCCGCCGTTTCGGGAGCGCGCCACGTATGCCAGGGACATGCCAGGTCATGCGCGCTGATGATTGTCTGTTGACTTTGACAATTGAATCGAGAACCAGATTTAAAGATAGATAGATAGTTCTCTGCTGTTCCGATTCGAAGATGAAAGGTTTCCTGTGAGGTTCGAGGAAGAATCCCGAAGACCCGCGCCACTACTGACCAGATTGGCAGTTGCCGACACGCCCGAAAAGGTATGTTTGAACCTATGTGTCGAGTTTTGCGATGGCAGCTGATAGGGAGTCGAGCTAGTCGAAGACACGGAGCGATTTCGTGCTCCACGGATGATTATTATGGGATATTGAGCGCGGAACGGTGATAGGAATTAGCAGGGGATGCCACACAAAGGTGTACACGTACTATAATCTTACAGACACACAAGAGGAATAAGGGATCCAAAAATAATAAGCGATAGCGACACAGGCAATAAGGAAAATATTGTGACTCGCTGAAGGGAGCAACGCGATACACATAGTAGATTCAACGATCAAGAAGGGGACGGGATGGATGTGAAAAGAAGACTATGGGTGGCAGAACTGTAACAGGAGGCGGCGCGAATGTCAATGTGAAGAAGAAAACACTTCCTTCTTCCTCTGCTCCTGGTCCGCTGAAGGTGCGCAAGTGACATATAATGTGAGCAAGGGAATCAATGTCAACATCATGATCGTCGTAGGAAAGGAAAGTCGGCAAGGTCATTCCCTTCTCTTGTGGATAGTCACTTGACAAAAACACCACCCATTCTTTGTCGGTTTCCCAGAGTATTTACGGCCCCATGCGAACATCTTCCATACTATCAGCCCGATGATGATATCTCCTCGAACTCGACCCCCTATCCCTATCTCTTTCCTCTGGATCTATCTCGACATTCCTCTTCCGATCCCTGCCGTTCGTAGAGGCTCGGTGGTAATCCACTGGGTGGAGACTCATCCCCGGCGGAGCATTTGCGTAAACAGGAGGGGATGGGCCATCACCTCTCGAACCGGAAGACCCGGGCGTGTTACTGTCACGATCTCGGTCAAGTGAGGAGAGACTATACGCGGCAGCTAATTCTTCACGCTCGCGTGCTTTTTGAACAGCAGAAGAACTCGCGGATGCGGGTCCATCGAGCATTGGAGGAGGCCGTCGGCGGTGCATAGTGACCGGCGAATGCTGCTGTCTCGCTAGCTCTCGTTCTCTCTCATACTCTCGGTCAATCTCCCGCTCCCTAGCTCGCTCACGTTCCCACTCTTCCCTGTCTCTCTCCCTTTCCAATTCCCTGAGATTGACTTCATCTCTACTTCGTTCTCTATCTCTCATGACCTCGTCATCGCGGTTGATATATGTTCCAGGGCCAAGTCTCTGGTGATTATGCACAGGAGCAGCAGCAGCCAGATCGTGTAAATCTGACCTCCTCCTCTCTCGTTCCCTTTCCCTTTCCGCCAGAGGCGGACTAAAGTGATGCATAGGTGGTAAATCTCTTGGAGTATCATATCCAGGACCGTGATAATTTTGACGAGAACGAGAACTGGACGAATGAGACCGCGATCGCTCGTGAGAATGGGCTGCTGGAAGAGGTGGACTTGGCGGCGGCGCATGACCATCAGCTGCCATTTGCATTGGGGGTAACTGCATTGGGGGTGGTAAATGGCGATCCCTTTCTCTTTCGCCGCCATTGCCGGAGTTTTGTCGGATGGTTGGAAGAGGCGGCGGTGGTGCAGGTACACGACTCCGAATGAAATTGGGGTCATTAAGAGGAGGTTGCACATGGTCTGGAAGGTGGGGATTACCGGCTGGATTGATTGGGGGTAGAGATTGATGTTCGTTGAGTTCTGGAGAAGGTGGAACCGCAGCCAGACGTTCGTAGAGAATGCTAGACGCAAAAATGAATCAATTTTTACATCTCAAAATGAAGAGAAGAATCAAAGACTGACGCGCGTTCGACTTTCATGCGTTGGATGTTTCGTTTTGCTTGAAGAACTTTGAAATGAAGCTTGTCATTTTCCTGAAGCAAATAAATGATGAGAAATTGAAGAAATTATCGAGAGAATGGAAGGCGCACTGATTCGATTTCTTTGACTTTTCTCTTCAATTCCTTGTATTTTGCCTGATACTTGACGTCTTCTGCGCCAGCAGTGATACCCATGGGTATGTTTTTGGGCTTTGATCTTGAGCTTTGGACTGGAGGTAAAGGGAGATTATTTTGGGGAACGGGAGAGGGATTCCTGGACATGATGATGGTAAGAGGACAAGGAATGAAAAAGGGTTCAGTTGTCAGCGTTTGTTGAACATATCACGCCAAAACTGTGACGCCTGGCTTGGTTGAGCGGCGTGGGTCGCAATTCCCGAAGCGCTACACTCGTTAATTTTCTCACGTGACTGTTGCCTTGCTCAACGTCAACGTCCACGAACCGATTCCGTCCGCACTTTAGAACTAGAAATTGGACCAGCAAGCAGCAAGTTTCCTACCCTTTTCCATGTCACAATTCCAGGCTGATTTGCATGTTTCTATACAGTGTCAGCACCTTTCCGACAGTGCGTCATTTCGCGTATCCCGTATCCAAGGACCTAGCAAAATTTTCTGATACGTCTCTTTCCTGCTGCATTCAGGGATATGCCTCCTCCTGGGGGCTTTGAAGCTATCAAGTACAAGCGAAATCTTCCGTTCCGAGGTCCTGGTGGCCTCGTCATTCTCGGCGGAGTAGCGGCAGTCTCTGCATTTGGCTTCTATCGATATGGACAAGGAGCTTTGGAGAGAAGGTATGTGTACTGTTGTTGATACTGTTCTAATTAAATCCACCGAGCTATTTGCCGATCCATACGCCAACACCTCCTTCCTTCATTGGGTCAGCTGAGAGGCGAACGTAGAACGTGTTCACTCATACGCCGAACGCCAATAAACGTGGGCCGTATTTGGATCCGGCCGCTATTCTGGCGAAGATAGCTTGTGGCTCTTATCAGTCACTGGGTCTGGTTCATCGGACCGCAGCGCAGAAATTAGATGAATCGCATGGCTGACATTGTTTTCTACAGAGAACTCCAGAGGGAGAAAGTCTGGTCAAGGATTCACCTAGTTCCACTGCTCGTAGCTGAGGGCGACCGTGATTCTTACCGGCGTAGGGAGGCTGAACTTGCCCGGGAACGAGAGATTATGAAAGACGTCAAGGGCTGGGAGGTGCGTATTGTTTCCCATTGATGGCCCAAAATGGTATTGATGATGGCAAACTGTTCCTTCTTCTGCCCGCCTACTCTCGCATACATGAATGTCTTGTTCTATCGGGACTTTCGGTGAGTAGGTGGGGAAGAGTATTTACAATAACCCTAAGTATGCCTCACCCGAGATTGTTATTCTGTAATGGTAACTGTGAAGGAATCAAGGTTCCGCGACGTCGATAGCTCGATAAGGCAGACACTAGTGTGAGCCAAAATAAGGGGACATAACTGCCATAATGGGCCAAGTGGAAGAGATTGATAGAGTTCTGACCGGGACAAGCGACGACATATGGAAAGTGACAGCAGCTCGAAGATTGGGGGACCTTTGGAAGGTGTGACAAGTGTGACAAGACCAGGATCACCACATCAAAGCAATCTTGGATTCCCTTTCACCGGTCCCCAGATTCATGACGAGTCAGCCGCTGCCTGGTTTCCTTTTTATAAGAAGCTATGCTCCCTCGTTTACTCCGAAATAATCTCTCCCATCTCCTCCGTACTTCTTATACCCGCAGAATGCCCTCGTTGGCCCAGCACAAGATGTCCCACGACTTCACTTTTCCCTCTACCACCATCGTCGCCAACAACGACGACCAGATGCTCTTCGGACCCCTCGACATGGATGACGTCCAGATATCCTCTACCTGGGACGAACCAAAGTCAACATGGGACGAATCAAAGCAGTCTTGGGACGAGCCCAAGTCTTTTGCTTTTCCTTCTCTCAATTATGACTATACGAATTCACCGTCATATCAACTCGAATCTCTCACAATGTCGTCACCGACAGACAGCTATTCGGGATCACCAGGCTTTTTTGACGTTCACGAGAACGCGTTATTCAACAACTGGATAAACATTAACGAAGCAGAGAACAATCACAATCAGATGCAGATACCCTCTCCTGCTACAACAGTACCGATACCCATCTCTTCTTCTTCTGTCAGTGCATCATCCTCGACATCAGAAACTCATTCCCCCTTCTTCTTTGGGAGTGATCATTCTCATTTCCCTCAGGAACACGGTCTCTCGCCGGGCGAGTTTGCCGCGCTCCATCCTCTCCCAGCCTCCTTTGACGAGCCACAACATTACGAACGGCAACGGTCCGACTCTATCACATCGATTTCCCCTGCAGACATCTCGTCCGTTCACACGCCGGAGTGGGTCTCAGGTCTCTTCGACCTCCCAGCCTCACCTCCATCTCACCCAACGCCACCGACTAGAAGCACTCTTCGCCGGTCACCTCTTTCCTTCGATCGTGACCACACGCAGCGCGTGCGCGTCCCATCGCGACCATCTCTTGTATCTTCTCATTCACATGTATTGTCATCATCTGCCCCCGTTGGCAGTCGTGGCGCTTCCAGCATGGCCAGTCGACGTGCAGAATCTGTGAGTCTGCATGATGATCGCGATGCCACCGTCCGCCGCCGCCGAAAGCTGTCATCCCCGCCCGCTGCCGAGGAAGCTCGCGGTGACAAGGACAAGTCAAATGCTAACGAAGGTATGTCATTCTGTTCCCGCACCAAGTCATATTGGTGCTTATCCCCATTCGATTGATGTATCGATACTGATATCTTTCCCCTCTTTCACCGCCACAGTTCCATTAAAGTCGGCTCTGAAACCTCCTAAACTAGCCCCATCAGCGTGGCAGTTGTATTTCACCGATTGGATCCAGCGCCAACAGCAACTCAATACACGTAAGCTTAATGTTGCGCAGGCTGCAAAGGAGGCTGGGCAGGAGTATGCGTCACTTTCGGCAGAGGAAAAAGAGGTGTGTTTTACCGGGTATCTACTTTGTTTACAGCCATCTAACCAAGATTCTCTCACGTAGCCATATAAACGCCGGTCATTGGCTATGAAGGGGGCACGCGAACGGGAACATGCCGCTTATATGCGCACTCTTACTCCCGAAGACATCAAGCGCGAGAATGCCTTCCGCGCTGCGCAGCGAAAGGCAGGCAAATCTCGCAAGTCCAACATCAAGGATCCGAATGCGCCCAAGAAGCCGCTGTCAGCGTATTTTATGTTCTTGCAGAAGATCAGGAGTGATCCGAGGTTGGTGAAGGAGGTATTCGGTGATGAGACTGAGACGACGAAGCAGAGTGTGCTTGCTGCAGCGAGGTGGAGATCGATGACTGACGAGGAGCGCAAGGTGAGTAATCGGCTTATGGTTTTTTATATTAGAGATAAGTCTGACTCGATACACAGCCTTTCCTCGCTCAAGCAGAGCATGAGAAGATGGAGTATGAGACTGCCCGGAGACTGTATGAGGAGGGCACCACTCCATATGGCTCTTCTATCAGCTTTAGCATCTTGCCAGGTTCTCCTATATTCACTTCTCATATCAAGTTGGAGTCTGAGAGTGAAAGTGACGGAGACTCTTCTAGACATCGTAACTGATGTCATTAGGGAAACTCTTATTTCTATTGGGCCTTTGCTGGTACTTCACGACCTGTCACGACCTTTTTTATTCGACTCTGTTGTTTGTTGTTCCCTGCAATGCCGGATTGCGTTCTATGATTGATTTTCTTTTTCTTTGCTTGTCCTCGTTTCTTTTCTTTCCCTCGAGTTGCCGCTTGCGTCTACTCAACCATCATGTCTTTCTCTCCTTCGCCTTCTCGTTCATGTCGATTAACTTCTTTTCTTCGGACAATCGTACATAAATGGACCTTGTAGCTCGAGATTACCCCTCTCATGCATACCACCTGTATTGCTAGCCCACTCATCGTTGTATGACCCTGAGCATCTTTCGTACGCACCATTGTATATAGTTTCTCTCTATTATTGATAACTTACATCTACTTATAGTCATGGGAGGACAGTCTGCATAGTTACGAATGTACAGCACGAATTTCTAGAATAGATGACTGGAATACATGGACAACGTCGTCTTCCACCTTCCATGCTCCCGTTCTTCGTTTACGCTAATGGCAACTGCAGCACCATTTTCTGATGAGGATCGCCATCTTCATCGAATTCGGGGCCCTAGAAAAGAAAGTCAAAGTAGGAGATTTGTTAACACCGAGATCAACCGAAGATGAGTGGATAAGAGATAGAGTCTCCCGATTTCATTATCAATAAGATATGATGGTGATGGGAGCCAGGGACTGGGATGTGGGGTTCGACGTGTTCGAGCGTCGAAATCACGAGCTCAGCGCTCAGGCGCTCACCTCTGGTATATATCCAAACCTGGAGTGCGGGGAACAGAAAGTGACTTTAGCTTAGTTCCCGGTGTCATGAGATATATAAATGAGGGGATGCCCATACGTACTTTGCGTAAAACCCCTTGACGGGGATCTGAGAATGTGCGATGACCTTGACGGATTGTTCTTGGGACTCTGGAGACATGCGCTCTTTGGCATCGGCTTTGATCCAATCATGCAGACCATGCACAAGAACTCGACCAAATTTGAATTGACGATAGGGTTTTAGAACTGCAAGGCGACTGAGTTTGTAGTATCCTCCGTCTTTTTCAGACCTCGTTCCACGTATGGTACCAATTGGTGTAAGAGAAGGTGTTGCCAGACGAAGTAGAATGTGTGCCACGGTTGGATCGGAGTCATATCTGAAAGGTTACATGCAATCGATGCCAATAACGGGCGTGAATGCAATAAGCGTAATGAGAATATGTCAATCGGTCAGGTTAAAAAACCAGTACGAAGAAAGCGAACAGACGTACTGATCAATCTCATCATCCATAGAAAATTTTTGTTCGTTCACGAAAACCTCGATCCGAATCTGGAGGCATTGCTGGATCTCTTCGGTAGTAGTTGCAACTAGTACCTGGTGTGCAGGGGCCGTCAGAGCTGACATGATGGAGGCCAAAGACAAGTAGAGCGGTGTCTATACGAGCAGAGATTCGTGACCGGCAACGAGTCACCTTGAACAGCACCAGTCCGAAATCATCGACAACTTGCGCTCGGAGCCGTAAAAACCGGATTCACGGTACTTGTTCGAAACATAAAGAATTCACAGAAGAGTTCAACGTTGAGGCCTTCAAGAAGCTGCAAGTTGGGTAGCACAATGATTCAGAATGTCACTGTTCGGAGCACGAGGGCCTGGAATTCTGTGATCGTATTCGTGACAACTCTGTGTGACAGGTGTCACTCCGGTCTCGAATTTTTGGACACTGTCGGCCTCGAATTGTTTCGTGCGCAGAGAGAAGGAACGCCTGAGGAGGATATCTCTCGGTGCTAGGTGCGTGCTCATGCAAGACTACTGGGTATTTCTCATCATTTCCTTGTGCAGGCCGAAGAACTCGTCGATATCTTGACGGGAAGTTCATGCTTGAACCTGTTGCAGCGGTGATTGTCAATACCGTGTTATGTGGCCGTTCGCAGCTGGAGCGTCCTGCAACATTGCAATCTATCTCAAGGGTTGTCACAAACTGTTACCCGAATTCACGTCGTGCACTCGCTCCCGACTTCTTCAACCCCCAACCTCGACGCGTTGTGATCCGAGCAGAAGAGAAGGGCAAGGCAAGGGCTATTTTGCTAGATGAAGGACTACCGCCTAGTCCACCAGAACAAGCTATGGAATGGTCTTGTACGAACGGAAGAGCCCTTTTTCCCTATAGTGAGTTGAACTACTTCGCTGAAACTACCTGAAATTAACCAGGGACTCCTTAGGACGACCTGCTTACAAGACCAGACCACTCAAACGAACATCCTTTCAGAGATCTGTGTCAACAACCATTCATCGACAGGCACATACGCACACCTCACCCCGTCTGCTGAGTCGTGCTCGGCTCTCCCATAGTCACAATGGCCAACAGAGACGGCAGGCCTCGCAGGTCGCTGAACCCCACAACTCCCTGCCAACCACAGCTGGAAGCTCTTCCGAACGCTTTAAACGCTTCGACATCATTATACCTGCTGGGCCTGGGTACGACCCCAAGCTCATTGTGGCCCAGCATCTCAGACGAATGTTGGATACCCCCATGCAGTCCTTGGATATCGACAAGGCTTTAGCCGTGTACGAAGCTGTTTGCCGGGAGAATGCATTGGAGATACTCAGTGTGGAAGAACTCTTAACATTCCTCGAGCGCGTTTTGGATGTGGCCGACCTACATTACGGGCAGAATACCGACATTGCCAAGCTGGATGGATGGGGGACTCAGCTCTTGCATGCGCTCCGTGGTCTTGACAGTCGTATCGTCATGCTGTCGGACTACATGTATAGACAGCAGTGCGATCTGAGTCGAGCCTACGCCCTCGTTGGACAACTGGAAAAGGCTATGGACATCGCATATAGGACCACCAAGCTTTTGGTCGAATACGAAGCCCGGTGGAGGTCACTTCGTGCATACAACAGCATTGTTCTCGCAACTCACCGTTATTTCGACTGCACACGGGTTTTGAACCTCGCGGTTCAACATTGGCAGTCGCTTGGTTCATACTTGTCTCGGTGGTCCAAGGATCATCACCATGGCGAGCCCGAGCACTATGCACGCCTACTCCGCAAGAACACCTTCGATTTCATATCACAAATCCAGCATCCTGTCCTTTTGTTGATAGAAATGGAGAAGGTGAACGACTCGGAGCGTCAACGTGCAGGCCGAATCCTGATCGAGGCATATTGCCAATACAATATTCCTTTGTTGGCTCTCGAAGTATTTGACGAGTTGAAGAGGCAACAACTGTCGGCCCCTCTTGATCTTCATCTCTTCCTCGTCCAGAGTCTGGTGAAGGAGGCAGCAATTGGTCCCGCCAAGAAACTATTCGCATCTATTCCTTCCGACACACTATATAAATATTATCTTCGGACTGGCCTCTCCCTCTTTGCCCATGACGGCGACTCCGAACGAGCCAAATTCTTTTGGGCCCAACTCGAAATGCAGAGCTGGCAGACGGAGGTGGATATCGGTATGCTGATGCATTCATATGCCACCAAGGGCAACTCGGACCAGGTCGCTAAAATGTTCGACGAGTTCTTCCCCCAGGATGACACGCTTGGTCGTCGTCGAAATCGACCGAAACTTCTTCACTACGCCATCGCACTCTACTCCCATGCAGTGAAGGGAGACATCACTGGACTGAATCATTGGCTAGGTGAAATCTCACGCGCCAATCTCCGTCCGGACGTATACGTCTTTACTGTGATTATGCAGGCCTTTGCTAAGCGAGGCGACCTCAATTCCGTCTCCACCATCCTAACCCAAATGCGGGAGAATGGCATTCCTCCGAATGACGCCACTTACATGAACCTGATTACTCTCCTGGCAAATCGGCGGGATCCTATGGGAGCGGAACATGTCTACAAGCGCGCGCTCAGCGAGGGTGTGAAGCCGAACGGGAGGATGCTACGAGCCGTCATGGATGCTCATGTAGAGGCGGGCTCATGGAAGGGTGCAATCCGGGTTTTCGACTACATCCGGTCGAATCCTGCGCTCAATATACGCCTGACCATTGAGGCATACAATACCATACTCAAAGCCTATGTTTTGATCGGGGCTCCTTTCAGGATTACAGCACGGCTGTTCAAAAGGTTGGAACAGATGAATGTCAAGCCGGACTCCTATACATATGCATTGATTATGCAAAGTGCATGTGATGCGGGGCAGTTACGAATTGCGAGACTCATACTCAAACGACTGGAAAAGCAATCCGCAGACTGGGCCAATAACTTGCAAGTGACCATATACGTTCTCACCGTCATGATGGGAGGCCTTCTCCGCGCTAAGAAGGTCAAGGAAGCACGGGCAATCTACAACGAGATGCTGGAGCGGGGAATCCAGCCGGATTCTATAGCTTTCTCTACAATTCTGCATGCATATGGAAACGAGAAGTCGGAGGAGAGTCTGAAGCTAGCCGAGGAATTCATCCGCGGAATCATTCATGCTGAAGAGAAACCCTGGATCACTTCCAGGTATTCGAAAACTACAGCACTGGAGCATATCTATGGTCCTTTGATAGCTACATACGCACGCATGGATAGGATAACGGACGTGGAGCGATTGTACCAGTCCATGATAGAAGAAGCTGGTGGTGAACCGACGTTAGGTACACTCACCACTCTTTTGGATGCCTACCGAAGGGTTGGGAATATCAACGAGGTTGAGCGTCTGTGGCCACAAATATTCGAAATGGGCAAGCGGTATGCAAAAGATCCCGCTTTGTTTTTGATCTCAGAGACGCCAGAGGATCCCACACGCACTAGGTTGCAATCAAACATCCTATGCATCCCGCTTTCAATATACATCGACGCGCTCTCCTCTGCAGGCCGCCATTTACAAATTGCCGAAGTGTGGACGACGTTCCAAAAGGAGGGGTTCTTTTTCGATTCCAATAATTGGAATCACCTGATTGTTGCTCTCGTGCGGGCAGGGGAGATCGCTCGGGCATTCCATATTGTAGAGAAAATCATCTTGCCGTTCCAGCGCCAGGCACTGAAGTTTCGAGCCAATCGTGACCCAGCTCCATCCTCCCCGTTGTCGTTCGTTCGCGAAGAAGCCGCGGCACAAGCGCTGGATGATGAAGAGGATGCGTACAATCCCCAAACTCGCGTTGCTGGGTGGAAACTTCGACGACGAAACCTGCGACGCAGCGACCGCCGACTGGACACAGACCTTGCTATATTAGATTATCGGGCAACGGACTTCGGTAGCGATTTCTCAGCTCCACTGCATTTCCTGCAGCAGATCTCCCCTGCGTGGAACGTATGGCAGCTTCATCGAGTTTCAGTCAGCGCGCTGATATGGTCGTACGAGACCTTGAAGAGCGGACGCCTGGTGAAGCCTACCCTACCTTCGGGAGCAAGCAACGCAAGCATGAGCCTTAATCCGGATGACGATTCTGAAAAGGCAGAGGTATTATTCCAGACTATTCACGAACAGTATCCGGACGCTTGCACTGTGCTGATGGAATACCGGAGAAAGTTGAAGGAGAGGCATGGCCCAGAGAAGTATGTAGAGATGTTTGGCGCCTAGACGGAACCTGCCTATTGGAGTTCAGATACATCGCGATGTATCTCACCTCAGCGCCAGAAGTGAGCTATTCTTTTGTGAGGGATATAGCCGAACTCTTGGGTACAGGGCTGGGTAATTCCGGGCATCTTGCCATATGTTAAATGCAATGGCTGCGGGTACGCCGCGATTGATGGTGGTGCTGATTGTAGACAAAAAAGTAGGCAGTACGGAATGAATAATAGTATCCATGTAAATAAATACCATAGGAAATCTTCACGCGACGCACCGCGTAATGACAGACGCAATTCACTGTATGTGGATAGTATTTACATTCTGAACACACCCCAGCCCTTTGCATCGCCATCCCAAGTTGCTGGGCTTTTCCCACCAAGACCGCCGCTTTGCCATGGTCGTCTACGGGCGGCTAAAGCTAGTCCAAGACCTACTACATCCCGAGTATCTGTCGGTTTGATGATTCCATCGTCCCATAATCTTGCGGTTGAGTATACTGCTGTGGATTGGTGCTCGATTTCTGATTTGAGCGAGGCGTGCTGGGCAGGATCCCTGGTTTCCGAAATTAAAAAGCGACAGGTCTAAAGCATGACAGAACTAACTTTGACACAGACGCCATGACTTGTGAGAGCTGTCCAGAGCCCATGACAGACACTTTTGCGTTCTTGACAAGGTGTAAGTACATACCCTTGAACCCATACATAATACTCACAGGCCACATCCACAAAAAACGCGGTGAGTACTACATCTGTCAGTTAAGTACGCGTCTCTGACCAAACATCTCGACTCACAGCACGTCCAGCCATTCCTGTTTGAAGGGATCAATTGATGTAATGCTTGACTAAACGATGAACGTACCATAATTGCCCGCTCCAAAACTTCCACCGACAATAACTGTCAGCTTTGGCACATCGGCAGTCGCAACTGCTCGGACCATCTTAGCACCTGAAAATCAGGTGAGCACAATGGAAGGGTGTTAGAGGAACAGAAACAAACCGTCTTTCGCGATCCCTCCCTTCTCAGCTTTCGATCCTACCATGTAGCCTATGAGGTTATTTCATTAGCGTGGTTTCTCAGTAGCTCGAATGGAAATTCAAAACCAGTGACGTTGACAAGAAACAGAAGAGGAATCTGCCTCTGTGAGCATAGTTCAATAAAATGTGTGGCTTTAAGGGCAGATGGCGAGAAAAGGATCCCGTTGTTAGCAATAACCCCTACAGGATATCCATGAATATTGGCAAACCCCTGGAGGTAAGGTGGATGAGCGACTATTCTTAAAGATACGGAACGATTACGCGACTCACTGTGACTATTGTAGGGCCATACTCCTTCTTGAACTCTCTGAATCTACTACCATCAACTATCCTTGCAATTACGTCTCTCATATCGAATCCTTGTCGCACATCTGTCCCTACGATTCCGTGTAACTCCTCAGCCGCATATAGCGGTGGTTCTGACGGTATCTCTGGCAAAGACTCCATCCAGCCTGCCTTTCCTAAATCACCAACTATACTCCTGACAATAGCAATAGCGTGCTCATCATCCCGTGCCAAATGATCTGTGACACCACTTTCACTTGAATGCATCTGCCCACCACCAAGTGTCTCGTCATCTACCTCTTCTCCGGTGGCTGCTTTGACTAGTGGTGGACCGGCCAAGAAGATCCGACCTTGATTTCGAACAATGACGTTCTCATCTGCCATGGCTGGTACATATGCACCCCCTGTGCGCATTAAGTATTAGAATTTCACATATCACAACAAAGACGCGCACCAGCGACCGATATCCCATGCACGGAGGATATTTGAGGTATACCGAGAGCCGACATTTGCGCCTGTACGGTAGACCTTTAGACACAGGAGGGCAGCGCGAACGAGAAAACTCGCACCATATTGTAGAATATCCTTCCAAAGTGCTCTTTATCGGGAAAGACATTAGCTTGATGCGGCAGAGCAGCACCCCCAGATTCCACTATCTCGACTTTCGTTAGCAAACATGCATGTTGAGAAATGGAACGGCGAATACCAATGTAAACGCAAGGTAGCCCGTGTTCCCGAGCGATTTCCTGAGCTCGAAGTTGTTTCTTAACCTGCGAGATCGTTAGTACAACTTTGCAAGGGTAAAAACAACAAATGCCCACCGTTAGCGGATAATATGACCCTCCTTTGACCGTAGCATCGTTCACAATAACCATACATTCTCTTCCACTGATTCTCCCTATGCCAGTGATCAAACCGGCTCCAGGTATTGATTCGTTATATACATCTTCAGCTGCGAGTGAAGACAGTTCGAGAAATGGAGTGTGCGGGTCCAACAGCAACGACAATCTGGAAAAAGCATTAACCGTAACAGCAACCTGAAGAGTAGAGACTCATTATTCACCGCTCCCTCGGCAATTTCTTTCCCTTGCTTCTCATCCTCTCAGCGGCTTTCGGACCACCACCTAAACGTGACTTTGCGGTCCTTGCTTCAAATTCAGCCACGAGAGCATTCATACTCTCCGCTTTTGCTTGAAATTCTGGTGAGGAAGTCGATATTAGGGATGGGAGTACAGAGGCATGGTATGATCTTGTCATTCGAGTGATTGGACGAATTATCGAACGTCGGAGTATTGCCCTCATCTTGAAAAGACAAGCGTATTGGAAAGTGGAGGAGAAAGAGAAAGCGTCACGATGAACGCGAACAAGCAGTTACAAGTTCCGTCCGCGGTCCCATATGCATCATCGTTCATCGGCAAACTCGTTCCCCATTACCCCGCACGGACCATGTCCCTTGCCAATAAGCGCCTGACTCCGTATAAACATCGAATTGAAAAGACAACCCTATAACACCTTGTATATACGATATAACAAGAAACCTAGAAACGGAACACAATGTACATTCAAAACAAAATAAAGATAAGAGATAAACGTTAGAACATATAATGGTCGATAGGTTGGGCTTCATGAGGTCTACTATACGATACAGGTATACAAAAATCTCCCACAGCTGTTATAATTTATTCAGAGTCATCAGAGTCGGAATCATCCCTTCGTCTACGTTTGCTACCTGAAGTGCCATTCCGGTTGCGCTAGTGCCCAAAGTTAGCTTCGACCAGTGCAGAGGAACAGGTGGGCTCACTAGAGGTAATTTCTGCCCTTGGTTACCAAAAGCAATAGATAAAGCAGTGGTATCTGACAGTGTGTGAGATCGAGCCACTTCGTAAACAGCACAAGCAACGGCATACCTGGAACGCCTGGGAATCGTTTCGCGGAATACACCGTAAATGGTTCAGTAAATGTCTGCGCCAATACAGGCGATATATCGGTATGGATTCTCGTAGATCCCGATTCAGGTGCCGGCGGACTACCAAAGAAAATCGTCAGAATCATGCGAAGACCCATACACGGTTAACTCACGTCCCAACATTCATCAATCTCATCCTCAAACGGAACGTTCCCTCAGTTCTCACCGATAGATCCTGGAACAGAAAGAATATTCCCGGCTTTCGATGTTCATCTAACAATCTCGTAGCATTCGCCGATAGAGGCCCGACCAACGTACGTGTGTACGTATGTCTGGGAAGACTCATTCCCACAGTCGGAGCTTGCGAGGGATTTTGCTGTGTGTTGGCGTTATTGGATTGGTAGTATGCCTGGTGAGCGGGTTGTTGCGAATACTGGCCATAACTGCTGTCAAAGGAGGTGCTATTCGAGAAGCCACCATCCTGGAAATCACGGAGAGCAGGGTCAATAGCTGAGTTGGGTATGTCAAACGAGGAAGTATCGGCAGTATTCCCCCACGTTCCTGAAGTTTGCCAGGAATCCTTACCGGGCGTGCTTGAGCGACCGAAAGAATGTATTGAAGGTAAAACGGGCGGTGGATAGGGTGTATTCCTGTCCACTTGAGAAGATGAGTAACCCCATGTGGGATGCCCGGGTTCAGCGTTTGGGTAAGGTGTGATGTCTGGAGCAGGTGGTGGACCACCAAAATAGCCGCCCTGGTTGTCGGTTGGCTGGGTGTAACCAGGAGTTTGAGGCGGGATTGACTGTAGCTTATTGTGTCAATTTCATTCATGGCCATATGACATCCAGGGTCAAATCTAGAGACTCACACCGCTGTCAGAGTTCCGGTAATGATTTGAAGGGGTCGGTGTTGACCGGGACACAGGTGTTTGATAGCCCGAACCTCGAGGCTGCGGTTGTGAAACACTCGTGCCTCTGCTGCGCCGGGGTTTATTGGCGGTGTGAGGAGGTATGTAACGGTCCGCAGACGATGGATGTAGGACGAGGTTCATTTCTTGTGTACCATCCGCTGACCACAGGTCGACTGTGACAACAAAGAACGAACAGTCGACGTCACTGTTGTGTGAACGATGGTATGAGAAAAGGCGACGGGGGCAAAGCGGTGTCTATGAGCGTACTCGACTTCCACAAGACTATTATCATCTCGCCTAACTATCATCTTCGCCACTGCTGCAGGAGCTAAAGGCCTTCGGTCCTGCGAAAATCGTCATCTGTGAGTCAGCAACCGCGATTGGGTGTGAGCTGAGAAAACGCGACGTACTTTATCCCCAAAACCACACATTCTGGCCCTTAACGGGTGCTGAATGACCTCCAATGAGTAATGCCTAGCATTAGGAAGTAAATTTAGAGAATAGAAAGCAGAAGTGCTGCGCAACCTACTTTCGACCTGACCATTTACCCCACTGTTCGGGCGCATCTCCACCGATCTGCCTTGTGTCAGAACCAGTTTGGCGGGGGGTATTGATTAGTTGGATCATGATAAAATCTAGAGGAATTTGAGTCAAAAGCTTCTGAGGAACCGATCCAAGGAGCTGGTTGCATACAGCGTTCTGGGGTATTGGGTCGAGATTGGAGGTGGTATCAGGTGTTTTGAAGAAGGAAACAAAGGGGCGACGACGAAGAAAAGAGAAACGCTTCACGCGTGAAATGGGGGCGATGACGAACGAAGGATGAGAGCAGAAAGACCTGGTAAAAAAGACCTGATCTTATGTTTCGTATTGGGAGAGGAACCAAAGGAGTGGTACGCCCATCACGGACAATCAAACATGAATTGGCTCATGCCGGACAGTCTAGAGCGAAATATGACTTTTGCTGCTTTTCGCTCCCATTTTTTCTGGGAAAAAAAAGTTGCTGGCAATGCTGGGCGACCGTTGCTCGACGGTTGCTGCGTCCCCCAGGGCATCTCGGTCACAGCCACTGGCAAATTATTCCTCGACCTTTCCTCGACTCGTCATTCAAATGTTTCTCTCCGGCTTTCTTTCACTCACTTTTCTACCGATTCTCATTCTCATGGGAAGAGAAAATCCGACAGAATTCGAATCCTTTCCTCGGCTCCGCTCTCCATTCAGAAGGACTGCTCGTGGCTGGATCTGGACTTGTTGAAGGTACCAGAAGAATGGGACCGCCAAGGGGACCGGCTTGCTCGGCCGTAATTGTACCTCTCTCTTGCAGCGAAAGTACCTTCAAAATTTCATACATATCTACCCTGAAGAGGCCCTGAACAACTTTTCTTGGTAGCAGGTAAGGATCCTACTAGCTACTTATAGCAGCGAGGAACGTTGGTGGACCGATGAGGACCGGCTCACGGTTGTGGGAATGAAGGAGATAAGATTAGCTGAGATATCAGATATGATATGATAAGATAATATAAGCGTACTGCTTCCGAGCTCAGAACGAAGCAGTTTCAGAAAGAACTCGTACACCATTTTTTGAGCGCATCGCTACGGTATTGCTGTCTTGTGTATCGCGATATGATATCATTTCGTGTGCTGGGGTATCTTGGCTGGCTGCGGTACCCAAGTACTTCCTATTTGCCGACGGAGTTACTTTGAAGAAACGGGAAACTCGGAGGCTCGGAACGTACCTACGAACGAAGAAGATATGTGTAGGCTCGTATTCATTGAAGGATAAGAGAGGTATTTAGAAATGGCGAGGAAGGAGGAAACGAATCTCATGCAAATGTGGGCAACTCCGAATTTTGATCGCATCTCTGACTTGTACCACCATCTCCAAAACCTACTTTTTTCTTCTAGAACCTGTTTTCTCATACCATGGACCACAAAAAGATTCTCATGGAGCTTTCCAAACGCGATGATCTGAAGAACAAAGTATGTTGTGACTGTTCAAATTTAAATCCTCAATGGCAGGTCTTTAAATATCGATTCCTTGTCCGCGGTACTAACACTTCCCGCACATCACAGGGCTTCATTAAGGTGATTCGAATACCGCTCATTCCTCTATACTTTGACTGAGGGTTGCGCTACCAGCTTTGCTATTTTCCTTTGTCTACAATGTGCAGGGACTCATCGGGGTGAGTTTTCGCAGTCAATGATACATGAATCCATGAATACTCAGTCAGATTCTAGGCTTCGGTGTACACGTTAGGTGTGCAAAGATAGCTCTCTGAAACAGCATACGATGCTCAAGTCATCTACTCTAGTTTCGTTCGTTCAATATCGATGGATACGTGGCAGGACGAGCAAGTGAAACGGATGCAGGCACGTTTTCATCAATCCTTCGCCGCCAGGACAATTTACTGATTCCAATCAATTGTATGCAGATAGGCGGAAATGGCCCATTCAGGGACTTCATGCGATCCTATGCACCCGCTGAACAAGGAGGATACAGTGATTCATTGAGCTCGTACGACACGTATCACTGCTGGGCTGCTACGCAGTACCGTGAAAAGGTACACACATTTCCCATGCGACACACTGTAAATTCTGAAACCATCGTTAGCTTGACGCAGAGCTTGCTGGTAAACCCTGGTCTCCTTCAGCACCACCTCCTGGCTTCACTGGGGGATCAGGTTCCAGTACTCCCGAGCGCCCATCATCTGCTCAAGGCCTCCGCAAATCCCGAACCACCACGCGTGGCAGTACACTCCGAAGCGACTCCGCATCACCTTCCCCAGCCTCATTCCAAACTTCCAACTCTCCCAGCGGCACGCCTCTCGATCAAAAAACCGCCAATGAGACTTACTTTGCTTCGCTCGGTCAACTCAACGCTTCACGCCCGGATAACTTACCTCCATCCCAAGGAGGCAAATATCAAGGGTTTGGAAATACACCGTCTCCACCACCAAATTCCGAGCATCCCTCATATGGTCTCTCTTCACGCGCAGCACCTTCCTTCAACGACTTCCAAGAGAACCCTATGGGAGCACTGAGCAAAGGCTGGTCATTATTTTCAACCGCTGTAGCAGGCGCGTCGAAAGTAGTCAACGATAACATCGTTCGCCCTGGTATGGAACGGGTCAATGACCCCAACTTCCAGGCTAGTGTCAAAGGGTATCTGACGGAGGCCCAAAAACGTGCGACAGAGGCTGGGAGTACGGCGAATCAGTGGGGAAAGAAGCAGTTTGGCGTAGATGTAGCGGGCAGCGTTGGAGGTGTGATGAGAGGTGATCCGCAGAGGAATGGGTATGGGAGTGTACCGACGGAGCACGAGGAAACGTCGGCTTTGTATCAGGATGACGATGACTTTTTCCAGGACTGGAATGAGAAGAGGGAAGAGCAACAGAAGGCACAGTCGTTGTCGATGAATTCAGGCGCTGCCACTTCGTCGTCGTCGTCAAGTGCGACGGCACAGAAGGCTCCAGCAGCAGCAAAGAAGAATGACTGGGATGACGAGTGGAAGGATTTCTGATGTGTTGGATTACTACTTAGATGTGGATTTGGTTGTGTATTACATTGACATGGAGATCGGAAGAACGTCAGTTTCTAGCTATAATTGAGGTGTAAAAATCACCGGCTTTTGGGTCTTTGTCAACGTTCGGTGCAATCAAAGCACCGTGGCAGCGGACAGGTTGCACGACTAGAGCATATTCTGGCTGGTACCTTTATGAGTTGTCTGCTGAGATGAGAACGATCTTGTCAAATCCAAGCCACTTCGCTCCCTTCTCTATTTCCTTATAATGGGACGCTCCAGGTATTCACTCGTTTTCGGGATCACATACGCGCCGCACGGCGAAGCTGGACGTGTTCTTCTCAGTGCGCGGTTGCCAGGGTTGCAAGTTGCGCAATGTCTTCAATCGAACCGAGACTCTGTTTCACTTCACTCTTGAAAGCCATTCTATATGTTCTGTATACGTTGCTGTTATGGTTAAGTTATACTCCACACAATACTCTAAACAGGGTTTACAGCCCTAGAAGCAAGTCTTAAAAGAACTTAAATAAATATGAGATCCACTAATCATGTCAAGTCGATGACTGTCCCAATCGACTCTTGCTTAACTTCCGTCTTGTCATCTGGTTCACGTTTAACCCGTTTATGCGCTCGCTTAGCCTCTAGTTCTTTCACTCTGGCCTGCAAATCATCAGTCAGTTAATCTTTCGGGCCTGCATTTTCACTCACCTGTAGTCTCTGCAGTTCATTATCTGAGTCAGAGTCACTGATTTCAATGATATCCATTGGATCGACTTTTGAAGTCGAGGGTATAGATCTCTTGGAGGGTGAAGGTAGTTGTATTATTCCTTGTGCTTGAAGTGCAGCTGGCGGAATCGCATCACTTCCAGAGCACCAGGCATAGGATGGCACAACGCACCTAAAGGCCGATATCGAAAGCAAAACGTGGCAACGACGCCACCATAGTCTTTACAGTGTCTTGCCCATTGTTGCCGGAGAGTAGGAGTCGCTGGACCAAATCTAGGTACATTGAGAATCTTGAGTAGCTGGACTTGCGTTTCGTTAAAGACTGCATTAGCACCTCGTCTGATGTGCGACCAATGCCCCCTTCTTCGATTTCTCATGAAAGACGCGTTCCTGTGGTGGCCCAAGAGATATCTTCAGCGGTCGGCGGTCCATTAAGCGCGTTCTTGTCACAGTGATCTTGATTTCACCGATTTCCTCAGACGAACCGGTGACTGCATCATCGTTATCTAAGAAGGCCGGACCTTGGGGTGAACGTTCCTTTACATTATCCACTATCTATTGCCACGTACCTGTGAGACTCAGACGTCCAAATTGAAATCGTTTCTCCAGCTCAGGCGATATCCTGCACCCTTTCATTTGTGCGACTCGGCCCCTCTTTCTGATGAATTTACCGCCAGGTATCCTGTTCCCGTCAATCCAATAACGAAGATTTGTCACTGAGGTTGCTTTGTGGTCTTTAATATTAATTTCAAAGGCCTTCGATTTTATTCAGCTGAAACTTTATCAGAGATATTTATGTACCGCACCTTTTCCTCTTCCGACTGTATCCAACATGTTACCGTCTTGCTGTCCTGGCGTACCTCCACGCCGTGTTCTTCTGCCGGAACTCCTTCAATAGACACCCAGGCTGAAAACTCTTTGAAGTGAAGCATGAATTGTATAAACAGGGGAATGTTGGTGGTGGCCGAGAGTGATTAGACAAAAGGGTTATTGCCCACGTGCTACGAGAGAAAGTGACATTTCGTGATTCTTCCCGCCGTGACAACTCAAACGCGTACCAACTCGACTCTCAAATGGACGACGAGCCAGAAGTCATCGACATCACCTCTGGAGAATCTGGAGCAGAAGACAACAATGAAAGACGCGAATTCTTCGAGCCCATAGTTCAACGGGTGGTGGACGCGCTCGGAGGATACGAGAATGGGGTGTATCGTATGGGAGACGAGGTCAACGGGTGCTTGAAGGACCTGAAGAAGCTCTGGAGGAAGGATGAGACTGACGACGACCGGACCATTGCTCGTATTTTCTGGGAATCACGCGTCCTTATCAACGACCTCATCCCAATTCTCATGGTCACCGCTGGAAAGGGCATGGTAGAAGACAAGCGGGCGATCGCTGTCGCGGACTTGATGACAGCAATGACATGGCCAATAGACGTTGCTGAGGAGTTGAAGGAGATGGATGATGAATTGGACAAGGGAGCAGACTACACGCAGCTTTTACAGAGTCATCTGTATTACAAGGCGGCATTGTTGAAACCAGGTGTGATGGAGGCTCTGTTTGGGATCCTGCTTCCTCCACTCGCAAAACTGCCGAAGGATCGTACAGAGAAAGATGGCCAAGTCGCGAACGTGGTCCTGCATCTTTTCCGGAATCTGGCGTTCATCAAGGATCCACCACAGAACATGCTCACCAGCTCTGATCAGGCAGAGTTCTCCACGCTGCAATCAAAGCTTATTCGGACCCTTTCTGAAACACGAAGCTTGGAACTTCTGTTGACCATAGCGGCGAATGTTGATAAGGACCCATTATTTGACAATTGGAACACGCTTGTCCTTGACATCCTCTACCTTCTATTCCGAGGGGTCAAACCCACTTCATTGGCTCTGGATCAGAAGAAGGTGGGTGGTATGATTCTGAATGTTTGACCAGACGATTTATTGATCTCGTCCACTTACAGAAAGCGGCTGACACCTTGCATCACTTACTAGCAAAGGAAAACTCCTTGAAGCGTCAACAAGCTCGTCACGCGTCTACTCGCCATTCTCGATTTGGTACGACAATCACCGTCCAACTGAACCCCAACAAGAAGCCACGTCCATCTAATGATGGAAACGAGGCAGACTCAGAACGCAACTCCAAGAACGAGGCGAAATCGTTTGTGATTCATCGTCAGACCGGGATCAACCGTGATGTCGGCAGTATCTGGGATATGTCGAAGCGACAGAAGGGAAAGAAGAGTCAGACTATAGACGAACTTACCAAGGAAGACAACCTTTCCTTAGAGGCCAGAACCGTTCTGCAAACTTTTGCCACGGATTTTCTGGAATCGTGCTTTAATCGTCAGTGATAGTTTACTCATAGCTCATGCTCGTGTACCGACGGTTTTCCTCTGGGTAGCCTTCCTGTCAACCCTTCTCAAAGACATTAGATCTGAGAAGCCCAAGATTACCAACAAAGATAACCTACGGCTTCTATATGTCACCAAATGGTTCCTTGAGTACTTCCTCTGCATGCGTTCTCGATATATCGAGAGCATCAAGGGCAATGCTCAACCTTCTCCCGACGGTACCGGTAAATGGAGCTTTGGTCAAGTTGCCGAGGTAGTCGAGCAATCCTGGATCATCTGGGTTCTTCGTCGCATGCAGGAAGCTGTCGAAGAAAAGGTACGATATCTCCTTCGTCACTGATTACCTCGCTGATGCCCCTCTCAGCCGAAGGCATGGACAGAACTGCAAACGGGTACCGACTGTCTAACGCAATTATTATTACTCGTGGACACCATGGCTTCAAGTGACATTGGCGACGAAGATCTTGAAGAGGCTGCAGACACACTGCAGCATCAACTTGTTTACAGTGGTCAAATTACCGATATTGCGTTCGAGAGTCTTCGAACGTATAAGGAAGGGACACAGTCTCTCGCCTACCTAAACTCGAGTGTGGACATGGGCTATGCCCTGTTCAAGGTCCTTGAGAGATGGGTCAAGAAGAACTCGGGGACGGGTGATCTCTACATTCGTAAAAAGAAGTCGAAGGGAAAGAAAGGTCAGTATTTGACACTCTTGACTGTCATGCGTTTTCTCATTTAGGCTTTGCGGTAAAAGCCGGCAACGAAGAGGTGCCCGAAGAGGAAGACGTAGTGCAGCCAGAAGACGAAGAGATCGTGCACGAGACAATGGTCACTCTTGAAGCCTTCGAGCTGGTCAGTTTGTGGTTGTGTTGCTACCTGCAAATATCTCACACCAGAATCGCAGAAATTTGCTCAAGAAGGTATCACTCACACGCTACTAGCTTACTTGTCTCGGTACAAAGAATTTACCAGTTCCGAGAATTTGAAGCGGGTTCTTAGCCTAATGCATCGACAGGCAGTCAAGGCAAAGGCTGAAGGGCTTTACTTCCAAGTAAGTGTACGATTATGCCTTGTTTCTCCGCATTCCAATTCCCTATTCGTCAGGTTTCAACACTGAACCTCTTCAAAAACATCCTGTCCGACCAACGAACGTTCCCTAGGGAACAGCCGTACAAGGACCTCATTAACTTTATCAACTTCATCTTGCGACAGTTCTTCAAAGCGTTAGAAAAGGATTCGTTTTTGGCCGTAGAGGTACGTTTTCGTACACGAATCTGTACAACCGTCCAGCATCTCACGCGCACGCTACAGGCGTTCTTCCCCAAGAACCGAGGTCACTGGAAGCAATATTCAAGTTGGGAACCCGAGAAGAAATCCAAGAAGGAAAAGACGGCTACTATCGAGGACACGCGACCGCCAGAGGTACAAGTCAAGAAGGGATACTCTTGGAGTGATCAAGTCGGTATCGCAATAGCGGCCTTGGTCGACAACGGGCAGAAAGATTTGGTGGAATGGGTTCAACAGGCAAGATTCAAACCTTTCGCGCATTTAGGTGCAGAGACTGACGACAGTGCTAGATTCTTAGTACCGTTATAGGACAACGTCAAAGGATAGTTGCCGAGACTGACAGCAAAGACGGTGGAAGCTCTGACGAGGACAACGATGAGCGTCAAGCGTTGAAGCTTGATGGTCCCTCGGTTGATGCCATCGCAAAGTTTACGGACTATCGTGAGATACCTCTCATTTTTTGAGGCTCATCCAAACACTTACAAAATCCTTTTACTTGCAGTGATACCTTATCTGAGCGACGAGCATGCGGATGCAGCTACCAAGAACTCGTACCTCAAGCTTCTATTCCGTTTATCCAAATTCTATATACAAGACGAAGGTACGGTGTTCATAAATTTCGCCAAGCGTTTTCAAAGTGTCATCAAAATGATTAGATGCCGAAGAGCTCGAGTGGTTCGTCCCAGCGGCTATCCTACCAAAAGACCTGCAGGCGACATACAACGTCATCGCTCAATTCCTTGAAACACCGTTCGACCTTGAGGGCAAGAAGATCTCCCAACTTCTCGGTAAGAAACGTCGCCGGAGACGTCGCGTTCGGCCTATTTCTGATGACGAAGACGTCGCCGAGGAGTCTGGATCTGACGGAGAGATAACGAAACGGAAAAAGAAAAGAGAGAAAAAGCTGAAGGAAGTGGAGCAGTATAAATCGGCGCAATTCATTGAGGATAGCGACGAAGAGTTTAGTCATAATCTGGACGACTTTATGGCGTTAGAGAAAGCAAGACGTGATAGAGCTGCGGCGGTCGCGGCGGGACTGGGTGAAGGTCGGAGTGGTACGATGAGGGCGCAGGGTACCAAAAGGCGCCGACGTAAAGCAGGCGACAAAGGGGAGAAGAAAAAGCGACAAAAACGCGACGATGCCTCACCTGATCCGACGACTCAAGATGCGGAGGATTCAAATTCTTCAGCTTCCGAAAAGGACGCCGAGGACGACCCTACGGCTTCAATCACATCAGATCCGATCAAGGAGAGACCGCGCCCCAAGGCGATACCAAAACGTGTTCCAGCCCAACCTAACTCTGGCGACGACGAATCTGACATAGATGTTACCACTACTGCAAGGAAGAAGGGACGGTTGATTTTATCAGACGACGAATGAATCCGTATCTTGCGATCTGTGTGATATGTATGATAAACGAATTGATTTGCTTTCAGTCTTGTTACAATTGGATTACAGATATCCCTGCCAAACAGTCAGGTATGGCGAATCCACGATGTCGTAGTGAGGCGTACCATAATAATACAGCGCTTTAGATTCCTTTGGTACTTCGTCCACCCTTGGTGTCAATGACCATGCTGCCCTTGGCTGCATTCGTCTGGAATGTGTAGGCGGAAAACTTGGCCGGCTGTGACTTGCCCAGTTCCAGCATCTTCTGCACCACATCGATATCCTTGCTCGTGCCAAAAATACCGTCGAGCTGCTGCCTCGACGGAGTCGCTACCGGACGAGTGAATACCTGGAGCGTCCTGTTATAAAGGATTGTTTCAAGACTAACCTAGCAACCCTTGCGATCCTTGGTTAGAATGGAAGACTTGGAATGCTATGAAGAGCATGAGTCAGAATAAGTAATTGCAGAAATGCCCGAGACTCACAATCGACGACATCAGCAAGAGGTATCGTCCTATAAGAGGTTTATCAGCGAGAAGTGTAGCACGGTTTCCAGTCGTAATTTACGTGTCTGATGAAACGGATAATCAGCCATCGTCCACCTATTGTGGCAAGGAAACTCACCTCCGTCTTTCCACTTCTTGTACTGGGGAATCGAGGGTAGATCAGATTTAATCATGTCAAATCCAAGCCAAGTGCCGTACCTCCTCTGGGTTTACTATGATAGTGAATTCATCGGTTGATTGAGGATCGGGCTTGTAGACAACTTTTGTGAGAGATCGCATATTGATGTTTCTGGAGAATACGAGGGGAGTTCTAGGTGGTGGACGCTAGAAGGAAAAAAGTCGAGGCTTATAAGCCTCTGTTTGCCCTATGACGTCAAAGTCTGGAGTGCACACGTCACGCGAACAGTAATTCTGAGCTCCATCCGGTTGCGAGCTGCTACTCGGTCGCTGAGTATCAGAGTTATGCACTGATGGGCCGCTCCTACGTTGAATGCAATAAAGTACACATCTTTATTTAAAGATGCGATGGTTTCGAGGCGAGCATGAACCGGGATTCGGGCCAGCTTTTCGAAAACGACACCTTGTTACATCAGGACGAAGTTACATACTTACATACAGTGTATTATGATACTTACAGTCATCACTCTGAAGGGTGCCTGGACCAAGACTGGGCGCGCGAAGCGACGTGGCATGCCCTAGTCTGTAATATCGATCCGTGAAGGATCCGCAAAATTCAAACAATGGGCATAGCTCGAATCAATATACGAAGACATAAACTTGAGTGCTCCACAGTAGTTGCTACACTACAGTAAGTACTGTATGTAGTCATCGGTCATCGGCTGTTACGTTGGTGAGTGGTCAAGTAAAGTATGACTGGAGGATCCATAGATCGGATATACATTATTCTATCCGCGAAGATATAATGATAAGGGACTCGTCAACGTGGAAGAATTGTGCTTATAATTGCGTAGGAACCACAAACTTGTCGTGACATACAATTGAAGACTACACAGTAATCGAGGTCCTCCATCCAGGATAACCGCCCCGTCTCGGCCTCATGAATTGAAAGTCTTCCTCTATTGTGACATGACATGAATCCTAGGATTCCCCTCGCACAAGAATCCTATAGGTCTTCAATGAGCACAAACAGCGCCAAAACTCTGAAAACAGAACTGAAAACGAACATACAGGAGCGAAACGTCCAAACAATGGAAGAGAGCTTTCCCACTTGTCGAGACAATGGGTAATCCTAATTGGGGTATGTTTGGTCTTCTAGCACAGACCAGCGCATCTGAGAATGTCGCGACCGTCCCCTGTCCGCTGCGAGCTTCCCAAAATTAGTCAGTGGTACTAAAGAGGGTCTGATGTTTCCTTTTAGAAAAGCAAGAAACCGAAGGAGTACATCAAACAGACCTTCCGTGAGCACATTGGAAAGGAAGAGCGGCATTCGCCAGCTGTGTGACTAACCGCGAGCACTGCTCGGCCGTCAGCATATCGTTGAACATAACGGCGCCTAATCCAGATGAACTGCGTCAGTCTATAAGAGAAATGAAAAGTAACTGTTCCACCTCTGCAAGCCTTTGAGTTTACTAAATCTAGAAGTTGTCGCGGGCACCATCTCAAAGCTCTCAACCAATCTACATCTTCAATCCTTGACTCGGAACCCGTCTCCCGGGTCCGCAAAAGATCAATAGCACCGGAGTCGACCTGCGCTATGAAGCCTTTGACCAAATCACGCAGTTCCTCGCCCAAAAGGAGCTAAGGCATTCCAAGAACTCAACACGAATATATGGAGGAAGAAGAATCAGACCGGACAGTACCTTATCAGCCACTACTTCCGGTATACTTTGCACAGCGATCTGTACATAGCTGCCGCTGTTATCTCCATCGACGCTTGATTCTGGTTCTCCATGATCGAGGTCAGCGATCTGTGGCGATCCCGCGAAGCATAAGCCCCAACTCCAAAGGGTATCTCGTATCTCCTGCGAACTCGTCAACCGCCGTACTTCCATCCGTGTCAACAGAATGAGTCGCGGAGGTGTCAGATGACGAAGCTCTATTGCGTTTTCCTCGACTCGCCCACTCGATGTATTGCGCAAAAAACCAAGACAGAGATCTTTAAGGAATAGCTCGACTCTGATACGTTCGTCCGCTGCATGCTGTCACAGAAATAATATTGTTATTGTTATTTTCCGCCGGAATAGAAATTTCAAACGTGCTATACCTGGTCAATTAGGACAAGTATCCTTCCATTCTTGCTGATGCCATCTTTCGATTCAGTCCCTGTTCCTTGTAGTTCCCCGTCGCTAAAGACACATGCTACGAACTTTCGATCGACCTGGCTAATGACCACAGCATCTTTAATATCATCCCGAGCAAAACGATGTTGTATGGCTTCTGATTCTGAAGAGAAGATGTTTGACTGTGGGTGGTCCTGACCGAAATGGCAACGGCGAGTGGCGCTTGCATTGCCTGCATAGTCATTGTGACCAAACATATTCATATCCAGGTTCAGAGAAACAATTTTCTTCTCTCCTAATTTGTACGTGTCATTCGCCTAACAGAGGGAACCGTGAGATTGTGACGCGAAGGCAGAGAAGCCGAAACAGACCTCGAGTGCCTTCCGAATCCACTCTGGTGTCTCTGCCTTGCCAGATGAAGCGGTACTTCCTGGGCGCAGCAATGTACGTCGCTCGCGACGGTCCGGACCTGACTCATAGTCCGGATTACTGAAGACCAGATGGTCATCTTGTCGCCGGGAGTTTCCCGTGCGTCTATCAACCAGGAAGGTCTGACCGGTAGTATGGTCAGTCCACAAGATCTCGTCTTGGTCCACGGCGAGAGGGACCTGTTTTGCAGCCTATGAGATCGTGAGCTTCAACATAACAACTGAAAGTGCGTCATGACATACATCACCAACATAGAGATGTACGGGATCGAGTTTCTCGACCCGAATATCATATGCCGGTATAACTTCAGATACGTCCTCAGCGTAGCCTGAGTCATTCAACAAATCGAGCTTCCTCCGCTTACGAGGGGATTGCGAACAGTCGTTTTCCGGATGCCGATGCTGTGACGCAAATCCATGGCGGACTAAAAACGCCTCTATGGTAGATGATAACAAAGAATAGACAGCGTCTTTCTCCTGAATGTCCATTTAGAAATTGCGGTACCAGTCGCTAAACCGAGTCGACTAACTCCTAGATGAACCGCGCCCTTTGCGGGTTCCAATAGATTATCGATTTTGTCCGGGGGAATGGTCAAGTTGAGTACGTAGACGGGTTTCTTTTCGACTTTGCGCGGGGAGCGTCGAGTCGCTGGACTACACTTCAGCAAAGATTGCTAAGACCTCGAATAAAAGCTGACTCACAAGGGCGGGCAGATGTCTCTCCAGACTCTTCATATGCCTAACCAGAAGCTCAGAGTCATGCTGAGCTAGAGCATTTCTGCAACATACATGCTTGGTAAAAGTACTCGACATAAATTGAGACTCGATGATATGCTGTAGCTCTCCTTCTTCGACCGGATGTCGGTTTATATCTGACAGGCGAGGTTACAAAGTAAAAATACGTAGTCGCTGGCGACAACTTACACAGAAATTGGTGAGACTTATGATTCGGCTTAGAGAGGCATCAATATTGCTAGTAGCATTGGTACATACCTTAGAAAAAGCTCCGTTGAGGCTAATGAATCCTTGTATCGTAATGTCTTCGTGAGTCACATTAATTTCATCTACGAGCTGTTTTGAAGTTAAGACCAATTGAAAAATGGACATAAAGACTCACTTGACACAATGCCGTTCCATATAAGTGCAAGAAAGTTGATAAAGTGGAGTCGCTCTACTTGCGGTGCTGAGCAGTATTGACGCGCAGAACTACGATAGCATTATACCTTGGGTATCCTGAACGTGTTCTCCTTGAATGTTCCGGAGTCGGAAACAGAGTGGAGCGTGAAAGAGACGTCGGGAAAGACCAATGCGTACAATTCCATTTCTTTATGTATTAATTCAGAAGCGCGAGACTGAGTGGGATGTGAAAGACGTCGAACAGGGAGCTAAAGGACGTGTTATCTTAGGCAATTTACTGCATGAAACCGAGGCCTTACGTTGTAAAATGCGTCCCTGACGCAGACCGTTGTTCCATGAGATGCCCTCTTCCATCGCACTGCGGCGCCAGAGTAAAGTGTCTCCCCATTCTAAAGATAAAGATAAGCGAAAATAGCTGAATGAATATCCCAAGATACCTTATATATGATAGACCAAGTCTCGCGGGATTTGGAAGTTCTGGAGCAGATTTCCAAGCAACCGAGGTCGGCAGCTGATGCCAAAGCTGTGTTTCGAAAATTTAGATGTTCTTCCATCGACTAAAGGGTTTATGCCTGCCTTCTCCACGGAACCCAAAAGTCGACAAGGCGTTCAAGGTATCGGGTGTATATGCTTTTGAAGTACCTGTGAGAGTATTAACTTTCGATAGCTTGGATTCAAGAAACAGTAAACACACCATAACGTCCGCTGTTGCACAATAGCGTCAAATCGTCTCTACTCATTCCATGACCATCATCTGTAACCCAACAGGTCCATTCTTCATGGTTCACGCCAATATCTATGCTTCTAGCATTTGCGTCGAGCGAATTCTGCAACAGTTCGGAAACTATTTGCGGCAACGAGGTCAAAATTTGCGTAGAGCGGAGTTTGGCACGTGTTCGAAGGTTTAGCTGCTCAATTGGCAAGGCTGCCATGTTTCAGAGAATAGATTCGTAATCATGAATATTCATTCACAATTCTTGAGGCTGGGGAGAGCGAGGGCAACGAGGCTGGAAATCGACACTGAGTGGGTGGTATGAGGTATGGGCGGTTATGCATTTATGGGTAAAACCGCGTGAGAAAATGTGACTCGTCACTACTAATATTATAGTGTCACATTCAGCAAGCTGTTGATTCCTCAATGTTTCCCACTGCTCCAGTATTTTGACGCTCAAACACTGTCACACCGGGAATGGAAATTATTCCGCTCGAAGGAACAGCAAAAAGAAATGGAATAGGTTAGCCAATAACTCAACTTGCTGGAGATATTCGGTGATATTATATTTTTCAGGTGAGGAAATTTCGCGATATGGAAGTTTCACCGAGATTATCGAGATTATTGGCAGTGATCGCTGAAGAATCCCAGCTCTTTTCAGTTTTGGCTTATAGACGTTGGATATGCGCCATATCTACGCAGAATCCTTCCGAGCAGAATATTTTACACTTACGGTGTGTGTAGATGGTCCTTGAATTAACAAAGCGGGTGTGAGAAAGAGAAGGCAGGTGAGCCATTGTTGAATTATCCTGAGATGTTAGTTGTACTCAGACCTAGTCATTCACGCAGCATCGAGCTTATTCTGCCCAAGAATCCCAGTCGCTCCCAGACTCCTGATTCACCGGCCAGCGGCGGAAGGCACTAGCATAAATCCATGCATGGAATCAGATCATACCGAGGTGGACTCTCGTTGTTCTGTGCCATTTTGAGGCCAGTAATTGTGCTAACTCATTCTATAGATGACTCTACTGGACGTTTCAATTTTTGTGTACCAACCATCATGGTAAATCTGTCGAGGCTGCCAATCTGTTACCTTACCTTCATTGCAAAAGAGCCAAGGATTGTGTCAATGACATTATCATCCCGAGGCGAATAACGCAAGAATAACGATTCCTTCCCAGTCCGTGATGCAAGGAGGGCGCGCAATCACTGTCATAAGTAAAAGACCATGCATTCGTTGCAATTCAGCGCGGAAAATTGAATACAGGAAACGCCGCGCCGCATCTGCCGACTCGAGGGAATGTCAAACCAAGAATAACGCTGCTCCTTGTATGATGGACATTCGACTTGTTACGAGTCGCACGCCATAAGCCGAGTCGATTGGCTCGGCATGTGAAGGGTTTATAAGGACTCCAGCCGGGTAAAGGAAGCATTGCTTTCATTTCACGCCCTCGAACAGTGCAGGTGACCAATCAGCCACTTGAGATAAAGCCAGTGAGTGTTTGAAGGTTTCTACTCTATTCAAAATCACTGACGGGCTTGTTGTTAGAGCTGAATTGTCTGACCCTCTGGACAAGCCCCAGATCCAGAAAGTGTTGTGTTCGAGGTAGACCCTCCCGCCTTAGTGTTGTTTGACCGTGCTAAACATCCGTCAAGTTAATTGGCCTTGATATCAGTTTGTCGAGGCGGTGTGGCAGCCGCAAGGGTAGCAAGAGCGGCGACAGCGATGAGCAATTGCCATAGAGATGATTAGAGGGTCCTGAACGACTGCGAGGTGTTCGAGTACACATTCTTCAATAAAATCTATAACCGACATTCCTTTTCGCTGCTACGACTGCTAATGTTTTGGGCGATACTATGATTATCACTTGATCTACCCGACAGCATTGTATGGTTCTTCACGATGAAAGTTGCGCTCGACAGCACCCGCTCTATACTCGCCGTTGAAACAATCAGACTCAATCAAGAGACTCCCGCAAATGCTACCGTCCTTCCTCTGCTCGCAGGCACCGAAGTTATGACGAAGAATGGCAACCACCGGATCTAGATATAATGACGTGCTCACCAATACACTATGCTTGGGAAGATCTCGTTATTTCTATGCCGAGGTATGAGTTCATCATTCATTAAGAACATTTCCTGACCCGGCTCTTGTTCGTCGCCAGGGATTTCTGTCAGAAATCATGATGTGTGTGTACTATAGAACGGTTGCTTCCTTCAGGCGGTAATCCGCAAATAACGCATCCTTCGCGCGGTATGTCATGGGGCCATCCATGGCCAGTATTCAGCCACTGATAGTAAATTTGACCCAGTGGGGAATTGCCATCTCAGAGTTCCTACATTCACATACATAAACTGACGAACGAGTCAGTGGCGCGACCTTCTAAGTACTATTGACAATCCACAACAAGCTCCTTTGCTGTTAACCTCGTGTCCAAGCCGGGTGTTACCAACACAGTTTAGAGGTTCCGTGGCGAACATCGCCGCGCTTGAAGCATCACCATGGCTCAGCAAGAAGTGTGAATTTTCTCCATTGAAATTGTTCGAATGCTACAATACATCATACGACGGCACGCTACAAAATAGGATAAATATAATGAGACACCCTCTACCAAATCGATGATGATACCACGATCTCGAATGCAATTCTCGTTCTTTTCGCTTCAAATGGCACGTATACGGGATCGAAATGATTCAAAGATAGGTATGTTTGCGACGTGCAGGCAGACGTACGTCGGGTCGCCACATTCTCCCTTTCAAGTTGCGCCAGCTGACTCTTTGACCTGAACTCCGAGTCCACCATCCCGAAGAATCTGTCGCGTAATTCCGCGTTCAGCCCGCATGGGTCGTTGTTCAAGACGATGTATAGTTTTGAGTACAGCATACCAGAAGCGCTCGAGGAAGAATGGGGTTGACGCATCATCGTTATTTCCCTGCGTTTTTAAAGATGTCGGTGGAGGAATACTCTCAGCTGTGTAGTACGTTGGACATGGGCTGAGCGTTTCCACGAATGTGAACAGCTCCCGAACAGAAATCGTTTGATCGAGAGAAAACGATTAGGGATGGATGGAAACCAGGTGGTGGCAATGCTATGGTGCATAAATAGCTTGTAGTGATTGCAATTTCGAGAGGTAGATCCTAAGAGAGCATGTTGACGTGACATTGGCGCCCAAATGTTTGATATACTAGGCTTCGGAGTATGTGCAGAAAGGTCTTTCAACGGGAAGATCCTTGGAGCACATCAGATAGCAGTTTGAGGAGTGATTGGATCCCATGAAGATTGTACGAATCAGTATAGAGCGGTCGGAGCCATCTGCGAACAGAAAACGGCAAGGTTTCACCGGTGCGAAGGGAGATATACTAGTTGCGCTTCCAGGGAATCGGTTTGGGGAGGTGTACGAGTAGCAATTTGACGTTTCGAAAAATATTCTCGAATAATCCGATTGGAAGTCATCAGCCTGAGCGACTTGCGATGAATGTACGTGGTCCCTCTCGACCTGATATTTTTGGTGCCCAAGCCTCCCGAGGTAACGTGCGATTCTATCTGACCTCCTCCAATATCACTCCAGCTTGTATAAGTTTCTACTCTGCTGGCGTGATGCTGGAATGGAAGTGTGTTGAGCGGGACAAGTTAAACCTGTTTGGGATATCGTCATGGATAGAGGTTGGATAGAGGAATGGAATGGCATCTTCCATATAGAAAAATGGTGGTGTTTCCAACGTCTTGCTTATTTATTAAGTGTCTGAAGACAAGCGTTGTGAAGTCAATGGCAAAGAACTCTGTGGCTGATGATGGTTGAACTTGAAGAAAAGACACGGTTGATCCAACGTTGGCCGTACGCGTGTTCACCAACATCAAATCAGATTTCAACACAGCAACCCAACGCAGGTATAAGCTCCTCCAAGTGACGTCTTGGCGATTCTGAATGCATATATGTGGTACCCGACAAGAAATCCATTACAAACAGATACAGTACACTACGAGCAGCGCGCGATACGCGAATATATACAGTCACAAATATACCCTTCTCAAATCCGTTGGGGCCGTGATTCTCTTACATATAGGACATAATTTTGTTGAGCCCAAGCATCTCAGCCAGCATTCCCTGCAACACGTGTGCCAACAGCCCGTCGAGACGGTAGGTTCCACAAAGGGGTCTATGCATATTCGGCAAGAAAGTCTCGTCGTTTCGAGTTGTCGGATTTTATTCTCGAGAGCAGCTATCAGCGAGGCTTGATTTTGCGTGGATTTTGCGTGGACGATGGCAGCATCGTAGTCGATATCGACAGGATGTAATGTGGGAAGGGAGATGGGGACCGGCTTTGGCGAGGAATCCGAGTTGGGTTCTGGATGCAATGGAAGTATATCAGTTTCAGTGAACTGTGAAGCACCGTATAGAACCACATCATCCCCATCAACGTCCACTTCATCCTCAACATCTTGAGAATTAGGATCTCGAGTATGAAATCCTGTTCCTCGAACGCTGCCAACGTAACCGCCTACAGTATCACCATCCACATCGACCATTGCTTCATCCTCGGCTTGCCTTTGCATCTGAGCTAGCACCTGCCGCTCCTGTTCCAGCCTGGCCTCATGAGCTAAACACGCGTCGACATGGGCGTCTAGAACGTCCTGGTCGCCATGGATAGTGTTTAAGCAGACAGGACACGCTACCTCCGAACCTCTCGCTCCTCGAGAAGTCGGTCTATCGTCCTCCTCCTTTGTCATATCCCTTAGCCTCGCATGCCTCGCCTTCCTGTTCCTCTTCACCGCCGAAATTGTCTGTAAAACTGGCGTTCTGCTGGCTATGATAGGATGTGTTGTTTGTAGAATCGACTGGCGTGCTTTCGTTGCACTTCTTCGAGCTATCGAGGGCCCTGGTTCTAGCTCGGCGAAGTCATCAACGATGGGTTCGAGTTGGCCAACAGACTCGATGATATCTTGAACACGAGAGGACTCAAGCTCAGCATGTTTAGCGAGAAGACGGAGAGGAATGGCTTCGTGACAAATGGGGCAGTCACGGGTTTCCGCTTTGCTTTTAGAGCGTTTTGTTGGGGGTTCTGGGGTGGAAGATAGTGGACTGGGTGACCGTGAACGTCTGCGTGATGATGATTAAGAATAAGGGGCAAAAAAGGATATTTGCGACGGACTTGACGCTTGCTTTCTCTTTTCCCTTGCACATCTTTCGCGACATGTTTTCCTTGAATATTGTATGGCGTTCGGGTGGAGTTACAAGAAGATTGGATGGTTAGAGTATGTTGGATTCAATGATGCTCAATTGGATGTACTTGTTCAGAATCTGAAAAGCCGAACAACAGCTCGGCCCGGGGCCCGCCTTGCATGTAACGCCCACCAACTCGGCGGTGATTAATTGCTTGGATAGACACAAGGTCTGCACGAGGTCAGAATGCACCGGCACTCCAGCAGAGAACGTTTGATTCAACCCATTACAACCTCCCTAGCTTGAGCACTCGAACTGGTGAGTTTCTGCGCCAGATTCTTGCTGGATTCCAGAATCTAACACTCTATAGGACCATGCTAAACTACCATGACATGAAAGGCTACATTTGCCATGAGTGCAGTCATACAGACATCCTGAATGACTTTTTCTGCAACCACGCCATACCAAGCGACCTACTGCGGTCACCCCGACTACCCACTCATTTGGAAAAGGTTCAGGCTCAAGAGCTGATTCGATTCGATGAGAAGGAATTTGAACGTTGCAGCGAGATGATGAGGAGGCTTCAAGAAACATACAAGACTCTCGAAATCAGGACGCATGCGATCTCTCGTCGAATGGCAGAACGTCGGAGTTGGATAGCCCCGGTTCGAAAGCTTCCAGTTGAAGTGCTGGAGTTGGTGTTCAGTTACATGGTGGACACATCATACATGTTTACGGTGGCCGGACGGGGACGGATCACAGATGCACCACTCTTCTTTGTTGCCCACGTTTGCTTTCTTTGGAGAAACATCGTACTTCATCGTAGGAAATGGTGGGCATCCATCCAAGTGGACATTGCATCGATGACACGGGACATTACACCCATTCTCGACAGCTTCTTTCATCGCTCTGCTGGCCATCCGTTGACAATACGCATTATCGACATGCACAAGTGTCACGAGCGGCCCCGAACAAAGGGCTGTAGGAGTCGACCGAGACTCAAACGTCTCGTTTATAAACGACTTCTAGAGGGACAGGCCAAGCAGACCGAGTGCCTCGTACTGGATACTTTCGACTGCACTATTCGGGACTCGTTCATGAAGTCGACAATCACTTATCCCATCCTTCGTACCTTGATCTTCAATGAAAGTGCGGTACGCGTTCCAGTACAAGCCTCCTTCTACGGCGGTTTTTCAGTGACACCGCAACTATCACGTGTGACCATGTCCTACCCGTCCCGTTCAGACGTCCTCCCTTTCCGACAAATCACCTTTCTCCAAATACGAGGATTAGCAGCATCACAACTACAAGATTGGTTGCGCATTCTCAGCCTTTGCACGAATCTAAGGTCATTGCTGATCGATGAGACCCCTAAGCCACCTCCTTTCTCAACTATTCTCTCCCTATCCACCCTTCCAGGCGACATCATTGTTTTACCATCTCTTCAGTTCTTCAGATTAGGTCCCACCAATGCGGGAATCGCTATGCTTCTAGGGCTGATGTCCTTTCCCCGCCTCGTCTCCGTGGAAATCATATCACGACCACAGAACGATGATGGGACGATACGACAGCCTGAAGCTTGGCCAGATTCCCTTCCAGATCTGCTGCGCCGTTCGGGGGCAGTGAGTAGTTTAGCCGTGAAGGTGGAGCCATCGTGCAGCGTGGATCTGGCGTCGTTTGTGCAGCTGTTGGGAGTCTGTCCAGAGCTTCGCACCCTTACAGTAGATGTTGGAGACCAGATGAAGAGTGCTCTTGCAGCTTTTCAGAAAAGCCGCGTTTGTCCAAGGCTATTCCGCCTTCGGGTTCCCCAACATCAGATACATGCTGCGGTGGATATTGTAAAGTTTAGCAGGAGGATATATTCCTCTGGTTGCTATTTTATTGACAGTATGAGTACTAACATTGAAGTAGAAGCATTGTATCTATAGTTTCACTAGCGGGTTACGCAAGGTTGTATTCAGTCTGATTTTGTATGTATGTACAGTACTATTATCAATGCTTTGTTCAAAGAGACTAACTCAAAGACCGATCCACGTTAAGGTATCTTTCAATTCAATTTCTTCCGTGAGTTTGATATCCTCCGATGACGCACCAACAAGCACACCGAACTTCCCTCGCTCAGCAACCCATGATCCTCTCCTTTCGTCATAGAACCCAAGAGCATCTCTGTCCAAATCCAAGCTGACTTCTTTAGTCTCCCCAGCCTTCAGGGACACCTTCTTGAACCCTCTGAGCTCTCGCTTTGCGCGTGCCAATGATGCTTCGGGGTCGGAAATGTATATCTGGACAACTTCCCGCCCTTCGACTTTACCGACATTCGTTACTTTGAGGGTCACCGTGAACTTGCCATCGGAGGATATGGGGCTGCAATGCAAGTCAGAGTACTCGAACTGAGTGTAGGATAGGCCAAAGCCGAAGGGGAAAGCAGGTGTAATGGATTTAATTTGATAGCCTCGGTACCCAACGAAGACGCCCTGCAGTAATACATGAGTATGCTTCTTTGAATATATTGAAAAGAGAAAATAAACCTCGTTGTACAGTACTTTGCCGTGATCTTGGGTCCGGATTCCATACGAGGGGTGTGCAGGACAATCCTCCAAACGTTTGCTATTTCAGTTGGAGTCAGTTACATAAAAGGATTGACTTAGTTAGACAAAGAAACACATACGGGAAAGTCAAAGACAGTTTGCCCGAGGGATTTACTTTACCGAACAAGACATCAGCAATACCATTTCCAAGCTCGTTACCACCGAAGAAGGCCTTTCAAAGAATACAATCTCAATAATATTGAACACTTTGAAAACGGAATGAACGAACTTGGAGTATGGCGCTTGCTTCATCGGCCCAGGGCAGTTCTACTGCTGAGCCTGATTGATTGATAACGACAGTTGCGGGGTTGGCCGCGAGTACTTCAGTAACAAGGCGATTGGTGAGGCCGGGTAACCTATGTAACAGACCAGTCAGCGAGGACAAACATGCCTTAGGTTTCAGAGAAACACACGAAAGATCCTCTCTGTCGTAGTTTTCGCTCTCCCATCTAAAAACGGCCAAGAACTCAGTCAGATGGCCACAGAATCAAACGGCCAAACACACTCATGGTTTAATCCGACGACCAAGATAGCGACTACGGAATAAAAGTTCACCATTAGCATATGTCTCTGACATGATATTTATACTCACCATCAGATTCCTTTGCAAGCTGAACCGCATCCCTGATGGCTCGCTCGGGCTCTACGACTTTCATGGCTCCAAGTCTGAACCCTCCCCACGCAGGAATGATCGGAATCTGAGCCATGAATTCCAGGTTTGAAACGCGAATCTCGAGGTGATACTTCTGGCCTTTTTTAAGATCCTTGACGGTGCCACATAATTCGGCCGTGCCAACACCAATGAGGTGGTTTCCTTGAGGAGGATCGTTGGATAGATCGATCACAAGCTTTCCGTCGATGAAGACATTTCCGAGACCAGAGACGGAGACACCAAAGTTCCAGTCTCCGGATTCATCTGGTGTAAAAGTGGCAGTGTACTATGCAGCGAGTTGAGTGGCTGCAAACGTTGGGGTGGAAACGGTGCACATACCCTGAAGTAGCAATTGTAATCAACTTTGCTGGCATCCTATTCAGGTTGTAGTCAATAGAAGAGTAACAAAAAAGGGTAGACTTACAACTCCATCTAGCAGCATGCAGTTAGTGGACTTGGTCTTTGTACTCCATATCGATTCCTTCAGACTCTTCCCAACATCCGTCTCCGTGCTCAAGAAGTCCTCCGACGGTTTCTCGTTCCAAAACTCAATGAGACCACCGGGCTGATCATCAGACTGGGAGACATAAGGCTCAGCCAAAGGTAACATCTTGTGCGATGTCGCACCGATGGTATATTGCACGT
This sequence comes from Paramarasmius palmivorus, assembly GCA_037176845.1. NCBI lineage: Eukaryota > Fungi > Basidiomycota > Agaricomycetes > Agaricales > Marasmiaceae > Paramarasmius > Paramarasmius palmivorus. Next base: position 680,369 of record JAYKXP010000003.1, on the reverse strand, counting down.
CTGCCCCGATCTCTTTCGCAGCAGCAGTGATACCTTCCAAAGGTGTAACTTTCCACGACTCGAGCAGCCGAGCTGAGCCTCCTCCCGAAGTAAAGGCAGTCTTGGCGTTGGGCCCAATGACAGCGATCTTCTTGATGTTGGAGCTCGGAGTAAGCGGGAGTAGGTTCTTGGTGTTCTTAAGCAACACGATGGAGTCGGCAGCGGTGGTTCGGAGAAGCTGGCGAAGTTCAGGTGTATCCACTGGCTTTTCCGGAGCACCAAATGGTATGCCAGACGCGAAAGCCTTTTCGAGTAGCTCGAGGATCTAGGCACGGTGAGCCGGGTACAGTGGCGCACAAAATACTATGCACCTTTCGAACACGATCATCGATATCGCTGGGAAAGAGCTTTTGGGCAGCAAGAGCCCTCATTACAGCATTTCCGCGCATAACAGTAGGACCACTGTAATGGGGCAGTTTGAGCGCAATCAAGAGAACAGGCTTGATGAATACGCACGGCATTTCTAGGTCCAGTCCGGCCTTGATACTCTCTGCTGTGCTGTAGACACCGATCCAATCACTCATAATCATACCTACTCAACGTCAGCGTTCTGTACAATGTTATAGAACAACTGTGTACCATTGTAACCCCATTCCTATCGCGGAAGTTAAGATTAGATACGTAGTCAGGGAGCCTAGTCTTAACATACCTTTCGTAGGATATCGTCCAGTAACCATTTATTTTCCGAGACGTGAAGTCCATTCACGCGATTGTATGAGGACATTAAAGCCCAGGGATTGGATTCTCGGATAGCGATTTGGAAGGGCTTGAGGTAGATTTCTCGCAAAGCGCGCTCGCTGACCTCACCTATGTTCATCAGGATGGGTGAAGAGTTTCAATGACCGGATATGGCACATACTGCTTACTGAAAACCGTTCAAATTCCTGATCATTGGCGACATAGTGTTTGAGGGTACTGTAGTGTTATCCTTAGTTGCCTCGCCGTAGACAAAGAATGTAAACATACGCAGCGACTCCTTTGGATTGGAGACCGTTGATGTACGAAGCGGCAATTAATCCGTTCAAGACCGGATCTTCGGAAAATGATTCGAAAGATCGGCCGCCGAGGGGAGATCGTTGCGTGTTAGTGGTAGGCCCCAAGAGTATGTGGCAGCCTGAAAGGCATGAGATCGCACTGGTAGGATGAGCAGTGGTAGAATATCGGCACCTTTGGCACGGCATTCATCTGCCAACGCTTCACCGACTTGACGAGCTAGCTCTACATCAAATGTAGATCCAAGGCCAGTAGAAGACGGAAAGCAGCTTGACGGAACCCCATTGAAAACTTGACACGTATCAACGTCAGTAACGCTACTCTGAGGATCATTGAAGCGCTTACATTGGGTTCCACGGACACCATTGGGACCTGAGGTTCATTGTTGATCTTCAGGGTGTTATGCAAAGGTCAACCATCATCTCACCATCACTCATTCGCATGGAGGGTATTCCGAGCGATGGTACGGGTTCTGTATGCCACCAGCCCTGTCTCTGTGGTCAATCCAGACTCGAAGCGAGGTGAAATGTACCCATACCAGACCGCACAGAAGTCTGATCTTATCGGGCATCGTCAATTTGGCCAAGGCATCTTCGACGTTGAATTTGGTCATGGTGAAAAAGGTCGTGAAGCCGTGCAGATGGTGAAGCTTTAGATGCTGGGGGAGAGATGGATAGAAAGAGTGTTCGGAAATCTGAAAGAGCGAGGTTTTTCCGAACCCTCTTAAATAGCTGGAGAAAATCACGCCGAAGCCCTGGTCACGAGAGCCGGTCGCGGGATAAAGGGCACTTAGGGCAGGATCAATGAAGGTCGACCGGGCTTGTCCTCTTCACCCGTGACTTATCAGGTATATCGTACTGGCGACTTTGACGGAAAGTAATGGTACTTTGTGCGCAAGGAACTTCAGCGCTTCAGCATTGGATGAGTACTGAAGTAGTTCCTATCGAGTGACCGGCATCATTGTGTAGTAGAAGTGTCTCGTCGGCGATAAGCAGAGGGTTCGTTTGAGGCTCAGCTAGGTTAATCCGTGGGCTAGAAGTCAGCGAAAATTGGATATGGACAGGGCTGAGAACGCACCTTCGTAGGTTTAATCCGCCTTATATGAGTGTTCGAATATTTTATGTAACGTCCACCGAGATCTTTCTCTGAAGGCACGAGCGTAATTGGGATGATGTTTGAAGTTGAGAGAACTTGGATTTAGCGCCTGGACCAGTCGTGCCGCATACGTTCAGATTCCTTGGCAAATGAATCTTCCTCCTTCCACCATAACCACCACCAAACCACTACCTTTCGCCCGCTCAGACCTTGTCTAGCTTCAATATCAAGGCAGTATCGCAAAGCTTTCCTTATCACCTGGCATTTTCTCGGGAAAATAAAGTCTTCCAGAACGCTTTAGGTCCTCATTCTTCGTGATGTCGGGACCTACTTTTTGCTCCAGGCAATCGCAAGACCGGGCGACTTGACCAATATCAGCCAATACCCCATCATTTCACTGATCACATTGAACACAAGGTGCATCTATTTTCTCCGTGGTACGTACCATGGAACACCTTAACAACGCGCACCATCTGGCCCCATTTGCTTAATTCTCATTGTATCGTGACACGGGAGTTCCTCAAACAGTATAAAAATTCGCCCTCATCAAGCATTCATTATCGAAGCATCACCCTCTCCTTCGTCCTCAGAATGTCTTCAAAAGAAGAGAATGGCACGACAGCGCACACCCCGGAAACGAGTAGCGTCGATAAACACAATGCCTTACCAGGAGATGCTCAAGTTGTCGAGGTGACTAATGCGGACTATGCTCTCGCTCTCGAATCCGGACCCAAGCTCAGCGCGACCAGTCCCAGGTCGATTCAGCTATTTCTTATCTTGTTGGTGGCATTTATGGGTAGCATGTCGAATGGTTTTGATGGACAGGTGCGTCATCTAATCTGACATATTTTTCTATACTGACTCCGTTTCAGGTCATGGGTGCTGTGAACGGGATGCAGTAGGTGCAACCGGGCAGTCATTCATGCCTTACTCATTTTGTTACTAGTCAATATTTGGAGTTTTTCGGGATACCCCAAGACGAAGGCGGAGGTGTCGGAACTCCCACCGCGCTCATTTTTGGAATTGTGGGTTTTCAAGTAGCTGATAGGCATAGCATTCAAACTCATCTTCCACTTTAGTACTCAGTTGGTGAGGTTCTTTTATTCTGGACACATCAATGTCGCAGAACAAACTTGTGCATTTCAGGTAGTATTGTCGGAGTGTTGGTTGCAGGGCCTTTGGCTGACGGTCGTTTTGGCCGTCGCGGGGGAATGGTAAGTTGTCTATCACGAGTTATGTACGCAAGAATAACACGCCAAAAGTTCATCGGGGCACTCATCATCGTTGTCGGTGAGAATTCTCACGTATATACAATGTACGCTTGTACTGAAATCCACCCTAATCCACTCTAGGTGCTATCGTTGTCACTGCAGCCAAGAATCGTGATTATCTTCTGGCCGGAAGGTTTGTCCTCGGCTTCGGGGTATCGATCACGACCACAGCATGTCCAGCATATGTTGTAGAAATGGCGCCTCCCCAAGTAAGTGAGAGTTATGAATGACTTTTGAATCAAAAACTGACCTTTCGACTTAGTGGAGAGGTCGGCTAACAGGGCTGTATGTTTCACCATCTCGTGCTGTTAATACACGCTCATGCCTTGATTTTCCGTATCTACAGTTATAACAGTAAGCTCTTCCAGGTTGTCCATTGGTGCCGTCTGATAGCTCTTTGCAGCTTTTTACTATGCAGGCTCAATCTTGTGCAGTATGAGAGCTCGATTTCTCACTTGAATCGACAATGACACGTTTGTGTATAGCTGGGATATCCATTGGTACCGGAAAGTTGTCCAGTACCGCGTCGTGGCGAGCACCATTAGGCATTCAAATTGGTCCTGCGGCCATCTTAGCCATGTTTGTCTGGCTGCTTCCCGAGGTATGTATCCCTTCTCTTTCAAGGGACTATGGGAACTCATCCTTGCAGTCACCTCGATGGTTGATATCGGTGAATAGGAAAGAGGAAGCGCGAAGGATTCTTGCCAAATACCACGGAAATGGTGACGAAAATGCGCCGCTTGTGCAACTAGAGTGGAAAGAATTTGAGGAGTCGATTAAACTGGATGCTTCGGACAAGCGATGGTGGGTATATCTATATCAGGTAACTTACTCGTTCATACTAACACATGTCGTGCCAGGTTCGATTACTCGGAATTAGTCAACACCCCCAACGCCCGATACCGCACTTTTATGATGCTTCTGATGGGTTTCTTTGGGCAATGGTCAGGAAATGGGCTGGGGTAAGATGAACATACAATTCCTGAGTGCTTGAGGCTCACAATGGAAACAGCTATTTCTTGACGGTTCTGTTTGGCAATGCAGGTGTACGCTCCCAGGATCGGCGGCTGGTCTTGAACTTCGTCAATACAATTATTTCGGCACTTGGGGCGTCCATTGGCACCAGTCTAGCTGATACCGGTGAGTTTCGTGGAAGTGCCTGAGTTATCGTACTTATCCAATTCTACGATACTATAGTGGGAAGACGCAGAATGTGGTTCTGGGGTACTCTTGGAAGCGCCTGCATGCTTGCAGTTGTTACTGGTATGATCCTGGGCAATAGTTGAACACATTTTCTGAGAAGTTCGGAACAGGTTGTACTGCCAAATTCGGGCTTGAAGGAAGTCAAAACATTGCAGGTGCAAATGCTGCTATTGCCTTCATATGTGGGTCTTCGTGATTTTACAATCCGCACATGCTGGATTAACGGCCGCTCGACGTGCAATAGTCTTGTTTGGTTTCATTTACAGTCTTGCGTATACCCCGTTGCAAGCACTATACCCTCAGAGTGTTTGGCCTATAACACACGGTTCGACATCCTATGCCTATAGCCCCTCTGCACTACTGACTCTCTATCTGTAGCGCAAAGGGGATGGCTATGTGAGATTTGGAGTTTCGCGTACCCCACTTGTAGCTGACCGTTTGCATAGGTATTCTTTGGCCGTCAGTTGTGCAGGCTTAGTGGGCCAGTACGCCGGCCCAATTGCGCTTCAACGTATCTCTTGGAAGGTGAGCTTGAACTATCAAAAAATTGCCTGTTGAGACTCATTGTTCTATAGTATTATCTCGTATATGTGTTTTGGGACTTATTCGAATGCGTTATTATCTGGTTTTTTGCTGTTGAGACTAAGGGCCGAACTCTGTGCGTATCTTTCCCTGCCTAAGTCGTGACCTAGTTCCTAACATGGACATAACTCAGAGAGGAACTCGACGAGATCTTCGAGGTAAGCAATACCAACTCTTCGCCTTGCTTTTTCTGATTCCCCTTGCGTACAGAGCTCCAACCCTGTCAAGACCTCTCTGGCCAAACAAAAGGTCGCTATAGTGAAGAAGTCGGACCACGTTGAAATGGTGGAGGTTTAAGGGGTGATGCATTGATGTGTGATGGTGTCTCCGTCAATTTCGAAATACATATGTATTCTTTGGTTTATCGGGATGGATAATTATATGTTCGGTGGGGTTATCGCGAAATGAAGTCTCGGTCGCAGAACCGTGTGCGCTGAACATCGATTTCAGTATCAAGGTCAGTCATGACCGAGAACTACAGACCCTGTGCTTGGGCTGTGTATGATCCTTCCTGATCTCCGTTGGCTTGTTGACTGAGGCGAATTAAACCGGTCCTTAGTACTTACCCTGCATCGCCGAGTTACCCATCATCCATGTTCAGGGTGGGTACGGGTGGTCGTCAGTTGAATGTAGGTCATGGCGGTGTCGACGTGCATGATTCCAAAAGTGTCGCGAGTGGTCAATAAACATTCGACGAGTGCTAGTGAGGGGCGAGCATGAGGTCAGGCCAGCTTCAACAAAGCCTTGAGCTGGAGGCTTGCATATCAACAGGAATAGAACTGATCAACAAACGGCCACCATCTCATCAAGATGCCATCTCGACGTCATCAACCGTTTCAGTTTTAAATTGGTCCTCTTCGTAACGCCAACGGCTATAAGTGAAACGAGATGCCCTATTGCGACCCCAAACATTTCATTTCCTTCTTTCCACCGTTTTCATCAGCATGATAGCTCTATCATCTTCAGGGCTCCTGCTGTCTTTCCTTGCGTTCTCTTTCTCGGTTTCTCAAGCTTCGTTGGTAGAATTGAACCTCAAGGTCAAGATACAAGAGTCAGAGAAGGTTGCAGCAGCCTGGTACGCTGGCTGGCATGCGGACGAGGGATTTCCGTTGGAAAAGGTTCCATGGGATAAATACACTTATCTCACCTACTCCTTCGCGTACGTTTCTTTGAACTGTAGATCACCACCGACATGCTGATGGCACATAACAGGGAAACAACTGAAGATACAAGACTTTTGTCACTGAATGGGTCAAATCCCGAGGTCCTTCCAAAATTTGTCGAAGCTGCTCATGAAAATGTATGCACACTCCTTTTAAAACGACCCTTTCGCCATTTTCATGGTTTCAATTAAAATACAGGGAGTCGGTGCACTTGTCTCTGTCGGCGGCTGGACTGGCTCGAGATTCTTTTCGACTGCCGTTGGAAGCCCCGAGAACAGGACGACCTTTGTGAAAACGATCGTTGATTTTGCCACCAAATATCAGCTTGACGGCATAGAGTGCGTCCTTTGTACATTCCATCCATGTCCAGCACTGAAAGATCTCGTTTAGTTTTGACTGGGAAGTAAGTTCCCTCCCACAGATCCACAATCATGTGTATCATTGATTGGTATCGACCAGTATCCTAATAACCAAGGAATTGGCTGCAACACTATTTCTGCCAACGACACGGAAAACTTTCTTCTTTTCCTCCAAGAATTACGCGAAGACTCCGTCGGTTCTGACCTCTTATTGACCGCGGCAACGGCTATCAGCCCATTCAAGGATCCTGAAGGAAACCCTAGGGAGGATGTTTCTGAATTCGCCAAAGTTTTGGACTATGTTGCGATTATGAACTACGGTAAGATTTCGGATTAAGAAGATGGTTCCGGACATGAACATAGCATTCCAGATATTTGGGGGTCTTGGTCTGCTTCTGTCGGTAAGCTGCCGTGGTTCTTTTCATCCTGTTGAAATTGAACCAAAGATAAAGGACCCAATGCTCCTCTGAACGACACATGTGCCGAGCCGGAGAATCAGCAGGGAAGCGCCGTTTCTGCTGTGAAAGCGTGGTCGGGTGCTGGTATACCTACTGCTCAACTTTTGCTGGGTGTTCCTGGCTATGTGTGAACGTTTTCTGAATCTCCGTGACTGCTGCTTAACATATCCGTTTAGGGTCATTCTTTCAACGTGAATCAAACTTCAGCTTTTGTGAATGGGTCCAACACAGAGCTGACCTCTTATCCTTCCTTCAACTCGAGTGTACACCTTCAGGGAGATAGCTGGGACGATGCACCGGGCCTTGATGTTTGCGGTGCTGAACAACCTTATGGTGGTACGTTGACACAGCGAAGTCTGGCATTGTACTTGACTAAATGGTATCTCTAGGCAACTTCAATTTCTGGGGTGTCATCGAAGCCGGCTACTTGAATGAAGATGGTACGCCTAAAGATGGAGTGCCCTACCGGTTTGATGAGTGCAGCCAAACCGTATGTTTCTTGTATTTCGTCGTAAATATCACTTCTGACGTTGAACAGGCATATGTGTATGATGCGGAGAGGGAACTAATGGTTTCTTTTGATGATGCTCCGTCAGCACAGGCGAAAGGGAAATTTATCGCCGACACTGGACTCGCAGGGTTTGCTATGTGGGAGGCTGGTGGCGACAGTACGAACTCGATACTGCTGGATGCAATCCGTGATGCCGCTGGCTTCTGCTAAGTGTGTGTTACCACCGTAAACCTTTCGCGCCTTATTTATTACTCCTAATTGCCAAAATATGGTACCACGTTCATTCAACAATGGTTATCCTTGCACTTCACAACGATGCGCGCTTGCTTTTGCATCACAACCTACAGGCCAGCCAACTGAATATACCAAGGAACATAGGACATGCTTCCTTAGCTTAGCGGATTGTTTTCCCGAGCCGGCGTACGATGCCGCCTCCATCCTTTTTCTCATGGAAGTCAGGTACCCTTAGATGCGGCATGCCTGAGCCTGTCTCGATAGAAACCTTTGTAATACAACACCCAGTTCGACTGATACCACCTGGCAACGCAACCAGTCTTACAACTTACACGCTTATGGTTGTGCTTGACGGGTGCAGTTCCGCTCTTATGGTCAGAAGTGTGTACTCAATAGGGATTTGAACATGGAAGAAGGAAACGAGTGTGTTGCCTGCAAAGCCAAATGTTGTGTACGGGTGCAATTCGAAAAAAATGCCATCTGAAAAAAATCGTTCTTCGTTCGCGTATATATACAAGACAATCTGAGTGATGTACAACGCAAGTCTCGTTTCTGCTTCTCTGTGCTACTGGTAGCCTCCCAATGTTTTCCGTCACCCTTCGGTTGTTTCTCTTCCTCGCTGGGCTGGTTCCGGCAGTCATGATGGCCCCCGTCGACCGCAGAGCCGCTGTACAGTGTGCAGACGTCATGGTATGGTTACCCTAAATTTCATCGAGGTGACTATCCCAATCGTAACATCATATGCTTAGGTCTTCTTTGCTCGAGGAACGACCGAACCCGCACCGATTGGCACTGTCGTTGGACCCCCACTCAAGTCAGCTCTGCAGCAAGAACTTGGGTCACAGACACTGTCCTTCCAAGGAGTTGACTATCCTGCGAATGTCGCAGGCTTCCTTCAAGGTGGCGATAAACAAGGATCCCGTACCATGGCCGACGACGTGAGGATGATACTGTCTTGTGGCATTGGCGGCTCTTACTCACCAAGTGATCGTTCAGATTACCAACGCGGCAAATTCGTGCCCAAATGTCAGTGCATCACTTTCAGCCCTAAACGCTTCTAACCCGGCCTATTACATAGGCAAAGATAGTTACGGCAGGCTACAGCCAGGGCGGGCAGTTGGTCCATAACTCTGCAGAGCTCTTGTCGCCAGATGTCGCATCTCGCATCAATGCTGCAATAATCTTCGTGAGTTGAGCCACAAAATCCAAAGAAAGAACCAACTAACGTCGAAGTATCTTTAGGGCGATCCAGACAATGGAGATCCTGTATCAGGAGTAGCTGCGGCTAACACAAAGGTAACCTGCCGGAGAGGTGATAATATCTGTGCTGGAGGCGCTTTAATTCTGCCGCCTCATTTGTGAGTCTCAGTGTTGCTATCCTGGATGTATTCTGCTAACAGTTAGGGCATAGGGCATACGGTGCAGATACACCCAACAGCGCCAAGTTCATAGCCTCCAAAGTTTGATGAATCTTGGTAGTATTAGTTCAGCTCTGTAATCGATGTAAAGATTACCAGCAATTGTATGCCTCTGTACTAAACTGTACTAAACGCTTCAAATACTTCTATGTAACCTTCGAGTGAGCTCAACTTGGCGGTATGCGGAAGCGGAAGAGAAGTGACGTTACGCTGTGACGACAGCGCTTTTTCAAGTTTTGGTTAGCTCAACGCGTCAGGCTGGAGTTCAGACGTGACCTCAACCCCTTCATGACCTCTTTCGCTTGATCCTGGATTGACTGTATATGGGTGTGTTATAGCCTCTCGAATCTTAGGAGGCCACTCATATTCTACCAGACTCCGCCGTATCAAAGCAGCTGGTCGACAAAATCTATGAGAAACGAAAGGCGGCAGCTCTAGAGCTAGAGAAGTGAGCGTCTGTCCCAGTAATGGTTGTGTTTCCCTAATACCGTTTGAAAAGGCAGGTTCGGGAATGCCACCAACAAGGAGATGACAGGCGGATAGCCCAAATCATTGACCAGCTCGTCGACATGCTGAGCAATGCGTCTAACCCTTTACACGTGCGAAACGGTGGTCTGATTGGTCTTGCGGGGACAGCGATTGCCATGGGTGTTGACGTAGCTCCTTACATGGAAAAGTTCATATATTCGCTGCTGGATTGTTTCGTGGATCCAGAAAACCGAATTCGATATTTCTCCGCGGAGTGTCTATACAACATAGCGAAGGTGTCAAAGGGGGAAATTTTGGTATACTTCAATGAAATATTCGACGCTCTGAGCAAGGTGTGTGGTACAATTGTGTATATTGATAGATTTACTGACCTTAATGTTAGCTTGCTGCAGATTCTGAGCTATCTGTGAAGAACGGCGCCGAACTGCTCGATAGGCTGCTGAAGGACATTGTGGCCGAATCTGCTTCCGTATACATACCGATACATCCTGAAACGGAGAAATCCAAAGACGATTCTCATGGCGTTCTCGTCCCACACCCCGTTCCTGGAGATGAATCACATCCTACTGCGAAAAAGGCGTTTTCCTTGGCACATTTCATCCCACTTCTCCGTGAACGAATATACGTCGTCAGTCCCTTCACACGAAGCTACTTGGTATCATGGATAACCGTACTAGACTCGGTTCCAGAACTAGAGTTAATCTCCTATCTTCCAGAGTTTTTGGATGGGCTTCTGTTAGTGTTATCTCTCGCCTTGGTTCAATGACTCAAATTGACTTTTTCGATTTTTCAGCAAGTATCTTTCCGATCCTACAGACGACGTTAAGGTTGCCACTGAAATTCTACTCGCCGACTTCCTTCGCGAAATCCGGGAAGTGAGTTCTCTTAGGAAACGGATAGAACCACCAAAGCGTACAGGAGATGACGGAGAGTCCCTCGGACGTGTCGATGGCGAAAAGCTTCCTGAACTTAATATGGACCACCCAGAACGAGCTGTGTTTCTGAATGACAAGGATCGTCATGCGAACTATTATGATGATGCCAACGAGGACCACATCTCAGAGACCGATATGAAAGACACTGGTGGTTTGTACTCCGTTACATTGGTATTACAAAGATCATAACTCATTTCTTTATCAGCCTGGGTACCGGGACAGGGCGTGAAGATTGACTACGGTGCTATCATCGAAATTCTAATACAACAACTGGACGGAGAACGTGAGACTGCGTCGTTGATATCTTTTTTCTTCTCATAACCCATATGATATTTAGACGCAGAAATTCAACAATCGACTGCCCTCCGATGGCTGGCAGATTTCTTGACGTTTACAGCGGAAGTGCTGGTTCCGTTTACACCCCGTTTAATACCTGCCATTCTTCCTAATCTTGCCCACCATGATCCCATGATTCAAAGTGCCGCAATTCGCACCAACAAACTTCTTCTCGGAGTCATACAGAATTTACCTTCTCCAACCGACAAATCCTCACGACCACAAGAGAAGGTATCAGGGTCTAGGCCACAGGCATCACCAACACCACCTACGAATGCGCCTCGTCAATCTGTGTCGAAAGACTCGAGAGAGGGGACATCACCCGACTCCATACCAGACGCAACCCCCAACACTGGTACAACCTTAGTCAGGCCACGTGGTAGCGGAACAGACATAAGCGTACAACCACGCTCCGATATACCTCTTCCTACACAAACAAGTACTGAAGCGAGCCGTCCTCATTCACCGGTATCCCTATTGAGCCAGTCTGGACAATCCCATGCTCTCCAATCCTCCTCTATCTTGGAAGATGCCGATCCTTTTGATTATCAAGCAACCGTGACTGAGTTGACTGTCCAATTTCTGAGCGAGTTTGAAGAAACACGGGTTGCTGCTCTAAAGTGGCTCATTATGCTTCATCAAAAAGCACCCAAGAAGGTCAGTCGCACGTGTTCAATGCCGCTGGAAGCCTCTCATCGTGAACCTCCAGATACTGGCCATGGACGATGGTACCTTTCCGGCACTGCTCAAGACATTGTCGGATAGCTCAGAGGAGGTGTGTGCTTTGTAAAAATAGTAGTAGTTCGTTGGATTAATGTTCTTTTCATTTCCCAGGTTATCAAGCATGACTTACAGCTACTTGCTCAGATATCCTCAAGCTCTGAGGAGACTTACTTCAAGGCCTTCATGATGAACCTCCTCGAGTTGTTCAGTACCGACAGGCGCCTTTTGGAGACGCGAGGAAGCTTGATCATTCGCCAACTATGCTTGAATTTGAATACAGAGAGAATATATCGCACTTTTGCCGAGATTCTGGAGAAAGAAGAGGTATGTATCTGCGTCCTATAAGCCTGTACCGTACTGACAGTTGTTGAAGGACCTTGAATTTGCGAGCGTCATCGTACAAAAGCTCAGCATGATCCTCATTACCTCCCCAGAATTAGCTGATTTCCGGAAGCGACTGAAGAGTCTCGAAACACGTGTAGGCGCAGTGAAACCCAGTGTATCCACTCCTATTGATTCTTCCCTCTTTCCAGCAAGACGGACAAGCGTTATTCATTACCCTCTACCGTTCATGGTGTCATAATGCTGTAGCCGTCTTCTCTCTATGCCTTCTGGCACAGGCCTACGAACATGCATCCAACCTACTCTATATATTGTGCGTTTTCTTTTCGCCTTTGCTTTGTAGGGAACCTCTGACAGCACACCACTAGTGCCGATCTAGAGGTCACGGTCCAGATGCTTGTCCAAATAGACAAGCTGGTTCAACTCATAGAATCACCTGTGTTTACATGTACGATCCAAAACATTCCCTTCAAACGTCGTCTAATTATCCATAGACATACGTCTACAACTTTTGGAGCCCGAGAGATATCCACACCTCTTCAAGTGCCTGTATGGATTGCTTATGCTTCTCCCTCAAAGTTCGGCCTTTGTCTCACTTCGGAATCGTCTCAACGCCGTCAACTCCGCAGGGTTCCTACATATTGCTCCCAAACCGTGCGTCGCGTTAGCTAAACTTAGCCTCGTCGCTCACGTTCTTATCTTTCCTATTAGATCTGTGGGCGCGCTTTCATCCCGGTCAAAGCTTGTCAGAGACGAGATTAAGTGGCAAGAGCTCCTGCAGCACTTCCGTTCGGTCCAATCGCGGCATGAGAAAGCGCGTCGACAAGCACTCGGAACTGATACATTCTCAGGCTTCTACGAATTTGATCGACAGAGTGATCAAGGAGAACGAGTTACCACTCGTCCTGGTCCTGCACCAACGCGACCTGGGTTACGAAGAAAGGCCACTGGAGAGGTTTCGATACCGTCCAGCAACCCTAGCACAGCCCAAAACCCGAGTCCAACCACCCCCTTTGCACGAAGTCTGTCACCTCTGAACCCCAGAGCGAGGATACAAAATGGAGTGTCTGCGTCGAATCCGCCTTCTACACCACTGAATCCCGCTGCCGCATTAACGCAACAGGCACAGAAACAGAAGCGAATCATTAGCCTGACGAGGAAGGAGTAGCATGATCTGAACAATACCTTATGCTTGGACCTTTACGGAACTTAGCTTTATGATTGTAATCCTACGGATAATGCATTTACACCCAATGGTATTCAAGACCCTCAAATCTATGTGTACGTGTGGTATGATTAAATGTGAGGTGGCGGTGAAGTAGTGAGAAGATTGTTCCGAATTGTGGTAATGTCATCGTTGGTAAGATTCAGGTATTGTAAACAATAGTTTTCGGCGCCACCGTATTTGTCCTCCAGCAACTGGAGAAATGCAAGCATCGTTTCAGGCCTAATAATGACCGGTGTTATTATCATGTTTTATGATCTGAGTGTACGACGACGTACCGGCACGTAAACATGTTGAGAGCGGCTTCGTTATTGGATGCGAAAAGTGGCTCAATTGAAAGACGTTGCATGATTTTCGCCCTGGCTGGCTCACGTCCAACTCGTGTAAGTGCGTAGTCCTCAGCAATGTTCTGATCTTCAACGCCAGCGAGCTATCCCACACGTGAATCCTGGTAGCTTGGCAGGGAAGTTGGCGACACACCTTCAATATGATCGCAGCGATTAACCCGGTTCTGTCCTTCCCAGCCGTACAATGAAAGAGGCATGCTTCGTTTGGTCGGTCGCGAACATGTCTTAGTATGGCCCCGAAAGCTGGACCAGCGTGGTCGAGAATTTGAGAATAGAGTTCCATGAATGCTTCTGTCTTTCCGCTCGCGTATAATTGGTATCGTCTAGGTTCAGGAGTGAGGTCAGTGTCTTTGCTGGATTCATGGGCCTGAAATTGCCACGTACTCACTTGGCCATCATTTCTGGACTATGATCTTCCTGCTTGAAGACCGGTGTTCGAAGAACTTCGACACCTTCGATAGACGGTAAAGGGCTGTTGTACTTTTCGATTTCGGTGTCCGATCTGAGATCAAACACAGTTGTTACTCCCAAGTCTCTAAGCTGTTCCTTTCCTGGAGATGGATCAGGAAAAGGAATGAAATCGGAGTGAAAGATGTGTTACCTTTGTCTGTGATGCTTGCGAGTTCTGCACTTCGGTATGCCAGCCGATGTTTCGTGAACTTGGTCGGTGCAGACGTTGACGGGTAGCCTCCTAGGTCGCGGGCATTGATAACACCTTCGATAGTGACAAATGGAGGTTTCGAGAGGATTTCCTGGACATAGGAAGGGTCGAGTGGCGCAAGGTCTTCCATGAGAGTAGCTGTCAAAAGACCGGCGAAGAAAGCCGGAGCCTGGCGCTTTGCATTTTAGCCTGCCCTAAAGAGACCTTCTCGCGCGTCGCGTCTGGGTCGTCGCGTTTACTTGATCCTCGCCCACTTCACTACAACCATGTTCTCAGAAGGCTTTTCATCTCCTCCAGCACCCAACTCCTCTTTGCCACCAAGTAGTGCCCCAGATGCACTCGATGTTCGGTCGGAAAACGGCGACGCCGCTTCAACTCGTAGTGGGACACCTCGCAGGCCGACAGGCGACGCCTTAACTTTGGGAGACGAGGAGATGGGGGACTCTCAGCAAACTGCAGCCACGCGAAGAAGAAGAAGGGCAAAGGGGCAGATGCAGATGAATGGAGATGTTCCTCTAGTGAGGGATCCCATTGGAGAGAGTGTCGCCGAAACCTTTGAGAATTTTTTGAAAACGTGAGGTCTCGTGTTTTTCACGGTATAAAAGCTAACACATGCATCCTAAAGCTTCACAGAAGACGTTGCACTCGCGTCAACTCCTCGATCCGACGGAGGGCTTCCCGATGTACCTGAAGGAGACCTCTACTATATCAATCAAATCCACGAAATGCGGGAAAACGAACTAACGACGTTATATGTTGACTTTGGACACATCCTCGCGAAAGACGAAGACCTTGCAAACGCAATCACGCAACAATACTATCGTTTCCTCCCATATCTCCGTCGAGGTCTACTCAATGTTATCACCGAAATTGAACCGGAATACCTCAAAGTCAATCCGACCGCAGCCACGACGGACTCCGCCAATCTTCAATCCCGTGAATTCTATATTGCCTTCTACCATTTGTCGTTGGTGCATGGCATAAGGTCACTTCGAACCGACCACATCGGAACTCTTCTGAGTATCAGCGGCACTGTGACTCGCACGAGTGAAGTACGCCCTGAGCTGCTCTTTGGCAGTTTCATATGCGAAGTCTGTAATGGCCTCGTGAATGATGTCGAGCAACAATTCAAGTATACCGAAGTACGCATTCTATCACTGTCTTTGTTTCGCATGTTGATATAAACTTCTAGCCTTCGCTTTGTCCTAATCCCACATGCGGTAACAGGACTGCATGGCAGCTACAAATAGATACCTCGAAATTCACAGACTGGCAGAAGGTCAGAATACAGGAAAACCCCTCCGAGATACCCACCGGTTCCATGCCTCGCTCTCTGGATGTTATTCTTCGGTCAGAGCTGGTGGAGCGTGCAAAAGCCGGAGACAAATTCACTTTTACTGGCACCTTTATCGTTGTTCCTGATGTGAGCCAACTCGGACTCCCTGGTGGCAACCAGTCGCAGCTACAGCGCGAGGCTAATCGAGGCGCAAATGGTTCCGCTGGTGGTATCGCAGGGGGTGTTACTGGACTAAAAAGCCTCGGAGTTAGAGATCTGCAGTACAAAACCGCGTTTTTGGCGTGTATGGCTCACGAAACTGACACACGTGTAAGCAAGACACACGATTCAAGATTTTACATTCGCTTATATATAAACTGACAGGGATCGAACAACATTCGAGGAGAGATCGAGGGAGCAGACACCAGTCAACAAGCTTTCGTTCAAACCTTGACGGATCCGGAATATGAGGAGCTGAAGAACATGATCAACTCTGATGGAATCTACGAGCGTCTTGTGGAAAGCATAGCGCCAACCGTGTATGGCCATGAAATTGTCAAGAAAGGTCTGCTCCTACAGCTACTGGGAGGTGTACATAAAGAAACACCCGAAGGAATGCGACTTCGTGGGGACATCAATATTTGCATCGTTGGTGATCCCTCAACCTCAAAGTCCCAATTCCTAAAGTGCGTGCTTATTCCCAAAGTATATCGTGTTTCCTATTAAACGTTCACCAGGTACATTTGCTCTTTTCTGCCTCGGGCGGTGTATACATCTGGCAAGGCCTCCTCAGCCGCTGGTCTGACTGCCGCGGTAGTAAAGGACGAAGAAACCGGCGACTTCACCATCGAAGCAGGAGCTTTAATGCTAGCAGACAACGGTATCTGTGCTATCGACGAATTCGACAAGATGGACATCGCTGATCAAGTTGCTATTCACGAGGCTATGGAGCAGCAGACTATCTCCATCGCAAAAGCTGGCATTCACGCCACCCTTAATGCTCGCACTTCTATCCTTGCTGCAGCCAATCCTATCGGTGGTCGATACGACCGCAAGAAAACGTTGAGGGCGAACGTCCAGATGACGGCTCCCATCATGAGTCGTTTTGACCTGTTCTTTGTGGTTCTCGATGACTGTGACGAGAAGACGGATGAAAACATTGCTAAGCATATTGTGGATGTGCATCGGTACCAGGACGAGGCGATCAACCCTACATTTAGCACAGAATCTCTGCAGAGGTACATCAAGTACGCACGTACTTTCAATCCCAAAGTAAGCTTATGGTCGGACTTGATCAGGATATAAGCTCATGACTTTCTAGCTTACACCCGAAGCCGCAGACGTCCTGGTAGAAAAGTATCGTATCCTAAGACAGGATGATGCTGTTGGCGCAGGACGAAATTCATATCGTATCACCGTCCGTCAGCTTGAGAGTATGGTCCGCTTAAGCGAGGCCATTGCAAGGGCTCATTGCGTTCACGATGTCAGTCATTAATTGCACAGTCATACATTTATTGACGAATTACAGATCTTACCCGCGTATGTTCGCGAGGCGTATTCCTTGTTGCGCCAGTCAATCATTCATGTCGAGCAAGATGATATCGACTTTGATGAAGAGGAGCTTCGTGGAGAACGTCCAGAAGGTGTTCTACCTCAACGGACCGCGCAGAGTACAGAGAACGAATCCCAGGACGTCGAAATGTCCGGTACTGATATGGACACCTCTCAATTGGACGAGAGTACGACAGTACAGGTTCCCTCTGACGGTACTGCACAAGCATCGTCGTCTTCGCAGGCTCCTCCGGCGCCTGCTGCGCCACAAGCACCAAAGAGGCGTATGGTCATCACTCACGATAAATACATGACTCTACAGAGTTTGATCGTTCTTCACTTGTCGGAAGAGGAGAAAAAGACTGGGCAGGGTATCGATAGGGACGAGTTGATTGATTGGTACCTGGAGCAGAAGGAGTCGGAAATACAGGATATTGACGAGTTGGAGTATGAGAAAGAGTTGATAACCAAGGTCTTGAGAAAACTGGTGAAGGTACGTTTCCTAAGACATTTCGCCCGTAGTCGAAGCTCAAAGTACTTCAGGATTCATATCTGATCGAAATACGGGGAGATGTTCAGGATTCCTTGCCGGATGGATCTTCAGAGGCCATCCAGTCCTCTTCGACCGTAGAAGGAGAGAACGTGAAAGTATACTACATGGTTCATCCTTCAGTGGACACCGAGGAGTCCTCCTCTTTTGCTTGATATCCTCCAAGTCCTGTTCTTCCGTTTCTTGTTTTGTTCGGTTTGCTGTCCGCTGTCTTGTATGATATATGTAGAGTAATATGTTGTATTTGCATGCTTCGACTTGCCTCGTTACGTCAGTTTCACTGTTAGTGACAACCGATCGTCATTGCACGTGGAAACGATTAGCTCAGTTTGGCAGACTGGCCTGTATAAACGACTCTCACCGTGCTCGCAGGGGGTATATTTCCCCTTCACCTCTATCTTCTCAATTCTCGATGGATATTCTTCAGTAAATATCCCGCAAAGTCACGAAGAGGTTTTACATCTACTCCGTCGCCTATCGGATCATCTTCTATCATCGCCTAAACCATGTCTTCGGATGTCCTGATAGTCCCAGTTATTACAGTCAGCAGTCACTTGCACTTTGCAGAGGTCGGCCACGATGCTACTGCCCAAGATGTTATTGATGACCTCTCGAAACGAGAAGAAGTCAAGTTGGATGTACTGGGAGATTTGGAGGACGCTGGATGGGCTTTGCAGAGGATCAGGGTAGAAAGAAATGGTCGGACATGGGAGGAAGAGGAATTAGAGACTCTCGGAGATGGTATGGCCAGATCTATCTTACATGAACCTGTTTTCCTAAAAAAATTCTATGCAGGAATCATTGAACCTACAGCAAAGTTGGCTCCATTGTTGAACACACCTCAGCCCAAGTCCGGAAGCCAACGTCATTTTTCATCCTTTCCTTTGACATCTCATCTCCACAATCCTGTAGTGAGATTTGTGTCTCTTAACCCTTCGCTTTCTTTGAACCTAGCCTTTGCTCGCGTACCAGAAGTCCACGATAGTTTTCTTTACAAATGCTTCATATCGAGGACTATGATGGTAGACGACGTCGTAAGACTAGTGGTCGAAGAACTAGGTCTAACTACATCACTACCTGTACCAGGTGGAGGTAATCTGGAGTACGTCCTTGAAGAGGTCTGGAGTGAAGGTGACCTTGAGAGTATGTAACTCATTCAATAATCCTTCAGAGTATGGCTAATACTATCTTAGAGCACTCAAGACTACCCGCTTCTTCGCTTGTACATCCAATTGTACTATCTCCATTCTGTGCAAACCCTTTCTCATTGTCCGCGACCCGCAGATTTAGATTCTGTGTGCCTGATGAGTGGTATCGACGGTCCAAGTCACGCAGTGTGTCATCAGCTTCAATGGAACCCTCTCAGAACACGATCAGGCGTCTCGCAGCTCTGCAGGAGGAAGAAGACGAGGAGGAAGAGGCAGAGGAGGAAGGTACCGCGAAGATGAGTGATGGGAAGACGGCAACCCCAGCACATAGCCCAAATTCGAGCGCAGATTGGCGTGGCACGATGTCTCAAAACCGACTTTCGAGCATGTTTGATGGCTGGTTAGGCAGTAGCGGGCACCGAAACAGTGTTGTATTGTCTACGGAAGACAAGCGAAAGAGCGTCAGTGAGCCCCGGTTGGTACAGCAACACACAGGCGGTAGTCTACACCACTCGGAGTCTGAGTCTGATACAGGGGAAGAATCTGGGCTCGACGAGGATTTCAATCGAATGCTGGTGAGCAAGATTTTCTCTCGTATTGGGGAATCATCCTGAAAGTTCTTAGGACGACTTGAAACTCAAACCTGATAAACGGAAAGCAATGCACGAGCTCCCGCTGGAGCAAAAGCGATATCTGCTGCGACAGCATCGACAACAAAGTGTCACTGCCAATACCATGCCTCAGATGTCACCTGGACGTTACGCGAAGTCGTATGGACCTGCCAGCGCAACAGGACTGACTCGGCTTGTACCACAGCTCACCGGTGACGGTCTCATGAAGCGGTTGTCAATATGGGGCAACAGCGCTACAGATGGAGGTGGCGCTATATCCGGGAATTTTGATGGTCCAATGCCCAACGGTGACACCAAAGCGCAAATAACTGAAGAGCCTCAACCTATACAGCCTCAAGCTACTGGTGGGCTTTGGAGCAGTTGGTTTGCATCTTCCGGTGGGAAGGTGGTGGAGGGCACACCAAAATGGTATGTTGACGGACTACAGACCTACAAGACCACAGACAAGAAACTCTTGAAGCATCTTATATCTCTACGGGTCCATCTCGGCACAACCAGTCAGGCTGTCTGGGTACATGATTTCATGTGGACGGAGAAAGGATTAGAGGCTATGGCAACCCTATTGGCAAATCTAGTAGGGAAAGGTGGCAAGACGAGATCACTGACCGAAATTGAGGAGAGCAACGTTCTCGAAATCATCAAGTGTATCAATATTCTGGTTCGCTCTGCTCCCCCAGAAGTGAGTTTTTGTTGTATACCAAACATTTGGACTCTAAATTGAAGGCCTCATCAGCTAGATGAAATGATCCGACAATCACCTCTGGTCACACACATTGCATACGCCCTTCATATTACATCGCTCAAGTTGCGAACTCTCGTGACGGAAGTCCTTGCGCATATTTGTGTACTGCCGACTCGTGATGGATACCGGGCAGTAATAGCTGCCTTATCCGACTATCGCATTGCCTATGACGAGAACTTTCGTTTTGAAACGCTTCTCGCCCCATTGCGTCTGCCTGATAACGATGAATTGACGGTTGACGGGCTTGGATTTGGGACTGAAGAGGACGGTATTTGGGACGCTCGAACGGCATCTATGGCTCTAATCAATGCCTTGACGAGTGTACCTGATTCACTCGAAGATCGTATAATCCTTCGGGAGGAGTTTGGGCGGCGAGGCTTGAATGAGATGATAGTTGTAAGTTGTCCTACTCATTCTCGTGGTATTAAATATTAATGCGGATACGTACAGGCACTTCAATACACCAAACCTCCTGACACACTGAGCACCCAGTTCATGAACTATATGGATGACAAGGCCGAAGATGAGGAGGAGATGAGGGATAGAGCCAGATCACTCGTCGGTAACCATGATTCTGGAGATCGGTCAGATACCGAAGTCGCACTGGAAGACCTCGTTCGGCTGGCAAGGCAGCATGGGGAATTATACCCGACTATGGTTGACATATTGAAGCATCATATAGAGATTCTACAGAAAGACGTAGAGTTGTGAGTTGCCGTCCTAACTTTTATTTGCATATTAGCTGATGGTTTCATAGGCAACTCAAGGCCGATCTATTCACTATCATGGATCGATTTGTGGAGCAGGCCGCAATGCTTGATAACTTGTAGGTTCATATCATTCGAGGTCAAACTTCTCACAAACTCATACTCTTTTTAGTGATGACAGTTGGTTCATATTCATGAAGCGATTTGCGGTATCTGTCCAGCACATCACGGGCCAAGAACTGGATGTAAAGTCGGCCTCTGAAGCCTCTGCCATGACGGTTGTAGAAGAGGAGTTGGAGGCATTACGATCCAAGGTGGAAGAACTAAGTGATGAGGTAATCGAATTTCCAAATCGAGAAGACTGTTTGCTCATCATTTCCCAGAGGACGTCGTTGCGCAATGAACTGAATCAGCAGATTGCTGAGCTCAACACACTGAAGTCACTTCCATCGGGTACCAGCACTAAGGGCCAAGGTCAAGGAAAACAAGAGGTGAATCTCATCGAGATTGTAAAGCGCGGTCTAACCTGTTGCGTGCAGAATTTCCACGGTCTAGTCCAGCGATTGGTTCAGAAAGAGAAGCAGGTGCTTTCATTGCAATCAGAACTAGATCGGTTCAAATCCCAGCATCCTGGGGAAGGGCGTGAAGCCGTAAGCATGTCTTAATTTTGCAGCTCATAGCATCGACTTATGCGCCATAGGACGAGCGTGCAAAGCGAGAGCGTGACAGAGCAAAATGGAATACTCTCATGGATGAGATAGGCAAGCTCAAAACGAAGGTGGGTAGAAATCCAATCTCCATATTTGTTTTGATAGCTGATAAAGCTTCAGAACACCGAACTTGAGGGCGTACTGGCCTTTAAAGACAAGGAAATTGTTTACTTCAAACGTGCTCTTGAGTCGGTGTATAATCGATTCCTTTCGAGAGAAGAATCTCGCGAAGAAAGTCGCATAGCAGAGATGGATGCCGAGCAACTAGCAGCTCGCACTATCGAGAGTCTTGCACAGAAAGACGACCAGATAGTGGCTTTGGTCGCTGAAGTTGCTGAACTGAAAAAGCAGCTCTCAGCAAGACCTAAGAGTGAAAAAGAAGCCAAGCTGAGAGCTCCCCCTCCTCCACCTTCTGCAAAGCGTACGTCAACAAGCGACTCTCCTTCAACTCCTCCGCCGCCTCCGCCTCCGCCTACCCGACCTGCGTCTGTACATCCGCCGCCTCCACCGCCTCCACCGCCTCCACCGCCACCGCCACCTAGATCCGTAGCTGCTTCTCCTACCCAAGCTGCAGTGACACCCTCGACCCTGGTTATGGAATCTCCGGGTGCTGCACCTTTGCCGCCACCTCCACCGCCACCTCCACCACCTCCACCACCTGGGAGTGCTCCTCCTCCTCCTCCTCCGCCACTCCCACCACCACCACCTGGCGGGATTTCCCATCTGCCGCCGCCT
The DNA here is from genome assembly GCA_037176845.1 of Paramarasmius palmivorus. Classification (NCBI taxonomy): domain Eukaryota; kingdom Fungi; phylum Basidiomycota; class Agaricomycetes; order Agaricales; family Marasmiaceae; genus Paramarasmius; species Paramarasmius palmivorus. The sequence continues at coordinate 657,934 of JAYKXP010000003.1, read as the reverse complement.
CCGCCGCCTCCAGGTGGCGCGCCTCCCCCACCGCCTCCACCCCCTACGTCCTTCAAACCGCCTGCAGCACCAAAGATCACACGTCCTACCAAACGCTTGAAGCCATTCTTTTGGAATAAGCTGGCAAATCCTGCAATTGTTTCCACTGTGTGGAACGAGGTAGCTGTGGACATCCACTTTGACCTGAATGATTTGGAAGCCACTTTTGCTATCGACAACTCACCTTCCACCACATCGCAAATGTCAATAAGTAGTCCTTCTAAGAAACAGAACGTTACGACGTTACTAGACATCACACGTGCGAATAACATAGGTAAGTTCGATCTTGATTTCGGGTTGATACAAATTCCTGACATACTCATTCTTTCAGCCATCATGCTGTCGCGAATTAAATTAGGCCCAACTGAAATTCGTCAGGCGTTGGTTGAACTCAAGGACGATCAGTTAACGGTCGATGATCTCAGAGCTATTAGCAAGCAATTGCCGACTTCGGAGGAAATCATACGTATCAAGGATTTTGGAGACGTCAGTAAGTTGGCAAAAGCAGACCAATACTTTAGTCAGGTATGGCAGCGTTGATGCTTGCATCGAGATTGGATTTTGACGTTTGCGATAGATCATTACCATTCCCAGATTGTCCGAAAGATTAGATGTCATGATCTTCCGTCGAAAGCTAGAGCTTGATGCTGAGGAGATTCGCCCCGAGTTGGATATTCTACACAACGCCTGTATGCAACTGCAGAATTCGCAACGGTTCAAGGAAGTCCTCAAGGTAAATCAAGTGTTGTGAGTATTGGTTATCACGCTAACCTCGACATCACAGGCTATTCTAGCGGTCGGCAATGCCTTAAATGGTACATCATTCCGCGGAGGCGCCCGTGGTTTCCAACTCGAAGCACTACTCAAGATGAAGGAGACGAAGACTGTCAAAGGCGGAACAGAATGCCCGACTCTCCTCCACTACGTAGCCAAAGTATTAATGCGGTCTAAACCTGAGCTTTTGACATTCGTCGAAGAGCTCCCGCATCTCGAGGCAGCATCCCGGATTTCTGTACAAAATTCGCTGCAGTCTGTCAACGGCCTAGTCACTGGATTGAAGCAAGTTGAGACCGAGGTAACCGAGGCTCGCAAACGGTCTGGAGACTACAAGTTCATGATTATTATGCAAGACTTTGCCAGGGAGGCATCGAAGACCGTCACGGCGCTGCAAAAGATGGCTAGCCAAGTCGATAAAGAGCTACGCAAGTTATTGGCATATTATGGAGAGAACCTTGACTCTCCAGAGGCACCCAAGCCAGAAGAGTTCTTTGGCTTGATCTTGTCGTTCTCGGCGTCTCTGGAGGCGAGTACTGACTAACGTTTGACTATCATATCCTCACTAATGGTTACCACAGAAAGCTTCGCTCGAGGTACATGATGCGCAAGCGAAATTGGAACTTTCCAAGCCCAAGATCATCGAAGAGGAGCCCCAAGAGGAGAAAACGCCAGAATCCGTGAGTTTTGACAGATTCATAGTACTACTTATGGGTTCACATATTACACAGACTCTCAAGGGAGCCACCAACTTGCCGTCGCGAGGCTCACGAATAATTTCTCCGACTGGATCCCGTGGGAAGGCTACTGGTTACGACGATTTGGATAATGCGATCAGGAGCATGAGGACTGCACGACGTCAACAAAGGGTTGCTGCTCGTCCATTAAGCAAGATCTTCCTAGATGGCGCACCCCCCTCTGGAAGCCGTTTCTTATCACCTAATGCGGACTCTTCTTAACGCCGCTTCACTAATATTTCTACTATTTTATTTCGCCTTTCGGTCATCTGGAGAAGAATATCATTCACGCATCTTTTTCAATATATATTCTGTGCATATAGAGATAGCGATGACAGTTACGAAGTTAATGAACATATTTCACTGAATTCTCTCGAGTCCTTCTAGGCAACTATCCAGCGAAGCTTTATGGTACAATATTTCATAGCGTTATAAGGGCCTACCCCAATGGTGGGTGACTGAATCCAGCGGTCCCTTTCCGGGTGAAATGTATGTCCACTTTTATACGAGGCTGGACCCATCCACTCCCCCTTCACAGGTGGCTTATTGTCGAGCTTGAGAGCACGCCTCTGACCAGCCGTGAGTTGACGCTTCGCCAGTCGCTCAGCAATGGCATACATCTTTTGAATAACTATCAGTCAGCGTCATGCCATGCCAGAAGAGGTTGCAACATACCTGTTTTTTGTCGCGTTCTATCGTCTCAAGTTCCAACACAAATTCCCCGAGCTCTTTCACATTTTGCAGACTCTGCATCCAGGCCTCCTTTAGTCGGAGTGGATTGTTATCTTCCCAGTACCACCAATCACTATGACGGATCGTAATGTGGATGTAACGGGGGTTGAAGACTGCAGATGCACACAGCCTAGGAAACTCGCCCTCGAGCCAATACAATTGCGTGAAGAGATGAACACGATCAACGGCAGAGCGCTGTTCGGGTTGCATAGAGTTAAAGTACCTTCCCGGGGCGGGTGATTGAGAAGGTGGGCCACGCTCGCACCAAAAGACGTGATCGTTGCCTACCACGGGGAGCAGGTACGCCTCAAGGTAGACCTGACGACAGGTTTGGAGGAGAGCAGTGTCGATGCGGTCGCGATAAAGGTAATCCGGCCGGTAGTAATATTCATTCGCGTGGAAGGGTACCGATTTGTCGTAATAGCACTGAAGTGCCAATGCGAAGATAGCATTTCTGATTTCTGGCGGAATTAGACTGAATAGAGGGCTCTGTAGCTGTGAACGAGCCTCTGTCCGTTTAATAGAACTGGCAAGCAGCGACTGAGGCCGGGGCTGAGGTTCAAGAGGCGGTGGTGGTTGAACTCGAGGTATGATATACGCTGACAGCATGGCGTGCATAAATTAATAGGTACACGAGGTGTATCCCGTAGGCTTTATAGCTACGGTTTCAGAAGAGTCACTAGACCTGCATATAACCGTTCATAGAATCATAGCGGGAACATCAGTCTAGAACCACAAAAAAAAACTCACACTGATGATTATCTGGAGCACGGGGGTGATGGGAGTTAGAGAGATCAAGCCAACAGCAGCTTCACACCTTCCCGTCATGTCAAAGAATGTTTGGCTGGATGTTGACCCAGTTGAGATCGTTTCTAGCTTGTTTTTGGTTTCACTGATTGCAATCTAGGGTCACGACGATGCAACTGCAATTTTGCTCGCAATACACTGTAAAAACATTAAACTCTTGGGTGTATCAACGGTATCGTAGCTTCAGCAATTCACTCGAGAGTAGCACCAAATTCGGCCACTTCAGACTCACGGAAATGCTGATAGCCACTGCACTGGTGAATTCAAAGCCAAAGATCGGTGGCAGGACTGACCTTTAACCGAATGTAGCAATCAACGCGGCACGGTGTCTTCTGGCTTTTGGCGCAGAGAAAGATATTCGCGTCTACCCCGGTGCTTCCAAGCCACTCATTCGGCCTACGAAACACGATCCGGAAATACATGGCCCAGACGGTTTAGGTGGTGTTGAAGGCCTTCCTGACAGATCTGATCCCAACGTCCTGGCTTGGATTGCCCACGACACCGACAGGAAGCCTATGCGCGCGGTGGAAGGAATGGCACATCACATCAAGGAAAGCTGGAAGGATGGCTCTGGAAAGAAGGTAACCATAATTTCATGTGGACCAATGACCAACATCGCACTCTTTGTATCCGTCTATCCCGACCTGGTCGATGCGATAGAAGAATTCGTGTTCATGGGTGGTGGTGTCGGTCTAGGGAATCGTTCTGCCGTCGCCGGTACGCCTTCAAATCCGGGCATATTACTCTTCAATAGCACTGAAACCCTATTCCAGAGTTCAACATCCTATGTGATCGTAGGCGTATCGTCCTATCTACACGACAAATTTTGCTCACTTTCGACGTCAATAGCCCACGCAGCTCAAATCGTGTTGGACACTCCCGTTCCTGCTGTCATGGTCCCAATCAATGTTACCCATACAGCAATCGTAACAAGGGACATCCATTCGCGGCTTCTCTCACCATCGTCTCCTTCAAATATAGATAACGCCCTACCTCCGGCTAGCACAAATCTCCGGCACACGCTTTCCACACTCATCAACTTTTTCGCCGATACGTACAAATCGACTTTCGGTTTTGACAAAGGTCCTCCGCTCCACGATGCGCTCACGGTAGCATACGTTTCGCAACCTGAACTGTTCAAAACTCAGCGATATAGAGTAGACATAGAGCTCACAGGAGAACACACCATGGGGGAGACTGTCGTGGACATGTGGAATTACCGCAACTGCGACAACTCTTGGGGACGAAATGGAAAGAACTGTATTGTCACAGAAGCGTTGGATGTAAGTGTCTTTCTTCTGCAGTACGATGCAATATCAACTCTGGGCACAGGTACCTGCATTCTTCGAACTCTTTTTGAGTTGCGTATCGCAATGCGATCTTGTTTCACCATTAAACCGTCAAGCATGAACAAGGTTCTATTAAAGAATACACGGGTATCTGTCTACTTGCGTACAATGGAATGCGTAGAGGTACAAGATGATGAATAGATATCGGAGCGACAAATACTACAATAACAGAGTCCCAAGAGAAAACAGTGAAGGAAAATCTATGTGAGGTCAATAACAGCGATGCATTTTGGCTGTAATCCGATGATTAGTTTCAGGCACTCGAGAAGTTCGTTGAACACATACCTGAGGCTTCGGTTTGGTTGTATTTCTGACATTCGGATTGACCACAGTCGCAGTCATCGCCATGCGAGATATATACCCCGTTCCAGTACCATCATCCTCCGAGTCATCGTCCGAGCTGGAGATATTGATGACAGGTAATGCTCTCTTCGATTTGGCTATCATTTTCGTGTTGGTCTTGACAGTAGAGCTTCTGCTGGATGGCGTAGGGGAACTCGATCGCCTTGACACCCGAGAGGGATGCTGTACATCCGCTATCGTCTTCCTGCCAACTTCAGCTTCGGTTGATTTTCGTGGTGAAGACTGCTTTTTCGACTTGCGAGGCGATTTGTTCAGCTCTCGTGTTCGGGAACGAGCTGGCGACCCGTCCAGCTCCTCTTCTGAAGACGAAGAGCTTAGATCAGACTTCTTCCTGGCATTAGTCTTCGTTGGTGAAGGGGTGTCTGGTGGCCCCGCTTCTGCATAAAAGTCATCGATGAATGGGTCGTCGCGGGGTGGAGAAGGCGCTGGGAAGGGTTGAGTTTTTCTGGGTGTTGTAAGGTCGGAGGTCGAACTTGAAGCTGAGGGATTGCCTTTACTCGCATATCCATCGAATATTGTGGAAGCGGAGGGCAAGGAGATTGATTCATCTGTGTCATCGTCGTACAAGTCTCTAGTAAGCCAGGGATAAGCGGCAGCGGCCGAGGCAGCAGCTTTTGCCTTGCCCTTGCCTTTCTCCACGGGGGCAATAGTGCCAGGCTTGCGTGTGCTAAAGATGTTATCGATCCCGTCGCTTTGGCTTAACCTAGTGCTGGTAAGGGGCGCGGTTTTAGGCTTCGCATTAGCTGCCTTGTTCTGGTCGACCTTGGTACCTCGGCCTTTGGTGAGATCTTTGACGAGGAGTTTGGGCTGGGTGAGATCTTTAACAATGGGTTTGGGTTGGGTGAGATCCTTGACCAGAGGTTTCGTAGGCTCTTTTGCAGGGGGTTTCTCGTTGTCTAATACTCCGGCATCCATAGTTTCATCCTCCCAAGGAATATTGGACCTGCGTTTGCTTAGGTAGTCTTTCTGGGGCATCATGGACCTCAAAGTAGAAGGCTTCCACGATTCCATCTCCTGTTCCGAATCGGAATCAGTGACATCCTGTCCCTCGAACATCGCGATCGCCCGACTCCTTGCATCCTGCTTAGGTTTTGTAGCTTTCGGTGGAGCCTTTGTAGCAACCTTCACATTCTCCTTGGTTGATTTCTTCTTGACTGGGGAGGAAGGCACCTCCGCTGAGACCGTATCTTTGGACTTCCCTTTCCTGCCTTTTGCGGGTGACTTCTCCCCAGTTGCCTGTTTCTTACCCTTTCCAGCCTTCTTCTCGGCCTTCTTCCTCTGTGCTTCCTCATACTCCTCTAGTATGTGGGGTATCGCGTTTTTGATAAAGGCTTCCGGTATCCAGAGTCGTAAGGGTTCTTTGGGATCCTTCGGTTCGGCCTTCTTTTTCTTCTTCTTTGACCCTTCTTCTTCATCAGATTCGTCGTCCTCTACCTCTTCTGCCCATTCGTCTTCGTCTGGGGGCCTTCGATCGCCGACGACACCACTCGCAGTAAGCTTCACAAGCACAGTCGGGGACACTTCGAGCCTGTACTCTAATGTGTTCGAAGTTGAGGCGTGTTGGCGGGTAGAGTGAATCTTGTTGACCAACACAGGGCACGGCTCGCCATCGGCGGTCAAATCGACGAAGTAATTGGGGGCAAAGTATTTCTTGAGCAAGTCGTGGCTAACGGGAGGTAGCCCATTATGTGCATCCTGATCCTCCACGAGAACGGTGCGACGTAGAATCCGTAAAACAGCGCCATGGAAGATGACGGTTCGGAACCGTTTGATGATACTGTCCATAATGCCCCACTCAAAGTACTGCTCACACAAACGAGCTATCTTTGGTAGAGATGGATCTTTCTGAACCCAACCGTCATTTCGACCGTGGCCAACCATAAGATTGTCATAACGGTCCAGACGGCCTTTCGACTCGCTGGTAATAGGGGTTACATAGGATAAGAGAACGTCGATGTCGGGAAAGGTATTTGGGATATTGTTCGCTACTGATGGCTTCTTCATAGGAAGATAGCCAGAGGCGTTCGTACGCAGCTCTTGTGCGACATCGGCTCTCCATTTACGAAGAAAGGTCTCCATTGAAACACGGTCATGCCCATATGTAGTGGCGGCCTGATAGAGACTCTTCCCAAATCCAGCTTGGGCAAGTCCATACGCGATCTTGATGCCACATGAAGGGATTCCGGTCGCGTCGTAATCGCCTCCAGAGCACAAGGCAATGAAAATGAGATCGGCAGGTTGGAGGTCTGGAAATGCGGGGTGTGGAAGGTTGTAGACAATAACAGTAGACTTCTCTACCGATCCAGAGCCCGCAGATGACGGGTGAGTGGACGAGTGATTGCGAATAACGGTGGTTGCACCAAAAAGGAACGTGTCGACATCATCAGATAATATCCCGTCAATTACTCCGAGGCGGTTCAATAGTGCTAGTTCCGCTTCGGCTTCTCCTGGAGCCTATTAGTGCTAGTATTAGGATAACCTTGAGCTTAATGAACGCGGTCACGCACCGTTCTGTATTCAAAGCCAAATGCCTCAATGATAGCCTGCATCCCAGTCACCAAAGCGTGTTGTTGGGTTGTGTTGACACGCTTTCCACGCTTAAACTTGGGTCTGAGTGGACCATCGAATACAAAGATGGGCAAGAAACCATGATTGGTGAGCTCTGCGCATCGGAAAAAGAGCGTGCGCAATTCTGGGTTTTCGCCCTCCTTTCCATACTCGGCGTGGAAAAACCAAATTGAAGCGTCGATTCCGATTCTAAATCCGCGATGAGGACCGTTGAATTTGGTGAGGGATAGCGCAGTGAGGGTGGTGATAGACTGTGCTGGCTGAAGTAGCTAGGAGTCGAGGAACTTCAGCGAGGTGTCTCAATCAATGAAGAGGGTTGGACTCACTGGCCAGAGGCCTGCGACACCCATTTTCTAGGTGATAGATGAGAGATAGGACGCGTCAAAATATCTTTATAAAGGTATCCAGGGCGTGGCAGGTGGCACCGTGGCAGCAAAGGTTACAAGAGTCCTAGTCTAAGTCAGGGTCAGTACGCGGTTGGAGAATTTCCAACATCACGTGCAGCGCGAGTAAAGATCTTGGCAGGCAGTGGTAACAATCGTCGTTCTGAATAAGTAAAGGCGGCTTGCCATGCTATCGCTGGCTACCGGCACAGAAACTGGCGAATACCATATTGTAAACAGTGTAAACAAAATGTCCGTCCCAGTTATTGAGCTGTTTACATACACATGTCACCCATATGAATCCCTGTGAGTCCTACATAATTTTAACGCATATTGTGTATATTACATATACCTTATCCCTCCTATGGAGTTTCGGGGTCTCCAGGGCCAGGTGTTGGGTATGCTGTGGAGCGATTAGGCTGCGTTACTTCACGGGGTGTTTCCTCGACCGGAGGAGGCGAAGACGCATCCAATTCTCCATCAGGTGGAAGGTATGTTGGGTAAACAGGCGAAGCGTGGCGCGACAGCATCGATTCAGGTGCACGAAGACCGCTCCGGCTTAAACGATGCCCTAGAGAAGGAACTGTGTGCTCGCCATTTGTCATATCCTCCGACGGAACGAAAGGTCCGTCCTCTCCGAGTAATGTAACGAACCCAAACTCTCCTTCTGAATCACCGTCGCTCCAAGGATGGCCGGATTCGTAACGTCGATAACTGAAAGATGGGGTAGGGAAGAACCTGCGCCGAGGTGCGTTACCACCATCTCCACGCGACCTGGTAGCCGAAGACGAAGGTTCCTCCATTGCCAGGCGACTCGCTATAGAATCGCGAATGTCTCGGCGTCTACGGGAAGCGAATTCACTGAAGTCGCTCTGACGAGGAGAGAGGCGGGATGGTCTGCGGGTAGTGGGTTGCCGGGACCAGTATGGTATTGGCACAGCTCGGCGTGAAGTTGAAGATGTGGGTATAATACGGGCGGGTGACGCTCCGGCGACGAAGCTTGGAGGCGAATCGTCTTCCGTGGATGAGATTGGTATGGGGCTGGATTGGCGAAGGAAAGGAGGAATTGTTGGGCCGTTGTAGTTGAACAACTCCGCCGAGCTTAACCGAGTACCTTCAACGACAGAAACTGCAGGGGGTTCCAGCATAGCATTGAATTCCTCTTCGTCGTCATCTTGGCTGTTTTCGTCGTGGTGAGAGGATAGAAAGTCGGATAGCCCGAAGCGCCTCGTGTGTGCCCGGCGGGTACCTCTTTCCGCAGAAGCTACCCGTGAAGCTGCTATCAGAGTTCGCAAACTCTTCACAGTGCGTTCAGCAATGATTCTACGGTCACCTTCTGGTCGAGAACGTCGATCAGCTACCTCCTATGGATGAAATTTCAGAAAGGTCATGCAGATACTGTAGGAAGCTCCAACGACGCACCTTTACCAAACAATCGATTACTGATACAGTAAAAGAATCCCCAACATCCAAATCCTCTACAAAACGTTCGTAACTGATCTTCGGATCGTTCTTCTCTAAGCCGGACCTGGATATCGCACCGGAACTGTGTGTAGTGTAATTATACACAACAAGAAACCGGAGCCACACGTGCATTCATTTGAGAAACTGCCAATCACACGGAATGGAAGATCGCGTAACATACACCAGGCTTTTGAATTTAGTTTTCAAAACTTCGTCGGTATATTCTGGGGTCCTGGATAGACGATACATGAGATCCGGGGTGGTCCTAAAGTAGCACATAAAAGGTCACACCATTTGCCCATTTTTCAGGTGAAAGGAGTGAATTAGAGTGACGGATAGGGAAAAGGGTATCCTCAGGGAGAAGGAGGGGGGAAGAGCGATGTGATGGTCCGAGACAAGAGTTTCAGCCGCCGTCGTGATGGAGGTTCAGTTGCACAAATAAAACGTAATCAGTCTGTGGCGCATCCAAAGTCACGTGCAATGCATCGCCTCACCGACGCCAAATAGGGGTAAAATCATGCTACTGATATAAACGATAAAATAGACATGGAAGGAGTCAGAGTCTATGAACTACTTTCATCAGGATTGCTGCTAGTTGACCCATTGAGCTTTGGAGCTCCCCGAACAGCAGCACTCGATGACGGTCGGTCTTTGTTGCTCAACAAGCTCTGGAAGAAGTTTTGCAAAACTTCGTGTTGCGTTTGCCCACCAGTTGGGCTCGGTGAAGTAGGAAGAGGCGAAGGAGATGAAGGTGCTCTCCCTGCGTTGGTTTTGACACCAGGTGGTCGTCCTCCTTTCCGCGTATCTGCAGTACTTGGACCGTTGATCCCACCAATTCCACTCTCCATTTCTGAAAGTGCCCGCTCGACATTGGGAAGATTGAAACTGCTGCTTCCCAGAGGCCCAACAACACCAGCGGAACTCTCCACGTCTGCCGGATTCCTGAACGCTCCTCTGGGATCTCGGTCCGCTTTTTTGGAGTTTTCGTCGTAGTTCTTGGCGAGGAATTGTTGTTCGGGCACTGGGTTGTTGAATGGCGGAAGTGGAGGCGGCTGAAAACGCGATTAGTACAAGTTAAATAATGAATGGTATAACATGTATGGTCACCTTGTGGCCTTGATCTGGCACGAGTGCGCTGAACATTCGCTTTGCGCTCGTTCCATCGCCTTCTGTGGACTCCAGATCTTGCTCCCAAGCTTCTCCCCATGCCTTTGGGTCAAAGTCACGTAGAACGGTGACTTTGCCCCAGCTATCCCAGCCAGCAGGAATCACTACGCGATCCCTGTCCAATGTGTTCGGCTTTTCATTGAAAGGGAATGGATTGCGAGCAGGGGTCGGAGCTTCAGTACCAGCTAGAGCAGCAGGTGAGGGGGCAGGCGGAACGAAAAGAGCGTGTAAGGCATATTGACGAAGTACCTGTAATGTTGAAGGTTGAGGAGTCGTGTAGAACATAGACGCGCCATCTGAAGTAGAACATGAGCTGAAGTAAAATGGGTCATCACAGTCCTCAGCTCACACTTCAAGCATATCGTACGCAATATTTGCATGACACCATCCGTTCTTTCTTCCCATTCACCTCCTTTACCTTTCACCATGCCACCCATCCCTGAGGCACCTGCGACCAAATCATGACCTTCGTCTATCAAGTCGGCTTTAGTGCACGCTACGACTATCGGTATGCCGGCGGGGTTGTGGGTGAAGACGCCCGTTGACAGTGGTAGTACGGTATTTGACGCGGTAGACGTTGCAGGTATGGGGTCAGTCGAAGGTTCCGTGTAATGTAGCAGATGATGCATCCCTATCATAGACTGTCAGCTGTGAGCGAACCATATCCAGAGAACACATACACCGTTCTCGATTCTCTTCTCTTACGATCTCAAGTTCTCTCGAACCATCTCCATTGGCCCATTCATCGACCCACTTCAACCAAGTCTCGAGTTCTTCTACAAAGGTCCACGGTCGTGTCCAGTCCAAGACTATTATGACAAGAGTATGGGGTAGCGATGTTTTCGGCGGTAGAAAATGGGGCAAAAGGCGTGTATATGTTGGGTCTGAAGAAGGGACCGTGTACACAGACAACCGTGCAAGCGTGTCTGTAAAAAGTACTGAGTAGCAGAATTTTAAGAGCCTGGTTGGGAGTGACCTTCATCGCCCTCGTCCCTAACATCTGCATAATCGTATCCCAAAGCAAAGTCAGTCTTTTGATCGTCCTTTCCATCGTCTGAGACTGGCTTCTGTAGCAAGGCCGACGCCAAAGTAGATTTGCCGGTCGAGGGTTTGCCCAGAATGAGAATCTGCTTTGAAGGTATAGAACGCGTGGACGAAACGCTATCAAGAATTGAGGACCATAAATTTTCCGGAGGGGCTTCTGGCGTAGCAGGTCGCGAATCCATGATGGGAAGAGTTACACCAAAGCCAAAGGTTGGTGGTAGCGAAAGGTTACAGGAAAGGAAACTGGGTCAAAATTGAAATTCCGATAAAATAACCTTCTTTGTGCTCATCGTTTTACACGTCCAAGACAACATCATCGAGGCCGTCGACGACCCATACGAAAACCCTGTCTACACCATCGTACACGGACGTCATGGCCGCAGCTGCTGTGGTCCTTCCGGAACACAAACTCTTCGAGTCTCCCAATTCACGCTCAATTCGTATCGGCGATTGGTATATTACGGCGTCTACGAATCCAATCTCGAATCATCAGGAATGTGAAGCACTCAACACATTGCTTTCGATACCACTACCTGAAATGACTTTTGGTCAAAATATTCTAACCCTTCATCATCGGCGATCGGGTTGGAGATATACTTTTAGTGCAGAAGAGGCACTAAAAGCAGTCAAACGAGGAGAACTAGAACCGGGAGACGGAGGCGTCAAGGTTGACTACGCCGATGCTTGGCTGAAAAGTCGGCGAGTACTGCTTTTGCTTGTCCTGTCTCTGAATAAACTCACCCGTACGAAAAATCAGGACTAGTCCTTCATCGCTGCTGCCTATGCCTGAGACGGTGCCCACTAAACCGTACGATTGGACGTACACTACGATCTATTCAGGTCACACTGAACCTGAACTTCGTTTGGAGGAAGGCGAGGACGAAGACCCCTCCACCTACAACGCGACGCCTTTTATTCCTACTTGGCACCCCTCTGACCCAGAGAATCCATCTCACCAAATCCCTCTGTCAGAGCTAACGCGTCCTGATCCTATCCTCTTTTATGCCGAGATTCCTCTGTTCGAGGATGAATTGCATGACAATGGCTCCTCTGGCTTGTTGATCAGGATTGTCAGTAAATTGCCATACCTCTTAGTTCACAAAGTACTAACTTCACATTGCAGCGCGTGATGCCAACGTGTATATTCATCCTTGCTCGCTTTACCTTGCGAGTAGACAATGTTCTCTTCCGGACCTTTGACACACGACTATATCATTCTTTTGCCTCAAACCCGCTGACAGTGGTCCGAGAGACCTGCGGATGGGAGGCACCTTATGACAGAGTGAAGAATGTGAATCTATCTGTCATTCTCTTTGAACGCCACGCTAAATCCCATCTCTAGTTGTTACCAAAACGTGACGACCTCACACCACTGACAGATCCCACGTTCATCGCGAAGATTCTATCTGAGCTCCCAAAAGGACTGTCCCAGAGGGATGGAGCTAAAACTGGATGGAGAGGGCTGAAGAGAAACCTAGAGTATGCCGTGCTGGAATAGACCGTATTGCTAAACACCTGTGAAGACACGAAAGCATGTATCATTGCACGACCCACGACAGTAGAATTACATTGTACGTATAGATATACGAAAAGTCCCAGTGTACAATACTGTACACTGCATCGAGATAGAAAACCTTCGCAGCTCGCGAGAACCGCTTACACTAATCACAACAATTTGCCTTCCCTCTTGGCCAGCTGTACCTGTTGAAGTCTTTGGCTTCTGAGCGTCATATGTGTGCCAGGAGCGGCCTTTTTCGGTGGCGCCTGGGCAACTGGGGCAACCGCTGACTGCGACAAAGATATCCGAGTATCATCTGATGCAAAGCCAGGAATACGAATGTTATGGTTTCTCTCTGCAAAGCAAATTGAATGGCGGAAGCTTTCATGAAAGTTTTATGTACTTACCGAGGTGTAGTTGCAGGTCCCGGACCTCCAATGTATCTCCACCTCGATGTTTCGCCAGTCGACAAGAGAAGTTGGTGACCGAATCTATGAATTCATCGGCAATCGACAGCAGCAGCTGTAGAGACAAAGGTTTAGTCGTGGAATAGAGTGAAAGCTTGTTACTCACATCCTCCACTTCTGGTTCAAGTTTCACGTTTGGGTCGATGCTGGCAACCAGTTCTTGTATCGATCTTCGCATACTTTGATCGCCAGGTGTACTCTTCCTGCGAGATCGATTGTCCTCCAATGAAAGCATGGTTGCATCGTCGGGTCGAGCAATTTGTGCAGGGGTTCCTACAAAGGAATATATCAGCGCTTGAGTTAACACGTTGTAGTGCGTACGCACCAGCGATACGTCCCGCAGTGTAGCCACCACTTAATGTTGGTCGGGCAGCGGGCCACTGCACGGGGACAGGAGTCGTAGCATTCAAAGTAGTACTAATGGGATGGGTCTGTTCTGACGGGGACGAGGTCGATGCCAGACTAGCTAGCGTAGGCGCGTTGTCTGGCGCGTTAGATTTGAAGGCTGGGCTCATTGGCGTAGGTGCAGGTACTGGAGTTCCTGGGGGCTGTATAAATATATGATTTGTCCCTTTCATTCAAGAACAAAGAGCTTGACGTACCCTAGATGGACCGGCAGCGGATTGTGCAGATGCAGCTGGTGCCGTGCTTCCGCTCCCTTTGTGTTTGTCGGCGAAGGCCTTCAACTACAAAAAGGTCAATCACAGAGACAAAGACACTGCTGGGCCACCCCACTTGATGTATCTGAGTTTCATTGAGCTTTCCAGCTTTGATTAAAGTGGGCATGTTGCTGATGAGCAATTGTGCAACTTTCTCGTTGGACATTTGTTCGCCGGTCTGACTTTTGAGTAGATTCTGCAGCACATCAATCATGTTGGTTCCGTTTGGTGTTGCTGGTGAACCAGCAGGTTTGGGAGTACTAGCTTGGGGGGTGTCCATCGCTGTTGGTGGTTGAGCTCGAAGGTTCGTTGTGCGTATGTAAGCGCAGTCTGTAAAGTGCCTTTTTCCGCTCGGCCACCACATCCAATATGGATGTTTCTAATATCCTGGCTTCTCATGCCGAAAAATAGTGCGTTAAAACACAGAATATCATTTTTTAATTTATTGAATGAAGGTATTTTCACCACAGCCAGTCGGTAACGGTAGAAAAAGAGACACCATTCGATATAGATGTTGGCTACTTAACAGTAACAGATCCTAATCCAATTGAAGACGAAACTTACAAGTACGTGGTCTACTTCATGTAACAAAACGGTAACTAATCCTATCAAAATCTAGTGCCAACCTCGAAGACCATCTTCAATCTCTAGCCCGTGATGGCGTTCAAAATCTTCTCGCAAAACTTTTTACGCTACCTACAGATTCTTCCCCTGACGGCCCACTTGCCCAACTACCTCCCCCCACGACGCAATTACCTCGAGCAAAACCACTCCCCAAACCAAAACCACCGACAAAGTGGGAACTATTTGCGAAAGCGAAGGGTATACAGAAGAAGAGGCGGGATAAGAAGGAGTGGGATGAAGAGCGACAAGAATGGGTCAATAGATGGGGTAAAGACGGGAAGAATAAGCAGCTTGAGGAGCAGTGGATCACAGAGGTTCCTCTCAATGCTGGTATGGATAACATCATGTCTTCGGTCTACAGATTCTCATTTTTTTCGCTTAGATCCCGACTACGACCCGAGAAAAATCGCGAAAGCTGAACGAAAAGAACGGGTGGCCAAAAATGAAAAGCAAAAACTTGCCAACATTGCTCGAGCCCAGCAAGCTGATAGCTCCCGAGAAGAACGCAAAAGCGAGATTGATCGTACATTGGCCGCATCTCGGATAAGTACAGCCAGTATGGGCAAATTTGACAAGAAACTGGAAGGTGAAAAGAAGCTTCGAGGAGTTAAGCGGAAGGTATGGTACACTAAATGTATATGGTACATGTTGCTGACTATTGCGCCTTTCAGTTTGACCCTAATGAACGGTCGGTTGAACAAGAAAAGAACGCATCGCTCGCTTTGCTTTCCCGCATGGAAAGTGACTCAAAGAAGATAAGACGAGAGCCTGCGCCTGGGGAAAATGTCCTCAACGTGCGCAAGGCGGTCCGACATGCTAGTAAAGGTCAGGGTGGAGTTGCCCTAGGGCGACAAGCAAATAGCAAGGGCAAAAAGGTCGGAAAGCGAAAGTAATCGTGTATCATGTTTATACTTCCTCGTTTTCCTAGATGCATATATCAACTCGTCCATTTTATATTGCAACGACAGGAATTACACTATACAGAAATCATAGAGTAAGAGGTAGGACATAATTTAGCTGACGCTTAATGTGTTGTGAATGATTGTAGTACAAGAGAGTGAATATGCATGATCAAGCATAGAAGTTTTCCATGACCAGAATTACCGTCCAAAGTCGGGAGGCAGACGTTTGAGGTCCGCCTTCCCTTCTTCGATCCATTTCGGCTTCACCAATTTCTCCCTTTCCTGATAGTACAAACGGTACACCAATTTAATCGTTCCTTCACTGACACCCGCGACGTCACCAATCTCTTTCAGCGATCGTCCCTTGCCTAGCAAATGGGAGGTAAAGTAAATGGCGCCACCAGCAATGGAGACTGGACTACGACCATCCGCAATACCACGTTCGCGTGCTGCTACGATAATGTCGGCACAGTATGACTGGACGTTCGGCGGCAAATCCAAATGGTTACAGTAACGCGAGACCAATGTTTCCGGGCCTGCCGACGTCGCTGGCGCAGAGGAGTGGGCAGAGGCACCAGGTGTGAGATTGAAAGCCTGTTCAAGCGCTTTGTAGCACTGACCAAGAGCCTTTTTGGTTACGTGGGTGAGAGTGCAGATTTCTCTGAACGTTCGAGGGACGTGGGCTTGGCGACAAGCGATGAAGATGCAGGCAGCGATGACCGCCTCGAGGGGCTTGCCACGGAGAAGCTTTTCTTCGTCGGAACGTTTGTACAACTGTTTGGCGATGTCGCTGATGGTCTTTGGAAGGGAAAACTGGTCGCACCAGTTTGAGATATCGCGGAAGGCAGTGAGGAGATTTCGTTCTGAACGCGAATTTTGGGATCGTGATGCCGCCCGTTGGAGCTCCCGCGCAAGTCCGGAACCGCCGTCTTGGAAACTAATGACAGTATCTAGTTGTTCCATGCCTTCCATGAGCGGATCAGAGGCAGCTCCAACACGAGAAGGGTCGTCGCCTTCATCGTTAGCGAACGTCTAAAGGCGGTTTTAGTACCAGTAGGGCAACACACATCATTCAACATACCCGCCATTCACTGCGAGTATCGACGATTCTATCACCAAGAACCAAACCGCAATTCCCACAGACCAGGTCGCCAGAACCGAACTCCTCCACTATGTTGGGATTGGGGTCTCTGCATTCAGGGCAAATTAATCGAACAGCGAGATCTGGTCCGTAAGTTTGTTGGACAGCCTTAGCTGGTGGCTGAGCGAGTGGGAAGGGTTGGGAATATGCCATGCTAGATCTTTCTAACGTTTGAGAAGCTCAACAATACCCCCGTAATGGCGAAGAGAATATGCCTTTGAGAGGTAAAAGAATATGTGAAGCATTCAGGAAATCATTGTTGAGCCTGTAAGAAACCTACCAAGAGCCCTGCCAGTCCCCCACAACTCTTAAGATTACTGTCACTGCAATTCCTGCTTCAAAAAAGTCGGATTTGCTCGATACTGACGACGACCTGGTGGTGGTTGCGGTAAAAGAGAGACGATTGAATGCTCACCAAGCATGGGAATAAAGCTGAGTCAGCTTCTGAGTCTGGCACAAGCATGAGCAAACAACCACCTCGGTACCGTTTTGTTTTGTTTTTCTCCCACATGGCCACACTGTTCTCCTAGTCCATAACCCTCGCTGACATTATATTCTAGCACCACCTGGCACCTGGATCTCTGTACGCTTTTGGTTCCTATCAATCATCCGCGAGATACGGCGAAAATGAGAAAATGACACACATCAAGAAGTCTTAAGAAACGCATGCTCTGATGTCCAAAGGCCACCTGTTAACCGATTCTGATGCTCGCAATCATACTTCCCTATCGTATTCCACATGTCAACATATCACAAGGTGTTCATCTGGAGTGTCTAATTTAATTATTCGCTACTGGGGACAAGCTGTAATTCTCTTGGTCTGCTCGAAGCTTGGTTCTAAACCCTTCTGACGCTTGGTTGAAAGAGGATTTCTGGATGCCTTTTCGGTACGTTTACGCGTTCCGTAAAGTGGGTCGATCTATGGCCAACAGTTGACAGTCTATTCAGAGCATCAAGCGAAAGCTGTGACGGGTTCTATTGCCGTTTTATCTTCATCCATGTGGTCGCTTGAGATCCCGTTGCTCTTCTGGTTACGAACCTTACGTGTGGGGCATTCTCGGAGTGATATATAAAATTGGCTCGGTCAATGAAGTCTTCAAGCCCTCCTCAGCAGTGCAAAGCTCTCGCAGGAGTTGCTCAACAATGATCCTCCCCGCGCTCGTATCGTTCTCTTTGCTATCAGCGCGTCTGGCCTCAGCAATCCTTCCGGATGGCCGCCTCCACGCCAATTTTCCGAGACCTCCAGCCTTACCCGTTATCCCTCTTGTTCAGGAAGGACCTGTAACGGGTCGCGATGGCTCTGAACTCCCTCCATACAGTGTGTTGTTTTCGCTTGACTGCCGGATGGCTCGAAGTTGACATTTGCTCAGATACAACTTACTACTTTGATCAGCTGGTATGTCGAATGCTCTGTAGCGATGTCAGTGGCCCGAAGACTGACGATCCTTTAGATTGATCACAATAACCCATCGTTGGGGACGTTTAAACAACGATATTGGCATACTTATGAATTCTATGAGTCAGGTACGGAAAATATGCAGGTCCTTAAGCTTGTAACTTAATTATGAGTATAGGTGGCCCTATTATCCTCATGACACCGGGAGAAGCAAATGCGGAACGTGAGTCGATAACATATAATCAGTTACGATTAGCCTTCATACTCTATCTGTAGGATACACCTCGTACTTGACGAACGCAACGATCAACGGACTCATCGCTCAGCAGCAGAATGCGTCTGTCATTGTCATTGAACACCGTTTCTACGGTACCAGCAACCCTTACCCCGACTTGTCCGGGAAGAGCTTTGCCGTTCACAACATACAACAGGCTATTGATGATTTGGAATACTTCGCCAAGAACGTCAAACTTCCTCAGCCAGACGGAGATAATGTCGGTCCAGACAAGAACCCATGGATTATGGTCGGAGGAAGCTATTCAGGTACGCTTGCTCAAACTCTATATTGACTTGAGGATGGATCCGAAAATATTCCCTAGGCGCACTTACTGGTTGGACAATGGTCAAGTAAGGCTTTGGGCTAGATCTAGGAAAGACAATTCTAACAATCCATTGCAGCAAACCAGGACTCTTCTGGGCAGGTTATTCTTCCTCAGGAGTTGTCGAAGCTATATTGTGGGTATTAGTTCTCATAATACCACCTGCAGCCATTTTTCACTAACTGCACCTTAGTGACTACTGGGAATACTTCGAACCCATACGCCAAAACATGGCCAAGAATTGTTCCGCTGACGTCGAGGCCGCAATTGCTCACATTGACGAAGTATTTTCGGGAGATAATACTACCGCTATTCAAGCACTGAAGGAAAACTTTGGCTTGGGTGGACTTTCTCATTTGGATGACGCTGCAGGCGCACGTAAGTGGCCTTGAAGTCTCAGATGTGTACCAGCCTGACCATTGAGATCATCACTAGTGAGGAACAATCTCTGGGATTGGCAGTCACTCCAGCCCAATACCGGAGCTGGCGCAGTATTCTTCCAATTCTGTGACGCACTCGAGGTGAAGGACGGCGAAGTCGCACCGGCTGAGGGATGGGGCGCTGAGCATGCTGTCGCAGCATGGGGTAAATTCTGGCGGGACTCTTACCTTGCTCGCTTGTGCGGCAGCATCTCCGTTGAGTAAGGAATTTTGAACACCGATTCTCAAAACTCAGGCTGATTCTCATCCTTCCAGGGATTGCCTCGGAAGTTATGACCCTAACCAGGATTACTACACCGACACTAGCGTCGACAACGCCGGCCGATCCTGGTTTTGGTTTGTGTATGTAGACAATACCACAGTCCATTTCCTTCAATGACTTACCTTTATTCAGCTGCAACGAAGTTGGATATTTGCAAGATGGACCCCCAGCAGGTTATCCCGCCGTTGTTACTCGTCTTGTCCAACCTTCGTATGATTTGGTGCGTGATCCTCTTTGCATTGAAACGCAATAGTTTGTGACGTGGATACCCCCATTAGCGACAATGCCAATGGATGTTCTCCGATGTCTTCTCCTCGCCGCCTGACATGGAAGGTGGCGTCAAGGCCACGAACGAGAAGTACGGTGGCTGGGATCTCAAGGTAGATAGGCTTTTCTTCGCCAATGGCGTCCGTAAGTCTATCTTCCACTTAAATTATACTGTTCTCATTACTCATTGCACTTACCTCAGGTGATCCTTGGAGAGAAGCCACTGTTTCTGCAGAAGAGTTGAACATTCCTAGCACTGACCGCATGCCCATCGCTGTCGGAGATGGATTTCACTGCTCTGATCTCTCCGTGGCGCGTGCTGCTGTGGATCCAACCATCGCTGCTGTTCAGAAGCAAGCCTTGGCGTCAATGAAGACTTGGCTGGCAGAATGGCCAGCATCAAAGCCTTACAAGAGATCCGAAGCGACCATCTCTCGCCGTTCGGGCGGCTCATCCAAACGGATAAACCAATGGTTCAGGGATCCTGTCGTGGCTTAAATATGTACCTAGTGGGCAGTTGAAACCGATATTGACCTGTATATAAAAATCGAATGGACAGAATGAGTCACATTGACATAGCGCGCTGTAGAAACCCGAAGGGACTACTATGACACGGGGCCACACTTCGCCGGTAAGGTACCATATAGACTACTTCTTAAGGTTTCTCTTCGCTATACTTTTCTCGCTCCGAACTCTCCCTTTGGTAGCCGAACCGACACCGTGTTTTCTGTTCCCCTTCTTGTCAGCGGCGGTTTTCCGCTCTCGGTTCCTGTCTTTACTCTGAATCTTCAGCTCTGAATCTGAACCTTTTCCGGGTACGGCCAAGGCCATTCTCGCTTTCTTCTTCGCCAATCGCCTAGCCACACGAGTAGAGTCGGTTGCCTTCGCCTGTTTCCTTGCCTCCTTGGAAAGGTGCGCAAGCTTTTCTCCGAGACCAGGGTCTCCTTTGGGTACGGGTCCGGGCATGTTCTGACGAGGTTTTTCGGAAGATTTGGGCTGTTTGACAGAGGATGACACCTTGGTTGACACACCGGGAAGCGTTTTACACCGTTCAACACGGAGCTTCCTCTTAGCAAACTTGAGTTTCGATGAATCCAGCGCTAGAACTTCATCGACACATTCTCGGTCCTATAAACCGGTATGTGAATAGAATTAGGAAGGAGGAAACAGACGCACGGTGAATTGAACGTAAGCGAAACCCTTGCCTAGCTGGGTTTCTTTGTCTCGAATGATTCTGACCCGCTTTACCCATGTGTTCGGCTTGCTGGCGTCCATATCAGAAGCCTGATCCCCAATGTCCTTGGACCTCGCGGGACATGGTCCTTTCTCAGCGGCGACCACGCCTTCGAAGAAAGCCCTGACATCTTCCTCGCGACTTTCGAAATCCAGATTGCCCACGAAAACACATCGCTTGGGGTCGACATCGGACTGCATGATATGGCCTTCGGAGTTGACTGACGCGGCTGCCGTATTCCTTGCTGCGACATCGACGCGAATGACACGGTCCATGAATGTTGTCCCATCGCATGCCTCTTTGGCAAGACGAGCAGCTTCATACGGATCCATGACTTCTGGCGGAGGAGGGAGGTTGGGATTACGTATCGGGGCAGATTTGGGATTTTCATCAACTCTTGTATCGGCATGTGCAAAAACGATGTATGCATGTACCGAGTCGGCCGAGTCGTGAAAGTCTTGCTTGATAAAAGCTACTTTCTTCTTTTGCGCAGGTGTCAAAAACTTCTTCGCGTTGTCGCCTTCGCCATTTTGGTCCCTCCAGGACGATGTCCGTTCTACGTCATGTTGTCGAGATTGCTTCTTTTTTGACTCCAACTTGGATGTGCTACCACCGATATCTCCATCGTCCGGCATATCGCTCGTTGGGATGGCAAAGGGCACGGAACGAAACCGAATAGATTCTACCTTGGGTATTTGCCCAGATGTAGGAATAAGTGATAGAATGTGACGCTGTAGCTGCTTTCGCAGTGGCTACAAAGTGTTTGGTTACGAATGAACATTTGTCCAAGAGTCGAGACACACCTTCTTCTGTGCAACTTCTACGTTCAAATTCCCAATGAAAATGGTTCTTGCATTACGCTGCTCCGCGGTTTCATCACGAGGGGCAACCTTGACCTTTTTAGCCTTCTTCTGTCCCCTGGAGGATTTCGCGAGAGATTCGTGCTGTGGGGGAGTATCGGTTTCTGAACCAGAGTCCGAGCCTTCTGCGGCATGCTCAGCGCTGCTCTCATTCCCCTCGCCCTCGTCATCTACACCACCCTTTGCTTTTCCTCTGAGTGACTTGGCCAGATAGTCATTTTCCAGATCTGATTTATCCTCATCGCTAAGGCTCCCCTCCATTCCTTTTTCGATCTCCGAGACCATACTGACCCCTTGACCTTTGTTACTTCTCTTTTTGTGGCCTTCGTGAATTTTATCTTCCGTCTGCTTCGCCTCGTATACCATCCCTTCCCTTTTCCATTCTTCTGACGTTTCGGGGAGTTTGATATTTCTGCGTCCTTATGTTTTCTCTTCAATTGATTGGCACGGGGAGCATCGGTCCCTGCTGTTTCTGCGGAATGTTGTACATCCTGGGGCTGCGATGAGGACGGCTTTGCAATCGGAGTCTACGGAATACCTGAATGACGCTCGATTTCTAGAGGTATGAATACGTACTGGTGTTTTGAAGAGGGCGTCAAGCTCGGTGTCGATTTTATTCTTGCGACCAGCAAGCAGTATCGAAGAAAGAGCCATCAATATTCACCAAGCTGCCAAATTTTCAATGGGATTGGCCCTTCAGATAGATAGATAGATTTCGGTTGTCGGCTCAATTTCTGACTACCACGTGCACATGTAAACGCTCCCGCTTCACTCTCATTGAGACTGTCAGTGTCATGGAAAAAATCCCGGAATGGCGATTATCTGGGGTCCCATTCAAATGAAGCTTCTACTCCAATATGTTATCAACCAGCTCACGAGTGACAAATCACGAGCCACGAGCTGATCGACATCAAACGCGCCCACTGTCATTCCAAACCCCAGGCTATCGTACCAAAAATGGCATCTGCAAGGTGCTCGAAGCTTCCAGAACTCCTCCTCGAGACCAGCAAAATGAAAGAGACCTTCACTCTCGAACCGCCCATTCACTCACCAACAAGGTACAAGAGCGCTCTTGCCATGTCCATGTTCATGTCCTATATGGTTCCATACGGTTGGACACCCACGACGTGCGGCCTTAGATGATAGTGGCGGCGGATCTATGGATTTCATCGTGACAAAGGTCACTTGAGAACATGTTGCCGAACGAGTTGTAAAGTATCGGGCTTATTCCGTAGACTAACCTTGACCTTCAGTTCCGCAATGCAGAGTGCCATACTCACACAGGCCATCTCCGGATTGTACTTATCCCAGGACATTTCGGCGGTACTGGCGGGCAGGTCAGAGCACTCAATAGCGCCGATAATCGGAAGCCTCGTACCGTTCGGATATATCACTACTGACTTTTCCAGGATAGATAATCTGGAATCTGATGCAGCTCCAATCAAGTAACAATCAAGTAAGTGGGTACTTAAAGGCATAATCCGTGAAGGACATTACCCACAAGAACCCATGGCTTCCGCTTACATATTGGCATGCGTCCTCTATGCATTCTATGTCTCAGCCACCAGCATTTACAGGCTATTCTTGCATCCCCTCAAGAGATTTCCTGGTCCCAAACTGGCTGCACTGACGACATTCTATCGTGCATATTACGATATCATTTTGGACGGCAAGTTCGTTTACCATTTACAGCATCTTCACAAAGTCTATGGTAAGTACATCTGTCTATCCTCCACAAACCACACGTTTAAATACATCTCTAGGTCCTGTGGTCAGGGTTGGCCCAAATACGGTACGACTCGTCCTGCTGTCTTCCGCGACACCAAGAGCTTACAATGCGCTTTCTAGCTTCACTTTTCAACGGTTGAAGCTTACCACGACATCTATACTCGCGGATCAACGTTCGGGAAATCAAGGTCGCTATACGATGCCTTCCCATTCCCGGAAGCGTCGGGCACTTTCCTTGATATTAACCTAGCCAAGGAACGAAGAGGGACCCTACACCCTCTCTTCTCACGACGATCCATCTTGAAATTAGAAAACGTGATACAGAAGAACGTGAGTTCTATAGCGCCCGTTCAACCATAACTTCTGCTTCACATATTCGAGTGCTGACAACTGTAATGATCAAGGTTGATGCTCTGACCTCGCGTCTTCAATCGTTCTCGGGCAAGGGTCAGATAGATATGAATCAAGCCATCCGCAGCATTACGATGGACATCATATTTTCGTACTGCTTCGCCAATTCCTTCGACACCATCAGCCACCCTACTCTTGAGCACCCACTAACAGTCGCCCAGAGATCGTCTGTTGATACTCTCCAGGTTCAAAAACATTTCCCGATCCTTATCGAGATTGGTTTCAGTCTGCCTAGATGGATTGTTGCAAAGATCAACCCATCTTTTCTTGTATGGCTTGACCAGAAGAAGATCTTCGAGGAGCGGATTGAAACCTACATGAACGATGCCTCCGAATTGGAACTGGTGGAACATGAGACTATATACCATCACCTACTCGCGCCACCGAAGGGACCAGGTAGTCGGTATACACGTCCTTCGAAGCAATCTCTTGTATCGGAAGCATTTACTCTGATCAGTGCTGGGAGCGAAACGGTGGCGGGCGCCTGCACCGTTGGGATCTCTCATGCTCTGCGGAATCCTGCTACTGTCAAGAAACTGGTCAACGAACTTCAAGAAGCATGGCCAGATCGCGATGCGCATGTGGACTATACTGTCCTGGAGAAGCTCCCTTATTTGGTACGTTTGGAGAACTGTAATCTCCGATTTCTCTCGCTCATGCTATTTTTTTCTTTAGACGGCCTTTATAAAGGAGTGTCTTCGTTGCTCTCATGGTGTCGTCACACCACTTCCACGAATAGTGGGACCCGGAGATGCAACAATCGGCGGATACCATATCCCTCGTGGAGTACGTTTATGTTACTTACAGCGTTCTATGAAGAATCACTGATTTAATCGTCCTAGACTATTGTTGAAATGAGTTGTGTCTTCCTTCACTGGAACCCCGATATGTTCCCAAATCCACTCGAGTTCTCGCCGGAGCGCTGGCTACAACCTAATTCTAGGGAAATTGAAACGCAATACCTCGTGGCATTCAGTCGAGGTCCCAGAACATGGTGCGTCTTTTAGACCCTGCATAACACTCAATAGCTCATGGGACTTGTTTCCAAAACACAATAGTGTCGGCATCAAGTAAGTGCTTCCTGATGTCCGCACAGAGCTCTCCTAATCTTTGCGCTAGTCTGGCATGGTGCGAGCTATACCTGATACTAGGAAATCTGTTTCGAAAATTCGATTTGACGATATGTGACGCCAGGTATGTACCATCGACGCGGTTGCCTTTGAATATTGCTGACTACATCATGATAGTGACGATGATTACACTAAATTCCGAGAATTGTTTATTCCATCATGGGAATGTCAACCTTTGCGAACTACCGTGCGGGCGATCTGACGGTTTGCTGACACAATACTTCCGAGTCCAGCGCCCATAATTCAGGGGTGTTGGAAGCGATACTTCTATCTGGAGTTTGGGTCTGGTCTGCCTTCTATAGGACTCGGATTCAGCAGGTCTCTCTGTTTTTGTACCTTGTATATTTTTCCCCGAATAGTATACCCTTCTATCTGACGAGAAAGAGATATTCAGAGCGCTGAAAAGGCCCGGGGCTCAAGTATTGAACCTCGACAGTGCCAGCTTCACATTGACACTGACATGGGACTCCTTAACTTCTGGAGAATGGTCATAGGGGGTTTCAAGTCTCGCCAGTAAGGTTATAAGGTTCGGCTCATTTGACCAGTTCCTCAGCAGCTTCCACTTGCTCAGCCCTTCAGTCCCTTAAGATCACGCCTGCTGAGTCGTAGAACGTCTCTCCTCAGTACTGCGTGCGCCGTTCTCTACCCACATTCCCTTAACAATTTGCACGTCGCCAGTGGCAGTCAAGCCCACAGCCACTAGGATCCCGCTGGAACGACCAGTTCGTTAACGGTAGGATTCAACCTATTGTCCGCCAAGTATTTTCTCAAGCCCATCCTTTCTTCTGACTGAAGGTCGCACCACATAGCGGCCGCTCATCCTCAGAGAAGCCCGTCGACACCGTTTCTTGCCGTGTCATGTGGCTGTAATACAAATGTACGCCACATTAGTATCCCCTTGCCGCTGTCGCTTATTGAACGCCGTTTCTAGGATGTAAGGCCCTTCATTGCCTCCCATGTCTCTGCGGCGAATTTTTTGTACCATCACAGCCGTTGGGACGCAGTGGTTCGCGAGACCATCACACTCGATATATGTTACATACCTATGTCACTTCTTGTATGCCTATGCCTATGAATCAATTTCAATTCCTTCAGCACAAGTTCTGAGCCAAATCTTCACCCGCCTGGAGTGAATATACACCAATTGAAACAAGACATCGGGAATTACAAAGGCTATTATCGATTATCGAAGTAGTTCGTATACGCATAAAAGATAAAAGAGCAAAATCGACAACGACAGCATAAATGAGAAGAATAAAGTCTGAGGAACAAGATGATTGAATGGACTGAACGTAGTAGGGTCTGTATTCATGAATCATGAGCATGGTAGGAGACAATGTGTATGTGTGCAATGCGTGGCGTGTAGTTGTATGACCAAGTAAAATGAGTAGAAATGCAAAACAGACCGGAAAGACCAACAGGAAACGGATCAAAGATATGTGGTACAAGACACACAAAGAAAGAATAGTAATCAATAGTAGACAGTCCCTTGCGGTATATGGTCTTGAGGATACATTCCATATTGCCCCATCTGCGACATGTCCATGTACGGGTTGTACGCGTACGCGTCGGGATAGTAATACTGTTGCTCGTATGGATTGTAGGCTGCCACCTGGTGTTGGTCTGGTTGGCTGGGCTCCTCACGCGGAGTGTCTTCTTCGTTACTGTCTCGATTAACGAGAGGAGCGCTGAAGAATCCATCTTCCGTGCGAGTGGGTTCAAATGCTACTGCGCTCGATCGCAAACCGGATGGTTTGACTGTTTGGGGTCTACCATCAGGGGATCGGATTTGTATACGCGAGGACTGACGAGGGAATGAGAAGAAGGTTTGCCCGGTATTGTAATCGATGAAGCCATTGACTGGCTGGGGAGGTGGTGGAGAAGGTTGCGCACTGAAGTCGGATAAAGAACGGTGATGGACGTGGCCGGGCACGAATGGAGCGGAAGGAGGTGCCATCATAGGGCGGGGATCGTACATGGTAGGCGGTGGCAGATATACTGGCCGACCTGTAGCAAGCTCGTAGGGCATACCCATGGAGTTAATAGCAATGCCAGGAGGTAATGGGGGAGGAAAGGTGTAAGGTGAACCGTACGCAGGAGAACCCTGAGGATTGGGAGGTGTGAAGCTCGTCTGAATGGGAGGAAGATCTGGGCGTCCATCATTGTTAGTATTGGGTACCACATGGTTCGCTTCACCAGATGGATTGCGAAGCACGGCTTCCTCGGTTTGGGCCCAGCGCTGAGGGTCAGACGACTGGGGTTGAACAGAAACCTGTTCAAGCTTTTGTTGAGCCATGGGATCCAGCGTGGGCTGGAACGTCAAAGAAGGTAACTCATTACTTCCATTCGGCAAGTTTGTAGCTGCCATGGATGAGGACGGATCTGGGAGCGGGATAGGCTTGGGTGATACGAGTCGCGGCCTCACGGTGAAAACATCGTCGAGAGATGGCTCGTCTTTAGAGTCAGTGTTGCTCGGTGCTTGTGATTCCCTTTCCTTTCCGGTGAGTTTGGGAAGTCGCACGATGATCCCCTTGTTTCCACCGTAGTCCGAACCGCTAAGGCTAGTGGTCGACGTCACCGCTGGTTTCGGACTAGGCATGGAAGCCGACTCCTTCATGGGTAGTTTGGTTGCCTGGCTATGCTCCCCTGGTAACTTGACGCGGATACCGGCCGCTTGGCCCGGACGTGGCTTCAGAGCGGGGTCGAGATAAAGGAAGAGTTCCGATTGTTTTGTCCACATACGTTCTGGCTTCATGACATACCACACCCTTGAACCGCCAGAAGGGGAATGTGAACGCATGCTAGAATTGAAACCGGCACGTCCGCCACGGCCTCTATGAGGAAAACCGCCTCGGCCACGGGCATTCGGAGCGGCGCCTCTGGCGGGCTGTTGGCTTGCTGCTTGTTGAGCACGCCGGCGTTCTTCATTTCTTTTCATCTCCTCGAAGCCGTCATGGGTCCATGCGCGCTCGACAGGAGGCAACTCGGGTGATTGGGCACCTTCCTGTCCAGTTTCATCCACTTGATCAACCTTTGCGGTGAGACCCCTTCCCATCATTGGCCCTTTCCCTCTGGGAAAACCTCGACCACGGCCACGGCCTTGCCAACGTCCTCGCCACCAATTACTCAAACTGCGTAAGTTCTTGTCCAGTAAACGATCATCATGCCCCCAGAATTCCCCGACTGTGGGAACATATGAGGGGTCGCTTTCTAACCTTGCCTGATAGGCCTGTCGGGCTGATTGACCGGGAGGTCTCCGTGGAAATGACCTATTGGGACGTCCGTGGGGTGTAGATGCTGGTGTTTCCTCGCTTTGATCGCCAACGACTTCATCAACAGATGCTCTCTGGACAGGCGCAGGTTTGGCAACTGAAGGATCTTTTTTGGGTATTTTCTTCGATTTTCGTGTAGGTGGGTGAACTTGGACGACATGGTCGTTTAGCTCGGAGAAGTCGATGACTGGAAGGTCTGCAGGTCCGTTCATAGTCTCGTCAGCGACCATTTCTGACCAATTGCCGGTACTTCCGAAGAAAGACTCTGGACCTAAGGGGTCCTTGGCAATCGGTGGCGCTTCTTGTGGACTTTGGCTAGTACTAGGCGTGCGAGGATGAGGTGAACCGTTGGTGATGATGTCTTCAGATTCGCTCTCTGATCCCGAGCCTAAAGAAGATATGTCGTCCTCCGATTCAGAGTCTGTCCTCGCCTCTCTCTCAATCTCATCGTCACTGTCAACAACACCCTTCGCCCTGCCTCTTCGCCTCACCACCCTCGTCTTCTTTCGTTGTGTGGCATCGTGGGTCTGGGGTTTCAAACCGGCAGATTTGTTCGCTGTCCTAGCAGGTGCAGATGAGGTCACTTGAGGAGGCATGACTACAACTAAGAAAAAAAGTTTAGAAGTTTCAGAGAAAATTTAAAGTGGCACGATGAGATGGCAGACCTTACTTGATCGTTATGCGGTCGTGAGACCAGAATTGAACAAAAAAAAATGGGAGAAAAGATGAAATGGGAAGGGAGATGTATGGGGAGCTCCTGTATGATGGGAAAACGACGAAAGCTTTGGATGGAGGAGGTGTAAATGTTGTAAAGGTTGAGCACACTGTAAGGCAGTAGTCAAAGGCCAAACGTGACTAATAGATTGCGCAGCCTGTTGTCAGTCTCGGAGCCGGAGCCGAATGGCCGAACTTTGCAGCTCCGCCACTAACTCCGCAAAAAGCTTCAGACTCCGCAAACACATGTCGACCGGATATTCCGGGCTTCAATTCCCGGACTTCAAATGAACCCCCAAGACCCCAGCAGTTTTAACCACAGAACAGAGTCCCTCAAAACTGGCCGAAAGTATCACTTCATAGACCAGAAGCCACAAGCTTACAACCCTAGGCGAACTCCTACGCTTTTGTGTATTCATGGCTTCCCTGACTTTTGGTAGCGACTAATCTACATCTTTCTACTTGCTGAACTGAAATCTCGCCATCAGGTTTGGTTGGAGGTATCAGATTGGGCCATGGGTTAGAAGGGGACTTCGTGTGGTTGCTCCTGACATGCTCGGCTACGGAGGCACCGACAAACCAACAGATCCTTCAGAATACTCCACAAAGAAACTTTGCAACGACCTTGCTGCTCTATTAGATCTTCTAGAAGTCAAGAAAGCTGTCAGTGACATGAAGTGGATCTTCCTTTCTCTGACTGAGCTATCCCAGATCGTCGTTGGACATGATTGGGGGTCGTTTACTGCGAGTCGCTTTGCACTCTGGCACCCCGATAGACTTTTGGCCTTGGTTATGTGAGTTGAGCGTTTTCAATTATCATATCCAATGCTGATGACTGTAGACTCTCTTTGCCTTACACGCCTCCATCTCCCATCTACATACCAGTGGAAGAAGTGGCTAAACGTGCTCCAGATTTGGCCTATATGCTATACTTCAACGACAATAGGTCTACCCGTCAGATCGAGAACAATGTGAGCCTCTCTATTTCCCTTTGAAGAGCTGACTATAGCACTTCAAACAGATTGGCACATTTATTCGAGTCGCGTACAGAAAGCCACGTACAAGTAACAACTTCTCTCTCTCGGGCCTTGCCCAGCATGGATCTAACCCGTTTGAAAACGTCGAAATTCCAAACAGCGATCTTGTACTAAACGAGAGGGTATGTATAATGTGAAAATCACCAGCATTGATGTAACGAGGATTCTACTATCCAGGAATTCGAGATCATGCGCCAAACATTAAGCAAGGGTATGAATGGTCCATTGAACTACTACCGGACCGCGAAATTTAGGCACGACGAGGAACTTGGTAAGGAAATATCACCTTTCCGATCTGTTCCAGCTGACGCGATGTGAATTTACAGCGGCCGGTCTGCATCCCAATTTGAGGCCAGACCTTCCTGTTCTTTTCATGTGGGGCACTCTGGATAAGACGACTACGAAAACAGTGATAGGCAAAGCGCATAAATTTGTCCCTCGTATTCAGGACGTAGCTCTGGAAGGGCGGGGGCACTGGTTGATGGTCGAAGCAAAGGATGAGATTACCGAAAAGGTCATCAGCTGGCTAGAAAGCCTCATGGAAAAGCCAACACAATGTAAACTGTAATACGTATTATTTTGGATTAGGCTGGATGTAATACCATTAGTACGGGAATCTGTAAATGTATAACGATTATGGAAATAGGTGCTGGGTATTATGAGTGGGAAAGTCCGTATTATACGAAAGTTTGGGTATTAAA
The DNA here is from genome assembly GCA_037176845.1 of Paramarasmius palmivorus. Classification (NCBI taxonomy): domain Eukaryota; kingdom Fungi; phylum Basidiomycota; class Agaricomycetes; order Agaricales; family Marasmiaceae; genus Paramarasmius; species Paramarasmius palmivorus. Next base: position 627,165 of record JAYKXP010000003.1, on the reverse strand, counting down.
CCGGTGCAAATCTCTAGAAGTCGTAACCTCCAATGCATTCTGGAACATAGCGTCTTGATCTATATTCCTCCGTTCTATTGCCGAGCATGCCTTGGCCATTTGAAGCAGTGCTCCTCGCGAAGATCCAGTAACCTTCAGCCTGGTGATATGGGGTAGAGACCCTGGAACAGGGGAAACGAGACGTGTCGTATCATACCTAATAGCATGCTTCACCTTCTCCGTCATACCTGCCGAATATGTGAAGTTTAAATGCAAATCATTCACCTGGGAAGGAAAGTAGCGGAAAGCTCCCGGCATGAAGAATGATTCCATCAGGTAGTTCTCCAGGTGAATCGCGATTCTCCGTAGCCGAGGGAGTCGGGACCTTGACTCTCGGGACGCTAGGAGATGCAGGACTCCGTTTAGCGAGTAGATCATGGGTAGCTCTACGTATTGCATCGGAGCTGGGAAGAGCGAGGTACGTGCGTGTTGGAAGGTGATGGAACGACATATATGTTCGTGCATATAGTACCCGGCACGGGCCAGGAACGTCTCCTTTTGCAGGATCATAGCGAAGACGCTGCAATGTGTCGGTCCAAGAACGAATGCGTCGATTGAGGCGAGTCGGGTGAAGATGCACATCCAGCTCCGTGAAACCAATAGTGATGACTTTATGAAGGTAGTGCGGTCAGAGATTGAGAGGCTGGACAACCATAAGGTTTCCATTATCTTCTCGATGACATCGATGGGAAGAGAGTGTATCGAGTTTGAATTAGATGACATATTGTATTTCGGGTGTATTGGAACGACTGGCCACTGGGTTATTTATACTTCGATAAAACAACCCCCGATTCAGAATGGGACGAGGCAGTACTCAAACGTCTTGAAGATGCATTCTAACCTGAGGAAGGTCGAGTCGGTCGGGACGGTATTCTCGAATAGATCAGTTTCCGTCAGTAATTGTGTCGCTAACCATAGGTTGAGTACGGGTTACTGAAGAGAGAAAGTACGAGCCTAAAAAAATCGGTGCCAGGATTTAAAATTTAAGCGCTAAGCGCCTTCCAGCAAACACTTACAGGAGTGTCTTACTCACCATCCGCGAGTTTCGCAGACTCAAAACTATCTGATGTCATGGACATGGTCCATCCTTGCAAGAGACAACATGGGGTATGAGATTGAGTGAGTAAGACATGATACAACAGTGAGTGAGTGAATATGTATGTCATGAATGAAAGACTAACCAACAAAGCAATGCGACTAAATGAAAAAGGTATCATGGCCCGTGGATGGCTACAATGGCCTCGACACCGGGTCTTGCGGGGCTGATACTCATGGCACCAAATGATGCACCCAGTCCATTTGCTATACCCAACTGATCCAACCCGCCTTCCTCCACACTCATTGCCATCTCTGTCTGACTGACAACATTATTTTTATCCTTGTCAGTTTCGTCTTCCTCGCTATCCTCGTCATCATTTTCCTCGTCTTCGTCATCGTCGTCATCGTCTATGGCCACATCTTTCCATACACGATATCTCTCTTCGATATATTTGTTCGACCTCGGAAGATTATATGGGTCAAACGGGAAAAACGTGTTTAGATCTTCGCTTAACCCAGCGTTGGCGCCTACGAGAAGAGACGGCCTCCGCGAGCCGTCATCGGAACCATCACTCCTCTTATTCGACTCCAATATCGAATAGACATAGATGAACCCGGTCGCATGGGCCACTTTCGCGAATTGCGCGGCTACAGCTGGTGAGCAGGCTCTGAGCGGATTCAGGACGGATGTAACAATACGCTGAATCACATTCAATTCAGGAAGCCATTTTTGCCCTGGGCCCGGACCTGCGGTAGTTGAGCTCGGAGGGGGGTTTGGCTGTGCACAAGGTGGTGCGACCGTATCCTCGGGGTGGTCCTCCACTAACAAGTCTCTCCAGCGGAAGCAAAAGATTAGGAAGACCGCTTGTGCAACAGCATAGAAGACGCTGTTATGGGTACCTAGTGCATTTAATGCATAATTCGAAGACGATGAAGATATCAAAGTCTTCTCTACTGCTTCTAGGTGGGCCTCTAACCATTCACACAATACTCCAACAACACGTCTTGCTCCGTCCGTGTCCACAAAATTGGCTCGACTGACGAACGAACCGATGTAAGACGCGGCAGCAGCTCGTGTGATTGCAGGAGAAGAAGTATCGGTTCGGTGATGGCTCTCTGGGTTGTTAGAAGATGAATATAGGGACCTTTCCACGAGCATACCGAGAAAAACGTCGGCGAACTCTGCGTCAAGTGATGTATACCAGAAAAGGATGAATTGGGTGTATCGGGATTTAAAGGTGCGGAGGATAATGCGGTCGAATATGGAGAGGAGGGTGTGAAAGTGAGCTTCCATTGTTGTACGTGACGGCGTGGACAATTGTTCGAGGCTTGCGAGCTCGCTCGTAGGCTTGGAGCTGAGGGATGTGTCATCCTGAGTCGATGGTATATCAGAGATGGGTATTGTACCACCTCCCAGGGTCGGTGTGGACGACCTCGATGACGCTGGTGATGAAAGGGATTGTGCATAAATATCGGCTATCGGAAGCGGGGTAGCGACAGGTAAGACTGTGGGTAAGTCTAAAGGAGGAAGCTCTGGTAGAGAGGAAGTTTCCGGTATTGTTGAACTGGAGCGCTTCAGCATTGAAAGTGAAGCCTCGAAACCAGCTGCCTTTTCTAGATGCCCAAAAACCAACATCAATATTGTATCCAACTTCTTCACCATCTCTGCTATATGTTTGACATTCGTGGGCAATTCGGCTCTCTTTGCCTCGTCATCGTCGAAATCGTATCCACCTTCAGAAGACAGATCGCTGAACCCATCTTCATCATCGTTACTGGAGTTGGATTCGGAGTCTGAATCAACGTCAGAGCTTTCTTGACCGACGACGGTGTCTAAATCAATATCGAAGATATCCGAAGGGTCGTCCTTCTGATCACCCTCCGACTGTCCCATTTCAGCTTCGATGTCGTCTATTTCTACTTGAATTTCCACCTGGGACTATAATCAGTGCCATGAAGTCTGCTTGATGAGACATAACACGCACATCTATTTGAATGGCTCTGTCTACCACGAGCTCTAAAATGCCATCGGATAGCTCGGGGCAATACCAGGATACTCGGAGAAGGTTCTTGATGTAGGTTGATTGGTAGCGGGTGTTTTGGCGTTTATGGGGGAAATTACGAGCCAATAAAGGCATGAGAGTTGATGGGAGTGTCGGAATGAGTGATAAGAGATGTTTGAGGAGATAATGTAGGCGATCATATATGACTCTGCGGGTGAGAGGTGGTCCTGCGACGACGGTGATTGAAGGGGAAGTTGACACTGTATCAGGAGGTGTCTTGGCCTGAATATTCGATTCTACTCGATTTAATGAGGAGACGTTCAAACATAGCAGAAAACGAAACATACGATAAGTAAAGCCTTGCGCTATCTTGCTCAAGACCAGAGATAAATATTCTGGGCGTGCTGATAATAGCACACCCATGAATACCGTATAGGACTTGACGGTTGCGGTATCCATCGTGACCCAAGGCATATTGACGATGGACTCGACAAGCGCGACGTGCGTTCTTCCTAACCGTGATACAACATGCGATAAAGCTAGTAGCCATAGTCGTAGCTGAGCTGGCTGGGGAAAAGGCAATTCTGTAGGCGATCGTTTGGGATTGAACTGGTTGACAAGCTCGTCAAAAGGCTCTGTAATTCCCTAGGTTGTAGAAATCCGTCAATTCATTGGTCGTGTGAGAGATTCCGAAGCTCACCATAGATTTTTGATGCAAAGCATTATTGACAAACGACAAGTACATATCCTTGCGCGTTTTCTCATCCTGTTTCACTCGCGAATTTGTAGCGATAGCACGTCTGGTGAATAACGATGCGTTAGGATTGCTGCTGGGATTGGAAGGCTTCCGGGGCAATTGGGGTTTTGCAGAATCTTTTCCTTCCATTAGCCTAGGTTTAGTGGCCTGCTGGGGTCCTGCCTTTGTTCTTTTGCTCTGGTTATCGAACTGGGAGAAACGAGAATGGACGTCCATTCTGCATGAGTCTGGAGCGGTTCCGCTAGTGGAGGTACAAGGTCAAAAAAATTGCACAGCCGTAGACCTAACCCTACTTGTACTGGGCGCTCCAGGTCCCTCCGACTCCGAAGTTTCCGCACACTAGCGTCTCGACCGACTCAGACCGACCACATTCCCTTGCAAAAGTGCCTTTTTTTCGGCAGCACGGTCTAGCCTTACTCTAAATCTTGCAGTCGAACCACTATGTCTACCTTCTCGTCGGCACATCGATTCTACGTCAAATCTCTTTACAAGAGGCATCTTAAAAACGCACTCGACTGGACCGTAAACAGAGATCTATGGCGTCAGGAAGCTCTTCTGATTCGTGCAGAGTTTGAGAGGAATCGGTGAGTGTCAAGATTCGCTTCTTAACATGTGTTGAATGTTGACTTTTTCCTAGTAACGTCCACGACCCAAGAGAATTGGCTACGATCCTTGAACGAGCCGAGGCTCAGCTCAACTCCATCAAGCACCCTGACCCCGTCATACGTGCGTGAATATGCACCACACCCTCGCGTCTCTTACGATGATTCGATGTCCTTCTAGCACCCATGTTTCCAGGTGGTACCAAATGGTCAGTATCATTGCCGCTTCAGGGTATTGCGTGTTCTAACGTATCCTTTTTTGAACAGGGAGAGGAACATTCCTGTGAGCACGTTTGTGAAAATTTCTGGAACCTGAAGGACTGATATTTGCGAAAAGCCCCGCATGGGTCCGCTATACGACCATGAAGCAGCCGCAGGCCACTAGACGGATGCCAGATGCAAACAATGCTCTATACCTGTGCATGCCAGGCGAACTACTACATATGTAGTATTGGCGGATGTAGCTAGATTGTAGGATAGACTGAACTAGGACTGAAATTGCTTTTGAGGGGAATTCACATGTCCGACTTTTCGCGTCTAAACACGTGCAATACTAAGATTAACATCTACTTTGCTCTTTGACGTCGACCACGACGGCGACGCCATGAACTACCTTCGGGGTGCTGTGAGCGCTATCAGTGCCCCATACCAATACTACAAGGAACTCCCTCCCATTAATCCTTCGACTCTCACCGGAGCCATCGATGTCATCGTAATCCAGCGGCCATCCAGCAACGGATCTACAGAATTGGCTTGTTCTCCTTTCCACGTTCGTTTCGGAAAATGGCAGGTTTTGCGACCCTCAGAGAAAAAGGTCAACGTATCAGTCAATGGTCATCCGATTCCGTTTGACATGAAGATTGGAGAAGCAGGGGAGGCATTCTTCGTCTTTGAAACCGAGGATGATGTTCCGGATGAACTCATCACTTCACCTTTACTCAAAGCAAAGGTGGAAGAAGCTCCAATAGACGGCTCAGATGCACAGGTGGATAGATTCGGTGCAAAGAAAGACGAGAGTTCGCAGCTGGAGCCGGATTTCCTGGATCTGGATGCAACAGAGCAAGACAAGCCTAAATCACAGGAAAGCTCACCACCTTCCTCTTCACAGTCTCCCCCAGAGACTGAAGATGCAAATGATAGAACCGAGGTCGAGAAAGAACAGGATGAACGTGCAGACGCTGCATTGGAGAGGAAGACTGGGAAGAGTGTGCATGTTCCTCATGTCGAATATCAGGATGGTGAGCATACTTCTGTGATACTTTCCGGTCTTTACTCAATGGTGCTTTTATAGGCGTAGCAATAGACACGGAAGGCTACCACTCCCAGTCTTTTCACAAACATTCACGTTCGCACGAGAGTCATTATGAGGACTATCGCCACGACCGTGACGGCTCTGACCGTACAATCAAAGGGTACGGGGTTAACCCTTCGACGAAAGAGACCTTTACGTTTCCAACGTTCGAAGAAGAACCCGAGACTGACAATCTCAGTGTTCCCTTCCCTTACCGTGCTACCTCTGAGCCCCCACCGGACATCGAAATCAGCGATGCTAGCACATATCCCCTCACACCATCTGCTTCCACACCTACAACAACATCCGCCTCTGAAGCTGAAACCGCTTTACCTCCCACGACGCCCAAATCGCGCAGCAAAATACTGCCTGGAACCAAATTGGTACTACCACCACAGGAATTTACCTGGGAATGGGGTGGCTTTCCTACACCATCCCCCATGAAGACTTCTTTCAGCTTCGGCAAAACTGGCCGTACTATTTCGGGTACAGGTCCAGCAGGTCCCAGCACCGCAGCACACCATCACCATAATTCAGTAGCCGTAAATGCTTCTGCTTGGGGAAGGAGCAGCACGCTCGGCGGTAGTGATGACTTTATTGGGTCAGGAAAAGGCAAGGGCAAGGCGAAAGCGGACGATTTATTCGGAATAGGATCTACTGTGCTTGATCCTGTCTCTGAGGGAGAGGTAGACGAAGAATCTGATGATGAGGTTGTAGGAATAAGTGAACTCAAGACAGGCTACAGAAGCAGGAGTGTTCCTCCCGGATTAGAGGGATCTCCTACAAGTGCTGTGAGGAGGAGAAGGAGTTTTAGTCCAGGAAAAACAAAGAGGTGGCGTGGAGCCGCTGAGGATGGAGATCAAGGTGTGGAGGACATGCCATCTTCTAGTGCCAGCAGACGAAGGGCCAGCGACAGCGCTGCTGCTTCAAGTGGCTATGGTGCCGGTGGTCTACTTGCCGTTAGTGGGTCAGATCCAACAAGATTCCGTGTTTTCATTGAAGGAAAGAAGATGGAATTTGAGCTGAGTCTGGTTGAGAGGCGCGCTGAGGACGGCAAGGAATCAGAAGAGTCAGTGGAAGGGAAAGAGGTCGAAGATGACATGGAAAACCGTGGTCGGAATCGACAAGTCACAAGAAGATCAAAAAAGCGGGCTTTACGCGTCTTCTCACCGGATGGAAGATGGACCGGTGTCGACGAGTTCGAAATGGCGAGTCTTTTTGAGCAAGGCAAGATCAACCTGCAAAGATTCTTGGACGATGAAAGCGTGGTTCAAGACCCGCGACTAGTCATACGATGGGCGGGCGAACAGTCAGTTTCTACATGTTTCAGTCCCAATACAAGATCAAGCTAACACTCGTTTAGATACATTTCTAGAAGTGACGAGTCGCCGCTCATGAGCGCCCTTATAATCTGGCGAGATTCGTATCTGAAAGCCAGAGAAGCTGGGCAAGTGATCACAAGGCCGTCATCACCTGTATCTGACTATGAAGAACCATTGACTCCAACAACCACATCGGCTCAGTCAACCGCTACCTTACCGACATCAGCTTCATCTTCGGGATATCTTGCTATTGATGCTAACCAGAAGAAACTGGAAAGGTCTCAATCGGAGCCTCCGGAGACGATACAACCGAAAGACGAGTCAGGTACAAAGCCACCTACATCTTCATCATGGGTACAGTGGTGGAGTCGAAGTCGCAAGAAGACGAGTGACACTAGCACGAAAAGGCCAGAACTCAAAGAGGCATATTCTGAGCCCACAGTGCCTGCTCCCGTAGGCGAACCATAATCATTTTTACATAGTTGACTGACTCGATCTTTAGCCAACGGCAAAAGTAGAGGGTCTTGTGAAAGCTGATGGGGCTTTAGCCGCACAAGGATCCGAATCAGCGCCAGCCCTGCCTTCGACGCCGATACAGAAACCTGTCGACTTACCTCAACCTGTAACGACTTCAGAGGCTTCTCCTAAGAAGTACGTGAAAACTCTACGGTTGACTTCTGATCAGCTGGTAGGTGATCACTCTCAGATCTATAGAATAATAGCTGACTTGTTACAGAAATCACTCAACTTGAAACCCGGCTCAAACACTATCACTTTCTCCCTTTCGACAACGGGCGTGGTAGCGTGTACAGCGAGGATTTTTGTTTGGGACTCCACAGATTTGGTTGTCATATCTGATATCGATGGCACTATAACCAAGTATGCATTGTCAGTGTACGACTTCAAACTGACGCTGACGAAGTCATCGTTTAGGTCCGATGGTCTGGGGCACGTCTTCGCAATGATAGGTCGCGACTGGACGCATCTCGGAGTTGCGAAACTGTACACCGATATTTGCCGTAATGGATACAAGATATTATATCTGACCTCGCGTGCTATCGGCCAGGCGGATGCGACCAGGGGCTACCTCAAAGGTATTAAGCAGAACGACTACCAGCTTCCAGAGGGACCGGTTATCATGAGCCCAGACCGCTTAATCGCTTCTCTACATCGGTGGGTTTTGTATGTGATCCAATTTGTTGCTATTTACTAAATATTCGTCCAGAGAAGTGGTTCTGAGGAAGCCTGAAGTGTTCAAGATGGCCTGTCTAAGGGATATACAACGACTGTTTGGCGAGGCGTCAAGAAACCCTTTCTATGCAGGGTTTGGAAACCGAATCACCGATGCTCTATCCTATCGTAGTGTCAACGTGCCTAGTTCAAGGATCTTTACGATCGACACCTCTGGTGAGGTCAAATGTGAACTTCTCGAGCTGGCTGGATATAAATCTTCGTAAGTTGGAGGTTTACATCTTGCGAGCAGTTATGAACTTATTCCTAACCTTCAGATATATCCATATGACGGATCTAGTAGATCAAATGTTCCCTCCTATCAATCGCAAGTGGGCACCTGAATACACGGACTTCAATTACTGGAAGGTGCCCGTGCAAGAGTTCCCACTACCAGACCTATCACCTCCTTCACCAGCTTTGAGCGCTCGCTCGGATAATTCGACTCTTGCAAGGCTGAGGAACTTCAGCCTTGTTGGAAGCCGACAAGCCAACAACCTTCCGACAGCTAAGGACACGATATCCGATGGCAAAGATCTATCGAATTATCGTGATTCGAATCTCCGCCAGATATCTTCGTTTGAGCGCTTGAGAGATACCTTAGGCTTCTCTCCGTCCAGGAGTGCCAGCCCCGAGCGCTCAGCTTCTCCATCCACTATGTGGGAATCTGATTCGGAGGGAGAGGATGATGAAGGAGAGGGCGGAAACAGGGGACGAAGAGAGAGGCGGAGGAGTATGACCAGTATGCCTGGGTCCTTGGATGACATGGACATGGACTTTGGTGACGACGACGACGGCGCCGAAGAAGGCGAAGAATATGATGAGGAAGAGCAGGATGAGGAAGGCATGCTCGATGAAGAAGCAGCGGCAGAAGCAGCGTTCGCTGAAGACCTGCTGGCGGCCGGAGAAATGAAGAACGTGCCCTTCTTGTAGTGCTATGACTGAGATAATGCACTAGACTTGGATTCATCTTGACTGTAGCATAATAGAGGACATTTGGAACCACTTTTATATGTGTCGTTTACTACGGCTAGAGATGCTGTGCCCTGCTGCTGATGATAATCAAGGGTTTGCATGTGGTAAGTTCTCACAGTTGTTTATCAACTGACAACCATGCCCCCCAATACTGTGGGCTCTGCGGGTAAGAGGCGCAGTACATCCTCCAAAGGGAAGCCAGGAGTAGGAGGGGGCATTACTGGCGCGAAGTCTTTAGTTAGACGCGCCCAACCTTCGTTCGTTACCAACCTCTCTTCCTACGACCGGAGCGACCCATTCCATGCTTTCAACGTTCTTCTCAAGCTCTTTGGTTCTCTTGCTTCCAGGGCAGGGAGCTGCCAGTACAAGGTCACTCCAGAGGAACACAGGTTATCCCTTCACCTCCTGACCATCATCGAGCCCTTTATCGGTTCCTCTACTCCAACCCAGCGCACTCTCATCACACGTCAGCCGACAGAGATACTCGATGCTATCGTATTCCACGTCGATTCTCCTCGGGATCTCCTGAACCTTGGAGTTACTTGCCATCGAATGCATGGAATAGTCTTCCCGCGACACATGGAGTACCGCGTTATCAGGTGTAAAGCCAGCTCGTTGGCTCTATGGAACCACCTGATCGTCAACCGCTCACTTGCGAGGAATGTCAGACGTTTGGAGGTCATGGACGAGCGCGCTTTAGAAAGAGAAATAGTTCCAGCAGGCATCACCACTACCGACACGGATTTAGAGTCCACAGATGACGAGCTTGGGATGCACTTGAAGCAGGAAAGGTTCCTTGTGGCGGCTTTGAATAGGATGACACATCTCGCTCAGTTTGTGTGGAGCTCAAATCACAGTCCCATCTCATTGGATGGTATTTTGCCGTCGCTTCTGACGAAGCCAACGTTGAAGGAGATAGAGATCAACGACAATGTGATGTTCTCGCCTCTAGGAGATGACGAAGAGACCGATGAATCTCAGTCCAGCGACGAGCAGAAAGGGAAAGTGGTAAGATTCACATCGTTGTGAGGGAATGCCCCATTCTCAAAGATTCCAGCTCCCAGCACTCCGAGCAGTGTCTTTGCGCTCGACGCGACATACCTACGGTTTATCAAAGCATCCGTCACTTGCTAGAGCCAAGGGTCTCCTGAATAGTTGCCCAAAGCTTGAGGTATGTCATCCAGTGTCGTACAAGAGCTTCTTCTGAGTGATGCACGTCAGGCTTTGGAAATCAATTATACCCCTCCACGTTCTCACCCCGCTCCAGTTCCAGCACAAGACCTCCTGCTCACGGGGAGGTGGCCACAATTGAGGTCGCTATCCTTGACCAACTTGCGCTGCACGCCACTTACTGGCTTCGATGCCACGTCCACATTTATACTGGCACATTTGAATTTGGAAATCCTTCACCTCGACATCGTTCCCAGAAACCCAAGGGATCTAGTCTTCCCCGCAAATGCCCTTCCAAAATTGAAAGAAGTTAAAGCATGCAAGGAAATTGTGGGTGCTTTGCTCGAATGTCCTTGTGACGGCGATGCAAAGCGGCCACTGGAGGTCATCAAGGGTGTTTCCTTAGCGAGAAACGGTGGTATTAACTTCTACCACAATACCGACTTTTTGGAGAAACTAAAGCGTTTTGGAAGCGATACGGTCAAACGAATTGAACTGGTAGGGTGGACAGAGATAGATGATCTCAAGCGTTTGGTGGAGAGTGCACCACGAGTTGTCTGGCTAGATATCGGCAAGAGGATCACTAGCAATGCACAAGCTGCCAGCCTAAACAACGTCAACGAATGGGCTATGCTACTTTCCTCTCTTCCAGAGCTTGCCACGTTCCATGGAATCAAGTTCTTCTACGAGTCCCATGGAGGTACTAGTGCAGGTGACAAGAGTCGGGTGCGGAAGAATGATGAAAGTGCAAGCGTGCTGGTATGGAGGTGTCCCAAGTTGAGGAGGGTGGATCATTGGGACGACTCGGCAGGTAAGGTCATTGTGCTCAGAAAGGACGACAAGGATGTGAAATGGGAGGTTAGACGAGTCAAGGTGTGAGAGTTACTGTTACTAACTTGCTATGGGCCTATTCCCGTTATACCCCAAGCGCCAAGGACCTCTATGCACTTATATACAACTATATCGATATACCACACCTTTCCGTTCGGTTACATATGCGTTACTCGCTATAGAGTGGACTATGCTATACAAGAGTTGTAAACAGAAATAGCCAGTATCGAGTATCTATCTATCTATGTGACGCGACTTCCACGTTGTCGGAATCGTTGAATGTCTTTTCACTTACCATCAACTACCACAGAACGCGAAGACTTGAGGAATCAAACGAGGCGTTGAGGTATAAAGCCACATCTTTCAGTGGTGGAAACAACACGCTGATACCTGTTTTCAGTGTTACACAGAGCGGCTGTTCCCATGATATCCCTGAGCACCATCCTGGTCGTCCTCATAATCTTCACTTCCCTCGCAGGTGCTATTGTCCCGTGGTTCTTGCTTCACCTCTACCTAACATCGACTCGGTCTACGAATGCGACTAAACGAGAAAGGGTGCTGAAGTCATTAGGCACGTCACCGAATGGCAAACGGCTAGTAGGCTTCTTCCATCCATATTGGTGAGTAGCATAATCTTTAGTTTGTTGATTATGTATCTGATTCTAATCAGAATACTCTAGCAATGCAGGAGGTGGTGGTGAGCGGGTACTCTGGACTGCAATTGCCGCAATCCAACGCAACGAGAAGGACATGGTTTCTGTCGTGTACAGCGGCGACATTGACGCCAACAAAGAAGAAATCATTGCCAAAGTCAAGTCTCGATTCGACATTAATCTAGATCCTACCAAGATTATATTCGTATTCCTCAATAGTCGACGATACGTTGAGGACTCCACATGGCCATACTTCACACTCCTCGGACAGAGCCTTGGGTCAATGTATTTGGCATGGGAGGCGATGAACAAGCTCATCCCTGATCTTTACATTGGTGAGGCTCATTAAACAATCGTCTCCAAGTAGAATCTTACACTCGGCAGATACAATGGGATACGCGTTCACCTTCCACATCGTTACATGGGTCGCCAACATTCCGATAGGAGCGTATGTGCATTATCCCACCATTAGCACAGATATGTTAGAGAGAGTTAAATCTCGAAAACGATGGCACACCAATTCCAGTGCTATTTCATCGTCCTCTATCTTGAGCACAGCGAAACTTTGGTTAGTTTTGTTAGTTTTGTCATTAGACCTCGACTGATGAATCGTTCTAGGTATTACCGTTTATTCATGTATTACTACTCGCTCTCACTGCGGAGTGCCATTTTCGTGATGGCTAACTCTACCTGGACGAAAAACCACGTCGACAGCATCCTCCAGCACTCCGATCCTCTCCTTGATTTCCTTCACCTAACTTCGCCGCCATTGTTCATTCTACGCTTCCTTGCCAACCAGAATAAGAACCCAGTAACCAAGGCGCAAATAGTATATCCACCTTGTGATACGCGCGAAATGGCCAAGTTTCCTTTAGAAGGCCGCGAGCGTGTCATAGTGAGTGTGGCACAGTTTCGGTACGTAGTTTCGTTACTTTCTTCTGTTCATACTTACTGATCTTGTCGTCGCGTAGGCCAGAAAAGGATCATCCGGCACAATTGCGTGCGCTGTATGAACTTTTCAGACAGCATGAGGAATTCAAGGAATCGCTCCCGGTCAAACTTGTGATGATTGGTGGAAGTCGAAACGCGAAAGATGCAGCTCGTGTTGAAGACCTTCGCAGGCTCTCGAAGGAGCTTGGTCTCGATGTCAGTGTGTGAATGCCAGTCTCTATGTCGCGATGATTAACCTCCCAACCACAGAAACATGTTGAGATCCTCGTCAATGCACCTTATCCTGATATGCTACGATGGTTGTCCAAGGCGAGCATTGGGATGAATACTATGGTAGACGAGCACTTCGGTATCAATGTAGTGGAATACATGGTGAAGCTCCTTTTCAGCCTCTATTGAATCCTTGCTAACGTTTAACTGAAGGCTGCTGGAGTGATTCCAGTCGCACATGCTTCTGCGGGGCCTCTGTACGACATTATTGTTCCATTCAACGGACAACCTACAGGTACGTGGTTCTCCATGAGTAATGCACCTAACTCACCGATCGCTTAGGATTCCACGCTAAAACACCAGAGGAGTTTGCTGATGCATTGTACAAAGCATTGTCACTGAGTAAGGAGGAAGACCTGGCACTGCGTCAGCGAGCTCGTACGTGGGCAGTCCAGAGGTTTTCGGAAGAGGAGTTTGAAAAAGGATGGAACGCAAGTGGGTGGAGTAACTGGTTGTGAAAATCGTACACCGTACCATTGTCATCTATTTATTCACTGAACTCAGCCTTTTGCGCAAAACTGACAAGACCAACGTGAACAACAAATGGCAAATCATATTGCCTAATATCAATCCATCCTAACTACAAGTACACCACAAACTAAACGAGGGAAGACAAACGACCTAGAGGACCAGCTCGGTACACTCAGGCTGCAGCCGAGACAGCAGCAGGAATGTGAAGCCCATCCTGAGGAAGAGGGATGTGCGCAGCGCCGGTCTTCAGACGAATGTTGGACTTGATCGAGGCAGCGTCCGGAGCACGAGATGACTGCAAGGCACCAGAGATGGGACCCAACAAATAGTCAAACCTGCTCCTGGCGGCTGCAACACCCTTGGCGTCAACAACGGGCTTTTGACCATTATGCAAAGTGACCGGGTTGGTGCCGTTAGTCAAGCCCAGATGTTCGTCAGTCCACATAGGTTCAACAGGGACCTCATTGGGGAGACCAACACCAGCACGACCACCGACCGCTTTCCAATCAGCCAACCTCTTGATGTTCAGCTCCGTGAAGACCTGATCGACAGCACCGATAAGTTTGTCCATCTGCTCAGCCGTGTGGCGGGGTGTGACCGTGATTCTCAAACGTTCTTCACCAACAGCGACGGTGGGATAGTTGATCGACTGGACGTAAATGTTGTGATCGGTGAGCAGTTTGTCAGACGCAGCCTTGGCCAAAGCAGCATCGCCAACCAGGACAGGAACGATGTGAGAAGGACCGGGACTGCGGTTGAATGGTCAGTATGAAGTAAGCTATAAAGAGAATGATCACATACACAACGGGAATGTCAAGCTCAGCAAAGCGCCTCTTGGCCTCACGGACGTTAATTTGCTTCAACTGCCTGTCACCAGTGTATTGACGTTGGTAGGCAACGGAGGCATGAGCACCCGCGACAGTTGCCGGAGGAAGAGAGGTCGTGAAGATGAAACCGGGAGCGTAAGACCGAACCATATCGACAAAGTTGTCTGAACCAGCAATGTAACCGCCAACAGCACCATATGCCTTTCCGAGTGTACCTGTATTGCGATGTCAATTAGCATACATCTAAATCGGTATTGGATAGCACATACCAGTGATAATATCAACGCGATCCATGACAGAACCCTTGATCGGCTCAGGGCTGTTTCCCGCAGCTTTCTGTGCCTCATAATCCAAATGTTCGGCAACACCAGCACCGTGGGGTCCGTACAAGCCAACAGCATGCACCTGAAGTGACACGTTAGCACCGGAATTTCAGCATGGGAAGATTTTTATCTTACCTCATCAAGGAAAGTCAGGGCGCCGTACTTTTCAGCCAAGTCACAAATTTCTTTGATGGGCCCGATGCTACCGCACATGGAGTAGACGCTCTCGAAAGCGATGATCTTTGGCGTTTCCTTCGGGTACATCTTCAACTTGTTCTCCAAGTCTTCCAAATCGTTGTGATTGAAGATGACCTTCTTCGCCCCCGAATGGCGCATACCCTGAATCATGGACGCATGGTTCATCCTGTCGGAGAAGAGGATGCACCCTGGTAGCTTGGAGCCGAGTGTGGATAAGGTCGCATCATTGGCCACGTAGCAAGATGAAAAGACAAGGGCGGCTTCTTTTCGGTGGAGGTTCGCTAGTTCTTGCTCTAGGCCAAGATGGAGAGCTCCGTTACCGGCTATGTTACGGGTCCCACCTGCACCATGACCATATTTGTCTAGGGTACGACTAAGAATGGAAGTTAGCAATTATTGATGCGCGACCGAGAGCGAATGCTACTTACTGCATGGTTTCCAGAACCACGGGGTTGTTACCCATACCAAGGTAATCGTTGGAACACCAAACCTGGACTTCGTCTTTAACATCACCGGTGTGTGCAACGGGGAACTTGGCTGCAAGTCGGTTGATGTTGTTGAAGTAACGATAGGACTTGTCCTTGTGCTTCTTATCCAGCTCGTCGGAATAGAACTGTTCATAGTTGAAGCCGCCGTGAATGCTGCTGGAGCCGGGAGTGGACGGGTTGAAGGCGAGCGTTTTGGCAGCTCCCTGAGAAGTGCCTGCCTTGTGGAAAGGACAGCCAGAGGCTTTGGCTTGACTGTCGGCGGCCTTCTTGGTACGTTTCTTCTGAGCAGCCGCGGCAAGGTCCTCAGCCGTACGAGCAGCCGCACGAGCAGCGGATGCATGGGGGCACATCTCGATGCTAGCACCTACAGGGACATGAATACCCTGCTCACGATGAATCTTGTCCACGTCCTGATTGCCGGCGACGCTAGCGTAGCCAGCTGCGATCTCCTTGGAACGGACATTGAGAGCAGGGCCCATGACGGGGCATTTTGTCGCCCGTTCGGTAAGAAGAGAAATGGAAGGGAAACGAGGAGAAGTAGAGGTGCAGAGAGTGCGAAGAGTTGAAGTTTTTGTCCTGCCCAAGTAGGGGCAGGATGCTTTGAAGCGCGAAAGGGACGAAAGTTTGTCCATGGTCGGTGAGTCTAAGAAATCAGGTGCGGAATCGACTTTAAACTTTTCGTCGCTCTTCTTATCCAATCCGGCAATGCAACCGGCTCTAATCGGCAGCCAATAGTTTCACATCGTTTTGTAACCGGTGTCGTTACCATAAATAGTAACCCCATGTGTCCTTGGTCCCTCGGCCCATTGATTACGCAGCGCTAATTGCTCTACGGCCGCAAATTCCACCTTCTTTCTACTCCAGTCGGAGTCCGATGGTAGGAGTTTAGATAAATGCATTCTGTCCTCTGTAAACAGCCAATAGTAATATCTATGATTTCGTACGCTGTATCTCTCCCAGGCAACTTTCAAGAACATCAATCGCAAAGTCCACTTCATTCTTGGTGACATTCAAACTCGGGACGAGCCTCACGGCGTCTTTCCCCGCTGTAAGAATGAATACACCTCTTTCCCTCGCCATACCAACAAGTCTACCGGGATGATCTAGATCCCGGAATCCTAGTCCCAGGATCAGCCCCCTTCCCCGCACACTGGGTTGAAGTATCTCTGGGAACCATTGTGGCAGACGTTCCAATCGTCCGATGAGATATGCACTCGTCTCAGCTATCTGTGAGACAAATGGCTTCTCTGACAGGCGTGAAAGAACGCGGTAGCCAACGGCACATGCAAGGGGAGAACCTCCGAATGTCGTCCCATGAGTACCTAACCGGGG
The DNA here is from genome assembly GCA_037176845.1 of Paramarasmius palmivorus. Lineage (NCBI taxonomy): Eukaryota > Fungi > Basidiomycota > Agaricomycetes > Agaricales > Marasmiaceae > Paramarasmius > Paramarasmius palmivorus. The sequence goes on along the minus strand of JAYKXP010000003.1, from coordinate 610,394 downwards.
ATTTGACGATTAGCATCACTAAGACGGACACGTAGAATAGAAAAAAGATGTAAAAGATGCATACCTGCTGTCATCGTTTGAGCGACAGCATCTCGTAGTAGAACTGCGCCGATGGGATATCCGTTGGCCAAAGGTTTGGCCATCGTCACAATGTCAGGATGACATTCCGTTGGGAGTGCAGAATGTGCCCAGAGTGTACCTGTCCTATAAAGTCCGCACTACCGTGTGGTATTAGATGTTTGTCAAACCGTGAGCATTTACCAGCACATACCTGTATCTCATCAAAGATCAAAACTGCACCGACGGCGTCACACCGCCTTCGAAGTGCTGCGAGCCATTCTTGTGATGCAGCATTGATGCCGCCTTCACCTTGAATGGGCTCTACGATCACAGCACAGGTATCCTCCCCAACTAGCGCAGTCAAATTACCAAAGTCATTGATTTTCCCAATATCGATACCAGGCACTAACGGTGCAAACGGAAGTTGGTATTTCGGTGTGTTCGTAACACTCAGGGCACCAATACTCCTTCCGTGGAAAGATTGCTCAAAAGACGCAATACGAATCTTGCTGCAGTCCTTTGAATCCCATGGTTTTCCAGACTTTGCAGCCCATCTGTCTTTGCCCACTTTCCGCGCTATTTTGAGTGCACCTTCATTAGCCTCGGTTCCGGAGTTGGCAAAGAATACTTTGGGGATGTTGGTTTCTGCCGGTGCGTGTGTATGTTCCCCAGCCGGGTACCCCAATCCACCCTCGACTCGAGTGAGATTTACCAAAAGCTCGGCTAGTTTCCCAGCCCATTCGTTGTGATAGACGTTGCTGGCATGTAGAAGTTTCCCAGACTGCTCTGCAAGGGTCTAATTTGGTACAAGTGTCAGTACAAAATAAGGCAAACCCAGAGAAAAAATGCTCACCTTTGCAACACCCTCATCGCTATGGCCAAGTGCATTGACTGCGATTCCCGCACTAAAATCTAAAAATTCCCGTCCTTCGGTGTCCCAGACACGAGATCCTTTTCCGTGCGATAGTACAAAATCAGGCCTAGCGTATACGCCCAAAAGGTAGTTGGATGCTCTCGTAAGAGTTGCTTTCGTGTAGTCGGATTGCGATTGTGCATTCAGAGGGAGATGGGTAGGTTCCTTGTACTTTGTCGACGGAGAGGAAGGAATACTGGAGACTGGTCGAGGTCGCGCCTATTGGAACGCATTAGTGAAATGAGAGAGAAAAAGGATAACCGAAGCCATACTTCGTGTGCAACATGGCGAATCTGTGACCTTGTTACCCTAATAACTACTTGTGCACCACTTGAGAACTGAAGACCCTTCATTGTGGTCAAGATTCGAAAAGCTTGTGGCTTTCAGAAGGGGCCTGCAGAAGAGATGACTCGACTAGCAGGTTTTTTTATAAGAACCTAAGCGAGGGGGCGGAAGTTGACGGCAAACCATGTTGCTGTCGACAAAATAGCATTTCATCTCCTAACAGACCGCGCTGTCCACTTGCTGTTGGATGCTACACAGTCTTATAGCAAAAATGACGCTCAAAGTATAATCAGAACCTGTGCTATACGTATGTATCAAGTACTGTACAAAACTGCAGAAAGCTGTAAGAGAGGTTTTTCCAACTGGCTGGATCTTTTTCGGACTAACGACCCGATCAAAGAAATGGCGCATCGGCCGTCTAGTCTCGGCTTCGTGAACGACTGCCTGAGGACCTTGTGCTAACGGACATTGCAGAATCGCTGGACATAGAACGACCTCGTCCACGTCTGGGAGGAGGTGATTCACCCCGTCTACCAGGTGGTGACCTGCGAGGAGGAGAGACAGACCGAGACTCTGAACGACCTCGTCTGGGAGGAGTCGAGTCATGCTGTCGGTAAGGAGGCGAGCGGTCACGTCTTGGTGGAGAGGCTGAGCGGCGACGGCGGCGATCTGGAGGAGGTGAACGTGAAGCAGAAGGTGAACGAGAATCGACACGTTTCGACCTCGAGGGCGGTGGTGTACGTTCACGAGGAGGTGGTGAGTCTCGGCGTCCTCTACGAGGTGGTGGGCTTCTGCTCCTGCTAGAAGGGCGTCGGGTACGATACGAATCCCTGTCGTCTCGGGGACCGCCTCGACCAGGAGGTACAGGTGGTGGAGGCATACCACGGTCTTGCCTGCCCTCTCTCTCCTGTCGCATTCGGTCTTCTTGCCTTCTTCGAAGCCTGTCACGTTCTCTTCTTTCAGCTTCCCACTTTGCTTTTTGCTCCTCCATTCTGGCGCGGTCCTCTTCTCTCCTTCGCTCTCTCTCCTCACGTTCTACCATCCTCTTCAGTTTGTTTTCTTCCTGCTTTTCCCTATCAAAAGCCTCTCCTTCGGTATAGTCACCCCTGGTTCCAAGAGCACGAGCCATCTTGTTCAACTCTGCCTTTTTGGCTGCAGCAATGGCATGGGTATCCGAGGCCTTCAAACTCTTTGCGGATGGTGCATATGACTTGAGGTTGGCCAAAAGCTTTTGACGAAGCGCATCTACTTGTTTTTCAATGTCTTCTTCATCGAGCCTGGACGAATAGTCAGAAGGCACATGTTGATTTATACAAGTCGACGTACTCTTCTTTCTCCTCCAACTCCAATTGCAATTCCAGACATTTTACTTCGACTTGACGTTTTCTCTCGTGTTCCAGAATACCTTCGTCTGGTTCACGGTGTTGGGGTGGTTTTGCATCCCAGGCGTCAGCTCGATCTCTGGCTGGCTCGTATGAACGAAGAGCGGACATGTTGCGGACCACATAGCCATTGGTACCGCTGAATGAAACATGAATACGACATAAAAAACTGGGTAGAATAAAACATACCTTCCACGGGGAGTCGTAAGACCGATGCCGTTGTACATGGATGTTCTCCAGAGAGAGTAATGGTTGTTCTGTCAGCGTTGAGCTGTGTAAACACGTGCCGGGGCACTGACGAAGTCCTCGGCGCCTTCATTATAAGCAGAATTGATCTTTGCTTTACAAGTACCATCACCATCAACGCCTTCCCACCACGACGTCCCAGGCTCTCTTTCTCGTCAATAATTTGCGCAGAATAGCACTCATGGATGCTGCATCTGTTGCTGCCACTTTGCCACCATTACCCCCAGCTGCGGAAATTCCCAATGCTTTCCTGGGTAGTGTAAAGCAATGGTGAGTAAGAATTCCTGGATTGATAAAGGCAATAGCTCATGGTTGTTATATAGGTGGGCATCTGGCGAAAAGCAACTAGCAATCAGTGAAGAGAGACTGCTAAGGTCTGTTGCTATTGTTCAAGTTGACCCAAATATATCTGATCTTATACTTTCAGGCGGTTACCATACTTCCAGACGCATAAACCAGAACCCGGAACACTATCTGCTCATCCTGTAGTCGCACATAGCTCTCGAGTCGAACTATCAAACCCAAAGAAATATCTCAACACCGTATCCTTCACTTCTACTTCCCCATCACCTAATGCTCCCGCTCCCGCAGTCCTTTTACATGGATACGGCGCTGGCTTAGGTTTCTTTTTCAAGAACTTCCATGCTCTCGGAGAGTGGGCCGGGCGTCGCGGGACTAGTGCCTATGCTGTAGATTGGCTCGGCATGGGTCGGTCAGCCCGCATACCCTTCACAGTTAATGCTTCACGTAAAGATGTCAAAGCCCGTGTTGAGGAAGCCGAGTCCTTTTTTGTCGACTCTCTAGAAGAATGGAGACAGAAAATGGGGCTAGACAAGATGACCTTGGTCGGTCATTCATTGGGGGCGTATTTGAGGTTCGTTTCTCGTTATCTACGAACAATGCCTTATCTTACACTTTCTGTAGCACCGTATATGCCTTGAAGTACCCAAGCAGAGTGGACAAGTTGATATTGTTAAGCCCTGCCGGTGTCCCAAGGGGGCCGGACTATACTGATCCTGCAAGGGAGCTCGATCCAACAGAGTCACAGGTGGCGGAGGCTCCGCGGAACCAGCGTCGGCTCAAAAGGTAGAGCAGATCGAAGCTCAGCAAAAACAAGCCAAAGCCAAAGAAAGTAGATCTAGGAGGCTGTTAACTTACCTTTGGGAAGAAGGTTGGAGTCCATTCCAAGTCGTACGCTCTAGCGTCTTCTGGGGACCCATGCTCGTCGGAAAGGTAAGTTTCCGCTGGCACCCTTCAGTCTTCGTTATTGACTATGGCTTATAGTACTCGGCTCGCCGATTCAGTGGTCTCACTGAAACTGATACCCGTGATATGCACGACTACATCTTAAACATCACCCTGGCGAAGGGATCCGGGGAATACTGCATATCACACATTCTCGCACCGGGTGCATACGCTCGTTTGCCCTTGGTCGACCGGGTTTCCGCGTTGAAGATACCCGTCACATTCGTTTATGGCGATCAAGATTGGATGGATCCCGAAGGTGGCTACCAGAGTGTAGAGGAAATGAGAAAGGCCGGAAATGGTCAAGGCAGAATGTACATCGTGAATAACGCTGGACATCATGGTGAGTGAGATCTTCTTTTCCGCATGCGTAACATACTGACGCAGAGCCGTGCAGTCTACCTTGACAACCCCAAAGTTGTCAACGACCTTCTAGTGAAGGAACTAGACCGACGTATTTCACGATCTTAGATGATGACTATACCTTTTCTTCTTACGCACGCTGGGACTATTGGTATTGCTAACTAATTATATTACTCACTAGAGACATTCCTTTAGAAACCTCCGCAATCATGTACACTCCTGTATCTTTGGAAAGCAGTGTTGTAAATATATCTACCTATACATACGCTATACATTTATCGTACAGTGTGTCCGATAAGAAGTCCCAGAGATAAATAACGCAAGGAAGTCCGAACCCCATTTACGCGACAGGTGGCGTATTGATAACCCTATCCGGATACCTATGAACATTTCAGTCGATGGGCCCACGGAAGGCAAATAAAGCTTACTTGGCCTTGATTCTCGCCACCAAATCCTCCTCCCAGACCTGATCTGTCGCCCCCAATTGATTCCCTAATGTCAACCACCCCGGTCTCGTATTATGCTTTCTCCCAAAGATCTCTATCTTCCTTCCGCCAGGACACATCCTCTCAATCAACCCGTACACCTCATCGGGCTTTCTCGAAGTTTCACGAACTTCAGAGACGATGACGTCTGTATCTAGTCCGCGATTAACCCACGACGGAAACTTGATTGGACCTGTCGCAGAAGGATCTGAGGTCTTGACCCCTACGAGCATATGCTCCTTGGTGTGATTGAGCCAGTGTCCAGTTCGGCCAGTGCGAATGACGCGTTGCAGCTGTAGCATCTTAAGTGTCTCTTCGTGAGTGATGAGTGGAACAACGAACCTGGTTGGTTTTTACCCAGACAACTTCATCTACTCTTGTATAACCCCATACACGAAGGCATTCTCTTCCGACTTCCATTGCTCGTCCTGTCACCCAGAGGAATAACAGACCTTCGTCTTGTAGGGTTGGGATGGGCATGGCACGCATTTCGTCGTCGGTCATAGTTCCATATGGGAGCTATGGGCATCCATGAACGATAAGGAAAAGTAGGAAGAGAAGAAACGTACACTCATATGAATATCCCAAGGTGGATCCGCCATGATAACATGAAACTTGCCTAGCACGCTATAATCGAATCTTCTCAAGTCGCAATTGATCCATTGTGGTGGCATCTGAGGTGGGTCAGAATCAACTTCAATCCCCTGCCGTATGTACTTACCATAGCATCGATCTTGCCCTCGGGACCCAAACCGATGCCCAGTCTGTGCCTCTCTTTCTGCTTCTTCTCTCTTCTCATCGCCGAACCGTGCGTGTCACCGTCACCAGTATCCCAGTCTACTTCATAGTGGAGATATCTACACGGTGCCTTTTCCTTGCCTCTGCCACCAGCACCTAGCCCACTCGGCAAAGACGTTGGTCCTCTCGCCCCAGGTGCCAAAACATGGTTTTGTCCCGGAAATGGCGGTATCGAAGGTGACTGAGCATACGTAGGCTCTGAATAACACGTATTGAGATACGAACAGTGTCCCAGAGATGGGTCAGTGTGGGGTCGGATGAGAGGACGAAAGTGTATACGATCGCATATGGAAGGTGGTGTACGGGATTTGGCACAGTCGTCTTTGGTAATGTGAGGACAGATGGGTTCGAATGAGTTTTCTCGCGATTTGAACTAATGTGAATGTCAGCGAAGGAAACATGGAAAGTCGTGTACACTCACCTGTTCGGCCAAAAGCTTGCCTTTGGCAGTTGCCTTCTGTAGAATAGCGTACACTTGACGCTGCTCCTTGCTTAGCCTAGTTAGGGCTGTCTGTTCTTGCTCGTCTTCTTCAGGTTCATCACCAGCAGCAGAGTCAGCTTCCTCGTCAATCACCCGCTTCCTCTTCCTCGAGGTGGCATTAGAGCCGGGGAATACGACGTCGGTGATGATAAACGAATTATCATCTTTTGTGAAGAAAAGCTCTGCTTGATCCCAATTCCTGGAGAGTTCTTCTAGGATAGACTCGAATTTCAGCTGGTCGGTAAGCCTGAAACGAGGAACAGATACGTGGCTGGGGAAGAGATTTGAAGGAAGCTTGTGTGTAATGACACGAACGAGGAGTTGTCTAGATGATATTGGCGTAGAAACCTTTTCGTTTTTGAAGAGATTGAGAAGAACAGTTGAAACAATGATTTTGAGTCGTGAATGTTCGTCTGACATGGGAGTACAAGTACAATATGCGTGCTACAATTATTACTACCAATCAACGCGCTTCCCAGCCCAATCCCACACCATGCCTCTCTGATCCTCGTTCAGATTGCTAACCACCTCAACTAGCCTCTCTGCAGCGTACTCAGGCTCAAACAACTTCTCTCTTGGCACACTCGACCAAAATTCTCGACTTAAATCTGTCTTGACGGTCCCTGGGTGTACACCAACCGCCATCGCTGCCCGCTTCTTCATCCGCAACTGCACATCGAATGTGTGCAAAACCTGGTTCAACGCTGCCTTGGAAGCTCGGTAGGAGTACCATCCACCCGTCTTGTTGTCCGATATGGAGCCTACACGCGCAGAGACGTGTACCCATTTCGCAAATTCACCGCCAGTGGGTGGCAGGAATCGAGAAAAGTGTTTGATGAGTAGTAGGTGTGAGATGACATTGATATCAAATGTCTCCTTAATAGCTCCCAAGTCCAGCTGCTCTGGGGTCTTCTCTGGGTGCAAGACACCTCCAGTAAGGAACGCGGTGTGAATAGTGGCGTCCTTCGGGATGGAATTGGCCGCCTTTTCGATGGTGCTTTCGTTCGTAAGGTCGAGATGTAGGAGGCTTAGACGTTTAGGATTGACATCTTTGAGAGGCGAAAGGATATGTTCCTTCACTTCTTGGGAAGACCCAGAGCGATGTGTAGCGTACACAGGTAGATTCGTCGTTCGAAGAAACGTTCTGGTGAGAGCTAGAGACAATCCGCGAGTTGCTGGCGTTACGAGGATAAACGGCGGCATAGTGATTTTGAGGAACAACTTGATTGAACTGGGCGCATTTTATAGGACATGGCAGTGGTGGAACAAATCGAGTTTCATACGCGATTCCCAAGTACGCACGCTTGGGATCGACCGATGCTTTCACCAATGCTTCCACTACGCCAATCATTACGCTTTGCTCCTCATCTTCATCGACAAGTTAGATATTACAGAAGAATCAAAACAGGCCTTAGTTCCACAAGCGATGCTAGAGACGAAGCAGTTCTCAAGGTATTCACTTGTATTCTGTTCGATGATGACTTCATTGAATATTCCGTCTAGAAACTGGAAGCTCAGCTTGCTGAGCTTAAGAAGAGGATGAAACAAGAAGAAGAAGATGCCGCGAATATTGCGAACCAGTATTCAAAGGATAAAGAATCAGAATTCGAAAGTTGGTCAAGTTGCTAGTACTGACTTGCAGTATCTCATTTGCTTTTTAGACCATACCGCGTATTTCTGGCAAAGAATCCTCAGCAAGGAAGACAGAAAGCAACTCGCCAGCCATGAGATAAATTCCAGTACGATCCCAGTTAATAGAACGTGTTTTATGACTAACAACCTGTAGTGGATGACCTCGAAGCTGCTTACCACGAAGCGGACATCAAAATGACTACAAAACCATTCCCCAAGCTCGAACAACTCCCACCAAAACTCCAACTGGCGCATGAGCTACACAAGTCCATTCCCCACAGAGTAAATGCGCACCGGAAGTCTCATGCGATGAGTTTGAAGAGCTTCTTCGGGGGCATCTTTTAGGCAGCAAGCATACGAGTCACATTCACGATGTACATTATTATCCGCATTACACTAATGCCAATACACTATGCCAGTTAACGATCCACAAAAGCTTCTTCGGCGTCGTCCCAGCCAAGGGTGTAGGGGTCAATTCCAAGTTGCCTCAACATCATTCCAATCGTGTTTTCTCTCTTCTCCTCTCCATCGTCATCTTCTTGGACAACCATGCGCTCGTTTTCCTCCGCGTCAACATCGATCACTTCGCCTTCTCCTTCTCCGTTCGCAGGTACAGCCCAACCCCAACTGTCTTCCATTTTCACTTTCTTGGGTCCTTCCTGCTCGCTCCATCCCCAGCTATCCTCAAACTTCCGTACCCCGCCAACCATACTACCGCTCCCTTCTCTATCCTTTGCAAGCTCGAACAATTCATAGGCGACCTCCCTTCCAGCCTCGGTCCACGTCTTGATCAGTCCCTTCAGCACTTCCTCCTCGTTCTCCCTCTTTACCTTAACCGCTCTCTTCAGCAACTGCACTTTCCTCTCCAATAGCTGGATATTCGGTGTGAGACGAACAGAGCCTGTGCCAAGCGGTGTAGAAGTCGTCAGAGGAGACTTGAATTGTCCTCCTGCGCGAAGTGTTCGGTGTTTCTTCTTCGTGTCCACGACAACAGCAGGTTTCTTGATCTTGATCTCTTCCTTGGCAAGTGCAGGTGTGGGTTTCGGTGTCGTCGAGGACGCCATGGTAGGAGGTAGTTCTTCGGCTTTGATTACCTTCAACATTGCTGGTGTACGGAAAGGCGTGGATAACTTCTTGAGTGAACGTTTCTGGGAGGCATGTGTGGAGCGTTTTGGAACAGGAAGCTGCAATTCAAGTTCTGTGAGTCTACGGTTCGGTTTGCTATGGGTTCGGTACTCACAGTAGGCTGTCGAAGCTCATTTGAAGGGCGCTATAGATGCGAACAGTCAGTGAGCGTTCGGGGAAGAGACATGAAACTCTACCTCGGATCTCTGCTCCTTTCGAGTACTGGTCGAGGTTTCAGGTTCGGACTACGGTACACATATGTGAGATAGACTAGCTTCGCATCGGTGAAAGGCTTGCCTGGATATCGAGACTCAGGTCGTCACTGTATACTCCCGCGAAATCATCTTTGATGCCAAGAGGGGAAGACGACCTGAATGGGCTCGTTGGAGGGCTAGAGCTCGGCGGAATGACCGGTTCTTCAACGATATTAGGCTGGAAAAGTTGAATCAACGAGAGGTTTATATTGCTAGGAAGGTGATACTCACCACTTCGCGTATTGGAATGAATGGCTCGGGCTCAGGCGAAGAAGTGAAGATCCGAGGAGGACTTGAAGGTGGGGGAGAAGACGTAGTTGTGATGTGCTCAGCAGGTGAAGATGACAATAGCTCGAGTTCTATAGGAGGCGACGAGCTGGGAAGATTTGCAATGTCCGCGTCGGTCTGGTCGCTGGATGTAGCATGAGATTCATTATTCGTGGCAGTGGTTGTTTCGGTATCTTCGGTGAAGAACAGATGTTGAGTATCGGGGTTTGCAAGCGGAAGATTCTGTTGATCCATTTGAGATGGTTGCAGTTGAATGGGCACGTCGACGAGCTCCGAAGATTGACGAGTAGGGTATCGGGATGTATGGAGAGCCAATTCCGAACCCTCAAGGTTAGCAAGATCTGATCGGTTTGAAGGAAGACTAGTAGTCTCTATGGTAGCATTGGGGCATGGACAAGCAAGGGCTCGGAGAGCAATCGATTCTGGCAGTGTCAAACGGACATCTTCAGGTTGTGGTGAATCGTTCCGATATGAAGCAGAAAAGGTAAGAGCATTTGTAGGCCTCGGAAGTTCGGTAGTGAGCAGATTAGCAGAGCATGAGAATGGGATACATGAATCTGCAGGCTCCGGGTTTGAGGTACTTGATTGAGATGAAACTGTTACAATGTCGGGAGCGGTGGAGTTCAAAAACGATTTGGGAGGAGTTGGAGAGCGTGTCGCGTACTGAGACGGTACTTCTTCATGGTGGAGCAGAGTCATTCTATCGGGGCACGCAGTATGCATAGAGGTACGAGGTGTTGCTTCTTCACCACGGTTTGTGTCGGGCTCGGACACGGGCTGTTCATTTAGAACGAATCAGCTATCACTCGCTTTGCATCGCTAAACCAAAAAAAAAAACACCCACCAAATTAGCTTCAAGAGACTGCTGTGCGTTGGAAGTTCCATTTTCATCTGGTACGGATGTGATGATCGAAAGGTGTTCGATCTCAGATGCTTCTTCAGACTGATCTAGGAAGGCAATGGTTGTGTTTTGGGATGGATGCGTGCCATGATGTGCAGAGTTGGGTATATGCGGTGTAATGAGTGAATGAGTATCGGTCTCCTCGGCAGAAACGACTTCCTCCGGTACTTGAAGTAGCGGTTGTGCTTGTTGGACGGGTGTCGCCTGCAGAACATGATGTGAGTACCAGGTAGGTTATTCCATCTGATCTTGGAGCATACCTTATGGTCAGAGTTCGCAATCATTCCGTGGCTGAGAGTTTGGTAGTCAGGAAAGATGGAATAAGTCCTTTTCGAGTCCGTGACATCAGATGCCTTCGGTGACCCTTCAGCAACAGACGACTGCGGGGGTGCTTGTTTCAATATGATTCCATCTCGGGGTGAGTGCGAAGTTTACCTGAGACGGCGTCATATCTCCAAAGCAAGGGCCGGAATACATATCGCTGAAGATCTGAATAGGTGGGATTCAGCTGTGGTGAGAGATGGTAACCGGTGTATTTTGCTTACCATTGGAAGGCTAAAACTCCGGTTGTCGGATTCGGTATTTGGCTGCACCATGTCAGTATGCTTGCAGTGAACCGAGAGCACCTATCAATTTTACCTGATCTCCGGTACTCATGACAGGCGAGACGAGGTGATGGTGGTCGAGGAGATTGTTTTGGTTTAGCGCTTACAGACGCGCATGGTTTTTCCAAGCCAAAATCACCTGACTGCAATAACTCGTCTTCGAACCACCACGACGCCATGCTGTTGCGAGGTATTCTTCGTCTCCTCCGTCTAAAAATATTACGGTGACGCTATTTTCGCTTTAGGATCTCGCTTCCCATGAGGAATGCAAATGAATAGACCTTATGGCACTCATGCTTCCATACGATCGTATGTCAATCTTGAACATTCACACTATCATCTCCACGAGAGAAAACATGCTACTTCGGGCTTATAGCCTCCTCGAGATTTCGCTTCTCTGGCAACATAGAGGTTGTTATCCAGCTCCACAGCTCCGGCGGAAGGCATAAATACGGACAGGGTAGCAGGATTCTACTATCGTGGACATCCCACTATCCATCATGCGCTCCTTCGCCTCTCTGTTTGCCACTCTTGCACTCTTACACGCTGCTCTTGGAGTTACTATTCCTACACGTGTTGGAACCAAGATTCCCCTCAAGAAGAGATCGAAGCTCGTAGACGGTAACGGAGTCGTTTCCGCTGATGCTTTGAAGAACCAAGTGTTGCGTGCTCAGAGGTAAACTTTCTTCAACTCCCACGTCACCCTGATGACTGACTGTACTATGTAGCAAAATACAACGTGGACTGGGGGCATTTGAGAAGAATACGGGGGCCGCTCATCCAAAGGCTCAGAAGCTAGTTGCCCGAGAAACTGGAAGCGATCCGCTTACCGATATTGATCAAGTTCTGTGGTCAGGAAGTATATCGGTTGGCACACCTGCTACTCAATTCACGGGTAAGTGGAAACACTTATTTACCATGATCGCCACTCTAACGGTAACTTGTCTCCCTAGTTGATTTTGACACCGGTAAGATAGCACCATGCTTTTGCACTCGAATTGTTATCGATTCATCAACCTCCTATCATTAGGTAGCAGCGATCTTTTTCTACCCGGAGCAAATTGCAGGGTGAATTGCGAAGGACATACTATTTACGATACGAGCCAGAGCTCTACTGCCGAGGATGAGGGAAAAACATTCAAGTTAACATTCGGAGACGGTTCAACATCCCAGGGAGAAGTGTTCCATGACACAGTGACTGTCGCAGGTTTGACTGTACGCACTACAATCCCGCCCTCAGACTGGCATGCTGATGTTCGTCTAGGCTACTGGACAAGCTGTCGGTGCAGCAACACAATACTCTAATGGATTCGCGATCGACTCGTTCCCCCCAGATGGACTCATGGGAATGGCTTTCCGCGATATCTCAAATTTTGGAGAAAACCCAGTATTTCAGACACTCGTTGCACAGGGTGTAACCACAGAGCCTGTGTTCGCGTTCAAGCTCTCGACTTCGGGATCAGAATTAACGCTTGGTGGCATGGACAACTCACTGTTTAGGGGTCAACTTACACAAGCTCCTGTAACCGACCAAGTATGTTATCAAGGCTGCAATACTTCCAAGTTATCCGCTGACACACAGAAACAGGGATTTTGGCAAGTAGACCTCGATGCCGTCAATGTCAATGGCGATGCCGCTGTTAACAGTGTTAGCTCCATCATCGATACTGGAACGACTCTGATTTTGGGTGACGATACGAACGTCGCCAAGTTTTACGCCGCTATTCCTGGCTCCAAGGACGCGTCCCAAACCGCTGGGCCCGGATTCTTTACCGGTGAGCCCCCTTGTTTTTGAGTTACATATCTCCATGTTCATTGTCGCCTATGTAGTTCCATGCGATGCCATACCGAATATCAGCTTGACATTTGGAGGCAAAGCTTTCACCGTCTCACCTGAGACCTTCAATCTAGGCTTATTATCTCAAGGATCAAACGACTGTGTTGGTGGCATTGCAGGCGGTAGTCCAGCCGGTAAGTGATCTTTCAGTGATGCTCTTGAATCCAATTGGAACTCATGTCCATAGAATTTTGGGTTGTGGGTGATGTCTTCCTCCAGAACGTATACACCGGTACGCAATGAGCTTTTATTCGCTTCCTTCTCGTATTCTGACGTTTTGACGAAGTCTTCGACGTTGGCAACACACAAGTCGGGTTCGCCGAGCTGGCTTGAACCAGTTCGTACCCCTAAGTCCTAGAATATCTGTACAAATAAGAGATGAACAATACAAATATGCATCTATCCTCATTTGAAAATTGCCAGGTTGAAGCGATTTCGCAAAACGGCCTGCTATGCAATGGGACATCATCGGGCTTGTCATTCATGTGCGCAGTGCATTAGGCCAGCGCCGCCAATTAACCAAAGGAAGCAACCATCTTTTGTTCTCTTTTGTATGAATCTAAGTCATTCCTCAAGTCAGTCTACCGTCAAGGAATTGCAATTTGCGAATAGTAGCCGAAGTAGCTAAGTAGACCACCGCGGGAAACGGCGAGAGCGGCAACTGAGGATTACCTAAGTCGCGCTTCGTAACTTTGAACCTCCTCCAGCTTCGACAAGCATTGCTCTCACAAAACTATTCTAACATGGGTCGACTAGCTGAGATGCAGCGTAAGCTGCTTGAGGTACGTCTCATTTTATTTCTCTAACTCACTCATATTCACACTACACTTTACACGAAATAGCAAATGATGGGCCCAGAAGCCATGGGCGTTGCAAACCAAAATTTAGTGTGGTCTGACGAAAAAGTCTGCAGAAACTTCCTCTGTGGAACATGCCCCCATGCGCTATTCACCAACACTGTATGTCTAGTTTTATCTTTCGTGTGTGGGTGCTAATGTGTACATGTCAAACAGAAAATGGATCTCGGAGCGTGCCCCAAGTCTCACACAGAACGGTTAAAACAAGAATTCCTTGCGGAGAGGGAGAAGAATCCAAATGACCCTATATTTCACCGCTTCCAGATGGAATATGAAGCAAATATCTTTGCCTTTGTGGACGAATGTGATAGGAGAATTAGGGCAGCCCATCGAAGGTTGGAGAAGACACCAGAGGAGAATGCAAAAACTACTAATTTGGTGAGCTATTTTCATGGAAATGCATGTTTCGAGGTTAAACAGGCTTCCGTAGATGAGGGAAATCGCGGAAATTGAGCTTGCTATACAAGGAGGGACGGAGAAGATTGAGACACTTGGTGAGGGAATCCCTCGGACATTGATTGCGTATGACTCACCCTCTGTCGCAGGTGAACAAGGCAAGGTTGAAGAGTCGATGCGGGAGATGGCAGCCATCGAAGCATTGAAGAGTGAAAAGGCAGACAAGGAGGTGCGTGTCACTCCCTGACCACGCCTTATTTGTCCTATACTAAATCTATCGTTTCACAGCGCGAGCTTCAACAGCTCACAGATACATCTGGCGCATCTGGACATCAAAAACTCCGTGTGTGCGATGTTTGCGGTGCTTATTTGTCCGTTTTGGATTCCGACCGTCGACTAGCCGATCACTTTGGTGGTAAGGTATGTATCTCCAACGTGCTTGCATCGTTTGGAGGCAATCTTGTTAACTTCTGGGTAGATGCACCTGGGATATCACGAATTGCGAAACATGCTTGCCAAGTTCAAAGAGGATCGAGAGAAGCGCAAGACGGCCCCTGGAGGAGGCAACTCTTCTGGACCTGCCAATGGTTCTGCTGCTCCGCCAACACCTGCTCGTTCTGGCAGTGATTACCGTTCCCGGGATGAGTATCGAGAAAGGGATAGGGACCGCGATCGCGACCGTGGTTATGACAGGCACTCATCATCACGATACGAGTAAGAAGCATTACACATTTAGATATCCTTTCCCTTTTGCTGACATTCCTTCGTTACAGCAGCGACCGGCGAAGAGAACGAGACCGCTCACGGAGTCCGAGAGGTTCGAGGAGGTATTAAGGATCGGGTGTCGTATGGTATGGAGCGTTGGGTGCGCTTAGTCTTTCATATCTTTGTAGATTGCAGGTGTTAATGGGCAGTCTCGTTGTATTTATATCATAATCAGGACGAATGTGCTGACAATCTGCGTGATAACTATTGTGTCAAGTTTTTGGAAGCGAGGGACGATGACAGTCGTAGAGACGTTGTCTTTCTGTAAGTAGCGTACTCACCTTTACTTGTGTTCTCTTTTGATTACATAGTTGGCTTAGGGACACTGTTTGTGTCTGTGCGTGTCAACACCTCTGGAACCTATTTTCCCCGCAGCTCCGGTAAAAGTGGGCGAATGATCAGGTAAGGTCAGGTAGCGCTCATTCAGTTCTCGGAAGTCATGCATTCATGTTTGTTGTTTTTTGCACAAATGTAACTCGTGTACGGTTGAGACGAATAATACAGAAATCTTTTGAAAGATGCACGAAGGAATCTTCGATCCGTTGTCTATTTCTTTCGGACCTGAGCTTGTACACGAGGATCGCCTCGCTCATTCCTTTTGCGTAACTTCTCCTGTCGCTTGCTGGTAGGCTCCGCAGGTGCGCTGTCTTCGTTTGTGGCGGCCGACCGAGAGAAGAAATAGGGTGCGATGAAAGAGGTCCACATCTTGAAGACAGCGTAGAGGGGTATCTTATTGACAAGCCTTTGAGTATTTCTGGATGACTTTTGCGAAGTAGGAAACGCACCACCATATACAACCACCAAAACCATTCACCAAATGCGCCACTTCCAACTTGGCATGTCCCTGTGCAGCGGAAGTCATATAAGAGAGTATACTTGAATGGAGTAGCTACTGAAGCTCACATGTGATATAAAGGATATCAAAGCACCATTCGGTTACACCAGGCTGGTTGAGGTCCTCTCCATATGAGATGAGCGTGCCAGTCGTTGGGTCGCGTCTCGTGCTACCAATCTTGATCAGATAATTGGACAAGAAAAACGCTGGCAGAAATGTGACGATGTATAAAGCCAAGGATGTTTTGGAAGGAGGAAGGGAGTCCCGTCTGAAGAGCAAGCGGAGGACGATGGATATGACTGTTGGGAGAATCATTCCGAGCTTGAGATTCTTTACTGTAGCTTCATTCTGGCTGGCTGCAAGACGAAAATGTTTTTCAGTAAATTCAAGAGAAATTTCAAGATTCAACAGACCTATACGCTTCGCAGAGGCGTTGGCCATATTTTTAGTTGGATGATGATGGAGTCAACTACGTCCGAACCGAAAGCGTGATTGAATATTCAATGTTTCCCACATACCACCATCATGTCCGCACCTTCTGAATCTCCGGGAGATTTACTTACCAAGGCTCTTGCTGCTAATCAAGCACATCAAATCGCTCTTACACAATATGTCGAAAAATTGACCGAGGAACTCAAGGAAGTCGATGCATTCTTGGCACGTTTTGTGTTTCCGTTCGTCTTTTAGGTGACTAAATTCATTCTCTAGTAGAAAGCAGCTGAGGCTGACCAAGTCGAAGACGAGTCGTTGGACCATGACATTCAAATACCAGGCTCTATAAATCCAAAGAGCCCAATAAATCCAGCCGATCTATTGAAAAGCGTGCGTCAGATGGTAAGACACAGAGGTTGTGGTATTAACGTGTTCAATGTTAGGAATCACCTTTCTACGAGGAAGCCATGAGAAGGCAACGTTATGTCAACTTCATCAGCGCTCGTCCAAGTACGCGTATCGTTGTTAATTTCAAGCCGTTACTTCAACAAAAATTGCAGTGAAAGCTAAAGAGCATGATGCCCTAATCGAGGCAGTCACGAATGAGTTCAGGCGCTTGAAGGCCATTGAACATAGAGAGCGGTAAAGGATCGCGTTACTCTTCAATTCGTTCACTATATGCTGAATGGACCTTACCAGGGGTCTCGGTCTACCTGACCGACATGAACCCGTGGATTTGAACGGGGATACTCAGAATATTAATTGGAGCATAGTTGCAGAAAAGGTATGTTAAAGCGTCGCTGATTTCATCGCTTACTCATCAGGTTGCAAGGTATCGGATGTCTCAAGCGTGAAGAGAACTCCAGAAGAATGTAGGGTCAAATGGCTAGGAAATAAGCAGCCGCGGCTAAATCACTCTGAATGGAAGGAACAAGAACTTGCCAAACTTCAAGAAATTGTGGCGGATCGGAAGGCCAAAGGGAAGGTGAATTGGGTTGAAGTTGCGCAGGCACTCGGCGTGAGTTTCTCTGTCAGCCCCTAGTAACATGCTTTCATGGTCATTAGACAAACCGCGTTCCGATCGACTGCATGAAGAACGCTTTGGAAAGACCTCGGCACAATTGGACTCAAGAAAGCGATAAGAAACTGCTAGAAGCCGTCACACTTTATGGGACAAACAACTGGGGGTTATGTATGTGACTCATTCATATGTCCTCACAGCATTCTCATCTATTATAGGTGCTCTCTATGTCTCCGAACATTGTTCGCCCAGTCAATGCCAGAGTCATTTCACCCGTTCCATCGACCCCCAAATAAAGAGGACCGACTGGACTGCAGATGAGGATGCAAAACTTCTTGCCGCTGTCGCTACGTACGGTCCGTCCTGGGCTGATGTGTGTATATTTGTACCTGGGCGTACCAACGACCAGTGTCGAGAAAGATACCACGCTGCACGACAGAAAGTTACAGGCCGAAAGGGCGGGTTATGGAGCCGTGAAGAGGACGTCAAGCTACTGGAAGGGATAAAATTGCACGGGACGAAATGGAGGCAGGTTAGCGACCATATGGAAGGTACCCGTAGTGACTCGCAGGTAAGAATAATCTTGTACCATATTTCTATTTGTTGATCTATTTTGCCAGTGTCGAACCCGATTTGCCAAATTGCAAAAGGCTCACATGGCTGGCCAGAATTCGTCGACGGCTAGCTCATCAGGGCCAGCAGTTGGAGCATCTACTGCTGTCGCGAAGCCGATGCCCGCTCGTGCACAGCAAGCAGGCCCTTCTAACGCCTTTCTCGTCATTCGTGAACTCTCCAACCCTCCAACTCCGTATCCTATTACATCTATTCCTGAGCCCTCGCGCTCAACCGCCAAAGGCAAAGAAAAAGCCACTCCAAACAACGCATCGGAGGACCCTAATCCTCAAGGTACGCCTACCAATACACAACAAGATGGGCCCAATGCAGCGAAAGGAAAGAGCAACACCAGGCCGAAGCCGAAGCCAGTACCTAAGCGGAAAACGGTATTTGAAGCAGACAATGAACCCGCATCTTCCTCAGCCTCGACTGCCATGGCTGTCGACGCAGAGTCTTCAACTGTGCAACCAACCCAGGAGAGGCCAAAGCCCAAACCAATACCAAAACGAAAAGGGCCAGATAACAGTAGTCAAGCAGCTGCGCCAAATAACACACCCGTTGGTGATAACGTAGAAGACACCAGCATGGACGTGGACCCTGCCTCTACTCCGGTGCCAATCAAGCGAAAGCGCGGTCGTCCACGAAAAAGCGAAACACAGCCTGTTGCCCAACAAGTCAGCGCGCCCGCTCCTCCCACCCCGATTTCGACGCCAACAGCAGGCACACGTCAATCCTCACGTTTGTCTGCAAAAAGGACTTCAAGTGCTAAATGAAGCATTCATACACACGTTGCAACATTTGTCGTACTAATACTAGACAGTACATTCCTTCCTGTTCTAATTCTTGTCTACTCTCCATTTCTTTCGAGGGCGTATATTGACTTCCCAGTTTACGATATGCCCCAATAATTCTGCATCTTCTTGGTTGTCGTTATCTTCTGTAGCAATCAAGAGATTCTTCAACGACTCTTGCACGAGACCTGCAGTTTTGAGCTTCTTTTCCAGGGACGGTAGTGCAGCTTTCTTTGGTGGTGATGCCTGATGGAGCCAGTCAGTTTTTTTGGACAAAAGTGTGAGTAAAGATAACGCACTGGAGTCTGTAGATACGTGTGCTTAGGAGGAAGTGTCGGGTACGTATTGGGAAGAGAGCGAATAGTTGTGGGTATCACTGGGGGTATTCCCTCGTCGTCTGACGGTAACAGTTCCGGGGACGGTGAACGCGACTCTGGCGGTGCCAACGTGGGTGGCTGAACTATTTCAGGCGATTCTAGAATAATAACGGACGTCAGACATAGATATCTTGGAATAGTTATAGACACAGACTTCGCTTCCTCTTTACCGTCTTTGCCTTGACCTTGCGTAGGTGATCAGTCGAAAGCCCGTAGTCATCGCAGGTCCGCAAGAGGTCTGTAATCACTGGACCAGTGCGATTTGAGAGGTCGGCATATTCGTGTGCTCGTTGGTATAGTTGTTGAACAACTGAAATAGGTTAGGTCGTGTGCTGTTGGCCAAGGTTTGATGAATGGGCTTACAAGCAACCACTTCCTTCTCTAGTCTGTCTAAAGCAGCTGGATGAGCCCCGTCAAAATGAGCACCTTTAAGCTCTGAAGAGATGAGTTTCCGAATGCAGTTCGAGGCTATTTCTGGTGTCACGGCTGGCTGAACAGGTGAAGGAGGTCGGGGTGGCTCTTGTAATTGTTGTTGCTGAGCTTGTAATTGAAGATGGGGAAATGTGGGATAGTATGGCGCAGGTTTTGGGCTACTAGAATTTGGGGCTGGTGTGAGGTTTGTGAACGCGCTTGTTGGGACAATTGGATATGGATTTATCGAGGTCGACATCGCGGTCGCGGTTCAAGGTGACAAATGCAGAAATTAATGATTCAGTGAATCCGACATATTCGCTGCCGCACGTTACTAGATATACCCTAAACCTTCTTTTCCTTAGATTTCTTTCTCTCTTTTCACTAGAATGTCAGATACTGCTCTCGGAAGCCCCCAGCCACCTCCAGCACCTTTCCAGACTCAAGAGCGGCATAATTTACGTCCGGAAATCGTTGGCCCAGAATCGCCCGAATCACCTTATCCTATTCGTCTTGCTGGACCTGTGCAGAAAGGCTTTGGAAGAGGTGGAAAAGATCTCGGTTGTCCTACAGGTGCAATAACAATGTCTTGTGCTAGGCGATGAAATCATCTAATCTTGATTTCATTCAAGCAAATCTGCCAGACGAAGCAATCCAAGCACTAGGTTCCCAAGTGCAGACTGGTGTTTATTATGGTTACGCACAAGTGCTACCCTTAGCGGATGGACAAGGGACTCAGGACGAAAGCATAGGGAAAGTCTTGCCTATGGTTATGAGTATCGGATGGAATCCGTACTATAAGAACGAGCGACTAACTGCGGTTCGTCGTATATCTCGTTCTCTGTACAAGTGTTCTGACGGGCTTCTCTACAGGAGGTGCATATCATGCATGAATTCAAACAAGATTTCTATGGAAATGAAGTGAGAGCCATTGTTTTAGGCTATATTCGACCAGAGCTAGATTATACTTCCTTAGGTACGTCTTCCAATTATCGCCGCTCTATAACCTGCTAACAGGCGATATCACAGAGGCTTTGATAGAAGACATTGAGACAGACAAGCGCGTTGCCTTGAACTCCCTCAATCGACCGGAATACCAAAAGTATTCGAACGACTCGCATTTTGTGGCGACCAGTAAACTCTAGTAGTCTTGCGATGTACATTATGCAGCTGTATGGTACAGGAGTATTCGTATCCCGTAAGTCAACGACGGCCCTTTGGACCGTACATCGACCGTGATGCGCAAAGTCGAGAGCAGAGGTATAAAGGTATATGTCGCTGTATGATATTCATGAGTTATAGTCTGTGTGCAATTACAGGCACATACCTATCACCGATACTTGGGCTTTTGTGATCTCGTTCCTCCAATTTTAATTGGTGTCCTATCCGTTATAGTGATCACCAATGGCCTAACAAACCCGCCCTCCGTAAGCTGCAACGCTTTCTCCATCGCGTCTCGTCCATGCCCAAAGCCCTTGAGATACAAATCAATGTAGAAAGGACCCTCCTTCTTCGCGACTTCTTCGACAGTCTTGAACGTCCGTACAGCACACTGATAACCCGCTTCAAAAGACTGTCTGTTGGCGCCTTTGTAGCCAACAGAGCCTCCCGAATTCCAAGTTATGGTTTCCCCGTTGGGTCTGGTGAAGGTGACAATAGTGCTGCTCCGTTCTGACGAACAATGAAGGCGGTATCTGGGTCGTTCGGACGTGGTCGTCGACTTTGTCGGCTGTGCCATTGGGGAAGCCTCTGGTCCTTCTATGTCGTCGAGCAGGTCGTTGACAGCAGAATCCCGCTTTCCGGGCGTGCGACGCGAGGTTTGACCAAAAACACTGGGAAGAGGGGCATTTTGGGAGTAGCTAGCAGTAGCTGTTGGGATTTTAGTGACTGCTCGTAGAGTCGACCGACATGCGCGTAGCCCCAGCATTTGGTGGTGAAAATGCAAAAAGCAGGCCAAAGTTGGAATGTTGACTTGTTTGTGAGACCCCGATATCGGACACGAGCGGAACGCACCTGTTTGCTCATCGTCCACCACATTCAACCATGGCAGTAAGTCGTTAATGTCCTCGAACACGAAATAGTTTCCTCATGGATATTCTATAGTTCGCCAACACATTATACAGCACCATCTTCAAGCGCAACAGTACGATTTTTGGCTCTAGAAATTTCGATTGAGACGACTGACCTTTTTTGCTGCAGGTGTCTACGTTGCTACCGTCTTCTCCGCTGCTTTCGCCTTTGGAATCTCATTCGACAGTGGAGTTACTTCGTTTTGGGATAAGTGGAATGCAGGGGTGAGTCGTAGGTAGTCGGGTCTTTGGAAATGCGTTAACTCGGATTGGTTCATAGAAACAATGGAAAGACATTCGACACAAATACATTCAAGATGAAGAGTAGATTTGCCATTGGTCCTAAAATGAAGCTCTAGATGGGATACCTTGAGCGGTGTCTGTATGCATATCATTAATCCAAGTGATAATATACGTTGCACGACCAACAAGAGACAGTTTCTACATTCAAGACTTTTCTACACCGTCTACAGGTCCATCTGTCTGCCGTCTAGACTGGTTGGCTTTCGTGATTTCCTTGTAGCTATCCAGAAGTCGCTGGGCGTCTTCCTCGCTCGACCAAGCACCGTCAATGACACTCCATGTTTTCCCTTCCGGCCCATGTTTAGGCGTCTTCAATTTGTACCCCTTCCTCTTCTTGAGGTGGCCCACGTAGCCAACCTCAGAGCGACTTCTCCTGACTATCAACTCTTCTTTAATCTCCTCCTCCGAGAGTTTTGCCAGGAGATGAGCTGGAAGTCCTGTTCGCGTTCGCTTCATAGTGGAATTAAGGATTTCTCCGCGCCTCTCTCTTTCCCGTTCGTTAGTCTTGTTCATGACCTTGTTTTTCCTCGCTTCCTTAGCCTTCCGTATTAGTTCTTCCGGGTAAGGTGCCATAAACTTGTCCAATGTTTCATGAAGCTTTGCGTGGAGGGCTTTTGCATTTTGGGAGATCGGGGTAACTAGAATGTGGTGTCAATAATGTATGAATGCGAGCACGAAGGAAGCAAAACTAACGCCAGTCTCTTATTGCCTCGCCAGCCCAGACCTTTGCGTTTGGGCCTAGTAGTCGCTGCTCAAACTCCTTCTCTTTTATTACCATATCTTTGTATTCTGCGAGTTCGTTCAACTTCTCGAACCTCCGCTCCTTGGTTTTCATGCGTTTGGTAATCATCCCGCTGATACTTGGGTGTTGGGGTTTCATACGAAGCAAAGGCCGATTGAAAGGTGTAGAGCGAATTATGGTGCCAGTGAAGATTGGTCTATTCTTTAGACGCTGCTGCCATTCCTGGATGACAAGTTTGTAAGTTAGAGAGAGAGAGCTGTCAAGACAAGCCATGTGAAGTATACCAGTTCTGCGTCGAGCATTTTATTCAGACGCGCTTGCTCGACCTTGGATGCAATAGCCCGGTCATATCTCTGGAGAACACGTTGCCATTTGATGTCACCGGCTTGAGCCAGTTGAAAGATATTAAGCCACTGGAAGTAATAAGCATTCAGAGGTAATTTAGTGATGCCTGGTACGCACTTTATAGCCTTTCTCCAAAGCCCGTTTTGTCTGTTTCGTACCAGTTAAATGCTGATGCTTCCTGAACAATTTGCTAATCCGGAATCGTATCTGATCTACCGAGATTCGTTCAGAAACATGTCCTTTAACAATTTGCATTGATTCCGCACATTCTCTGTAGGTGCTGCCTTTAGAAGATGCCGGTACAGGTGGACTGTTGGCACTTTATGTGCAGCAAGTTTCCAGAAGGGAACAGAGGGTCGAACACGTCGCAGAGGAGAAACTAGCTTTGCCAGATCGGTACGAAAAGCTATGGATCCAGGACTGGACAAGGCATTCATGAAAGCAGCAGAGAAACTTTTGAGTGGACACGTGCTATTGACGCGAAACGGGACGCGAGAGGAATGGGATTACGTCAATCAACATCCCTTCTGGTACGACCACGACGTCGACGATGACCGTCGGCGAGCTAGCACTAGCTATGGACCCGGGAACAAGATGTGCGATGCGGGGGACTTGTGAGAAGACTATTTATGGGAAAGGCCTTCCTTGCCCTTACGATGGTCCTGCAGAGGAGGTAAGTATCACTATCACTGTTCAAGGGATTGCTCTAACCGTTTCCGCTAGCCGGAAGATAGACAGCGCCTCGTTGAAGTGTGTGGTGCTGAATTTGCGGAAGGCACTTCCTGCTGTACTGGAGACCAGGTCGAAGAGCTTGCGTCCAACTTTCGACAAGTCGAACAACTCCTGTCGCCATGCCCAGCATGCCGGAACAACTTCCGCTCGTTCTTCTGTGGCTTCACTTGTTCACCCAACCAAGCAACCTTTCTTAACGTTACCTCTACCAAAGAAAGTAACACCGGGGAGTTGGCCGTCAAGTCTACGGATTTCTTCGTCGGGGAGAGGTATGGAACAGCGTTCTATGACAGCTGTAAGGATGTCAAGCTCAGTGCTTCGTCCGACTTTGTTGTTAAGGTGGTTTTTGGAGGTGCAAAAGACTACCAGTCATTATTCGAATTCTTTGGAAGGAAATCGCCGGCAGGAAGTCCATTTCAAATCAACTTTCCTCCTGCGAATGCCACACCTCCCGAGATGACGCCATTCGATGCACCAACGCGGAACTGCTACGATGCGGATATCGCTAGCAGGTGCTCATGCATTGACTGTCCGGACGTGTGCCCAGCATTACCGCCTCAACCCACTCCCAATGGTCCACCGGTTTGCCATGTCGGGTTGCTTCCTTGTTTATCATTCATCCTCATATTGGCGTATGGACTTGCCGTGCTAGGATTTGCCGTCGGTTATGCGGTGGAGAGAACTATACGGAGACGAAGAGAGAAAATGTACGAGCGTGTCGCTCTTTCAGCAGAGACGAACTCGCTTTCCTCACCACGGTTACATACACGCGGCCTCGTTGGTGCTGGATCGCTAGCCCAATACGTGGACGAAGATTCTCAACCCGAATCTCGAGACTTTGGACGTAATCTTTTGGATCCGGTAGAAACAGTACAGCCCCGGCAATACAAACTCAACAATATCCTACGTCGGTTCTTCTATCGACTGGGATTGTGGACAGCTACGAAACCCTTCCTCACCTTTGCGGTGGTGTTCTTGATTATGGGGCTATTAAACATCGGTTGGGAGAAGTTCGAGGTCGAGACAGATCCAGTCAGGTTATGGGTCGCCAAGACGAGCGAGTCGAGACAACAGAAGGAGTTCTTTGACGAGAACTTTGGCCCATTCTACAGGCCACAGCAGATCTTTATTACCTCTGCCCCTTCTGCTACCACGAACGAGAAACCACCAGTGTTGTCATACGACCACCTCAAGTATTGGTTCAAAGTGGAGAAGGACATCCGGAATCTGAAATCCGAACCGAATGGCTACACGTTGAGAGACGTGTGCTTCAAGCCAGCTGGTCCGCGGGGAGCTTGTGTAGTCCAGTCGGTGGCAGCATGGTTCGGAAACGACTTGGATGATTATGACGAGGATACCTGGGCCGAACACCTTGAGGAGTGTGCTGCGAGACCAGCCGAATGTCTTCCTGATTTCCAACAGCCTCTCAAGCCAGTCAATGTGCTTGGCGGTATACCGAAGCACGAGTCGGTCTTGAAATCGGATGCGATGGTCGTTACATACGTGGTTTCGGATTCCCTAGACACCGAGGTCCAAGCCAAGGCTCTGGAATGGGAGCGGACATTGAGGGAGTATTTGACAAACCTCAGCGAGAGAATTGAAGACGAGGCAGGAATGCAGATTGCGTTTTCGACCGGTGTTTCCCTGGAAGAGGAGCTCAACAAAAGTACGAATACCGACGTCAAGATTGTGGTATTGTCGTACTTGGCCATGTTCCTATATGTTTCTTTGACATTGGGTAATGGATCGGTCTCACCTGGAGAAGAGGGTCTGGGGTCGTCCCTGGTTCGATGGGCAAGGAATTTCCCGAAACTATTCTCGAGGTCTAGTTCATCCTCGTCCGCGCTTTCGGTGGATTCGCGCTCAGCGCCTCGACTTTTCCCGAGAATACCTTCCAGCTTATTCACGGGATCCAAATTTACACTTGGGCTGTTCGGTATAGCTCTTGTGATCCTGTCCGTATCGACCTCAGTTGGATTCTTCTCCGCGTGTGGTGTCAAAGTAACACTCATCATCGCAGAGGTCATCCCATTCCTCGTACTTGCCGTGGGCGTTGACAATGTCTTCATTCTCGTGCACGAACTCGACAGACAAAACCTATTGCATGGTCCGAACGCCGCTATCCAAGCTCACCATCAACAATTCTCTCGAGGTGCAATGTCTCCTACAAACAGTTCCCATCGATCTCCATTCGGCAATAGCTCGACCTCTACGCACGATGATGATGCTGATGTTGCCTCGATGCCTCTCTTTTTATCTCCTGAAGAAAGAGTTGCGCGCACTCTCGCTCGTATGGGGCCTTCGATCCTCTTGAGCACGATAACGGAGACAACTGCCTTCTTCCTTGGTGCACTAGTCCCGATGCCAGCAGTCCGGAACTTTGCTCTATACGCAGCCGGAAGCGTGTTCCTAAATGCCATACTCCAAGTAACCGTTTTCATGTCCGCTTTATTGTTGGATCTGAAGAGAGTAGAGGCCAGCAGAGTCGATTGCTTCCCTTGCATACGTTTGCCCTCGAGGATAGCGCTCGTTGACGCACCACCTAGCGGAAGTGGGATTGGTAGACTCGCGAGGTTGATTCGGAGATATTATGCCCCGTGGTTACTCAAGCCTGTGGTTAAAGTCGCAGTGCTGGTTGTGTTCTCAGGTCTTTTCATAGCTTCTGTTATCATGATACAGTATTTGAAGCTCGGACTCGGTGAGTTGCCCTGATATTCTTTTTTTTCCCTGAACGTTCGGCTAACATCTCATGCAGACCAAAAGCTAGCACTACCCTCGGACTCCTACCTAGTCGACTACTTCCAACAAATGGAAGCCTACCTCGAAGTCGGACCCCCAGTCTACTTCATCGCCAGAAACCTCGACACAACACACCGTGCAGGCCAACAAGCTCTCTGCGGACGATTCACCACCTGCCAAGAATACTCCCTCGCCAATATCCTCGAAGTCGAACGAGCACGCAGCGAATCATCCTTCATCAGCGAACCCGCCGCTTCGTGGATCGACGACTTTTTCGCGTGGCTCAAGCCAGAAGCTGATTCGTGCTGTCGGGTGCGAAAGAATGATCCTGAAGTGTTTTGTACACCGAGGGATAGGGAGAGGTTGTGTCAGCCTTGTTTTAAGGATAGGGAGCCGGCGTGGAATATTACGATGAGAGGTCTACCGGAGGGGGAAGAGTTTATGAGGTATCTCAAGCAGTGGTTGGAGTCGCCTACGACGGAAGATTGTCCGGTTGCTGGGAAGGCGTCGTATGGGACTGCACTTTCGATCAGTCCTGAAGGAGATGAAGTCGTTGCGTCTCATTTCAGGTCGTTCCACTCACCACTCAAAACCCAAGACGACTTCATCAATTCGTTCGAAGCTGCACATCGAGTCGCACAAGAGATATCAGAACATACCGGGACGGATGTATTCCCCTACTCGCTGCATTACGTCTTCTTTGACCAATACGCACACATCATCGCAATGACCCAAGAAGTCCTCGGGTTGGGTCTAGCTGCCGTTTTATTGGTAACAGCCATCCTACTAGGTTCCTGGCGAACAGGAATGATCGTCACCGGTGTCGTCGGTCTCACAGTCGTCAGTGTAATGGGTGTCATGGCTTTATGGGGAATCATGCTCAACGCAATCAGCTTGGTTAACCTCGTCATCTCATTAGGAATCGCAGTTGAATTCTGTGCGCATGTCGCTAGGGCGTTCATGAACGCCGGTTCGGGGGTGACTTTGGAGCCGGGACATCCTGCTGGACAGAAAGAGAGAGATGAGAGGATGTGGACGGCGTTGGTGGATGTGGGGCCTTCGGTGCTTTCGGGGATTACGTTTACAAAGTTGATTGGGATGTGTGTGCTTGCGTTGACGAGGTCAAAGTTGCTTGAGGTGAGTTTTGGTTTTGGTTTGGTGTGTTGGGTTGGGGTTGTGCTGATGAAGATGTAGATATATTACTTCCGGATGTGGCTGACGTTGATTGTGTCGGGTGCTTTGCATGGGTTGGTGCTTCTTCCTGTGGTGTTGAGTATTGCGGGAGGACCGGGGTTCCCTATGCAAGAGGCGGATGAGGAGTGGATGTCGAATGTTATGAGGAATGATTATGAGTATGCGTGAGTGAACGACTCTCCGTCTAGACTGGAGCGAATGCTGATGTGTTTTTTTTTCTAAAGACCGTTCATGGCAGATGACACTTCTGTCAATAGTGAAGATTAGTGTATGAATGTTTTTCATGGATTTTTGTATATACCGGGCCTACAATATAGTTCACTATAGACGGAACAACAATACCAGTGTTTTTTTCTCTTCATACAAAGCTACACACACAAGTACTTAAAAAAAGCTCAGAGTTCAGCGTTCAGAAATTATCAACCCAACCCTAAGGCCTAATCCCTAATCCACAGGCGACCTAGACCTACTATCCCTAATATCATCCCTACTCAAACTCCTCGTCCTACTCCTAAACGACCTACTCCTACTCGAATACGACCTACTCGAGAACGATCTACTCCTACTCCTCGTTCTTGATCTCGAGCGTGAGAACGACCTCGACCGACTCGAACGTACCGAATACGACCTCGAACGCGAGCGTGAACGGGTGAGTGAACGACGGCGGTACCCACCACGGGAGTAGCTTGGTGAACGTCTACGAGGTCCGAGACCTCGACGGATGGGGGAACGAGAGCGGGAGCGGTCGGTGCGTCGGAATCCACCGCGAGCGCCGCCGCCTCCGCGTGCGCCACGACGTGAGGCGTATCCGCCTCGTGAGGTTCTGTAACTATCTCTTTCTCTTTCTCTGTCTCTCTCTCTGTCTCGTTCTCTGTCCCGGTCTCTATACGAATCCCCCCCTTTACCGCGATACCTCGCAGGCGACCTTGACCTCGAACTCGAAAACGACCTCGCACGCCTCGATCTCGACCTAACCGGTAAATCCGACAACTCTACTTTAAGAATGGCACCGTCGAGTTGTCCCCCGTTCATGTATTCTGCAGCTTGGTGCGCCATACTAGGTATTTCGTATTCGAGGGCTGCTTTGCCTCTGTTTTGGCCCGCTGTCAGTGTTCGCGTTAGTTTTTGTCCGTATTTAAAAGTAAAAGAAGAGTGAGGGAAAAGAAAGGAAGTAAGGAAGAAGGGGGCAGGAAAGGAAGACACACGAACATTTCCCAAAAACCGGCAAATCAACCTTCACAATCCTCCCATAAAACCCAAAGATGGTTCTTAAATGACTTTCGACGACGTTTCGGGTGAGGTTGGTGATTATGATTACTTTTGCGTCTGGTTTCGCGTTGGTGTTGGAGGGGGCATCGACGTCCATGGAGGTGGAGTTTTGGAGTGGTTTTGGGGAGGTTGAGCGGCCTCTGGAGGACATGTTTGCTTGTCGTGTTTCGTATTGGTTGAGGAAGGACCCTGGACTAGAAAACGTCACGCGTCACACGCAGAAGGGGTTTCCCCACACGTGATACATACTCTACACCCGCCTACGAACTTCCACGGTGACCATGTCGAACGCAAGTAAACCCCGACGTAGATTCGTCGGTTCCAAAAACCAGCCGAAATCGTTCTCTTCGTCTTCCTCTGCACCCATCCAAATCCGGAACCAAATCCCCGCTGAAATACTCAATGACGAAGAGCTCAACGCCGCCATCGGTCTGTTACCTAAAAACTACTCTTTCGAGATCCACAAGACGATATGGCATGTTAAGAAGAACGATGCGAAGATGGTAGGATTGCAGATGCCTGAGGGGTTACAGATGTTTGCGTGTTTGATTAGTGATATTATCGAGAGGTGCGTCTTTCCTCTTCGTGTAAAAGGAAAACAGTGGGTTGACGGGGCGGTAGATTCACCGACGCACAAACGACGATCCTAGGCGATGTAACATACGGCGCATGTTGCGTGGATGATTTCACGGCTGTTGCGTTGGGATGTGATTTGTTGGTTCATTATGGGCATAGTTGTTTAGGTGTGCCGTTTTCTACTCTGTTGTATCAAAGTACTAAGCGTTGGGTGTAGTACCCATGGATCAGACGACGATAAAAACGCTATACGTCTTCGTAGAGATTTCGATCGACTCTGATCACCTCCATCGAACGATACGGTTGAATCTACCTGATGATCGGGAGATGTTTAGGGAGTCTCTACTTCTCGGGCACGAGGAGGTGGAACCTGGAGAGAAGATAAAGGGTGTTACACCTCATTTGCGGATCGAGGCCGCTCCTTCTAGTTCTACCAGCATAACGAAAACGCAAGGGGAGCACACGAGATTGGCATTGGTATCGACAATCCAATTCGCTGCCGCCTTACAAAGGTTGAAGGAAGATCTATCTCAACCACTCGCTTCGGTGTCGGAGGGGGCACTTTGGTCTGGGGAATACACATGTACAGTTCCTCGTTCAAAGCCTCTTTCGCCAGGTGAGATTTTGGGGTGTACGGCGCCTAGGTTGGGTGAAGAGGTTGATGGAATAATGTACGCACTTTCTCTCTCTGCAGAATGTTAACTAAAACGTCTCTTATAGCTACCTAGGTGATGGAAGGTTTCATCTGGAAGCGATTATGATCGCAAACCCAGATGTTCCTGCGTTTAGATACGATCCGTATTCTAAAAAGTTGACTAGGGAGAGGTATGGGCATGGAGAGATGAGGAGGATTAGAGGTGATGCGGTTCGGAAGGCCAAGGGGAGTATCGAGTGGCCTGAGGAGAAACCGCTTTGGGGAGCGATATTAGGAACATTGGGACGACAAGGGAGTTTTAGACAGTTGAAGGTTTGTCTTATTGCATTCTACAGCTACGGTACTAACAATTCCCGCAGGCAATAACGAACCAACTCTCCACCTCTCGCACGAGTATACCATACATGCCAATTCTGCTATCAGAGTTGTCACCTGCGAAACTAGGGTTGTTTAATAGCGGCAAGTTGAATGTGGCTACGTGGGTACAGACGTCTTGTCCGAGGTTGTCGATAGATTGGGGGTATGCGTTTGATAGACCGTTATTGAGTCCGTATGAGGCTGCGTTGGCAGTTGGTGGAGGTGGATTTGAGAGTGGTTGGATGGAAGAGGAAGGAGCGGCGTATCCGATGGATTTTTATGCGGCAGGTACGGCTTGGGCAGTTTCTAGGATCAAGGGGAGGTACGAGTAGCTGTATTGTATGACGCGTGTGAGGAGTAATAGTGATTCCATTCCATGCTCGCTGCTGCATGTTACTGGACCCCGCGTCAAACGTTGGTCGTCATCCGAAGCCGATAAGCCTCCACGTGATCGTCTTCCATGTCAAACTCTACGACCCAGGATGCCATCCACCTAACAATACCACCACGACTATACGTGGTACCTGGTACAGCGCTGATTGTTGGAGCGACTATTGGATTTGTACGAGGAGCACGACGAACAGGGCTAAGGTTTTTAGCGGAAAATGCACATAGACCGCCTCGGACGATGAAGGGATGGTATTTTTATAACAAGACGAAGAATTATAAAATGATGTATGGGGGGTTTAAAGGGGCAGCCAATGAAGGGAGCAAGCTTGTAGGGATATCTGGAGCATGGGTTGGGATTGAAGAAGGGATGGAGTGGCTAGGGTTTGAAGAAGGAAAGGAGATTGCAGCTGGGATCGGAACAGGACTAGTATTTTCTGCAGTGTGTGAGTGAGTAGCTAGGGGGTTGAGCACTACTAATGGTTCGCAGATGGACTGCCTATGAAAACTGCGCGACAGAGTGTGATTCTTGGATTGATAATTGGAGCGAGTATAAAAGGATTAAAGATGGGAAAGAAGATGTTTGATAGATAGCTCTATGATAACTAGCTCCACAGTGTACTCCACAGTTCTTTCTCTCTCTCTACTACCACCACCTGCGACGATGATTGACCAGCTAGCTACACCTCGACCTCTAGCTCATACTCATGAACGAAATCCATTCGATGTCATTCCACCACTACATAGCCCCAAGCGGCCCCTCATCTCCCCATCCGCTATTGACTCCCACTAGAATCCCAAACAATTCGCCTTTTATCCCTTCGGGTCTAGCCGCTGATCTCACGCCCGGTCACAGCTCAATGTCATTCGTAAACTCTATTCCCACAACCAGTCTATCCCTTCATGCGCCTGATTTCACAATGTCCCTTCCTCCTCCTCCAAAGTCAGCAAAATCCTCGCCTTCAAACAAGTCCTCTCCGTCACAGGCATCGTCCACCGAGGACCCTGGCACTCCCCTTCCAAAAGGCCAGATTCACGTAAAACTCATCCAAGCAAGGGGTTTAAACGTTCGCTCACACACCGCTCGTCCATACGTTGTCGTGCAATTCGA
Source organism: Paramarasmius palmivorus (assembly GCA_037176845.1). NCBI lineage: Eukaryota > Fungi > Basidiomycota > Agaricomycetes > Agaricales > Marasmiaceae > Paramarasmius > Paramarasmius palmivorus. The sequence goes on along the minus strand of JAYKXP010000003.1, from coordinate 578,515 downwards.
GCAAAACGAGTTTATTAGTAGAGATCCTACGGATGAAACGGATAGAGAAGTAAAGGGCACTTCTATAGCTATCAATGCGCTCGGTGCTATAGCCAACGCTTCTCGTAGAGGCAGCAAAGAGACCTCTCCCGCTTCTTCTGTTGGCTCAAACGGTTCCAACAAATCGAACGGAGGCGGCTTGTTCGGCCGTCTCAGTGCTCATAATCCAGTTTGGAAACATGAGGTGTCCTTGTGAGTGACCTGCGTCTCTTTTTTGTTCATGCGCTTATCCTCTGGCAGCGACGTAACATCACCTTCATCTCTCATCACTTTCAACGTCTACGATCGTTCAGTCCCAGATACCGGTTTCTTGGGAATGTTACAAATTAAACCAGTCCTCATACATGATCATACCGTTGATCAGTGGTACAAGTCAGTCCTTCCATAACTTGCTTTGTCACAAATCGCCTCTAACCGGCTCCCCACCGCCAGGCTCCGTCCGTACGAAAGTGAACAAATCGGCGGAGAAATGCGTGTTCAGATAACATATGAACAGTTCAAGGTGCGCCGGTTGCCTTTTTTCTTGGTCATAGTTCTCATGTTTTCTGTGTCTTTCCATGCCCATGCCCATCTTGGCTTTTTCTCTCGCCTGCCTGCGGACCATATACATCCCCCGTTTGCACGCCTCCATGTACCATGCCATGCCCCACCCGCAACCCCAAAACCCCAACGGTTTTGATTGGTGATTGATGGCGTTGTCTACCTCATGTCCCCCTCGTCATCCCGCGCCTATCCTAATCTCCGCACCCTTACCCAAACAGACCAAACGTGCCCTAACCCCCCGCGACTTCGAATTCCTCAAACTCATCGGCCGAGGCACATTCGGCAAAGTCTTCCAAGTCCGCAAAAAAGACACCAAACGTATCTACGCCATGAAAGTCCTCTCCAAAAAGGAAATCGTAGCTAAAAAAGAAGTTGCGCACACTATTGGTGAACGAAAGATCCTTCAGAGGTCTCTCGAGTCGCCCTTCCTGGTTGGGCTGAAATTTAGCTTTCAGACGGAGAGAGAACTTTATTTGGTTACGGATTTTAAGAGTGGAGGAGAGTTGTTTTGGCATTTGCAGAGAGAGACTAGGTTTGATGAGGAGAGAGCGAGGTTTTATGTGGCGGAGTTGGTGCTTGCGTTGGAGCATTTGCATAAGTATGATATTGTTTATAGGTGCCTCTTCTTTTCTTTTCTTATCTAGTGAACCTAAAACTAACGCTGCCGCCAGGGACCTCAAACCAGAAAACATCCTCCTAGACGCCACAGGCCACGTCGCCCTATGCGATTTCGGTCTCTCCAAAGCCGATCTCCGAGCAGACGAACTCACCACAACATTCTGCGGTACAACCGAATACCTAGCACCCGAGATCCTCCTAGACGAACAAGGATACTCCAAAATCGTCGATTTTTGGAGTTTGGGTGTGCTGTTGTTTGAGATGTGTTGTGGATGGAGTCCGTTTTATCATGAAGATACGCAGCAGATGTATAGGAATATATGTTTTGGGAAGATTAGGTTCCCGAAGGGGGTTATTTGTGAAGATGGGAAGCAGTTTGTTAAAGGCGTAAGCGCTTCCTCTCCACCTCCATATCTTCACGCTAACACACACTGACAGCTATTGAACCGCAACCCAAAACACCGCCTCGGCGCCTCCCGCGACGCAGCCGAACTCAAAGAACACCCCTTCTTCAAATCCATCGACTGGCACGCTCTCTCCCTCAAACAAGTCACACCCCCGTTCAAACCCAGCGTTGAATCCGATGAAAGTACGGCAAACTTTGATCCGGAATTTACTGGGGCGGATATTAGCGATATGTCTGGAGGTGATGATGATGGTTGGGATGATGAGGATCCGTCGGAGGATTGGGTTAGTGCGAGTTTTAGTTCGAGTATGAGTTTGGGTGGACATGGGCATGGGACGCATACACCGAATGGACCGTTGGGGAGTGATAGACAGACGCCGCCGCCTACGCCGTTTAGTCCGCTTGACCACGCTTGAATGGTGCTGGGAAGGACAAGGAGAAGGATGGGAAGGATAAGAAGGAGAAAGACAAAGACAAAGGCCAACTAAGTCGAACGACAAGCGAAAAGAAACGAGAAGACAAAGGCGTAGCAATCAAAGGCGCTAACGGTAAATCGAGGAAGAAGAAGGAACCTGCAGGAACCCCATTGACGAATTCGGTGCAAGAAAACTTTAGGGGGTTCACGTACTCTGGGGAGAGTGTGTCGAATCATGCGGATGCGTTTGCGCAGCATAGACAGAGGGATGAGGAGCTTGGTGGTGACGGGGAAGGGGATGGAGCGACGAGTGGAGAGGAAAAGGTGAATACGGATGATGAGTATGCGGATTTTGAGAAACCTGCTGGGAGGTATGCGCATTCGAAGAGGAAAGGGTTTGGGTTTACGGAGATGGATGGGTTTTAGGGTGCTCCTTAAATTTTGGACGGCTGTTTCTTCCTGTGGTTACCCCCTACTGCATTCATACCACTGCTGGGTCTCCTAACAAGCATCGGACAAGGGTTTCGTTTTTCTACTATTAATCCACAGCCGGACCTTCCAGAATTCAGAATTCAAAGTGTCTTTTTTTCGATAAAGAGAAGTTGTTATGAAGTGTATGTTCTATTCGTCGTCTATCCTGTTATCAGTATTGTACTAGTTAATGACAATCCCAACCCAAACCCAAGCTACCAATCATGTAAAGACTTGCACCCCGGACGTGCGATGTTGATACCTCCACGCAGGAGAGGTGGGAGTATCAATCCCTTTTCGATGGTTTGTGAAACGATAGCGTCGACTTCGTGTGTTGTTACACGGCCGTACCATATGCCTGAACCTTGGGGAGTGTAGATCTACATACCGCGTCAGCACTCGGCGCAGAAAAAAGGAAAAGAGGCAAAGGACTCACGATACAGTTCCCAGCGAATTTGTGTCCGCCTGTATGTGAATTGCGTAGTAAAAGCGCCTTTTTCTGGGTTGCTAGTTGTTGTAGGTCCTCTGGGCCTGGGGATTCTTGAGTCGGATGCTCGATTTCAGTATCGACTGTCCATCCAGAGTGTTCGAGGGAATGCGTGAATGCATGTCCGAGTTTGGCTGCTGCGATTGAACATCGGTTGTCTCTTCGTTTGTGGGAGCCTGTCAGTGCGCGTGTCATTCGTGAGTATGCATACTCTGCATGTGTATATTTGGGGCAGGCACGTACATAGCAGAATGACGCAGGAATACGGTATGACCCACGATTTCAATGTTCCTGCACCCTTCTCCGAATCCGGAGTGGAGAGGTAGTTCCAGAATGCTTGAGCACCTTCCAACGAACGAGGTACCTCGGAGATTATTTTGTAATCAGGAAAAACGAGTATGGTGTCAACGTCAGGGTTGTCGCTGAGGGAATGATGGCTGCCATTGAGGATGGCTAATTTGGACGAGTCGGAAGGGGTGAATACGCCTGAGATGGGGACTAGGGGTTTGTCGGATGAAGGTGGTGGTGGGATGGGAGTGGAGGCGCTTTGGATGCACGTTGTCGATATGTGCGGCGAGAGAACCTTTTGTGTCGGTTATTTCTCTGTCCCAGTCTATTTTTCCTGTTGAGATGACGATCTGGGGTTGGTTAGAGGAATTGAAGGGAAGAGTAGAGTTGGATAGAATGGCGTGTTACCTGTCTATGATATGGTTTTACAGAACCGAGCATTTGAGTTTCCATGTCCACGTCGAATCTGCCTGGGTATGGTTCGTGTCCTGTATAAAACCATGAGTACAATGCATAATGTATGTACTGAAAACTCACCTTCTTCGCAAGGATCAGAACACGACCTGCAATCCGCTTCAGTTATAGGTATTCCACCCTGGCCAAGCTGAGCTTTGATACTGTCCACAGAGGTATCATGGCCCAAGACTGTAGCTTTGAAGCGTCTGAGGGTATGCATGGGTCGAGATTGATTGAGAACAGAGGCATTGTGTTGAGTGATTATAAACGGGAGATCGGAAAAAGTGGTTACGCAGTTGGAATTATCTGATAAGATGAATGGATGACATGGCCTCTCGGCTTTCGTCCGTGTTGAGGTCGGGCGTTTTTGGGCGCTGCGGCAAAGTAAGTAACTCATCCATTCAATGATTCTGAATATATACTCGTTTGAGATCCGTTCATTACTCGTTCATTGAAATGATACTCGACGCAACGATACGGATGGCAGCCGTCCCGCAGCTATCACCGTGACCACAACTCATTAGCCGCCACGGCCCGTAGCTCGCTTTCCCCTCGCTTTCATTCAAACCACCATCTCCATCTTCAATGCAAGGGCTCCACAATTTACCGTGTCTATTTCGAGTTTTTAGAAACGGATGTTACACTCTAATCCCCGATAACCTACCAACTCTCCTTAGTCTATGATCAAAGGAAGGCACAAGCCTCAGAGGCACACAGCGAAACAGCGGATGCTCTTGCGTTATGTTGCTATGCAAAATACGTACCAAACTAGCAACTCCCAGCTAAATGTGGAGCCAAACCGCGCGTTCCAGAGCTTCCTCAACCGTGTTTTATCCGACGCGTTCATAAAAAGCCATTGCGTTCCCTCACAGATCCTCTAGCGTCTCTCAACATGCTGGCCTCGCTTTTGGTCTGTACTGCGTTACTGCTCCCTTCGGTTTGGAGTTTCGGAGTGACTGTGTCCGGAAACTCGCTCGTCGTGGATACTGAAGCTGGGTTGGTCTTTACTGGTGAGTTACCAACGGCTTCTACTATGCATTGCGCGATTCTAAAATTATTCAAGTCGACTCGACCAGTGGTGACATCACGTCCATGTTATACAACGGCCAAGAAGCTCAGGATCAAAGCAAGCACAGTCAAATTGCCTCTGGTATTGGCGCGTCTTGCGACTGGGTACAAACCGGTAATGATAACAACTATATCAAAATTACTTGCACTACTTCCACCTTGACTCAGTACGCAATACATCCCACTCCTGAACAAGACAGGGCACGAACCTTGCTTTCCAGATACTATGTCGCGAAATATAACGATCCCTCAATTCACATGGCCACCTAGTTCGTATCATTACTCTTAGAGTATTCTCTTCGCTGACTCACTCACATCCAGCACCACAGCCGAACCAGAAGTCGGCGAACTCCGCTTCATCGCACGTCTCAACCAAGCTACCGTCCCCAACGGTATCCCCGAATCCAACATCAGAGGCGGAACAGCTATCGAAGGTTCAGATGTATTCTCCGTGGACGGCCAAACGCGTTCCAAGTTTTACTCCTCGATACAGTTTATTGATGATCAGGTACATGGTGTTACGGGGAGTGGGATTGGTGTTTATATGGTGAGTGGTGGGCTTGCATGGGGTGGCGATCTTGTTGACTGAGTGTTTTTAAAGGTTATCCCTGGAACCGGATATGAGGGTAGCTCTGGTGGACCTTTCTTCCGAGATATTAATAACCAAGGAGGTATGTAGATAGATATTTTTGGGACTTTGCGCTAAGGAACTTCTACAGGTGACCAGCAGGAACTCTACTTCTGTGAGTCCTGTGATTAATCGAACGCTTGCTAGTCGCTGATTTCACTCGATAGACATGGTGCGCTGTCAAGAGAATTACCTGCTCTTTTGATCTCACCTGGCCCTAGAATTCTAATCACGCACAAACCGAAGGTACTACTAGCCTCTTACAATATACTAGCATATTGATCGCCCGCTTCTAGCGTACCGCATGGGTTTACACGGGCCCTAGTGAGTAGTCCCCAAATCATCCGCCACCTTCACTTGTTCACCTTCCATTTTACAGCGCCCTAGTCTTCACCGGTGGAGACGAGCCTTCTTCTGACATCAGTGAGCACCGAATCGGAACGATAAACCCTGCGCATTGTACTCACCGACTTTCGTACCTAGATCTCTCTTTCTGGGAAGGCCTGGACATCCAAGGTTATGTCGCACAAAGTGGTAGAGGACGCGTTAGCGGCACAGCTAGTGGGATACCATCCGATTTCTCCTCGTTGCAGAGCATTGGCTTCAGTAATACCGATGCGCAGTATTGGTATGTGCTCATCATTTTAATGTGGAATCTGGTTAATGGTGCTCCAGGGTTCGGACTGATACCAGTGGAAGCTTCGTCAGCCCGTATATGAAGCCTGGAACGTATACTATGACTCGTAAGTCTTCTGCAAAAATCCAAGCTGGAGGACCCCAGAACACTAATTATCTTGTCAGTTTACAAGGTTGAACTAGCAGTCGCAAGTCAACAAGTAACTGTTTCTGCTGGAGGGACTGCAACAGCGAATATTGCATCTGAAGAGGATGTAAGTTTGTCTGGCTGCCTCCGCAGTAGCTACCAGCCTTACTTTTTCATAGACCCCCGACGTCATTTGGCAAATTGGTGACTTTGATGGTACGCCGAGAGGTTTCTTGAATGCAGAGTATGTTCTGTGACTCTCGATGCGCGTGTCGACACGTACTGACTCTGTCTTTCTTTTAGCAAAATAGAAAGGATGCAGTGAGTACCAACAGGCTTTCAATATGTTCTGCTGGTCTGAGAATCTCGCGTCAGTCCGAGCGATAGCCGTATGTCGAGCTGGGGCCCTATAACTTTCAGTGTTGGCAGCGATGTCAGCACATTCCCTATGGCTGCCTTCAAGGTATTAATCGCTTTCGACTATGGATCGTATCCGTGATTGACATACTTCTCAGGCTATCGGTAGTGTCACAATTAATTTCAGCCTCGACGCAGCACAGAGTAAGCCTCTTAATTCTCCTGCCTCTTTCCAGAATTGAAAGAAGTATTTGTTATCGAACAGCCGGTGCTCGGACATTCGAGATAGGGACTACTCTAGCATTCGCTGGTAAGTCATTCAGATAATCATCAGTGTGGGAGGTTCTCTGAACATGAGTGTACTTTCTCTCATCAGGTGGCCGACCCCAAATCAGTGTCAATGGTTGGGACAGCGATATTCCCTCACCTCCAGATCAACCTGACTCTCGTGGAGTGACTCGAGGAACCTGGCGTGGAAATGTACGTGTTCCTCTTGTGGTCGTATAGAGATAGGGAATCGGGATCTAATGTGGGCTTATCTTGCAGAACACACCCTATACCTACGCGATCCGTACGTCCCGTTCACGTCTCCATTCTCTGAACCGCCTTAGCTCACACGGGCGCTTTTAGCTGATGGTACTCTGGTTGCTGGTGACAATTCCCTTGTAATATCAGTTGTATCCGGGTCATCTGGTGATAATTTCCTGTGAGTTTTGTTCCTTTGGTCCTCGGTCGGGTTGTCGTATTCATGATTTTTACAAAGATCTCCCAATTTTGTCTTTGACGCGTTGCGTTTATATTAAGTCACCTACTTCAAGCGAATGCTTTGTATTATGTATAGTGTTTGCTTTCAATGCTTTGAGTGAAACGATTGCAATGATGCGCTCAGCACTCCCGGTTGCTATACCCTGAGCAGTGATGATGGTTCACTACGTAGTTAAGCATGCCACTGTCTCTTGAACTACAACCACTACTGCAATATCAATGACAGAACAGCAATCGACAGACATGACAGCTTTCAGGGAGCTTCTTGGGCGTTCAAAGCACATCATAGCTGTCGCAGGTGCAGGGCTATCTGCTGCATCTGGTGAGAATAGCTTTTCCAAATACAAATCTTCATGTTGACAGATCGTTGTACTACAGGGATTCCGACATTCAGAGGTGCTGGGGGTCTATGGAGAAAACATAATGCCATGGATCTAGCCGTTCCTAGTGCATTCAAGAGAAATCCAAGTATGGTCTGGCAGTTCTATCATTACAGACGTGAGAGGTAGGTGTTCTTGTGAACCATACACATATGATACTAAGCGTCCACATAGCGCACTTAAAGCCGAGCCGAACGCAGCTCACGATGCTCTGGCTCAGTTCTCTCTCCAGTCTGTACGGCAAGCTATTGCGCCTGGATCTACCTTCACTCTCATCACCCAGAATGTGGATGGTCTGTCGCAATTAGCATTAACTCGTGCCTTGGCTACGTCGAATGCCGACGTGGATCGTAAGGAGGATCCGCCCAAGCTTCTGGAAATGCATGGGAGACTCTTTGACGTCAAGTGCACCCAATGCAACCACATCGAGTTTGACCGGACTTCACCAATCTGCGAGGCACTTGGAGGAACGGAAGAGCTGGTTGAGAAGAATGTGATTGATCCAGATATACCAGTAAATTCTTTACCTCGATGCAAAGCATGCGGTGCTCTAGCAAGGCCAGGCGTCGTTTGGTTTGAAGAAATGCCGCTTCACCTGGATACTATAAACAAAATTGTCGAAGAAGCCGATTTATGTCTTGTCGTTGGAACTTCGTCTACGGTGAGTTGTTTATCCTCTGAGGTACTGCTCAAAACAATTAAGCTCGTCGCTAGGTATATCCTGCTGCTGGGTATGCAAGTGAAGTGCAGGAGAAGGGGGGCAAAACAGCGGTGTTCAACCTCGAACGAAGTGCGGGAGACAAAGAGGCCGACTTTCTGTTCCTTGGTCCATGTTCAGAGACTGTTCCAAAAGCGTTGGGTTTGACAAGAGAATGAATTATAGAGTATATAGTGACAGAGACGGTGTAGACTTGCACGCCATGTAGAAGAAATCTGTGGTCTCCAACGCGACTATTGCATTGACTTCACGGTCACTATCCATTTCATGTTGAGACCAAGAGGCACGACCAGAGAATAATCGACGTACCTTTGAGCGTGAGGGCTTTGTCTGCGTTGGCTTCTCCTTGCCAGGTCCTCTTCCTCGAATTCCTCTAAAGCCTCTAGACCAGGCATAGCATTGTGTCTATCGCTCGCATCCACACCATACAATGCCTCAATGACCTTCCATTCCCTATGTGTCGTCTGTGCGCTCCAGTTTCCCCCAGTCGTACCCCGTTTCTCCCGATTCCATTCCCTGAACTTGGGTGCCCTTCGTTTCTCTTCTACCAGCATGTTCAAGTCTCTCGAAGTGACTTGGTGTGACAGAATATCTTTTTCCTTCTTGATAAAGGCTTCATCGATACGTGATGATAGGTTTTCAGGTGTTATGAAGGTGTCGCTTTGGTGGTAGAGGGAGATGAGTGCTCGTTTCTTTTCGGGTGTCAGGAAGTAGGACTTTTTAGTCGCAGAAGCTGACGGAGACGAGGAGGAGGAGGAAAACGAAGACGCGTGTCGGGCATTAGCTTGTGTTGATGCAATAACACGTCGTACGCATCGTAGTGAGTGCGACATGTTTGCAGAAAAGAGGTGAGGCTCGCCGGCGCCTAAGCAGGTACAAACGACATTTCCCTTTCCCATAACGTCAACATATTCTACTTTGAGCTTTCCATAACTTCCAATAGCATTTTGGTACCTAATGATACAGTTCTGACAGCCAAATATACATCGAGAACCTTTTATAAATGACCCTTCAAGCCAGCCTTCTCCATCAGTACCTTTTCCTTCTTCTTACGCTCCTGCTCTTTAGCAACAAGTGCCGGTGCTCGTTTCAGCTCGCGCAGTCCCACCTGCTGAATATGCACAGCGTCGGGTCCCTTATTCGGGGAAGGTGTCAGCATAGCCCAGAACCTTCATCGCGATTGCTACTCACATCTGCAAGTCGTAGAGTTCTCAAGCCAGTCCAAGATTTAGCTAGGTCTTGATCCTGAGATACTCCTTCTCCACCATGAACTTGAATGGCACGGTCCACGACTTGAAGTGCCATCGACGGGATGACAAACTGTCCAGACGGTCAGTGCACACTTTTGGGGTAAATCCGGGAGGTAATTACCTTCGCTATACCGATCTCCTTCAATGCACCCTTGGCTTTGTACTTGTCAATCTACGAAGCAAAACATAATTAGATATGCTCGACCCCTTGTACTCGCAAACTCACCATCAATGCTGCACTTAGCACAAGCATCCTTGCACCTTCGATTTCGGCTCGAGATTTGGCAATATCTGCAACAACAGTACCTACAGCAAATGATGAAGCTTTTGTAGTGCCTTGCTGGAGTCTAACTCACCATGTTCATGCAAGTACTTTCCAAATGGTTTACGAGCGGGGTCGGTCACACGACGAAGCATGGTATCGAGTGCCTTCTGGGCAACTCCGATGGAACGCATGCAATGGTGAATCCGTCCGGGACTGGAGTGCGTGTGAGTTACTGTATCATAACCAAAACAGAGCTGAACCTACCCAAGTCGGCCTTGGATGATCTGTATTCTTCACGTGAGCTTGAAATCAAGGCGAAGAATGAGACAACACACCTCAAAGCCTTTTCCCCATCCGAGAACGAGATTGCTGAGCGGAACACGGACATTGTCGTAAATAACCTCGCAGTGGCCTTCTGGTGCATCGTCATATCCGAAGACAGTCATTGGCCGAACGATCTTGACACCCGGTGCGTTGGCGGGTACGATAACGATGCTTTGTTGATGGTACGCGCTCTGGTTACCGGGATCGCTCTTTCCGAGAACCAAATGCAGAGCGCATCTAGGGTCGCCAGCACCACTAATCCACCTGTAGACAATGCGAGTCATGATACATCCTGGACGATATAGATGACACATACCACTTGTGTCCGTTGATGACTATTTCGTCTCCTTCCCTCTTGATTGAAGTCCGGATGTTGGTAGCGTCAGAAGATGCGACTGCAGTGGCTTCTTAACAAATAGAACGTGTCCGAACGTGGTATTACTGACCGTGTTTCTCAGTCATTGAGAAAGATGACCGAATTTCACCGTTCAACAATGGGATAAGCCATTTCTTCTGTTGCTCGGGGGAACCGTATCTAGCCAGGACCTCTGTTGCTCTCCTTCAGCTCATTTTCTTTGACGAAGAGTATCACTCACCCATATTACCAGTATCCGGGGCGGAACAGTTCACTACTTCAGATGCGAGCTGACCTCCTCGGCCTAGAACCTCAGCCATAACAGCATACTGCGTGATAAAAGTTTAGCCGTGTATACGGACACCAGTAAGGACCTATGTACAATACCTCAAGGTTAGTGAGAGGGACACCAAACTCCGGATAATGTGCTTTGCTTAAGAAGAGGTTCCACAGCCCAAGCTTCTTTGCCTTTTCCTTCAATTCTGCTACAATGGGAATGACGGTCTTCCAGCGACGTTCATCGTTCGGAATTTGTGCTTCTGCTACCTTGAGCGCAGGAAAAACCTCTTCCTATTGAGGAGTTGGTCAGACAGTAAGAATAGTACAACAAACAGGCAGCGCACATCGAGGAACTTGATTAATTTTGCTAGCGTTTCTTTGGCAAATGGGGAGAACTTGTCTTCCACCTAGACTAGGTTAGTGAGAATCAAGCTAATGAGTTCTGAACATACCATAGCCCATGATGCTTCAGAGGTCAAGTTAACAATAGGATGCTGCGACATTGTAGTTGAAGGAAAGGTTGGAAAATGTGGGGAAAGGTCGTGTCGATGCCGGCTGTATGGAATTGCCGACTTTCACGGTAACTCAAGTAGCCGGTCGTCTCGACTCCGACTCTGGGGCGGCAAAGAATCTTCAGAGCACTTGCGCATGACATGGCATGCATGATTGTTGCCTCATAAGCCAGAAAAGTAGCCCAAAGACGACAAAGGTTTCCCATTAAGCTAAGTAATGTAATCGACAGTTGTACACGATTAGTTCTACTTCAGGCGATTCACCGATCCATACATTCAGACACACGCAGACGGTAGTGTATGAAAGATATACAGTACTTAGGGTATGTATAGATACAGAAAAAAATACATAATTGTACACATTGCCAGCGTTCCATATTTGACGCCATTAAGCAATAAAGAGGTGATGCGAGCACAAACACATAGCCATAAGTCCATCGTGGCCAAAGCAGCCGAACACAAAAAGAGATTCGGACTCGGATGAGCGTTCAGCATTAAGGAGCGTCATCAGCGAAGACCGTCGTGAAGGTCTGGATCACCTAAAGTAAAAGGAAGATCAGGATTATATTCAAAAGAAGTTGGATCATAACTCTGCCATAGTGACTCTTGACTCTCCCCCATGAAGAAGTCACCTACTGGTTGACCATCAGAGGGATAGTTGCGAAGATACTCTAGTCCACGGAAAGGTAGACCAGTTGCGGCGAATGACGTGGAGGTCGGTGAAGTGGACAAAGCACCCAAGGAGGTACTCATGTCCTGAGGTAAGCCAAAGCTGTTGAAGCTATCTGCGAATCCGCTATCTGCACCGAAAGGCATGTTATTGTCATGCGAAGTGGGCGAATACAGGTCCGAGGGTTGTCCACTCCACTGTTGCGTGTTTGAAAAGTGGAGTGGGTTACCCTGCATGCCGTTGTAGTCGAACTCGTAGCGTGGCGGAGAAGGCACCTGTGCAGAAGATAGACCTGGCGATTCGTAGAACGTGTGTGCAGGCGCCATAGTTGGACTAGGTTCAGCCTCATTCACGGTAGTTATAGGTGAAGGGACATTCGCAGATGCAGGTGAGCTATGGGAGCTGCCAGCATTGGGTAAGTGAGGGAGAGCGGAAGTGGTTGGACTCGATATACTATGGAAGTAGGGACCTGAACCGTGATCGATTGAATCCGAGTCTTCGTGTCCTCTTCGGCGCGATGAGGACCTTGCACGGGCCGAGGCTGCTATTAGAGACATCAGCGGTCAGGAACTGAGCTAAAGCAATGCAAGCTTACTATCGACACGATACGGTGATACGGCGGCCATACGACGGGATCGTGCCTCCGAGGGGCGATCCCGTGAGTCATTTCGTCTCGAAGATCTATTCTTCGTGACCCGACTGTGGACTGCACTGGCATTTGTGCCTGCAGATAAAGAACTTCGTCGTTCCAACGGAGCTGTAGTGGCAGAAGGTGCAACCGTGGTAACACTCTCATTAGGACCACGAGCTACCGCTTCCGCAGCGGTATTCGTTAACTCCAAGAGTAATTCCCTGCACTTGCGAGCGCCCGGCCAATGTCCTTCCCATGACTCAAGTGCGGGAAGACTGCTCTTTGCCTCATCCATCGCGGCAGAAGCCCCGCGCGTATCGGGTGTATGCATAGCATAGAGCAAAAGAATAACGGCAGAGCTGAACAGATGCTGGATGAAGAATGCAAGATGATGTGATGGGGGGACGACGTTCTTCATCGACGGTGCAAGGCGAATACATGAACGCGCGGAGGAAACTGCTTTCATCGTGGATTTCGGTGTGACGAGTTGATCTCGGTCCCTCTTTACTGGAATGAAGTTGCGGTGTAGAGTGGTCAGAACAGAATAGTAATGACTGCACAGCACGGCGCCCATAGACACTTGTTCATCCGTTTCTGGCCTTGATTTGAAGGCTTCTGGGAGATCATCGCACCATTTTGTGAGCTCGGTATCCAACGATTCCACGATCTGTTGCAATTCTGCCTTCTGTTCAGGTTCCAAATGATCCCTGCAGTTATCAAGGGCGTAAACCTGCCGAAGCACCCGTCCAGCAATTTGGTAGAGCTTCGTGAGTGCGATGTACCCCGTCATGAGCGAGAGGTGTGGAGGGGTCATGTTCGCGCCACTGAAATACTCTGGAAGGCGGTCATCGTCGACATCACAAGGTGGTTCAACGTCGCAGTCCGCATCTTCAATTCCCAGGGGTCGACCGAGGGCAAGGGCGAGCATCCGATCCAGTGTGTAAACACCCCACCAAATCTTGCGACGCGTTTCCTTCTCTATGGGGCTGATGACTAGCCTGCGGGGTGATCGCTATCCCTATGTGTTAAAACGAATATGTGACAGGAGAGGCACGTTTACTTACATGAAGCCCGAGATCCTGCCCGGTCCGCACGGCTTGCCCGACTAGGATCCATGCTTGCGGGAGACAGTTGATTGAACATAAGAAGGAGGACAAAAGAAGGAAGCATTGAACATGCGGAATCTGAATTTTGGCATGACTGATGTATTGGAGGACGAGGGAACTGCGCATGGATGATGTCAATATGATAATGCAGTGCTTCGGTAGGCTTCGATGGGTGAAAACTTACCGCTCGTAATAAACCATACCCATACCACCCTCATCAGTGCGACCGCTAACCTTCAACCGATCGTCCTCCACAAGGTTAGCCGCACAAGCAAATACGGCGAATATGAGTGAGATGAATGCAGTTTGGCTCGATGCGAGTTCACGGTCGTGGGTGTTATTCATGATATGTTCGTACTGCTGAATAAAGGAAGGTTTGTCCATAACGGGCATGAGAAAATGTAATCGCGAGAAGTATGCATGGACCTAACAATGGAAGAATGAGATAAAGTAGCAAATGCCTTCATTGTAAGACTTACCAGCTTATCGGCCAAATCACGTTCGGGATACTCAACTTCCTCAGGTCCCGGCAGCGCTCGGACTCTGCCAAAGAATACAGAGGCGGGAAAGTATAGCTTGTTTACGCTGGGTAACGGCGACAGTGGGTCCTCTTCCATGGGCGATATGCGGTGCATTGGGGATGTGGTCAGCGCTCGGAAGGATTGAATGAGCGACATTGTTGACGATCCACCTATCCATCGAGCATGCCCGTATTCATCGAGAGCAAGCTGGCCAAATGATTCACTGACATCGTCTTCGACTTTGACGGATTTGGGTGGTGGGGACGCTGACTGACCCCCTTGAGCTATCGAGCGGAGAATTTCTGTGGCAGGAGAGGCTAGCTCAGGAGGTAGCGCTGCCTTTCCATTGGAGGAGCTTGCTTGACCATTGCCGTTCGCAGATTGGCCCACCTGTTCCAGGACTGGTGCAATTTGTGAAAACAGGCTTTCCATGTGGAGGAGACGGGCTTCAAGTTCTTGTACATAGCTGAAGAAGATTAAGTCATTGATCCAAATGTTGGCTAGGCCACTTACTGTCTACTGAGAGCAGCTGCAAAGAGCAATCAGATGAAACATCCAGCCTGGGGAAAGGAATTGAATAACGCACCTCGGTCTTTAGTCTGCAACCAAGTGCACTGGGATCCCGAAGCAGCACATTGAGAACAAGTTGGTTCGCATCCATCGCATTTGATCTTCTTTCGCCTGTTTAGAAATGCAAAAATGTCATGAAAAGATTTGTGAAAACTGAATAACATAACGTGCCTGCAACTTTCGCAAGCTCTCCATACTCTTCTACGCTGAAGCTGTACTGGTTTAGTACCTGCATCTTGTGGAGGGGGTTCTGGGTCTGCACGTTTCTTCTTGCTTTGCTGTGCCATGGTGGATTTGGAGGAAGAGGCGTCGTCGCTGGCCATATAAGACAAGAATGAAGTCAGGCACTGAGTAATTTCGTCTCTCTTGTCGGCTCGGCAAATATGGCCCGAGGCCGCTTTCCGTTTTAGTCCACCCTGGCCGATTGGCCCGGACTTGCCCCAAACGAATTTCGCTCAAGTTTCGCCTTAAGTCCCGAAATGTTGGGGTAAATCCCGAACTAGCTATCTGTATACCGCTCAGAGCCGCCCATACACCTTATTTGTTAGAAGCCCAGCCAAAATATGCCCTAGACGCTCTCGACAGGTCTTATGATACTGCCTCGTGCCGGAAGAGCTGTGTAATCGCAAGCTGTTCTCTACCGGCCACACAGTAATGTTATGCAGAATCTTAACCTCCGATGCTACTTATCTCCCCGGGGACAAACAGCGGGAAGCTCAGCTGCTCATCGATCTTGGTGTGGGTCAGGGAAACGTCGAACCATACAGAGCCCAGGGAAATCAGTCGTTTTATTGATCCTCCCACATGGACAGGCAGATGGTTCTCCCAGACAGCCGGCAACCAGCCAGATTTTTGGATTTGGTTTGCGAAAAATCTTTTTCACAGTCCTTGAAAAAGTCGAGTGTGTGCTTGTGTAGCCGCGGGAGAGGTAAAGAAGTCTTGGTAAAATCGGTAGTAAGTATGAATTACAAAGTGGCGCAAGTACAAGCGGTCCAGGCGTTAGTGTGTCATTTGTTTACATCAGAAAGTCGTCACAAACAAACCTTCGGATTTCCACTTTTTCGCCATACGACTATGGCAGAAGACGACACCACTATACCGACCGCAAATGCAGCAGCGGAGAATGTCGTTGATGATAGCGAGGAGGCGGAGAGCCAGGTGCGTGTCAAATTGGTTTTGTTTAATTCATGAGACGCTCACATCATGTCCGACTCGTAGGAAATCCTGCTCATGAAGCAGCGGGTAGCTGAGATGGAGATGGAAGCCAAAAAACTTCGCGAACTGCAAGCTGCAGCTGAGGTGAACCAACTTGGAGGCGCTTCAGGAGGAGAAACGCCAATGGAGACAGACGAAGACAAAAACGGCGCCGACGGTCGCAGCGTATACGTAGGCAACGTCAGTAGCACATTGTCTCATCCCAACTTTCGACTTATTCCTTTCACGCTCATCTATAGGTCGACTACAGTGCGACTCCCGAAGATATACAAGGACATTTTTCTGCGTGTGGAACAATAAATCGAGTAACCATTCTTTGTGACAAATTTACAGGTCATCCAAAAGGGTACGTTACAGTGCATTCTCCTCAAAGCATATATTTTTGACAAGAAACGATATTCCCATAGATACGCATATGTCGAATTTGCAGAACCGGAACACGTTGACACCGCATTGACAATGGACAACTCGTTATTCCATGGGCGCTTGATCAAGGTAATTATGTTCTGCTTTCATTTTGTCGCTTCTCTTGTATAACCTCATTGGTCTTAGGTGACGGCCAAGAGGACCAACATACCCGGATTCAACCGTGGACGAGGTCGGGGAGGCTACAGAGGTGGTCACCGTGGGGGCTACAGAGGCGGAGGTTATGGATACAATCCATACAGAGCTCGTGGCAGGTGAGATTACATATCCCTTCGGTCTGTACGTGGACTCACCATTCCCTTGCCAGAGGCCGCGGGAGAGGATACTAAGTAAATTTTACTCTCTTTCGGAAGACAGCTCTTGGTTTGTCCTGCGTACCCTCATTTGCGATATGTATGATATAAGTTGGCACTATAACATACCTTCTACCAATATACTGTAATCCTAGTGCAACTCTTGTGTTGGACCAAGTCTTAAAGGCATGACGCGCTTTGACCAGGTCGCGTTCGAAAAATTGACCCGCGCGTGCGAAAACTTTGACTTTGACCTTCACCTCGTACCAACTCTATGTTGTCCAACGCTCTGAAATGGACAACTCGTACTATGGCGACGACAGCGAATGCTGCGCCTAAAACATACCCGTTTTCTAAAACAGCAATAATACACCCAGAACGCCATGCACCTCCACCTTCATCACTCCTCCAAGGCAAAGGCCTAATGGCTTACCTTCGACAGAACATCCCGACATCCGAAAAGCAGACTCTTCTACACGACCTCTTCTCTAGACGCTCTCCGAACCGTCTGTATGCTGGCTCCGTCGTCAACGTCACGATGGACCACGCTCCATTCCAGTTTACAGGCGTTATACTGGGTATCCGAAGGAGAGGGCCGGACACTTCATTCGTGGTGCGAAATGTGGTTCAACGCACTGGTGTGGAGATGCAGATATACGCGAACTCTCCGCATATCAAAAGTATCAAGCTTTTACAGAAGCCACCGAAAGGAAGGATGAGGAGAGCGAAGCTGTTCTATTTGAGAGATTCGCCGGAGAAGATGAGTGCACTGGCCAGTGGAAAGAAGATGTAGATGTTGGTCAGTCTTGCTCGTCATTTTCTTTGGGTAATTTTCTCAATTTTGCCCAGGTATTGTGCATGGATTGATGCCATATTTTCTGGTACCTCATTGGTAGAAAGGGCTGGTCATGACATAGAGCTGTGGGAGCATCTGCAGGTCAACGAAGATGACGAGTCGTCGAATTATTCTTACTGTAATAACCAGTAGTACAGTGAATCCACTTGCATGCTACTCTAAGAGCTGTGATGTAAAATGAGCTAGTCAGTGACCTCAGAGAAGATGATGACTCCGAGCACATGAGGCGGCAGAACTGCGCGAGTAAAGGTAACGGCGGTAACAACCCTTTTCTTCATATCACCATGTCCCCCGGTCGACCTCGCTCCTTGCGTGCATTTGCATTCGGCTCGTCTAAACGGAACACTTCTCCAGATGCTCGCAGTCCTTCACCCACGTTTTCAGATACCACAAATGTTTCTGGCATGAATTTCGGAGTAAATGGTCCATCCAAGATCATTACTAGAGCAGACTTGAAAGCTAGTCTTCAAGCTTACGAACATGTATAGCTTCTCTTCCCTTGTATTCGATTTCATTTGGTTGATATTGGATCCTATCTCTTCGCAGTTAATGAACACTTGCGCAGACTATCGACAGGCTCTCATAACTTTATCGAAATCAACTGCAGCCTTCGCGGACGCACTGGAGAATTGTAGCGGGTTCGTAGCGTTGCTATTACATCCGGAAACAAGAACAAAAGGACTTACGACGTACACAGACTAAAGGGTCCATCGTATGAAGCTGGGACTCGACTGCAAGCTGCATCCGGCCTACATCATCTCGTAGGCAACCACTATCATGTACTGGTGCGTCACCTCAACCAATATTCCTCATTTTAGCATAGTCAAACATTTCATTTAGTCCGAAACGCTCGACAAGAACTTTGAGAAACCTCTGCGACAACACCTGGATACATACCGAACCATTGTGACAGTACGTCGGCCGCCTGTAATACTCCTAATATGCCTTAATTCCCTTGCAGGAGCGATCTGCATCTTATGAACGTGCATTGAAGGAGAAGAGCGAAATCATTCGTCAGACGGAGATGCGAAACATGAACCGAAAGGAAAGAAGTATGTCTACTGTTCATTTCAAATTGATAAGAAAGTGACTGTAGCTGGCTGGTGGCGGTACCCCAGATTTGCAGAGTTTCAGAGAAGCCCTGGCAGTGCTACAACGACAAGTTGATGAATTGGACGAACTTAAAGCCAATCATTACCAAGAGATCGTCGAACACGAAGAAGAGGTTTGGGATGTGGTTCAAGGAAAAGTGAGTTCCGCGTACGTCTGGTTCTATGTATTTTCGTAATCATTCCTCTGTAGGTATGCTTGGTAGTCCGATCGACACTGGACGTCTTCGACAGGTTTACTTCTAAAGCGTGCGTCCGAATTGTCTTCTCGTGGAATGGCTTCTGACATGAACCCCAGCTCGGATCCCATTATTGAACCCATGCTTCAAGCTGTGCCCGATCCATTTGATTCGTACGGAATGTCACAATCAGAAGACCAGATATTCAGCATCTTACCTCGACTATCAATTATACCCTCCGTGACTTCCTCAACGACCACGCCTCTGACGAGAACTCCGGAATTAGAGAATCTCGAGGGATTACCCTCGTCCTCTACTTCCGCCAGCGGCTGGTTCCCAAACGCTGCGAACAGTACTAGTAATAGTATTGCTTTTCCCACCGAAACCGCGGAATGGGCAGACGTACCTTCCCCCTCAACTTCTCCACGCGCTACCTCTCCCAGCCACCACGTAACCCGTCGACATTCAACTCCAGGTGCCATGCCTGGACATGCTGGACATTCGCACCGGAAATCCGAATCAAAGCTTCGCAGCGTTCTCTCCGTTATTGACGAGAGTAATGCTCGTAGTGGCAGTGAAGAAGATTCTCCTCGCAATAAAATTAATGGTTCGTCGCTGGTACAGCCTCAGCCTCAGAAACGGTCTATGTTCAGTTGGTCTTCCCCCTTTTCATACGTGCCACCACCAACCAACGACGAGTCCAACAACGATGAAACTACGCCGCGGAATTCTACTGTCATACACACCCCACCGCCACAGGAGGACCTAAAATCGGACGATGATACGATACACGAGAATAATCGCATACCAGTCGCTACATAGCGGCGGGCATATCCTTCCTATGCTTATTATCTAGTGCGGACACGAATTATATTATGACAGATTTATGTACTGTATGCTCCATTACCTATGTTATTCGAGTCCTTCCATGACCGATGTTTCAATGAGTGGAGATGGGACGATATATCATGCGAAGGTACAATCTGCTCCAATTACACACAGTCTACCGCCGAACTCGAGGCTGGAGACCGTACTGTTCTAGAGTATCGGGATCCACTGTAGCAGGGCTCTTGAACAGTAGATCGGTCCCAACGCTAGTTTTTGGAAACGCGATGACGTCTCGGATGGAAATGCTTTTGCATAAAATGGACATGAGCCTGTCGAACCCTGTAATGATAGCTGTGAGATAGGCTGCGGTATTATGTGTAGTTGATATGGACCTAAGGCAATTCCGCCGTGAGGAGGCGCACCACATTTGAGCGCATGAAGTAGGTGCTGGAAAGGTGCTTTCTCTTCATCACTCAGCTATTGAAGCGATCGGTTAGAGAAGCGACAGACAAATGTAGTAAAAATGATACCTTGAGGATGTTGGTGAAAATGTGTTCTTGCATGGCTGCATCATGCACTCGTACTGACCCACCCCCAATCTCGACACCGTTCAAAACAAGGTCGTAGTGCTGGCCGCGGACCTCAAAAGCAAGCATCTCAGCGATGTTCGGAGTTGGGGAACATATAGCCTCACCGATTCTATATTGCCGTTGTACATTGCCTCGAGGTCTTGCCACATCGGTGCCGTAAAAGGGTGGTGGGTGCTTGTCCATCGGCCCTTTGCTAAAAACTCCTTATCGTCATCCGAGCGGGTAAACAAAGGGAACTCTGTGATCCATAGAAAATGAGGATCATCAGGCAGTGTCAAAGCACCTAGGAATGGTCAAGTGGCCGTGGATACGATTGTTTAGCAAACAAACGTGTATTTACACTCACCTGAGCCAAGTGCGTACTCAAAGATAGATAGGCGTTGCCTGCCAAGTGCAGTCGACCCGCCCTGACCAGATTTAGTCAGATATCTGAACTCAATCTCCAAATGAAAAATGCTACCCACCTTGGGCGTTCTGGATCGTCTGGCTAACCAGACGGTATCTCCAGGCGAAAGTTGGAGTTTTTCATTGATTTCGTTGATAGCGGATACTTCAGAAGTATGGCTTTCCTCCGGAGATAGCCTTCCTAGAGTCTTGCTTCGAAGGAGCCAATATGACGAGTTTTTCTCAGTGATATTGAAAGCTTCCTGGGATTCTATTCTATCAGATGCAACCATCACTTCTGCCACGAATCGCCACGTACCACTGCAGGATCACGTTCACACTTTCGAGAGGCCTGGAAAAACTCTGGAGTGCTCGACTTGTTCACAACGATGCACTCGAGAACCTCGCAGTTGCCTTGGAAGCGCTTTCGGTCTTCCGTTGGGAGATTTTCCGTGATGTCGATAATCTAACAACTCTTCTGTTCAGCTGATCGTGCTTGTCCAGTTGTTGTAAATACTAACTTCCAGACCAAAACGAGTGTCTGGTTTATCTGAGCCAAACTGGTAATGGAGCAAAAGAGTATATTGTAAACAATGGAGAAATACACAAACACATGAAAGAGAAGCTCACGCGCGACATTGCTTCATGATAAGTCATAACTTTGAACTTTGAAGGCAGCTCCACACCCTCCTCTTTCTGCCAGATACGCTTGACGATAGATTCTATGGTATCGCGCACCTCTGAGCCTCCGATACGCCAAGTATCAGACCAAGCTGAGTGAGCGGCTTCCGTAGATCCCCATGAGACATAGGCCATTTCCAGATCAATCTGAGTGAATTCAGGTTGCCTGTCCTTGCGACCATCCTCATCTCGGAAGCATTTGGCAAGCTGAAAATATCTGTCAACTGCACCTGACGCTATTAGTAGCTGCTTGGGTTGCTGCGGAGACTGCTGTAGTGCGAAGAACGAAGGAGGTTCTGTAGAGCTGGTACGAGTTGGAACCAAGAATTCCCGCGCGCCCTCGACGGAAGACCTGAGAAGCACAGGTGTTTCCACTTCCACAAAATCTGCTTATTACAGTGAGAAATGGTTTTATTTATATCATAGATAATAGTGTTCATTACCATTGTCATGGAGAGTTTGCCGTACTAAATGTGCAACACGACTGCGTTTTTTGAGGTTGTCTGAAAGCACCGACCGGCGAAGGTCAAGGTATCTGTACCTGAGCCTTAGCTCTTCATTCGGCTAGAACCGGCCGTTAGTATCATCGGATCCGATATCGCAAATCGCTCACCAGGTTGTAGGGATTGGATGGTACGAATGGCATGGCAGTGTCGGCAGGATTTAATACAACAAAGTTGTTCACCTGGACATCAATCTCGCCCGCAGGCCCCTTGGCAAAGGAAGGGAGTCAATACAATTATTGATCCATGTCGTGGACCATACAGATGATGACGACTGACAGGACGGCGCGCGCTTGAAGGCCGCAGAAGAACGGTACCCTCAATCAAAACAGAAGATTCGACAGGAACATCCGAAAGTGCTTTCATTCCAGGGTTGACATCGTGATTGACGATGAGTTGGACTGTTCCTAAAGAGTCTTTGAGGGGGAAGAATGACACGAGTCTCCCTTTGCTAAAGTGGGATTAAGTTGGCAAAGACAGTGATGCAAATGGGGCTGAATGATAATCACCGCTCAGAAAGGAGCCATCCGGTCAAAACGACGCGTGAACCTGCATCACGAGCAGACAACGCGCCGCAAGTGTGAGTTCTGGAAGGAAACGGGGCTGTAGGAGCTGATTAGGCCACGTCGACCGAGCTAGGCAGCGGACTGCTGACCAGAATGAGCTGGCTGACTTGTTGCTAGATTCGTTGGTAGATTCGGTGACTGACTGGGTGATGGGCAAGTGGAGTCTTGTGACAGGGAGCGAGAATAGAATCTTGAAGAGAAGGTGCCGGTACCCTCGGTTGCTTGATATCGACGACAGCGAAATGAGGAGCGGAGACGCAAAAATCCACGCATTAAAACCTGCAGGAAACCGTGTCAAAAAGGGAAAAAGTGCGCAGTGGTCCCGAAAAGTGTTGGCGTATCCGAGTCGCTTAAAAGCGCTTAGTCAGGACCAAAGAGGATCTCGATCAGCCCTGCCTGAAGCAGTGCACTCTCCCCCGTTTGTATCAACTACTCAACGTAGTAATTTATATATCAAAAGAGCCTTGTAAGTATAAAACCCGTAAGTATAAAATCCGACATGTTATACCCTTCACCTAACCTTCCCCGATGGCCCCCTTCCTTCCCTTGGAACTCCTCGACGCTGTCTTTCAGTTCCTGTCCGCGTCAGACCTTGCTCGTCTTTCCCGGTCTTGTTCCCGCTATCATCCCGTTGCCCGGAGGCTTTTGTACCGTCACGTCGCTGTCGCCCCCGTCTACAAGAACCTTTCCCTTCTCCTTACCCTAGCCAGGAAACCAGACATTGCTCGTCATGTCAGGTCGTTCTCAATCGAGCTAGCAGGTCCGGACGCCACCGTATCACACTCGTACTATCGCCAACTATCGATCGCGTTGTCGTTCATGACGGAACTCAAGTCATTGAATCTCTCGCTCGATCCCAGTACGACCTGGGTCCTGCAAGGAGTAAAGGCACATTCACTGACGCGCTTCTCATCCAACTTTTCCCTTGATCACTACGTTACCCGTTTCCTCGAACACACCCATTCTCTGCTCGAGCTCGAACTAGGGCCACCACATGCCATGCACATCTCATCGGTGCCTCCTTTCGTTCCGCTATTGGAGCAGTTTAGCGGCCCAACCCAAATTGCCGAATTAATTGTGCCTGGTCGGCCAGTGAAAAGTGTTCAGCTCACCTCTGGTGATTTGACAGAGAGTGTGGTAGAACAGCTGGCCAAGTCTTCGGTCAGGATAGATGTTCTCAGTGCCACGAGTTCGCTTTCAGCCCCTAGGCTGCTCGACCTTCTATCAAAACATATGCGGTATCTTGTCTACCTGCGAATGATGACTATTTGCAGTGTTACCGAGGCTCCTGACGTCGTGAGTTTTGTTCTGATTCTGTCGTTTTAACTTTCCGTGCTCACACATACGTCAGAACTATTATGACAATGTAGCCAACGGCCTGGCCTCCCTGCCCGATTTACGAGCGTTCGAGTTCTCGGGGATGCATTGGGGAACACTCAACAAGACCAAGATGGAATTGGAACAGGCAGTCTGGCAAGCCAAACCATTGGACGCAGCTTTTGCTGTCGACCAATCGCTCGAGATGGAAGATTACTCGGAGATATTCTTTGGGCTGTAGTATCAAGTCAACTATCTGATGATACCCCCTACCCTATAGCACCTATTTTCCCTTCCCAGGTTCATAAATCAAGAGTATTTTACTGATTTTCCTGATTCCCGTAATCTTAATGTATATATTTCTATCTATCCGATGTGCTGGTTGAATACAAAAAGAAGCTTTCACAAGAAAAGAATCACCGACCCCGAGGTTTTCTCATGCTTTCATGTCGTCGGTTTTCGGCATACCAAGGTTGATATGTTGCCACAACACATGGAAGCTGTAAAAACCTCCGCAAGGAAAAGATCAACAACTGGACTGGAGCACATCAACGCCAGTCTCATCATTTTTACGTGATCGAGTGCTTTTTTCGTCGTCTGCCAACACCGCGCCTGCCCGTCCAGCTCACGATGAGCAAACGTGCTCCAAACGAAAACGAAAGCAAGCTGCATCAAGCAGCTCTTGGGGCCCCAAATAAGGTGTGTAGTACCCTTCACATCGCCTCTTGCCATCACTGACTCATTGATCATACAGGAATTGACGGCCAAGCAGTGTGAAAGCATCGTGAAAGATCCCAAGGCTCGTCAAGATGCTCTGAACTTCTTGCTGGGCGTCGGACTATTCAAGTCTTTGGCCGACAAGAAGGGTGCTCTGACCTTTAGGGCTGTCAGTAAGGAGGAACTGAAGCAGTACGTCCATCATTACCTTTCTCCTCCTCATGACTCCTGACTGGGTTCTAGATCCAAAGAACTGACGGGAGAAGAAGATTTGGTGTTGGGCCACATCAGAGCGTCTCATAACGAGGGTAGCGATGCTGTCTTGACATCTCTCAACAGAATGTCACATTCACCTTTTCATTGTAGGAATATGGACGAAACACCTGAAAGCAAAAACAAACCTACATCAAACAGTGATAGATCGGTGTCTAAAGACCCTGCAGCAGAAGCAGCTCATCAAGAAAGTGCAGTCGGTGCAAGTGCGTTACTGCATTTTAGAATACCAATACACGATGTTGACTTTTATTTTCCTCAAGCATCCAACTCGCAAGATCTTCATGCTCGCGCATCTAGAAGCATCAGTAGCACTTACCGGCGGTCCTTGGTATACGGACAATGAGCTTGATACGGAATTCATCGAGACACTTGTGAGAGCTTGTTTCAAAATTGTCCAGGAGAAGGTATGTTCGTGACATTTATGATAAATTCACGTCATTCATATTCGCTTTGACACAGAGCTTCCCGAAACAACGTTCTCAGCGCAACGAGCGGGCTCTCTACCCTATCTCAAAAGGCTCTCAGTATCCGACAGCAGAATTTGTTCAAAAGAAATTACGCGAAGCTCGTATCACACCAACAGAACTCAATGTTGAACATGTCGAAATGCTACTGAATGTACTCGTTCTCGACGGAGAAATTGAAAAGGTGTGTTATTCTCGGTTTACCAATCACATTAGATACTGACTTGGAACAGCTTCCTGGATTTGGTAGCACGATGTGGGATTCGAACGCTCTAGACGAAGAAGACGACTCTGCCGATGAACGGCGCTCCAAGAAGAAGAGGAAACGGAGACATTCTGACTCAGAGTCAGACGACACCAGTAGCAAACGCAAGTCAAGAAAGAAGAAGAAGCAACAAGATTCGGAATCTGAATCCGACTCTGAAGCTGAATCGACCAAAAAGAAGAGAAAGAGAAAAAAGAGCAAGGGAGCCTCGGAGTCGGAGTCGGATTCCGGGAGGTCAAGCAAGAAAAGATCAAAGAGGCGCGATGATACGGATTCTGAATCGGAGAGCGGTGACAACACAAAGCGGAGGAACAGAAAGAGCTCTAAGCGGGATGAATCATCCGAAGAGGAGTCCTCTTCGGACTCGGATTCAGATGATAGGCGTAGACGCAGGAGTAAATCAAGGTCCAAGAGGTCCCCATCGCCCCAAACCTTCTCTTTCGATGATTACGACGACACTGCTGGGAGTGGAAGTGTCTATCGCGCCATCAGACAGGAACGCATCGATTTGGGCTGGTCACAAGCACCATGCAGTGTATGTCCTTCCTTCGAGTTTTGCAAGGACGATGGACCGGTGAATCCCAAGGAATGTGTGTACTATGGAGATTGGCTCGTGGGGGGAACTGTTGCTGCTATTGAGGACACTGTTTAGGGCACTACATACCCAGAACATACCCAGAAGTACGTCAAATGCAACATAATCCCGTACCGCTGCCAAGACTCAAGTCAACATAGCTATAACATGTATAGTAAATTGCTCATTCGGCCCTAGGTGATGTCAATTCACGTATGGCCCGCTCTACAAAGTCGACGGCAGTAAAAGGAATGAACCATTCCTTTGGCTCCTTTTCTGATACCACCATGGTTTCTATATCCCCAATAAATTCAGCCACGACGCCGACATAGAGGCTCTCGGCCTCTTTCACCTCAAACTTCGTAAAACGCCACCCATCCGGCACTTTACCGTCCACCCTGACTTTGCTGTGTTCTACGTCGAATTCCACCCGACTAAAGTCAAAACCTAATCCAATTCCGACCGCCTTCGTGTATGCCTCTTTCAGAGTCCACATCCAGAAGAATCTTGTGAGGCCTTCGAATTCTGACACACCCGGGGAAAGCAGTAGTCGTCTCTCCAAAGGCGTTAGCTGGAAATGACGTTCATGAACAACTTCGACTCCAATCGATTCACCACATACCTGATCTTGAAAGATATTGACGAACTGTGTATACGTATCCTGTCGTGACGACATTTGCACCTTCATTACATCTATTCCAATGTTAAAAGCAGGGGGGTTATGTTTGCCAGACGCGAACACCATGACCACAAGACTATTATCGTGTGACACATTGTACGCTATCGGGGGCTCTATTCCAGGGGTGGTCTGGAGAAGTGTCAGTTGACGATTGGCGGAGTGGAAGTGGCTCTCACTATGTACGGTTTCCCCGCTGTCGTCGCAGCGAATGTCATCTCTCTGGAAGCAATTCCCCTTTCCTTAAGTAACATGCGAGGTAACAGGCGAGAAATGAGACCTCCTTTGGATGAATTATCTATGTCAAGTAGGAATAGACCCTGCAATAGAGGGCTCACGACATGCGTCCTCTCGTCGGTAGAACTTGCGAATCCTAACGGCACTCTCTTGGTCAACAAGTTGTAGGCCTTTTTGATATAACTATAGAAAAGATGTTGAGCTTTACTAAAGGAACACGAGGATATTCAACATACTTCGTCTGTAAAAAGGGAAGGAACATAACTAATTGCCCAGGTCTGCATGGTAGTTGAGAGGAAGGTCGGAGATAGGGCTAGATTAGATCAATCCATCTTTGCTTCCGACCACCACCTCATCTCATCTTAGTCACAGAATCATGGCAATTAACCCAATATTCACCACTCTGGGAATGTTCATAATTGATGAATTTGAGTATCTCGATGAACATGGAAACCCTACAGACAAAGAGTCAACATTCGAGGTGATTAACCTGGCAGTTTACAGTAGACTTTCCGTTGTTGACCAGCATTTCTACAGATTGGTGGCGGTGGAACCTATGCTGCAGTTGGTGCTCGTATCTGGTTAGGTTCGCGTCAACTCTAGTAGCTGCCACCATTTGCGAATATTCTACTCCAGGCTTCAACCCAACCACATAGGCATGATCATTGACCGAGGACAAGATTTCCCATCTGCTATGCAGCACGATATGGAGAAATACGGGAAGGAAATGTGGTTATTTCGTGACCGGAGCGATGGTGTAACTACGAGGGCTCTAAACAGCTATAGAGGAGAACAGAGAGGGTGCGTATGCTCATGGCTCGTTTAGGTTCCACCTCACACATCACCCGTCCAATAGATTCAAGTATCTCACACCACGTATGCGAATCACCCCTCGAGATTTGGAGAAGACGAGATTCGAGAAGCCAAAGATGCTCCATTTTATATGTTCACCATCTCGAGCATCTGCGATAATGTCGGAGGTCAAGGAAGTGAAAGACTGGAGACCCATCACAATCTACGAGCCTATACCAGTAAGTAGCTTTTTAAATTTTTACAACACCTTCCGCCGTCCTGATAACAGATAAACCAGGACAGATGTGTTCCAGAAGAACTTCCGGCTCTGGTGAACATTTTACCAGAGATAAGGATCCTCAGGTACACAAAAAAATGTTCGCGCATGGTTCACCTGACCTATATTCCAATTCTCAGTCCCAACGCCGACGAAGCCATGACACTGCTTTCGCTGCCTGTTCCCGCGAGTAAGCAGGCAATTGAACACGCAGCCCACAAATTTTTAGAACTTGGAGTGAAGGACTCGGTTGTTATTCGTAGCGGTGGCATGGGTGCCTACGTCTTGGGTAGGGATCGAGAGGGCAAATGGATTCCGGCGTTCTGGCAGGAAGCCAGCAGCAAAGTGGTCGACGTAACCGGAGCAGGCAACAGTTTTCTGGGTGGATTGGCAGCTGGGCTGGAGCTGTCAAACGGTGATGTGTATGAAGGTAATCCATTCTAGCTTCCCAAATAGTAGTGCACTCATCCCGGCCTGCAGCATCGCTTTACGCTAGCGTCTCTGCGTCGTTTACAATTGAACAAGGCGGCCTCCCTGTCATTACGGGGCAGGATGAATGGAATTCTGATTCGCCGTCTCGACGACTGAACGCTTTAAGGAGGCAGATTGACACTGAGAGCTAGGGAGATATGAATACAACTTACACTATGGTAGTACAGATGGGAAATAAGGATATATATCATCCATGAATCCGATGCCTCATTGCTGTTGTCCTGACTCAAATCGCTTTCTACTTTCTTCGAAAAGAGCTGCCTGTGCAGCGGCAAGCTCTTCTTCAGTCATCCCGGACTGCTCAAACTTCGAAACCTTCTTTTCCCGGTCCTGATATTCGTTTAGTATGGTTCGTAGATAGCTTTCTGCCAGAAATCATACCTTTTGTTGCTGCTTGTGATCCTTGAGAACGTCCTCCACCTCAGAAGTGAATGAATCGAAACCGAGTTGCTAAAATTCTCTGCGATGAGCAACAAAAATGGAATGCAGTGGGTATGAGCGCACCTTCAAGGCTGATATGATATGCTCCGGGGCTATTGTCTTCTTCGAATCTTTTTCGCAAATTTCGTTCGCTTCTGACGATATCAAGTGAATGAACTCTGTATAAAGCCATCTGTTGGACCTGGAAGCACGGACAAGAAAAGTAGTGTTCACCTACACAACATTCAATGACCAGGTCTCGGGTCTCCTTTGCGCAAACGACATCGCTGGGAAGCAGTTCTGTCAAGGAATGAATATCGCGGGTAATAGGTGTTTTCTCGAAGCACGCGCCTTGGATCATCTTCGCGACTGTTGCTTTGGGTAGTGACAAATCTTCATCCGGAGGGAGGGTACCAGATGGGCCTTCTCGGTCTGACATAGTGTATCGTTTTGTAGAATGTCCTGAGATTCAAGTAAAAGGGTGAACTGGAGGGTTTGGTGGAGGTGGTTGTGAATTGAGGTGTCTCGATTGATTCCAACTCTGCACGTGCTTACCTTTTTAACCACGACCACGATGTCTGCGGTGAGAGCTGTTGACTATATTTTTTTCGAATCGCGCTCATTCGTTTCATAGGTGAACCCAGTGAACCCTAAGCCATTCCTGCAAGAGCTTACCGGGAAGCCTGTGTTTGTTCGGTTAAAATGGGGTCTCGAGTACAAGGGTTTCCTCGTCAGTACTGATGGATATATGAATCTTCAAGTTTGTCCTCGACTTCTTGAACCTATTGAACTCACTGACCCAGTTCTACAGCTTGCGAATACAGAAGAATACCAGGATGGAAAATCGAACGGAACGCTGGGAGAGGTCTTCATTCGGTGCGTTAGAACACCTCTTCCCATGACCGCATAACTCATATTCATTTCAGGTGTAACAACGTGCTATACATAATAAGTTGCTTTCTCTCTGGGCATACGTGCCCTCGCTGACCGGTCTTTCTTTACAGGGAGGCCCCACCTGAATAAATTTACATCAAGTTACCAAGTTCAGACCTAAAATCCTACTGCGCGTCTTTCACGCGTCGTCATCAAGTCGACCAATGGATCCATACTGGTTGATCGTGCTTGTCCACACCTGTGCACCATATATCGTAAAATCCTGTACTGTAGAGAGCCTTCTGGAATGAAATGCACCCTCAATTATCAGGCTGGAGTCACACTCGAGTCACAGAAGTGTCACACTATGTCACACCTGACAAAGAAATTTTTTTCATATTTAAACGTCTTCGCACTAAACCACGATCAACCAATCCTCTCCCACTCCAACCACCACCACCACCATCACCACCACCACCAACTGAAGGTATCAATGGCAAAATCGCTCAGATCCAAAGTTAAGCGAAATTTTCGCTCAAAGAAACGGGAAGCCGGCGTATACGCTGCAGCGCATGCTGCTCGCCTCCAAAGGCTAAACGCAAAGCTATCAACAATAGCGTCCAAGGATGGAGATGGAGATCTACCAGTAAAAGAAGCTGAAGAGGAGGAAGATGCTGAAATACCAGGTTGGTCTTGGTTCGCCACTTTTGGTCTTCTAGATGCCGAAGACATTACGGTGGATAGTTTGAGCTCTTTCTCGGGGCCAGCAAGTCGGACCATGCCACCAGAATTGTGGAGCCTGAAGAGGCTCTAAGGAGAATCTTGATCCCATTCACCACTTCTTGTGTTCGTTTGGACGATCATTGATACATTTTCCTTTATCATAGCCGGTGAAGATATACCCCAGCAAGCAGCCGATGAAGGTTTGCGCCCATCACATCACATTCCCCCATCATATTCATCCAGTCACCCCTAGATGCTATGCAAACAGATACCCCAGACGCAGTCTCATCTAAACGTATTTCAACACATGGTCCCCGTGGTTCACGGCGAGAAGAGTGGCGGTTATCGAAAGGCATGAGCGCACGCCCCAAGTCGAAAGGTATGAACCGACAGGGTGGTATAGCAGCGCGAAGAAAAGCGGGACGTTCGAAGAGAAGGAGATGAAGATACCCCAAGGGATTTCGTTGGCAAGCGACACTTTATTACACGTTGTATTTTGGGAACTACAGATGCAATTTACAGTACTCTACGTAGAACAATTGTGTGATTGTAAAACCATTGAGAAAGGGGGATATGAGTTTTGAAAATGAAGCACTCAGCAATATAGTAAAAGGATGAATTTGTTTGCTACCTTCAACGTCGACCAAGTTCCAGATCTACGTCTAAGGAATTCTTACTGTCCGAAGGTCGGTTATCTCTGTCGCATTGATGGTCAGTCGAAACTCGTAAGTATTTGGGCATTAATGCAATGATTGCCTACCGAAATTCTGACACCGTTATGTGTTCCGTTGTCACCAGCACCTCGGGGCGAGTAAGGGCGGCTTTGGGTACAGTAACTCGTACGGAAAAGGCTGGCCTATGACGACTTGCGGGCGGGGTCGCGCCGACGACATCTATAGAGTGCATCTGAACTGAGTCTGCTGTTCTGTACTGCAGCAGTCGCATGACGGCTCGACCAGAAGCGATTGAACTAATATGCCCTTGAGTCATTGAGGACCGACGAATCAGACGAACAATACCTTATTGCGGCTGCCGGAATCTTTAGGTATTCATGAGCGATAGTCTATGGAAACGGAGCGGATACGTACAGTGGCAATCCTGAGCGGAAGGCGAGAATCGCGGTCAGATTCCCAAACCAGTCAACAAACAGAGAGACGATTTACACATTCATCGGAGCTATGAAATGCGTTTAGCGTAACGATAACCACCAACGATAAGTTTCGACTTACTGTTAAGGTTGAGCACGTTAAAAACCGCGGGAATGCTATTTGAGTAAAGAGGGCATAAGCTAGTGGTAAATGGCAACTGTTAAATGACCAGACCAATTCGCGGTGAATGTGACCACAAAATACACCAGACCATCTTGGAATAATAACTTCCAGAGGTCCGTACGCGCGGTGTGCCTCGCAATCAATGCAACGAAGGTGTAGACCAAGATAACGAAATCAAAACACATGGCTAAATATATTTTGCTCTTTAGCCCACTAGCCTCTCAAAGAGTATGTAGGAAAGTACGCACTAAAAAGGAATGTGACCTTCAACAAGGACGGGTTTGTTTGCACGACAGCGCAGGTATTGATCGAATCA
Source organism: Paramarasmius palmivorus (assembly GCA_037176845.1). NCBI lineage: Eukaryota > Fungi > Basidiomycota > Agaricomycetes > Agaricales > Marasmiaceae > Paramarasmius > Paramarasmius palmivorus. Next base: position 546,310 of record JAYKXP010000003.1, on the reverse strand, counting down.
TCCCATTGGGCACGCACAATAAACATTGTACGATATAGGATCCCCCAAAACGCGATACAGAGTGCTCCGAGGGGAATGACGACCGATAGTTTACGCTCCCAGAGCGCAATGCTGGTACCAATGGTTGAGAAAGGAAAGATGACGGAATGACAACGGAAGACCTACGTGCGAAGCATGAGTGATGTTGAAGCACAAAGCATGGTCATGTTTCCGGCCCACTGTGCTGAAGTTAGAGCCGAGGAGACAATCTGTATGTTGACATGCGGAGCTTACAGAAATGAATGTATATAGTGCCTGTTGAGAAAGACGTGAGCTGGATGAGACAAGAAAATTCTTAATCATACTCACTCCGCAATTAAGCTGTTGCCAGGTATACAATCAGATTCTCGGTATCTTCCTCGACCTTCCTACTTACCTCAGAGGTTACTGTAATAGATGCAATGCTGAGGTGATAGGTGTGAGAGTCCATGGGAATGCCTGAAGAGTTTGTGACCTACAGCCCAATGATTGCCATCACGATGCAATACCGTGAGAGGAAAAAGAAGACTGAATTTAGAAAAGACAATGAGTCGAAGAGGCAGCAGCATGTTGGGCTTGACTCACTCTGTAGATTGAGGTCAACGGGACGTGTAGGCTAGTCCTGAATATCAATGCTCACCAGAGGCCAACGAAAAGGGCGACGTCTTGTTATGATAGACCACTCAAAGCCACAGGTAATCGAAACCTCCCACATCACTACGCCCAACACACAGTAGATCACTCTGTCATAAGCCACTGCAGGAACTTCAGAAAGTCTTCGTTATACATCGAGGAAAGTTACGATACCTGCAGCCCTTTGAATTTGACTTGGGTCTGACCAATTGACCATCTTGATCAGCGAAAGGCGGCGGGAACGTTATGGTTGGGGAGAGGGGGAAGGGCTGGAGCTGGTAGGGCACCCGTACATCATATATTAACGACGTGCTTCTGATAAACAAAGTGAATGCCGTTCTGGTCACTCTGATAGGTTTACCCTAATTGGTTAGTTCTCATGCTTATCCCGTCTGTGACGGACTTTGTGCCCATTGAGGGAATGTGAAAAATAATTGCACGTGTGAGATGGCAGCATCCCGACGCCACGAGGGACAAGATCTCGGATTGGCACAGAAACGAACAGTGTGACCATTAGTACTTTTTCAATGACCGGGTTTCGCAGAATTTTGCACCACCAAGAAATTAAGAGGGGTCGTCGAGGACAGACCCGATGATTGGTGACAGATACCCACGCCATAGCCGGGCAAAGCCTGTACCTAACAGCCAGCAGCTAGACCATCAATAGTCGTATTTGTAGGGTATAAACTACGAACCTGAAAGTATGGGTAAACAACACCTCACCGAGGCAGATGGATACTGGTGACACTGGTGTGGCCCGATGTCGGCTCTGGCTGCCCCGGGTCCCTTCGGACAGTGATATCGAGATTTCTCTGAGACACGATGTATGTTTGGGCGCTGATCCTGTCAGTAGAATATAGCGAAGAGCCAGAAATCTTCTTTCGCCTAACAAAAAATAGACCTTTCAACGGGAACTTCACAAACTGATGTCAAATCATATCGAAAACGATCATGTTGGTGGCCTAACTACACCATACGTTGACCGCACCGTCAGCACCGGCGCTAATTAGCCAAGGATACCTATTACACCATTTTACTTGCAGGACCCCCAGTCCGTTCGTGATGTCGTGCCCCCTTAGGATTTTGAGGGGTACTATCAGCGGATCTGTCATCAAATCACTGTACACCCTGGAATGGAAGATCTGGATAGACCCGTCATCCGAAGAAGATGCAAAGAGAGGGTAGGTCGGGTGGAAGTGAAGAGACCGAATTGCACGCGAATGATATCTGAGTGCGAAATGAATTAAATGCCAAGTAGAGCGCGACATAATGAAGCCGCACCGTAAGATTTTGTATGGCTTGTCACTAAGTTCGAGATCGAACCAGCATAACTTGCGGTCATACCCTCCGACGATGAGGTGGTCCCCGGAAGGGTGGACATCCATAGACGATATCCATTTGATACCCGGAATCAACGTCTTGATTAATTTTTGTTCAGATAGGTTATACACCCTGACATATTGTTGCGTCTTTACAACTGTTAGTTGAAGTAGGAGTAACAATGGCAGGAGAACTAACCGCAACAAAAAAGTTTGGTTTCAAAGGATGGAATTGTACCAGTTGTACTTTCCCTTTGACCTTTTTAAAAGGTGCTTGCGAATGTCTTCGGGAAATTTGGTGTATCCATACGCCGCCTCCTGACGCTAAAAACAAAGCGTAAGTACCACATTATTGATGGTGAGCAACCTCACGTACAAACACTTGCGAAATAATCGCCTTTTCTGTGCCAAGCGATGTGAGTAGGCAAGCTCGACCCCGAGGGCAAGTGGATGGTGAGCAGAGCTGTATCTTCTGTCCAGGAACTAGAAGCTGGTGTGGTCCACTTTACTGGCGACGGTGTCTCCGGTGCCGGAGGTAGTGTGCTTGGTGCTAGCAGTTCCAGGGTAGTCTGGTGAATAGCAGGCGGAGTATTTGGTGGGGCGAGACAGTGTAATGTGTCCTCGCTGTAAATCGTTGTATTAGCACAGTTTCGGATGAATCTCATACTACTCACATCCCAACCACAAAGTAACTTGCATCTGACCGAGGGCACCATTGCAGGGCACCTATCTTGCTGCCAAATTTCCATCTTTTCACCTCTCGTCCAACATTGACCTCCCAAAGCGAAACGATTCCTTTTTCGTCCCCACTGACAACCCATGCACCATCGGGGCTAACACTGATGCATCGCACAAGGGCAGACTGGCTGAACTTCAATGACCGGTACACTGGGAATGGTTTCAGACTGCTTGGGCTTGGTAATTTGGGGATTAACGAGTCAGGATCGATATTAAGTTTTACTCTTTGTACACGGGGAGCCATGTAGAGGTCCAGTTGACGATTGAATCGTTCTTTGATGAAGCGGTCGTAGCCCGGAACGAGGCGGAGAGACGAATATCTATGAGGCAGATAATCTCGTTCTCTGTCTTCAGGATCAGCTTCTTCCCACTTCTTGCGCTCTTCCTCTGTAGGCAGATACTCTTCGGGAGGATTGTAAGACTCCGAGTGCGTAGGTAGAGGAGGTTTTGGTGCCGACAGAGGAGGAACATGTGTGGAGGACTCTTCTGACCAAATGGCGTAGAATTGAGGTTGAGTTGTAGCAGTTTTGGGTTTGTTGGGTACTATGCGGCCTTGCCTAATTGCGCGAACAATTTTCATGACCTGGAAAAATGTATCGAATTGCGTCGAGATCACAGAAAAGAATATAACATACTTTTTTCTTTTCCCACTTACTGGGAATCCACCGCCTCTTTGGTTCGGGAGCAGCGGACAGAGGCATTACTTCTTCCTTACCCTTGCCAGTAAACCATTCGGTCAAAGGTTCGTAAGGATCATATTCTGCGTCGGGCACTTCGTTCTCGTACAGTCTCCGGATGAGATCCAGTTCTTCGCCAGAGAGTGGCTTATCCATTTGCATGTTTTTATCGAATGCAGATGTCCTATCCAGGGTATGAGAGAAATCGAGAGTTTAGATGAAAGTGCGTACCAAGCAGTGGGGTCCTCAACGGTCTCGAGGAATTTATCAAGCTCATCTCCGCGAGCAGGTTTGAGCACTTTCTTTCCATTCATATCATAGCCAACGTGCGGTAGGTCGTCATACCAATGCATTGGGATGTCACCGACACGATTCGGTGTCTAGAGATGTGTTATTAATAGGAAAAAGTACCTGGCAAGAGACTCACATCCTCTGTCGATGAATCAGAGTCGTAATCTGGCTCTATATCTGGATAAACGCGTTTTGGTTGACCAGTGATTTTTGAGACAACAGTCTTGGCCTGGGGAAAGACATGGTGTTCCTCGAAGTCTTCATCATCGTCCTCGTCCTCTTCCTCTTCCTCGCCCTCTTCATCTAGTTCGTCTTCTTCATCTGACTCACTTGAGCCAGAGTACTCAGCGTTTTCGTCTTCTCCATCGCTTCCAGTGTCTATTTCAGGGAATTCATCGACTTCACCGTTGTCCGAATCTACATCGTTTATATCCTCCTCCTCACTCAGCATCTCCAGCTCGACGGCTTTGTCAAATGGTGCGGAAATATCAGCTTCATCATGGCCTTGTTTGCGCTTTTTTGTGCCCTTCTGTTGAGCGGCCATAAATGAAGAAGACGAGGTTGTTTTGAGGAAGAAGAGACCTTGAAACGATCAAAAAAATTCTAGTGGGATCTATCTATCTATCAACCCAAAACACGGATTTCGACGCGTCTTTCCTTTCTCCTCCATCGCACTAAAGCTTCATGGTCACATACGGGGGAGGTGCGCGGATACTCCTATAGTATCTTTATATTTTCTCACTGATTTACTCCCTTAGACGAAGTATCGGCATTGGTGCTTGACATAGGTTCCTCGACCGTTCGAGCCGGCTACGCTGGAGATGACAGCCCAAAAGCGATAATTCCTACAGACTACGGCTACATTCCAACGCAATCCGATGGTGACATTACAATGAACGAAAGTGGGGAGGGCTCTGAGAACACCAATACTCAGAAGGGGGCAAAGAGTTTCGTTGGTGAGGCAGGACCATCATTATGGAGAGCTGGAATGCACGTCGGAAATCCTATGAACGACGGCCTCAGTGAGTGATGCCGACTGATAATATATCTACAAAACATCTCAACTCCTCGTAGTACAGGACTTTGGACCCATTCCTGCGCTTATCCGACATGCTCTTGAAGACTCCATGCATGTCAACCCCAAAGAACACCCCATCCTCGTGACTGAGCCAGCTTGGAATACGCCCGAAAACCGTGAAAGAATGGCAGAAATTATGTTTGAAGAGTTTCAAGTGCCTGCGTTCTATATTGCGAACACCGGTGTCCTCAATAGGTCTGTCTATCATTTTGTGACCTTTACTGCTGACTGACCCATATAATGATTAGCTTTGCTGCAGGAAAAGGTTCTGCTCTAGTGATTGATATTGGCCAATCTGTATCCAGCGTTATTCCTGTCGTCGATGGGTTCGTTCTGAGGAAAGGTGCGTGTCTTCCCTGTCTCCTTACTTGCGCTAATATCAGTCCTTAGGTGTGGCGTATTCACCTTTACCGAAGCTGGTTCAGGCAAATGCTCGCCACATTCTCACTAACCCCAATCCCGCGCGGCCTTCGGGAATCGAACTTTATCCTCATCAACTTATTGCCACTAAGATCGTAAGTCATGTTATACGTTTCTTGTACCGTAATCTCATTCCCTTCGATGCAGCCTGTCGAGCCCAATGCCCCGCCGCAATTTACACTACGCGAAGATCGAGTGGCTGGTGTTACCGATAGTTGGCGTCGTTGGTACGAGGATCGGGAGATAGATGAGTGGATGCAGACTGTGTGCGGAGTGTTAGAACAGGGTTGGAACGATCAGTGCGAATCGACCTTTTTAACTTGACGAATTGACCTCGCTGAGTTCCCGACCAGGATTGCACACAGTCGCCCAGCAAAACAATATGAGTTCCCCACAGGATACAATACCTATTTCAGTGGCCACGATAGACACTCCGTTGGAGAACAATTCTTCTTCCACTCACCTGCGCTCATGGTATGTTCCAATCAACCTCGTACATGTCAATAACAAACTGAATCCATAATGTAGGCCTCGAACGCAAACCTACCAAGACACATCCCGGCACTGATCAGTGATTCGATCCGCGCATGTGATCCCGAGCTTCGTCAAGTCCTTATGGGCAACGTGGTACTCACTGGTGGCGGAAGTCTCTTCACTGGCTTCGCAGATCGGCTCAATAATGAACTGTCCCGATCGTTTCCACATGTAAGGACAGTACCCTGGCATTTCTCTCCTTCGCTGACCTTGTTATTCTCAGGTCAAAATACACGCACCTGGAAACCCGGCCGAACGTCGATTTGGTGGGTGGTTGGGTGGCAGTATTCTCGCAAGCTTGGGCACGTTCCATCAGCTATGGATCAGTAGCGAAGAATGGCAGGTTGGCGTCATCTTTCATATTAATGAACGCTCCACTCACCTTCGCTGCAGGAGCACGGCAAAAATATCGTGCACCAGAGATGTAAATAGAATTAAAAAAGTAGTAGGTAGTTACATCGCCTCTAAGTACTCTAAATGTTCTCTGTTTTGTTCTGGAATGTATCACGAATGTATTTGCTCTGGGACCGAGCCTCAACCGATTTGTGATCAGAAAAAATGCTGCACGGACCCGAGGAGCTCGGCATTGCCGGGCTTAAGTTTTCAGCTGCAGCAACACGTTCACTCAACTAGTCTTGAAACGCGACTCTATCCACGCTCCAGGTATTCACTGTAGCACTCAACCACCACCTTCGCCGATGCTTTCAAGGTCTTGGTATCCGCTCGTGGTGTACAACTGATACGCGTTAACATCATGATGACCGATTGACCCGGCACACCTTGCCTTCTCCCTTCACCACAACATCCTCCATCCTTTCGAAGAATTGAGATTCTCGGATGCCGAGCCAACTCAGCGAACTGCGGCACTATCGTCATGCTTATACTTTAGCTCTCTCTGCAGGCTTGGGCAGTATATTCTTCGGTTGGGATATGTGGGTATCCTCTCTTTATCAGCCTTTGAACACTTGAAGTTACATTAAGTACATCTGCAGTGGTTTGATTGGAGGCGTTCTGGCACTGCGCTCGTTTCAGGAATACTTTGGAATCGACAAGAAGACCCCAAACAATCGTGCTAACATAAACGGAAACATCGTGTCAGTGCTTCAGGTGGGATGTTTGTGAGTGCTCATTACTCTCCAACGTAAGTTGAATATTAAATGTGGTTCTTTAGCTTCGGTGCCTTGACGATGGGGTACTTCTCTGGCCGTTTTGGCAGGAAGAGATGCCTCCTTGCTTCAGGCGTCATCTACATCGTCGGAAGTACCATCCAAAGTATCGCCGGCATAGGAACTACCGCAGAGTTCGGATTGAATGTCTTATACTTTGGCAGGTTTGTTGGGGGCATTGGGGTAGGAATGGTATCTGCTCTGGTACCTTCATACGTATCAGAGTGCACACCGAAAGCAATTAGAGGAAAGTGTACGTCTATGATTCAGCTAGCCAATAATGTCGGCATCATGTTAAGTTGTGAGTCTTCACCCACATTCCGAGGCGTCAGGCGATTCTCATGTGGTATGTCGTTTATAGTTTGGGTCAATTACAGTGCTGCGAAAGATATGGCATCCTCTGAAGCGCAATGGCGTATGCCTTTCATAGTGCAGTATGTCGAATCCACACGACAAGCTCACATCAAATATCTCATTTAATTCAGGATGGTACCTGGTTTCCTGTTCCTGCTTTTCATGGCATTCCAGCCGGAATCTCCTCGCTGGCTAGTCGAACATGGCAGGTTAGACGAAGCTGCTCGCACGTTATCGTACGTTGCAGGCAACGACACGAGTCACCAGGCCATTCAAGTAACGCTGAACGAGATCAAAGCTGAATTCGCAGGGAAGAAGGCCCTCACACTTAGGCAGCAAATCACCAGTATGAGAGAATCATGGCCTATCGCCCACCGTTGTTTCATACCACCTCTCGTCATGTTCTTCCAGCAATGGACAGGCACGAACGCAATAAACTACTTCAGTCCTCAGATCTCTGCTAGTCTTGGAGTGGACGGTACCACTGCGGAACTCTTCGCTACTGGTCAGTTCTTTCCTCAATCTGTCACAGGACTTTTCTGATATCATGTCTATTGTAGGCGTTTATGGCGTAGTGAAGGTGTGTTGACTTATTTATAATAAGGGCGGCATTGACGTCTTCCAGGTGGTAGCTGTCGGCATCGTAATAATGGTTGCGGTTGAAGGTCTCGGACGAAAGAAATGTTTGCTAATCGGAGGAATAGTGCGATTCTTCCATAGTTTCATTTTTACCTCATTCTGACCCTTCTCACCAGGGCCAAGCATTAATGATGTTCTGGATTGCTGGATACAGTGCGACGCATCGTCCAAAGGAGATTGGCCCCGCAAGCTATATATCCCTTCTCGCTGTCTACCTATACGCCGTGTTTTATTGTATTGGTGCGTATCAAAGACTTACTCTACTTCTTCACCCAGGTGACGAACTTCGAACACAGGATGGGGTCCAATCCCTTGGGCTGTTGGGGCAGAAGTCGCCCCAAACCACCTGCGAACCGTCGCACTCTCCGTTTCTGTCGGTGTCAGCTGGCTCTTCTCTTTCACGATTTCCAAACTCACACCCATCATGCTCAACGAAATCACCTATGGCACTTTCCTCGTATTCGGTGTGATGTGCTTGATCATGTCCGTTTGGGTGTATTTCTTCTTGCCCGAGACCAGGGGGGTTGCTTTGGAAGATATGAAGTATCTGTTCGGTGAAGGATGGATGATTAGGTCATTGCAAGATGCACCCATGGGGTACATCTTCTTGGGTGGGAAGAAGGCTGAACCGATTGAAGTATTGAGGGAGACCGACGAAGAATCTGGATTACGGGAAACGTTGCTCAATGATGCTGAGGATGAAGATGTCGAAGATACCAGGAAAATTGTATATCAAAACCGAGGATCTGCTTCAATATAGAAGAATGCAACACAGATGGTAGATTATGTAGCCTGTATGTAGAGTATAGAAATCAATCGTTTGCCCTCAATTGCGACGAATAAATAGCCTTTTTATTCGGGATACCCCAGGAGAAACCCAAAGTAACGACAGGATGATACAGTTACAACAGCTAAAAGAGAATAAAAACGGCATCTTTTAACGAGTTGGTGTTGCAGACGATTTGAGAAGTTATGGGGTAGAATGTGTTTGGGAATGAGTGAACTATGTACGAAGCAGGTGCGTTGTTCGAGGGGTGTGACGTTTTGAGCAGTCCATACGATGGTTCCCCTACACACCTGACCAGTAAGGAGAAGCACCGCTCTCCCTGCGAACCTGTAAAAAGTAATAGGTAGCGCGAATGGGGAAAGGACGAGGACAGAAGCAGTACGAGAATCCTAAAGAAAGCGACTAGTCTCTAGATCTGCTTGACCAAAAATAAATAATATCGTAACATGGACAAACGAATGGAAGGGGTGTGTGTGGGTCATAAAGAACAGTGTTCAACGAAATGGATGAAAAGAGTAACAAAAAAAGAGATTTCGTCTGCACCATTTTTCTTCATCAACGAATATATATTACGAGATGGAATGTGGAAACCGCTTCTCTTCTATTCTCTCTAAACGCGCAAGGACTGCACCAACAGTGGGAGATATAATGTTTGGATTGCTGTTATAAGGCATCATCGATATCGCCCCCGCAGCAGGGAGAAAAGGGAGTGGAGTGGCAGAATATCACCGCAGAAAAAATGACAGATATTTAAGCTTCTTCGATTCAGCACCAAAATATAAAGAGAAAAGAGAGGGAAATGCTAAAGCATGGATGATGTGGGGGAAAACCTATGGCTCAATAAGCCTCCACAAATTCCCGTCTCTCTCTCGCGCCCATGAGCATACCAAGACCTCCAATGGCCTTCCTCCTGATTCTCGTCGCAAAGTTCTTGGGGCCCAGCTCGTCAGCACCCGAAGGTGGCCCTCGGGGCTGCCTGGTGGGTTGGCTCACCATCCTGTGGGAGACCAAAGCCACCGTGTTGTCGGAAGGAGTAGGTTGCTGCGTGACAGCAGAACCAGGCCTACCCATTCCAAGACCTTCGTACAACTTCTTGGACGCTTCCTCGCGCGGCGAGAGCGGCATCTCGTTGGACGAAGATGACTGAGGTGTGGTGGGTGACGAGTGAGCTCCAGACTTAGAAGAGCTTGTGGACGAGGTATCATCGTAGTCATTGCTATCGGAAGAATCGATAGTGACGATGGGAAGTGGCTGCTGGGCGACAGCCGTGAAACGCAAAGGTTGTGGACGTGTCCTGGTAGACGGTGAAACGACAGGTGGTGGAGAAGACCGCTCTGGTTCGGGAGGAGTAACTCTTACGCTAGGTGATGTGACAGCACGGTTGGCACCACCCAACATAGAATTGCCTTTGCTACCGCCGCGCCTCCACGAAGCGACGGAGTCTGACTTGGATGGGGCGTTGTTACCGTTAATGTTGTTGGAGTTGAGTTGTCCGAGTGAGGTACCCCCGCTGATAACAGTGGTGGAGCCATGGCTCGGCGGGATGTCGCCGTTATCATCAACACGGTTCGGATAATTGGTACGGCTACCAAATTTGCCCCCCAAAGCGGCGGTCATGGGAACATGATCATCGGAAACACCGAGATGAGCTTGATACAACTGCTGTTGCTGCTCAGTGGCACGACGCATCTGAGCGCTGAGGGTGGCGGACTGAATATCGAACCCGGTGGTGAGCGGACCGGCGGTGGCAGGTGGGTTAAATCCCATGGAAGCGCGTCTGCCCTGTTGTTGCTGCTGACGCTGAGCTTGAGCCATCAACTCTGCTTGGTATTGCTGTGCGGCCTGCGAGCAATCAGAAAACGTCAGAAGTCGTCAGTGATGAGACGATCAGATCATACCTGAATTTTCAAGAGCTCCAACTGCATCATTTGCATCTGGAAGGCCTGCTGCTGAGCCTGAGCGGAGTTGTGAGTTGCGTTGAAGCCAGGGCTGAAAGGAACGCTGTTGGGATTCATGCCACGCTGTTGCTGAGAAAAGCGGTTGTTGGGGGCGTCGACAGCGGCGGTCATGGGCATGATGTGAGAGGCCCCATGATGGTTGTTGGCATAGATGTTTCTAGATGGCATTTCAAGGACTTGGTCGTCCTCTTCCTCTGGGAAAGAGTGAGATACGGATCTGGGAATGTTGAACGTTGCGCCTGGGGCAGCGGTGTGTGGGATTGAAGCTGAAGTTGAGCGGACACCGCCTGTGCGGAGACCTGAGAGAAGAGAAGCTCTGGAGTTTGTTGGTGGTGCGGTAGACATGTTTGCGTGTAGACGAGAGGAGAAGAGAGAGCGATTAATGTTGAGACGTTGATTACTGAAGGAGAAGAAGAGATACAGCTAAAATCAACAAGGTTTATCAATAAATTCACTGATAAAAATTGAGAAATACTTACTTGAAGAAAGAAAAAAGAATAAGAGAGAAAGAGGAAGTTGGAGAGGGACAGTCAAGAGAGAGAGAAAAAGAGTCCCAAGTGCTCTGCGAAAGCAGTGACTCTGGTGTGACAAAGCGGACCTTGAAACGTGTTGCTGCCACAGGCACTGCCTCCGTGAGATTTCCCCAGGATCCTTAGGGTTTCTATAAAAATACACCAAAAAGTGACAGAAAAGTACAAAAAAAGTGATCAAATTTACCCTAAAGCACCCTAAAGATACTTTTTTGCACTAGCCCTCACTCTTGCATCAAATGGCTGGCTGACAATCGTCCTTTGTGCACTTTGGAATGGGTTCATCATCGTCTTCACATACACTTCCCATACCTCCATGAAAAAACTCCGAATCCCCTCGTCGTTCTTTCCTTCGTGCAAAAGCAGAAATTTGCTATCTACTCGTCTCCATAGTCAGCTTCTCATTTCTCCGAATCACCAGTTACACTTACTTCCTGGGGTGATGAATGCTGATACCGTCCATTCGTTAAACTTATCCACCGCTTTTAAATACCTACACAACTTCTCAGTCATCCTTCCGCGTTCCATGACGACCAAAGGCCTTACATCGCGTTCTCCTTCCTCATCACGTCCTCAATCACATCCAGGCTCGCATTCGCAATCATCTGAATGACATGCCGGTCTTGTCCCCCTCCTACCCGGACCCCTCCTCCACTCGTGTGCTGCGTAGCACTAGATGCTCCAGAAAGCGCAGTCAGTGTTCCAGCAAATGCCGACGTTGACCATGTGGGTAAGTTTGACGACAACGGTGAGCTGATACTGGCAGCGGGTTTCGTCGAGTAATGAGTCAAGCTGTATATGGGAGTGTCCGAGGGCGAAAGTATGAATAGATGATGCGACATTCAGGTCGGATTACAAGGTGTAGTTTGAACGTCGAGCGCGTATTCTACATGCCCTAAAATGGCAATGAGTTCCCATCTACCATTTGAAAGCAGAAATCGGAAACACCCTCTTAATGAAATCCCAGTAGCTATGGCCAGATGTAATGGTCCCATCATGAGTATTGAAAAGATAACCACTTCTTTGAGGTTGCTCGTTCGTTTCGTCTTGGCACTCAAGGGGACGAATTCCCAAAACAGGTACATATAAGTATACGGTGACACAACAAAAATTACTACTACATCTACGAATAATGTCCCAACCCGTAAATATCCCAGTCAATATTGTCCATCCCGGGCCCACCTATCCAAGAGTCAAATTCAGGGACTACATAATCGTATCCATATCCATAGAACCCCTCGAATACCTGCTCAGGCTGTTCCGATCCACCAAATATAGAAGGCGCTATGTGAGGCACCGTCCCCATGGTACCCACTCCTGTATTCGCACTAAACCAATCCGCATGGACCGGTATATTGCCCAATTCGCTTGAGTAGACTGGGACATGGTACGACTGCGGTTGACTCGGCTGAGCATTCATATGCGCCGCAGCACGAGCATTCCCTGCGTATTGTCTAGGCTCCTCAGCCATCGCAAGCGAAAACGGGTTCACCAATGTCGGGTCTGTTGTATCGGTTGTTCGTCGTCGTTTGAGAGCCGTTACCGATGGTATTCTTGATGGATCTTCCTTCGCTATTATTTCGGAGAGGATGTCACTAGGAAACTATGAGTATCACCCCAGAATCCGAGGTCAACCGTCAAACTACGAATTACCTCAGTTGTCCTGCTATTTGGTACCTGCAATCAAGTGAGCAAATCAATCCTTCGAAAGAAAAGTTGCATCGCAACGTACCTGTCTTCGAACGTTTGTAGTAACGCTAGACAGCGATATACCTCCGCTAGACCCTTATCTGGATGTAATTCCTTCACCCTTCCTCCTTTCCAAACTTCCACCAATAGTAGCACCGCCGAATCAAAGAGGGTTACCTGCAAAGAGGTGGCAATGAGAATATTACTATTTTGAGTAGTAAGCAACTCACTATGACACTGGTCAGTGGCAATACTGCTCTTCGTTTCATCAGTTCTATCGTCAACAAACATGATCTAGCGGCATTTGCACAAATTGCTAGAGAGGGGAACGCCGATTTCTCTTTCTGTGAACGGATGAAGGGTCGATGGATTTGCATTTGTATCCAGTAGTAGACTGCGTAGATGGACATGGACTGATGAAAGAACTTCTTGTTTTGTCGGAGCGGATCCCATTTAACTGCGAAATAATGGCGAGTGAGTGTATCAATAAAAAGATGGAAAAGAGACTCATACGGTGATCTGGTATATCGTGAACCCACTTGATGAGCGCCTTGTCAATTTGAGATAGAATGCGCTGCTTCCAGTCGGTATTTTGTTCGACTGCTAGAAGCTGTGGACGTTTGAAAGCAAACTAGACATGCTGTTCATTGAGCCAGTCAGAAATAAAGCAAGGAAAGTAATTACTAGCGTGCGATTGGCGTAACTCAAGATGTTGACAAGTTTGTACTGGCTGAAACCATATGCAAGTGATGAAGGCTTTCCTGGTGGCTGTTTAAACGCAAGATTCGGATCTTCGTGATCCCAGTACTCGTCGTCACAATCCACAGGTAGGTCTAGATCGAAACTAGTACAAAATTAGTCGCGTTCAATATCACCACTTTCCAGTACTCACTCATCTGGGGTCGTTGCCTGGGGTCTGCCCGTGAACGTGCTCGTCATAACATCGATTGTGACGAGCATGAAAAACGCTCGCTTGAGCAGTTCACCTTCAGCGGTCACTGGGCCTTCTTTCCGTCTATGTAATCCTATGTCTTGAGCGCGACGAAGACCAATCCCTGCCCATGCCCATGTAAATTGAGGGCAGGAGGCGCCGTTGATAAACATGGTCGCGAGCTGCGATGAAATTATGAGCCAATCTGCGGCACATAGTAGACAGAAAGTAATGCACTTACGCAGTACAGTTGCAGCTCATATAGAGATGGAAGCTGCATAAATGTCGGCGGTGACAAATCGAGTTGACCGAACCACCTCCAACCTACACTGTGCTTCGAATTGCTCCCCGGATAGAAAACTCGAGGATCGTCCGAGAACCGTGATGCTATCGCACATACCGCGAGGAGTGTAGCGCCAAATCCACGATCACGGTAGTGTAGACCACTCAAAACGGACTTTCCAAAGGTCTGACGATGGAGTAGAGAGAATATGGGGTGAAAATTCTCAAAGTAGAGCTCTAGGAGTGTCGTGATAAGGTCTGGATCGGGAAAGACGAGAGGCGCTGGTTGTGCTGTTGGCATGTGTTGCCACTAGTCTCGTTAGCTACGAGTGACCGACTACGAATACACAAGGTGGCTTACCGGAGACAACTCCCAGAATTCAGGTCTCTTTAAAGTAAAGGTCAAACGATCGTATCCATCCTCCTCTCCTTTGGCCGCGTTCTTGATGTTCAACGCTGTCTGGACGAGCATCGGCCTGCTACTAGTCCCGTAATGCCTCAGGCGGCTTTCACCAGTATTCATTTCGTACACCGAATCCGATATTTCTGTGGTGATTTCGCTGCTTTCCGGGATGGGGGTATTCTTGTGCTCTACATCGGGTTCTGGAGAGGGCTGTATGGGCATGGAATCCTTTGGGCGCGTGGCTAGCTCATGCTCTAGATACCTCACTCTCTGTGCCAGGTCGAATAGCGCGCGTCTCACATCGGAAGGGTCGTTGGGTACAACATATGGTGTTGTAGGGGAGAGGATCTCTTCCACTAGAGTTCTAGTCGAATTATTATGTTGGCTGTAGTGCAAAGTTTAGTACTCATGCTATCAAAATACGCAGCAATTGCGCAGCGCATACCTATTAGCGGTGGGCTTTGGTCCCCGTTTCTGTTTTGCCATACATTCCAGTCACTGGACCCCAACAAGACTCAGAGACTCACCTTCTTCGTAAAAGTATGATTACACTCGATCTTTGCTGCTATACAGTTAGAGCAAACACCAGCCGGCATATTCGCGCTGTCACCTTGGATTGATCAGCATGCCGCGAAACATAAAGAGTGTGAGCTCGTACATTTGACTGAAACACAGTACTAGTGAGCCAACATGATCAAGAATCAACGCATCAAAGGATACAAGCCTTTTCTTCGTCGACATTCATCGCAAGCATTTTGAAGACGTGCTCGTTTCTTGTGTTTGGTCTCTTCTTCATCTGAGGCAGTCATGATGATGGTATTTGGAAAGAAGCCGAGACGACGCGTCTGATGGCCTTTTCCGGCCCACGATGTCGCGCTTTCTTCTGAACGTCCATCATGCGTTCAGAAACCCCTCGTTTGCAGTTCAGTCTGCGAGCAAGGCTAGACTTCCCTCTGAACTCTTAACGGGAAGATTGTGCACCTTAAAATACCCTCGAACAATTGTCTCCACCTCAGCCATCCAGACACTTTCCGCCAAACCTTCGGTTGCACCTACACCTGCACCACGTCCTTCGTTCCTGTCTCTAGAGCATTCTCGTTCAGTGAACTGGATTCGATCAAGCTGGCTGAGTCAGATACCGCAACTAGGAGGAAGGACCAGACCTCGTGGTGGCAGCAGTTCAAATGGCGGCTCAAGCAGGAATCCATTGGATGACATTCCCCAGAACTACGTGTTCTATGGAATCATTGGAATAAACGTGGTAGTTTTTCTCGCATGGCAGAGTGCAGAAGCAGAAGCGGTGTGTATCTACGTCCTTCCAACACCGACAACATTCTCATTCTAAGCACCGCAGAAACACAAGCGAAATCTCGGACCACTCGTCTCCATGTACAACAACTTTACGTCCAGCTGGAGGAACTTGTCTGAAGGGAGACCGTAAGTATTGGTTATACTTGCGCTCTACGTTAAACGACCAATCAGGAATACCCTTATAGCTGGACCCTTATCACTTCAATGTTCTCGCAAAAAGACATCGGCCATTTCTTCTTCAATGGATTTGCTTTCTTCTTCATGGCTCGACCAGTGCTCCAAATGCTCGGTAGCAAATCGTTCCTCGCTCTGTATTGTGCAGGTGCGACAATCAATTGTTCTTTGCGAAAGCACCTGACACTTTCGTTGTAGGCGGACTTATTGCGTCGCTAACCAGCATGTTTTTCAATAACAATATACGCAACCGAGATCCTCATTGTCTCGGTGCAAGTGGTAAGCAACTCTCTCGACACTGAGCTCGATGGACTGCTCAATGAAATGTCTACAGCTGCTGTGTATTCTATCATCACTCTCCTTGCATGTGCCGCTCCGAATCTAACCTTTCAAATCTACGGCATCATCCCTGTACCAGCTTGGTTGTGTGTATCTGGGATGTTTGCCTATGATATGTTCGGAGCAGTGAAGGACTCAGGAGGAACTACGGATCAGGTTGGACATGTCGCAGGAATGTTGACAGGAGCTGGATACTTTTTACTTAAAAGATTCAGGATTTTTTGATCTTAGATTTCTGTGATCTCCTACCTAATCTACTCCCAACTTACCATTTTATCTACTTTTCATGGAACATTTTGTGTGATGACACGAACCTTACTAATGCGGTGAACTTCAGCGCACCAGACGCGAGGTTGACAAGTGTTTACGCGACGAAATTTCTGTCCACTGCCTTCATCAGCCGTGTTCATTCGAGTTGGGAACGCTCCAGTATCTGGAGCTCAATTTCCTCGCCATGGATTCGTCCGAGTCGAAGTTAGAGAAACTTCTCAGCCAACTGAGAAATAATGGTGGGGTCCCTAATTCACTGATGGGGTATAAATAATCTGACACCACATTGTAGACGTCGACGTTAAAATTGACGCCCTCAACAAGCTTCAAGCAGAGGCAGAGTCTGGGATTGAGGTGAGTATCCTGAAGTATTTGCACGAAAGTCCTGGTGGTCTAACCAGATTCCTAGATCGACGATCCTGAGGCCCTCATCAACGTCCTGAAAACATGTCTGCGAACTTCCAACCTACACCTCTCCGCTGCCACTCTTTCAGTCCTACCGATAATTATACCCCTCCTTGTGTCCAGGCCTTTCAACATCTCTCTACCTCGTAACGGTCAAGCTTCGACACACTCGTCCACCTCATCTTCGGCTCCGTCGTCAATCGTGGATGCAGTCACTTTGCGCCACGTCCTCAACGCTTTCCTTCCTCCGGGAGGTCTGTTCGATCGACTTGGAGATAGGGAAAAGGCACAGGCTAAGGCTCGTGAAACATTAGTGGCATTGGGAGGATTGGCATTTAGGGCTCCCGGCCAGAGTACACTCTCGAGCAGTTCTCGTGCTGGAAAAGGGCCAGAAACGCCTCTAGCCATGTACGAAAGGTTTTTGCGCGAAAGTGGTCTATCCAGTAAGGTTTGGAAGGTTAGAGAGCAAGTACGTGTCTACCTATCCTAAGTTGAAGTTCATAATTAACGCTCGTACAGTCCATCCTCGCCCTCGTCAACATTCGTCGTCAACACCATATGTTTCCGATTCGACCCTACCTTTCGCTGTTAGTAGGCTGTCTCGAAGACACCGATGCTCATGTCCGTGACTGCGCTAGACAGTCTGTCGTCGAGTTGTTTACCGGTCCATCGGTGACCGATGCCGCAAGGGCAGACCTGAAAAAGGAGATGACGAAGCGAAATGTACGGAAAACTATAGTCGAGGGTGTTTTATCGAAACTCCTCGGCTCCGCTGTGTTTGACAACGGCAGTAATCCTACCAGTCGGGAAGGATCTGAAAATGGCGACATACGACCGAAAGAATATGTCCCTCCAAGCATAGCTCTCCAGCAAAGAAAGGCTTCTGCTGCAAGCATTACCTCTATGCCTCGCACCACAAGCTATGGGAGTGTGAAGGAGATACCTAGGCCTCTCAGTCGAGCAGCGGCAGCGACACCCCCACCTTTACCTTCTCCTACTACAGACGGTTCCTCAGAAGTCAGCCCCGTTTACGTAGGTTTCATTTCCGCCTCTTCAACTAGATGATTGACATTGTACGCAACAGATTGCCTCAGCCAAAGATTTGGAGACCGAGTTCCAAAATATGGCCAAGTACTTTGAAGTCAGTTTTGCATTTCATCAGCTTCTTCGCGGCACTTATTCATCGAGTAGGGCAAAGAAACGGAACATAATTGGTCACCACGTGAACAGGCTATACAGCGAGTTCGTGGCATGCTCAAGGGCGATGTGCATCATAGGTATTCGGATATCTTCATAGTCAGCCTGAAGGAGTTCATCCAGTGGTCGCTCAAAACGGTAAGCCCGCGGCTCTCAGTCAGCTTCGTTTAACTTTCGTTTGACTCGTATCCACCAGTTGGCAAGTCTACGAACGACTGTTGCAGTCAATACTTGCAACCTTTACTGCGAGTTGGCTGCAGCTCTAGGCCATGCTCTAGATCCATATTGCGAAACCTTGGTTTCTAACCTCCTCCGAATGGCCACCTTGACTAAGAAGATGACGGCGCAACAATCGCAACTTGCAGTAACCGCTCTCATCACGCATACCTCCGGCAATCCGCGAATCTTCGTCACTTTTCTATCGCAAACCTTGCAAGAGAAGTCTGTTCAGGCGAGGACGTATGCTGTTGCGCATTTTAAGCATTATTTAGAAACCCATGGACAGCGCGTGAAGCATGCTCCTGAAGCTGATGTCGTCGAGAAAGCGATCAAGAAAGCATTAGGAGACGGTAATCCCTCAGTGAAAGAAAATGCTCGTGTGTGTTTCTGGGTATTTGAATCGGTATGGAAGGATCGCGGTATCACAATCCTGACAGGCTTGGATCCAACCGCTCGCAAACAACTAGAGAAAGTTTGCCCTGATCCTAATGCCGTATCTACTCTCCCATCTGCAGCACCCACGCCAGCAAAGAAAAGTAGTATAGCAGCTGCTATTGCAGCTAGTCGAGCCAAAGCCAAAGCTATTGCAGCGGCACCCCCTTCACTTCGACATCAGGCCACCTCTGCTTCCCATGTCCCGGCCCGACGACCAAATTCGCCTGGTCTATCAAAGAGTGTTTCATCCACACCAGGGCCACGTCCATCCTCTCCACTTCGCATGTCCGCGTCTCCGCCTTCCCCTTCCCCCCGAACGCGCACGGTATCTAGCAACTTCGTCAGAACTACTTCCGCACCTGCCCTCCAGTCCCATTCACGGACTGTATCAGGTGGATCTGGTCCACGCCCGATGTCCCCACCATCTCCATCAGCTGAACGGAGCGCTCACCGACGTACAGCCTCTCCACTTGCGCATCCACCGACACTTCGTCGCGCTATGCAAACCGCGCTTCCCGATTCTCCCCCTTCCACAGGACCTTCGCCGTCGCGACAGAGCGTGTTATTCAAAGCAAAGCCAGTATCAACATCTATTCCTGCTGCTATGCGGGCATCTGTTTTACCAATGGATGCCGCAGGTTTCGATGACGACTCTCTCCTGCTCGCACAGGCAATTCCTTTACCTGAAGAAGACAGCGACTCTGAAGTTGATCATTCCATCAACTTGATGTCCTTCTCTGGATTCAGTCCGCAAGATCGGGCAAAAAGGCCGCCTCCTGCACCAGCATCCAATTCGCGGACGCGGTCACTATCTCCGCGCTCGGTCGATTCAAAGGCTATGATCGGGGTATCCAATGCACTGTCCACCGATTCTGTAGCAGATCTATCCCAAGTCGGTGGACAAGTTTTGGTCGAAGATGCATTGCGAGCCCGGGCAGAGCAGGCAGAGTCTGCTGCTGAACGCCTACTGGAACTCGTCGAACCTGAAGATGATGGTCCGCATCATCATACTTTACCACCTTCTCTGTTGGTGGGAAGCAGTGCCGCCAGTGGCCATTCGACGCCCAAGGTTATCAAAGTTTTGCCAGTGAAGTCGAAGCAGATACCATTGACACCAGTAAGCCAAAGCAGTCACTCGCATGCGACGATGGTGATGCGGCAAGCTGCGTTGTTCCGCGATAGTCCCGTGAGGAATGGAAAGCCCGCGAGTTTACTGGATATGATGCAAGAAAAGAAAGTAGAAACAGGATGGTGGTTGAAGAGAAAGACGGTACTCAATCAGCGGAAGGGACTTCCTCCTGGTACCGATGCAGATACACAGCTCCAGATATGGATCAAAGCGCTAGAAGACGGGACTA
Organism: Paramarasmius palmivorus; assembly: GCA_037176845.1. NCBI lineage: Eukaryota > Fungi > Basidiomycota > Agaricomycetes > Agaricales > Marasmiaceae > Paramarasmius > Paramarasmius palmivorus. The sequence goes on along the minus strand of JAYKXP010000003.1, from coordinate 526,155 downwards.
CTGACCAGTCTATTCTCCGACAACTTGTGTACCTATGTCTGGACTACCCTGCTTATGGAGACGAAACGGGCATGATGTCTCCATTGAGTCCAGATGTTGGGCTACCTGGTAGCCCTTCGCCGTTCGTTGACAGCAACTCTTTGTCGTCGTTGGGTCACCATCCAGACTTGTGGGAGAAGAACAAGAACTTCGATAGGCTATTTGCTGCTTTGATCAACTGGCTAGGGAATAGCTTCGATTGTGTGAGTTTTGTAGACTCCTTCACTGGGTACCAAACACTTACACAAGTTCTAGGACGAATCAGATTTGGAGCATGGATTGATGGTGTTGTGGCAGATGCACGAAAGTCTAGGTGTTCATCTTGAAGGACGCGAAACAGATTTGTTTGGAGTGCTATTCCAAGTGCGATACTGCAATAGATTCAACGTGAGTCTCACCTGGATGTATTGAGTTGTGAATCAGCCCACTGAATTAATATCATAGGTTCTCGAAGCGACGAACACCATCCGGGATGCCCTCACAAATAAGATTGAGCCCGTGTATGGACTCACTACCATGCACGCCAGTCTGAAAACTTTCCATGCCGAACCCACACCTCCAAGCTCGAGCGCCGAGATTAAAGCAGCAACCTATGCCTTTGGTCTTATCGCTCTCGGTAAATTTATCCTACGATTACCCGCTGAAATTGCCGAAGAAGAGCTGCCGCGGATACGTGGTACTTTGATCTCGGGATTGAACGATGCGTCCTCGTTGGTTGTCCGAGAAGCAGCAGCAGCAGCAATCATATCGGCACAGATGGTGTTACAGGACGAGACTCATCTATTTACACTTCTAGATGGGTTGCAGGACGAGAAGAAGAACCTTCTTACATACTTGTTTGATAAACATGGAGCAAGGGGATCAGGAAGTGTTGGAGGCATGGAAAAACTGCAGAAAGAGCTCAGAAGATTGGATACGAGGACTAGCACGCCGCCGAGAGCTCCTATCTTAGCTTCGTCATGACCATAGATTTCTTCTGCCCTCTCTTTGCTTACGACGTGTTTTGTTTATAGGCTTGTACACATCCAGGATACCTCCACTCTCTACTGTATGATTATAGCTCGTTATCGTTATGAATGTATATGATTCTCGTGGATCTCGTTTTATAAAGCCCGCTGCTAGAATCATGCTTTCTCTTCCTTCTTATCGGAATGCCCAAGAGATTGTCCGGGCTGAACATAATCTCGGATGCGTTGTTTCTAATAGCGAGTGAGTATTTAATCATAAGTGAATTTTGTGGTTGACTTGCCAATACTTTCAACTCTGGAAATCCTCCTTCACTTTTACGATCCCAGACAAGTATTGGTTTCGGTTCAGGCTGCTGAGGTTCGACAACATCGTTGGTCGTGATCTCTTTTCCCTCTTCGCTCAGCCAAAGCCAGACACGAAACCTCCCCGCTGTTTCATCGGATATACGAGGTAGTAAGGTAATTGAACTAATCGCTTTGGGACCGAATGTGAGAAAGAGTTCCGTTTGTACCCATGTTGCACGATGAAGCCTGTAGAATTGCAAGTAAGTATACGTTATAATTACTATGTACTGGAACCCCAACAGGTTTTATGCTTACCAACGACACTAGAGATCCAGAACGACCCATGAGTATTATTAGTGACTATGCTTCATAACCGCAGTCAAGAAGCGCACTCTGTCGCAGAATTCAATTGTGACTCTGTTTCCCGAGGGAGAAGGTGGAACGAAGGGATCGGTTTCCGCCGACATGGATGAGGCCAGGAAATTGTGCGTGCGAATCTCTGCGAATCTCCTTCACAAACCACCATCTTCAGCTCTGCTTCTTTCTCCAATCAGGTATTGTTTCGTCACATTTCAGCATGGTACCCCTCGCAACGTTTACACCGGAGAGGCAATTGGTATTTTCTGTCATATGATTTGTCGCTCCTGACATTGAATACCCGTCCGATGATGTCGGTCGCCTCATAGAGGTCAACTGCACAAAAGATTCTTGCCAAGCACTGGTTAACGACAGGACGCGCCCCGAAGGTTACCCCACACCCCACGATTGGAGTCATCTTAAAGCTTCAATCCGTCTGCCCGCAAACGCCACTACACGCCAGCGATGTCCTCAGACGACGGCAAAGAACGTGAAGTATCGATTACCAAGGCCAGTGACGCCGACACTGACAATGGTGCCCTCCAATTCGACCCAAAGGCTGAGGCACGATTACGGACGAAAATTGATTTGTTCGTCATACCAACAGTCTCCCTACTATACCTATTTTGCTTCATAGATCGTGCCAATATCGGTGTGTACCTACGCATTACTCCTGGCGTAATGTACTGACCATAGAGCCCCTTCAGGTAACGCCAGACTCGCAGGTTTTGAGAGGGATCTCAACCTTTCAGGATACGACTACAACCGCGTCTTGACCATCTTCTACATATCCTACATCATCTTCGAGATTCCCTCTAATATGGCGTGCAAGTGGATTGGTCCAGGATGGTACCTTCCCGCAATATCCCTTGGGTTTGGCATTGTCTCAATATGCACCGCATTTGTGCATAATATACACGCTGCGTCAGGTGTCCGATTCATTTTGGGTATTTTTGAGGCGGGGATGATGCCTGGGATTGCGTATTATCTCTCCCGGTGGTATCGAAGGAGCGAGCTGGCCTTCAGACTTGGACTAGTGAGTGCGACATTCACGCTCTTTCTGTTTGTTTACTGAACGCTCTGCAACTCAGTATATAGTCATGGCGCCCCTTGCCGGTGCCTTTGGAGGCCTACTAGGTATGCATGTCAATCGTTGGTTGTGTATTTGCTCACGATGGTTAAAGCGTCTGCGATCCTCAAATTGGATCATTTCGGTGGTCTTCGTGAATGGCGAATGATCTTTGCAATCGAGGGTATCATTACATGTGGTCTCTCTCTCATCGCCTTCTTCACGGTGACGGATCGACCTTCGACGGCGATTTGGCTCAGTGAAGAAGAGAAGGAGTTAGCTATTGCGCGTGTCAAATCCGAGCGTGTTGGGCAGAGTGAGGTCCTCGACAAGTTAGACGTGACCAAAACTCTTCGAGGACTTCTTAGCCCAGTGACGTTGATCACATCGTTCATCTTCCTTCTCAATAATATCACTGTGCAAGGGTTGGCTTTCTTCCTCCCGACCATTGTCAGAACTATCTACCCAAACGATTCGGTCATTTCCCAGCAGCTGCATACCGTTCCGCCTTACATCGTGGGTGGCTTTTTCACCGTCTTCTTCCCACTCCTTAGCTGGAGATTCGACCGACGGAACATCTTTTTCATCCTCGCTGCACCCCTTCTCATGGTAGGATACACCATGTTCCTCGCCTCGAGGGATCCTCAAGTGCGGTATGGGGCCACCTTCTTGATTGCCAGTGGTGCATTCATCTTTGGTCCTCTCTGCAACGCACAAGTATCTGCCAACGTCGTCTCAGACACAGCACGCTCATCCGCCATCGGTATGAACGTGATGATGGGCAATATTGGAGGTCTGATTTCTACCTGGTCGTTCTTACCATTTGACGGACCGGACTACCACATCGGAAATGGACTGAACCTAGCAACCTCCAGCACCACGTTGCTTATTGCTATTGGGCTGATGTTCTGGATGTGGGCGGATAATAGGAGGAGGACGAACAGAGACGTGGATACCGAGTTGGCTGGTTTGGACCCGAAGCAGATCGAGGATCTCGATTGGAAGCATCCTGCATTTAGGTGGAAACCATAGACACTTTGGAAGCATGTAATTATAGTCTAATACGCTAGGAAATCTCACTGTGCTCTCCGTAGTCTAGTTTCGATGCGAAACTGAGCTGGGTCTTTGCTGCCTGGAAACTTCCGAGCCAGACACGTGGCAGATTGACGCACGTTGACAATTTGAATACCCAGCTTGTTCCCAGCCTCGAACTCTATTCAATGTCACAGTTCTGCTAGGTTCTGCTTTAGCATGTTCGGTTATGCCACAACTTCAGGCTCCAGGTCTGTTCATGACCAATGAGCCATTTTTCCGGCGTTCAAAGGCGCGGTGTCTAATCCACATCACTTGTCATGATATCAGAAAAATCCGAATCCTAATAAACCTTTGGACTTAAGCCTTTGGGCAGTATTGGACTTGCCATCATCAGTTGTTGCAACCTGTGGCCTGGGGAATCAGTGAGTTTTGGCTTCAGTCATGGCGACTTCTCAACTTCTCATTACTCGTTCCTCAGCGCTCAGCTCTCGTTTCATGAGAACTGATTCAGGTCGACAAGCGAGGCGGGAATACCTATTAGCCTCGCTCAAGTATCACTTGCAAGTACCCGTTCCTCTCGGACAACCTTAGTCTTTCATGTCGAGCTCTTCGATTCTTAGCGCATTCTTAGTGCTACACAAGGCTTGGATTCGTGGACAGCCTGCGGCCTCCTGGAGTGCGGGATCCCCTGATCGACGGGAGCCGTTCACTGTGCCTACAATTGTGGGAAGCCCTAGCCATGATTCGGTAAGTGTTAGGTCTCCAGGGGATCCAAAGAAACCTGATTGGCTTGCGTGCCATGTCAGAAAGTCTTGTCCAGATAAAACATCGGAACTCATGACGGTTACAATCCCCATTCATCTTTCGCGCGTGACTTATTTCCCCCCAATTTATACCCCGCACCCCGCGTCCCCGCAATGCCAAGGGCTAACAACCTTTGAACGACCCCCACCATGTCGTCCGACGACATCAAAGGCGAAATCGAAACCCACGAAGTAGCAGAGACGAAAATAGGTCAAGTCGCTACTGACCAGTATGGACAATCCCTACTTCAATTCGATCCCAAAGCCGAGGCCAGACTCCGCATGAAAATCGACCTGTATATCGTGCCGACCGTTTCTCTGTTGTACTTGTTCTGCTTTATTGATCGTGCCAACATTGGTGAGTGTTTCCACCGTCTTCATGTCTCGTTCAGGGCGTGTACTAACACGATCTATCGCAGGTAATGCGAGGCTTGCTGGGTTTGAACGTGACCTTGGTCTTCAAGGATATGACTACAACCGCGTCTTGACCGTTTTCTACATATCATACATCCTCTTCGAGATTCCCGCTACTATGGCATGTAAATGGATTGGCCCAGGATGGTTTCTCCCTGCCACCTCGCTTGGATTTGGTCTCGTTTCGGTGTTCACCGGTTTGGTAAAGGATATTCATGCCGCATCGGGAGTTAGGTTTCTCCTCGGGGCACTGGAAGCTGGGATGCTACCCGGAATTGCATACTATCTATCTAGGTGGTACAGACGAAGCGAGCTATCGTTTAGGCTTGGCTTGGTTCGTCCATATTCATACTTATCGAGACAATAACCTGACATCTCTTACAGTACATGGTCATGGCACCGCTTGCAGGTGCATTTGGAGGGCTGTTAGGTTCGTCCTGTCCCGATAGTGGAGTCTGCCTACATTTACTCATACTGTGGAACAGCTTCGGCGATTCTCAAGCTCGACCACTTTGGCGGTTTACGTCAATGGCGGATGATTTTCGCTATCGAAGGCATTATCACCTGCATATTATCGATTATTGCATTCTTCACCCTCACGGACCGACCTGCCACAGCTATATGGCTCACCCCAGAGGAGAAGGAGCTCGCCATTGCACGCGTAAAGTCTGAACGAGTTGGTCAGACGGAAGTTTTGGATAAGCTCGACGTAAAGAAGACGCTTCGCGGAATTTGCAGTCCCGTTACCCTTGCGACATCGGCTATGTTCCTCCTGAACAACATCACCGTTCAAGGTCTAGCCTTCTTCCTCCCGACGATTGTGAGGACGATTTACCCACAAAGTTCTGTTGTTTCGCAACAACTCCACACAGTACCGCCGTATGTTCTGGGGGGCTTCTTTGTTTTGTTCTTTCCCCTCCTCAGCTGGAGGTACGACAAACGGAACATCTTCTTCATTATTGGCGTCCCTATGGTCATGGCCGGGTACATCATGTTCCTTGCTTCCAAGGATCCGCAAGTCCGCTACGCGGCCACATTCCTCATCGCCAGTGGTGCATTCATCTTTGGTCCACTCTGTAATGCCCAGGTTTCTGCTAATGTAGTCTCCGATACGGCTCGTTCGTCCGCGATTGGTATGAACGTGATGATGGGAAATGTTGGCGGCTTGATTGCGACATGGTCATTCTTGCCATTCGACGGACCAGACTACCACATCGGAAATGGATTGAACCTTGCAACTTCGAGTGTAACATGGCTCATTGCCATCGGGCTGATGTTTTGGATGCACGCGGACAATAGAAAGCGAAAGAACAGGAATGTAGACGCCGAACTGGCCGGTTTGGATCAAAAGCAGATCGAGGACTTGGATTGGCAGCATCCTGCGTTCAGGTGGAGAACATGAGCAAGTTTGAAGGCAGAGAGTAGTTCGTGCATTCGAAGATGTCAACGTACGAAGCAAGATGCTATTAATGTCGTTCAATGTACATTACTGTAAATCCGGCTGAAATACTGTATCAAGCTCTATTTTCTATGCTTGTCTTCTGAAAGTGATGGATTTCCTATGCGACATGTGCTTGAGGTGTACTGACATGTACGCGACGCGTGTTGTTCTCACGGAACTCGTCGCGTCAAACCACCACGATGGGCCCCGATATCGATATGTCCAAGCAAAAATGGTCTATCCACAGTGCGTAGTTGCCTCATGCATTTTCTTTCTCAAATGAACCCTTGGCAGTCGAAGTTCGCCTCAAGCCTAGGTCAACTGCCCGTTTCGACACCATACGAACTCGTGTTCACACTTGGTTGCACTCCTTCAGTCGGCTCAACCTGTCGTCCACCCTCTCTGGATGGTCAGATATTCCAGAACTAGAATCATCTGTTGAGAAAATTGCTACTTCCGATCCTCCAAGTGGATGCCATTCAGCCTCATTGCCTCTCGATGACATGCTTCTCAGTATCCACGTGTACCAGCCGTCTGAAGGGGACGATTATCAGGAATTCTCTAATGCAGGCGGAGAAGGAGGTGAAGGGGACGATGATACGATGGCTGCGACAGTCAGGGAACTACCGTGCAGAGCCTGGGAAGGTCTTTGGGAGAGCTTGATTTATGAGGACGATGTGAAGATGAAGCTACTGGATTATATACAGGCTACTTTGGTGTTCAGTGATGCTGAAGTAGACTGTACGTTCCTATCTTTTCTCTTCACATTTATGCGCTCATCATGGCGACACAGTCAACTTGGTATCGTGGAACCGTGTTGTCCTTCTTCACGGGCCTCCCGGGACCGGTAAAACTAGCTTATGTCGGGCTCTCGCACAGAAGCTATCAATACGACTGTCAGAACGCTACTCGCACGGAAGATTGCTAGAAATCAACTCTCATTCATTGTTCAGCAAATGGTTCTCTGAGTCAGGCAAGCTGGTTCAAAGACTATTCACGAGTATAACCGAGTTGGCGGACGAGGAGGAGGCCTTTTTAGTCGTACTCATAGGTGGGTGGTGTCTCTTTTCTCTTTACAGTGCGTTTGTTTGACCCCGAATCAGATGAAGTAGAATCATTGACTGCTGCACGGGCTGGAGCAATGGCTGGAACAGAGCCGTCTGACGGTCTACGGGTGCGTGTTAGTTACGCTCATTGCGTGCTGCGTATGCTTAGCGAAACCGCAGGTGGTGAATGCCCTCTTGACCCAACTCGATAAACTGAAACACCGTAAAAACGTCCTTATCATGTCGACGAGTAACCTCGTGAAGGCTATTGGTACAACTTTCCTATCCCATATGTTCGCCCCCTAGACTGATTACTCCAATAGACAGCGCCTTCATTGACCGAGCGGATATTGTCCAATATATCGACCTTCCACCTCGTGAAGCCGTGTATGAGATTTTGAGGACCTGTTTGACAGAGATAGTCAAACGAGGAATCGTTTCATCGACCGTGAGTAGCTTCCATTAAAAAGTAATCAAGTACAATAACCCAAGATAACATTATACAGATGGTGCCGCCTCTTCAAAAAGCCCTCATGTACGAACGTACGCAAACATCCAGCTCGATGAATGCCAATAGCGACAGGGAGCGGTATCTGGCACTCCGTCTGCTGGGCCTTGCAACTAAATGCCGAGAACAAGAGCTGAGCGGACGTGCATTGAGAAGGCTCCCAGTATTGGCAATGGCCAGGTCTCTGTCAGGATCTTCGGCGTTATTTTCTAAAGCAGGTAAGTTGTCTGCGATATACTGGCAAGGGTGATTCTAATTCCCCAACGGTAGGTGGCGGAATGGAACCTGAGCTATGGCTGGATGGAATGGAGAAAGTTGTCAAGGAACAAGGAAATGAAAAGGGCAAGGTGCATTAGAGCGTATGTTCCTGGTTGTCTGATTGTATTGCTATCGTGTTCTTCTGTTTTCCGCTATGGTTTAGATCGCATTATTAGCATTTGTATTCGTATTCTTGATCAGCATCGCATTGTAGCTCAATGTAGCAATACAGGTTATGAAGATGGTCTATGCGAAATGACTAGGATATATGATAAAGTAGTGGGTATCCGGGCGACGTACTATCCGACAGACGTTATGTCCTCACGAGCTCATACAGCCTCCGGCCCTTCTTTACCTTCGCCCTAATTGGCGCGTGATTATCCTCTTTTCGACTGCTTACAACCCCCATTCTACCCATGAGGCCTTTCATACCGCTAATCTCTTTTGTTGGCTTTGGCTGTCGCAATTCGTGCTCATCAGAAGGTGAATAGCGCGATGGAAACTCCCGGACACGCAGTATTCGCCTACCGGGACCCAAATACCCTGGTTCATCTTCCTTTCCGTCCAGATTCTCCATTTCTGTAGACAGTCCGGACTCCATCGGTGCCTCTTCGTTCCGAGCATCCTTCTCGCCCTGGTCTCGTTGATTGACACGCTCTAGGAGGTCGGTCATCTCTCTAAGATCTTTTTGCAATATCCTGAGATGTAACGGGAGCGAAAGCGGCTTTTCAGTTAGGTGGCTAAAAGCAGCTGAAAGGTAACCCCGGGAGTATTGGGGTATCTTCTGCTCTGGTCTCCACCGGACTTTGTAAGGATTCAGTGGAACATACGTGCCAGACAGCGATGGGCTGCCTGGTATACCCAACGACGCAGCACCTGCACGCTCCAGACCTTGCCACCAGCCAATGAACCATGCATATTCTTCCCGCTTTCTCCGGATTTCCTGTAATAATTTATGCCTTGCCCATAGGATAAGACGTGGACGCTCCGAGCCCAGGAGACCAGAGAACATATCGTATGTGACCGATACTTTCGGTGCATGTATGATATATGGTGATGATGAAGGTGAGGGAAGGTGTTGGTTTGGAGTGTTGACAAGTTCATGTCGGATTTTTGCGTAAAATGAGTAAGAGAGTTCCATTGCCTGGAGAAGGTAATGTCTCGCCAAGGCAGGACGATGCTCATCCTTGAATGCTTTCAGCATTATCTGGAATGAGGTGGTGTTTGGTAAAGCGGCAGGTGGAGACCATTGACTCGTGTCTTCGGATGGGACACCGAAATCATCGTCGTCTTCGCCGTCGAAGGAATTGGGAGAGTAATGGGTGACCGAATGGGGAAGGGGATTGGTAAGGACCTCAAACATTTGGATAAGCTTTGAAATGTCCCGCTCCTGAGCATAAAAGTCGAGGATGACATTTAACGCATCTGTGCTCAAGGGGAAAAGACCTTTGCCACCATTGAGAGGTGCCTGATCAGGATACGAAACATCGATTCCGTACCCAGTCTGGAGCAGGGTCTCGAAACCTGCACGGTCGGAGGTCTCCTTCATGATACGAAGTGTTAAATCCAGAGTTATTGGGGTGAAGGGGACATCCCTATCTTCCATATCCTTGGTGAGGCTACGGAGCGTGGAACGAGCTGCTCTTAAGAGCGTTAACCGGTAATCCTGACTTTGCTTCTGCACCTTGCGTTGAAACTCCCCGTGTTCGCCCGTCGGACTAGGTAGCGTGAGTGCCCTGGCCAAAGCCTGAAGACACAAGGAATAGGTGTGTGTATCTGGTTTGCATGTCTGAGACATTTCGCGTAACACCTTCAACGACGCCTCATAGTTTCCGGTGGCCGCAAACTGCTCGAGGACAAATCTATAGTCCGCCGGTGTGCTTCCACCTTGCGCGCGAATGTTACGCATAACCGTTTGCAACCGTGCCTCATATTGAGGCAAGTGGCGGAATGTGCGATGCTTGATGCTGCTGTTTGACATAGCACGAAGTTCTTGTGCTGCTGGAGTGCATTTTCGGAGGACGGCGCGGTGAATTGGTAGTGGAACGTCTCCAAGGGTGTTGAGGGCTGCGATATATCGACTGTAGACTGTGGATGGAGGTTCTGTAGAAATGGAGTGTTCTAGGAGAGTAAGCTGACGAGAAACAGGACCTGCCGAAGAGAAATAATGTCGACCAAGTCTTTGCACCCCCACTCTCATCACAGCGGTCAAGAACGAAAAAAGTTTCCACGTGCTACGTGGTAAAGTCGGAACGCCATGTCGTCATGTCACCATCCACGCGTTCAACTTGAACTTGTCCATCATGAACCTCGAAGAAAAGTACAAGACTGGGGATGCTTTGAATCCCTTTGATCCTGGTTTGTAGTTCATCTAATCTACACTGCCCACTGTCAACACTCATTTGACCGCGTTGGGTGTAAACAGCATCATACAATCTCGGTGCAGACGGTGTCCAAGCCAGAATTCAGAATGGCACCAGCCCATTGTCTGGGAAACAGTTTGAAAAACTGTTTGGTGATCCTTCCAAAATGAAGTTCCTTCTCGACATGGTACAAAATGATCTGGAAGAATGCGAGCGAACTGGAGAAGATCCCAGGGCGCGAATGATGCGTGAAAAGAGGGAGTGGGCTGAAGCCGATGCGAAAAGCGCAAAGTTGAAGACTTTTGGTAACGATGCATTCAAAAAGGGAGAATATCAGGATGCGTTTGTTATCTATTCAGCGTGCACGGAGTACAGCCCGCAGGAGCCACTCTACACGCTCAACAGGGCCGCAGCTGCTTTGAGTAAGTCTTTCCTCAATTTATTGGTTCGTTATTCACCCAAGGTTTCCTTAGAATTGAAGCTATATACAGTCGCTGTCGACGATGCATCGTATACATTGGAGCGCGAGTACAATGAAACAAAAGCCTACTTTCGTCGTGGCCAGGCGTATTGCGCATTGGGACATTTTAAGAAAGCTCGTGAAGACCTCCAGGCTGCGCTCACTCTCCAACCCGGAGATGGCTCCGTCATCAGAGAAATAGAGACCTTGGACCGCGTCGAGAAGCTTTCGCAGGATGAAAAGGCTGAGTGGATTGGCCAGCAAGAAGGCAAAACTCTGGCCGACATCTTCGAAGGCAAATTGAACGTCCTCATGAAGAAGAGAGTTGCGGAGCTGGTCGAGTAAGGGTCGCACGACCGCTCAGATGCTGATTTTTTGGTGTGTATATATGTATAGTAGCATTCTGCCCATTGTATCATAGTCGTCCTGTACCATGTTTATCCCGATGTACTCATTGAAGTCGAAGTCGCATATTCCGATCAAATACTTGCATTCATGTCGTGACTCGTGAGATAAGGGCTACATGCTCAGTTAGCAGCTAGCCTAAAAACAGGACTGTCGGCAAAGACGAAATCAACCCAACTGTAAGACCCATCATCAGCATGCATCAAAGCGAAGATAATCGGCCACTCACGTCGAGTTGACAGCACGGAAGATGTAGTTGAGGTTACTGTTGAACGAGGTTAAAACCAAAAGTATTTGAAAGCTAATGGAAACCCACTTTGGCAGGTTACTATTAAAAGTAATCGTAGCTCTACCATCTGCAGTCTGGAACTCGCCGAAGTTCTGCTTGAGGCTGAATGGGAGATTGTCGGCGTCCATTAAAAAGAGGGTAAAACTCGCTGCGTCTCCGGGGCTGCTGACCCAGGCAATGTCCGACTGAGCTCCAGCCCTGGGGTTGTTAGGGCCTGAGAGTCCGATGCGGGCAGCTGCATAGGACGCGAAGGCGAGAGGGATGAAACTAACACGATGGGTGAGCCATAGGTGACAAGACTGTGCGCTAGACAGAGGATTTGAGTAAGTACCTTTTCAAGGCGACCATTGTGGGTGAGGTAGGGGGTGGTGTCTCCTAGAACTAAGAACTCCAGCTTTTATAGAAGATGTGTGGTCGATGATTCATCAGCTTGGAAAGCCCGACCGACGGTGATAGAGATCTACTGGCCGTAATTGATAGTCAGGAACACGGTGAATGAGATGTTGAAGATGGTGCAAAGCGGAGGTCTCACGCCGTTTCATGGGTAACAGGCACAACACTTGAGATCGTCCATGACAACAGAACCTGAATATGATGGTCCTGAGCAGAACTTGCATCGGAACCCCCGAGTGGTGTACATGGGCTCTTCGCCAGGTTTTTTGAGCATCTCTCTAGGATAAGACCAGAAGATTGGTTAGTTCAATATTACATAGACAGACCTCAGCAAAAAAAACACCACCTGTCGAATCAGTGTAACCTAAAAACACCATCACGGCAAAACCTCTGAACTTGGACATCAGCCCCGCAACTCTTGAGCGTTTCGAGTTTGAATAAGGCTGTCATGATTCACTGATTTTTATTTGTGACTTGTTCGGGTGTCTACGCAACTTGTACGCAACTAAGCCGCGCAAATGCGCGTGTCTTCGTCGCTCTTCTATGGCCCAGATCCGAATGATTACTACCAGCCTGAGCGCTGAGCTGCGGTGAATAAGATTGAGAAGGGTTGGGCCAAACATATCATAGACGTGGGATTGAGATACTCACCGTTCGGAAGACAGTATGAATCTAATCAACGAAACGACTTCAAACGAGTCACTAGTCGTCGAGGAAGCCAAGGAAGGAGATAGACGCCCGGCCACTCATTTGCACGGTGCGGTCCATGTACCCATTTGCCTCATACGTTCTCCGTAGCTGCAAAGCAACCTATCGACAAGAGGGATTAATAGTGAGTCTATTTTGGATGCCCTCACGTTTTCTGTGTCTGTAGAGACTGTACATATAAATCAAGTCACATTCATGATATTCAGCTGTTTGTTAGACTCGTCCTCAACAAGCGTCCCTAAACCCGCCAAAGTCGCTCTCGAAACGCCAAAGTACATGCCAAAAAGTGATCAAGACTTCATTTCCAACTTCTGGCTGAACGATGGATAGCGCCATGGAAGACATGTACATGGGTCCGACCATCCCCCAGGTTACATTGGAGTATTTCCTATCCTCGTGTCTTCCTCCCGTCGATGAAGAGATTTTCTCAAAAGTCTATGATAATCTGAAGGCGAAGAAGGTGATCACTAAGGAGGGGTGGGATGCCATGGAATGTGACGAGCTGGAGAAACGGCGAGCAGATCAGGGGAAGGAGAGCCGAAAACAGCGGAAGCGGAGAAAGCAGAACGAGAGACGGCGGAAGAAGGAGCAGAACAAGGAGCAGGTATCTCAGCAACGGACACCAGACGGGCCAGGATCAGCGAATACACCTCAACAGGTGGACGAGCCATCTCAGACTTCGGCTGGTCAACCCGCGGCAACCATTCACGAAAATGATTTCTTCGATCCATTGACACACTGCTTCAACGCGGTGCTAGACGAAGCAAATCAAGTTCTCGTAGAGGAGGATCATTGGAGAGAGGTCCTATTCAAGTTTCGTAGCAATCCTCGATCGTCGGAAGCCACCCATGAAAGCCACAAGTCAGACGTCTACGCTCTTCTCAAAGAGAGTCGTGCCATCAAGGAGCCTCACGCTGAGGACCACGAATCCGATGTCATACTGCCGGGGGAGTACAGAAAAGACGACAACTGGGTCAACCAGAAAGAGGTAAGTTAATCTCTTCTTTCGCGCACCATGCCATTCTCACACCAGTAATCTTCATTCAGAACATTCGCAAGCTTATCGGTGCTGTCAATCACATCATGGCGTATGACCTCACGCGTAGATTCATGTTTGGGATCACAATTGAACACAAGAGCACCAGATTTTGGTTCTTTTCACGCTCCCATGCGTTCGTGACGTGCAGGGTTGATCTACAAAAGGTACGGTACGCGTTCCTATGGTGCAGCACGTCAAGGCTAATGCTTCTCAACATTATTACTAGGAGGCAAAACAGGTCATCTCAGTCATCCTCGCTCTGGGTAGTGCAACTTTGCACGAACTGGGTTTCGATTTGACTATTGAGCGTGTGTTTTCGGGCGGGATCTCGGGTTCATCCCTCGCAATGCGCACCCCTGGCCTGTATACACTTGGAACTGTCGCCAATCGTGACCAACTTTGCCATATCGTGCGTGAACACTATGATTGCAAGGTCCACTATCGGCTGTTGATGAAAGATGCTGGATCAACTCTAGACGATGTTCCTAATCTTCTGACATTGTTGAAATGCCTGAAGCAGGTTGTCAAAGGTGCGCAATGATTAATATTCCCCTTCTCGTTGACCCATAACTGACGTACCCTTTATAGCTCTCCAGTACATGTACTCTGCTGGTTACGTGCATAGGGACATCAGTACCAGAAACGTTCTCTACCGCTACGACGTGAATGGCCAAATTTCTGTCCACTTGTGTGACCTTGAATATGTGAAGGATGTCAGCCAACCTAGGGAGGCAAATCAGGACGTGAAGATGGTATGTGCATGATCGCTGCGTATTACTTGGGTAACTCATACCCAGACAGGGAACTCCTCACTTCATTGCTGTTGAGGTGGAAACAGGAGGCTATCTTTTCACGAGCCTCTCTAGGTCTAAAGCGACCGCACTTCACCCAAGTCGGGCCCTGCTACTGGGGTCCCAATGGCAGAATGCCCGTAACAGGCAGCGAGCTGCAGGTAGCCGCTTCGTTTTCAATTATTTACATGACTTGGAGAGTGTGTGGTGGATTATGGTCTACACTCTATTCTCCAAACTTCCCAAGGGCATGGTACTTGAAGGAGAACGCCTGAAGGAACATCATGCCATACGCGGACAAATCTTCCCTCATCCCAACATGTCAGCCGAGCGCTTACTGTTCTTACGAGATCAAGACCAACGAATCTCGTATCTGGACAACCTTCCGAACGCTTTCGATTCGATCGGGTTTCTAGCTTCCTTGCTTGGAGACTATTTACAAACGCAATATGAACTCCTCGAAGACAAACCCGAATTCCCCTCTGGCAGCTGCTTTGCAGACCTCCACCGAACTATTTTTACGGATTTCTTAGACGAAACGGTGTATGATAAGGTCGTTTTTAGTGGTGGTCTTTGCAGGGTTCCACCTATTCCTGTGGAAGGACCACCACCTGCCACCAGGGGGAAGAGAAAAGTTGGGACTGAGGAAGTTGAGAAGACAAGTTCCTCATTTGCGAAGGAAGAGAGATAAAAAAAAGGGGATGGGAGATGATTGGATATCTAGCATTGCCTGGGTTTGAGTTCGTTCTTCTGTTTTTGATACACTAGATTTTACCGTAATCGTTGTGTATGTACCGGCACTATGTATACTATAAGATATCTGAACTTGGATATCAGCTCCGCGACTCTCGAATGTTTCGAGTTTGGATTGGGCTGTCATGATTCCCTGATTTTTCAGTGGTAGCCTGTCCGAGTGTCTACGCAACTTGTACGCAACCCTAAGCCGCGCAAATGCGCGTGTCTTCGATGCTGAATATTGGCAATGGGCCCAGGTCCCGATTCCCGTTATGATTACAATCTCTAGCTGCAAGTGGACAAGATTAAGAAGGGTTGAGCCATGTGATATCTCATAGACTTAGAACTCGCCATACATACAGCGCGGACATAGGCAAAGGAACGAGCGGTCAACGTTTCAAGGCCAAGGTGGTGAAGAAGAAATAGATACATAGATGAACTCCCAAACTCGGCCGAACCTTGGCCGAACCACTCACTTGCACACGGTCCCATGCACCCATTTGCCTCATACGTCCTCCGAAGCTACTACAAAGCAACCGGATGGAACGAAGATAATCTTTTCACAAATTTAACAAGGTCCTCAGATGGTCAGTTTTGTTCATTGAACTGAACGACAGGAATTGACTCTAGTTCTAGCCATTCTCGACTTTACACCTCCTCATGGCCTCACTCTCAACATATCCAAGTCTCCGAATGCCTTATTCAAGACTACCTACTCTATGAATGCTATGCCTTCTCTCAATGGCTCGGTTGGGTATATCTTCACTTCATGTGACCTAGACGTAGGTTCATCCGGAGGGGTGAAGTTCAAGGACATGGTCGAGAGATTCCGAGTATATGATCAACCCAGAAGACCAGAAGGAAAAGGAGAAGAATGGCTCGCAGGAGAGCGCATAGACAAGAGGGATTATCTCATGTATGGAAGGATGTATATCCCAACTGGCCGACTTGACGCGTTATACTCGACACGTCTCTCACCGACTCTCCAAGCCGTTGTCGCTGCTATATCCTCTCCGCCCGCACAAAATGCTAATTACAACCCCCTTTATCCGAATGCGCATCAAAATGCACAGGCACTTTCGATTCAGAATCCCAATTCCAACTTGATGGTTTACCTTCAACACGATGTTGGCAAGTGGTGCACAGAGTATAGCTGGAGTGCTGAAGACGGGATGTGGGGTGTTAAAGTGCTGCATAATTTTGGGAGACTTGCCTCTTCGAGTACGTCCGGGGCTGCTGCACCGACCGTCAAGGAACGCGTGAAAAGAGTAGACGAAGAAGATGCGATTGAAGGTGGTCTGCGAGGTCGTGTATCGGCCGGAGCCGAGCTATATTTTAGTGCTCGGGAAAAGAGTGCAGGAAGTGAGGTGCTCTACTATATACTGAGTACGTTGGTCCCTAAACAAGAACATAGTTTCTACAGGAATTCGTTTTTCTACACTACCCGATGCAACGCCTCCGTCTTCCCAAGTTCCTCCACCTTCGCCCTTTTCGCCGTCTACTTCGGATGCGCCACCAGTACCTTCGACATCTTCCCAGCCGCCCACAACAATAACAGCCCTTTTCAACCCGATGCTTGGCCACCTCTCGGCTGCTTATTCTGCTCGTGTATCATCGGACTTGTCTCTCTCATCACGATTTGATTTCAATGTCTACAGCTACGATAGTGAATGGACGATGGGAGCCGAATATTGGCTACGAAGGAGTCGGAGTGTCAAACGAGAAGACGAGGTTAGCACATCAGGAGAGGACGAGCGCAAGATGGATGTCCATGGGGTTGTCAAAGCGCGCGCATCTACATCTAATGTGAGTTATTTTCTTCGTGATTTCAGGGCTTCGTTGACATAGTGTTAAGGACGTTTCAATAATGTGGGAAGGTCGCATACGGAATATGCTCATTTCACTTGGGGTCGTTTCTGGTAGAGGTCAACCTATTAGAGCGGTAGGCGTCGAGTTGAACTATTTCAGCTCTGACGCGGAGTCTTGATCGGGTTAGAGAGCAAGGTTGATGAGGTGGATGTAAACGAATCAGATGTAGATGTAGGATTACAGGCCATTGAAGCAACGAACCGCACCAATCACTGTGGTTATGCGAGAGAGCGAGCTTGAGATGGTGCACACATTGATATTGGTGGATATGAGGGTTTGACGTCCAAAGCGGAATAGTACAACGTAAATTCGTGATTTTCGCGACACCCTATTACAGTGCGGTATGAATGGTGGAGTAACATGCGTCCAACACGAACCAACCTAGGCCAGAACGCGACACACCCTCTCATATAGTCACGTTTGTATCCTGGCAGCATATTTTACAAGACCTGAAGTGTGTTATCACCGTATAGATTCAAGAGTCTCCATCGATGTTACGCTGTTTCCTCTTATAACCTGCCAAAAAGTGATCAACTTGAGCGTGTACAGCTAGAAAATCCGCAACACTCACAACAGTACCAATCGGGTGCTTCTGTCCCGGTGTTGTTTCCTCCAGCGCGTCGTCAATAACGAGGTTCAAAAAAAGGTCGTATCCGCGAAGAGTGCCAGAAACTTTACGTCCTCCCTGAAGGTGGACGAAGAGCTTTTTATCCATGAACTATAACACAAAAGAATTAGACACAAAGAGATCATGCAAAAAACAATACATACTTTTTTGAGCTCTGGTTGGGAAGCTTTGGACATGGTGGATGGTGAGAGGAATGCTTTGCCGTATTTGGCACCCTACATAATTCAACGATAAGTTGCGGTCAGCTTGGATCTCATTCCCCCTTTTTACCAGTGCTGGTCTGTATCAGCGTGAGTATTCACTTGATATACTTTGTATAGCCAGTTGATTTATTTTACAGGTGCAGACGTGGCGACACCCAATCATCCAAACTCCCTTTTCCAGTAACGATTCTCATGTCTACCCCAAATTCGAGGACAGCCAACTGGACCCGAAGTGGCGAACCAGGATCTGCTTTCAGTGGACTCAGTCGAGGCCGCAGAGGCGGTAATCGAGGTGGAGGCCCTGGACGTGGCCGTGGAGGAGGAGGACCTTCTCGGGGAGCAAATCGCGGAACGAAGCCATCCGTCGAAGTTGCGACAGACGCCCCAAAGCCGCCACCAGCTGCAGTAGCAACAGCAGACAAACCTCCTCAAACTCCTCAGAGACCAAAGGCACCTTCTAGAAAACCTTCTGCAAAAAATATTCCCACTACTACCACTACTACCACCACTCCCGCTGCTCCGATCACGAATACGGCCTCCGATGCCTCTACGACCTCTTCAAAGAATACATCTGCACGACCTCCAAACAGAAGAAAACGATCTACGACTAACACCAACTCAAAGGCACCGCCGCCCATTACTGTACCCAAGATCAACATCGACGAGTCGACGTCGCCCATGACCCCGCAGAACCGAAGAAACAGCAAAGCTTCTTTGGGATTAAATCCTCCACATAGTGCGCCCCCAATGCGCGACACACCACCACATCTATCAACCAGCTCTACCGCTGTGAATATCGACGCATTGGTGGAACGCGTACGTGCAGTCGCAATGGATCGCCCTTCGACCCCCGGGAGCGCTAGCCATTTGGATTGGGCAGGAGATGACGATGATAGTCTACCTGACTTGGACGATTGGGGTGTACACACTGAAAAATCTGGAGGTGAAGAAAAGGGTGAGGCTGAAGAAACGGTCGAAGAAGACCAGAATGAAAAGAAGGAAACAGAAGAACAGATGCAGGACTTAAAGGCCAAGGAAGCGCTGATTTCTCCAATTATGATAGACGGCCTGAGGTCTCTACCCGACGCAATTCCAGGCTCACCTGGGGCTAGGGCATCTCCTGCCTTGTCCAATACACATCTCTCAGCGGAAAGGTCTCCGAAGAAGAGATCTACTTCGCCCGCCCCCAAATCACCTCGACTTCAGGCCCATCGAGACACCACCAAGTCGACATTAGTTCCACACCCATCGCTACCGCCCAAGCCATCCTTTGCACTGGCGAATGGACGTGGTGGCGGCAGGAACTCGAGGCCCGAGAAAGACAAATTCAAAGAGAAGCCTGGGAAGGAGAAGTCGGAGAAACCAGCAAAATCCGACCTGCCATCGCCAACGCGAGGAGCTGAAGAGCCCAGCGCCCCGACTGTAAATGGGACGGACAAACAGTCAAGTCCGTCACCAGAGGTGAAGGTTGCGCCTGCGGAAGAGGTTGACTTGACACCTCAGAACGGTAAAGGTCTTCAGGCATCCATTCATGCAGATCCTGAAGCAGAACTCGACGAACAGGATTCTCGTCGTAAAGGACTCGGCTCATCGATACATGCTGCCCCGCCTTCAGAAGCCCCTTCTGACTCTCCCGAACATCATAGCACCAAATCCCTCAACTCATCTATCCATGCACCAGTACCTTCCTTCCCTTCCCATTCGCCTCGTGCGAATGGAATGACACATACCAGAGCACATACTCTTGGTCGTCCAGCCACCATCCCCAACACTGGTGTGTTCAACAATTCACGTTTTACCCGTTCAGGTACTTCCACGCCACGAGGGCGTGGCTTTGGCGAAGGCAGAGGTGGACATGCGCGGAACCATTCCTCGCCTCCTGTTGCCCACGGATACAGAGCTCCGCATGCAACACGACCTGTACTGACAGGTGATGCTATCTCCCGACTTGCAAGGACCATTGGTGGTGGCGTGAGTGTTGCCACATCCAAGGATTGATTTTCCTCAGGACACAAGAATGTACCCCTCCTCAATCTACCCTTATCTCTTTTTCGTCTATGATACATATCTTACCCCTAAGCTTCCGGATTGTATATCTTCGATACCCTTCCTGGACACATTGACCCTTTTTTCTTGTTTCGAAGTCCAACTGCAGGTATATTTATTGCGTTTCTCATACATCGATTTGTATTATAATTCAAAAGTGGCTATCTGCTTCCTTCGTTCCCTTTGCTACCGATTCTCTGTCTTCATCGGTAGTGCAAAGTTACTGCAATAACAGGATTAGGAATGGTTTGACAGGAAGATCGGAATCGATAACATTCGCCACGTCTAACAATAGTAAAGCAGTACATGAACGTCACCTCTTCCAAATAAACTCTGCACTTCTATGAGGACTCCGCCTCTCTGTCCACCTGTGTTCTTCCGTCACCTCACAGAAGCCGTACTTGCATAGCTTCAATTCCATTGATCTCATCTCCGCGGTAGCATTTGCTGTAGAGAACTACATTAGTCCAACAATTCGCGGATATAAACAGAGCTGTGGACCTTCACGAAACGTAGCCACCCATTCAAAATAATGCTGTACGAGCCCTGTCACTTCTTCCGGTTCCACCTTTTGTACAGGCCTTGGGAATAGTATATTGATTGACACAGGTTGCTTGTATACGGGCAACTTCAGTTCATCAAGCCGAGAATCGAATAATGTGAGGGCAATAGGTAGACTGCGTAAAATTAGGCGCCGGAAGTGACACAAGGGAAAGCCATAGTCACCTTGAACTCTGAGACGACAAAAAGGTGATAAAAGAAGCAGCTCGAGCGACCAGAGTGAGGTAGGATGCTACCGTCCAGTTTTCACTGGTATTCTCGTTGAGAACGCGTCATGAACCCATGGATACTTCTAAACGCACGAGTTTGGAGTTGGCTCATCCTCTTTCAGAAAATAAGAGGATAACTCGTGCAGAATTATCACAGAAGGGGTGGTCGCTAGCACCGTCTTTGGATGTGCGATGTCGATATCCTTGACATCAGAGCCTACGACGTGTAAAGTGGTGAGGAGGAAGATAAGATGCGCAGGCGTTGGAGGATAGCTAAGGATACGACTTTTAAAGCCTAGAACAAGAGACCACGTAGAGAGAAGACCAACAAGATTTGGATTCGCGAGGCGATTGCAGATATGTCTCCATGTCCGGACTTGGATGTAAACCATTCGTCATTGTATTGACGGAGGGAAAGATTGAGATTCCTTGAAGAAGACGAGAAAAGTAGTGCTGTCGCGTCTTTTGATTGATTTGACTGGGATAGAGCGAAATGAAGAGGCGCTGAGGGGTGATATGGGCCCTTGACGAGGATGGATTTGAAAGAAGGTAGCTGCGGATGGTGGTTCGGAAAGAAGGAGGGCATTTGCTCTACAACAGTGACCAATTGCCGAACACAGCCGCAACTTGATTGTATCAACTGAACCACCATGTCAAGGTCGATTCTGATGGATTCAAAACAAAGTTACAACGCAACGTGCCCGGTCAGGATGCATTGCTGTATCTTGGGGTAGCGCTCGAAAGCTGTTATAATCCTCTGCCATATAACCACCTTCATCGCATTCTAATCCCCCACATATCCACAGCATGGGTCAAGGCCTTGAGCTCGCCGTCGGAATTTGCAAGACTACAGCTGAAATCGTAGCGGAATTCGCTCCCGTTCCCGGTTTATTCGCGGCTGTAGAGGTGCTTGTCGTGATAGTTGAACTCTGTGAGAATGTCACGACAAATCGGTGCGTCACGATACTATCTACAAGGACCGCCAGTGCTCACCAACACACCATCACAGGCATGAAGCTCGACATCTGCGTAATCGCTGCTACAATCTCTTAGAATCTACCAAGGAACATGAAGTTCGAGTACCAAACAGCTTGCGTCATGCTTTTCAGAATATCCAAGAGTATGCGACCCGATCATTAGCTGTTGTATTAAGCTAACAATGCCCAAGTTGCCTTGTAGATGTGCAGACTAGAATGGCTGGATGGGCTCAGCTCAAACGAACGATGGCGTTCATTAGGCAGCACGAGATCAAGCAGGATATAGCGAGATGTCATGAAGCAATATCTGATTGCTTCTCGAGGTTCCATGTGAGTCGTGTCATGCTCATTCGGATCTGTGCTTGATTCCATGAACGTAGCTCGTCTCTAGTATAGAGACAAACCGTTGGCAGGAGGACTTCGAGGCTAACTATAAAGAAGATCAACAAGAAATACTCGCCTTCCTTGCTGATATCGAGAATGGACAGAAGATGATTCACGACATGGTAGGCGAGCAGAAGAGTATGATGCAGGAACTGATGCTGTACATGCAAAACGTGCGCTTTGACCTTTGATCCCTACATTTAGCATGACGCTGATCTCCTCACAGGAGCTTGGCCAGCACAAGACCCGCGGGGACAACCTACACAGTGGTCTGTCAAGTAACCTCTATCAAATACAAAGCGGCTGCAACGAAATTCTACCTGACTTGCACCTTAAACATGGTGAAGTCGAGCGTATTGGGACCTTCCCCGTCAATGGGACGGCGGCCATGGACATCTACGAGGGTCTATACCTGAAAAGCCAGAAGGTTGCCATCAAGGTTGTTCGTGCTGTCAATTCCAACGAAAAGAGCAAGAGGGTAAGTCGCTATATTCTTTTGGTTGTAAACCGACCTTTATAACACATATCTTCAGCGGTTCTTGAGAGAGGTTGCGATATGGGCTGAGATATGGAAAGTCGACAAGGGAAAACATGTTCTACCTTTCTTGGGATTTTGCCAGGAAGATGGCCCTTTCCCGTAAGCAGATGTCCTTCTAGCTGAGTCTCAAGTCCGAATCGCTGACCAGGACTATAGATACATGGTCAGTCCCTGGAAATCCAATGGGAATGCTATGGAGTATGTCAGGAGATTCGACACGTCTGTGAATTATCCCAAGATGGTCAGCAGTGACTTTGCCGAAGCAGATACTCTTGACTCAAACCATATTCTACAGATAACCAACATTGCTCGCGGCGTTCGAGTATTGCACTCTATGAAACCGGCTGTTGTACACGGTGATTTGAAGGCCGAAAACATCGTCATTGACGAAATGGGTAATCCATTGATTGCGGATTTCGGACTCTCCCAGGTTCGTACCACCTTTTAGTAACTGTAAAATCGTCTCATGTTCGTGTTCACATTTTTACAGGTCGTCGAAGACATTACTGGAGTACCATTCACACAGAGTCGTGGAGTATCTGATTCCTACCGATGGTTTGCGCCCGAAGTCTGCGTAGGAGAAGGTGCCCTTTCGCTGTCTGCCGACATTTATGCTTTTTCAATGACTGCGCTCGAGGTTAGTGACTCAAAGCAATGATGGTAGATTACCTGTAACCTGACGTTGCCTCAGCTCTTCACCCATCAACAACCATACGCTAATATTAAGCACACAACGGAGGTCGTCATCAAGCGTTCGATGGGTTTCTTTCCTCCTCGGCCGACAGACGAAAGGGTACTTAGAAGGGGACTGGATGATCGTATCTGGGCACTCATGAATAGCTGTTGGAACGCTGATGCCTTGCGGAGACCCAACATCAATGTGGTTCTGGCTGCGTTGGAGAGCGCTTAGGGACTGAGTAGGGGTATTAGAATGGGACCAATATCAGCATCACAATAGGACACTTCATATCCTGCATGTTTTCATAGTTTTCGTAGCATTCCGTTTTGTTTTGCAACATGATTTCTTGCATTCCGTATATACTATAAGCGCCTGAGGCGCAGCCAAGTCACATGCACCACGCGTCACCAGGACGCGTTGATTGGGCCTCAGACCGAAACCAACTTGTTCAGATCCCGCTCTCCTCTTACAGGTACCGCCATGAACAACTCTCGCGAGGACATTCAGCGCATCTCCATAGATTCTATGTCCGACTACGAGCGTGTCGTTAACAACTACAAGACATCGCTCCTCAAGGAATTACACACTCAAATGACTGCGCAAGGTCTTCAAAGTGAGAAGGATGCATTGGTGCAACACGCCGAGCAAGTATGTGGATGCTGGTTATCGAATATTGCATGCTCACGAGTCTGTTAGTTCATATCACAAATGCTAGCCCTCGCACAGCCCAATCTTCGAATCAACGGTCGTAATTTTGAGGATTTGAGTGGAGACCAATTAGGTGTGTGGCAATCGTCGTATTGTATGGGTCGTACTGACTTGGATGTATGATAAGATGTTGAACCCTTTGATGAAGCCTTGGACAGAAGGGTGTGGTCAATAGCAGACCGAAGACAAGGGTGCCATAAAGTCATAGCGGAAATTCGACGAAGCACACCTGCTAGAATCGCGAGAACTATTGAAGAATTACATGAATATGAACGCAAGATGGAGGCCTCCCTTCCAGATATAGAAGAAAACACGGACCCTGGCGATATAACCATGGATGGTAGGCACGAAATTGTTCTGTTGGACATACTACTAATACTTGACACTGCAGACGCTTTCAATGAAGATCAAACGGAGGGCTTTTACAAAGCAACCGCTATGGCGGAGGAACTTGTACAGGTGTGTTTATCTTTAAGTTGTTCTAGACTTCGCAAATGTGACGATTCCTTGCAGACAATTCCTAGCCAAACTGAACGTTCTGAACGGTTCGAAGAAGTGGCTACAGAGATCAAAGGAATCAAGCCTTGAAATGGGCAAGGTGCTATGAGATGTCTCGAACGGGCTCGTAGCCTGGGCTTGCAAGGAAATGGTCGCACGGTGCTGAGATATGGTACAAATGCTCTGATATTCATGAGCCACGGAAACCGCCGCGACCTCTTCCACCCCGGCCACCGCCTCGAGAGAAACCGCCTCCCCTGCCGCCTCCTCGAGACCCGCCTGAGAAGCCACCTCCTCCCGAGAATCCACCGAATCCACCGCCTCTACCACCTCGACCACCACGGCCACCTGGTGCTCCTCGGCCTCTTCCCCCACCTCTTCCTCCGGGTGCGCCGCGACCTGCACCTCTTCCTCGTTCTGCAAACAGACATTAGTACAGGCGTAATAATAAGGATATGGATTATATGTACTTGATACACCTGTAGCACGGATGTCAGCTTAAGTTGTGGATGTATTTTAAGTTGATAGATGGACATACCAGGCGCTTTTGGCTTGGGTAAAAATCTTTCTATGGGCAAAAGCTTATCTCCTCCGATGTAGACTTTGTCGCCCTTTTGAAAACTGCTTGCCACCATGCCTTCGCCCATCTTGATTGAAAAATACACTTCATTTATGGGTCCAAGTATCTCGTCGACCTTGCCGATAACAGACTTGTTTTGTAGGTAGATTGGTGCGTTGAAATATGGAACTTTGTCCGGCATACTTGACGAGCAGAGCATCTCATCCTCGACCGCATGTATAAATGAGCCAATTTCTGTTTGAAAGTTGAGTCATTGGAGGAGAAAAAAATTTTAGTGTTGCGCACCTAGAACTGTATCTGGTGGTCCTGCATCCCGTTGTTGAAATCCTCCTCGTCCTCCACCACGGCCTAACAACGAGGGATTTTTTAATCGCTGAATTCAAGAGCTCAGAGAATCACGTACCTCCGCCCCGTCCGCCAAAGCCTCTTGATCCACCGCGGTTCATGAGAAAGAGTAGTTATGTCGGGTGTGACTGGCGCGTGAAATTTGTCAATGAGCTTGCTTTTCGATGATGAACGCGTCCCAGTGGATGCGATTTTCAGTGTCAAGGCAACTTCAAGCTTCCCTGGATCAGAGCAAGTGTTGGTCGGGAGGCAGCTATGGGAGTGCTTGATCCCACACCCCGAAACGCGGCGTCTCTGTATATCCATCGCAAGCACCAGCGATGATTCTCGTTTCCAACACCCTCACAAAACCCTGATTTGTTGGGCTGCTCAGGATGAACAGGTACGTAGTCGTTTCAGTATCTTGTGTCGTCTTTTCTCATGTCAGGCCTCAACGTAGGCGACAGACGAAGTAGTCATCTCCGAAGAACTCAACACAACCTACAAACATATCTTTCGGAACCCTCGAGTTTCAATCATTCCTACAACCCCCCTTCTTCTCTCTGAGATCATTATATCTGCCCTCAGCCCTGAAGCCTTTCAGGCAAGCTCTGTGCAGCAAGAGAATCTCGAGCGTCAGCTATGCGGCTCTCAGACCATCCTTCGGCAAGGTTCGGTCTGTAGCGTCAACCTCAAGGATGGGATGGTCAATGGTATCGACCATTCGAAATTGCAGCAGCTTCGATTTCGACTAGACATGCTTGAGCCGGTCCTACAGGGCTACGCAGAACCTGGAAAAACGAGATTCATAGTGGTCCCCTCGTTCATCGGAGGAGACGACGCAGTTTCTGATTCGACAATGGCGGATGACTTGGAATCTAACAGTGATTCTGAAGTCGTTGAAATTGACGAAGGCTTCTTGGGTAATTCTATTACCCAGTTCAATTTCAATCCCATCTCTCCTTCTCCAGATGCTATTAGTCGTAATGGTACAGCGCCCAATGCCACTGAGGTTACACTGGAAGCGGTTCCTCTTGATCATCCTGTATCTTTGCACTACGACGACCATACTTTGTATCTCCGCACAGCGGATTTAAGCCGCGTGGGTTTACTGGACGGTGACTGGGTAAGCCTTCTATTCCTTCCATGAAACATACCTGATTAGATCGTACTCTAGGCCGTCGCAAACACCATTTCCAAGTGCCGGTTGGTCAGAGTTGTGGCGAGTGACTCGATCGTCCCATCAACGTCAGTACTCAGCACATCATCATTGTTCATGCTCATAGATGTGCACCTTTAGCGGGATTGTAAAAGGGTCACCCACACTTATTCACAATCTAAACCCCGAACATTCGGCAGATCCAACGCGTGTCTCCTTACGACCTAGTCCCTTTGGCCCTAGTGCACCCACAGTTCCGACAGCAGTGTCTGTGACTATAGCTAGAGTGGCTTCGCCACTGACCATCACTCGAACGTATCAAACGCTCTTCCTGAAGGCACTGAAACGATATTTCGAGGGAAGGAAGCATCTAGTGAAAGAGGGCGATCTGATTGTCATTGGCCTTGACACGGACGAAATACTGCGGAACCAAGACTCTGAATCGGAAGAACAGGATCGTTCAGAGGAGTATGCAATGGACTATCTACTCTGCTCGCTAGTTCTAACTAATTCACAGAACACCCATCTTCGAAACGCGCAACAACGGCGTGGTCTTCTTCATGATCACAAATGTCGAATACGATACGATCTCGAAGGGCAAAGAACCAGTTCACATGGATGCTTACTTCGGATCTACGACTGGAGAACTGGGGTATTGGCTTGATCCAAGTCAGACGCGAATGGTGCAGGCTGGACTAGAACAAACACGAGTCCCGGATGTCTATACGTATTTTGGCTTGGGTAAGGCTCTCAGCGATTCCTAAATCACATCCCTAAATCACAAGCTGAGTAATTCTCCTCTCCAGGGCAACCCGTACATCATCCGGACGGCTTGCTACCCTCGAAAATGCCTCAAAAACCACTCGAAAAGTTATACTCCTTTGTCTCGGTCATTACAGAGCCCAGCGGTGCCGACTACAACTTGCAGTTGTCAGTACTGCTGAAGGGTTCCCGAGGAGTTGGAAAGTTCACGGTCACTTCAGCAGTCGCCAGACTTGCTGGGCTGCATCTACTGGAGGTACGCATGAAAAACTCGGACCAGCGGAGCTTGTCATGCTCAAGTATTTACAGGTCAACTGTTACGATATTATTTCCGAAAACGACACGAAAACGGAAGCTCTTATGCAGACACGATTCGAGAATGCTGCTGCATGTGCTCCCTGTATACTAGTTCTTCGTCATCTTGAAGCCTTTGCACAATCGACACAGACACCAGAGAGCGGGAAAGGTTGGTACTCTTGTAAACCTAGGGTCGTGGAGTGGCACTGACATCTTGTAGAACCTGTTTTGGTCAGTGCACTACGTGAATGCATCGCAAACGCCCACAGCACTTGGAAGATATCTGGCCATCCAGTCATAGTTTGTGGAATGTCCAGCCAAGTAGACCGTGTCCCTACATCATTACTTTCTTGTTTCAAGCACGAGATCTCGTTCGAGGTATCACTGTCGGCACTTTCCTTTGTCACCACACTAACTCTGCTATCAGGCACCCGATGAACAAGAGAGAGCAATGATTCTACATGAGCTACTTGATAGAGTTGTCATCTCCCCAGATGTGTCCATGTCTGCGCTGGCCCAACAAACTGCTGCGTTCTTGGCTGGTGACCTCTCAGACTTGGTTCGTCGTGCCGAGGCTGCCTCCATTCTCCGAGTACTGTCTTCCACCCCGTAAGTCCCAAGACTTCCTTTCTTGACTGTGGCTTATCTGTCTCTCATCAGGGGTGCCGACGAGCGAAGTGTCAGACTGGCTGGCGTTTCATTAACGAACGCTGACTTCGATAAGGCTCTTGGCCTTGCAAGAGCATCGTACTCGGAAAGCATCGGAGCACCGAAGATACCGAGCGTTTCGTGGGATGACGTTGGGGGCCTGGCGCAAGTAAAATCCGACATTATGGACACTATTCAGCTACCTTTGGATCACCCAGAGCTATTTTCAGATGGTCTCAAAAAGAGATCAGGTATGTTCTACGCTTCCATGTTGTACATATACTTATCTTACTCTTCACAGGTATCCTTTTGTATGGACCTCCTGGAACCGGAAAGACCTTAATCGCAAAGGCTGTGGCAACCTCTTTCTCTCTCAATTTCTTCTCGGTAAAGGGGCCCGAACTCCTGAACATGTACATCGGAGAGTCTGAAGCAAACGTACGACGAGTCTTCCAACGAGCACGGGATGCTAAGCCTTGCGTAGTCTTCTTCGACGAGTTGGACTCAATAGCGCCGAAGCGTGGCAATCAAGGGGACTCTGGTGGTGTCATGGATCGTATCGTCAGTCAGCTTTTGGCGGAGCTTGATGGGACATCTGGAGGAAGTGCTAGCGCAGATGTTTTCGTCATCGGCGCAACCAATCGCCCGGATTTGCTTGATCCCGCTCTTTTGCGACCAGGAAGGTAAGATCTATATCAAGTCGATGTATATGGAAACGCCGAACTGTTGTGTAGGTTTGATCGAATGCTTTACCTGGGTGTTAGCCAGACCCACGAAGCTCAAGTCAATATCCTGGAGGCACTGACTCGCAAATTCATACTCGACCCTCAACTGGACTTGCACAAGGTTGCCCAAGGGTGCACTTTCAATTACACTGGAGCTGACTTCTACGCGCTCTGCGCTGACGCTTTGCTCAACGCTATGTCACGAAAAGCTGAGGAACTCGAGGAAAAGATCAGTACGTTTTTCTACCCTTGCATCAATCTCATCTGTCCACTGACTCACCCTTTCACAGCTGAGATCAATAAACAGCCACCCTCTCATCAACATCCTCACCCGCTGACACCGCAATACTACCTTGCTGAAATGGCAACCCCGGAAGAGATTCTGGTGACAGTTACGCAAGAAGATTTCGATCGGGCCCTTCGAAACCTGGTGCCTAGTGTTAGCCAGGCCGAAATGAACCATTACGCACGAATACAAAGCCGTTTTTCAAAGGATCAGTCAGGTGCAGGTGGTGCTGATTGATCAATGACATCCAAGAGTCGGGCCTGAACTCGACCGGTGTACATTAGAAGTAATTACTCGTAGAGATCTGAATTGGGATTGCTTGTGAACAGGACGCTCCCTACTTATTGAACGTTCTGCTAAAGGTGAAAGTGCATCTAACCGTTACAATGAAGATACACGCTCATTCTCACGCGTTTGTCTTATTGCTCAACCACCTTGGCATACATCGGAACTACTAGAAAGCGTCAATGCGCAGCAGTGAATATCAGATAAAGCAAACACGAGCTAGTGATACTGGCCATAGGTATATCAACCATGTTCATGGATCACTAGTCAGCATCTTTATCTTCCTACTCTTGCTCTCGTTGACATCCAACCCGCAGACGTCTATCTGTTCAAAACTCTTTGGCCTCGCTCACTCGTAACATTTCCTGGAAGAATAGTATCAAAAATGTCAGGAAAACAAAGCATGGGATAGTGAGTCGTCACGCGAATTCGGATTTAGAATTCATCTGAAAAGGTCTACAGCTTCGTTAACTGGTATTTCTACAATCAATGATTCGCGTACAATTCTCAGAGTCAAGTTAAGGGGTATTTATGGTCGAAAATATCCTCCGTCTCTCATCCCAGTCGAAGATTTGACGTGCGTCCAAGTACGACGATTCAATACTGAACAGTGGGATAACTTTCTGTCTCCAGACATGTCTTATATTCCTTTGCGAATGTCAACCCCGAAACGGGCGAGGTTGAGCTATCCGATAGGGTGCGTAATCAGTTTTCGCTACACTGAATCATACTTAAAGTGTTTGTAGTGGGCAGACTGCGACATTCACTACGAGGGGGACAGTTGGGACGAAGAAGGCAACAACCTGTACGGGAACTTGAAGTACCTCTACAAACTCAAGAAGGAGCATCGACATTTGAAAACCATGATATCGATTGGAGGTTACTCGTACTCTCCCTCACTTCATTCTGTCGTCGTCTCGCCTGAGCTCCGCACAAAGTTTGTGGAAAGTGCCGTTGCTCTATTGGAAGACTATGGTCTCGACGGCTTGGATGTCGACTATGAATTTCCCCAGGATGATGAACAGGCGACAGGTTATGTGGAGTTGCTCAAGGAGCTTAGGGCAGCTCTAGATGAACACGCAAGTAGTAAGGGGGCTGACTGTCATTTCTTGCTCACCGTTAGTGAACATCGTTTATTTGGCTACCTATCTCCTCTAATGCCATTTGCAGATTGCTGCACCCTGTGGGCCAGACAACTATCAACGGCTCCATATTGAAGAGATGGACCCTTATCTCGACTTTTGGAACATGATGGCTTATGATTTCGGCGAGTTGACTTTTCACTTCTATGGTCGACGCCATTATTGACATTATGATCCAGCCGGTTCTTGGGATAGCGTCTCAGGACACCACTCCAACTTGTATGGCGAAGGCTTAAGCATCCACCAAACTGTCAGCCATTATATTAACCACGGTGTTGCACCATCCAAAATTATCTTGGGAATACCACTCTACGGACGTTCTTTCCTCGAAACGGACGGTCCCGGTGCTGCTTACAGTGGTGTAGGCACTGGCACTTGGGAAGCTGGAGTCTACGATTACCGCACGCTTCCTCTGCCTGATTCTCAGGTATGCCATGACGAGGAAACCAAAACCAGCTGGACCTATAACGAGGCTACGAAAGAGCTGATCAGCTTTGATAGCGAGGAGGTAGCGCGATGGAAGGGTCAGTGGATCCAGGAAATGGGGCTAGGCGGAAGCATGTTCTGGGATTTGGTACGTATCCCTGGTTATAACGATTGTTCTCAACCTCTTAAATAAATCAACAGAGCGGAGACAAAGGCTGTGATAGGGAAGAGATGGAAGGAGGTCATGGCAAGGATCCACAGCCTGGTGAAAGTCTAGTCCGTGTGGTGAAGGATGCTATGGGAGGATTGGATGCGAGCAAAGAGAACTGGCTCAATTACGAGAAAAGCCAGTTCGATAACATGAGGAATGGTATTTAGCACAATGGAGAGGCTGTCGATGTATTGCTAGGAGATTTCAGCGACTTTGCCCGCAGTTTTTGTGGAGTGCGTAGTATCGCCTCGCACAGTCGAACGCAGATTCCAGTTCGTGAGGCATGATGTAATCCCATGCCACCTTCATACGAACCACTACCAACAGAACCACTACCTCATGAGGACGAGCACACTCCTGTCCCAAAACAGCATAAACCTCGTTCTCTGAAGCGACATATTGTATATCTCATCGTATTCTCATTCATCGCATTCGTTTTTTACAAAGCGGGCCAGTGGTCTGTGACGCAATACCTCGAATCAGCAAGCACTGCTTCAAATACACAAACAGCCGAATCTTTTCCGGAAGACATAAAGCCAACTTCAACACCCATAACGAGCCCATCAGACAACGGAAACGGAACAGATATCGAACAAGGAGAAGGAGAAGAAATGGCACCAGGGAAATTCAGTGTTGGATAGTGCGTCAAAACCTTGTTTGTCTACAGCCGGAATTGTGTCTAATAACCTTCATAGCTTTACTAACTGGTATTGGCTTTTGATCTGGTCGCTTTCCCTGAGCTCATCATTCCTGTAGGGGTATCTATGGTCGGAAGTTCCCTCCATCGTTAATTCCTGTCCAAGACTTGACGTGCGTTTACACCTACTTCACCTAGTTTTCATCTAACACGACCTTTAGACATATCTTGTATGCCTTTGCCAACGTCAGACCTGATTCTGGAGAAGTATTTCTCTCAGACAAGGTACGTTTCACCAGCCTTTCATTGACCGAGCACATGCTTACAGCCGTGTTCTTTCCTCTTCCTTTCACCATTTGATCTTACATTATAGTGGGCAGATCAAGATATTCACTACCCAGGAGACTCTTGGAATGATCAAGGTGCGTGCGGTTTACGACCTTTATTCGTACCCAAGTCTGAAGTCCTTCCAGGAAACAATCTCTACGGGAACTTTAAGCAAATCTACCAGCTAAAGAAGGCCAATAGACATCTAAAACTACTTTTGTCTATTCGTGGATGGACATACTCGCCGTCATTCCATCCTGTAGTTGTGTCTCACGCTCACCGCAGAAAGTTCATCGAGAGCTCGATCACACTCCTAGAGGATTACGGCCTCGATGGGCTGGATATTGACTACGAATATCCACAAAACGATCAGCAGGCTAGAGGATACGTAGATCTTCTAAGGGAGATGAGGGAAGCGTTGGATAGGCACGCACGGAATAAAGGCGCTGACTATCGCTTCCTATTGACGGTAGGTCATCCACGCTAGACTTGAATTCCTGCTTATTAGTTCACCAGATTGCTGCGCCATGTGGGCAAGACAACTATAACCGCCTTCATATCAGAGAAATGGACAACTATCTTGACTTCTGGAACATGATGGCGTATGATTTTGGTACGCTTCTTAGTTTCATGCTCTGCAATGGAAGCTGACTCTGTTGGGTTTTCAGCTGGGTCTTGGGACAGCGTTGCTGGACATCAAGCGAACCTATTTGGTGAACCCCTCAGTGTTCACAAAGCGATCACACATTATATCAAACACGGTGTCGCTCCTCCAAAGGTCATAGTCGGTATCCCACTATACGGTCGTTCCTTCCTTAACACCGAAGGACCTGGGACCCCTTACAACGGGCTGGGAGTTGGAAGCTGGGAAACTGGCGTTTATGATTATCGCGCTCTTCCATTGCCTGGATCGTATGTCTTCAGAGACGACAAACTGAAGGCTACCTGGACGTATGATTATTCGAAGAAAGAGATGATCAGCTTCGACAGTGAAGAGGCAGCGCGGTGGAAGGGCGAATGGATCAAGAAGATGGGGTTAGGTGGTAGTATGTTCTGGGAGTTGGTGCGTAGTTTTTTAATTTAATTTCATGACCAGGGTTACTGAGCCTTGCGTTAGAGCGGGGACAAAGGCAGTGAGAGGAAGGATATGGAGAAAGGGCCTGGAAAGGACCCCCAACCTGGGCAGAGCTTGGTTAGAATTGTCAAGGACTCGATGGGAGGTTTGGATATGAAACAAAGGAATTGGCTGAGATATGAGAAGAGCCAGTTTGAAAACATGAGGAAAGGAATGGAATGATGGAACCAGGGATGGCATTATCATACACGTTTGATTAGCGGAACATATACTTGCGTAGTAATGGACACTGTAAATCGTTTTAATCGCGTCTTAACATGTCTCTGGACGTAGCAATAACACAAATCGCTCTGCAGCTCCAATCGAGGGTACCATATTGAGAAGGTCTTTCTCACGGATAACCGCCATCCTTCCCGCCGGCTTGAGCCTTGTGATACTTGCAACGAACCACGCCTTCGCCGGACGAAAAAGGTCGCACATCTCCTCCAATATCCCAAAAAGGCGCACCTTGGAACTCTTATAGATATGAATACCAACGTTCCAGAACCAGTCATAGCCAGACCCCCATCACCAGCCGAATCTACCGCCTCCTCCTCGACCTCAGTATCAACATACACAGACGCACAATCAGAAACGACAATCGTTCCAGCTCCTGAATCAGCAGAAAACTCTGATTCATCGTCGAGACACTCCGAGTCTTCGTTAAAGGATTCGCAGTACACCATAATACCGACGTCAGGCTTACCAACAGAATCAGAGACCATTCCGCCGCCGCCGCCCGTCCAGATTACTTCGCCGGGAGGAAGGAAGAGGCAGTTGTCTAGCGAGAGAGTGCAAAATGATACTCCTTCAAATAGTGTAACTGCGAGTTCGTCACGTCCCGGGGGTTTGGTACCTCCTTCGAGAGCTAAACATCCAAAGTCTACCAAGTCGAAAACGGTGGTAATTCAGGATGTTCCTGATATTGTTCCTTCGTCTTCGTCTTCGTTTACTGAAGAAGGCTGGGATGATGTAACGCCGCAAAATGCGGTGGTGAAGATGTATAAGAGCGAGGAGACGCATGAGATTAGTGAGTCATGTTATATCTTGTTTTAATGGTTTATTCTCAAGCCAAGTGCTTTAACTTTTACAGATGTGGTATATACCAACAAGACGACCGAATCACGATTAAGCCCTCCTTCAGGTCGGGATTGGTCGTTCTGCAAATTACATGGGGAAGGATCGTTTGTTGCTTCCGGTAGAATACATATACCGCGGGGAGCAGTTAAGGAATACAAGACGACGAAGGATAATACTTATGTGGGTATACATACCTCTCTCTCTCTCTCTCTCTCTGGTTTCGGTCTCAGTTTAATTAATGCTCCCCCAGGTGTTCTTCGTAATAGAAGGCGCGGTGAACGTTAAAATACATGAAACGAATTTCGTCCTTGTGCAGGGCGGGTCGTTTATGGTTCCAAGAGGTATTCATCTTCTCTTCTCTTTATCATCTCTGAATCATACTCAAACGCTTTCTAGGCAATGGTTACTCGATTGAAAACATCAGCAACCGTACCGCCAAACTCCACTTTGTCCAAGCCCGCGAGTTACTCGCTCAAGAGTACGAAGACCCCCTTCGACTTGGACTTGCCTCCTCATCCTCAACCTCATCGCAACAACCTCGTTCTGCGCGCCCATCTTTCCTTACATCCAAAGTCGTCATTCTGCTATCTTTCCTACTCGAGAAACTCGTCAAACGACTTGGCAAGTATCGAAAGGTCCTACAAAAGGTGTATGTGAAGTGCGCGATGGAAGTGGCGAGTAGAGTGAAGACTGGTCCGAAAGCGTACCTGGCGTTCTTTTTGCTAGGGTTTTTGATTAGGGGTATTGGGTTTAGGAAGAGTTTTGTGCCGAATGTGAGGGTGATTGTTGGTGGTGCTGGTGGTGGTGGTGGTGCGAGGCGAGATTAATGTTTCGTCTGAGAGTTTGTGAGGTTGAGTTGGGATTTAGTTTAAAGGGAGGCTGAGGATTTGTACGGTTATGTTTTTACGAATTTACGTTTCTAAATTCTGAGTAATCTGGTAGTGTTAGAGCTTTTGTTTTGTTTTACTATGACTGGACGTGTGTATATAGCTAGGTATCGGTACTGTATCGTATTTCCCTTCAAGGATTCGTTTAGTAGAGCTTATGGCATTCCCTTGGACGATGTTCATTGCTCAATCACGAAGGCAATGGTACTCATCGTCGCGCGCTGAAAGTAAAATTGAAAGGGTGAAAACCGATGTAAATCTCGCGGTTTACTAGGTAGATCTAGTCCTATGTTCGCCTTCCCAGAATGCGGCGTACCCTTCGAAATTGGATAGCAACATTCAAGAGGCAAGCGCCCGACACTGCCCCGCTAGTAGAAGAGGACCAGAGTCACGGTCACGCCCCCTGCTTTACTCCCATTCAACAGTGATTCACATTCACACTCACACCCACGTCGATGCCACTGGGCGAAGGCCCCATTACCAGCTACTTTGACAAGAAGAGGAAACGAAACGAGGCTGAATCTGAATCTGGGGGCGCGTCTAGCTCGAAGAAACCCAAGAAAGGACGGGGACGGGGACAAGGGAAAGATGTGACTGCTACCAATGCCAGTGCCTCTGGTTCTGGTTCTGCGCTTATCGACACAAAGAAGCAGAAGAAAGGAGTTGATACCGCGCATACGGACGCACGTACACCGCTCTCAAAACCCGTCGCCGCGGGCTTGGTGTATCCTACGCCTACGAGCACGTCCAAGGCAGGTGCTGGAACTGGAACTGGAACAAGCGCGTGTGCGACACCCACTCCAGCCACTGCTTCCTCATCCATCCAATAAGCAGAAGCAGGTAGAGATACCACCCATAATCGATCTCACCATCTCCGAAGACGAGAAGGTCCCCAAGACACCTGTTCGTAAGAACAGACGATGGAAGACCCCGGTGGATATTGTTCCAGAGACGCCAGAGTGTGATCGTGTGGGTATTTTGAGGCGGGAGAGTCAGAGTCAGCGTCGGAGTGGGGTGTTGGGGCAAGAAGGAACGCAAATGGAAATGGAAACGCAGATTGTACCTTCGTCTCAATCTCAAGAGGTTTCTTTGACGCCTCGGGGGATGAAGAAGTTGGGTGAGAGGAGGATGGCGTTGATGTCTCTAGGAAAGGACGAGCGCAAACAGGAAGAGGTGGAGAAGGTTCTACCGAGCGACACCGACGATGATGAGGTGGAATTTGTGCCTAGCTCACAATCTCAGATGGAGAATGAGGTTACGTTTGACGAGGTTATTCGTCAGAGGAACAAGCAGGGGTATGTGTATTCTCTAGTTATATTATTTGATTCTGACTACTACATCATAACACAGGCTTCGTTCACAGAACCGTGATTTGGATAGAAAAGACTCGATGGTGGCGCCTATCAGCGACATTGATATCTCCAGTCTGTTCGAAGGTGTCGATCATGATGAAGTCCATGACGAGGACACTCATAAATCCGACGACGCTAAACCCAACGAAGAAGCAGGCTCTGCGACAGAATCTGAAGCCGAAGACGAAGACTGGTGGCGAAAGGTACCACCTCGTGCGCCTATCGGGTTTATGTCGCCTTCTCAGAGAACTCGGGAAAAAGAGGAAGAAGAGAAGGAGAATGACGAACCAGAGACGTCAGACTCACACCAACAAAGGCAGCCACAGAAGGACTTATCTCGGGTGGAACTAGTGTTGCAAGATTGGCCGTCGCAGCTGACGTTGTCGGTTTCGGAAGCAGATGACTCGCAGTATTCGTATCCGCCTGATGCGAAAGAGTTTTTGGATATGTGTGATTTTGGGAGTCCTAGTCGTAGGAAGTGAAGTGGTAGTGTACATATAATAGATGTCTATAACAGGTCTACGATTTGATGCGTTAGCGCTGAGTAACAGGCAGGCTAAGAACGGCTAAGACATCGGAAGATTACACCTGAGTATTACACGCGCTCACCTTGCTTGCTTGCATCCATCATCGACAAGCAACAACGACGACGACAACAACATTCTCAAATCTTTATTTCTTCACGACTATACACGATATAATCTTTGTATTCCTGCAATAATATCGTCAGTAAAACAAGTTGAATTTCTTTCTACTTTTTTCTAAATTCTTTTTCATTCTACAGACGACGATGAACAAAAATCCATTCCTTCCTCCCGTACAATCTTCATACACCCCTCAACCTCCCCTTCCTCCCCATCCTCATCCCCACCCTCAATATCCTTATCCTCCAGCTCCTCCTCAATGGAATCAGCCTCAACAACCTCAGCAACAACCACCTCAGCCAACTCCTCCAAACCAACAACAAAACGCGGCTCTATGGGCAAACTATGGCTACGGTTCCCAATGGCAGCGCCAACAACACCAGCAGCAACAACAACAACAATTCCCTGCTCCTCAGCCCCCTCAGCAACAGCCGCCTCAACCTGCACCCCCTTACACTCCTTACCAACCAGCCGTATATCCTCCTCAATTCGGTGTAGGTGTCGGCGTCGGCGTCGTCGGCGCTCAATACCCCTATACACACCCGCATCCACATCAACATCCACCACAACCCCAACCACCAATGTTTCCACCACCTCTACCACCTCCACAACACCAACAAAACATCCATCGTCCACCCGGTGCTGGCCATGTTCCTCAGCAGCAACAACCTCCGGCAAAGAGGCCGAGATATGATGCGCCGAATATGGGTGCTCTCAATAACAATAACAGTAACAATAATAACATGGGCAATAACAACAATAACAACAACCGCGCACGCGGAGGTTCAAACCAAGTTCCTCTCGGTGGTCCGGCGGCGGCGGAAACCGCGGTAGAGGCGGTCATTTTGGCGGTGGAGGCCGAGGACGCGGTGGGAGTATGAGTAACATGAACATGAACCGCGGTGGTGGTCGATCTGGTCGTGGAGGTGGCGGGAGTACGTATAACATTGGTGGTAGCGGCGGTGGCAACCGAGGACCAAATAACAACCCCAATATGCGTTCGAGGAATCAACTACCTGGAGGTGGAGGTGGTGGTAAAGATTTCCATGGACATGGGCATAACCATAACCAAAACCCCAACAGACGACCGTTCAATTCTACTGGGTCGCTTACTTTTCGAGGACCTGGCGGTGGTGGAGGCGGTGGTGGTAACACTCGGAATCAGGGCCAAGGACCAGGACAGGGACAGCAGAGCAATGCTGAACGAAAACGCCACGATAATAACAACAACAACACTGTACTTGGCAGTGGCACCGGTGGCGGTGGAAGCGGTCTTCGACGCGAAGAACGTCGTCGTACGCTTACGGATTTCAAGATTGTTGGTCTTGAGATTCCGGAATTGGAATGGACGTGGGGGACTTTGCCGTTGCCTTT
Organism: Paramarasmius palmivorus; assembly: GCA_037176845.1. Taxonomy (NCBI): domain Eukaryota; kingdom Fungi; phylum Basidiomycota; class Agaricomycetes; order Agaricales; family Marasmiaceae; genus Paramarasmius; species Paramarasmius palmivorus. Next base: position 487,189 of record JAYKXP010000003.1, on the reverse strand, counting down.
ACCTGCTGATTCTGCAGCTGTTCCGGAAGCTGCGCCTTCTTCGCCTGGTCCCACTTTGGTTAAGATGGAACAAGTGGATTCTGATATGCCAATGCACGATACAACTACAGCCACCGCGGAACTCGTCAAAACCGAACAAGACGACGACCCCATGTCCATGTCCATTAAGAAAGAAGAAGAACCAGACCAACACCCCGACCCCGACCACGACCGAGACGACGCCGTAAGCGTCACAACCGAGGTCGAACACGCCACTCCATCGAATCAAAATTCCCTTATCCTCGGCCACAGTAAAACAGCTTCGGGGTTCGTACCCCATTCGAGAATAAGGATATATTTCCATACACCTGTATCTGCTATGGATGAACTACAGTCGTATTCGTCGATTGGTTCTGTGGATTCGATGATTAGGAAGGGGAAGAGAAAGAAGTTGGATGATGATGAGGATGAGGATGATGAGGGGAGAAGGGAGGCGCCGGGGCGTTTGGATGATGAACATGAACACGAGGAGCAGTCTAGGTCGAGTGTAGCGCCTACGATGGGCGAACGATCTAGTATGGCCCCGAGTGAAAGCGATTGGCTTATGGCCGCTATTGTTGAAAGTGGTGGTAGTGGTGGCGGGGAGAGCCAGAGTCAAAGTCAAAAGACTGTTGACGAGGACGATGAAGACGTTCAACGCGTTAGCGAGATTGTCGGTATGGGGGCTTCTCAGGATGAGGACAATGGTGAGTTTCTTTACCTTGGTTTCAAGAGTCCTGTGGTTGGAGGAGATGGGGTTCTGGGTGCGGAATTTGGGTCCGCCCCTTCTCTGTCAATCTCTCTTTTTTGGGCTTGTACAATCAACAACGCGACTGACTGGGTTTTTTGTCTTTTTTTTTTCCTTCTTCTATTTCTTTTTATCTGGTGTTCGCCTCGGTGTTGGAACGTTGGCATCTGGCTGGATTTTGGGCTTTTTGGGATTTTGGATTTTTCTTTTTTTTTATAAAGGTTCTCAAGGACATGAACGTGAACATGAACATGGGAAAGACAAAGACCAGTCATCCTCCTCCTCTAATACTACCGCTGCTGTTGCTGATGGGACGCAATCGTCCTCCGATACTACTCAAGCTCAAGGCGTCGGCGCATCTGTGTCTGTACCTGATGCCCCTTCATCCGTCTCTATCAATCATTCTGCTCCTTTGGACAGTGATACACCTGCTAACGATGATTCCTCGAAAAGCGTTGATGCGGAGTCTCAGGGTTTGGGTTTGGAGACTGAGACGCAGGGTGGTGATCCACCGTTGACGCAGACTCAAATGCAGACTCAGACACAGGATGAGCAGGAACAGGAACATCTCCCTGAACCACCTGCATCTCCCACGTCGACCACGAACACCAACACGTTCCTATCCACGCCTTCGTCGTCGACCGCTGCTTCGCAGAGTCAGACCCAGGAAGACGGCGGTGGTGGTAAAAAACCACCGCAGGCTGTAACCACGCGAACCCCGTCTCCGAATCGGCTGTCCATCTCTTATGCAGGAGGTGATCGTAGACTGATTATCGACGCGGAGGTTGTGGATAGTTTGAAGGTGTTCAGAAAGGATGGAAGGATTGAGATTAGGATAAGGATCAAGAGTGATTCGGAAGGTGAAGGTGAAGGTGGTGTTGAAGGGATTTTGGTTGGTTTACCCATCTCTTTTCCCTTGCGTTCTGTTGTAAGCTGATGAAAAAAAAATGATGACAGATGGAAACCTTGTCAAATTTGACTAAATCATATCTCCCGATGACTATCGACTCTGAAGGGACTTTGGATCCGATTCTGCCACCGTTCACGCAGGCGCTTCAGAACGACGAAAACGTCTTGACGCTGGTAGCGTATCTGGATAAAGAACGTCCTCTTTCTGAAGCTAGGTGGATCAAGAACGGTGACGTGCAGGATTGGTTGAGGAGTATCTTTGGTAAAATGCCTCCGCCTACAGTAAACGTCGACTCTGGATCTGGATGGGAAAAGAAGATCATCGTCGTCGATCCTGATCCACCTCCAACGATCCACACAGTCCTGGAAAGTTGGGCTCTGCATTCCCCCGTGGGTAACGGTCCGACGGAGAGACAGAGGTTCATCAAGACGCATTTGAGCGAACCAGAAAATTTGTTGGAGATTTTGTTAAGGCTTGTTCGAGGCGAACGTGCGACGGCGTTTGCGAATTCGTCGATTGGGATTTCGGGGAGTTCGGTACAGGGGCCGTTGTTGAGAGCTTGGGAAGGTGGGACTGGGGAACATAAAGAGAAGCAGACGCATGTGTCGTTGGCGGTGTTGGCGATTTTTCAGGTTGCGGTTGAGTTTGCGGAGAAGGCGATGGTGGGGGTGCAGAGTACGAGTGAAGGTGGAGGTGAAGCAGGTGAAGGCAAGGGGAAGAAGGAAGTTGAAGGAAGGGTTGGGGAGATTATTAGGTGTTTACCTGGCCATCTCATTTATAAGAGTTTGGATGGGATGTTTAAGGAGTGGAAGGCGGAGAAGAAGGGGCAGGGGAGGTGATTGAGCTTTCTCTTTCTTGGTGCTTTGGCTACTGTTGCTCTTTGTCTGTGAATGAGTACATATTCTTCGTTCTTGCACCAACACTTTTTGATACGCGAGCTTCTTGCCATGCCATGTAGACGATAAATTATCACAGTAAATAAAGCTACGTCGGGTTTCTTCTCTATCAACGTGCCAGAATACATAATGTACAAACGAAGAAACGCGTGGTGAAAGCGTGTTGCATGACCGTGACTCTGACTGTGACCGCACGCGTTTTTTCATTCATTCCTTTCTTTCTTCCAAACCACTACCACTACCACTTGACGCGTACTTATGTCCTCTGAAAACGAAAACAAAAAACGCAAAATGTCTCCTGAAACCGAAGCACAAACCCAGACAGATGCTTTCCCAGCTCTTCCACCTCTACTCATCAAACGCCACTCCCCCAAGGCTACCATTCCAACGCGTGGATCTGCGTTGTCTGCTGGATATGATTTGTATAGGTGTGTATCGACTAGATCCTGTGCATCTACCGCCCTCATTCGTGTACAGCGCCGAAAACAAAACAATTCCTGCTCATGGTAAAGCACTCATCAACACAGACCTCAGCATTGCTGTTCCTCCAGGCCACTACGGACGCGTTGCTCCTCGAAGCGGTCTCGCGTCCAAGTTCATGATAGACACCGGTGCAGGTGTCGTCGATGCTGATTATCGGGGGGTCCTTTTTGTATTGCTGTTCAATCTTGGAGAAAAGGAGTTCGAAGGTACGTTTTTACATGTCTTTTGTATGTCTGAACGCGAGCTAATCTGTTGGAATAGTGAAAGAAGGAGATAGAATTGCGCAGTTGATTATTGAGAAGATATATACACCGGAGATTAGGGAGGTTGATGATTTGGACGTGACTGTCAGAGGTGCAGGAGGATTTGGTTCTACTGGGGGTCATGCATTGTTGGTTTGATGCTAGGTATATGGGTTGTAGGTCATACAAGGGGTCGGCGCGACGATGAGGTGTGCTTGTAGTAATAGTAATGAAATATCCGCTATCTTGCTCGATGAACAACATAAAATCCATCTTGTGTCTTCTCTGCATATTCCAGTAAATCTCTTCCTACTTTATCTTCCTCTTTCGCTTCCTCCTTGTTCTCCGTCTCCGACCCAAATTCCATCTCTGGTGTAAACGGCTGGTACACAACCCCATTCGTGTCAACCAACCGAACAGCCTCCACTAATCTAATGAGCTCCTCCAATTCTGCTTTCTTTCTTGTGCTTTCTGTTGAGGTTTCGGGAGGTAAAAGCTCTGCAAGCCGATGTAACCTCGCATACTCTTCGTCGGATAACGTGGGTTTAGGGTAGGACGATATGAGCTCGTGTATTGACCATGTTGGTTTGAGTGGGATGCCTTGTGCGTCTGTTGCAATGGGAGTGGGTGTTTTTGTTTGGATATGGCGGAGAAAGAGTCTGGGGACGCGACGGATCGTGGTGGTGAGCAACATTCTTGCGGGCGCTTACAAACTTGCCTTCTCCCAATATGTTCTCGACCAAATATACCTTGCTGGGATTTTTAGAAGTCCCGGCATTCTCTTTCTTCCTTGATGAAACATAGGATAGACTCGAGCCTTCATTAAGCCTCAAGTCGAGAGCCCAAACTATTTATAAGCCATCGACTGTCACATACAGTATGTCATTCCACTTAATATTTGGATAATCCCTGCCACTCTCACTCAAACTCCAATTATAGGATACATGCATGGTATTTGAATGGTTCATATCCACGGAACTTAGCTATCACACCATCGTGGATACTAGAAAGGGCATTTTATCAGTGCGCGCAAGCCTCATTGAAACCTGCCAAGACTATACTCGGCGCAAGTCGAAAGTAACCTACACAGGTCTCCTTTCGGAACAGCAGGGATCCATAGTCCATGTAGACGCCAGAGTAATCAATCTACATGCAACGAGTGTCATTCAACGAGCTATACTCTTTCGACCCCCTTTGCGTCAAAGGGATCCGCTTTGGCCCCGCCAGAGTGATGACAGTACTATGTGGCATGCTCATCCGTCAAAAAATGGATCACGGTTCATTGAACGTGTTGCTGGACCTGGACCTGTCACTATTACTGTCAGTGTGCAACTGATGTTCTCACAGTTTGACGCATACCCTCTACTCACACCATCGCTCATGGCCTTCCACGAATCATCGCACTTTACCATACAAGAGTCGCAATTCACGAATATCCAAGGATCTCAATACAACTATATTCAAGGACATCTGGTTCAGTACCCTCAGCCAGCAAGACAGAAGTCGACGATTTGGGACGAGGTCCGTATCCCTTTAGTACTCAGTAGCTGTATTGCTGATGAACAGCTGGGTCAGTACGCAACGGTTCCGAGAGGCAAAATCTACATCAAGAAAACCTTAGGCGTCACATACCTGGGAGGATACGACCCCAAAACCGGATGTTGGCGGAATCTCGATGCTTATCGTACAATCAACATTGCTCGCATTCATGGAGAAGACAAGGACTCGGAGTTTCTTCATCTTGCTTACAGCGGTCCAGATGCTTTCACGGTCAATTGATTCGCCTTCATGATTATGGGAGACCGAACCTCTATGCTCATCATTATTCATATAGGCATACGAGGAGGATTTTAAGCAGTCCTCTTGCGTCCAGTGAGTCTTTCGTTCGAATAATTCCGATACAGGTTGGCTGAAGATAACATAGGGATGACAGCACCATTCAACTCTTTGGTTATAATTGCTGGCATGAGAGACCGGCACTTCTTTTCTACGAGGGTACATCTCTTACTTCATACTATTTGCGTCTTATCTTTTGACTCCCGTGTAGCGCACATCCCGGTTTCATACGTATGCGAACGAAGTGGGTCTTCGTCGCTTTTGCTTACCTATTTCCAATATTTGGTACTTGTGTCCAAGTTCTATGTATGTTCCAGAGGTTCTGACTAGGCTACTCTTTTCAGTTTGGAAGAGCCCCGGTTGCTAGTGACACTGTGGTATGCCTGCGTTCACCAGAGTCATCGGAAGCCTCTTTTGATAGGTCGCGATATCATAGCTCCTCTCCGAGTTCTGGATTGACGCAAGGGCTGGCACACTTCGAAAAGGCCCTTACGTTCAAGATCTGGCCAATATTCTTCGCTTTGCGCGTGGCCTTTCGGCAAACCGAGGTGCTGACCATCCCGTACTAACACTTCAAACATATAGCAATCCGAACGACATTTTTCTTTATCTCACTCAAGTACTCTCCATCCGTGATCTCTTCCAGGGATTGTGCTGGTCTCATAACGTTGCCTGGAAATGGGTAGACGACAACTATGACACGGCATACATGCTGTCGTCTCTCCCAGGCACAGTTTACCGCAGACATTGTCGCACTGTCATCGCTCGTTGGCCAGATATCTCGTGGTATTTCCAATTGCGGGAAGACCTCTGTGGCTTACCGGAAGTGATGCGAGAAACTGTGGTGGTCATGGGCGATGGGTCGGTGCGGTACGTTTAACATGGTGATAGGTATATTGAAAGACTTTTGCTGACCGTTTCTGTGGATATAGTTTCACTTTCGCGAACACGAGATCTTTCCCGAGCTGCTTCTACTTATTTTATGGCCTCCGAGTCTTTTCAAATGGGGAGGCGTCGAGGATGGCATATTACTGGCTGTTGCAGGCGCATTCTATATCGAGCCAAATCGGGATTAAAGAAGATGAATGGGAACAACTCTGTGAGTTCGACCATATCTTTGCCCCCGATCATTGCAGCTGAATCTCTTACAAGCCACATTGGGCTACTTCTTCCTAGAATTCAGGTCAAGACGCGATGCAGACGCATGCAGAGATATGCCAACTTTGAATAGACCGATGTACCTCGTTGTCGAACCGATACCCCGAGCATCCGATGACGAAAATAAGCGAAAGGCATGGGCGAGAGGGGAGAAGTACTATTGGTGCTTTGATCCCCTTGGCGCTGAAGAGGTGACGGAAGATGTCCAACTCTCGTTAGGACTTCCATCCTTGACATGCAAAATAATGCTGGACAACCGGTACTGGAAACGAGACACCTACGATGCTGTTCAGATGCTTCACACGTACAATGGGTTCAACCCCTTATCCACGTGTCTCGCTCAAGTTCTCGAAATCGTCAAAGAAGGTGAGACGATCATACCTATCTCATCACCCACTAATTGCTTTTCAGTAGAAGGTCCGCTTACAGAGAGCTTTGGCAAATCAACGGGAACGAAACTCGACAGTGGCGTGGATGATATGATCATCGATTGACCGAATGTTTTCTCGAATTTTTCGTTGTAGAATCGAATTCAGCTGCAAACATCTCAATCATATTTGAGGGCACGGCTACTGGGAGCTCGTGAAGAACTTCGACCACCTGAGAATTTTGCACTATTCAACATACTACTGACCGACCGCCTTGTCCGCTTGAACTTCACATTTCATTCTGGCTTCAAGAATACATGGATATCATCTTCAACTACTGCGTGCTACTCTCCGATGGCGACGGCGGAGTTGATTCGTGTTGATTCGGTACATAGGCATAACGGTAACGGGTCAAGTCGTGCTGAAGTCTCGACAAATCCGTGTTGGGCTCGTCGAATTCGACCTTTACAGGTTCGCTCTGTGTGTCACTTTGAGCAGTATTTTTGATGTGGCCAAAGTCATGCATAACAAATGCATCTCTCTTGGGTTTCCTGCTCCTTTGTGATTTGACGCCTTGAACTTCCCTTCTACGTTCTCTGAATGAAGATTGTCAGCTCGAGAGTAATGTTGTATGCTAAGACGACCGAACCGAGATTGTTGCGAGCGCTCTGCTTTGCTTAGTGGTGGACGAGGCACGACCAGTGCCAATTTCTAAGAACACGAATATTGAGTCTATGGATTGAAAGAAACTGAATGAACACGAGATTCACCTGTTCCTCAAGCGCATAGAACCGCCTCTTCTCCTCTTCTGTCATATCCTGAAGTGTTCCCTTTCAAATGACAATAGCACGAGAACTAGATGGAAGGTATACTTTAACAGAGTCATCGAGAAGTCGTCTCCTTCGGGTTGGGTGCTGAAGGGGCGTGTCATTGAATACTGATCGTGTTCGTGAAATTGCATGGAGTACGTACCGCAACATTTGCCGCCTTAGGCATCGAGAAAGGCGCTTTGCGCGAATGGCAAGTGCAAGCAGATTCGCAACTTTTGGAGTTGTGGTCAGACAGAGACTTGGGACCTAGAGGCGAGCAATGTCCATGCAAATATGCATGGGTTCTGCACAGATTATGGCCTCCGTTGGCAGTGTCAAAGCACAACGAAATGGTGGTTGAAACGTTGATGAGTGAAACGCGTGTCTGCCTGAACTCGCTCCTCGTGACAATCCTGCCTTCTGCTTCTCATGATCATCGCAGAAGTTAGAACCCAAGCCGACAAACGGCCGCATTCTCAAAGATTCGGAAGATATAGAGTAGATAGAGGTGTCTTACATTCCTGGTAAGAGTGGTAGTAGTGGGCAAAGGTGTGTTACATAGACTATTTCCGTATCCGTCGCTTCGCTGACCGTTTACTGGTAGTCATCTCGGCCTTTTCACTTGGTCATTAATCCATCGAGAGCCGTCAAACCTGTCTAAAAACCGCTGTATCCAATTGTTCATGTAAAATTCTTCAGGAAACCTGCTGCTTCGGCGGGAAAGGGAGTTAAGACGTTGATTTTGGCTGAACTGGATGGACACATACATTCACATTTGTTTCTTTTCTCGCATGAACACATGAATCTAAACACCCTGAGCCCTTTCTATCGCCCATTTAACCTCTTCTTCAGTCAATAGTTCCCCTTGTACAGCTTTCTCCAACACCGAAACAACCCAATCCTGACAATTCCATTCCCCATCCGGCTCCATAACCTCTTCCGCTTTCGCAATCTCCTCCAGAGCCTTCCTTTGAGCAAGTGTCATCTCCGCTACACGAAACCACTCTGAATCCCTCGTCATATCCCCCAGATTCTTCGTGAGCGGTCCCCAGTTCGTGAGGTGGTTGTACCCTAGTTCCCGTACGATGTGCAGTATCCTGCCTACAGTCCGACCTGGTGTATCCACGATTTGCCATATGAGTTTCCAGTGGTCGTTTTTGCGAACTCGGTGGCGTCCGCCAGCTGAGGGAACGACGACGAGGTAGACGATGAGGTCTTTGTTGGGGTCTCGGTGTATGTGGTCTATGCTAATGGGACCGTACATTGTGGATTCGATACCCATGTCTGGTAGTGGCGGCATGATGGTGGTCGGAGGGAGAAGCAGAGGCTAGAGCTGAGCTGCATGGTACTATATAGTCTGGGACAAAGGAAGGTTGTGGCACTGCTGCAGCCCCTATTTTAAATTTCGTCTCTTTGTAAGTACTGAAAGGCAGAAAAATCTGACTACTACTGGTCATCGAGATTGAATACGCAATAATCGTCCTTTCATTCTTCAATATAACTGATGTCAACACACCCTTCTTTCGCATACATAGAGTCAATCAAGAAACAAAGGCTCCGCCAAATCTACCACAAACTTCGCCAACCTTTCCATCTCTGGCTCAAAAGCACCAAAAGCACCTTCAAACGCGTCGTACACCCTTTTCGCTCTATACGAAGCCGTACGAAGCAACATCATTCGGTCCCAGAATGCAGGATACCACCCAAACATCTCCCAATCGAGAATCGCGAGGATGTTACCATCCAAATCGACCATGATATTGTTGGATGAGAGATCACCGTGTGTGAGGACCGGTCGCGTGCATGAAACATCGAGTGACAGCTCCCGGGATTCTCCAGCTGGTATAATATAGGAGAGTAGATCATCAAAGGACGAAAAGGTCGGGATGTTCTGGTTTTGTGCGAATCTCCTACTGGTCGCGAAACTTTTGTCTGGCCATTGCCCGTACAAATTTTTCCTCGACGAAGAATCGTCTAGAGATCCTAGTTCGGTGACAATCTTGTAAAGCTGTTGTGCGACGTTTTGACAGGCTTGAGGTGAGAGCTTGTGTGAGACCTTCAAGAGTGTCCATCCGGGAATAGCATCCATGACGATGAATGCGATAAGTCCATGCATGAAGAACCTGTGCACTTGGGGTACTGGTATGGTGGTGTGCTAGGTTGAATGTATAAGTTACTCTGCGTCAAGGATGTATGGACACTTTTGTACCGTACGAATGAAATCCATTGCCATTGCCTCTGTCAGTAGCTCCTCTGTCCTATGGCTAGATTTGACGAATCTGCCGTCGCCAAGGTCAACAACAATTGAGCCGAGGCTGAGGTGCTGTTTCCCTTTTGCTCTAGCGAGAAGGACTGAGGTGATTTCGCTCTCGGTGAAGGGTTTCAGCCTGGTATATGTTATTTAGTATAACGCTATGGAAGGATGTGGCATTTTAACTTACCACGATACTTGGGTGTCGGTTTGGGGCATGGACATGGTGGGCTGAGCAAGAATGGATCCGAAGGAGGCCTCCTAACCGCCAGAGTTTCTTCAGTCTCACCAGTGTCAAGATATACAGAATGCTAAGGAAAATAGATGTCAGATGTGTTGCATGAGTATTAACCTTGAATACACGCAAACCTTGTCTGCTGTGAATCTTTTGTTCGTGCGCCGCTTTTACTGTCTCCAAGATTGACGATACGAGAACCGAAGCTGAGATGTAATTTACCTGTTTTTCAGGCAAGAAGAATTCGGGTGATTTAGTCTGACATGGGGGGTATAAGCCTGAAAACTTGTATCTGTGTTCGTGGTACCGAAAGAATAGGCGTCGACATTGCGTCGACATCAGAGTACTCGGGAAGTGCGGGCGCCTACGAGGAAAACCAAAAACCACCATGTTCCCGACATCCAGCATCCTCAATACCCTCTCCAAAATCCCACCTACACTCTTACCACCCAAATCTGCTCGACCTCCTAGTCTCCTTCCGCCAGGACCCAAGAAAACCTTGTTCAGCATTCTCTCGAAAACGTCTTCAGGTGGTGTGGGTAAACACGTCTATCAAACTCGTTGGTCGAGAAAGAACATTGGGGATTGTTATTGGGTTGTGACGAGGAGTGAGTTGAAATGCGAAGGAAAGCATGGAAAGGTTTGGGGAAGGTTGGTCTGGAGAGGTAAGTGTACGAGTTATTTGGCGTGAATTTTTTGGTGATGTGTTTGAACAGGGAAGGAGGTTAGCGAGAGAGACGAAAGGATACGTGGTTCGTTAAAGTATAACTGGGCAGAGGGACGTTCGAGTGCGAGTGCAGAGGCTACTAAGGCTTAGGTAGGTGCAAGTGTATCGTATTCTTTATTCGTTTCTTATTCTTATTCTACAGATATATAACTTACTAGTACAATACATGTCTATTTTCCTGGCCCCGTATAGTCCTTTGAAAGATCGATCTCTCCTTTCAAATGCGTATTCGTTATCCTGACTTGTCTCTGCCTTGGTGCGCCTCCTCTCTTGCCCTTCTTCTTTGGTCCAACTCCCTTCCCAGCCGACGCTGCTCCAGCAGCAGACGTCGTAGCCTGTAACCCTTCGTTCTGCAGCTGCCTCAACAAGTCTACCTCGTTCGGGACCTTGAGCTCGTGCCATAAATCACTAAACTCTTTCTCCACACTCATACCCCCATTCTCCTCGCTTGGCTTGAGCTCGTTCCAAAACACCATCTTGAGCTGACCATCTTTCGTCGTACGCGTTACTAGGACGTCACCAGACGCCTCTAGTTCCTCTATAGCCGCAGGTGCTTCTTTCCATGATTCCTTGAGGAGACGTACGGGGATCCCACCGCCTCCACCGCCAGCTTTCGTAGTCTGACGTTGGATTTCGGTTAACAAGGCGGCTTTGTTTCGAAAGTTGAATTCATGCTTGTACGAGTATAGATCTGTTTTTGGGTCCCATTGAACTCGTTCGTGACTACGGAGTTTTTCGATAAGAGTAGGATTTGTGTCTACTTCGGTGGAAGTGTAGATGGCGAGGTCTTGTAGACGCATTGGGTTGTGTGTTGTCTGTTCATAGGTTTGTTAGTTGAATGTAGATGGGATATTCAAACGACACACTTTGAGATAGTCAACAGCATAAACCAACTGAGTACTCCATTCTTTTCCAGAGCCCGTATCTGCAGGTTGAGAGTAGACGACATTGCTTTTCGGTCGTTTCTTTTTCGCGGTTTCCCCTTCTCCGCCTTCTGCTGTTGCTGCTGCTGCTGTACTCGCACTCGCACTCCCTGAACCACTAGTAACAGAAGCTGAACCACCCAAAGGAGGAGGCTGAGAATGCCATGAAGTATAATCCTGACGCTGTAGAACTGATTTGAAAGCTGCAGCATCCTTGGCTAGTTTTGACATGTGTGTTGTGAGCAAGCCGAGAAAGTAGTGAGCAAGGTATTTAGCGTGTGATTATCCGTTCGGTCAAGGTTTCGCGTGTTCTCCTTCCTGCTCTCAGCATGTCCTCGAAACACCTCATTGATGCTCAGTTCGACAGAGCTGTAGAGATTGTGCAAGGTCTCCCAAAGACGGGGCCTATACAGACTGATTATGAGGAGAAGCTTACCATGTATAGGTGTGTGCTTCGTCCGAGTTCTTTTCTTCGGGTACTGACTCTGCCTTAGTCTCTATAAACAAGGTACTTGAATCGAAAGAAAAACCAAACAATAAACGCTAACTGGACTACAGCCACAGTAGGAAATGTAAAAACGCCTCGTCCGGGAATGTGGGATATGTTGGGTCGTGCAAAATGGCATGTCCTGTCTCCTTTCTCGTCTTCGTCATTATTCACGTCGCATAGGGATGCATGGAACAAACATAAAGATCTTGACCCGTACGAAGCTAAATGGTTATACGTTGAGGCGTTGTTGAAGGTACCTTTACCCCCGCAACTTCATGGCACCAATGGCTTATACACTATCTCCGCTACAGGTCCTACGCAAGTACTCTGACAAAACCATTGCAAAAAACCTTGTCCAGGAGCTAGAGTCGTATAACGGTGACCCTTCCCATATCGTTATGAGTCGTAAGCCATTTCATTTATTGTACATGTCCCTGATCCTTACACAACATGCAGGTACACTATCATCCACACAATCCGACTCTTCTTCTGAGTCTGATGCAGAAGAGGCGCATGGATATCCTGGACATCTATCTCAAGCTCAAGTACAGCCACAGCTTCAGCCTCAAACCCGAGGTCAAGCGGAAATATCTTCAGAAGAGGAAGATGACGAGGACGATGATGAGGACGACGAAGGAGACGATCAAGCAAACCCTTTACCGCCTCAACAACTACTACCAGCTACAGAAAACAGACCACACTCATCTCTATCTCTTTCCTCACACCAAACCAACACCCAAACACAAAGATACCGTACGCCACTCGCAATGTCTCCGCCCCCATCCCACTCCTTCTCCGCACCAGTCACTCAATCCTTCGCTATCCCCATGGGCGTACCAAACACCCAACCTCTCCCAGGGTTTGAGACCCCCTCCGCATTTGCTCCTACATCCGCCTCAGTCTCCGCATCCACATTCACCTACCCAGAATCCACATCCGCCTCTTCTCCCAATCCCATGTACGGTCCCCAAGCCTACCGACCCCAACCAGTACCCATCAACATGGGTGTCATCCGCCCCGCGTCGTCTATCGCTCTAGAAAGAGCTTTAGAGCACATGCAAGCCCAATTAGCAGCATTCAACGAACGCCTAGAAGTTCTCGAGTCTCGAACACTTTCACGTTCGGGATCTGGACAGGGAACGCCTAGGACGCATTCGTTTCATAATAGGAATAACAGTAACAGTAACAGTGGGATTAACTGGGATCCGTCGTCTAATCATGGTGATTCGGATATGGATTTGGGGTTGTGGTCTCTTGTGGTTAACCCGGTGCTTAATTTGATTTATCCGATTCCGAACCCGAATGGGAACTCTCCGTGGAGGATTATTTTGAGGAGGTTGTTCTTGGACGCGTCGTTTTTGGTGTGTGTACTTGGGCTGTTGAGGTTGTTGTGGAAGAGGAGTGGGGTGAGGAGGAGAGAGGTGTTGATGGCGTTGGGGGTGCTTTGGAGAGCTTTGGTCGGTAGAAGGGAGAGGTTGTTGGTTGATAGAGGTGTTTAATTTGGTGTTTGGATGATGTGTAATGCTTGCGTTTTCTAGGTTATGGGTATTGCAGATAAGTACGACTTTATACGATCTCGATCTTTCTTGCTTTCTTTCTTTGGGCGTTTTACTTGGGAATGGTTGAACAGTAGCAGGTGAGCACGGGGTGAGTATTCATGGGATACCTCCGGGGGCTATAGCTAGGTAGGCTGGATCCGTCTCTGCGGCAAGCGCTTGCCACAGCTCTTCCTTTTCACATTGTGCGACGCTCGTGCATATGTCCGACTCGCACCAATATATCTCATCAGCTACGCTATGTTTGAGCCCTCGGATCCATGTTCTTTACACAACGAGTGCATACTGGTGACTATAGTCTCGTCAAAAACTTCCACTCGGTCTGTGCGCACTGCGCACTCCCAAAAGATGAATTCACCACTGTGTGCGAGCGCTCACAATAGTACATTATAGCTATACCATGTTTGAGTTTACCTCAAATTCGTGATATACACATCGAGAGAATAATTATCTCATTCCGAGTCTATCGCCAGTCATGTAGATCTCTCCACCCATGCCCCACGTTTACCTTACCAGCCAACAACCAAAAACGAGAAAGATATCAACAACACCAGAAATACATGGCTCGCCGATCTCCGAACCTCTGGGGTAACGATATACCCAGCTAGTATCGGAAAAAGAACTCCTAAGAGGTGTATCCAGGCGTATGCGACAAAACGGTGCGTCGACGGGTCGATACTCGCTGGCACTGGCACGTTCTCCTTGAGAAGCTTGAGAAGATCACGAATACCAATAAGGGCGGATAAGGCGGAGGTGACGAGGAGGACTCTCAGTCCAGTAACGGTTTGCATAAAGTCTGTGATGGGCGCAGACGCAAAGAAGAGGAGGCTGATGTCGATGGCGGTGATGAGAACCAATAAAGTGATTGTTCTCATATATTTGCGTTTTAGAATTTGTATTTCCGGAGTTGTCGTCTTCAAGGATCGTGGTTCTTTAGGTTCATAGCAAAAGTTGAGCGGAGTGAGTTGTCAGAATTACAGAGACTCACGTCCCCCATTATCAACACTATTATTGGGGTCTTGTACAAGTCCTCGAGAGCCTTCGCTTTCCACGACGCTGGAAGTGGGTTGGTTCGTAGCTATTAGAAATGTCAAGAGTTGAGCATGAGTCTGTTGTAGAGATACGCACCATGGTCATTGATATGGTTCTTCCCCTGCCCATATTCACGTTGTGTGGCTTCCATTTGCCCGTCCTGAGGACTTTGTGTGAGCGTAGAGCTCAAGCGCGAATTTCGGGCATACGCTGCCGCAGCTACACCTATGTGCACGTGCCTCAACATGGTCCGTGCGCACTCCGGAAACCTATAAAAGCCGCGCCCCAACATTGTGATTCCTTACCACTCTGGCCTTTTGGCTTAGATCAAGTGTAGTATCTGTTCTTACAAGATTAACCTCTTGTATAATGGCACCGCCATTATTGAAGGTTATACAATTTTTGCCGCCCCCGCCCTTCGAGCTCTGCTTGCAACTCGGAGGCACGATGACCTTGCTACTGCAGTACTGGCTTGTGTCGTCAGGGGAATCCTCTCTTGGGGATTCGCTTTCTCGCTTTCTTTTTGCTGTGTTTCTTTGTGATGCTTCTGTTTGAGGCGTTGCGGGATGCAGCAAATGGATTGTAGAGTTTGCGTTTTTTTACTAGAAGAATTTTTGGCCTTGCGTTGCTCTTTGGAGTGTGCTTTGTTGTGTATTTATCTGTAGTTATCTCAATGAATTTTTTGTGGACCATCTACATATCCTTTCGAGTCGTCCGAAATTTACCATATGCATGTAGTTGCTTGAACGAGAATCCATGAACTCACTGCTCAGATCTTAGATACGAATGTGCCCACTCTGAGTTTGCCAAAGGAAGACAAGTGTTCGGCCTTCTTTCATTGGTTGTAAATACAAGTACATGTCAGAATGCTACAACATTTCCTTGCTTCGCTACACCTCAATTCCACATATCAACGACACATCTGATACACTCTCCTCCATGCATATCATGGAAACCTTCGTTGATTTCAGCAAACTTCCTCTCGTGCGTGACGTACTCGTCAATCTTCAAATTGCCCAGCTGATACTCCTGGACGAGGCCAGGGATCTCCGTACGGCCTTTAACACCACCAAAGGCGGTTCCACGCCATGTACGACCAGTGACGAGTTGGAAGCTGCGTGAAAGAAGTTAGCGTCGCAGATTCTAAATATCACAAAAGAAAGCCCACTCACGGCCTAGTCGAAATCTCCTGCCCAGCCGCCGCAACACCAATAATCGTCGACACACCCCATCCTTTATGACACGCCTCCAGCGCCGCCCTCATCACATGTACATTTCCCGTGCAATCAAACGTATAATCCAATCCCCCATCCGTAATCTCGACCAAATAATCCTGAATCCTCTTATCTCCCAATTGCGTCGGATTAACAAAATCAGTCGCACCAAACTTCTTCGCCCAGCTTTCCTTGCCGGGGTTGGTATCGACAGCAATAACCCTGCTAGCTCCGATTTGGTGAGAGGTGGAGATGACACCTAGACCGATGGCGCCACAGCCAAAGACGGCGACGGTGGATTTGGGGACACCGGGTTGTTTGGCGACGGCGCCCCAGGCGGTGGTTATACCGCAGCCGAGAAGACAGACTTTTTCGAGAGGAGCGGTTTTGTTGACGGCGACTACGGAGACGTCTGCGACGACGGTGTACTGGGAGAAGGTGGAGGTACCCATCTGTGAGGGCGTTAGATGTTGCAAGTGTGTGGTGAAGAAGGGAGACGTACAAAGTGGTGAACGGGTTTACCGTTGCAGGTGAATCGGCTGGTGCTGTCGGGCATGAGACCTTGGCCTTGGGTGGTACGGACTATATGGGGTCGTAAGTTGGAAGGACATCTTCGTATTAACTTATACACGCACCTTTACCGCAGAGGTTGGTCTTGCCGCTCTTGCAGAATTTACATTCTCTGCATTCTGCGTAGTGTTAGTCGGCAGTGAAAAGTTGCAAGACAAGACAACTAACCAGCAGTGTAGAGAGGAATAACGTGGTCTCCGACAGCGACACTGGTCACTCCCTCACCGACACTTTCGACCTACACGCACGATTAGCACGAGATCGCGAGGATCAGAGTTCGAGACTTACGATACCGCCACCTTCATGGCCTAGAATAACCGGGAAAAGACCCTGCACGCCAACTTTATCAGATCGATGTCAATGTGAAAGCCCAAAAAGAGAGTACCTCGGGATCTTTGCCACTGCGAGTGTACTCGTCAGTGTGGCAGATACCTTCACAGTCATCATCAATCAGCCGATGTATATATAAAAAATAAGCTCGATCCATACCAGTGTAAAGAATCTTGATCCTGACTTCATTCTTACGAGGAGGAGCTACCTCGACCTCTTCGACTTTAAGAGGTTCGCCTGCAGCCCAGCAGACAGCAGCCTTGCATTTGATGGGTTTACCTGCGGTATCTGACATGGTGGTGGTGGGAGTGGGTTGGAAAGAGAGGGGGAAAGCGGAAGAACGGGAGGCTTTTAAAGATGAGAATTGGTCTGAGAGAGGCCTGCTGATTGGGTCACTGGATGACTGATAAGTTCTGGGCTGATTGGCATGATATCATTCCGGGTTACAGTTGACGCGGAATGCGAGTTGAACAGCGTTGTGCACAGGATGAAATGGCTTGGGCTTGAATGGAGGCTTGCATTTGGAATAGAGCTTGTTGAATGTCGTGGTCGTTGCTGACGGCAGTGAACAGGCAGCTTAGGCGCCGACTTGGACGCTATCGGACTCGACTCCCACGATAATATACTTCATTCTCATGTCTTTCACCAACTTGTACTATAAACGGGTAAGTACAGGTGCAACTCAATACGGCTCCATAGTTTGAATTCAAAAGACTGCAGGGACCCCTAAAGCCTGTTATGTGTGCTTTAAACCCACGACGACCGTGTTAGCGACGATAAACACGGTGGATTTCATATACACATGTCCAGCGCATTTGAATGATCCAGGGTTTGCTACGCAGGTTGGGGAAGCAAGTGATGCTGCGAGTGGGGCAAGGAAGATGGGATTGAGTGCTGAAGAAATTGAGAAAGTGAAGAAGGAGTGGGAAGAGAAGCAGAAGGCTAAGAAGGACAAGGAGAAAGAGAAGGAAAAAGAGAAGACTGACAACGACAAGGAGAAAGAGGAAAAGAAGGACGACGACAAGAAATCCAAAGAAACTACACCCAAATCACCGCCAATATCACCACCGTCGACATCCCCAAGCCCTGGACCTACTCATCAACGATACACGCTTCATCGGGATTTCTTTGCCAGTACGCGCGGACTATCTCTCTTCCTGTGACCAACCATGCTGATCACACCCATATGTAGTGCGATTGGCTGAACATCGCAAGAGAAGACAGGCAACCCAAGCCAAGGAACTTGCTCCCCGTCTTCCTGGTGCTCCAAGAGGCGATATAGCATAGTTCGCAACGATGAATGTTATCATATTTTTCAGGATGTACATTTAGGAGATTTGTAGGATAGGCAAACGAGTAGAAGCACCGATAATTCGGATAAAGTCCCGATAACGCTCAGTCCCGTTCGGTTTCCTATCTCTGACTCGTACCACAACCACAACCATGCCAGGTCGTCTTCAACACAAGGTCTGTCCCATCGATCCATCGTATGTCCCAGAGATGTTCTCTGATTCCTTGTGATAGGTAGCAATCATCACAGGTGCCGGCTCGTGAGTGTCATATCATCAATCGCGTGAATCAGAATGAAATCTCACCATCTCATAGTGGCATTGGCCTTGAATCTTCTCTCCTTTTCGCATCTGAAGGCGCCAATGTCCTTCTTCTCGACGTCAACGTCGCAGCCGCTCAAAAAGGCGCAGAAGTCATCGCTCAGCGGTACCCCAACGTCAAAGCCGTCGCTCTAAAATGCGATGTATCCAAAGAAGAAGACATCAAGAATGCTGTAGACGAAGCTGTTAAGCAGTTTGGGAGATTGGATGTTATGGTTCGTTTTGCTCTGCCCATTTTACGCGTGAAGTCAAAAACTGAAATCCGATACAGTTCAACAATGCAGGCATAATGCATCCCAAAGACGATACCGCTCTCAATACCCCTGAGGATATATGGGATCTTACTATGAATATCAACGTTAAAGGCGTCTGGTGGGGATGTAAATACGCTATACTCGCCATGCGTAACAACCCCACGGATACGGAGAAGGGGTTACATGTCGGTGGAAGCATCATCAACACAGCGAGTTTTGTGGCTGTTGTTGGGGCAGCGACACCCCAGATTGCGTACACGGCATCGAAGGTGTGTAGCTTATTTTTGGGGTGGTGTGCGGTGTTGCGGTGTTTGAAGGGCAAAGCTTAAGGCTAACACTTTATGTGACTTCTTTAGGGTGCTGTACTTGCGATGACCCGTGAGTTGGCAATGGTTCACGCAAAAGAAGGTATTCGTGTGAATTCGATCTGTCCTGGCCCTCTGAAGACGCGTAAGTCTTGTGCCTTTTCAACTCAAAATGGGATGGATGTTAATGATACCTGTGTAGCTCTCCTCATGAACTTCCTTGACACTGATGAAAAGAAACAACGTCGCCTCGTTCATCTTCCTATGGGCAGATTCGGTGAAGCGATTGAACAGGCAAAGGCTGCGCTCTTCCGTGCGTACCTATCATTTTTTTTTGTGTTTCATTTCTGATTGAATTTGCATGCGGTTAGTCGCAAGCGATGACAGCAGCTACATGACCGTACGTTCTCTTTCTTCCTGTTGAAGTGTATACTAATCAGATGCTTTACAGGGAACGGACTTTATGGTCGACGGTGGTCTTTCCAGCGCATATGTTACGGCTTTAGGTGACCCTGTTCTGCCTCCTCCTACTAGCATGATTTGAGGCTGTTCGATCGAGCATCAATGTAATTAGCCGTTGTACAGAGAATCAGAGAAAAACAGAGAAGCGCTTCCTAGCAACCTTGACGCGTACATTAGAGTGCTAAGTGCGCATGCTTCAAAACAAAAGCCGGTGGCTGTGTCCAACACATCCTTTTCCGCGACAACGACATTGTACTCAGTACAAGCTCTTTTTGTACTTACTCTGTCATCTAGCAACGACAATACATTATAATTTGCAAGATGGCACGTCTATATTCATCTTTTTTCTTCAACGACGTACTCTATGCATCGCGGCGCGTATGATTTTATCAATGCAGAGTTCAATATTGCTGGGAACGATGAGCAGTTTGCTCTGGACTGGGGGCAGTATTCCTGGACGAATCAAATGATGCCTCCTCCGCCTTCTGCACCGGCGAATCTAATGTCTACGAGTACGAGGTGGGTGTAATGCTACGTTAGCGGGAATCGGATGGGTACTAACACTACTACTTGGGCTCTAGGGTCGACCTCGTAAAACTACCACGAGAGCTCGTGTATACAGATTTCTGGTATAGATTCACACCCAACCACAACGGACTGAATCCGAGGAGTATCTTGTGGAGGTTGACAAAGGTGTGGTTCCAAGCCTGTGTACCACCAACCTCTGAGATCTAAGCCACAGCTCCCAACAGGGCAAATCCCATTCCGACTTACGCCACATCCCATCTTCCAATACTCCACTCCAAGTCGACCCATCACCAATTTCGCCGCACCTCTGTAACAGAATCGGTACAGGCGCGTATATCAGAAACACCCCGTACGAACGACCTGTTCGAGAGTACGTCGCCAAAATGCAGAAGAAGGTGGATGTACTGAAGGAGGATTGTTATATCTTTGAGAAGGTTCTGTGGCAGATGAAGTTGAATGAGGATGTGTTGAGGGATAATTTGGCGTTGCTGGATCGGTGTGTAGGTGTAGGTGTCGGGGTGCCGAGCTCAGGGTTGTATCGGGATGTGGGAGAGGCGATGAGGATGGAGGTGCATTCTGATGGGACGTTGTTGGACGAGGTGGCGTTTAGGTTTGGGAGCAATAATGGTGGAGGTGGTAGAAGACGCGCGAATTCGGTGAGCTGGGTGGTTGATGACTTTTAACTTTACTTACCATGTCACCTGTCAGGTACACACCTCTACGTACCATCCAAACGAAGCTACGGTAGTTCTCAACCTTTCCCTGGTCAGGCCTCTCAATCCGTACACGATTAACGAACACAATGCCACCTCTATAAGGAACGATACTACTTCTCGGATTCATCTCACGAAACGCAATGCAGAGATTATACAACAAGTTTTACACGTCCTAAAAACACGTATCCAACAACTTCAAGTACCGATAACCGAGCACCAACGCCTATTATCGAAGTTCAATCTACTAAACGCGGAAGTCCTACAAAGGATCTTCTGGTACGCCGTCGAACCACGAGAGGCATACGTCTCCCGAGTCGATTCCATGCCTCGAGTTTTGGCTAACGTATGCCGAACATGGAGACATGTCGCGTATGATACGCCGTTCCTGTGGAAAGACGCGATCCTGGAGTCGGGAGAGAGGTATACACCGTTCTTGGCGAATCAGTTGGTGAGGCTGGGGCAGTGGTACCAACGTTCGGGGAATACGTGGTCTCTTTCGTTGGGCATTTTCATGGGGGCTGTTCCACTTCATCTACAACATCAGGCGCTTGGTGGTAAACCAGATGTGGTTGTACTCAATCCATGCGATATCCTGAAGGTGGTTTATCCCTACAGACACCGACTGGGGAAACTCCATCTTAGTGGTGCGGACACACCCATGGTCGAAGAGATGCTCGGCATATTTCGGGGCTCGAGGCTGGTTTTGAGGGATTTGGTGTATTCTTTTGGGTTGACAGAAAGTGTTCGAAGGACTTTGGGTGGTCTGACCAGCTTAACACTCAAAGGCCGAGCGTGGAATGTATATGGGTATGAAATTCGTGCACTGGATCCTTCCACGGTCTTGCATATCCTCGAACACTGCCCGAGGTTATCGAGGTGCGAGCTACAACATGCACCTGTCGAAGGCCGACCGGGACGTACCCAGGAGATGATACGTGTTGAGGTGTTGGATAGTTTGGTGGTGAATTTGGATAACGTAGCGCAGATTCTGCGGTTTTTGGTTGCGCCGAGGCTGAAGAGGCTGGAGGTGTACATGTCAAGTCGGGCGAAGAGTGCGTCGTTGGATCAGGTTGTGAAAGAGTTTGCACGTAGGTCGGGGCTGAGGTCGAAGAAGCGGTCGATAGAGCGCGTGCGTGCTAGGGATGATGGCGAGTATCGGGTTGAAACGTTTGCTCTCTCTGTTGAGCAGTACCGCTGAACGAAGTAGGTGCTGCCATATTGGTGGGTAGATTTTCTACTTACTGTGCCTTCTTGTACCCTGTAAACAGGCATGTACTCTCGTAGCGTAGTCACAATCTCGAATCAATCTTCTATCGAGCAACTTGAACCTGAGGCTTGATCATAGCTTCGGCGTTTGTCACTGTGAAGATAATCAGGACCGTGGGAAGTCGACTAGACGTTGACCTCGAAGGACGCGTCACCTGCATCTGCATCTCATCCACTTCTTTCGAGCACCATGGTCAGTAAACCCGTTCACGAACTGTTTCGCATCGTGTCTAATGAGCTATTTATCAGTTCAGAAACACTTATGACTCGGACAACACCGTTTTCTCTCCTCAAGGGCGTCTGCACCAGGTGGAATACGCTCTTGAAGCAGTCAAGCAGGGTTCTGCTGCAGTAGGACTGCGCTCAAAGACTCATGCGATTCTTTTGGCACTAAAGGTGCGTGTTTGATTCCTCGAGAAGCAAGAACGAGGCGAATTGATTGTCCTGAAGAGATCCTCTGGAGAGCTTGCATCCTACCAACAAAAGATGTTTCGGATAGATGATCATGTTGGGATTGCCATCGCTGGTTTGACTTCAGATGCGCGTGTGTTGAGGTGCGTGTTTGTTGTCTTAGATTCTGGATAGTTCTGATGTATTGGCGAACACAGTAACTTCATGCGGCAACAAGCTATGTCGTCCAAAATGGTCTTCAATCGACCGATACCCGTTAACCGCCTCGTGACTTCGATTGCCGACAGTGCGTTTTAGAAGCACCCCTTCTTCTGGACCGAATACTCATTCATACTTCAGAGGCCCAAGTAAACACTCAAGAATACGGCAGACGTCCATATGGTGTTGGATTCCTCGTCATCGGTCAAGATCAGTCTGGACCTCATCTCTATGAATTCTCTCCTTCCGGAAGCTCATACGAATACTTCGCGATGTCCATCGGAGCTAGGAGTCAGAGTGCAAAGACATACCTCGAGAAGCATTACGAGAGCTTCAATGATTGTATGTCCCATCGGCCTTTCATCATGACATATCGATATTAACGAAAACGATAAATCAGGTTCTCTAGAGGAACTCGTCACGCACGGTCTTCACGCGCTGCGCGAGACCCTGCAACAGGACAAGGCCCTAAATACCAACAACACTTCCATCGGCATTCTTGGACCTGCAAGCCCACACGAAACTGACGTACCTTCTGGTGGATCCTTCCGTATCCTTGAAGGAGAAATCTTGCAACCCTTCTTAGACACGATGATCCCCAAAGAGGCTCCTGCCGCACCAGCGGCCACTTCAACAGATGACGATGTACAAATGGCAGAGTAGACAAATATCAACATGTACTTTTGTGTTCCCTTTATTCTATCAAACATGAGATTCCAGGACGTATTTACTTTGCGAATGAGTGGGGTAGTATTAGGTATTCGTGGTAAAGTACTGCTAAGATTAAACTTTCATTTTCATACTCTTGGGGGTGGTGTTGGACCCTTGTGAGCTGTATAGAATGCTCTCCATGCCCTTGCCGCGGCTGATGGCCTGCGTAATGTGAGAAGAACGTGGATCATAGCGCTGAGAAGGGCGACACTGCCTGCTTGGTGGGCCGCAGCTAAGGGCACGGGAACGAGATGGATCAAGGTTGTGATACCCAGAAGGAGTTGGATATTAACCATTGCAAGGGCTGCGTTCATAGATGTCATCGTTGCCGGTGGAAGAGCATGCTTTAGCCCGCGTGCACGAAGGAAAAGCAATGATACGCCGAGATACGAGGTCATCGCCTATGTGGTGCAAGCGTCAGAAGCAGAGCACGATGATTGATGAAAAAGGCACTCACAAGAACTCTATGATCGAACTGAACCGTGACAGGATTCTCGAAAAAGTTTCTCCACCACTGGTAAGAACCATCAGGTCTTTTGGCATACGCCTCTGACATCAGTTCGTTTTTGGGTGGCGCAAGTCTACCGCCCATCAGAGGGAACTCGTTGTAAACTAAGCCTGCGTCCAAACCAGCGACGAAAGCACCTAATACGAGTTCTCGCATTCAAACACGGCCAAGTCATAGCGTAATCACGACTTACCAGATAATGCAGTCACAAAGACAAGGGCCGTAAGAATCCAGGCCCTAGCCCTGAATGCTTCGACAGACATCCTATGCAGGGACTCGTTGAACGCAGCAGGGCTCATTCCCATCCATTTCTCAACAGCACCACGAACAAATTTGGCCTCTTTAATGATGGCCATTCCGGTGCCAAACATTCCTGCGTATAGGAGGAACGCCAGGCCCAAATGGGAAGCTAGGCGGTATTGAGAAACACGGGGAACTGCACCGGGGGTGTCCATGAGAGAATCCTCCAACCCTGATTTGACCATGTACCACCCAAGGGCGCCTTGCGCTCCAATGAGCAATGCCAGGCCACCCAACTGGAGGGCAAGAGGCTTGGAGATACGTCTCTTGATCGCAAAATAAGCTAATGGTCCGACGAACGCGACTCCAATAAGACGCCCGAGAACGCGATGTGCCCACTCCATATAGAAAATCCGTTTAAAGTCCTCCAATGATATAGAATGATTGAGTCTGTGGTAATGAAGTGAGATTATAGGTGGTATGAGAGCTCCAAATAGATGGACGCACAGTTTGAATTCTGGGGTCGCCTTGTACTTGGTAAACTCCTCTTCCCAATCTTCTTGTGAGATAGGTGGTACTATTCCGGTTACAGGTTTCCATTCCGTGATGCTCAGCCCTGACTCGGTCAATCGGGTGACACCTCCAACAACGATGATCGCGAAGACCAAGGAGGACGATACCATTAGCCATATTCCGACAGACTTTGAGGGCAAAACGGGTAGTTCGGCTTCGGAAGTTGCTGTTGCTGTTGCGTTAGATGAGATGGGACGCTTTGGGGTCCATCTCTTGCAAAGCTGAAGTATCCGTGACTTCTCCAATGTTGCCGACGAAGTCCTTGTACCTGTTCTGTTGATTGAAGTCCAAATAGTCCTGGTGACTGTTGGTGCTCTGGGTAACGAAGTACGTGCGCATTGAAGCAAGGGCCTGAGGACAGACGTCCTCATCGAGAATGGCAGCATTCAGAGAACGAAGCCTCCAGGACTGCCAGTGATGTTTAGAGGTGCAGAGGACCGAGAACACATTTTAAATTCTTGAAATTTCTTGGTCAGCCAATCAAAACGCCCCGGAATGACGCGACAAGGACCTCAGTACGCGCTCTCGACTCGCTCTCGACCTTCATGATGCTCTCCTTTACTAGACGTCTACCACAAGCCGTGCGGATACGCTCGTTCACTCATGCGTCGGTCAGATATAATCAGTCTACTCCTCAACCACCGTCTGGCTTGTCGGAGGGCGAACAGCATATTTACGCGAAGTTGACCGAAAGGTTTACGCCTTCACAGCTACAAGTTCAGGATGTCTCAGGTTAGTAGCTCGCTACCAATATCCACTTAATCATTCGAATTGAAGTGCTGTATTTTAGGTGGCTGCGGTAGCTTCTATGCAATCACCATTGCGAGTGATGCGTTCAAAGGCTTACCAATGATCAAACAGCATAGATTGGTCACAGAAACTCTAAAGAAAGAGATTGGTGGTATTCACGGCCTACAGGTGTGCTCTCTGTTACTAGACATCTTGCTGTGAAGCTGAAAATAGTTGATTAACACTAGATAAAGACCATCACTCAGTGATTTGAACTCATACGGATACATTGCTTCCGCACCCTTCAATACAGCTGTCGACGATACATACCCTAGATAACCTGTCAGTGTCAGTGGGTCCTGCTGTGGATAATTCATGGCGCAATCACCGAGCGGATAAAACAATCGAATGAACAGTCAGAAGAAAGGAGTAGACGGGTCAAGCGGTTATACTGTCGTCCGTTGTCCCGTGTATTTCTGTCACTATCCTATGGCTGTATTATACACTGTGTGCCCTGTATGTCCCAAGCATGCTTTCAAGCAATCCCAAAACTTCACTTCCTGGTGACCCGTATCAGAGTGATGGATTCCCTGGAATAAATAGGTCTATTTGGGTCGTCCATAATCTGTGAACAGTGGTAAGTCGGTTGCATCATTACCATACAGCAAGTAGTTGGTCATTCATACCTCTTGCCAATCAAACTTCTTCTTGAGCAAGGCAAAAAATCGTCTATCTGCCTACAACCTGTCAGTACCGCACTGCATTATCTCAGTCATTGTTACCCACCTTTCGGCGTTTCTTATAACAAAAGAGGACCTCCGTTTTCTCCCCGACAAGGTCGCACAAAGTTTGAACCAATAAGGGGAATGCGGGTTCGAAGTAGACGCAATCAGCCGCAAGAATCATGTCGGGCTTTGATATCATTGTTGGCGCTGGAGTCCCCCTGGATCAGAAAGAGCAAGAAAGATTGATTTGTATCGGGAAACGAGGTCAAAGCATAGGTGTGAAGTAGTGCCAACCAATCTAACTCCGCAACAGTGCATTTCGAAGTCAAGCAGTTCATGTAAACGTTCTTCCGCATGATCTCTAATAACGGCCTAACTATCTCATGTGAGTTATTATGAAGGGTCGTATGGCTGAAATGAACGAACGCTTGATCGGTAACCCAAACCTGCCCAGCATCCAACATTGCAGCTATCAGCCCTACTAGACCGGTCCCACTGCCAAGCTCAACGACGTTTTTACCGCGAAGGTATTCGGGTCCTTTCCTGAACAGATAGCTCGAGAGGATCTAAAAATCATGAATGGAAGAGGAACAGGTCAACGGCGATACCGCAGTAGTGTGATTCAATTGAAGTAACCTGTCCAGCAGGCCAGACAACGCCTCCGCACCCCGGAGACGCGTCCACAGCCAGGATGATTGAGAGCTGATCATAGTCCGGGCCTGCATTGCCAGCTTGATCGCTTCCTTGCTTCGAAAACGTCAAGGTTAATGTTTTGTCTTGAAGGGAGTAATGTTGTCCAGGAAGGATGCCAGAGATCAATTCGGACCGAACGAGATTGCTGGTTCCTGTGTTTTCGTCGCCGTTTACAATGCGAAGATGCTTGAGAGGGTCGTCGTCGTCTGATATCTGTTCATCTCCATCATCGTGTTGTAGGTCGCCTCCATCAGCGAGCTGTGCCATGGGAGAGCTGGAAAGGAATTTTCAAAAAAATTGATTGATCGAATAAGAATGGTCTGGGTTTTGCCGTATTAGCACATCCACGCTGCCGAACGAACTCAGGCCACATTTACAGCAGTGCTCCATGCCCGAATATCAAAACTTGGATCATTTCATCATGGGGCTCTTGACCAATAACACGGCCATTCTCACCCAGCCGAATATGTGCTGTCAATGGGAAAATCATATATATAAACAGAATCAGAAGCATCCTGATTTCTGCATCGAAATCCCCCATACCTCACTATACCATGGCATCAACGTCTCGAGTGAAAGGCCCTCGTAGCCTGCCACCACTGCCAGATACCCACACGACCTATACCAGAAGCGAAAGTCTCGAAATGGGCGCTCCCGATGGATATCAACTATCCCGGATAAGCACTACAGAATCTACAGCATCGACATCCTCTACATCTTCCTCCTCCTCTACAGATTCATCAGAATCATATTGTCCTTGTGCGTGGGACGACATAGAGGACTGTGAATGGTGAGCATGATCCATCAAGTGGTTGTAGTAGCAGATGCTCATCAGCACAACAGCTGCGTATACGAGTGCAAACTCCACCGTAGAGCTCACATACGTCGTCAGCGGAAACGCAAGCTCCCAATAAAACCCCTTCCCAAGCCACCAGGCTCATCTTCATCACCTATAACCCGCATGGTACTGGCCGTTGAAGGCCGTAGTCTGCGGATACGCAAGCTGCCCGTACCGCCACATCTCATCAAGGATTTTCCTACTGTGTCACCGACAACATGCTCGACACCAATACCGCAGCTGGACGATTACCCAGACTCGCCGGATGACGGAGAAATAAATTGGGAGATCCTCATAAACGAGATCGTGAATGGCCGTTTATCCACGTTATAATTTATGAGGCAGGGCGGAGGGCTGCGCGGGACTTCTTCGGCTATAATTTAACCTATTTATCCTACGACGATTCGTAGGTCTGCAATTGTTAGTTGCAGCTGTATCTGTATAGGACTCCTTATGATCCCGGACATTGTATGGTTTAAGCATGTATCACTATGTAGTATGACGCCAGACCCACCTCGCAATGTATAGACATTTTTAGCATCCAATGACCTAGAAAGCCTAAGGAAGCCAAGGTGGAGTTGATCTAGAATCGAGGAAGCTTCGAATTGGAGTTGAGGTGCATGTCGAAACGTTTTTTCCCCTCAGAATGCGCTCGGAATGTGGTGGTAGTTTATCGCGAGCATTCAGGGTCGAGTAATGCGGCTGCCTCGAGGCTCGATTTGTCTTGTCGGCACGTCATCTGGAGAGAATTTGTGAGAAATACTTGCTGTCAGTGTCTTCCTTGCCCATATAGAACGACGCCGGTTAACAGATGTGTCGCAGAATAAAAGCGAAGAGTGTAAACAAGTACAACCATCCCTTCTGAACTTCCGTTCACAACATGGCCAACCTTCATCAAGCCGTTCTTGAGTGGTATGAGTCCCATATCTTACTTCCCTCCAAAGTTTGACATTAAACTATACGACTTCTAGGCCACACGGAGGCGCAAACAATGTCATCGTTACGGGATCCTTTGACCAAGTACGTGTCTCAAAATTTTCGCGTGCAAGATGTCAGCTAACCCCCTTTCTAGTGGTCATCGTCAACACGCCTCACGAAACAGGGATCAACCTTTAAGGGAGCTGTTTCGGTCCCATGGAACTCAAAGGTCGTCTACAAGTTTATTGTCGATGGCCAATGGCTCGTGAACGACAGGGAGCCTACGGAATGGGATAATGCAGGCAACCTCAACAACGTTTACTTTTCTCCGGAGAAGCCCTCGGAGCCTGTCGTACCTTCTGCAGAAACGGCAGCACCAGTACCTAACGGTACTGTCAAGGAGGAAACCCAAGCCCCCGCCAAGCAAGATTCCGTCGTTGGCAATGGTAAGCTCTCGACACCGGCAGCAGCGGCGATCCCTCAGCTTCTTTCAGATTTGGGCAAAACTATCCTGGCGGCTGATGGAACAAAGTCAAGTGTGGAGTACGTTGTATCAGGAGTAGGAGCAGCTATCCAAGGTGTCATTGGCGTAGACCCAATCAACCCCGATAAGGTGAGCGCTTTTGATCCTGATACAGGGCGTATACTCAAACGAATCAGATACCTGTGCAAACTCCCAAGGCCGAGAAGGACATCTTCAAACCTGATACCCCTTCGAAACAAGTGGAAGATTCGGTGCTTTTAGCCGAACAGGCACCTATTACGCTTGCCCCGAAGGTACCGGTCGAAGTACTTCCCGTCAATTCTGAGGAGAACAAACCAACCAGTCTTATCGTCGACGCATCTACACCACCTGTAAATGGCTCAGCCACGCCGGGAGATGCTTCTGACGCTAAAGAGAATCCGTCTGTAGAGGCAGTGGTGGTCTCAAGTCCGGAGACCGCCGCAGCTGAGGCCACCGAGAAGCCTGTCATAAATAGCTCGGCCCCCATAGCACCTGCCTCAGTATCGGAGTCCACCAATGCCGATGTCAAAACCAATGGTCACACACAACCGTCGGTTGAAACACCCGTTATCTCGACTCCGGAGGAGAAGCAGACGGATGACGACAAGTCCGTGGCAACTTCAACGCCTACAGAGAAAGCAACGAAAACCGAGGCCACCGCTGCATCTCCGCCTGCAGCGACCAAGGTACCAGAAGTCAATGGCAATGGAAGAGCGGCTACGCCTGTGAATGGGAGTACAACATCCGCGCCTTCTTCCGCTGCAGGAAGCAGAGCATCTTCACCCGCGCCTTCCACGCCTAAGAAGGGGAAACATCAAAAGTTCCCTTCTTACGCCGACGAATCGCCTGGCTCGGATACTTCTCCCAAATCCTCGCGCTTCAAGACTATCTCCTCATCGCGGTCCATCAGGAAGTCTCTTGCTGGGCTACGAAGAGTCAGCCTAAAAGGCATCTTTGGCCACAAGGATAAGGAAGGAGACGAGAAGGGAAAGTAATCGCACCTGGTTCATCTCCTTGCTGTTTCTTTCTGCATGAACATTCTCTCACGTTTACTTAGACGATATTGATATGATCCTTACGTTTTGCTGGTCATTTGTGTGTAGTATCTCATTCTCTGCAGTTGTCTGTACGATATCTACCTTACTGTCTTGGTTTTCTATTCTTGCGCTACATACCTCTTGAATGTCGTTTGCTATCCCCCTAGACTTCCCTCTCATTCTTCCGTGTCTTGTTGAGTCCATAGATACTTTGGTTATGCATCGCGTTGTAGCATCTCATCTATCAAACTGTGTGCGCCCATAGTCTTTCGATGCATATGATACAGATAGCTTTCAATTAAGTACCAGCATACAAGGTTTGTTAGATACATCATTTGTTCACTGAGTCTTTGCGGCAGCAGCTCGTCTCTTGTCACCCTCAATCTTCTTGATCCTGGTAATTTCCTTTCCGATGTCGTTCTTGATGCGCTTATGCATCTCTGGTCGGTAACCAAGGGCGAAAAGGATCTCGAGATGAACAAAGAATGGGGCAAGAACAACAGCTGTGTCAAGATATCAGTACACAAATAGAGCAATCAGATTGAGGATATGTGTACCTCCCAAGAGATTGTCTAGAAGGGCGGGTGCGCGCTTTTCTGCGAAACCGTGGCCGATGAATTGGGCAATCCAGGACACTGGAGTGCCGTGTTAGTTGCGTGTACTACCCGACTCCCGAACTTTGAAGACTTGCCTCCATGAACAGCTGCACCAATAGTAATATGATCCGGTCGTGCGGAGAGTGCGGTAGCGGTGAGGAGAGAAATGGTCAATTGGGGAACATACAGTAGCTGTAAAGATGGTTGTCGGGTTAGTGGGAAGAGGCTCGGGAGATTCGGTTGGGAACGTACAGCCGCGAATGGCTCCAGCATGAAGTAATAAGCGATATAAGCAGCAGAGAATATAGCGGGGATGTTCAGGTCGAAAGCAAGATATTCGTTGAAGTCGTAATGAATCTTGGGCAAAAATTCGGGGGTTGGCGCATCGCAGAGCATAACCTGGGCCGACCTGTCGTGAGGCGGTGAGATATGTGTCGACTTGCGGGAGATTCCAGTGTTACCAGAGGATAAGAGGCACGCAGATAATGTGAATTATGACATTGATGCGGTTAGAGTGATATGCCCCATAGAAGGTAAGCTGTATAATGACGGAAAGGACAATCAGTAAAGGTCAAAGCGGAGGAGGTGAATGCAAACCTGGGTGTTCACATCGAATATTGAGGCAGCCATGATGGTTGTTGCAAAAGACAATCACAAGCGCCGCATTTTATATTGGTGACGGTTCACCGGCAGAATTTGCCAGTCTAACAGCCGAGGTCATATGGCCACTGTCAGCAAATTTTTTGATGGGTTCAAAATCCAGGCTAGTCCGGACTATCATCTCGTCCAACGAATTCTGCAATCGCCATTGTAAACGATGGGCAAGTGGATAAATATCGCCGTTCACCTTTGACTTTTTACTAAGCACACCAACTTTCAGGCAGCAATATGACGGACTAACGGTACGATTCAACAACGGGGATGGATAAACCTGCAGTGCCTGCAAATGACAAGCGGGAAGGGATGTGGAGGCCTGAAGCACGATACAGGTACGCCATTAGAATTGTTTTTGGAATAGCGTCCTTGCTAACAGGGCCTATCAGCGAACCCGTCAGATACGACGCCTTGTATTTGCGCAAAGCCACTATCAGGCCCGATGTTTCCAATAGCCACTGTAGTGTTGCTGTCGGAGAAAGGTTCAGGCACGGCGTGCAAACCGTCATTCAGTTCTTTGCTAGGTTTCTCTCTCCAACTACGGAGAATGCCTTGGTTGAACTATGACACATAAGGTGCCGAACATGCGAGGCTCCGACTCTCGTTTAAGCATGGCCATTACCTCGAAGAAAGCATTCTCAATATCGAGTCCAATGTCGGTGCGATGGTGTCAGCATCAAGGAGGGTGATTGGGTAAAGCCGTGTATCTCCAAGATTTTGCATTGGGAGGGCCTTCGCCGCGCCAGCCTTGAAAGCTTGGACGATTGAACATCGCTCGAGAATCAGTGATCAACATCCAGTGGGCATAGCTGGGCCGTAGATTACTGGTCTGGGGTTGTACTTACTTAGTTGGGGACAAACATCGCTCAGCGTTAGTTCCCATGCGTAGAATTTTGGAGGATGTACTCTATGATGCATGATCAAGGAGTACAAAGCTGGTATAGAAGATGAAAACTGTACCTTGAAATTCGAAGCACTCACTCACTAACGACCAATGACCGCCATTTTGTGAAGCGCGTAAAGGCCTGCCCTCAAGTGACCACGTGACTAAGCGTTCCTAGCCCGTCGTTGTTGATCTCTACCGAGAACGTCTTTTCACTATGCGCCGACGAGGGAACAAATCTACCAAGGTCGTTTCACTTCTTGACTCTCTTTTTATTTGTCTTATTCTTTACAGGTTCCCAATGTCAAACTTCGCCCAGCGCAACCTCAGCCTTCCTCCTCCAAGTCTCGTACACAAGAATCTGATCCCTTCGACCGTGGTGGCATTTGGGCTCAAGATAGTCAAGTCAAAAGCGATGATAATAGCGTATATGATTCGTGTCCACGACCGTTTACTGGTGTAGTGTTGTGTGCGACTGGTATCATGGACAAGGTGCGAGGTGTACTGGCGTCGTGTTACCTTTTACTGAGCTCCTTGAAGCCAAGTCTATTCCGCCAGGCCGTCGAGTTAGGAGCAACTACTTGCAACGCGTTCACGGATCGGGTCACTCATTTAATCGCAATTGAGCATGGTGGAGCGAAATACATGGTATGGTCTTCGGAAACAAATGCGACGCGTTTAATCTAACGCCATATCACGTAGTGCGCCTTGGAACGGAAGATACCGATACTCACACCAGAATGGGTCACAGAAAACTATCAGATATGGCTACGGGGAGATGATGTAGACATGGTGGAGGTGCGTCTTGCATTCTGTCCGCGTGCACTTTCTCATGCTTTGCAGAGCACCAAGCAGTACCGTTTACCCATTTTCTCCGACGTAGTTCTATGTCTCTCCGGCATCCCTGACATCGAACGACGCTTGAAAATCAATAAAAGGGTGGTCGCCAACGGTGGTACATACGTCAAAGTCATTGAACGCCCAGTCCGTGTCACCCATCTATTATGCTCTGGCGACGAGGAGACGGACAAGATGCACTATGCCGAAAAGTTCAACAGTAAGGGCGAGGCAAATATCAAACTGGTGTGGGAGGAGTGGTTCTGGGATTCACTGGAATTTGGTGGCAGGTTTGACGAAGACAAATACCAAGTTCGACGACCTCGTCCGCAAGGACGAGCGCGTTCAAACTGTACGTTTACTACCTCGACATTTTGTTCGATCATCTCACCAACATCTTCAGTTGAATCGCCTGAGGGTACCCCATCGACTTCTTCCCTGTTCAATATTTCTGCGCCAGTTGAAGACCAGCCTCCTCCACAGAGAGGAAAAACAAAAGCGCCCAGCTCTCAAGATGACGAGGAAGAGCCTGCACTCATTCAGCGACTGCCTGCTACACAGCTGCAGATGTGGGCTAGTCTTCTGAAACATCGTGGGTACGCTATGGACGTAGAGCAAGGTCGGCTCATAAGAAGTCCGACCAAGTCTCAGAAACAACATTCCACGCAAATGGAGGAGGCAGAGAATGAACTCCCTGCTGGACGAGGATCTGGTTCCTTCCTTGCTTCTGCTGGGTTCAGACGTGCCAATTCTTTTGCTCCAGTCACAAGCACAGCGAAACCTCTCAGGCGGATTCTCTCAACCAGGAAATCAACACAAACACCAGAACCCGAAGATCACACTAGGCAGTTGGTGGTACCGGTGGACAGGAGTATGAATGTGGGTGCGAATGCAATGGATATACAACAGGACATGGATACACCCGGAGCGGGCCCCTCTACTCCCAATGCCCTTCCGCAGCCAGCCGCTCACCAGAATAATCCCCAATTGAAGCCAACGCCGCCGATTTTCCACGGCCTCAGGTTTCGTTTACTTGGTGAGGCTGACAGCAACAGTGTTCAGCAAGCAGTGCGGAATTTTGGTGGAAGTATCGTCCAGGGAAACTTTGCTGAAGACGTGGACTTTATTATTGCCCGACTTGTCAGGTTTGTGCTATCGCTTTTCCTTCAGAGCCAACATTAATGGGTTTCAGTGGGTCTCCATTGTTTCGCGACATGACGAAGGCTGCGTCCCCTTCGTATCTTGCAAAATTTCGAACGGAATGCTGGCTGGAACGGTGTATTTATGATGAACAGATTCGCGGAGCGGATGAGCACATCAGCTTTACACCCGTCGGTGTCAAGTGTCCTATTGAGGGTACGCTCTCTGCTCTCAAAGTGACTACCCGAAGATGACCTAAACGTTACATCAGGTGCAGACAAAGTACATATCAGCTTCTCTGGCTTCGACGAGTCCGACAAGATCTTTATGACTAGGTTACTTAGAACGTTGGGTGGGTGTCTCAGTCGCGACTACCAATTTTCTTCTCATTGCATTGTTTAGGTTTCAATCATTTGTCAACGTTCACCAAACGCGCTACCTATCTCCTTTGTCCTTCTGGAGAGGGGCTCAAATATCAAAAGGCAAAGGAATGGGGTATACCCGTCATCAACATGAGCTGGATTGAAGAGGCAAAGAGTACAGGGACTATGCCAATCGTCGATCACCACCTTTTGCCTGGACAAGATCCGTCTAAGTTCAAGCAAAAGTCAGTTCAGTCTGGACGGCGAACGTCGGCGGAACCCAGAAGAGATGTTAAGGGTAAAGGAAAGGCTACAGAGGAAGACCTTAGGATGGCCGATATCACTAATGGTGAGAAACTCGTTATGTGTTCATCATTGCCCAGCGTTCTGACAGATCACAAAGAACAATCGCTGGAATTCAACCCTGTGGTCACCAGCACGCAACGGAATCCTCCGGATGATCGGCCTGTTCCTTCTCTGTCCAAACTTTCATTGCTGTCACCTGCTGGATCCTTCGGTAGACCGCACGGTCTTCTTGACAATCCTCCAGAAACCCCACTATGGGAACCTCCACCACCTGCCGAACCTCCTTTGCCAGATCCTGAGACGGAAACGATACCAGGTCAAGAATCCGGTGCAACACCACCTCAGCCTACCCAACCTGAGTGTGACTCGGAAACTGAAGATGAAGACGAGCTGGATACATCAGCATTGCCGCCAGTAGACAAGGGGAAGGGTAAAGCTAAAATGCCCACGACAACACAATCGGAAACTGTCATTCGCACCGCCAATCCTAATTCAGGGAGCTCATTAAAACGACCAGCCACAGAAACGGACTTGAATCTTCAGGTCGTACCTTCATCACGAACGCCATCGCCGATGAAATTTCCTGCGAAAAAGAAATCCAACGGAAGTCTGAAGCCCAAAGGTGCCGGGAAAGTGCCATTGGTACGACGCAAATCTCAGTCGGCGTCTCCGACAAAGTTACATAGGCCTTTGGAAATGGACGGCCAGCAGGCCAAGGCGCTACAAGAAAGTCTAACTAACCTTTTGGCCGGCGGCGGAAGTCTGTTGGGAAAACGGCGTTCTGAGGAAGGGGACGACAACGCCGTTGTGGAAGGGAGTGGTGGCCGAAGTAAAAGGCCGAGGGCTACTCGAGTTCAGGTCCGTTTCTATCAGGACTTGTTTTCAAATGGCTTATCCTTTCTTGCTTCTAGCCGCCCCCAGAACCGGTCGAAGAGCAGAGCTTTTCCACAGGTGATTGCGAACTTGGCCTGGAATTTGGTGGTCAACCAGTTGAGATTGAACAAGAAGTTCGGGAAGAGAGTATGCGCGTGACATATGAAGACCCTGTGCAGAGAGATGAGAAGAGGAAGTTGATGAAGTTGTTCGGAAGTCAGGACTCTGAGGTCGAGATCGTTTCTGTTAAGCCGGCAACGGACGCTCGTAAAAGGACAGCCGGGCGCAAGGGGACTGGGAGGAATGCCCGATGATCACCGTATTTAGTCGCACTCAGAATTTAGATACCCATGAAGCACGTACTGTATCTACTAGCATCTGCTCATCTTATTCCCTATACACACACCCAGATCTGTCATACATGATTTTCCTTGCTACACTAGCCATCTGAATACATTACGCATACGTTGAGCCATACAATAAAGCAAAGCACACTGGACATAAATACAGCGACGAAGGATATCTACAAAGTCTGCTTTCCTAAAGCGAGTGGTATAGAGCTAATACTGGTAGGAGGTATAAGTCCCACTTCCGTACAGACAGCAGTGATACAAGAAGACGGAGTAGCATCGTACAGAGGGTTGAGCACCTCGAGGTTTGGATTTGACGATGGTGATGACGGTGAGAACTTGAGCGGTGCTTTTGGGCATAGTTAGGGTCCACGATTGTGATAGACAAAAAGAAACATACTCACCAAGCTCGTTTTTACCAAACCCATCCAACATTACACTTTCACTGAATTTATACGTTTCACAACATACCATGACTGGTACGCTGTGCTCCTTCGCCATCATGGCTACCATGGCAGTCCCTGCTCTTGAATAGACGGAACCATTGGTGTGGAGTGAGTGGGCACCCACAAGCACAGTGCTAACGTCATTGATTAGAGAAGGAAGTGCAGGGAGTAGTGCGTATGTGCAAGGAATCGGCGGATTGGTCGATGTGAGGGTGCGCAAGAGGGCTTTGCCCTCGAGGAGCGGTCTTGAGTCAATTACGATTACACTAAATCGTTTTTGGAGTAAGTGTGCGCGAAGGAGGATTTTCTCGACAATCGACGATCTGAACAAAATTCAAAACGAGTAAGCGTTACGACCTCACGACAGAGTGCGGACCAACCTAGCGTAAGTAAGAATCACGTCGCCATCTTGTATCTTTTTCACTGCTAAATCTTCGATAACTTGGTCGGCAATGATGATCCTGTCTCTGATGTAGTCATCAATTTTGTGACATAGCGCGTCTTTTGCCTGCATTTAACGCGTCATTATCTGAAGTGAAACTGAGATACGCAAAAGTTATGCGCACATCCTGTTCAGGCAAATCGATATCACTCCCGCTAATCTCCAGCTTCAACTGCCTAATCGCATTACCCATCGTAACTGACATGGGACGTGCAGTAACGAGATGTGAGATCTGAGGTGACAGATACGTCATCAGATGTCTTGAGAGTGTAGTATTCGGAGGGGTAGTGTAGTCTTGGATAACCTGAATTTCATGCATGATCTTTGCCGTAAATAAGACATTGGGGAAGACTCACGGTTTTGAATGCGGTCAGGGTTGCGATACATCGAGCATTCGCACCACATATCTTGAATTCAGAGAACATGAGTCCCAGCCTGAGCACAGCTGGGTGTATGATATCCGACCCCTTGATGTGGTGGACCCCACCAGGTAGTTTGGGCAGTCCAAAATGAGTGAAAATCCGCAATCCTCGACGAGTACTGTCTGAAGCAGCATCTTGAGCAGCTGTGGCTGCAGAGGACTCGGAACGGGGTCGACCGCCGCTAGTCTGTGACTTTGGTGCAGGAGATTTTGCGGCAGGAGGTTTTGGGCTTGCTTTCGCTTCCGCCTTTTTCTGCTGCTGACCACCACCTCCACCTTGTTGTTGTTGCTTCTGCATTGCTTTCGCTGCGCGCTGTTTCTCCTGAAGCTCTCTACGCTCCGCCTTGGTCATCGACTTTTGTGAGGGTTGTGAAGATGGTAGATTCGGTGCTTGTGATGCTGATACAGGTATGCCGTTTTGGGCAGGATTTGTGGGTGTAGACTCCGCCATCCTGGTGCTTTTATACTGCTGGATAGAGATATCCGCTATGAGGAAGATAGACAGGAAACGAGTCGACGGAGATTAGATCGAGTCAGAAATTATTGCCTGTAAAGATCCACGTGACAGGGACTAGCGCCGACAATGTGAATTCCTCGTCAGCACTCTCTATTCGCGACCATTCTCTACTCTTTTCACCTTTCATTATTGTATTATCTTTTTCTGAAGTCTTACTATCATGGTATGTGCATTTTCTCTGTTATGTATGCTTTCGAGGCTCATACGGCTCTGCAGGGTGTTCCAGCACTTTTCCGCTGGTTAAGCAAAAAATACCCCAAAATCAGTTGGGTTTTCTCTTCAGTTTCATTGCTTCAATAACTCACAAATTATATCTTAACAGTTCTTCCGGTAATTGAGGACGAAGAAATCAAGGTGGAAGATGAAAATGATGAGCTTGTCACTATCCCCACCAACATGGCAGACCCTAATCCAAACGGAACGGAATTCGATTGTTTATACCTCGACATGAATGGAATTGTGCGCGCTGTCTTGAGGCTCTCATTCAGTAAACTGACCGTTGTAATTTAGGTTCACCCGTGTACCCATCCAGAAGGCAAGGTATGTAATCCTGTCGGATTTGAGCGGAGTCAGTATCTGACCTCTTCACATATAGCCTGCCCCTGAGACAGAAGAGGACATGATGGTGGAAGTATTCAAGTACACGGAACGTGTAGTTAACATGGTCAGACCAAGGAAGCTTTTGTTTATGGCCATCGGTACGCTCTAGTTATATTTATTGTGTCATCATTATGGGAGCTCATCCCTCTGTTATTTCAGACGGCGTCGCTCCTCGTGCCAAGATGAATCAACAACGGTCGAGACGGTTCCGAGCAGCTCAGGAGGCGAAGGAAAAGGAAGAGGCAAGAATAGAGTCAGTAGCATTGTGGGAAGGTACGAGTGCCTGGGCTTGACGATTTGTTTTGTCACTTACAACGCTCACTCTTAATAGCTATGGGGAAGACCGTTTCTGAGGAAGAGAAGAACAAGAAAGCGTGGGACTCGAACGCTATTACACCTGGAACTCCATTTATGGACTTACTCGCTGCATCACTACGGTATTGGGTGGTACAGAAGATGAATTCTGATCCCGGCTGGAATAATGTGCGTTTACAGGTATCTACCGAATGAGTGCCGCGTATTGACCTCAAGATAGCTTCAAGTTATTATCTCTGACGCCAGTGTACCTGGAGAAGGTGAACATAAAATCATGGACTATATCAGGAGGCAGAGAGCCAACCCCGGGCACGACCCCAACACTAGACATGTTATTTATGGCTTGGTAAGCTTACAGCATCTCTGGGGTGGCGAAAACTGACGTGGACTACAGGATGCGGATCTGATCATGCTTGCGTTGGCTACACACGAACCCTACTTCAGAGTACTACGAGAAGACGTTTTCTCAGACAGCACCAACATGGCATGTCGTATGTGTGGACAAGAAGGTCATTTCGCAGCGCAATGTACAGCCACTCCCGCAGAGGTACAGGAGCGAGCGAAAAAGAAAGTCACAGAGCGAAAGCCATTCATATTTCTCGACGTGTCGATCCTGCGAGAATACCTGGAAGCGGAACTGAATATACCGCAGTCACCATTCCCTTTCAATCTGGAACAAGCTATAGATGATTGGGTCTTGCTCATTTTCTTTGTCGGAAATGATTTCTTGCCTCACTTACCTTCGCTTGAGATCCGGGAGGGTGCGATCGATACGTTGTTGAGGATATGGAAAATGGAGCTTCCGCGAATGGGCGGTTATTTAACAAATCATGGTCGCCTTGAGCTGGCCAGAGTGCAGATCATCCTTGAAGGTCTTGCCAAAAGAGAAGATGATATATTTAAGAGACGTCGTGAAGGTCCGTGTCGCGAAGTGTTATCATATTCCCATCCATTGCCCATCATGACCATCACCATTGAGTCCCGATACAGCTACTTTCATATCACAAACGCCTATCTATTTTCCTCTCAACCTTTGTCACTTGGAAGTCTTCGATATTGACACGTGTTTTGCGAATTGCTTTACAGCCGAAGAACGTCAAGAACAGAATGCCAAGCGCCGTAAGCTGGAGAAAGACGGTACCGTCGAATCCATCTCCAGCGACCTCCCATCACGATCGTCATCTTCACAAAACTTTGCGGCCAAAGCTGATTCGATAGGCTTAGGCGCACCGGCAACCGAGGAATCTTTAAAACACCTGCCCAGCGCGCAACAAGCTCTGGCGGGTTCCAACCACGATGTCGTTGCCAATCGACGCGCAATCAGAATGGCGAACATGAGTGCTGCAGAAGTGCTCAAAGCCGAGCTTGCAGGTCTGGTACCTGTCAAGAAGTCGACTACGACGCCGACGAAGAAGCCCGATTTGTCCTTGCCCCCGAAACCTGACATGACAGAAACGTCATTCCCTATGCCCACTGCTTCTCTGGATGCGACGAGAATGAGCGTGGATGGTATCTCGTCAGCGTCTGTAACAGTAGCGGCAGACACCAGTGATATGGACTTTGACATTCCCGGATTCGGCTCAGGTAGTTCAAATGCTGTTACTACAACTGCCATGGTCGTGTCACCTACCGATAGCTCCATGAAGGTCGAGGAAACTACCGTCGTTTCAAATATCGATGTCGACGGGAATGAAGTAACGGCCACCGATGTTACAGGAGCCAAACGGAAGTTTGAAGAAGGCCCAGGAGAGGCAGACGGCGACGAAACTTTGCCTGTGGATGAAGAGGAAGAACCACCCGCCGACGGCCCTCATGATAAATCTGCTTTGGAATACAAGGTAAACGCAGATGGAACAGTGACACAGGAAG
The DNA here is from genome assembly GCA_037176845.1 of Paramarasmius palmivorus. Taxonomy (NCBI): domain Eukaryota; kingdom Fungi; phylum Basidiomycota; class Agaricomycetes; order Agaricales; family Marasmiaceae; genus Paramarasmius; species Paramarasmius palmivorus. The sequence continues at coordinate 446,555 of JAYKXP010000003.1, read as the reverse complement.
ATACAGTCAAGTGCGTGTCTCGAGTTCTGCACATACAGGAATTGCAGGATCTCATTTGGGGTGTTCAATTTAGGTTATGGGAGCCTGGTTATAGGGAGCGCTATTACCAGCAGAAGTTCGGAGTACCGTACACAGATAAAGAGTTTAGAAAGAAGTGAGTGATTATTAATTCTGTGATTTCGTCTCTCACTTCTTTCAGGTTGACGCAGAGTTACGTTGAAGGTATGGCATGGGTTCTGTGCTACTACTACCAAGGAGTGAGTGTCTGTGACTGTTGTTCACACTGATATTGACCATTCTTTGTAGACACCTTCATGGCAGTGGTACTTCCCTTACCACTTCGCGCCATTTGCCGCCGACTTCGAAGACGTTGCTACGATGGACATTGATTTCAAACTCGGTCAACCATTCAAGCCGTATGAACAACTCATGGGTGTCTTCCCGGCAGCCAGGTAATTTCTTTTCCTGTTCATTTTGAGTCTGTTCTCACCACATATGCCATTTAGTCGAAAGCATATCCCAGAACCATTCCATCCTCTTATGACAGAGGATGAGTCACCCATCATCGACTTCTACCCCGATACATTCCAAATCGACATGAACGGGAAGAAGATGTCGTGGCAAGGCGTCGCACTTTTACCGTTCATCGACGAAAAACGGTTGTTGGACTCCATGAAAGACCCATATGAGAAACTGACTGAAGATGAAATACGGCGCAACACCTGGGGCGACAACGTTATATTTGCTGCGGATGAGCATCCAGTACACGCGTTCTACGAACAGCTTTATGGGAAGCGAAAGCCAACGGAGGCAAGTCGATTCTCAACCTACTCGTTCGATCATCAACTGACATCATCATATTGTAGCCCGTGCCACTCGATGTCAAGCTGAGCCAGGGAATAAATGGCAGCGTTATGCCAAGCCCTGACTGCTTGCCTGGTTCAACATATCTTTCGCCGTTCACGCAAGAGAATCTTCAAGAAAGCCTTCCCGACATCAGAAATGACCGATCTCTCTCTGTTCAATACTTCTTTCCCAAACAGCTGACACCACATCGTTCAATGCTCTTGCCCGGCGTGAGACGACCACCACGCATTCTTTCGCAAGAAGATCTTGAACACTCTAGAAGAGGCGGCCGCGGTCGCGGTCGCGGAGGTGGTTCTGACTGGGGTGGAGGTCGTAACGGTTTCCACAGCGAGCGAAACAGAGGGAACGCTGGTGGCAATGACCCATTTCATTCGAGACCTTCGAATTATCCACCATCGGGATATGGGAACGACAGGAACAGAGGATATAATAATCAAGATAACTACCAATCGAGGGGTAATAATCACTCGGATAGGTCGTACGGTGGATATGGAGGTGGAAATGGAAATGGAAATGGAGGCCGACCTAATAATCAAGGTTACAACCATCAGAATCATGGTCATGGCAGAGGTCAATATGGGAATAGGGGAGGTGGTCCCAACTCTAATTCCTACGGGTCTCATGGTGGATATGGTGGATATGGTTCTAATGGTGGTAACAGTGGTGGCGGTTATGGCGGATACGGTGGGCAGGGTGGTTATCAAGGTGGTTATCAAAGTGGCTATCAAGGTGGTCATCAAGGTGGTCATCAAGGTAGTAACACTGGTGGATACGGTGGTGGAAATACTGGCTACTCAGGGGCAGGTTATGGGAACGGACCAAGCCAGTACGGCGCTCAACATGGCGCTCAAGCTGGGAACTACGGAGTTTATGGTGCTGGTCGCAACAACAACAACAACAGCGGCCGAGGGGGCTACAATCAACCTTCAAGAGGAAGAGGTCGGGGCTGGTAATCCTCTTATATTACTAGACTCGCACGATATCACGCAAGCTTCTCTGTACAATCAGTGTCTTAAGTTCTGTAAATTGTCTACATAATACAAAGCATACGACATATTCCATACAAATTTGACTAGTTTCTGCATACATGCACCGACTAAATCCCGCCACCGTACCCACCGGTCCCATAGACACCACCAGCTGCCGCACCATAAGCACCGCTACCATAAGGACTTGCCGGAACTGCACCGTATCCCGTGGCGCCGCTGCCTGGAACACCTACTCCAGCATGACCACCATGGTGGGGTGCTTGATATGCGGATCCTGGCTGACCTGGAACACCTCCTTGGGGGACACATATCAACCACAAGGTCCACTTCTTCTCTCTTTCACGTGCTCTGCGTCTGCTCTTCTTCTCCTTCCTTCGTCTTCGGCGTTCAGCTTTTGCGGCAATGCGCTTCTGCCTCATTTCCATCACGTCAGGCGTTGGGCCGTAACCCGGACGACCTCCATACATGCCATACGCAGCATTATACCTTGGATCATCGTCATCATCAGAGTCGGTAGTCTCTTCTGAAGAAGAATCATCGTCGTAGTCATCGCGAACAGGGAGATGCATGTCAATCGTCCCTGCCTGGGATCCCGAACGACGTTCTCTTCCCTTGTAGAGAACGAGTTCGGCACCCCTTCGGTTGAAAAAAGATCCGTTCCAGAGATCAACCAGTGTCGCGGTAACGGTGGTTCGCTTGGGAGGTCTGTTCGAAGCGGGTGCTGGTACAGGTAATCGTCCAGACCAAGCCAATGCAACGTCCTATAAATATCGCGGCATCAGTATCCATAAATAATACTACAGTAGTGCAGCTCACCTCCATCAAACGCGACCAATCTTCATTAAACATATCATGAGCCTGGAGCACAGCTGGCATACGAGGGATATGATCATAGAAGTCCTCCATATCTTGGATCTTCATTGGGTCAAATGGAGTATACGGATGTGCAGCATTCATTGGACGAGAGAAGCATTCGGGGGCAGCAAGCTGACCTGCAGCAGATGCAGCATGTCCTCCGAGAGCGCCAGGCTGTGGAGATCCAGGGATGTGTTGAGGGGGATATGCACCGCTTTGCGGGAAGGCAACACCAACACCACCAACACCCCCAGCAGATGACGCATATCCACCGACTGGAGGTACAGGTACGGTGCCAGGAAGAGGTGTGGTCGCACGGGATCGGGCAATAGGTTGTCCTTCCATTATATGCCCAGGGGGGTAAACGTCTGGGACTGTACCACCAGGTGCAAAGGGTGACGCAGCTCGGGCGTAAGGGTCTGCAGCATAATTAGGAGACGGAGGATAGTTTGCGCTTCCATAGGGTGAGGAAGGTCTGGGTGCGTGCGGGGGAACGTATGCTGGCTCTGCAGACCGTAGATTGGGAGAAGGATTCGCATATTGTGATGTAGCGGGATACGCGCCTGCATTTCTGGAATAGGGCCTTGGTGGGTAGGCAGAGCCGGTATTAGGCGAGTGCGATCCAGCCGCACCTCCATACGCACTCAGTGGTCTTTCCGGTCCAAAGTTGCCACTCATCCTACGGGCGCGCTCTGCCGCAGCTGCACTCTCATGGGTGCTGTATTTGCGAGGTCGCGCCATACCTGGGCCTGCGATACGCTCGTCGTTGACACCAAGGTCGTTGAATTGGCGATCCAAATCAGAAAGTAATCCTCCGCCGCTGCTGTATTTACGTTCCCGAGCATATCCCGTGGGCCCTGGACTGTGTGGGGGTTGAGGATACGCTCCCTGATAGGGACTTGAAGGCGCATATCCTCCAGCAGCCCCAGGGAAGGCAACGCCTGCATTGAAACTCTTTCGTCTCTCCCTAGTCACAGCGTCCTGCTGGCGGGCATGGTATAGATCTTGGTCATCATATCGGGCCTGGTTCAATCTTTCTTTATCACGTAGCATTTTAGCTGACTCTTTTTCTTCTTTCCTTCTGCGCTTATCTTCTGCGCGCTGCCTAAGTGATGGACATGTCGGCTTATGAAAATGGGATAATCGAATATCTAACTCACCATTCCTTTAAAGCAGCCTTGTCCTCACGAGTCAGATTCCCTCGATTCCATGCCTCTGCAAAGTCCTGAAGATATAGTTCGTAACATTAATATCAGAGATTGAGAACCGATAAGAACAAGGGCTAACCGTGCTTGCAGGTTGAGCACCGGCAGGTAGAATCTGAGTCGCTTCAGCTGGAACCCATTGAATTCCAGACACGATTCCTATTAAATCGACTTTCAATCAATTAATCTCTCCTTCCAATTCACAGAAGATCCGACCTGAGGGGGTTTGGTAGCTACGATCGTCGGAGTGATCAATACGATTTCCAGCCGCGAGAGTGCAAGAGAATTTACCTAGCAGGAACAGCTCTGCAATGAAAACGAGATCAACAAAGATTCTACACTAATGGAATAGGTCTCACTTGAATGGATGATAAATCATCTTTCCATCAGGACCAGTGCTTGTAGTGTATGTGATTTGACCTGGCTGAATCTGACCTGGGCTAGGCGACTGAGGAGCTGCTGGTGCATAGGGTGTACTGAACTGAGTTTCTGGGGGTGGGCCGTATGGAGACGGTGACCTGTACATCCTGGGAGTAGCGAAGCAAAGCAGAGATGCCTCGTGTCCGACCCAGGTACTTATTGGACGCCTCCATCATGATGGGAAAGTACGAAATTGAACCGAAATCTTATCTCCGGTTCGTCTCGCTTCAACAAGCACAACTCATTGGTAGAGTTTCACAAAAGCAATCAAGTACACTAGATATTTACAACACCAAAACTCGGAATGGATCCGACCCACCTCCCTCCAGTCCTCCCAGTATTGCTTGACGGACAGCCCCAAGGTAATCACCCAAGCGTTTGCCATTCTCATTGACAAAGTCTTCGTAGAGCTTGTACCGAGAGTCCGCGATAGTATTGGCTAGTTTGAGTGCCATTTTCAGGTTTCTATGGAGGAGGACAATGTCATTAGTGAGCTGCCGACAGGTCGAAGTGACACGTACTCAGGGAATTTATGTCTCGAGTTGAATAGGATGAAGTGCAACCGAATAATGAGCTCAGGGACATAGATCTGCCGTATACGAATGAGCTCCCTGCGACGTGTATCACTTCCAACCATTTCGACGTCCGTTACCAGCCACTCGGAGGTCAATAGCTTTGTGATTTGCTCTCTCGCCTGGTTGACGAGCATCTGCAGCAAATGTTATTAACGGTCTAGCACCAAAAGATGATAGAAATGCCTTGTAATCCTCTAGCCACGCCTGCTTTGTATCTCTGCTCATATTGGGTGCCTCGAGTGCTTGACACTCAACGACCCTCTCGAGCGTTTCCCAGATTGTGAAAAACTGGCGGTAGTGAAGATACTCCGTGGCCTGTACTTCCAAATCGTCCGTTGTTATCGATGCCAGCTCGGGAGGCAACATTGAAAGCAATTCCCTCGCGAGTTGTATCCGGCCAGAAGCTGAAAATCATGAGATAGTTTACGCGGATACAAAGTGTTGTACCTTACCTAGGAAATATCTGAGAATGTGATTGGCCTGCTCTAAAGCCTTGTCGTAGGTTGCCTCAGAGAAGATAATCCACTCGATCGAGCGTAAAAGGAAAAGCTCTGCGTCGCTTGGAGGTGACTGAGTGGATATTATTGAGGGCAGTGGTCCTTTCAAAACGGGTAGCATCTGCGAGCACGGTGATTAGATTAATGCATCATCTTGGAATGAAACAAGGCTCACCTCCATTGCCTTGTTTATTGTCATCTCTGCTGTAGCGGCAGCGACACTGTCCATATCGAGCCCATGCTCCTTTGCCCTCGTCAACGTTAACCGCCTCTCATTCACATCCGCGGAGAGTTCAAGAGAAACAAGGAAGAGTGCATATCTCTGAATAGCATTTTCACCTAATGCACCAGCGTACATTGCTATGAGATTTCGTTGTCCCGCACCCTTTCGAACAAGATTAGAAGAGCGTGACGCAGAGGATTCTTTGACACACCTCGAGAACCTGCAAGTATGCTTCGAGAATGATGCTCGATGCGTTAGGAGGAACAGACGTGTCGATCATCTTGAGATAGAGACATAGATGGGCGAAGAATCTGCACATCGGACCATATCTAGATATCCACAGGATTAACTTTTGCGCCGTTGTGTTCTAGAAACCAACGTACTCATACGAGCTTGGATCATATGCGCCGTTAACAAGGCCTTCTGCAAATACCTCTAACAGGTATCCGGTCCTATCCAGGATTATATTCAGCTGCGAGAAATGGAAGGGATGATCTGCTGGAGGACTAGTCAATGGCATATGATCATTTAGCAATAATGTTCATGAATGGTCGAGCTAACGTACCCATCCTCGACAGTAGCACTCTTCAGTCCTTCGAGCGTACCAACCACTTCTTTCTCCCACTCTTCTTCTTCATTCTCTATTACATCCCTTGACACTGTTCGAACGCCCTTATCAACATTCTTGAGACCTTCAGCACCTCCGCCACCTTCCCAGAAGCTTCCACCTAGCCGTGCCAGCTCCATAGTTTCCTTCTCATCGCACAACACACTAATTGTTGCCCACAAGTGGTCTTCCCATGTTCGACAAGCTGACTTTAGAATGAGGGATGTCTGCGGTGAAGGTGCGAGGGCAGCGTAGAGGACTCGTTCATGATCTGCTAGGGATGGCTAGAGCAGCTTTAGTTTGTGCTTTGTACGAGAAAACCCATTCACTAACATTGAGAGCTGTTCTTGTGCATGTCGACTTCCACAACTTCCGTCTTTTGTTGCCTGACCACAGCTCGGAGTCATCATCTTCTTCCTCATTGTGTTCACTGGCTACAAGGCATATTATAATAAGCGACCTGATCATGAAGAGTCAAAACACGCACAAAGTGCTTTCCATCGGAACAGTAGAGATCCACGAATACTTGCAGCGCGCCAGGGTTGATGTGCACTTCTGCACAGGTTCACGGCATCTTCCAGTCGTCCAGCGCGTATAAAGCCATACAAAGCCTGTGCTAGGCTCTTTTCGTAACCCTTAAAAATTAAATTCATGAGACAAACGCGTTTTCGCAGAGTGAACAACCGTACCGCATCATCTGCTGCCAAACCCCGACCGTCGTCTCTGTTGACTGCATCCGGATCCAGCTCCTTCACCAGCCCATCTCTACCACTAGCACCTGTCCTCATGGCCTGCATAACCGTATGTCTTGTGAACTTCCAATATCCCGTTGTTGCTTCTGGGTGTGCAGGTGTCGGTGCCGTTTCTTGTAGCCATTCCCTGACAACAATGAGCTCTGTGAGAACGGGTGAGCTGTTCATTATAGCCTGCGCTATCGTCGACGTGGGTGTGAAAGGATTTTGCGAAAGCAGTTCTTGTGGAGTATCGGTTATGGATTGTTCTGTTTTTCGAAGGCTATCTCGCGAGGTTAGTTAGCCATAAGAGATACACCAGCCAAATAAAACGACGAACGGCATAACAGCCTGAAGCAGTGCCCACGTATTCTCCTCAAGCTTCATCAGGTCGATTTCTTCTGGTAAAACCTCGCCGGTGTTGCTGTCTTCAAGTTCGGATATTCTAGAATGAACAGCTAAGCCCAAAACATCACCCTGAAAGAGTTATAAACATACTGATCATGACAAAGTTGCCTCATCCGTGGTGCAACTCCCGTCTCTGGGTCTAGTAAGCCTTCTAAATCATCCTTCATTGTTTGTGCTAAATGTAGCACTTCTGCGTATGACGAGTAAAGCGCGTCGGAGTCTGCCATGGTCAAAGAACAGGGAAATCCAAGGTTGCGCTAAATTTTGAGAGTCTGGTAGTGGAGGCTCGGGCTTGTAACAGTCTTCCAGCCGGCCGACTCGAAGAGGCGAAAGCGAAAACAAGGTGTGACCAAGTGTGACATCGCGCGTTTGCCTAATGATTCATTGATGATGGGAAATTCGTCTTATCTGTATCTTCGACATGGGTAGACTACAAGGAAATGTGGATGGAGGCCCTACAAACAGACCAGTTACGTTTTCAGCTTGACTGAATACTCTCCATGTTATGCTGACCAGAAGTACAGTCGAACAGGAACTTAAAAGTGCCAATTTTGCTAACAGCACTAATCTTCACGGTCGTCGGATGGTTCACTCCGGTAAATTCCTGGTCAGCCAGGAATGAAGTCTATAACACTCTCGATCTTCCTTCTCTTCAAAATCACTGTGCCAACAGCACCCCCATTCAGGCCTCGGAGTTTCATACCCGACAAAAGGCACTGGCAGGGATCCTTCACTCCCTGGAAGCAAGTGCCTACATTGCGGAACCAGGAGCAAGCGCACTTTACTACGCTAATGTATCGTCCTCACAGTGGCACCTCTCTGAACGACCTCTTCTGGTCGTAGTTACACCCAAAGTCACCACCGCCAACGGGGCAGTAGATCCACTAATCACTATACTGGCCCCAAAGTTTGAAGCAACACGTGCCAGTCTGCTTGATATTCCCTTTGACGGCATCCAATACGTCCATTGGCCTGAAGAAGCCAATCCCTACCAGGTGCTCGCTTCGGCGCTCCCAATTACAGAGGGAACCATCTTTGTCGATGGTTCTATTCGTCATTTCATCGCAGACGGACTGGAGGCTGCTTACAAGAACGTCAGTGTGCTCACTGCACCTCTCGAAGTGAGGAGACTGAGGGAACGCAAATCGACCGCAGAGATAGAGCTGATGAAGTGCGCTAATGAGGTGAATTTCCCCAATCCAAGACTAGTAACGCTCTAACACGGTTGGTCAGGCTACACTGCTTGCCCTCCGTGCTGTGCACAAGAAGATGTACATTGGAATGCACGAATCGGAGGCCAGAAACATGATATCCGCCGCTTTGACAACCGTTGGTCTGAAAGACGGAGGATGCCTCACCCTTTTCGGAGGTCAGTTTCACGTACTGGCTCAAGCGCTCAATGATGTTGACGGATTTATAGAAAATGCGGCTCTTCCTCACGGAAGCGGAACAGACCGACAACTAGGAAAGTCCGACTTCGCTCTCTTTGACTGTACAGGATCATTACATGGTTACTGGAGTGACCTTACCAGAGTATATCTTCCCTTCTATGCCGGATCCACCGTGTAACTCTCTTGATCATTGTCAGACAGTTGCTCTTCCCAACACCGAAGTTTCACAAGAATCTTTCAAGATATGGCAGACTGTGCGCACAGCTCAGGACTTTGCGATCCAACAAGCGAGAAAAGGTGTCGTCGCAAAATCGGTGGATGAAGCCGCCCGAAGGTCGATGTCGGTTACGGGTTATGCAGGATATTTCACACATCGTCTAGGTCATGGTGCGGTGCATGTTTCTCTGCTTCGTTTCCTGTCTCACGTGTTATATATAGGCATTGGCCTAGAAGTTCACGAAGGACCGTACTTGAACGGTGGAAGTGAAGACGTTCTCGATACGGGCCACACCTTTTCAGACGAACCGGGTATTTATATTGAGGGAAAGGTCAGCACGTTTTCTCTGTGACGCATCCCGTTGAATTGTAATCAATTGACAGATTGGTGTTCGACTCGAGGACTGCTTTTACATCGAAGAAAGTTCTGGAAAAGCCATTTTCTTCACCGAAGACGTAGGAGGACAGGCCACGTCCCCTTTCGCACCATAGTCCACTACGAATAAAAGTGATTTATTGTATTAATGAGAGTCCAACGAGAGCACTATACATTGCAAAAGCCAAGTAGTCAACCAAAGGTGATAACATCAAGTACCGTAAGCTCCATGAGAAAAAAGGTCAGTTGAGCGAAGCGAAGTTGCCGCTCAAGAAAAAAAGGCGAGAGAAGACATGGTATGGTAAATGGATAGCACGACGAGAGGGAACTACAGGTGTAGCCCCATAAAATTATATGCAACAAGAAGGTATTCCGACAATGGATCATGGTAAAAGCAATACACAGGATATTTGGTTCGATAAAAAAACAGTGGGTTAAATACGACTATGCAATGTGGTGGGAGAATGCATAAACGATGTGTCATTAGGCCTCGACCAATTCATCCGGCGTGGGCAGAGGAAGTGGAATCGCGGCAGGTGATAGGGAAGAGAAGGGCGAAACAGTCACGGGTGACTGCAAGTAGCGCTGGAATGGATTGCGAGTGTTACTGCGAGAGACGGGGGAAGCTAAAGTGGCAGATTAGTAAGACTTTCAATGATGAATGATATGAATTTTTCCATACAGAGCATATTGGAGGTAAACCAGCGGAAAGAAGTATCCTCCAGATCCAATATCTGAAAATCAACACCATCAAGGCCATCGACGGACTCGGGGGTTCGAGTGTTTCTGCTAGATTGATTCGAACGCACGATCTCGAGCTCGTCTCCGTTCCCGGGTGTCGCAGGGATACCCTCGATGCGAGAACGTCCTCTGTAGGCATAGGACTGGAGCGATGGTATGGATATTTGGCGCCTACTGCGAACGGGCGAGCGGGGCGGGAAGATACCCGGCTTGAGGATTGAGAGAAACTCTTCGAGAGCTTCGCTAGGCAATGTGGATCTAAGCACAGGATGCCACGCATCAGGAACACAAAGACCTAATCAGCGGAACAGACTACTCACCTAGAAGCAGCTCGAGGAGAGCTCACCTCCCGCTCTGAAGGGGGCTCCGAGAGCAGATCAGGTTTGATGTCCTCTGAGGAAGGATTACGTTCAAGACTTTCTGGAGCAGATACAAGTCGTACTGGCTGGGCACGGCCCAAGAAAAACGAGGGGGAAGTCATCCTAACAGGACGAGGGGCGACTAGAACCGGTGTATCGTTTCCGTGAAAGTTCATTGTACAGGACTTTAGATTATAGAAAGAGATTTAGTTAGGGGCGTATAGAGTGCAATTGAGTGTTGAGTCGACCAACAAGGACAAGAGTAAAAGGCGTCACTCCGATTTTGCCGATGTCATGTTTGCTTTTATTTCCACTCACATGTGCCCGGCCCGGCCGAAAGGTTCAAGCTCCGGCTATTCGCAGGCTATTCGTGTGGCAAAATGTATCGTACAATTCCGGCAATAAACTCAAAGTACTAGCAAGAATGTCTACTAGACAAAAAAGTATGTGATATAGTATTTACCAGAATCTCCAGTATAGTATAATGAGAACAAGGAGTAAAACAGCACCCAACGGCGCATATTGGCGAATCATAGCCTGAATGTTAATGTTCCTTGCAGCTTTGCGATATTTTTCAGACTCTGACCGCAAAGACGTTGACAAGTGTGACATTCCTTGAAAAGCAGGTCAGTTAAAAAGCTTAAAGCGTGGGGAAAGATGACGCGTACTGTCCAGTGAATCTCCTCTCCACAGCAACTCCTCCATGTTCTTGGTCATGATTCGGGTTACGTCTTGAAGATCGTCATTGAGTCGGTCAAGCCCTGAAGCAGCCGCATTTGCTGTTCTGGTATCACGATACAGCCGTGCAGTCTTCGACATAAAGGTGTCTAAAGATCCGCTGTGAATAAAGGCCATCACCACGAGTTGAATGACACGCACCGAATCCAACAAAAGGATACGGCTTCAAAGCACTATCCACCTTTGCGCCATATGTCGTCGCAAATTCTTTTGATAGTTCGTCCAAATAAGAAAAGGCAAGTTTCCGAGGATATGATTTGTCTGCTATCGTGAGGAATACGACATTGTCTGAAATGAGGTAGCTGTGAAGCAGATACGCGTTAACGAGTAATCCCTTGGTGGCCCAGCTCAAAGACGCACTGTAATGTGTATTGACCACTCTCTATTGAGCACCGAGGCTCAGAATTGGGCGTTATCCGTCGGAAAATGAGCTTGGATTGTTGCTTGTGTTCTGCGAGTGCTTGGTCTGTCTATGTATAAAATTTCAGTGAATCTGCAACGGCAAAAAGGATATTAAACCGCACCTGTTCGTCGTCTACGCTGGCAGCAAGAGGAAGAGCATCTGAAGCTCTGGCAATGATCGTTGACCGAACCATAGAGGCGTTATTGCTGTACAGACACGACACGGAAGCTGCACGGAACTCAATGACGTGGTCCGGACATTTGCCGTGCCGGATTTCCACGGCTTACCGAAATCCGGCACTCGTTCCTGACGCTCTCAATGTTCGTTGGATAGCCGCAGCAGAGACACAGGTCGATGGTTACCTCCCGATAAGGCCCATCAAAGTGTCAACGAACTTCTGATCTGCAGTCCCTTGCGCTCCGGAGTGTCATGTGATGTGTGCTCCGCCTCCCGCCGCATCCCGTGGTTTTGATCGCAATAAAACAAGAATAAATAAAAAATAATGATAATTAAAAATTCAATATTCACGACACGTTTCCAGTACACGTTTCACCTCCTCCACCTCGTGGCCTCATTAATGAAGTGACTTCTCTGTCATTCTCTGTCATCGACTTCAACCATGGAAACCGAGACATGCGCCCACCTCTCGCATCTTGCATCGAGTCTTCTTCGTCATTTGAGAGTCCCTTGTTTCCACTATGGACACCGAGACATACCCACAATTTCTTTTCGACCCACCAGATAGGCCTACAATACCTTTCACCTTACTCATTATGTCGAATCTCCACCCGATGCTTTTTATACCGAGATGTGCTTCCTCCCCCCGGCTGACAGGTCCGAGGCACCGGCTGACGCGCTGACGGTTGCTTCATTTCCATAGCTGACCGCGTCTTCTACTTCTCCAAACGATCTTTTAGGTCCAAAGCGCTCTAGCCCTTTCGAACACGCCCTGCATCTGTTCTGCGAAGCCACCTTTTCGAATACATGGCCCAATATGCTCCTCGGAGACACAGCAAAAGTCTTTGCCACCCTCGATCCAACCCAGGCTGACGAAGATTTGATACCGAATGTCCGAGGCAAGTCATACCAGAGGCAATGGTATTTAACAAGGAACTTGAACTGAAGAGAGCATGGCACCCACTACACGCTCTCGATCCAAGTCCCTCTCAGTCCCACCTACGACACCTGCTACTAGGTGCACCAATCTTCCTCTTGCTCAGCTCCCCGTTGTTGCGGAAGAGTCTTCACCAATTTCAAAACCTTCGCCACCACCTCTCCTCGTCGAACCTTCTCCCACCACCTTGATACCGGATCTGGACCCGACCAACAGTCACTCAGGTAGGCTGTCTCACCACTCTTTTCCAATCAAACTCTGATTAAGGCTACAGATTCCGTTAACGTATCTCCGCCTATCCAGAGTGAACCACTCACTTGCCTTGGTGCTCACGACACTTCAGAACCAGGTATACGGTTGTCATCTCTGGGGAGCATGCACTACGACTGATCATTAATCCACTCTAGGGAACCAGATCAACACCTCTGCAGACAAAAATACCATAGTTTCTGTTGCCACCGAGACTAGTAAGTACTTATTCCTTCAGAACAGTCACGTTTAAGTACTGATTTCTCCACTACAGTTACGGATACAACCCCAACCCCTCCTCTAACCACTGCCTCTGACATCAGACACGAAACCACCTCTGACGCCATCGAGTTATCAAAAAGTGTCTCTAGTAAGTACTTATTCCTTCAGAACAGTCACGTTGAAGTACTGATTTCTCCACTACAGTTGCGGATACAACCCCAACCTCTCCTCTAACCACTGCCTCTGACATATCTCACGCTGCTGCCTCTGACATCAGACACGACACCACCTCTGACTCGGACGCCATCGAGTTATCAAAAAGTGTCTCTAGTAAGTACTTATTCCTTCAGAACAGTCACGTTGAAGTACTGATTTCTCCACTACAGTTGCGGATACAACCACTGCCTCTGACATATCTCACGCTGCTGCCTCTGACATCAGACACGAAACCACCTCTGACTCGGACGCCATCGAGTTATCAAAAAGTGTCTCTGACACTGCCGTACTTGACGAGGAACCTGACGGACAACTTCCTACGGAAACCCCTGCGCTTGTTGACGACTCATCCTTTCCCTGCACACCGCCATTCACTGATTACTTCCAATTTGACTGGGGCGCTGACGAAAACAATACCGGGTCAGTCGAGCACTTGCCAGATTGGACCAGCGAAAACGTAACACCCTCAGCCACCACTTACAGTCAATCTCCGCCCACCGAGCAGGCCCACCTACCCTGTGACACCGCGAATTCACCATCTGCCACGCAGAACCCTGTCTTTGAAAACCCTGAGATAACTCCGGGCGCCTCTGACATCCCTGAATCCGCCTCTGACATCCCCGCATCTGACCAAAATACCGAAGAAGTCATGAACCCGTTCACGTCCCCTGAGGCAAAAAAACGAGCTGAATTCGAAGCTAATTCTCAGGATTTCGTTCGGTGAATAATCTTCTCACTCATCACTCTTTAAGTTTCTGACTGCAAGCCTCACACAGCGTAATCAAACAGTTCGAGCAGCTCGGATGTCTGTCAACATGGAATTCAGACGCCCAAAAAGCAGAACCTTATTACCTGTCAGTCATGCTTGCCTGTGCTTGTCAACTAACACTGATGCTGTTGTTATTATTAGGCCAGCTGAATTGGTAGGCAATCGCGTGTCATCAATACCAGACTGCCGTCTACAACCCTATTGCATTGAGCATAAATGCCAAGCTAAATGTCGTTGTGGACGCGCAGTCAAGATTTGTGCACCTCCCAAACTCAATCTCGACAATCCTGACAATCCCCGAGTCTATGTTATGGTCTGTGATGCACCCCCAGGATTTCCCAAGTGTGGGATGCATTGTAAGTTCCTCAGGGTTCTCGTTTGTAGCCATCCGCTGATGGCTTCATTTGATCCCAGATCATCTTACGCGATTTCGAGAACAACATACCACAGACCCAATCTATACGTTACGCAACCCACTTAACGGTCAGTTTATTTGTACAACAACATACCCTCCGCTGACATTAGTCACAGTGGAATATCCTGTCGCAGATAATCAGCTAATACCCGACGATGAAGGGGTTGCTCTTGGGTTCGATATGACCCGACCCAATATGAAACCTTGTGCGACATCTACAAGTCCCCGACGACACTCCAGCTCTTCGACACCCCAAATTACCCCTCGCAAGAGTGCGTCCGCCTCTGGGACCTCCAAAATGACCGCCAAAACGCCATCACCTCGTAACTCTGGGCCCACAGCTGTCCCTAAGGAGTTGCTCAACCCAACATATTCACCTGACGCCTTCATCCCGATGGACAACAACACTCTATTCACCCCCACTCCTTCCCGGGCTGTGAAGAAAGTCAGTCCTATGACGTCGGTGACTCAAAAATCATCCAACCTCGCAACTCCCACACCGCCCCGCAATGTACTCAAAGGGCAGGGCTCTGTCAGTCGACCCTCATCTCTTTCCCAACCAACCTCCTCCAAATCCATCAAGCGTCCCATTGACGAGATTGATATCACCGACTCCGACTCCGACTCCGACGAGCCTGCTCGTACCCAGCCTCGTAAAAAGGCACGCAAAATCGTCACTTCAGACGAAGAGTATACTCCGCCACCACCGGAACCAACCCAGCCCCGCCAAAAAACTCGCCAAGTGACAGCAGTGACAGAATCCGACGAGGAGGACACCGTGTCACCTCCAGTTCGCAAGAAAGCTCGCCGAGTTGTAAACTCGAAGCAGCCAGCGCCAAAACGCTCCAAAGACAAAGCTGCGTCGCGTGCCTCTGACATCAAGCCATTTCCCACATTGCCTCCCCTCAACTCCTCTCCTCTACCGCCACCTTCACAAGTAATGCAAGCCTATGCGAAGAAGATCGACAATGTCGTCATCAAGCAGGAGAAAACCACCCAAAACAGCGAACGGCCTGCGTCTCCTGACAGCTCCGCCATCTCTATTTCAAGTGATTCCGAGCCTGAAGGCAAGCAGCTCTCTGCACGTAGCCGAGTTCCCTTTGGCCGCACCCCCTCCACAGCCTTTGATCTCACTGGAGATGAGCCATCCTCATCCAAACCCAAACCACGGCCCGTCATCAAACGCCCCAAAGTCGAGAAGCCGGTGATCATGGTCAGAGATACCCAGTCGACAACCAACAAGGGCAAAGGCAAGGCCGAAGCTCCATCCAAGGGCAAAGGCAAGGCTGAAGCTCCATCCAAGGGCAAAGGCAAGGCCGAAGCTCCATCCAGACCATCACAGCCAACCTTCAAACCTGTACCTCCCGGTATATTCCTAGACGCGAGCAAGGCGGTCGCTCAAAAGCTTGCCAACCGAAGCGCCCACTCGGACCAACGCGCGTCAGGATCTTCATCTGCATTGGCTGGACCCAAGCGCCAGGTGAAATACGTCGAAACAGAGCCGAAGAAACCCAAACGCGTACCGAACTCCGACGATGATGAACCATTCCCTCGAGGTTAGTTGCTATCTCATCTGTTCAACCTCTCCGCTCATGTCAATATGCCACACAGGTGCACGGTTTAAGTTTATGGCTCCGAACGGGTATGAAAAACCCAGTATGTCCCTTTGTACTTATGATCTGTCACTGTACTCTTATCATCCCATTCCAGTCTCCGAAGATGTGGTCCACCAGGAGTTTGAAGAGGCCGTCAAAGACATTCGACCCGCTGCCTACCGATTCGGCATCACTCTGGAAGAAATGGAGGCTTTCCTGGCTAACTTTCAACAGTGCGACCGGTGTGAGATGGTATATTTCATGGCTGGTGGTATCATTCACTATTGCGACGAGTGAGGACATCTACGTGTCCTATCCAGAAGCCTCCGAATGGCTGAAAGATTGTTATGTATCTTGTATTTCTTGGACTTTTGACGCCCGCGATAGCATAGTTGAGTTTCTTGAGCCCGCCGTTTAGTGCTGATGCCGTATTTCTTGAAGGACTGCAGTATCTATAATTCATCTTCAGTGTAGATATATATCTTTGTTACGCCTGTATATTAGTTCACCTTTCAACAGTATAAACAATTTGTTTTATTTAAAACTGGGAGTGAGCACGTATTGATAAATATATCCAGTCGATGGGCAGGCGCCTCTGACACTTGCTGACATCGACACCACTGCCAAGATAAACCGAGAGTACCATTCATGGACGATCTTTCACCTATGTTTCGTTTCAGAAAGATGTATTTGAGCTGGCGTTGTGACAGGCAGGCCTGGAGGTATCACCTTACAAGGCTGACACGAAACAGGTCAGCGCCTCTGACATTAGTTGACATCAACTGAATGCCATTGATTAACGTTCTTTCAGTTACATTCTTTCAGTTATGTTTTGTTTCCAGAAGGATTGATTTGAATAGAGCAGACGTTGGGATAAGCACGCCCGGAGGTATCACTTCACAGGCGGATCGCCTCTGACAAGAAACAAATCAATGTCGGGCGCCTCTTACACATTTTCCACACAAACAGGAAAGTGCTATTATCAAACAGGGCAATCGTTCATTGCAGACAAACGTACAACACAACAAATTCTACGAGAAAACCCGGGGGTACAAAACAATAAGTTCTACAAGGCAACAAGTTCTACAAGGCAACAAGACACAAACTCCATACCAGAAGTAACTAAGGAGGCCCACCCAACGGCGTGTAACACCCCACCTTGTGTTCGGCACGCCAATGGTTCAAGAGGTGCATTGCGCCTTCCTCTTCACCATCCCATACAGTGACCTGGCCTCCACGCCACTGCAGACCGTCACGGATTAGTTCATGTCTAGTCAAACCCCAAATAAAATTAGCGCGAGTGCAGGGCATGGTCAAAAAACCACTCACTTGGTGGAGTAGACCCCTGGCTTAACACCCCGAGAGACAATGTAGTAGAGGGTACCGCCCCTTTGCCGCGGCTCGACTTTGAGCGCGTCAAAAACCCCAGTCTCTTCACATTCTCGGAAGTACTGCCGAGCACGCTCAGACGATGTGAAGCCCTTGTAATACGTCATCTTGGCACCCGCGAGCCACTCTTTCGCCCCTTCAACACCAATCTGTAGAATGGTCTCCCTGTGATAAAAGTCAGATTTGCGCGAAGTGATTGGTACATGTGCTTCTTACCAAGAATAGAACAAACGGTGCTCCTTGTTAGGACCAACGTAGACAAGATACGCAGGGAATGAACTGCCGACGTAAGTCGCTTCGAGACCTTTGCCCCTGACTTGGCGATAGGATCGATAAAGACCACCGGGGTTGGGAAGGGGTGATCCATCTTGGAATACATCAGGCGCAGGGGCTGGAGTGGGGGTTGAAGCAGGTTCAGGGTTGTTAGTACCAGCATTCGCTCTGGGAGTGTTATTGGGGTTAGAGTTGGTGCGAGGAGTGCGAGGAGTGCGTGTACGGGGAGATTCGACAGCGCTCCTCGTATGCTGACGATTAGGGGTGCGGGGATGATCCGCTTGAGTCGACACGTTGCCATGAGGAGTAACTCCATAGATGTTGCGAACCGCCGCTATTGAATAAGTCAGATCTATACTGGTACGCAATGAGCTCCTGGACACGCACCCACTGACGCTGAATACTTGTCAGCTGACAATGTCATCTGATCCAAACAATTGGTGAGGTTTGCTTCGGCATCCTCCCATTCTGCGTTGGCTCGCTCCATCTTAACCTCGGCCTCACTCAAAGCTGAAGATAAGACAATTAGGACCTCCTTTATCACCCGATGGTGTCGCTGTACATACCTTGGTGGTTTTGCGTCGCTTCCTGTGATGCTTCAAGCGCCTCACGGATAGCTTGCAATCGGGCTTCCTTTGACGGGGAGTTTTCTGTTATGATAGCCGAGTGATTGACAAATTAGGGTAATAACATACGAGCGATCATGTCGGGGAACTTACGTTGTGATCGGGACACCATGATTACGAGCAGAGAGGACACAAAACAACGAAAAAGCACAGGATAGCACAGGACGTTGTGGTTGGAGAAAAAAGGACTGCAAAATCGAACCATGTTATATAAGCGACAGGCCAGCTAAGCCGCACGTGAGGCAAAACTTCTTGGGTGTCAGAGGCGATCCGTCAGACGCGTCAATATCTTATCGCTGTAGGATATACGGTAGCCATGATTATGGCTTTGCGGTTTGAACACCAATTATGTAGAGTATACGTTTGCCATGTTTAAAATGTTAATGTCTTTATCATTGAAGTTTGAACACGAATTCCTCGCTGTGGCTACCTTTCCGTCTAAGAATTATCTGTGTAAGGGCGCCTCTGACAGGTATTCAGTATTTATTAGCGCCTCTGACATCCGTATATCCTACATGATTGGTGTTCAAGTTAGCCACAAAGCCATAATCATGGCTACCGTATATCCTGCTGAGATATCCATGAATAGCGCAGCCTACAGTACACATCTCACGTCTCTTAACCCGACAAACAAATACAGGAAACAGCTCTATACCACTTCCATAGCCTCAAGAACTTTGTCCAACGTCTCAGGATCCAGCACTCGGCCTCGATCACACACTCGCCTCTGATCTAGCCGTGCACGAATGGCCTCCCCCACATCCTGACACCCAAAACGAACACTTCTTATTGAGTCAAGATAGCGACGTATTTCCTTGATACCTTTGGTCCACTCCGGCGGATCAGCAACTTGGGGAAACTCCACCGCTGTCGTCACAGATGGTTCAATGTACTTGGTTAGTGCAAGTGCTGCCCGTGATGCGTCCAAATAAGAAGATTGTAGGGGGATCATCTCTGCAGGCCGAATTCCCTTGACCTTGGTTAGCTTACTGGAGCTCGAGACGTACGTCTGGGGATCCAAGATCATAGCGCACAGTGCCAGGATGGGAATCTGGTAGAAACCTAATACCATTCAAGTCAATACCTCAAAGCACCATATCGGTAGATGAAGGAGGCTTACAATATGTAGGATTGAGAGTACGTACAACTCTCATGCCAAAGAGCAACGCCACAAGCTGGGTGAAAATGATCTCCTCATCAAAATCCTGGTTGGTAACCAGATCCCCGTTTCGCCCATCAATCCGCCGTGACGTTTCCGTCAGATGCAAGGAATCATACATCCACCAACTGGACCCTAGCATGAAACAAGGCAGTGGAGTATATACGGAATGAACCAGTCCGGGAGGTTGCAAACTAATCGAGTGTGATTTTTCAGTCAGAAGGCAAATGACGATGCAAACACTTACTGAACATCGCCTGGCTGGAGGAGAATTGTAACGGTCTCTATGCCACTGTCGCCAAAATCGCTCTCTAAAGGTTCGGAGCATAAATGCTTCACTTGTGACATCTGAGTACTTCGTGGGGTGTCGTCAGATGGAAAATACCCAGTCCATATTTTGAATCCGTGTTCAACTGCAGTTGCGGCCAACTCCCCTCCGGCGTCATGATGGTTGAACGAAAAGTAGCACGCGTGGTGTAACAAACCCCATGTAGCATGAGATATAGCGTGTTTGGCATGGTCGTTCACTTCCTCGTAAACGAGGTTCCTGCAAGCGGCGATGACGTCATTCAACTGACTGTGATTTGATTGTCAGAGGCGTCTGATGTGTCAGAGGCACTTCAAAGACTTACTCTACGGGGTGACCAAATGTCATCCCTGTCATCGAAATGGCCAGAATACACTCTATCCGCTGCCATAAGCGCATCCTGTCCATGAAATCTTGCACCCTTTCATCTCTAACACGTCCTTGTCCTTTACCCAATCCCAACTGGTACGCAGTGGTCTCCTTGAGGGCTGAGTGTTGGTTAGCACATAGGCAGAGATATAGTAGGTAGATTCGTACAATGAATCGATGCCGGCCTCAAAGGGGAGATATGACGAGCACCGAGGAACGCTGCATTGAGGACTGGAGTGTTTGAAAGGTCGAAGGGCTGTACCGCGTGCTTGCGAAAACCGACCAGGTGTACCATCTGGTTACGGCCCAATGCCTCTCGGATTATAGGCAAGAGATCCTCTTCATTTGCCGGGAGCTGCGATGATTCCAAACGTAATACTCTCTTCCCCGACTGTTCGACGAACGGTGTTTGGCTCAGATGCCGAATGTAATCCCCAACCTGTATATCTGGTCAGTGTAAAGGTAGGTTAATGATGACGAACCACTCACCGGCTTGACCACATTTTTGCCTTCCTCGTCCTCTATCTGCGGCAAACACATATACACCTCCGAACCTTTATCTCCGATCCAACAAATAGACTCCGCTGTGTGGGGGACCAACTTATGGCGAAATGCATATAGGTCCAGGCGTAAGATCTGGCGAGCCTCTGAGAGTGATGTTGTGATGATGGATGGGGATGTACTGGCTGTGTTACCGATAACCTCCGTTGCCTTGCACTTCAATGCCTTTACGGTACGCGTAGTTTTCGACCTCTTCGGCTTGTCTTTCGAGGATAGCTTTGGGATGTTACCATCTTTCCTTCGGGCTCTACATAATCCAAGTTAAGAGACAGGGCTGAGAATGACTCCATTATATACGTACCTGGAGTTGGCCTGGTTAATGCGATTTTGTTCTTTGACCCGGTCTGGACTTCTGTATCGGCTTTCAGTATGACGGAATTCCCTGACAGAGGTACAAGATACCGTTTCTGTTTCGATATTAGGTTCCGATAGTTACTATGAAAACCTCGCCTCCATGCGTCTTCTGTCATGGGCTCTGGACGCTGAGAGGGATGAGTTCGAAAGTACCGAAGGCTGGCGGGGTGAAGGGGTTCTCCATCCGGATTGATTCTGTCCAGCCACTCTTCTTCTGATTCGCCATCCTGGGGGAGTATTTCCAATGGATCGTCGCGAAAGCGTTCATAAACCTGAAGTAGGCTCGACATGGTGGTGGTGAAGAAAAGACGTGTACATTTGCCGTAATACCCCTCGGATCAATCAAACGTCATCCAAACGCGTCTCGCCTCTGACACCCCATATTTTCGTGTTCCCGTATTTTCCTCGCTAGTTTGCCAACAAGGGAGTCAGTCAGGGTATTCATCCCATGCTCAGATATTACATTTTATGAATATATAGTGCTGTATTGACACCGGTGAAAATATATTCGGGATGTCGCGCGAAACGTGTCATGTCAGAGGCGTTTCGCATCACAAGCCTTTGTCAGAGGCGATTCACATGGTAAGAGGCACTGGCAGTGATTATTACACCCGATTCAACACCACTTCAAGTATATTTTTTGCAACCAATCAATACAAATTTTCGGACACATTTTTAACAGCCACACTACAACTATGAAAGTCAAGATAAACAGAGACGGTATTGATCTACATTATCAATACAAACTTTCGAACATATTTTTGGACAACTATGCAAGTCAAAACAGACCATGATATGGATAAAAATATCTACGCGGTCTCGTCAACACGGGTAAAGAGACGACCTTCACCGGGTCCCAAGGTCAAGATAATGTTCTCTGCGGGGTTACCATTCACCATAGTCTGGCGAGCGTTACGCTTATCTTCATACGCCTTCCTGGCGTCAGCCTGGTTCCAAAAAAATTCGTAACTCTGTCCGCTTACGCCCAGGACTAGTTGTGTGGCACGCTCCCTATTGCTTGGTATTAGTCACGTATCAAATTGTTTGCCTGAAAAAAACTTACAAGCCGAGACACCATCCGACCATACGCCCGCAATAGATAGAATACCAACGCATACGGGCTTCGGGAAGGTCCAAAGGATTGGCTCGTCCACAATGGACGCAACGGGGACCTTAGAAACATTCATAAGTAAAGGTGAGCTTGAGTTAATAGTGGACAGGAAACTGTATCATACCGTCATGGTGTTTTGCGCCTGCGACAGAGGTTCCAGGCCCTGCAGCAACGGCGGAGAGACCAGCCACAGCAACGCCCCCTCCTCCTCCCCCTCCTCCAGCTTGAGTTGCAACGTCAAGAGGTGGACCTCCGAGATTAACACCGCCGCTCGGGAGGTCAGAGGCGCCGGCGTTACCAGAGGCGCCGCTGACAGCAGGCATGTCAGAGGCACCTCGAGCGTTTACGTTCCCGAGGCCGTTGGTACTGGTGGCGACATTGCCTATAATGTTGAGGTGGTTCATCAGCATTGTGGACGTTCAAATATTCACGGAAGAACTTACCCATGAAGGCTTGGGCGAATTGGATTAATGCCGCCATCTGTTCAGGAGTGAGCGAGAGTCCGGGGACGAAGGGTGGTGTGGTTGGACATCTGGAACTCGTCCAAACACTATATGGTCCTATATAGTGGAAATAGTCGTATAGACCAGATAGCTCACCTGGGCTCTATATATTCGCCCCCTAACTATCAGAGGGAGTGGTGCAACTATCTGCGACTATCGCAGACTATATAGTACGTCGTGGAACCGAATCAAGCCGGTGGTACGGCATCGATTTCCTCATTTTGCCCTGCTCCGAGCGCCTTGATTGGCCAACAGCTTTTCGCGTCCGCACGCCATGAAATCGTCCATCCCCTCGATTGCTAGCATTCCCCCAGGCCTTAGAATCATTCAACGTATCTGATAATTGTATGGAAGTTGTATGATCATTCGTTCAGATTGTCTACTAGAGGTTATTACAGTATTCAACTTCGATCTACTTGATATATATGCTACGACACTATCCGACAACAGGCGGCGCCTTGGGAGTGGACCTTAAGTGGACGAGGGAAAAAGGAGTGCATGTGTGACTCGTACGTCGGGCAGCTTTTATACATACAATAAACTAACAAGGGTACTGCAGGAGAATGTACAGAGAACTTTGAAGTACCGACCATAACACCTCTCGGCAAATCGACCGTTTCTGACACGGAGTTACACCTCGTCTATATAGCACTATATAGTCAGATGAATTTCCAACGAAAACCCAGTCCTGCAATACCTCCGTAATAAGGTGCGCATGTGCTACTATCCAGACTATCGCTCTATTCTGACTATATAGAAAGGGCCGTACTATTTGAGAAATATCAGGTTCCAGATGGAGGAGACATTATGAACTTTGAAGTCGATGACGTTTGAGGCAAAGTCGCAGAAGAACTGAAGTGGGTGGATTCTGAGTTGGTGAGAATATTGACCCTTCCTTTATGCCAACGTCCCAGCTTTGGTTGGACCTTGTATTCCACACAGAGTCAACTAGAGCAATACAGTCCGTTGGGGAAACCTGAAAGAAAATTAGAGAACTTTAATTACCGCCATTTTGGTTGGATTCTTCCAGTCCTCAGAGGCACATCGACAACCTCGAGGCAGGTCAGCGATGTATTCGAATTCTACGCGTGTCAGCGATGCATTCGATTTCGTTTAGGGTGACAGGAGATCACTTTGAGAATACTGTCGCGAGGTCTGGAAATCGCGACGGTAATCGTGTTACCGAGTCGTACCACCTGGAGAGTTTTTTCAATTGGTTAATTATCCACCACCGGTGTCGAGAATTGGGGTAGTCTACCCAAAATTGAAATGGAATGCTTTGACAGGCGGAAGTATTGTCCGGGTGTCCGAGGCATCGTCCTTACTATTGCCTTTCCCTCACATTCGCAGCACTGAGCCCACTCATTCAACTTGCGGTGATGATAGGCAATAAAGTACTGGACCAGCAGCGTATGACTGTCGGGAGAGGTATTCATAAATATCGAGATGTTGGTAGTTGATATTGGACCGGAATGTCCGAGGCGTCTTCTATGTCCGAGGCTGTGTCCGAGGCGCTCGTGACAGTGCTTTCTACCAAGAAAAAAAGGGCATTCCACACTTCCACAGCTTCCTAGATCTCATACATTTCCACAGCGACGCTTCCAGACCCCATCCCCCCTTGTCGAGCATTTTCGCTGGTGGTTCGAGCCTTTTCCCATTGCCTCATGGCCTTTTGTTTCTGCTGCGCTGCTCGTTGTACGGCTTGGTTATCTGTCCCTCCACGACTCTGCATTTCTTCAGCTTGGGCAAGCCTAGCTTGAGCTCGAAGCACCGCATCCCTAGCTTTCTTGAGAGCATTGTTGATACCTTCGATTAACTGATCCTGGGATTGTAACTGTTGCACGCGCGAGTTGGCTAAATGCGACTGTTGTCAGAGGCGAGGTGCGGCTGACATTAAGGTACTCACTATGCCGCCTCATACTGTTGTATTCACGATTCGTGGGATTTACCTGTCGATAACGCCGGGGTATTCCTGTGTTCTCCATGGTCTGCAAAGATATAAAGTCAGCGGTCCTCGTGTCTTCATGCTTTTGCGCACCTGATTCGTCTGATCTTGCATGTTATCATACTTCTGAGCCCTTATGATACCACCAACGAGAGTACAGTCACGTCCTGTATCAATCAATATATCCCAGTGTGAGGACTCGACAATATTGCTGGTTGCCTCTGACGCCTGCCACACTGGCGCCGGTATAAAACTCTTCTCCCAGCATAGAGCAGGGAAGGCGAACTTGAGATTTTGCTTATGCACAAGCCAATCTGAAAGACACACTGAGTTTGAGAGACGAATAGTGACGGTGGTGTGCGTACTTTTGGCTTTCTGATCGCCTTGTTCGATTGTTGCAATCGTTTGGTCCCAAGACTGGTGGCGAAAGCATGCGAGACTTCGCATGGCTTGGCCAATCGCAGGTTCATAGTGGCCTTCCTGTATCTTGCGGTAATAATGTGCAACACATAGTCGCAAAATGCGTTTGAGGTGGTCATATGGTCCGAGTTCAGTTAGCAATCGACCAGGTTCGTGCAAGTCAAACTTGTCATGGGGGGCAATATGCTGCATGTAAAGACCGATCCCTGGTGTACTGTTTGGTTAATGAGACTGAAAGAACGAAGAGTCTCATAGCATACCTTTGCCTTGACCGGCATGATGGTCGACTGTCCACGACAATATTCCCTGAAAGTTTGGATCGTTTTGGGCACTGGAGTGCAGGTGTCGGAATTGCAGCGAGCGCCCAGTGTCTTCCAGCACTATTCGGTGGATCTGCAAGAGTAAGATACAATGTGCCTCTGCACTTTGACTGTTAATGTAGCATCGAACATAGCAAACAGCTGTGATTTCCAGTCAGTAATGTTCAGTATTACAGTAAATTGTTGGTACCCACTGGCTTGTAGCGAACGATCAAAGCCCGTAATTTCAAACTCATACCAGTGCACGACCCGTTTAAAGGCAATATCACTTTGAATGTGTCGAGCAGAGGTAAGTAGTCGGTGAGAATTCTGGCTCTTGATGCATATCACGAATCGCAATGGCTCATCGAGATCGTCCACACCGACAAGTCTATGCTCTTGGATTGATCGTATATAGCGTTTCTCAGGGGGTAATAAAAGATCTTCCTGCTCCTTGAGGTATTTGGCACCTGTTTCAATCGTGTCAGCTACGTCGTCAGCTGACGAAGCGCCTCTTACCTTCCCAGCCAGTGCCCATCGGATACAAACTTTGTTGTGCTTGGTCAATAAGGCTTTGTAAGTGATCTCTGTTGTTGAAAGAAACATGTAGATCTACAAAGGTAGGCCGTGGTATCTGTGGTAGGAGCCCTCGGAGATATTGCAGCGCGACATCACTTCGCAAAAGTCTCCGTGCGGTGAGATTGGGAAGGTCTTCGAGTGTCCCGAGAAATTCCAAGACACTATTCCGGATATGAAAGGGGGTCTTGCTGAGAATGGGTGGAGGATGGGTGTGAGGATATCGGCATACAACCAAGATGTACGGGCACGCCTGTCGGTATTCCTCGTCGGGCTCGTAGACGATGAACTTGCTGTCACAAGGATGATCTTTCATCTCTTGCATGACAAGTCTTCCGTCAGAGTCTCGATGGTGTAGGTCTGTAGGATGGAATTTGTCAACGTCAGAGGCACATCTTGTCAGAGGCGCATGGTCATGCTTACCACAATTCGTCTTCACGGCACGAAAGTTTCGTACTGTGTTACAAGGAACTAGAGGGCCATACCCATTGACTTTCATCGCCTCCTCGTATTGTGCGATAGTAGGTCCATCTTCGTTAAACAGGGCGGTGAGGTAGGATAAATGGTATCGTCCTGCGGAGATAAACCGTGATGTATGCGCCTTCGATTGAGTGGGATGATAATGTTGACATCTAATCATTTATGAGTATTGCGACGTACAATGAAGCAGTGCTCGTACTGGACTTTCACACCGTCCGGCTGTTGAATGAGTAAGAGTCGGCCTTTGCAGGTCTCTTTGATTGTGGCTCCTCGCTTAGCCTTGGTGGGTGTGCGGCGCACATCCTCCAGGACTCGAGCTTCAGCCTCCGTGTAGTATGTAGGCTGCTGCAGAGGGGCGAAACATCCACGATCTCGGAATGTTGCGAATAGTCCCAGAGTCGCCTCAAACACCTCCCGCTCTGGAGTGCAGGCAGCGAGGTCGCGTTCGACTGCAGTATAGTGCGGATAGCCCTGTTCTTCCACAGAGACATGTGCTTGACTGATTTGTTGAACATCAACAAACGGACATTTCTTGCAACCGCGGCATGTAGTCGTAGTCTTGGTACATGGTACAAGTGCACCTTGCCCATCGGTTAAGACAGCAACTTTGACACCATATCGACTTCCCTTGTTGCCTCCATGCGAGTACGCCATGTTATTGAGTGGATTGCACGGGTTTTCGGGGTCGATTCGGAAGAGATGTCCAATGCTACCAGAAGCGTGTGTTTGCGGATATGGTATGCCTCTGACATTCGGGGGATAGTGATACAGAGTGATAAGTGTGGTCTGACTGTTGAGGTATACTGAATACTGCACTCTGGAGGGTGCATCCATCAACTGAAGTTCGTGTTCGGGATCTGAAGAGTTTCTGGACGGCCTCGAAGGTGAGGTCGGGGCTGAAGGATTCAGCAACAGGGACAGGTTCATGCCACCGAGGACTTTGGTTTCGTGAATAATTTTTATTTAGGTGTGGATGAATACCCATCATATAACTTGATTACCAGGAGAGCTTTGCATCGTCAAACCTCTACGAAGGGTTTGCAATGCCTATTGCTAGGGAGCTGCGTTCCGCGGGAGATGTTCACGAAGGCGCACGGAGATCATTGCAGGCACAGTGGTGACGACTGAGTGGCCGTAGAAAAGATTTCGCCGATTCGATACACCTTCGGGGAGCCTCGTGCCTTCGACGCGTGTTGGAGACCAAGGAAAAGAATTCACAAATATAATTCACATTGTTTGGCTATGTATTGCTCTGGCATCTCTTTTTTTTATTTGTCACTGTTGTCTATGCGCCGGCGTCGGTGTCGTGCGACCGCGAAGTTTGCGTCATCACTTCGGTCCCGATTCTGTGAGACGTTTCCTGTCCATCATTTCTGCCTTCTCTTCGTGGTTCCTTATCGGGAGGTAACCATCGACTGCACACACGCCGCAGCATCCATCCCGGGAAGTCTATGGAAATGATTTCCGTAATCGGTGAGTGTTTTTGTAGCAAGTGCGTCTGCTAGCATCTAACGGCTTTGGTATCTGACTTCCAGCGTGGTCACAGTTTTCACGCCTGAAACTAGACGAAAACCAGTCGTATAGAACGAGAGGTCGCACAGTCGGCATCGAGCCGAAGTACAAGGCAAGTTCCAATGGCTCGTCTTGTCTTCGTCATTAATTGGAGTCTCCAGATGCTTATGATTTATTCTTGGCTCGACTGCTGGTACAAACTTGGCAGCGCGCTGAAAGAGATGGAAGCCTCCAAATGAAAAATGTTATAGTAATTGCAGGTCTCGACTGCGTTCAGGTTGCGTTGGTCTAAGTCATCTAGTATCCAGCAAGCACCCCGTAGGATGCGGTGAAGACATGCACTTAGTGCTACAGGTACACTGGATATCGAGAAGATCTACATACTAAGGTTGCAAAACTGGGGCGGGAAGGATATCGTCATAGGTAAAGGTCTACCCGTTGAAGAATCAGCAATTCTCCACAATTCACTTCCATGTTTGTTTCCCAGGTCACGACATCCCTTGAAAGCTGTTTAGGGCCTTGAGATATAAATCTAAAAGGTGCTTTCGTTGGTCACGATCATGATTCGCCCCAGCGCTGCAATGAAGTCCAAGATTTTCGTTGCTTCACTTGCCTTCTTGATATCATCCGTTCCCGCCCTGGCTCAAGAAAGCCCACCAAGCAACTGCAGATGCTTATACGGTGATCCCTGCTGGCCTTCGGAAGCCGATTTTGCACAACTCGAGTCGCGTCTCTCTCAGCCTCTTATTTACCCTTCACCGCCTGAGGCCTCTTGTTATCCCGCTTCGAACCCTTCGGAAAACTGCACAGATGTACAAGAAAATAGCCAAGACGGCAGATGGATTTCAGACCAACCTGGTTCTTTTCAGTACCCAAACTTCGAAGATTACATCTTCCCCAATGGCACGATCAGCGCGTGCTATCTGAACTCCACTCTTGGGTTTCCTTGCGAGCAAGGGAGCATCCCTCCTGTTGGTGTAGACGCGCGCTCAGCTGAGGATATACAAGCTGCTGTTCGTTTCGCTGCTGAACATAACTTGCGACTGGTTGTTAAGAATACCGGGTAAGATTTTCAATAATTTGGTATCAGTTGCTTTGTTAGCTGAAACCAGTCACTAGGCACGATCTCTTAGGTCGAAGTACCGCTCGCAATGCGTTCATGATTTGGACGCACCATCTCAAGGAGATCACTTATCATGATGCCTTTGTTCCGAGCAACTCCAATAGCTCCGAGTCGTTCAAGGGTGAGTATGGCACCGGTATCGCACAGAATTCGGATCATAAACTAAGATGTGTATCTAGCTCTCACCTTTGGGGCTGGTGTTCAGTGGTATGAA
The DNA here is from genome assembly GCA_037176845.1 of Paramarasmius palmivorus. Classification (NCBI taxonomy): domain Eukaryota; kingdom Fungi; phylum Basidiomycota; class Agaricomycetes; order Agaricales; family Marasmiaceae; genus Paramarasmius; species Paramarasmius palmivorus. The sequence continues at coordinate 417,153 of JAYKXP010000003.1, read as the reverse complement.
GCGTACGACGCCGCTGAACAGAACGGTCGTGTCATCGTCGGCGGATCATCTGACGGCGGGTCAGTAGGTGCCGCTGGTGGTTGGATGCTTGGAGGCGGACATGGCGCTTTGGCTCCTGTATATGGACTTGGTACGTACCCAGCGTACCCCCAGAATACTCCCCGTTCATCTTATCTGGTCCAGGTGTCGACAACGCTCTCCAGTTTACCGTAGTAGTCGCTTCAGGCGAGTACCTGACCGCTAATGCATACACAAACCCCGACCTTTTCTGGGCTCTGCGGGGTGGAGGAGGCGGAACCTTTGGTGTTGTCACCTCTGTGACCCACCTTACTCATCCATCGACTCCTGTTTCTGCCGTATTCATCGACGCCAACTTTTCTTCGCTGGACGTCGCACGCGAAGTCACAGCTGAATTCTTCAGGATCCAGCCCGGCCTCGCTGACAGTGGTTGGGGAGGCTACTCATGGATCTTGAATACATCCCTGAGTTCGAGACTATTAGCTCCCAATGTGTCGGATGCAGACGCTAATGCTACTTTCGCTCCTTTTGCCGAATTCGTAAAGAGCAAGTCTAATGATTCGTCCGTTTATACGGCACCATTCGCGTCGTTTCACGATTGGAATCGTGAGGAGTTTTATGTCATTGGTCCACAAGTTGGATTCAATTCGGAGATATCAGGAAGGTTTTACAGTCGGAAGACCTTGGAGACGAACCATGAAAAAATGGCGGACGTTATACTTTCCTTTGGTGCTGTCTTAAAGTAAGTCAATGTCCTCATGCGCATCACTGAAGTTTATTAAAATTGGTACTAGCAATGTTGCGGGAGGGGCTGTCAATCGTGTTGATCCAGATTCTGTGGGGGTGCACCCTGGATGGCGTGATGCTATATTTCATGCTTTTAACGGTGTTAGTTGGCCTGAGGGGGCGACAGCGGAAGAGATAGAGAGTAAAAGAGAGTTACTTCGTTCATGGGATGAACTCTATGAGAGCATAGAACCTGGCGCAGGGACGTATTTCAACGAGGTGAGCGTTCCGCGTTGGTTGCTCACTGTTTATATTCTAAAATTATGCTTCTCATAGGGGTCCTTGTACGAGAAGGACTTCCGTCATACCCTGTTCGGAAGTCATTATGAACGGCTTTTAGAAATTAAGGACGTGTACGATCCGTCAGGACTTTTCATCGTCGCTCAGGGTGTTAGTTCTGAGCGCTGGGACGAGTCTTTGAACTGCCGCAAGTGATGCTGTCACTGTGTCTTGTGCGGGCGTACAGTAGCCAATGACAGCGATACCGGTACAGACCGGTAATCCGTTCAGTACGCTAGCTTGTAGCCTTTGTATGGTATATATGTAAATTGTGAGCGTGTATCATTATGTAGCGTACGTATACAAGGTCGTCCGTATCCTGCTCGTTAATGCGACTAATTAATCTACATGTCTAGAGTTCGTGTTTATCGCTGTCTACTTTACGTGTACTGGTATCCTTCTGTGAAGCCATCCTCTCTTTAATCCACTCAAACGCTTTCTCAGTGACATGCTCTACAGGGTGATCGAAGATGTAGGGGAGGCCGGGAACGATTGCGAGACCGGTCAAGGTCGGACCCCACATTTTGACCCGGGGATTCTTGACGTTAACGAAAGCCTTCTTAGCCTGTTTCACAGCGGTATGGATTGTGAATGCAGGCAAGGCCCTGTTGATTGACAATGAGTATGCTTTGAGGATGAATCGAAGGCTTGCGCACATTGAAGCTATGGATTGGAAGGTTGCTCTTTGGACTGCGACGAGAGAAATTCTCGTAGTTTCGGAAAAGTTGGCAGCTTCAAAGGGAGTAGGACCTCTTCTGCTGGCCTTGTACGATTCATACGCAACATCTCCTGATAGATAGACCCATGATATTCCGTATGCGAGAGTGACGACCCAAGGGGGAACGACGGGACGAAAAGCTTCGCCAACATCACTGGTATAAGCGATATAACGGGTTGAAGCGCGAAGAGCTGTTCTTAGACGGGCACCATAGGCAGCGTAACGAATGTCTGAATCCGTCGAATCGACATTCTTGTCTGCGAGATCGTCGACAGTGTTTTCGACGGATTGTATGGTGGAGGTTGATGACATGGAAGAGAATTTTGCAGTGTCACATCAACTTCAAGTTTTGTTCACGTTTTGCCGTTTGGGAGACGCGGTGACTCGGCAGTCGGATCGTTGAATACTCTTCCTCTCCCCCCATCATGCAGACAAGGTCCGCCTCACGCTCTCCGGAGCCCATGCCCATCGTTCAACACGACGACCAGCACATTCACCCGACAAACAAGATATCTGCTTATTATTCTCTCGTCTTTCCTCATTTCACCTTTTACATTCAGACACTCTCCGTCACTATCGGTCGACGAGTAGCACCCCCAACTCAGGCAGCTTCGAGCTCGTCAGCTGCGGATCCCGTACAGGTAGACGTGGACCTAGGTGCATTGAAGAGCGTGTCGCGGTTACACGCAAAGATAGAATATGATCAAGAGCAAGACCGGTTTGTGTTGCAAGTCATTGGGCGAAATGGCGCTTGGGTTGATGGCGTCTGGCAGGGAAGCGGAACAAGAGCTCCTCTAGGAGAACGTTCCCAAATCCAGATTGCTTCGCGCATATTTCACTTTGTTCTTCCCCCACCACCTCCTCCGGAAGATACCCCTTCACCCAGTGAACATTCGGATTCACATTCTCCCCTCAACAACACTAGCAATCGTGCGAGATCTCCTTCACTCGATATTACTTCGATATCACCTCCGTCGTCTCTTCCGGATCCACCAGAAGATCCTCCGGTAAAGGTCAAACCACCGACACCACCACCTCCTGCGACTGCACCAGCACCAGCACCAGCACTTGCGCCGCCTGCTGTCATCACGACCGGCGGAAAGTCAAGTAGCAGTAGCAAACCCTCGACTTCCAAGAAACGGAAGAAGAGCGACTCAGCAGCGGCTATTCCACCACCTCCCAGGCCTAAACCAGAGGAAATGCCCCCGAAACCTTCTTTAACATATGCACAACTCATCTTTCGTGCTATCAAAGCTCTAGACGGAAAGGCCACATTGCAGGAGATATGCAACTGGATTACGAAAGAGTACGAGTATTATCGTTACGTGGAAGACGATGCGTGGAGGGTACGCTTTGTCCTTGTGTGCCTTTGTGGGCGCCTACTGACTATCTTTATCCGTTATGTATAGAGTTCTATACGACATAATCTCTCGTCAGGACGTGCTTTCAAGAAGATGGAAAGATGTGGTGGTGATCGAGGGAAAGGGTTCTTTTGGTCACTCGACGAGGTTCATCTACATACCCTAGAAGAGCAAGACGCTAGGATGGAACAAGAAGGCGGAAAGGGGAAGAAGAAGGAAAAGGGTGGCGCAGCTCTATCCGAACCACCCTTAAAGAGAAGCGTAAAGGACGCTAAAGGAGCTCCTTTGCCACCACCATTGACTTCAAAACCATTGGTGAAGGCTGCGTCCAAGACAACACCGATGACAAGTACAGTCGCGGCCGCGTCGACGTCAGGCGGTGATAAGGCTACAGGGACCAGTCAAAGCCCGGCGGTTACTACGGGAGTATTCTCGTATCAACAGATGGGACCTAATTATGCGCAGACTTCACTAAGTTCGTCCAATCCCTATGCCGTGCTTACCCAGGGACCGTGGGGAATGCACGGAAAATACCCGCATCATAATCCGTACATACAGCACCCCCATCCGCCTCCTCATCCTCATACACAACAAAACTCTCCTCCAGTCGGTGCATCCTCGTTACCACAAACGTCTACATCGGGACTTGCTACTGCTCCTTCTCCACCACCAATCACTGCCACCACGACTCCCTCTACATCTACGACCACGACCACGGCTGCTCCTACAGTAACATCGCCACCACCTATAGCAGCATCCTCGCCGATACCAGCACAGACAAAAACTACAACGACCGCGATACCAGCTACCCAACAATCTCAGACTGATGTTACGCCTTCTATACCCTTTGCTCTAGAATCTGTGGTTGTACCAATCGTCATTGGTCTACCTCCCAATGCCGATGCCAGTGCGACGCCCAGTACAACGAAACATCCACCAATGGTTGTATACGACTCTAAAATATACCTGGATCCGGAAGTCTTCAATGGTCTAAGCAAAGACATGTTGAACACGCTTGAAAAGCTGGGTGCAAGTAAAGCAATACAGTTCTTGACGAGTCATATGACGAGAGTCTTGAAGGAGAGGGAAAGTCTGGCCAGGAAGAAGAAGAAAGAGAAGAAAGAGAAAAGGGAGAAGAAGAAGGAGAAGAAGGGAAAGGGGAAAGATGGAGCTGGTGAAGCGACGGCAACGGCGGGGACCACTGCGATGGAGGTTGACACAGCGGTACCTGCAACACCGACAGTGTCAGCTATTGCTATTGCTGCACCAGAACGGCCAGAGTCGCCAATCATAATTGTCGACGACGATGACGATGACACCACACGACGAGATGAAGAGCCCGCGCCCAAGAGACGAAAGGTCGATGTCAGCGAGTCTGGCGCTGGACCCGGACTTTCTGGACATGGGTTGAGGGCTGTCCCAGTTTCATGAAACCTACAGGTTGTTGATATGGATTGTCTATGTCGACAACCCATCACTTTCAGTATTGGCTTTTTTTGGTTGTACATGATAGTTGCATGCCATTTCACTCTACATACTACTCATCGCATTTACGTCTACTTTATCATCGTACGTATAACGTATATCTAGTCTACATCGCTCAATTACGACCTTAGATGAACTTTGGATACATTTTGAGAGGTTCAGGTTCAGTGTGTTTTGACGTCGCTTGTTGGGCGCTTGATGTTGTGACCACTTTCTTCAAGACCACCACCACCTCGTCCGGTGCCGATTTGGGTCAATGGATACGGAGCTCAAATGTAATCGCTTGACTTGTCGCAAATCTTTGACCGACAAGGCAGTCGTGGTATGTGTTCCTGAGTGATTAATGAGGCTGCCTCAAGCTGACTGGTCACCCTTAGACGACCTGTAAGATTTCGGCGATGCTTACACTCGGAGCTTCAAACTGATGAATGTATATTGGAGGTTCACACATCTTTTGTGGTATGTCACTTGCGACTTCGTTCATAAAATCGTTTACTGACAATCCCCAAAGTCGACTGTGCCAATGAGCTATTTAACGCGTCGCGCCTGTGTCCAGGTATATCCGCAAGCTACACGACGTTTGGGGCGAAACTGGAACTAATATTGGCATTTAGCTTGCGAGTCTCATCTATCGGAACCGTGCGTTGAATTTTCTTTCTGTCGAATGGTTACCTAACTCGTTACTTAGGGACGATGTTGTGGTATGGTCGATACAGTCAAAGTTTTGAAGGGAAAGCCTCAACCTCGCTCAGGTCTGCTCACTACATCCATCAAACGATTACAAGACGGTGAATAAAGGCGCATATACGTATTGTCATCTGCCATCTCTCTGACAACTGAACAAGTCGGTCCTCTCTGGTTTGGCGCCATCAATAATTTTGGAGATTTGTAGCCGGTGCGTCATGATTCCTAGATCTCTGGATATTGCTTATGCTTCGCATAGCGCTATCTCATTCTGGCAATATCAGATTCATCAAGAGAAGTTCGTATCAAGTCGTCTCTCCAGGGAAGAGGCTTTTAACATCCAACAGTACCTTCCAGCAAGCTGTGTTGCGCAACTTGAACGACAAGAATACTCAGCTACAGAAGCAGCTCGATAGCATCGTGCGAGAAGGTTCCTCTTCCGTTCAAGCTTCCGCTCTATTGTTGATTACCCGACCAACAGCCAACAGCGAGATCGCTCTGCTGAACAACAAAAAATTAGGTACTACTGGAGACGTACTTCCGGGCTATATCTCAAAAGACATCTTCCTCGCTATTGGCCAGAACTTGAACAAGACCTCGAGAACGAAAAACGAAAAGTCAGGGATCTGCAAGAGGCCATGAAAGAGCAAGAGAAAGAATATCAAAAACTTAAAGTGCTTTTCAGTCGAATCCTTATGATCTCCAATGAAATGGATTGTGCGCTAGGCTCAAAATGACAAGATGAAACGGAAGACTGTCCTTGCTCCCAACCTCAACCACGTCAATGCTACAGTCAACGGTCAAGCGCCTGTAGAAGATTCTCGAGGTCCTGCAACACTGAGGACCTTCGCCAGCAACATGAACGACGCTGTAGACATCGGTGCCGTAGTAGGCGGGATGGAGGCGAATGGGGTGAGTGTTTTTAATCCACGTTGATGACTCGCCCCTCAGTGATCAACATTTGTCAGATCCAACGAACACCAATCGTTAACCGCACTGGGACATATCAAGGGCCACAAAGGGTGAGCAGTGGCGAAGGAGGCTGGGTGCAACCTGCTCCGACGGCACCGCATGCAGGCCAGCAACGGACATTTGGACAACCCGGATTCAAACCGAAACGTGCTACGGTGGAGTCAACGAACCGCTCTGGATATATGTCGGATCGCTCGGACAGCGCAAACGAAGTCGAGAACTTGCTCGTGGGTGGTGGTGCGCCGTATAGCCACCGAATCTCTACTACTTCTGGTTGGCAAGCTGCAAGTGTTTCGAGACACAGGCAGGCAGCTCAGCCACAGAAAGGCGAGTGAAGTATACTCGCAATCTCTTCTACGTTCTGACATTTTCCTTTTAGTTTTTGCGACCAACCCAGCTAAACGTACCTCGGGGACCTTTAGGCCAGCAGTCAGCGCTAGGGGTAGTAGATGATTCACACAGCTATAAAACGGTGACCTGTGGAACCGCCAAAAGCAGGTATTGTAATACTATACGAGATGCCAAACAAAGTGCAATTGACAGAGAGACAGTCATATGGCTAAGGAATTGGCATGCAGCGGCTGGCGTAGACCATCTAAATTGGCAGGATTTTGGCGACGCCGTCGGGCGCAGCGTTGACAAGATTGTCAACAAGCTTGTTAGCTTTGACCTCGGCACTATCCACCAGGTCAGCCCCTATGATCAGACTATTGAGTGACTGACTGGACGTGAACTACGAGGAACGAATTACCTCCGACGTCTGGTGCGGCATTGACGATGTTATCTACGGCTTTGTTGGCTTGGACTTCCGCGCCATCGACGAGGTCACCAACTGTGGGAAGGATCTCGAGTTGCATTACCGAGCTTCAATAAGACGACGAAAGACATACCCTTGTCGGCACCACCTCCACCAACGAGGTCTTTCAACTTGTCCAAACCTAGCTGTCTGCGTTGCTGTTGAAGGTTCAAAGAGACGATCGTAAAAAGAGCTTTGCGAAGTGCATGACGACCTTACCAATGGTGCAGCCACAGATGTGCTCACGAGTGCAGCAATAATGACAGTGAACAAAGTTGTGAGTTGCATGTTTGAGTTAATAGGTTTCGATATAAATGATTCAAGTCGACGCGCAGCGCTCTGGAGTTTGTGAAGGAAGGGAAGGATCGAATGCCAGCGAATGTTGATCGTTTCCTCAGGCTGGCCACAACTTTATACCTTACGAGCAAAGCGCATGCCGGTATCCACAAGGATCACAGGAGCTACCTTCATTCAGCTTGTCAAAGGGCATAATGATTGAAAGATGGAAGGCGGTCTCCACGACGATTCCGTTCTGCTTCGGTCCTTGACATGAGTGCGAAGTTGCTATAGGAGTGTGGAGATCTATGTACTTAGAATTACTGTAACACTGTTCTTGTAGAGCACTTCGATAATGAGTCGTGTATACAGACCATATGCATGCAAGCAAAAACATTCAACAGTCAAGTAGCCTCGATCTAGCTAGCTAGAGGCCACTGCCTGCGACATGAATATTATATGCCAAATTGATGAGTATTCGTCGCTGTTCGCTAACTTCGATTGATACCGTCAGCCTTCTCTCATGACCGTACGCTTCTCTTTAAGTTTCACAACAGGTGATGGGCAGTTCAAAATTAGCACACATAGTAACACGACAGGACTGAAAGCTGTTTGAGCTTCAGCCTAATGACATTTCGCAAATGCATAATACTACTTCATATGAAAGGTAATATATACGACGCAATGCAGGGAAAATGTTTGAAGACGGTGAAGAAGGATATCGTATTGGGGTAACGGAAGGTATTGGAGAGGGAGGTCACGTAGGGACGGTGGTATTGGGGGAGGAGGTGAATCATTGTCAAAAACAGGTAGAGATGAAGATGACGAAGCGACGTGGTATGTAGAAACTAGATGTTTTTGGGTTTTCGTGCTCCTAGAAGAGTTCGTCTATATCCATCATGTAGCGCCACGTCCGAGGAAGGACCTTGAGCCCTGAATTGAGCAGCGATCGAGGACCAGCTGCAATGTCCCAGGAGGGCGCCCAAGGAGGATGACGGCTACGGAATAAATAGCATCTGCTAGTCGGAGAAAAGGAAAGGAAGAAGTATAGAAGAGGCTGGTAATGGAACACAGACAGAAACGAGCCGGAAACGTAAAGAGCACGATGTGTAATATTTATAGCGTGCACCATGATGAGAGATGGGAATGAAAAGCAACTACGAGTCGTATAGTCCATTGTGTTTCAACCAAGAATGAAATGTGGGGCTGCACCAGCAAGAAAAGCCTTACAAGAAGGCGAAGTGTAGTGGACGATACACGGCCCCACAAGAACGTGTAACGTGATCGAAGAGAATTATGTTTGAATACAATGAAGAGAAAACGAGGGCCGGTAATGCAAATAGTGGAATGTGTCGTCGAATGTTGACGTGGCCCGAATAAACAGTATGACACAAAGACAACGAGGAGAGACCAAATAGTTATGGACATTTGGCAAGAAAGATGCGAATCGAGAGGTGGTCACAAAATACAACCATCGTCTGGAGAAGTGACATCGAGTAGATCACCAAACGCAATTAGCGCCGTTGGTTTCCGGACAGAGTGGATATGGTAGTGTGGGAAGAGGAAAGACGAGAAAACACATGCAGGTCTAGTAGGAGCTTGGGAAAATAATATTCTGGGGTGCTCCATAACAATTGCAAGGAAACCGACGAGACGACGCTCATGTTCGGAGCCAGGTATAGAGGGGTGGAGGTGCAAAGCCTGCCGGGTGATAGGTAAGAGGTCGTGGGCCCCAGCGCATATCTGTGACTTGATGTGCAGGTGCTAGTGGGATCTCAACACCGGGTGCAGGCATATGGTGATGTCCATCGTGGTTTGGACCCCTGGTATCCATACGTGACGACTGGGAAAATGAGCGTATATGATTACGCGACTGTGAAATATCCTGATCATGAGAAAGAGACTGCGAGCGAGAATGAGACATTGCGATTTGATGATGAGGAATGAGAAGAGGTCCACAATGATTGTAAGCCGGTGGAGGTGGGGGCTGCTGAATGTTCGGCATTTCGTAAGAGTAGCCTATCATAGGCTGCACCTCGGCGGAGGAATAGGCACTGAACATGGGCCAATGACTCTGGTACCCCTCACGGATTGGCTGATAAGACGGAATCGCAGGGTAGCCGTTGTAAGTGGGAATCGGCGTGGGTTGCACGGCAACGTAACGTCCATAGGGACGATTACTCTCTCGGAGAATGGGTTCGTCGCCAGCCGGACTCCAGCGGGCAGGCGGAGGAAGACACTTGCCTGCGGATTGACCCATCTCCCAAGAGGGTTGTCTGTCTTCCATGCGATAATTGGTTCGCACGGGATGAGCGTTGCTGACACGACGCTTGGGTACGTATTCTTCCCGGAGGGGTCCGTCATCATCAAGGTCCAATTCAATGGATTCCACGGCCAATGCCTTGTCTTTTTGGATTCTTTCCTTTCGGCGTTCTTCGATCCCAATGAAAACCGGTTGTGGGTTTTTGGGGTCAAAGCCACACGCTGTTGGTGCCTGGATGATCTCGTCAATGGCCATCCTAATAATGAGCGAAGGGTTGGAGGAAGGCCGTGAGATTGGCTGTGGATGAGAGGGCGAAGTCAACGACTGGTGGTAAGACATGACGTGTGACAGCCACTGCGACCATTCCTGAGAGGAAATTGACAAGTCGTACGAAAAGATATCCAGAGCCAGTGACTCGAGCTTGTTCAAGGTCTGAACGGGAATGTTCGAGATCGAGTGCCTGCAAAGAAATGATTCGTTAGTTTGTTGCCATCAGTGAATTCGTGAATTAGAGCTGACGTACCAAGTCTTGTTGGAGAAAGTGTGATCATCAAGCCATTTATTAGCCAGCATGCAACCGAGGACGATCACCCTAAAAGGTGCATTGTTTTCGGCTTCTCTGTCACGGCCATCGCCAAGTAAAGCGAGCCTGAAGCGAAGTTCTTTAACGTGGTCGGCTGTAAGTCCTACATTGCCAAAGTAAACTGGTAGCTTAATGATGTACCAGAGCGCCAAGAAAATGGCCGAAGGCTGGAGGAGAGTAGACAGAAGCAATGAATGAACCGACGTCGCCAAGTAACTAGGCGGAGATACAGCATGAACCTTGGTGGGACTAAGCCTGGAACATGACAAAATTAGTTTGGTGATGGGAAGGACCGAAATGAAATGACTCACGTAGGACGAGGAACAAAGGGCGGTAAGTTGGACCCGGTAGTGCAAACTTTCCAGACAAAGTTGGCAATCCATTCTGACAAAGGCTCGGATAACCTCCGGTAGCCAGCAGTAGCTGTGGGCGTCACGAGCTCAGGAACTGCGGCGGGTGCGGGGACTGGTTCCTGCGGCATTTGCATGGCAGGCGGCGGCAAAGCCCAACGAGTGCCGCATTTGTCGTCCACGCAGCCGTAAGGGTAGCTTTGAATGGGTGCCTCATTGCGATAAATGCCCTCATCGTAAGGGACTGTCAATGGAGCTGGGGCAATGGCCTGGTCAACATATTCGCCGAAAGGTGTGACAGGCTCCATAGGACTAGAACCGAGGTGGCCACCTTCCCTACCGCCAGGCGAATCATCTTCGTAGAAAGGAGTGAATGAACCGCTTCCATACACATCTTCACTCGCCACATCTTCGGCCTCCTCTCCAGAAGCAAGGTGATAGTTTACATCCATTTCGACCGCGGTATTGCCGATAAAATGTGCGCGGGGTTCGGCAAGCGAAGCGTCACTGTCCCTGTGGACGATGAGACGAGGAGGATAGATCTGCATGTCTCTCTGCATGTGAACGGGGTTGACGTATTGAGGAGACGACAAGGGCGGAATACACGCTTCAGCGTGAGGTCCTTTAATAGCAGCAACGTTGTCCGCAACTGCTAACCCTTGGTGAAAATCCTGGTCAACACCGATGCGTGAAGGGTGGTGAGAATCTTCTTCCCAGATTCTGCGTGGTTTGCTTCTCCTCCAAGACGGCAGTGAATTAATCCACTGCTCACGAGTCCCAAACGAGGGTGGCGGCCCCGTTGGAGACACGGGGAGAGTGTGTGTCAGATTCCTGAACGAGTTGTTTCCGCCGTTGTCAGAGAGACGAGGAGGTTTGATGACTGGGTGCGCAGGTTGTCTTGGAATACACGGAACGGGAACTGGCATCTGCTTGAGAGATTATAGATTCGAGAATGCAGCCAGCTTTTGAATTCAAAGACTGCTGCAAGTTCTCCAACCTATAAGGAATCCGAGTGCTTCCTTGATGACGAAGGCGACTCGAATGAAAGGGGGGTCGTAAAAATTGTCGTAAATGCAGGAAAGACTGGCAAGAGATTGCGAGGGTAGACTGAGTCGACTACGAGGACTGGCAGACGCACAGCAAAGGCGTGCCTTTTTGGATCCGCAGAGGAAAGAGAAAAAAAGAGAAAAAAATGAGACGGGTTCGGTGACGAGATGCTGGAGTGGGTCACCAAGGATCCACAGGCTTTGCAGACGGCAAACTCTGCTACCAAAGATCAGAGAAAACGATCTCTTGAGCCAGGCCTGGGAGGGAGAGCGAGTGGAAGAGCAGCAAAGGCAGAGATTATCGACCCTCGCCTGCCGGGGTTGGGAGGTTCAAGGTCAAAAATGGGACCTCTTTCCTCATATACTCCTTATGTCAGCCAACGTGGCTTTCACTTTTTTTTCATTGTTTTCCACTCGGTTCCGTTCCGTACTCACTCCGGTCGCCAGATATCACATTTGTATCACATTACCACTTGTGCCTTGTGGAATTTTCTTCTTACATCGATGAGGAGAATCAGTCAAGAATCAGATCTTCAGATATCATTGCGGGGCTCCGCGACCAATCGAAATGTACTAGGGCCACAAGAATGCCCACCTGAGCGTCGAGAACAAGCTTGCTTACTATTCCAGTCTCCAGACCGCGGGCGAGCCGGCTACAAATATGGGTAATATGTATGCACTGCAACTACTTGCAACTAGCGTTTTTGCCCATACAGCCGCCTATCCACCATCATTTCATCCAAGATGTGCAGCGGCCTGCGGCCTAGGACACGTCAACTCGTTGCGCTCTGCGACTGGGCCATTCAACCAATATGACACATCAGACTCGAGTCATTGGTTATAGTTCCGTGGATGGAAATAGAGGAATGGAGCCGATGTCCTGCTTGGTGACGTTTGGGTTGTCGTCGTCGGCGTCTCTTGCTTTCATGAATGTTCCAAGCCTGAACAAAAGGAACCTAGGTCAAAACTGCCATTTCCGGGCGTTCGGGCGCTCTATATCGCGAACGCAGTAGAGAGTAAGTTGGACAGCTAACCGCAGTGCCGAGGACGAGTCAGTAAATGTCTGACTCTGGCGCTGAGGCGAGTTCGATCATTCCTGCGATGTCACAGCAGCTGTTCGGAAATAGCATGTGAGGACTAGTACACGATATGGACATGTCACTGTCGCCGAAAATAACAGCTTGGAAGAAGGAAAAGATTGCGAGAAGGAAACATTTTACCGTGAGAAGGTTGGGCGCGTAACTCGTACGCGTACTAGGTCACGACCTCGACCTCCGTACCAAGATCATACCGGCCGCAGATACAGGTCCCTTATCACTCGCCGCAGCCATGTACTTTTTCAACTTTTTGATGGTTTTCCCATTAGAAAGAGTAGTACACGGTGCGAGTTCCTCGGGGTGCTCTATCCACTATTTGACATTCATGCGTCTCGGCCTGCTATAGCACCATAAATACTAGTTTCAATCCTTCTCGAACCATTACTTACCTGAAGCCTACTGTTCACTACTCGTCTCTTTCAAAACTTCCTGCCTCAATTGATTCCTCTTCCCCAACACTCTCAATGTATTCTTCTTTTCCATCTCTGTCATCTGCGCCCAATTTGCAATTCTCGACAGCGTTCCGTCCTGATTGACAACCAAAGGACCCAGATGGTCCATCTTGACCATTGATTCACCACCGGACACGTCCAACTTTGTCGTGTCGTTGTTGCTTGGCGGAGGTGGTAGTGGTAGTGGTGCTGTCGTGTTGTTCTGGTCGGAAGTCATTGTAGTTGAGTCTGAGATGATGCGAAGAAGAGGAAGGAAAACCATATAGGACAGAGATGGTATTTTCTAGAACCTTCTTCATCCATTGATTACATCATTGTCGTCTGTGGTCTCGTCGATTGAAAAATACAAGTTATGGTCGACTTGAATGATCATCGTCGAGACCTTTTGCTTCGAGGAGTTCAAAGCTTGCACCACGGAAATTTGGACAGTGGTTCTTTCCATTTTTGCATTTTCGAGAATGTACCAAGAGAGTAATAGGCCTAAGATTTCAGAAACAAGTTCTACCCACCAGAGAGGTCTAGTTTCCAGTATGCTGAACGTGGCGTTGAGTAGCAACTTCAAAGAGAGAAGAGTGAGTGAGCCAGAGCCTGCGTGGGAATATTTGACGCGTGGCCTGTACGCGTTCAAGTCACGCTGTCGAATCCATTGCAAGTTTGGTGCTATCATGAACATACCGGCCGCAGAGACCAATGGCTCTAATCTCGGTCAATCACCTGCTCCCATGGACTCGATTACCCTTGGCCAGCTCAAGGCCATGGTCAACTCCCAGCCAAAGCCCAAGGTACCTTCCATTCCCCCACTTACATCTGTATAACCATTCACTTAACGAACATTTTGCTAGCAATGGTGGTACGACTTCAATTACGACGATGAGGACACTGTTATGAACGAGATTGATGAATTGTATTCTTACGTTGAAATGCCTCAAGTTGCTGAGAATCTCAAGGCATGGCAGCAAGGATCATTTGGTGAAGGTATGTCAGGCTATCATTATTATCTTAATCGTTGATATTTATGATATTCGTAGAATGGACCAAAGCATCACCTGCTAAACGACGACTGCATGTGGAACTACTTTTAGAAGGATTGGAGCATAAGGATGCGGTAGTACGATTTACGAACTCTCGTCGGTTATTCTATGTTGTTCAAGGTGCGTATCACCTCATATAGCTGGCTCGAATTCGTCCTAACTATCTATTTGTGCAGGTACCTTTGCAGAGACGGGTTCTCCGGAGCATCAACTTCACTGGATCTTTGAGAATTGCAAGATTGTGCGCGCTGCCAACGGCGTGAGCGCTGTCATCGAAGCCTTAAAGATTGCAAGTTCAAAACAAGACCTAATATCGCAAGTCTCGTTACTTGTCAGGGTGCTGAAAGATTGACACGGATTATGCAGGAGCCTGAACGATGCCGATATCGCACACTTGAACATTTCACCGCAGGACAAAGCTGATCTATTGGAGGAAGTCTTGACGGAGATCTCGGTTTATTTTGGCATACTGTATCACTTAATAGAAATCTTCAAGGGCCACGATGACTTTGCCGACGAACTGAGTGAGTGTATCCAATACTTCATGGTATTCTTGACTAACTTGTTGCAGTGAGTCTGGATCCTCCTCTCCCAGTTTATCTCTTCAACTTGGTGTCAGGATTGAGAGACAAGAGTGCAAAAGGTTATCCAATAAAGAAGGTATCTCAGAGTCGAAGTCGTTTAGAGTTCCACGCATCTCACGAGAATTTTAGCTCCTGCTACTTCTATGGAAATCGTTACTTGCTTGCTTTGGTGGAATCCGAGATCACGCCAGAGTCAAAATGCTAGCGCGGGAACTGGCTGGATTACCAGGACTACCTAGCTCACAACGAGGTACTTTATTCGTTCCTAATTCGGTTCAGGATACTTGTTAACGATTATGCACAGGACCATCAGTACCAATCATCAAATCTTCACCACTGGACATGGAAACTTTCCGACAAGAAACTTCAGTGAAATATCCTACTTTCACACCTCCACCGCAACCACCCCTAGACCCAAATGCGCCCACGCCTGTCAAGCCCTTCCCAAGTAACCTCACCTCCAAACTCGCGCAAGCTTATTCACCTATACCTGTCCGACATCACTATCACCACGAAGAATCAGAAAGCCACCCTGGACTCCCTCCTCCTCATCCGTTCGCACAAAACCCCAACGCCGGTCCACCTTTCCGACCTCCAATCCAGCCACCAACGCCTGCACCTTCTCCCCCGGTTCAGGGTCAAGTTCAAGGTCAAGTTCAAGGTCAAGGCCAGGGTCAAGGTCAAGGTCAAGGTCAAGGTCAGGGCCAGGGCCAGGGTCAACCTCCTGCTCCCAACGCAAAACCCAAGAAGCAGCAGTACCAAACTGATCAGAACCGTCCTTTCCTGTTTCCCTTTTCGAAGACTCAGAGCAAAGACGCGAGATTTGTACCGTTTGCGATTGATGAAGCAGACAAGCTGTATAATCGCCATATGTATGTGAGCTTGGCGCTTGCGCAGATGTGGCGGACGAGAGAGGATTGCATGACGTTTGAGAGCGGATTGGAGCATATGCCGGGATCGGAAGGCGAGTTTGAACCGTCGACGTTTACGAGCAAGGTATGTTTTATTACTTTGTCCTGATTCTTGTACGTCGATTCACCTTTCTCCGCATATTTAGGACCCGGAAACTGCAGAGCCACTCCCAGATGTAGCACTCTTGGATGCCAAACTCGCAGAGGCGACGGAAGCTTTGGAAAAAGCCCAGACTCCAGCCGAGAAACGTAAAGCAAAGGAACGACGGGAAGATTTGATGCGCTTGAAGCGCGTGGAGCAGATCTACGTGAGTCAGGATTACTCTGACTTGCCGTTATTAATTTCTAACACATGAAATGAAAAACAGAGCGCTGTATTACCCGTTCTGTCGGGCTGGGTCCTCGTTCTGCTCAAGCTATTGTTGGCCACAGTTTCTGCGGCAACAAATGCTGCGCCGCCATCTGCTGCTTCGCCCTTCCCGCCGGGTGTCGCTTCTCGTGAGTTCTTATTAATAAGTAGTGGTGTTAGTGCTGTGTTCTGATAAATTAATAGCTGCGCAAGAACACCCAATTCTACCACCTCCTACATTGGACGAGACTGATGTGACCCGACATCGCGAAATCACTTCCAAGGCGGTCTCGGCCATCCTACTGTTGGTGCTCAAATGGTTCAAAGTCTCCCGTAAGTGCGAAATCATGACGATTGGTGGCATTGTAATGATCCTGTTGTGAGTGCAGATGTGATGAAGTTCCATCATCTGGGGCAGCTACTTTTAGACACGAACTGTTTGTTACTATTGTTGAAGTTATTTGGACTTCAAGAAGTTTCAACATCTGTCGTCTCGAAAGCAGACTCTCCGGAACACAAGTAGGCCCTGTATTCTTGGCTTCTAGAAATTGATATTCTGACGCAGAGTGCCCAGCTTCTTCCGATACTGTTTCTTAAACCACTCGAAAAACCCGCAGCATATCCGACAGGAAGACAACATGCTCAAGGCACCACGCCATACAATCATAAAATCGGTCACACTTCCTAATGGCGAAGTGCACGAAGAAGAAATAGAGATGGTCACAGATTACTCCTGGAGAAACTTCTTTGCAACCATCAACTTTGCCAAAATAATGCAAAAGCTTTCCAAGAATCGTTCGCACCGGATATGGATGTTGGTACAATACAAGAGTTCGGTGAGTTACCACCGGGTCTTGAGATCGCCTTTCGGTGTATTGAATCTTTGAATTTCAGGCTGTGCTGAAACGAATGCTGAGGGTACAACACCCGATTCTGCAATTGCATCTCCTCAAGTTGATTAAGAGCCAAGTACCGTTCTGTGGGCGCAAGTGGAGACAAAGTGTGTACTGTGTGTAACGGTTTGAGAACCCGCTAACGGTGTTGTTAGGCAACATGAAGGTCATCACCGCAATCTACCTCAATTGTAGACCAGACTTGCGAGATGAATGGTTGACAGGAACTGAGGTCGATGATGTAACAGATGCATCAGTAGGTGCATGTTTTCTCAGCGGTACGCCATGCTCATTCATTATTGCAGGCACAAGAGCAAGCACTGCGTCATTTAGTCAAGTTCTGTCAGTCTCTTTTGCACCCCAAACCCAAAGTATCTTCAATGACGGCTGACTGACTCCGTACCAATACAAACTACAGATAACAACCAGCGATATGGCGCAAGCGCGACAGCCAATCAACATGGTGCGCTCCACAAACGATCTGGTAGCATGTCAAATCATCTCGAGGGTCTTCACCCCGGGCCTGAACTATCGGGTATTATCCGACCTCTTGGCACCCCCAACATCGCAGAAGCGGACGTATTCCCTCCAGCACGTTCGCAAGCCCCAGATCCTTCAATATTCTTACCGTACATCCCGGAAGACATCAGCTTCGAAGAAGAATACGAAGAATACATCTCTGATCTCGGTTTGTCGGATTCAGAATACATTTCAAGCTCGGATGCACTCCTCTTCAATGGCGGAGGAATGTCTGCTTGGTCAAGATTCCCTGCCGAGTTTGCTCAGGATATTGCGGATGGGATCAGTGATTCGGAGAGTATTGTGTCTATTGGCGACCTGGGCGACGAAGGAAGGTTAGATCCGAGCCGGGATGATGGCGAAGTTGTGGACGAGAACTTGAATAACTGGGAGGTAAGATGTCACGATTTAGGGTTGAAGAGTGGTATATCTCATTGCCCCACTTTCCAGCATATGAGCCCCAAAACGATGGCTGCGCTCCCAAAGTCCCCCCATGGCCGAAGGTCTAGTTCCGGAGGCGGATTGCGGCCTGTCGTACCATTTGGATTGGACGATGGATCTGCTGTTGATGAAGACGAGGAAGAGGAAATTGGCCCTGCGCCTCGTGAGCAGTCAGCGTTCGCCGATGGTGCCGGTGTGGATGAGGTTGAGTATGCCTATGGGTTCGTGTTTCTTTCCTCTGTTTGGGAACACAGATCTGACAGCATTTCCAGCGTGTAGCGGGTTTCACTATTACATGAGCGTAGCATACAATATGGGAAGCGCAGCGTACTGAGAAACTGATTTTTATCTATCCACATTGATGAAGAGATAGCAGAAATGTAAAAAGGTACGAGAGGTACGTATTTCTACAGCTCAACTGGGAAAGTACTGTGAATTAGGAACATTGGAAAAGTCCGGAATTCGGGGGCTCGTCGACATCTCGAAGGCACCAGTGGATGTAGAATTAGCGGTGTGAACCCAATCGATTGTCGTGAGAGTGTCGGTGGGGCTGAACGTCGGTTTGTAGAATGCAGACTGTAGATTGAGTATAAGTCTGGCGACCAAGATGGTATTGGCGGTCGCTGATAACGAGTACGGGATCTGCAGCCAGGGGGTCTACAAGGGTGATCAATATGCGTTCAAACCAAGGGTAGTCGTCTGCATACCCGGTGTTGTCGAAATCCTAAGTAGAGCCCTTCTTTGAACACGTACAGTGTTAATCCAGCATTTGCGGCGAAAGATAGTTCTGATCTACAGCGGACATTGAACCTAGCTCAGAACTGGATAAATATTACTTACACGAAGAAGTAGAAGATACTGTCCCGGATCAGTACACTTAAAACTTCGTTTCTGTTCCAGACCTTCCGTATCTTCAATTGGTAGACGGCATTCCAGATCGCGAGTAAGAAGAGGACCGTCTCTAATATAAGTGGAGGGAGGTAAAAGGCATAGAAAAACTGCGATACACCGAACGGAAAACAGGCCACTACGCCATGGTTGTAGTTTGGGGTCGCTAGAAAGGTCTTCAGATCGGTTCGCAATGCCGCTTGAGAAGGTACTCACGGCGAGTACCCCGCAGCGTCACAGACAGGATGGCGAGCATTGCGATCAGCTCGGCAACAAGCACAAGAAGGGCCGAATAGCGAATAACGCGAGACTGAGGGAACATGGCAATGACACGCAAGGTCATGATTGTACTAGCAATCCAGATCACAGCGGTATTGAGGTAGCCTTGTAGCCAGAAGAGAGCCGAGCCTGATCGTGAGATAAGTGGTAATGAACGTCCCTGGGACTATCTTACTCACATCTAGAGAAATGAGATGATACGAATGAGTATTGGATGGAATGAGAGGACGTACATCTATTCACGAAGGTCAGAGCCATATAACCGTGTTAATCAAGAGTGTGCCTACCTGGGTGGATTCGAAGGACATGAAGTATACTGCGGGCGTTTGGGTCCAGGGTTTCTTGGAGGTCGACAAGAACACTTACAAACACATTCTGAGCTATGGACTCTTCAGCATGAATTAAAAGTGCAGAACTTCAAGCAACTCACGTCAATAGCAGTTGGCCGAACCATCGATTCTGTGCTATGGATTTAGTCGATGTCGCAAAAAGAGCAGCGGATTGACTTGCCGCTATGTACAGAATTTTCGATAACGTCCATTTTCTTTTCTGGGTGTGAAATTCTTCAGAGTGGCTATAGCCAGGACTAGTAGATATATACCCAGATGAATTCCACCTACTTCGGATCAGCACTGGCCAAAAGAAGGAGCGGCAGAAAACGTACCTCTTGGTCCAAACAAATTACTATGTCCAGTCACAGAGTCAATACAAAACATTCTACCTCTCCTAGACGTAAATCACTGACGATGATCATAAAAAACCAGGAATGTGGCAGCAACTGAAATGATAAGTGTAAGCACTCGGTCAACCACAGATGACGATAACCACTTACGCTGACAGTATCGAATTGCTCGTGTATCTTGAATGGTTTCTGCGAGGGACATGGAGGGCTGTCGTTGGCCCCTACCCCGCTGGGGGCTCTATATGCATCCAAAAATGTCTCATGGTGTCTCCCCTGAATGCTAGACTTCTGCAGCATTGGTGTCAGTACTCCTTAGCTGTGAGTGATCGCAACTAAATATATATATACCTGAAATGGTTGAGAAAAACATAAGAGAAACAAGTTATTCACTGTATTTCTGGAATTTTTTCCTGCTTATTCTGAGCAATTTTGAAGGAGGGAAGAGCGTGCATTGCAAAGGAATCGAGATGAGTGAGACTAAACCTCGCTGTGTAACTGTTTGCATCAGGTTTGCACCTGCTTTGGAATTTTGGAGTGTTGTTCCAAGTTTTGTCTAGCCAGACCAAACACACAAAGCGAAATTTTGCTCATCGTCTTTCAAGTTCGTCAAATTATTCTCGCCGTCGTCGTCGTTAACCTCGACCACAAACCCCTCAGCGATGGAATGGGTCCGTGCACACCCTGGGAATTATGTGCCGATGGTACGTGACATAATGGAACTCAGCACCTTGACCTCCCTTGCTTACCTTCCCCCCGACCCCCTCAATTCGCAAGACTGTTCTCCACACTCTCCACGATGTCCCAACAGCCGGTTGCGCCTGGAATGGGTCAAATGATGCCAGACCAGCAGCCGGACCTGAATAATCCCTCGTATTACCCCCCAGAGAATGACCTAACCGGTGGTCTTCCTATCAACCTCGACTCTCTCCGAGATGGACCACCAGGAAGCAAACCATTTTATCCATATTCGACTCTTATACGGTATGTTAGCCGGATTTGCGTGCTGTTGTGCTTAGCTCATTCAAAGTACGCTGGTGTGAACAGCTACGCTATCAAAGGATCACCCAACCAGAAATTACTTCTCGAAGACATTTATTACGCCATAGAGTCTCGAGTACGTTTCTCTGCTTTTTCCTTGAATACAGCGAATTTATTTGTGCGCAGTTCCCGTATTTTAGAACCGCTCCAAATGGCTGGAAAGTAAGTGTTTCTCGCTCTCTCTGGACAGTAGTAGCATTTTGAGTAAAAATATTGCCTCCAATGACCAAATACCATATTTTAAATTTCATATGCGCGCGATACCACACAAACAAATAGAACGTTTCCGGGGTCGCGACGCGCTGTTTTTGTTTGACTGTCCCTATTTGTTGTCCATTGTCTATACGAACAAACTACTAACAACCTTTCAGAACTCCGTCCGGCATAATCTTTCTCTCAACCCTTGTTTCGAGAAGGTTCCTCGCCCTCTTACCGACCGTGGCAAGGGATCCTATTGGACGGTCAACGATAATGTAGACCCTCGGACTGGTGTACACCGTGTTCGGAAGAAGAAGAGCAAGGGTTCGAAGGCTCGTAGTCCTGAGGCTGGTGATGTAGATTATCATCCGCCGGAGAACTTTCAGGATCCTGTTGCGAACCAATTCGCTCCACCACCGGCTATGCCTACAGACAACCAAGATGCTAACAGACCGCCGACGAATTTCGCCCCACCCTATGCTCCGTGAGTCCTCTTTTTTCTTTTTTGTCTGTATACGACTGATACATGACTTCGTTTCAGGTTCGACCCTAATTTTACGATGATGGGCATGCGCTTTCCACCTGGACCTATACCTGGTATGCCCATGCCAATGGCACCGGACGAAGGCTTTGAACAAGACGAGAACGGCAATATCGACTGGCGCTTAGCGTGGCACAAGGAGATTGGGCATCTGCAACAGCTGACTCAAGAGCAAGAGAAGCAGGGTGCCGATCCCGAGTGGTATCGAATGATGCTTTTCAGAGTCAGGACCGCCTTGATGCCCCCGGCCATGTTACCAGACGCGATGCACATGCAGCCTCCGATGGTTACTCAGCCTCAGGTTGACGCTACCGGTCAGCAGCAACAACAGCAAGCCCCTCAACCCGGACAACAGCAATGACGAGGAGGGGTCTTGTATGTATGTATCGTTTGATGAGTCTTATGTTCTTCGCTCTGCGTTCTTATGTTGTCTCGGATTCGTTATGATAAAGTCCAGTTAGGATTACCGCCTATTACCACTCTCGCGTTACATGTAGCCTCGATAATTGTACGATTTTCATTGGACGATATCGGTCTTTCGGGTGAACATTTGCACTGCGGCCGAAGCGGAGATCGATTTGTAATTTGATGAGTCACCGATGCCCATTAGAAAAAAAGGTAAGCACCGTGGGCGTGGGCCGTGGAACCGCTCAAGTCTGTCCATAAAGCACGAGTAAATTATTTATCTTGTCCTCACTCCAAAATGTCCCCGACTGCAGTAGATGACATTCCCTCATCATACCAGCCTTCAGACACTGCTCTCGTAGCAGCTCCTGCCAAAGGACCCGTACTCGCAATCGGCTCGCTATCTACAGCCCAGGACGGCAAATATCAGGCTCTTGTGACGGATTTAGAAGGCGGCAGCAGCAAGGTGGAAAGGCAAATGCTTGATAGATTGGTCGATGGTGGTACGTCGCTCGATTTTTCGAGTTACATTCGATGTAACAATGCATCGAACAGCGACAACATTGAGCCCATCAACGTATTCTGCCGTCCATGTCACCCTTACCGAACCTGAATACACCTCCCTGCTGCCCAATCTTTCAAGCCTCCTTCAGCAGCTTCTCAACGGAATGGCACCCCTTGCAATGTTACACCTGCTCAACATCACCTCCGCTCTGCAAGGCTCTCTACCTTCGGAGCTAACACTTTCAGGATTTATAATCTTGTCATCGACCGAAACCACGATCATTGCGCAAAAGCCTTCCCATGCACCCAGTGCATCTCTTTCCCTAAAGTCCAATTCTCTCAAGCTGAACCGGAAGAAAACTGATCCGGCGACAAAGAAAGCTTTGTGGTCACTCAGTTCGCCCTCTACTCCAACAATAGATGCCGATTCTCTTTTGACCGAAGAAGACCGGACAAAGCGCCCGGTTCCTACTTGTGAACCGGTCAATCCTTCTGCGCCACGACGGAAGCGTGCTTGCAAGGGGTGCACTTGTGGTCTCGCGGAGCTGGAGGCTGAGGAGCTGCGGCAGAGCAAGGTTGTCCTCTTGGATGGGTCCGAAAGCGGTGGTGCCGTTGAAGTTGATCAGAGTGAGAAGGAACGACTGATTCAAGCTGCGAAAAACGCTCCTAAGGCTACCAGCAGTTGCGGTAACTGCTTCTTGGGAGATGCGTTTAGATGCGCTAGCTGCCCGTACCTTGGTAAGTCAACTCAAATTCACGTTCGTTTGTACGGCAACTCATATCTACTGTCTAGGTCTTCCTGCATTCAAGCCGGGAGAGAAGGTGGAGATTAGTCTCGACATGGATGATATCTAGTCGAGACGGCTTAAAATACTCGATCTATTACGATTCAGGATATATCCATAGATTCACCATCGTTTGTATTCATTCCTTTGTAGTACATATACCGTGTATACATGATTGACATGGATTTCTACTGTCATCATAAAAGAACTGCGACGTTTCGGGCTGTTAGTATTACCAAACGAAGGAACGCGAGGCCGACGAATTTGAATTCGACAATGTTCACCTTCCTCTTCCATCTTCTCGACCTTGACCTCAACTTAGAGCTAAAGCGCCCTTGCTCCCCGCATAGCCCGTCCATATGGTTTAGTTGTTATGTTGTGGCGCTGGAGCTGACCTTGGCGACACTGCCATCCTCACGCTGGCGAGTTGATGATCATGAATCACTGTCGCAGATTTGCCCTCAAAAGCTTGCCAATTGTTGATTCTATCTTCAAAACTCCTTCAACATGGCCAAATCCAAGAAATCCTCCAAAAGCCAGACCAAGAAGCCATCTTCTTCGAAAACATCGACATCTTCCAGGCTATGGCTGCCCACGGCTCTGGCAGCTGCAGTAGCTTCTGGAGTTTGGTATTTCCAGCCAGCAGATTTCCAGAATCATTTGGCGACGACTTTGGACCGTTTTGGTATCAACGAAACTACACTGAACCAATTGGGTATACAAATACCCTCGTTCACGTCTACGTCTCCGCATGTGGAACCCAGCGATGAAGAACTCTACGACTATGAGGGGATACTTCGCGACAGGGAGATTTTCAAAGTCGTTAAAATGAAAGGAAAAGGCATGGGAATGGTTGCTATTCGCGATATAAAGGTATGTATTATCGACGAGCTTCGAGAACACACATTTGTTTACTAACTGCCCCGGTCACAGCAAGGTGAACTTGTCATTCAAGAAAAGCCGCTCGTACTGGCTCCAGCCGATGAAAGTAAGCTCATCAAAATCTCGTTCCCGACGTGTCTGACCTACTCTCTTTCACTCCTAGTCCCGCGCTCCTTCATTGCTGAATTATACCAGAGTTGGAACTCATCCCAGGCCAATACTTTATTATCATTGACCTGGAGCAAACTCAAAACCAACGATACCCTCAACTTTGATCCACGAACCCAAACTGAAGAGGAGCGTTACTTTATGACTGAAGGCATCATACAAAACAACGGTGTCGCGCTCTGGAAAGGCGGGAAGCCGCACCTAGGCGTGTTTCCGAGGATGGCCAGAATCAATCACGCATGCGCAGGTGCCTTCAACATGATGTTCTCATGGAGAGAAGCCGAAGACGAGCTGAGAGTCTACGCGATAAAGGACGTCAAGAAAGGAGAAGAGTTGACCATTACATATATCGAATCCCGCAAACCGAAAGATGAACGAATGTGGGTGTGCCGTGCCAACTTTTCGAGCCCGAACGAAGCTGATACTGACTTACAATTGGCAGTAAACACTTGAACGACTCATATGGCTTCACTTGCACTTGTCCAGTCTGCTCTTTGCCCCCCGAACAATCAGAAACCAGAGACGAGAGGTTTGACCAAATCACCGTGTTATACACCAAATTCTCGCGATGGATGAAGGGTATGTGTCGAAGGTTTATTTGCTATACCACTGTTGATTCACACATTGAACAGGTAACATAACTGGAACTGAGGCCATCCAGACCATGCACGAATTATGGAACCTTTCGATGGAGTTGGACTATCCCAGCGAACGAGGACGTTTCGCTGAAGAGGCAGCTTATGTTGCAACTATCCACGGAGAGTATGTGATATTTTACTTTCCTCGCTTTCCGGTCATTGATCCATTCTGCTTATGTAGCCAAGAATCTGCACGCCAGTGGCTGGAATTGGGCTTGAAGTGGTCATCAATCGAGCTTGGAGAGGATTCAGAGGTAAGAAATGGGGCTCATCTTCCCGGGTCTGACACAATTGTTCATTATGATTTTGCAGCGTGCTCAACGGGCTAGATATACTCTGGATCATCTCGATGAACATCCGCAGTTGGGTAGTCGGGAAAGATTAGACGTCGGAGGTCCGTCAAAAGAATGGTTCTAGGGGTGCGAATGAAAATGGCTTGCCCTGCCTAAGTTAATCATTTGGTTGTGTGTATCCTATATGTCAACGTTTTTATGCACCTTACAACCTCGTTTCTAAAGATGTAGGTGAAAGTGCTCTGAATCTTTACTTCGGTATCGTCAATAACATTCTCCGCTACTGGTTTTGTCGGTGTAGTGGTGTCTTCATCAAAAGTGCAAAATCCGAATGACAACTTTCTGATGTAACAAATAACAGCCGTTCGATGACGATCCGCTGATAGCCGCCTACGACAAACATGTACAAGCATACTAGGATTGTACTCCTTTAACTTATTCGACAATGGAACATTCGGCGTTCAAGATTCATCCTCGAGAACAAGTATGGGTCGATAACTATGATTTCCTGCTCAAGAAGGGCTATCAACTACGAAAGCGTTATCAACCGGGTTGGGTTGGTTCGTGGCTGGTGCAGGGCATTTCAGAGGATAAGTTGTTGTCTATGGGGAAGAAGAGATACACCCAATTCGAGGACTCCGTCGTCGTGAGTCATCCACGCGTTAGTAGCCACTAACCGTGCTAATCGCATCTCAACAGTCAAAATCTACAGTCGTCGACGCCACTCGACTTTCAGATGGCTCTGTCGTCGCATTGAAATACATCACACCACCCAAGAAAGGAGAGACCCCCAATTTTTCCAAGCATTCGCTTCACGAGCTTCATATCATGAAGCTACTGGCATCCCAAAAGCTTCGTGATCATCCATGTAATCCCTGTCCGCTCCTGCTGGACTCTTTTCCACTTCCACACGCAGAAAACGGGAGAATCCTCGTGATGACTTGGACGAGGTATCCTTCTGTTCCGCGATTTCACCTGGCCGTTGAGGCCTTATCGTTCATTCGACAAATGCTAGAGGTTAGCTCTCTTTTCGCCTACTTAATCATGCTGAAACATTTGATAGGCTTTGGTGTTTCTTCACGAGCATAACATTGCTCATCGGTGGGTCTCAGAGTTATGTTACAGTTGTTACAATTCACTCACATCTTCGTAGTGACATCTGCTGGACTAATGTCATGATGGACACATCCCTCTACCCTCGTGGAATGAATCCACTTGTCAACTATTGCATTCACGAACGACATCTTCCGCCTGAACCTTCTCACCTTGATCGCATAGACGTGGCACGCGTTCGCTATTACTTGGTTGACTATGGATACAGTTTAAAATTCCGAAGTCGTGAGGGGCCGTTCCAGGTAATCAACACCGGTGCACAAATACGCCTCAAAGAGTTCTACGAACCGGGTACACAGGCGTGGGACCTTGTTTACGCTCCGCACGACCCATTCAAGGCCGATGTCAAGCAACTTGGGTGCCTTATCGAGGTGTTGTTTGGTTTTGTAAGTTCCTCCGTCTTCACGTTTTTGTAGACATGGTGATTCTCATACCTTACCTTCAGTCTTTACCATTTCTCAACCCATTGTTCCGGGCACTCGCTCTTCCCCCAGATGAACGTCCAGACGCGCCAGCTGCGTTGGCAATGTTCAGGCAACTCACCGGAAATTTGTCCCGTCTCAAGTTACTTCGACATGTGCGCCAGCGATTCTTCTACCGTGTCCCGAAAGCGAAAGATGATGCGTTCTGGAGATGGTGGTGGTTTTGTAGGGGCAGTTGGGAATGGGCTCGTGTAGCAGCAAAGGCTGTCGTGTTGAACCGTGGTCGCACCTTTTGAGTACGGACATTGGCCTGGTGTTTTTGTAGTGAACCCGGCTGTACACATAATATCCATCGGTCTCATCAGAGGCTATTCGTGAGCGTATATACGGTTTTGTATTCCTATAACTTTCACAACCCCACTTATGCCGCCGACTCTCTGCGGCAGTCGAAGGTCATAGACACGCCTTTGCGCGTCATGCGAAGAATGGCGGCACCGTGACCAAGGCTGGTATCCAGGTAGCATGCACTAATGGTTCTGTTTGGAGAGATGAAAGCTTGAAAGTTCGGATTCTCCATCGCCCCTACATCAAGTGCCATTGGTTCTTTGTACTTGTGCTTCCGCGCAGTTTCCAGAGGGATCAGAAACAGGATAACACGCGGCCGCCGATAGAGAAGAAGGCGAGAGATCTGCGAAGTCAGACTCGGATGGCCAGCGTGGGTCGCTCTACTGTTACATTAGGGGTTCTCAAACCTCAGGATTTTGGTTGATTTTGACCTCTGATTTCGGTTCTGATTTTGCGTCCTAAAAAGTGAAATCAGGTCGAAGTGATTTTGTTGAATCTGACATCTTGATTTCGGCAATCGAGCGGCTGCCTGAGCACTGTCTGAAGTCTCATCAAGACCATACCACGGGTTCTTTTAGTGACAACATGAATTCTAACTCCGCTTCAGGCGACTGCTGCCGGCTCGACGCTGTGGGTAAAATCAAGGAAAATCAAGGTTGACAACGGGGGTATTCAAACCTTACATCTGATTTCACTCACCAAAATCCATCAACATCAGGACCCAAAATCAGGCGCGAAATCGAGCAAAATCCTGAGGTTTGAGAACCCCTATTGGCCTCCGGAGAAAGCGCTGTGAATCTTTACCGCGCCTCCGACCGACCTGCGACCATGATCTCCGTTACACCTTTTCCGCTCTCGTCAAGGGCTCAACTTTCTTCCTTCAATGTACACTTCCCACTGGTCTCGTTGCTTTCGGAGAAACCTCCGTGCGCCTCAAAATAGGCTCGTGTCGTCAAGAAGTGGACCTACTCCAGAGCACTCGATATACATATCAGAGTCGACCAACCCTTACTTCAACTTGTCATTCGAGGACTGGTACGGTAACAACACCACTTTAGCCTCTCAACACTCAGGATATCCTTAGGTTATTCAGAAACAAACCGGCGCACGAACCCCTCTTGCTTTTATACCGCGACGAGCCATGTGTTGTCATCGGACGAAACCAAAATCCTTGGAAAGAAGTCAACCTTCCTGCTAGTGAGAGAACAGGAATTCCATGGATCAGACGGAGAAGTGGTGGTGGTACGGTGTACCACGTACGTGTTTCCTTATTCTCTTGTAACACGCTCTAACTTCGAGCATAGGACCTAGGCAATACCAATTTCTCTATCCACCTTGCGCGACCTTCCTTTGACCGGTTCGCTACAGCCAAGATAGTCTTACGCGCTGTAAGGTCGTTGGGTATTCCACAGGCAGACGTGAATGACCGCAATGATATATGTGTCGGCGTCGGTGAAGGTACAGAGAAAGAGATGAAAAAAGTGTCAGGCTCGGCGTATAAAATCGTGAATAAACGAGCGTATCATCATGGAACGATGCTTATTTCCACGAGGCTGGACACGCTTGGGGAGTTATTGAAAGTGAGAAAGGTGTGTACATGTTATCTCTACGCGTATTGCTATCTGAAACTGAAAGCAACATAGGACACGATGGAAACCAAAGGCGTCGCATCAGTCAGGTCACCTGTGTGTAATCTGCAACAGTTCGACTCGAGTGTCACACATGAAAGATTTGTGGACGCTGTCGTACGTGAATTTTCGCTAGAGTATGGCATTGCGGAGGAGGTAAATGTCTTGTTCATCTCTTCCTTCTGCGATTCTAATACTGCCCAGCCACAAATCATAAACCATGACCAATGGCAAGATGTAGAATACATCCGTAAAGGAATGGAAGAGCTTCCCGTGCGTTATCTTTCGTTCTTGCTCGAGTCCTTTGCGCTAATGCTTCAATAGAGCTGGGAATGGGCCTACGGGCAAACACCCGAGTTTACATATACTGTTCGGAATGGGTTCGCTTGGGGCACAGTGGTACGTTCATCCCTTTTCATTTGTTTTCTCGTTTGACTGACCGAAGGATATAGGAAGCGAAAATCCGCTCCAAACACGGTGTTATCTTGGGTTGTGATATTACAGGAGTTGAAGATCAGACCGCGCATAGTTTACAAAAGGCCCTAGAAGGGAACAGGTATGGCTTTGTGCGCGATGAAGTATCTGGGATGTCAGGGCAAGAGAAGGAGGTGGAACTGTGGAAGTGGTTGAAGACCGTCATGCATAGTTGATATCGCCGTGTACCTTGGGGTTCCTGAAAGACCGTTGCTTAGTGTTAAGTACTCAGTGTTCCTTAGGGCACCTCTTGTGGGAGGCGTAGCATGCAAGTTCTGTCCGAAATAGCAGGCAGACCGACGGTGCAACCCCAAAGAATGACCTTGTGCGCACAGGGTCGTAGCCTGTGCCTGAAGAGGACGAGAAAAGTCCACGCTACATTGCTTCCTCACTCTCACAACGTCTACGAGACCTTCAGGTTCAACTGCAAGAGACGTCCTTGAAAAGATGTTTGTGTAGTGAGTGGCTATAAGAACACGATGCAATTCTACGATCTGGTTTGTTGTGTATACCATACACTGCTCGTCTCGTATCCCGGTGGTGGCGTTGGGTCATCCTAGTATTCCATGAAGAACAGAAAACGGTTATTTCCTATTTTATTTCAACAGAAGGGAGTACAAAACGCACCTTTTGACCGCGTCTATGCCCTGTGAGTTGCTCGTCCCTTCTCATCATCATTTCGTCCCAGTTGTCAATGTTGTACCGGATGGGCTATTGTTCCATGTTCAAGGAGGTAAGCTTCGTATGCCATCTTCCAGTTGAATCAATACGGACCTTTCCCTGGTTCTGCGCCCTCGTTGAAATGTTGAGCAAGGTACCGCTGACACCGAAAAACATTGTGACCATCCCTGTTTGAAGAGTTTGAGTCAATTCATTCAGAGTCTACACAAGGATATATACCAAAAGGGAGGAGGGCTTCCCATGGTACTGGCATTATGGATATGAGCTAGTTAGACGGCGATGGAGGATTCGGAATGGGTTGTATCCGTGGGAATCAACGTCCAGACTCTTCTCCGCTCTGAATATTTGCCTTCGCAACTCTCAGCTTCGAATACAACACATAGTTTTCTCAATGCCATTCATACACCACAACCAGTCACTATCACCTAGATCACCTCTTCCGACATGATTCGCCAGACCTATTGATCACAACTCTGCGAAGACACGCTATGCATACCTGAACCATTCTACCATAATCCAATGTGCTCGTCACCAATTGAGAACCCACAAACGGGGAGAGGCAGCGGTGGAGAGTACACCTTGAAATTCGCATTTTTATTGGCCTTTGGTCATTAGTTGCTACAGGTGGAAACCTTGACAAGAGTTGTAAGTCCTAAATTAGCTTCTCTGACAAGGTTTGGACTAATTTTACCAACTTAGTGCTTGCGCTAGGGTGAATGTTTAGCCTGTCATCGCGTTGGTGTCTATAGCTTCATTTTGTCCTCAAGTTTCCAGCTTCTTTACGAAAGCAATGTCACTATGAGCCCTTGCTTTCCTGCATTTGCCACTCACACCTATGGCCAGCACATCGTTGCTCAAGAGCCGACCGAAGTACGAGGGACACGACGCAAGAATGGAGGCAGCTGGTTGCAGTACAGGCTACATGACCCTAGGCGATGTGGGCACCCTCATACGGTTCAGAACATCCATTTACCTGTAGTCTCAGGACGACAGGAAAGCGCTGAGTGGGTTTCCAGGCCTACTATCTCGCCCGGGTTTAGTGCGAGGGAAGATAGACAAGGGAACGACCCCCTTGCTCACACAAGGACTTGGAATATCTCTGGGGCAGTTGTCCCGTTTAGAACGCGATACTCAGGGACTTTGAGCCCGAACTCTGTCCCACCCTGCGTTGCTTCCTAGATCCACGGTTCAGTCATTCTTCACACAGGCCTGTCGTGGAATTTCCGGTGTGGGATACTTAGTGGACAAACCACTGGAGATTCATCTCAGTCGGTCCCTTGCTCTGGTTTGCGTTAGCGGCGCAACATTACCACGACCGGAACGGGTGTCGCTACTGTGCTGTGCGAGATCAGGATCTCAGTCTGGGCAGCGACCTGCAATAAGTGTTGGCTTGGGAAGGATCGAGGTGGAATTTTGGGGAGCCGGGCGAGAGCGTGGACCCTAACCCAGGTAAGTCCAGAAATCATATCGTATCATATCAGATAAGATTTTGACAGATCTCGGCCTGATTCTTTTCCAGACACCATCTGGGCGCCAGCTGTTCCACACCGAATGTGTCCTAATATACCCTGCTTTAGAGCCTTTACGAACATCGGACTCAAGGCTCTAACTTTTACATCCATCCAAACCTCTTATCCCCTCAATATGCCTCAACTCGTGGCCGACTCCGCTATAGCGAAGGACACCGTCGCCCAGGCATATCTACACAAGGTTCAAGGTCATCCAGGCGTATACTGTATCGCCTTGAATCGACCAAAGTCAAGGAATGCCATATCTATGCAACTACTCAAAGTATGATTAACCTGCGTCTTACAATTCTCTTAACTGAAACCATCTATTAGGACCTACGTGCATCTTTAGATCAAGCGCTGAATGAGAAAGGGTGCGTCTAGCCTCGAATACTTGTTATATTCTATCTGGACATCTGAAACTTTCCTTATAGGCTCAATGTGTTGATTTTCTACTCGTCCACAATTGGCTCTTTCTGCTCCGGTGCCGACCTGATAGAGCGGCGCTCAATGTCCGAGATTCAAGTCCGGGAGTTCCTTGCCAATATTCGCGAGATTTTCAATGGTATAGACGACCTACCATTCCCAACAATAGCGGCCATTGACGGCCCAGCGATGGGAGGTGGTCTTGAGCTTGCCTTGACATGTGACTTCCGAATCGCAGGTCAGTGACCCCTGAGTCACCGTCGTAATCTATATCTAATCTGCTTTGTCTCTAATCAGCGAACGATGTGAGCAAGATCAGCTTCCCGGAATGTCGACTTGGAATCATTCCTGGTGCTGGTGGAACCCAGCGTGCTCCTCGGCTTATTGGAATGACGAAAGCGAAAGAGCTTATCTTCACTGGAAGGGAGCTGACAGCACGTCAAGCTCAAGAACTCGGTATTTGCCATCTCATTCATTCATTCAACCTTCTGATTAACTCCACCTAGGCCTGGTTGACTATGTCGCCGCTCCTGGAACAACAGCTTTCCAACGTGCACTCGAGCTCGCTGACGAGATGGCTCTGAGTGGTTAGTTTACCCCAAGTCATCTGAGAGATACGTTTGAATTGATATCGTTCTTCTAGCCCCACTAGCTCTTCGGGCGGCGAAGGCTGCAGTCTCGAGATCACTTGATTGCCCTCTTGATGTCGCTTTGAATCATGAACTCGCATGCTACGAGCCACTTCTAGGAACAAAAGATCGTATGGAAGCTTTGGTTGCTTTTAGGGAGAAGAGGTCACCTGTATTCATTGGAGAGTAGTTTTCTATTTTTATTTGGTATGTATGGTCACTGTATAGAATTATGCAGTAGAATTATATGAATCCTGACAATTTTAAAGGATTTTGAAAGCATTGAACGATGTTGGGACGAAGCACTTTTCCGTCTTTCGGCCGCAATACCGATGGACCGTGGGGCCAGATGCAGGGTGTATTTCGGCGATGGGATTACGATTAGCCAAATAAGTTCGGTTCGGAGGTAATTTTTATCTGATATGATAACCCATGTGGTGTTTTTCTGATCGTCTTATCAGATTACAGCAACCTTGTCACTCATTTTCATGCGATGAAACGGTCGGTAGGCTTAAACATGCATTCCAAGATGCTCCCGGGCCAGGTTCTTGCTCAACCATCATGGCAGCCTCACCTCCACCAAAATCCTCACCAGAAGATATTCTGGCTTTTCGTCCCCGTCCATGGCATTCTCGGGTCCCTTTCGTCTCCACAAAAGCTTCGCCGCCACCCAGCTCTCTCGATGACGCTCAATTGATTCCCGAAGTCGGCGCGTCATGGTTTTCCTGTATCACCTTCTCATGGATGACGAGTATTCTCGCCTTGGGGTATGCTCGACCTCTGGAGGTTCCAGATCTTTACCGCTTGGACGACAAACGAGCAGCCGAGGCGTACGCAGAAAAGATTGTCGAATCCTTCGAACGTCGGCAACGCGAGGCTGACGCGTATAATGAAAGCCTCGACGACGGGACCGCTGTACCGCCGTTTTTCAAGGCCTTTTGGTGGTCGTTACTCGGTCAAAAGGAGGAACGTGCTCAACGCTGGAGGAAAACAACGAAACGAAAGTCGCCAAGCCTCGCTATGGCATGCAACGACGCTGTTTATTGGTGGTTTGGGCTCGGCGGTCTATTCCGTCTTCTGGCCGATGTTGGAACAATCACTAGTCCTTTGATCATTAAGGTGTGTGTGTCTCTCTCTTCAGCCATTGTAGATCCTACTCAATGATTCATCAGGCAATTATCCGGTTTGCAAAAGAATCTCACGCGCAGGTATCAAGGGGTGAAGGTTTACCGCCGATAGGCCCAGGTGTAGGGCTAGCTCTTGGACTTTGGGCCGTTCAGATTGCCATCTCGCTTCTGAACGCACAGGCCTACTATCGTGGTTATACCACAGGTGTCATTCTACGTGGTGCTCTCATCCACGCTCTCTTCGCGCGTTCCCTGAAGCTCACCTCTAGAGCACGGTCTGCGCGTGGTTTGACAGCTGGAAGGTTGACATCAATGATTAGTACCGACGTCTCGAGGATCGACTTCTGCATGGCCTACTTCCATATGGCGTTCACATCTCCGGTCCAGATGATCATTTGTTTGATCATCTTGTGCATCAACTTGGGATACAGCGCTCTTCCCGGCTTTGCATTCTTCTTGTTATTCAGCCCGCTTCAGGGAAGAATCACCAAGATGCTCTTCCTTTTGAGGTGACGGTGTTTACTCTGAACGATCAGCGAAACAAGCTAATACCTGATTTCAGGAAACGAAGCATGGTCTGGACGGATCGCAGAATTGGGCTTCTGCAGGAACTGCTGGGTAACATGCGACTGATCAAACTTTTCGCTTGGGAGGTGACTTGAATGACCAATATTATTTAATAGCATCCATACTTATTTCGATGTTAGCTTCCCTTCTTGGACCGCGTCGAGAAATTCCGTACCCAAGAGATGAAGTCAGTCCCAAACCTTTACATTGTTTGATGATACTTATTTCCACTCCCAATGCAGATTCCTCCGATCACGACTGATGCTACGCTCGGTCAACAACGCCCTGGGTTTTGCACTCCCGACACTGGCGGCCGTCCTTTCGTTTATCGTATACGCCATTACAGGGCACGAGCTAGAGCCGTCAATTATTTTTTCTTCCCTTTCATTATTCAATCTTCTGAGAACACCTTTGACCTTCCTGCGTGAGTCGACTGGTATCTTCTGCATTACTCTCTTCTAAATGTTCTACCAGCGGTTGCACTGAGCTCCATCGCCGATGCGGCAAATGCGTTCAGTCGAGTTCAAGATGTATTCCTTGCGGAGGTTATGGGTGAAAACATCAAATTCGATCCGAAATTGGATGTCGCTCTGTCGGTGAAAAATGCACACTTCACTTGGGATGCACCTCCACCGTCCAAAACATCAGCCAAACCTGCTATTCCAACCGTCTCCGCCGCCTCTGCTGCTGTAGAAAAAGTCAAGCAAGTGATCAACCGCAAGGCAGATTCCGCAGTCAATTCAGAAATCAGCGAGAAGCAATCAGAGACACCGAAAACAGAGGATCGTATATTCAGGCTGAAGAATATCAACCTATCCATTCCACGCGGTAAAATGTGTGCAATTGTGGGACCCATTGGCTCAGGGAAGTCCAGTCTATTACAGGGACTAGTCGGAGGTTAGTCTATGTTGTAACTGTTTTAGCTGAACGTACCGCTGATAGTCTACTTTAGAGATGCATCGGACTGACGGTGAAATTGTCTTTGGCGAACGCGTCGGCTACTGCCCTCAGATACCATGGATTCAGGTTTGATTCTCTCGGACACTGTAGCAACTTCTCACTTACTGCAACTTCAAAGAGCGCCACTATTCGCGATAACATCACGTTCGGGCAACCCTTTGATGAGGAAAAGTACTGGAAAGTCGTCACGGATGCATGCCTCCTTCCCGACTTTGAAATGCTTTCGCCGTACGTATCTTCTCATTCTCTGACCTTATTCTGGGCACTGACCTACGCTCAGTGACGGTGATCTTACTGAGGTTGGCGAAAAAGGTGAATATCTCCTTTCCCTTTCACAGCTAAGCTAAACTTGGTACTAGGTATATCACTGTCTGGCGGACAGAAACAGCGCATCAATATCGCTCGTGCTCTCTACTTTGGCAGCAAAATCACCCTCTTCGACGATCCACTGTCTGCTCTGGATGCCCATGTAGCCAAGGACGTATTCGAGAACGTCATGCAGGGAGCGCTGGCAGGCACGACTCGTATCATTGTCACCCATGCTCTGCATTTCCTACCTCACATGGACTACATCGTTACGCTTAATGATGGTGCGATCGTCGAAGAAGGAACATATTCTGAACTGATGGCTAAAGGCGGTGCTTTCGCACGATTCATCGAGGAATTCGGTAGCACTGAGTCCCAAGAAGAATCTGCGGATAAAAGGTCACCGGAGAAGAAGACGGAGGACAACCCTGCGATGCGCGGAGAAAAGAAGAGAGATACCACCTCGAAGAAACTCATGCAAACCGAGGATCGCAATGTGGGATCCGTCAGTTTCAGCAGTACGTGAATTCATATTCTTGTGTCTCCAACATGGCTCAATTCCATGATTTAGCGTACATGAACTTCTTCCGTGCTGGACGCCTGCCATTCACCTTCCCATTGTTCGTAGTCGCCGTGTTATTCTTCCAAGGTTCCAGTGTTCTCAGTCCTTATTGGTGAGCATAGCTGTCATTATCATTAACGTATTCAGTCATTGACTCTACTCAGGCTAGTGTGGTGGCAAGAAGAGTATGTTGGCCTCTCAAGGGAGCCGGTCTGAAGCTCACAGATTAACAGGACTTTTGGTATGGCTAAGGGTATATATGTGAGTCCTCATACAGGGATTCAAGAGCTACTCTCACGGATTTTGATGTAGATGACGATCTACGCCGTGTTGGGTTTTTCGCAAGTGAGATCGTCTTTTCAGCCGTAGCGAAATGTCCTATTCTGATATCCATAGGCGTTTGGTCTCTTTTCGATGGGCGCTGTCTTTGCGTTGTTCACTTTCAACGCCTCGCGGACCCTGCATCGAGTGCGTATATCCCTGTGCATCTGGACTTCGATTAACACCGTGTCAATTAGAACGCACTGACGCGAGTAATGCACGCCCCAGTCTCCTTTTTTGAGTGAGTTTGTGTAATCATAAATTGGAATTTTTACTGAATAATAACCACCGAACACTAGCACTACTGTTAGTTACTGCATGTTCGGCACATCATTCGTTGTACTGATGATCTTGTAAGCCCCTTGGTCGAATCATGAATCGCTTCAGCAAGGGTATGTCGGGACCTGATACCCTGTTCTTCTCATTAACGCGGTCTCCAGACATCGACACGCTAGACAATGTCGTCGGCGAAGCTATGCGCCAATTTCTCGGCACCATGGTCCAAGTCGTGGGTTCAATCGTATTGGTTTCGATCATTATACCATGGTTCCTCATTGCGGTGGCGTTCATCCTGGTTCTGTACTACTGGATCACCATATTCTACCGGGCCAGCGCTCGAGAGCTGAAGGTCTGTGTCTATGTTGGCTAATGCAAGACATATACTAAAGCTAGTCCTCCCAGCGCCTAGATGCCGTGTTACGATCTTCTTTGTATGGTCACTTTTCGGAATCTATGACTGGTCTTACGACGATACGCGCTTATGGAGAATCCCCGCGTTTCAAGAATGAAAATGCGTCCAGGACAAACATAGAGAACCGGTGGGTCCACCCTCCAAAGCGATTCGCTACACATTCGTCAACTTTTCATAGGGCCTATTGGTTGAGTGTATCAAATCAGCGTTGGTTGAGCATTCGATTGGACTTCCTTGGATCCATTATGGTCTTCGCGGTAGCAATCATGGCTGTCGGCACTCGGGCAGACATCTCTCCAGCTCAAACCGGTGTTGTGTTGTCATACATGCTGGTTGTTCAACAGGTATGATACGTTCAGTTATTGAGTGTCCGCTATAAACACCTTCGACATTAGGCATTCGGCTGGGCTGTGCGTCAAAGCGCCGAAGTCGAGAATAACATGAATGCTGTGGAGAGGGTCCTTCATTACACAAGTGAAGTCGAGCAGGAGCCGCCCCATGACATCCCTGAAAACAAGCCGCCCCCATCTTGGCCTAGTACAGGATCTGTAGAAATGAAGGACGTGGTTGTCAGCTACCGCCCTGGCCTTCCTCCAGTACTCAAGGGCGTTAGCATGAACATCAATGGTGGAGAACACATTGGCATTGTTGGACGCACTGGAGCCGGCAAGTCGACCAGTAAGCACCTTCCACCGACTTGACGCTTAGGATGAATGAAACATGTTCGCAGTCACTATGACTCTATATAGGACCATAGAGTTGCTATCCGGATGCATCAAGGTCGACGGCATTGACATATCTGAGATTGGTCTTCGTGACCTTCGCAGTGCACTTGCAAGTGGGTATAACTCTTGACAACGCACACTGTCTTTACTGATGAACATATCAGTCATTCCACAAGAGCCTACTCTATTCAGTGGTAAGTCATGATCAGGCGGATAGAAATGCTACTAGCAGTGCTTAGACTAGTTCCAGGTGACCTGCGGTCCAACCTCGATCCCTTTGGGCAATACGACGATGCTACGCTGTGGGATGCTCTGAAGCGTTCTTGGCTGGTCGAGAACGTGAAGTCCGACGGTTATTCATCAAGTGCATCGTCGACGATCAATGAAGGGTCATCGAGTCGCTTGACCTTGGATAGCCGTATTGAAGAAGGTGGATCCAACCTTTCTGTCGGACAGGTAATGAATCCGTTACTCTGTTTCTCGTTGTATTTTACTGACTGTCCGGTGAAGCGGTCTTTGGTCAGTTTGGCACGAGCGCTGGTAAAAAATTCTAAGATTATCATCATGGATGAAGCAACCGGTGAGTCAACCTCTGTTCAGTTCAGGAAAGTGGAAAAACTCAAACCTTCGGTAGCTTCTGTCGACTTTGAGACCGACCGCAACATTCAAGACACTATTCAGGTCGAGTTTGCGGATCGTACACTCTTATGTATCGCCCACCGCTTGCGTACTATCATCGGGTACGACCGAATTTGCGTCCTGGATGCTGGACAGGTCAAGGAGTTTGATTCTCCCGAGAACCTCTGGTCAAAAGAAGGCGGTGTGTTCAGAGGAATGTGCGAGAGGTCGGGCATTTCTCTAGCTGATATCAAGATGGCCAGTGAGCAAAATAAAATTCTGAAGGGGATGCTCAACTTGAACTAGAATGTTGACACTCCGTTCAATCTCTACGTACTTAGTTTATTTCTGAGAATAGTTGAAGTTCATATAGTACAGGATCTTAATAGTTTAAATTCAGCCATCAGGTACTTAGTTACAGAATTTTAGGATTGAAACCGTAGGAGATCTTTTTGCAGGATGGCAGAGCGCTTAGATCGTTGTGAGCGCTAGCGATGTTTGAAGTTGTTTTTGTTTTTGCTTGGCTTCACCTGCAGCAGCACATTGCTCGCACATCTCCTCTTCCAGTTCAGTTACCCTTTATCACCTAAGGAATCGAGGAATCGGATCGAGTGATTTGACCCGGTCCACCGCGTTATACACCAAGTTTTCACCATGGTTGGAGGGTATGATACACAAACCAAGGGTTGACTGAGACCGCGAGCTCACTCTTTAAATAGGCAACAGATCAGTTTATGCATGACTCGGCGAGTTCGTGACTAGAGGGGATGTTTCTTTGAGGAGGCAGCTCAGATTGCGATTTCTCGCGGGACGTGTTGTGCGTAATATCTCATCTTCGTGTGTTCTATTATTCATTTCTCTTGGTGTTATTCAGCCGGGAATCAACAGGTAGTCGCTGAGGTATTCGTCGATGGAACTTGGGGAAGATGCAGAGGTAACAACTTCTTAGTCTTGGCCACTCACCGAGAAGAGCTGCGTATCCTACACCGGTTCCGTTTAGCCAGGACGAACACCTTCCTGATCTCACCATGGCATGGTATCTCGTCTGACCTTGGACAGTGCGGGATAGCATATTACACGCCGTTTATGCTAGAGGTGATGGTCATGTCGAATGGCAGAAGAAACGCAAGTAAGTTCGCCGTTTCAGGTGCATAAGGTTCTATGTTGACGTATGTATATGTGTCTAGAGCAGGACCCTACTTGAGAGCGGTAAGGATTACGTTGTCACCGAATATCCATGAAACTGATACATATCAGAGGGATTTCTGCCTCTTGCCTTGGAAGGCTGCTATATCCGAATCTGTTTTCGAAAGTTAAAAGTTCACCCAGGTGTTGCGAAAGTGTTGGCAGAACTTGGCAGAACTTAGTACAGGTGTCAACCTCAGTAACTTAAAGTGGTGGTAAACATCTTCAGCTCTACATTTTGCATGTGCCACACCCTGCAGTCGGGAATCTTTCAATGCTAGCACGAGGTTCAACTTGCTCGTATCAATCCGTGAATTTACTTCTATTTATTACGCTTCTTTGTGCAATATCACTGACTCATTTTGCGATTACAGGGGCAAAAGGCTGTGTCGGACCATCCCCCGATTTTCTACTTCGTTGGTGGGCTCTAGGGATTTTAGTACGAGTGGTACTACCCGAAAGTATCCGATATATTCCGGCGGTCCGCCCACTGCTGTAACTTCGCGGGCGCATGCGCAGTAATTCTACCCATTGATAGATTCATCATTCTCCACTTACATGTCTAAGATGCTTATTTCCCAGGCTGCGGCATCCCTTGAAAGCTGTTGTGGTTTAAAGTATAAAACACGCCCTATACGCCGCTCCACCAGACATCCTTCTTTGCATTGCAATGAGGTCCAAGACCATTATGCTCGCATCTCAGCTATCTTTCCTGGCATCGTATGCCATTAGCCTAGTCCGAGGTTCCCCAGCGACTAGTTGCAAATGCTTATACGGTGACACGTGCTGGCCTTCCGAATCTGATCTCAACCAGCTCGCGTCGCGCCTCTCCCAACCCCTCGTTCATCCCACACCACCCGAGTCTGCCTGCTACCCGGCTTCAAACCCTTCGGGAAACTGTACAGACGTCCAGGTCAACTATGGTAACGGGAACTGGCGTGCAGACCAAGTTGGTGCATTGCAAAACACCAACTTCCAGAGTTTCATCTTCCCCAATGACACAATCAGCGCGTGTTATTTGAACGCCACTCTCGGAGCACCCTGCGGACAGGGGAGTATACCTCCTATTGGCGTCGATGCGCGTTCTCCCGAGGATATACAAGCTGCTGTACAGTTTGCAGCTGAACATAATCTACGCTTGGTCGTCAAAAACACTGGGTGAGTTTTACCTTGAATCGCCAGCTGGGTATACCTTCTCACTTTGAACATACTAGACACGATTACTTGGGCCGAAGCGCGGCTCGGAATTCGTTCATGATTTGGACGCACCACCTGAAGAATATCACGTATAACGCTGCTTTTGTCCCAGCGAATTCTACTAGTTCGGAAACGTTCAAGGGTAAGTTCTCAAACAAACCATTTCCGGTCTGTTGTTTGACCAAGTACGCGTTTGTCTAGCTCTTACATTTGAAGCCGGTGTCCAATGGCACGAAGCATATGATGCCGCCGAGCAAAACGGGCGCGTCATTGTCGGTGGACTATCTGCCGGTGGATCCGTTGGTGCTGCCGGTGGCTGGGTCCTTGGGGGTGGACACAGCGCTTTGGCTCCTACCTACGGACTCGGTAAGTAGATTCCATTTTCTTGAATGATATCAAACTCACCTTACACTGTTCAGGTGTTGACAACGCGCTCCAATTCACCGTCGTGGTCGCCTCAGGTGAACACCTCATCGCCAACGCGTACACAAACCCCGACCTCTTCTGGGCACTGCGTGGAGGCGGAGGAGGTACATTTGGTGTTGTCACCTCCGTGACTTACCAAACACACGACTCATCACCTCTAACTGCCACGATCCTCTTATCCAACTTCTCCGATTCGGGGGCTACTGCACATGA
This sequence comes from Paramarasmius palmivorus, assembly GCA_037176845.1. Taxonomy (NCBI): domain Eukaryota; kingdom Fungi; phylum Basidiomycota; class Agaricomycetes; order Agaricales; family Marasmiaceae; genus Paramarasmius; species Paramarasmius palmivorus. The sequence goes on along the minus strand of JAYKXP010000003.1, from coordinate 375,834 downwards.
AGTTGGGTCAGAGTTTTTCAAGATTCAGCCTAGCCTCGCCGATCATGGTTGGGGAGGCTATTCATGGTTAACCAATGCATCGCTGACTGCGATTATGGTCAATCCTAATGTGTCGTCTGAAGAAGCAAATGCGACGTTTACGCCTCTTACGGAGTTTATACAAAGCAAATCGAACGATACCCAGGTCTTCACGGTCCCGTTTCCGTCATTTTACGCCTTTTATCAGCAGTTCTTCGTGACAACCAACGGGCAGGTTGGTGGGAATGTAGAGATTTCGTCGAGGTTGTATAGTCGGGAATTGTACGAAGAAGAACCCGAGAAGATGGCTAGCGTGTTGCTCTCGTTTGAAGGTGGTTTTGCTGCAAAGTGAGTGTTCTTCCAAATATATGTTTATTTGGGTTTGGATGCTGGTTTTGACTCCTTGTTTAGTCACGTCGCGGGTGGGGCCGTCTCGCGAGTTGACCCAGACTCCGTTGGGTTGAACCCTGCTTGGAGGAATGCTGTTACCCATGTTTATGTTGGTGATTCATGGGCCGATGGTACATCTGCAGAGGAGATCCAGAATATCAAGGAGAAACTTAAAGGCTACAATGATATTTTGGAAAGTCTGCAGCCTGGATCGGGAACGTATTTTAATGAGGTGGGTATCTTTGTTCCAGAATTTGTGTCTGGATCTATACTCAACCATTCCTTTCTGGTTTTCTTTTAGGCGTCATTGTACGAGAGGAACTACCAGCATACCTTTTTTGGGAGTCATTATGAGAAGCTTGAAGCCATTAAAGATGTGTATGATCCTTCGGGGCTTTTTGTTGTGGCTGAAGGTGTTGGATCTGAACGTTGGGATGAGTTGTTGAATTGTCCTAAGGGGTACTAATTATGAGTGGATGCACGATACCCCTGTGTATCAACCCGTGTGTTTTCTTCTATTTATGACGCTTCTTTGTGCAATATCCATCTGAAATCTGATTCTACCGGAATAGTACTAAGGGGCCTACTATATCGCGGAGATAGTTAAATAGTAGCAGTAGGGGTGTGCGATGACCTTTTTGGAGGTTCCTTCGGGGATAGTTGTGCCCAGAAACTTTGCTTGAAATGAGCGAGACTATATACTCGAAAGCGCGCGTCCCGCGCAGATACCTTGCTTGTCACGGAGTCTCGAGGATGTTCAACGACAAGAAATCGAGACTGAAGCTTGAAGAGCCGAGGGGTGAAATTCTCAGGGACCTGACAGAATCGCTCTGTGAAAAGTTGGAAAATTCCGGAAAGGGTTGTTTGAAGCTATTTGGTTAGAAGGGTGGGAAAGTGCAAATCATTCGGGAGAGACCTTGACAAGCAAGGTAACTTAGCTGAGGTAGAAGAAGGCGGAAACGTCGAGACTTCAAACTGCCGCATTGGCAATAAATGATTCAACATTTGATGACATAATCTCATTGCCCTTTGACCACTTCGCCCACGTCTGAAGGCGTCAACCCCGCTATGTTCCTCTCGCATCCTTTCTTGAATCTTCCAAGTTCCCATCTATCTCAAACAGCTCCAATTATGAAACGCTTCACCCCTTCCAATACTTCTAGCCGCTCTACGCTGAAGACACGCTCCAATTGCAAGGTGACGCGACGAGTGATACTTGCGAATATAAGGGCTGTGTCGGTCCTTGCCAGCTCCAATTTTTAGTTCGTTAGTGGGCTCTAGGGATTTTAGTACAAGTAGTACTACCCGAAAGTATCCGATATATTCTAGTGGTCCGCTCACTGCTGTAACTTCGCGGGTGCATGCGCAGTACCCATTGACAGATTCTCCACTTACATGCCAGCATCCCTTGAAAGCTGTTGTGGTTTAAAGTATAAAACGTGCCGCTCCACCAGACATCCTTCTTTGCATTGCAAGGAGGTCCAAGACCATTATGCTTGCATCTCAGCTATCTTTCCTGGCATCGTATGCCATTAGCCTAGTCCAAGGTTCCCTGGCAGCTAGTTGCAAGTGCCTATATGGTGAGGCATGCTGGCCTTCCGAATCTGATTTCAACCAGCTCGCGTCGCGCCTCTCCCAACCTCTCGTTCATCCCACACCACCGGAGTCTGCCTGCTACCCGGCTTCAAACCCTTCGGGAAACTGTACAGACGTCCAGGTCAACTATGATAACGGGACTTGGCGTGCAGACCAAGTTGGTGCATTGCAAAACACCAACTTTCAGAGTTTCATCTTCCCCAATAACACGATCAGCGCGTGCTATTTGAACACCACTCTCGGAGCACCCTGCGGACAGGGGAGCATACCTCCTATTGGTGTCGATGCGCGTTCTCCCGAGGATATACAAGTTGCTGTACAGTTCGCGGCTGAACATAATCTACGCTTGGTCGTCAAAAACACTGGGTGAGTTTGACCTTGAATTTTAGCCAGCCTTCTCACTTTGAAACCGGATCATACTAGACATGATTACTTGGGCCGAAGCGCGGCTCGGAACTCATTCATGATTTGGACGCACCACCTCAAGAATATCACGTATAACGCTGCTTTTGTCCCGGCCAACTCTACTAGTTCGGAAACGTTCAAAGGTAAGTTCTCAAACAAACCGTATCCGGTTTGTTGTTTGACCAAATACGTGTCTGTCTAGCTCTTACACTTGAAGCCGGTGTCCAATGGCAAGAAGCGTATGACGCTGCCGAGCAAAACGGGCGCGTCATTGTCGGTGGAATATCTGCTGGCGGATCCGTTGGTGCTGCCGGTGGCTGGGTCCTTGGGGGCGGACATAGCGCTTTGGCTCCTACCTACGGACTCGGTAAGCGAATCACATTTCTTTGAACGATATCAAGCTCACATTACACTCTACAGGTGTTGACAACGCTCTCCAATTCACCGTCGTGGTCGCCTCAGGCGAACACCTCACCGCCAACGCGTACACAAACTCCGACCTCTTCTGGGCATTACGTGGAGGCGGAGGAGGTACCTTTGGCGTTGTCACCTCCGTGACTTACCAAACACACGAGACGACACCTCTAACTACCACAATACTCCTGTCCAATTTCTCCGATGCGGGGGCTACTGCACATGAAGTTGGGTCAGAGTTCCTCAAGATTCAGCCTAGCCTCGCCGACCATGGTTGGGGAGGCTATTCGTTGTTGACCAACGTGTCGCTGATTGCGATGATGGTCAATCCTAATGTGTCATCTGAAGAGGCAAATGCGACGTTTACGCCTCTTGCCGAGTTGATGCAAAGCAAATCGAACGATACCCAGGTTTTCACGGTCCCCTTTCCGTCATTTTACGCCTTCTATCAGCAGTTCTTCACGAGGAATGGGCAGGTTGGCAGGAATACAGAGGTTTCATCGAGGTTGTATACTCGGGAATTGTACGAAGAGGAACCCGAGAAGATGGCTAGTGTGTTACTTTCGTTTGAAGATGGTTTTGCTACAAAGTGAGTGTTGTGTTTATTTGGGTTTAGGTCCTGGTTCTGACTCCTAGTCTAGTCACGTCGCGGGTGGGGCCGTCTCGCGAGTTGACCCAGACTCCGTTGGTTTGAATCCTGCTTGGAGGAATGCTGCTACCCTTGTTATTGTTGGTGATTCATGGGAGGATGGTACATCTGCAGAGGAGATCCAGAATATCAAGGAGAAACTTAAAGGCTACAATGATATTTTGGAGAGTCTGCAGCCTGGATCGGGGACGTATTTTAATGAGGTGGGTATCTTTGTTCCAGAATTTGTGTCTGGATCCGTACTCAACCATTCCTTTCTGGTTTTCTTTTAGGCGTCATTGTACGAGAGGAACTACCAACATACCTTTTTTGGGAGTCATTATGAGAAGCTTGAAGCTATCAAAGATGTGTATGATCCTTCGGGGCTTTTTGTTGTGGCTGAAGGTGTTGGATCTGAACGTTGGGATGAGTTGTTGAATTGTCCTAAGGGGTACTAATTATGAGTACGGTTTGAATGGCTATTTAATACATATTTTGGATGCATGATACCCCTGTTACCCTTCTGATTCCTGAATGCGTCATATCTATAAGCCAGTTCTAAAAGTGTATAGCTTGCGGTTCTTGTACGGTAGTTCGACAGGAAATAGGTGATATTGTTCTACTGCCAAGGAACAGCATTGCTGTGTGTGCCTCAGAGTCTATATGACAGAACGAGTCTTGAGCGCTCGACATTCAACTGCCTTGCTGTGTCGGACCAACGGTTATGAAGAGAATCCGTACGGCTACCACTGCGCCAGTGATCTCCCGCCCTTCGGCAGTCTACAACGATATCAGGCCGACTGAGCTCGGGTCGGAGACTAGGTGGCTTAGAACCAAAGCTGCTACAACTTCAAACTGCATGAAAGCTATTTGAAGCGGTGGCTTAGCAGAGAAGTCTTCTGTAGTATAGATTACACCACTATCGATTCAACACCGGGAAAAAGTGGGGTTACGGAGGATCTCTTGCATCATCCATGGTTGCGACGTTTCACCGGGGCCGTAGTTAGGATGAGTATCTTGTGCGGAGAAAGGCTTGTCTAATCTTGATTCTCGAGGTTTGATGCGGGATATCGCGGTGTATGTAGTACCGTAATACGAATAGAAGGTGGCACCTAGACATATACAGTATTCGGGCAGCGGGAGCGAATGAGGCGTTGGTTGTAGTAAGTATGGACAGAGGTCACTTTGTCAGCGTTCCCGAATTATATTCTAGTACGAGTCAATGTCTATAGCTACGCAAGTGATAAATTCAGACTCACGTCGATTCAAACTAAAGACGTCGACCTGAATCTGATCAATCGAAGATCAGGACAACAGACCGAAACGCGCATTTTTAGGAACGTCGATTGACTGGTTGCTAAAAGGTAACCGGCCGGTGAGGCGGATTTGCGCCTGAGCCGAGTCCAAGGAGGAACTAGTGATAGACTGTGATTTTGGATACGCAAAGGGGAGTGTATCAGCAATGTAGCATATGCAAGCTCCTAAGATGAAGCATGAACTAGCGTCAGATATGCATGATTCATGAATCATAGTTCTGAAAAGAAAAAGGATGATGAGGACTTGAGTACTTATCTCTCTGTAGTAGACTAGGAGGCTTTATAGTCCATATGGTCTAATGATGGAACAGGCAAGGCAAGACGTGGACAAGTGAGCGTTGTCAGACAACCTTCTTGCCCGAGAATCGGTCAAGGGTTTATTCGGCAGATACGGCCGTGAACTGCGAGAGCAGCGTAAGGCAGCATATGGTTAAAGTACTATGGCCAAGCGAATATCGGGGAAGAAAGCATGAGAAGAGCCGCAGACCGGTTAGAAGTTTGCGGAATCGGGGCGGCTAATGGATGAAAAAATATTGAATAGGAATGGAAGAAGGAAAGAGAATTGGTAAATGGTGATCTATGTAAGTGCTATTGCGGGGAGAGGATCAATGGTGGTGGCAGGAGAAAGGGAGCACGTGGATGTGAAAAAGGGAAAGATTGGCTCGCATGGTTTGACGGTTTGACGGAGAATTGGGCGAACCGCCGTAGAGCATAGCCTAACATTGGCCCAACATGGACTCCCACACAGCGACGTGTATGTATATCAATCCTTCTTCTTATAAGCCTGCATATATCTAATCCCCCCTTTTCTAATAGCCCGTCGCAAGTCCCGTCCACCTCTCACAAAACACGACACTGACCAGTTGCTATCATACTACCACTCTCCCCTGGCAGACAAGCCTTCTTCTTCCTCAAGGCCTTTGGCCCATAGGAAACAATCAACTGGCTCGACATCATCTTCAGATTATTCTGCTAGCGGTGATACCGCCAGCGACTATTCAAACAAGGACGACGGAACAACCCCAGTTCGCAGGACAAGTATACCTTCAAGAGGTGCAGCGGACAGAAGAAGACTGGCTATAGTTGAAATGGAACCCACATCCACGATAACAACCAAGAAAACGACTGGCATGAATAACGATAATCTACGTTCACGACGAGGAGTTGAAGCTTCGTTGGGCAGTTTGGCTTTGGTTGCTCCCCCAGATGCTGCGCCTGCCACCTACACACACCTCACACCACCATCTACAGCACCCGTCGATACCAACACCACTAACAACACACATTCATCTTCATCCAACTCATTCTCACGTTCAGCAAGCTCTGACGAGCGTCGCGACGTCGACTCAAAGGCCCATGGCCATCAAAGATCGGCGTCGGAAGCCATCACCTCCAACAACAAGTCATCACCCCGCGATGTTGGCATCGTAGGAACACAACGCGCTCCTTTGCTCGTTGAGACTACAAAGTTGGAGCCTCTTGACGAAAAGGCGCTGCAACCGCCTGTATTTATACACCCACAATCTCGCTCCCCTTCTCCATACACCCCTTCGTCCTCATCCCCTCAAAAGGAACTATCATCCCCCGCATTACCACCCATGAAACGTCGGTCTACTGGCCAAAGCATCATCACACCTGACATCGGGGATGAGAAAAGCATCGATATCCCCGTTGCTAGCCCAGTGGTTGTCAAGCTTGCCTCTAACGAAATACCGCAGTCGGCACCCTCATTATCACGACCAAAAGGAACTTTAACCCCTGCACCTCAAATAAATGTTGTACCAAATTCACCCACGACCGTGTTCATGCCCGAAGTACCGTCATCTTATTTACATTACCAGCCAGGTACCAACTTTTTTCTCTTGAATGGTTTTTGACAGTAACATTAATCAATCCTTGTGCTTACAGGTATACATTCGACAGCTGGCCCTCTCCCACCACCACCCCGGGCTTCATTCAACATCGACGCCGCATCACCACCTCCTCCAAGACCACCACGTCTACGATCACCATCTCCAACACGTAGGGATCAGCTGAAGCAGTCGCTGCAGTTACCTCCATCTGTCAACGCGGCACTCTCACGAAAATCTACAAAGTCACCGAATTCTTCTCAAACAGACCTGACGCGATCAATACCATCAGTGGATGACACAGCTCCCGCCTCAACCTCAAGGTAAGCATTGAAATCATCGCTACGTGGCGATGAGCCGTACTGATCTCGCTTCCTTTATACAGCCCAGACGTTCCGTCGCCAATCAATCTCGAGTCTCCACCAACGTCGCAGATGCAGCCCAAGGAAGTGACAATATCTGTCCACAAACGCGAAGGTGCCTTTGCACCATCAACGATACTGTCTTCCTCTCCATCATTATCAACCTCTGAATCCGCCTCAGTGCCTATACCTATTCCCAAAACGGACACTGAAACAGCATGACATGCCAATATCAGCATCACCGGAACGAATTCTCGTCAAACCGCCACCTCGGAATCACAGTCTTGCACCCAGCGCCATCAGCGGACTTCCCATCACAGAAGATGACGACTGGGTAACCCTTCCTCCCGCAACTCCAAATTCCGGTCTCCCAAAAACTCCACCAGACAACCGCCGCCATTCATTAGACTCACACTCCCGGGATCCCACACCCAGCCCGCCACCCAAGAGTTTCAGAAACAGTTTCACCCATGGGTTAAAGCGACTTTCTCTAAACGGATCTATCAGCCGTTCACCATCAATAGGTGGTCGACGATCCTTGTCACATTCGAGGAATGGTTCGACGAGTTCGACGTTGCCACCTTTACCGAATGATGCCGTGTTGTCGTTTTCGCCGACACCTAGTCCGTCGCCTCCGCCGATGACGCCTCCGCCTGAGTCGCCGTATAAGGTTATACAACCCCATGCGCATAGGAGGATTAGGGATCCGGCTCCGGCTGCGTTGTTTTGTCATGAAGTTTATACGACGAGAAGTGCATCGGAAAGATGCATGATTTACGCGAAGAAGATCAATGAATTGTATTTGTATGATTGTGGGCTTGGGGATTGGCTTTTTGAGGCAAAGATACATGGTATGTGTTCGTTTTTTTACGTTGGTTTGGTTGGGTGCTAAATACACTTGCAGGTCCAACTTCGAGTGTATCGGTGATATCGACGTCAGAGACACCGAGAAAGATTTCCCATGGGTCTACAATGTCTGAAGTGACGTTCCCTCGTCGACCTGACGCGTCGTTGGCTACGGATCTTACTATTCGAGATCCAGTGGATGTCACACCTCCAAGAGGACCACCAGCTCTGCCATACCCATCACTTGCCGGCCAACGTGCCAATCCACCGAAATCGACCACATCCGGCAGTTTTGCCAGTCTATTGAGTGGAGGTGGTCACGCCAGCGGTGGTAGCAGCCCTTCAAAGCAAACCCCAAGTAAAGGCGGTTTCTTTGCTACATTAGGAAGACGAACGAGTGTTAGCAAACGAGATCGTGGTGGTGGAGCTTCTGGAAGTAGTGGTAGTGGGAGGTTAACAAAGCCCCCGCCAGGATCTGCATCTGCGCCCCCAAGTGCGACGCCGTTATCGGTGAACAAGTCTCTTGCGAGTATAGTTGGAGGACCGAGAGCCCCGCCTAATCGATCATCGAGAGCGTTCACTTCTGGGTCAATGTCGGATTCACCTGCGAGTTCGAGACAGAGTACGATGTTGGCGAAGAGACCTTCGTTATATAATATCCCTTCGGAGAGTGCTCATTCTGCTTCTTCTACTCAAACTCAAGGACGGTCACCGGCTCAACAGGACGATCCGGCGTTTGTTGCGCAGGTTAATAAACTGTCGGATTTGTTGCCTCATGTGGAGAGAGATGTGTTGGCTGGTTATTTGCGTAGAACTGGGCAGGATATGTTGGCTATTGGGCAGTATTTGGATGATGAGAAGAATGGGTGTGTTAGAAGGGATTGAAGAGGTGAATGTTTTCCTCTTTATTTGGTTCGCGTTCCGTTACCCTTCGTTCGTTGCGGTGCTTGTTGTCTTTTGCGGATGGTTGCTGCTAGTTGGAAGCGGACTGGTCTGTTTTCGCTTTTGTGTTATTGTCTTATTTATTGCGCTCCTCGTTCCTCGGTCTTTCTGATTGCTATCATCTCCGTCTACATCTCCATCTCATGATTGGTGATGCATATCTCACTCGTTAATTGAACCTACGATCTTTATACTTCATCCTCTGATTTATTGTACATACCCATGACTTTTTTATCCTTAATCTCGTAGTATAGTTTTGCATGCTCATCTTATCCTCTCCCTCTTTCTTTCATTCTATACGGACAAGAAAATGCCAATGTACTAGTAGTATAGTGTCAGATAGAATAGATAGAAGAAGTCAAACTGTTCTTGCTGCTTTTTATGATGCCTTGGGCGCCTGCCTCTTTGGACTTTGAGCGTCTAAATTTTTTCAATGTCTGCTTCGACCTCCACCACGGTTCTTTGCTCGATATGCTCTCAAAATCCACCGAAATATACGTGTCCTCGATGCAGTATAAGAACATGCTCTGCTCCGTGCTCCAAGAAACATAAGGAAGGTCAAGGGTGTAGTGGTGTCAGAGGTAAGTCTCTACACTCGTTCAGGACCGAATGTGTTAACTGATGATTCTGTAGATCCTACCAGGTACACGCCGATGAATAATTACGGCTATATGAGCCTTATGAATGACTATGTCTACCTCGAGGATGTTGGTCGACGCGCCAAAGAATGGGGAACGGAAATTGTCAAGGGCGGGTATCAGCCGTCGCATGCAGTTCAGTCGCAGAGTTTTCATAAGAGAGGTGTACGTGGTAGAGGTAGAGGTGCTGGGGCGAATAGGGGAGGTAGGGAAAAGCTCGTAGAGTTCCTTGCGACCCATGGGATACATATGGAGAGTTTACCAGCTGGGATGGAGAGAAAAGCGAGGAATATGAGTAGTTTTCGAGGGTATGTTCTCTCTTTAATGGGCAATGTGGATAGTGAATTGACATTGTTATAGAAATCATCCTAATCAACAAGCGTTTCTCTCGATAGAGTTCAAGTTTCATCCTCCAAAAAATGTGGATCCGCAACCGGAATCGTTGGTTGTTTTGGCACATAATAATTCAGTGTCTAGTCCTCTTATTGAGCTTATACACAACTCTATATCAAGCCACAGGAAGAAGAAAGGCAAAGGCAAGGAGAAGGAGATTTCATTCGACTGGTTATCAGAGGATGCTTATACCGAGGACGACATCGTATGCCTTATCCCGACCGAAGCACCTCTTCCATCTTCCTCGACCTACACTCCTCCTGTCGCATATCCACCACAACCATTTCCTTTCAACGCTCCAGCATCCCTGCCAACCAAACGAAAAGCCACAACAAAATACTTCCATCGTCTAGATCCGACGATCCCGCTCTTGACCTCGCTATCGAACTGTCGATGTCGATTTGTCGAGTTTCCTACTATCGAGGTCTTTCACGGGGACGAGTTTGACGGAGTGGTGGTGGATCCGAATACAGGTGTGCTGGAAGACCATACGGAGGAAGCGACAGCGACGCGAGTTCGGCCTGCGAAGAGAAGAAAGTTAAAGCCTGATGCAATTAGGGGGTTGTTGGGAGATTATGGGTCCGATTCGGACGCGCAGGAGGAAGGGGAAAAGAAGACCGGGTTGGGCATGCTCAATTATGAGTCTTCATCGGATTCGGAGGTAGATTCAGGGCAGCAAGTCCTTGATGAAGGATCTGCAGACGAGGATGAGGATGAAGAGGTGAACCAAGATATATCACCCGAGGTGCTGATGCAGCTCATAAAGCAAGCTGCAAAGAATGATGGCGGAGAGGACGATGAACTAGATTGGGGAGTTAGTGACGAGGAGACGTAGGCTTTGCAATACAGCTCATTCGACGTTGGCTACGTTCCCTTGCTTCGGGAAAACTTTCACAGAAATATATTCCAAGGAGATAAGTATTCTGGTTCGCCCCACTCTGCGTAAGAAACTCTCCATTGACGGTGAACTGGTGGCGCGCAAATGCCTCTTTGTTTCCTAAGCGCCCGGTCTAAGCGCTGGTCGGGTTGCTTGTTGCTGTTTGAACACTGAGTCAATTTGGAGCAATAACTCCGCTTCTTCATTGTTCTTTACAAAAGGATCATTTTTGTCTCCATTGTTCGAAAGAAATGCCGCATGCTACGCCAAGAGCTATAAAAGCAGAACCTCCGAGTGCCCGCTCTTCCTTGTCCTTCCCAATTCCTTGACCTGGTGTCAACTTACGCTCATTCATTTCACGTTTCACGATGTTCACTTTCATTACTCTTGCTCTCGCTCTATCCGTCTCTGCACGACCTACTCTACGTGCTAATGTCGACGTAAAGCAGAATGGACTCGATGCTATGGCGCTCAAGTGAGTACAATGCTGTCTTTCAATCCGTCTTGTGTACTCATCGACGCGTCTCAGTGATAAATTCGCATCTCTCACCCCAGATTCACCCTGCAAGACAGGCGAGAACGCTTGCGTCAACAATCAGTTTGCGCAATGTGTCAATGACAAGTTTGTTTTGCAATCCTGTGGATCAGCGAATATCTGTGCCGCGCTCCCTCTTGTCAATTCGGCTGGGACGAGTATAACTTGTACGACAAAGGAAGATCGGGATGCGAGGATTGCTGCTGCGGTGAGTCTTCAGTCAAAGTAGTCGTGTGCTTGTCCTCATCGATTGCATAGACTGGCTCGGCAAGTGGGAATGGAAACTCGCAGAGTAACAACGACAATAACAACAATAACTCTGGCAATGCTGGTGATAACCAGAACGACAATGGCAACGGCAACACTGGATCTGCAGGCGACAGAGCAGCTGGCAATCGAGGGTCCGGGGATCGTTCGTCGAACAACAATAACAACAGCGGCAACGGCAATAACAACAGCGGCAACGGCAATAACAACAACGGCAATGGCAATAACGGTCAGAACAATGGCAATAACGGTCAGAACAATGGCAATAACGGCCAGAACAACGGCAACAATGGTCAAAATAATGGCAACGACGGCCAGAACAACGGCAACAACGGTCAGAACAATGGCAACAACAGCAACAACAACAACAGCCAGCAATGTCTTGACCCTTCAGTAATTGCATCGGATTTTAATAACGATGGCACCGATAGTGACGACAAAGCCACCCCCTCCTTGACGTCCTCGAACAACTTTATCAACTTCTGCAGTGATTTCAACCAATTCCCCATCACGAGTTCGTATTCCATCTCTTTCGTCCTCTACGTCTTCTAACATACCACCACAGATGGAAAACAGATCCAAAGCGGTTCCTGCAACCCAGCACCCATGGGTCTCATCCCCTCGACCCAAAACATGCCTGCATCCAAATTCCAATCCCCAAAGAACTTCCAAAAAGTCAAACCAAACCAAGCCTTCACCGTTCGTATGAAGATCAAAAACCTCGACACTGGTTTCTTCGTCAACGCCAAGAACAACTACTTCTCTGCTCCTCAGCAGCTCAACGATAACGGTGTCGTTCAGGGCCATTCGCATATCGTCATTCAGAAGATCCAGTCGTATGATTCGACGGATGTGCTTGATGCGAATGAGTTTGCGTTCTTTGTGGTATGTCTTTCTGCTCTACGCGTCATCTGCATCCTTTGACTCACTGCTATTGTGCAGGGTTTGAACGATAAAGCGCAAAACGGTGTTTTGTCTGCAGAGGTGACCAAGGGTCTCCCCGAAGGCTTTTATAAGCTTTCATCGATCAATACTGCTGCGAACCATCAGCCGCTGCTTGTTCCTATTGCTCAGCATGGTTCTCTTGATGATGTTGTCTATGTACGTCTGTTCTTTGTGACGTTTCGAGCGAGGCTGACTGGGGATTTAGTTTGAAGTTTCCAACGATGCTAACAACGATAATGGCAATGGAAATAACAACAACAACAACGGCAATGGGAACAACAACAACAATGGCAATCGTAATGGGAATAACAACGGCAACAACAACAACAACAATAACGGACGTAACTAGTCGTTGGTCGTTGAAGTTGGTTGAGTGCTGCATTCACGAGTCATGATTATGCTACGAGTAGGAAGATGGCTGGATCCCATCGACATATAGGATTTGCGAACCCCCATTGTATCGTTAGTACCAGTATCATAGTGTACAACAAATAGTCTAAGATAAACTTATATCTACCTGAACAGGGTTCCCCTAGCGCATGAGGAGACGGCGACATTCCTCTTGCAAAGCTGCTCTTGTTTTTCACAAGCTCTCGTACGCTACGTCACCCGTACTTATTCGTCAACCTGGCCTCACATATCATGCTATGGTGGTGCACGCTTCACGCCTGTATGTCCCTTTCGCTCGCGTTCCTGTTTCGCATCGAGTCAAGCACTTATATTCAAGTGATTAACAGAATCATGGTTGCTGCGAGCGCCAACAACATTCCCAGGACCTCCCAAGGAGGAACACCGATAATTGTTACTTAGCTCTCTTCTCTCAATTCCTTCATTTAGTACTCTCCGAAAACACGGCGGTAAACAAAGGCCATAAGTGTTGTAAAGAGATCAAGTCGGTATCTTATCCTCCTTCATTGTGTGCATTAAAACAGCTCAACCAGTTCTAATTTCAGGCTAAGGTCCGATTTTCCTGACAATCTCGTCCTCTTACTACGCGTTCATTGGAACCAGAAACTTCACATTGTCATTCATGGTGTGCTCACGGAGATGGTACATACCAAAAACGTACAATGTCACTAAATGGCATTGTTGAAACCTCCCTCGCTGTCCTAAAGGCCTAATTCCCTGCACCAGTCGATTCTGCAATGATCGGTTTTCATCCACGTGTTTCGCACCAACTCATTATTTTTTTTTTTTGAAGAAACGCGACGCGCAAAACTCACCTTCATCGCACTTTCACAATATCTACTACACCTTAACTGCCCGCATCTTCATAGTAAACACCTCATTGTGAGTCGCTTTCTTCCTCACCTCTCCCTCCAGCTGAAGCCTCCGCAGGCGAAGTGACCTCGCCACCTCTAGGAGTTCCGGCGAGAGTAATCGAGAGAAACTCAGCGAACGAGCTACTAGTGGCGGTATCTAGCAATGACGAGCTCTCTACGACGCGCCCACCACACTCTTGCATTATCGCTGCTGTTGCCTGAGTCGCTTCCTCTATATTTGAAATTGTAAGCGACTTGACCCCTTTCTCGACGTTTCGCAGGTCTACACTCTACCATCATGAACACCCCTGAGACAAATCAATCAAACCAGGACAGGCTCAGTAAGAATATTTCCACTCAGCTTTGCAGAGGCTCACTACACTCGTAATGCCCTAGAAGTACTCTTCCAAACTCGGGTCCGAATAATTAAGGAATGGATCATCACCAACCTCATCAGTATAATCCTCATCCTAATCCACGCATTCTATCTGCTTCCACACCTCCATTCCCAACCCTCGTACACCCAAGGGTTCGTCTGGGCTAGCTTCTCCCTCTCAAGCCTCGCCATGTTGTCCATCCTTGGTCAGGTAATCCTGTATGGCTTCGTGGGATTTGCGTATATGGATCAAGACGGGAAGGTGCATTTGTCATTGTGTGTCAAGTTTGGGGTTTCGAGGGTCATCTTTATTTGCGCAGGGACATTGACGATGGTGTCTTTGGCTTTGGTTCTTTCCGGACCTGGCAGTTGAATGTTGAGTTCTGAGCGCACATCTACTATCACATGGTCGTACCCCCCATATTTGAAAACAACCGCAACACCCCTGTATTATACTCTCAGAACGTTGTCTGTTCTGCCTCGTCTGTAACATTATCGATGTATCATCGCTAGCACCGTTGACGCTCGGTTGACGCCAATATCTGAGGAACCCACCAGAACAAAGAAGGTGCGAAAGAAGATCGGAAACAAGGCCACAGCAGAGGGAGAATGAGACATCCTCAATCTCGATTGGTACATATTTGAGATGTTACATTCAGTAACATTTAAGTAAAAATGTACATGGTCGATACCAGAGTACAAATGCATGAGTGTAGTGGCGTGCTCAGCGTTGAGTGGTTTTTACGTAAAGCAAAGATGGCTTGCAAGTTGCCAAGGCTACTCCTCAACTTGAACTTGGTCTACTCACACCGTGACAGGATTGCGCTAGCCTAAAGGCTAACAACACAGTACTAGCAGTGAGTCAACACTCTACATTCCCAACAACACTTCTCATCCCAAAGCTTCAGTGATTAACTCAGTCGAGACGACTCATGACGCAAATATTCTAAAGCGCCAATGTATCAAATCAATCACCGTTTTGGTTCTCATCCTTGCTATCGACATCGGTCTCTTCTTTTTTGCTCCCCAGCCCATCATGGACTTTATGCAATCCCTTCCCGGAACGAGAATCGTTCTCGTCGCCTCTGCCTTCTTCGCCCTTTTAGGGATTCATTCATCTCTCAAATTTCTCGACCAGGTTGTGAAGAGAACTCTGCCGGCGAACCCAAATATCGAACCGCTGTACAATTTCCCCATACGCGCGGGGACACTGTTGTCAATGGTTTTGATAGTAATTCTAATTGGATACGTCCTCTCGTCGACAGCTCAAAAGATGTTGACCTATGCTTTTTTCGTGACTTTTGCTGGTCTTGTCGTTTTCTTTGGCTTCTCTTGGGTGGTGAAAGGTAGACGTAGTAGAACTTCCCCATTCCCATGATGGACATAATATACCTCGGATGCGATGGTGATTCTCTCGGTCTCTCCGCTGGAAACTATGCTGATGGTTAACACAGGAAGCACCGTCTGCGAACCCATAACTTTAAACTATAGGGCTATAAGGCTTCTCGCCTTGACGCCTCGAGGGATAATACTGGTTCGAGAAGATTCGAGTCATGGTGGCTGGATCCCACCGACATATAGGATTTGCGACTTCCATTGTATCGTTAGTACCGGGATCATAGTGCACAACTAGTCTACAAGACACAAATCTGTACATGAACAGGATTCATTCTTTTTACAAAGTCAATCCTGACAGGGATAGGCGGATGAACATGTGCATTACGAAAAAATACATTGTCCACGGTATACTACAAACTATCCCTATGGCCTTTTCTCCTCTTTCCTATCCGCCTGATCCTGACCCTGCTCCTGCAGTGTCCCATCCAAATTAATCACCACAAACTTCCTCGATAACAAATTGAAAATACTCCCAAATATGAACGCCACGACCGAACAAGTGAATATGATTACATTATAAGGCATACTAAAGTCCGGCGTTGCAAGGTCCACTAGGAGCGGTCTGGTATATACCCTTTGTCCTCGCCCGTGAAGGGGAATCAACACCGCAGGAGGTAAGTCCCAACCACGTTGAGCATCCGGTGGATGTTCGGTGTATCGGAGAAAGGCTTTGCTAACGTCGATGGTGTATTCGAGCGTGGCGTTTCCGGGAAGGGTGAGTATGGATTCAAAGAGGGCAGGACGAGAGTGGGGGACAGGGGGGACATAGGATATATTGGATATCAAGTCGTCTGTTGGGTGAGATTTGTTAGTGGGGCGATACTTAGGGAGATACGAGAGATCTACCTCGCCGAACGCCATTAGCATAGATGGCTATGGTGTGCAGGTAGAATTGGAGCAACCATGGCATGGTTTCGAGGTATAGAATTTGTAGGGTGTCAGGACCGTTGTTTGTGATGACGAGTGACATTTGTCCTCGGTCTTGTGAAGGCCCGTGTAAGGTTCGGTGCACGAAGAAGGGTGCGAGTGTTCCGTCTCGAAGAGTGGTAGCTATAGGATAAGAGTCTGTCAGTGCGTCAGATTAGACTTGAAAAGCCGACATACGATACTCGAAATCTGTAGGCCACTCCATTTTGACGTCCAATGGCTCCGTCAAGGACCTCAAGTCATAGTATACTTGATTTTTCTCCACTATCTGGGGTTCTGGAGTTATCCTATACATCCCACTTTGGGGTAGGGTAACGTTGATGAGGCTGGACCCAGCTACAGGACAGCTTCTCTCGATGGTTCGGTCGAACAGAGAACTGAAAGACCAGTCTGAACGCATAAAAGTTATTGACAAGCTACCACTGGAATCCAAACGATACGTACCTTGTTTCTGGACATGATTCGAACGAAGCGGATCGGAAACTAACTGAAAGTTCAGTCGCACTTCTACACCTTCGGGACGCCATGAAACATGAAGGCCCATGCCATGCCAGTCAGCGTCAAATAATCGGTGAGGGTTGAGTAAAGCCGCGAGACCAGCTGAGGATTTGCAAGGCAAGAGTTTCAGGAATGGTGTTAGGTTTTCTGTGCAAACGTGCTCTGACGCATGTGAGGCGTGTCGGATTTCGTGTTTAAGTCCCCAGTCAGGTAAAGAACCTTCAGGTGGGAATGCGTATTTTGGAGATGTCGTTCTTTGTTCGTCTAGTGACCCAAGGGAGGCACAGAAGAGTCCAGCTAGGGCATTACGGAGACCCTGCCAACGCTGGTCGATGCTGAAATCACATTCGTTAACGTGGCACGAATATCGAGGGATAGAACACACGTCAAGGGCCCGCCGTCTGCCATCCAAGTCCAGAGTTCTGCACCAGCTCCTACGCCTGGTTCTTCAGGATAGCCCCAACTGTCATACCTCCATTTCCCCGCATTCAAAGTAAGATGGAGTTCGGTGATCGCATACTGTCGCAATATCTGGCCAAGTGTGAGCGGGAACAGAGTGTAATGTTGTGCTATTCGATATGAAAGAGCTCAGACTACATTCAATGGGCACATTTAAGCACTCACAAGTATCATTATCGTCGCCCAAGGCCAGATTCCGGGGGTCTCTGGGAGCCGCATTCCTGAGAAGGGTTTTGAAGGAAAAGCTGGAGGCTATTCTGCCATCTCGTAGAGAACGGATAGACAGATTTTCTTCAAATTCTTCTTCATAAGTATTACGAGCAAGAGACTGGGAGCATAATAGCAGAACGAGACACAGCCAGCTTGCAGGCCATGGAAATCGCATTGGAAGGTTGGTCAGCGCCGCGTTTGATGGCAAACTCTGCCAGAAAATTTACCGTTGCTCTTGCTGAGCCTGACGAAACCCCTTCTCGCGCTGTTCGACGCGTTCTAATCAACCCTGATGTACTCAAGAGCCTCAAACTGACTACAGGGGATGTTGTTGCTGTATCGCAGGCAGATCAGCTACAGGTACGCCGTTATTCTCATCCATTTATTCTAGCAGTGTTCACGACACCTATAGCCATTCTCTGTTGGCGTGATCTGGCCCTCGGTTGAGCAACCCCAACATAGTGAGCGTCTTGATGTTCCTTGCAGAGTCATGGCACTCATAATCATGTAGCTGTTTCAATATCCGCGTCTCTACTCTTGACGGCTCAGATCGAGGCTAGTCAAAAAGTCCAAATACACACACTCCCTGCATCCAATAAAGGAAATACGACGTCTGGCTTACCGTCTTTGCGGCAGATCGAAGAAGCGCGCGTGATTCGATTGAGAGAGATTGAAAGTGCGACTAGAAGCAAAGGGAAGGGGAAAACTAACGAAAAAGACTGGTTGCCTTTGTTCCTAAGAGAGTCATTGGGTATGTCCACTCCTCATGTTCTTTATTACATGCCGTTGAACTA
This sequence comes from Paramarasmius palmivorus, assembly GCA_037176845.1. Taxonomy (NCBI): domain Eukaryota; kingdom Fungi; phylum Basidiomycota; class Agaricomycetes; order Agaricales; family Marasmiaceae; genus Paramarasmius; species Paramarasmius palmivorus. The sequence continues at coordinate 357,488 of JAYKXP010000003.1, read as the reverse complement.
CTGTTAGTTGACCTCAAACACATCACACCCACACAAATATTAGAAGTCGTCTACGAAGGTAGACGTCGACGTTTTACTATCGCATCTGTTTCTTCGCAGTCAAGCGATGCACCGCAGGGTTCGGTCAATGACGGTGTTGCTAGCCTAGTGGCTGACATAAAGAATCTTGGTCTAAATAAGGACAAGGCCCGTATATGGAGCGTTGGATGGGATGTAAGCGTTGTATTAGTGGATCCAACTGAGGATGCAAAACAACTACCACACCAAAAAGTCAGTTACACAACTCTTTTGACCTTTACATCTTCTCAAAATCAAATCCAGCCCGAGATTGAGGTACTGGAGAAGAAGGAAGAAGATCCATATGCGTCAGTTGGTGGTTTGAGCAAACAAATTGCTGAAATCAGAGATCTGCTGGAGATCCCTCTAACACGACCTGATCTCTTCAGGAAATTTGGTGCGATGTTTCATTATGGGAAGTTCGTAAGGCTAATCTTGACAATGTCCAGGTCTCAAGCCACCAAGAGGAATCCTTCTGCATGGTCCCCCTGGAACAGGGAAGACACACTTGGCACGAGCCATCGCTGCATCTACAAAATCATCCGTGATGGTTGTCAACGGACCAGAACTTTCTTCGGCCTTCCACGGCGAAACAGAGTCGAAGCTAAGAAATGTCTTCAAGGAAGCTAGAGACAAAAGCCCTTGCATCGTCGTTTTGGATGAAGTGGATGCCCTGGTCCCACGTCGAGAAGAAGGCGGTGGCGGGGAAGTAGAAAAACGTGTTGTCGCGACTCTGCTGACCATCCTAGATGGCATAGAGGACGACGATAATGTTGCAGACGAAGGGAAAGTAGTGGTGATTGGAACCACTAATCGTCCCAATGCCATCGATCCTGCGCTCCGAAGACCTGGGCGGTTTGACAGGGAAATTGAGATAGGAGTACCCGACGCTGCAGCACGGCTTTCTATCCTCGAGGTACTCTTATCCAAAACTCCCCATCGCATCCCACGAGACGAACTAGGTTCAGTGGCGTCCCGTGCGCATGGCTATGTAGGTGCAGACCTTAGCGCTGTTGTCCGTGAAGCCGGAACTCTAGCTATCAAACGTTTGCTGGCATCGTCGGACTCAGTAGAAAACCCGGAACTCACAACGGCGGATCTTATCGCTTCCTTGCCTGCTGTTCGCCCATCAGCCATGCGCTCCCTATTCGTTGATGCTCCTCCTGTGCGATATGCGGATATCGGTGGTCAAGCACATGTGATAAAAAAGCTACGCGAGTCGGTGGAATGGCCGCTTCTTCATCCCGAGGCTTTCCAACGCCTGGGTGTGAAGCCGCCAAAAGGGATTTTATTGTATGGGCCTCCTGGGTGCAGTAAAACGGTGCTCGCTAGGGCGTGCGCTTGTGAAAGCGGTATCAATTTTATGGCCGTAAAAGGTCCGGAGGTAAGGAGCCCCTTCTTTCGCGTCAACATGCAAGTCTGACACCCCCCGAAAGTTACTCAACAAATTCGTTGGAGAGTCTGAGCGAGCCGTCCGCGAGATCTTCAGGAAAGCTAGAGCAGCGTCTCCTTCTATTATATTCTTCGTAGGTATTTTTCCGCTTTTACTAAGTCTTACTGACAGTAAGATCCCCACGTAGGATGAGATCGACGCTTTGGCGACCTCGCGCATGTCATCGGATACTGACGCTGGCTCTTCACATGAAGGTGTTCTCACCAGCCTCCTCAACGAAATGGATGGTGTACAAGAGCTCGTTGGAGTCACTGTGGTTGCTGCTACTAATAGGCCAGAGTCCATTGTCAGTTCCTCAATCCTGCTCCTGACATGAATGTAGTCTGACAAAACCTAGGATCCTGCGCTAATGCGACCTGGACGCCTAGATCGTATTCTTTATGTCAGTCCTCCTGACAGGCAAGGGAGAGAGGAGATATTCAAGATCAGGTTGAAGAACATGAAAGTAGACAATGTCGATATCCATGAGCTTGCAGAATTGGTGTGTAATTTTTGGCAAAGTCATCAAATGGTGAAGCTCACAATCGTTGTACCACTTCTAGACGGACGGTTGTTCTGGTGCCGAGCTTTCAGCGTTGTGCACAGAAGCAGCTTTGCTTACTATGCAACAAGATTTGAATGCACCTTTTGTGCGTTGCCTGAGTTTATCTTACGGTGCAAATGCTGACCCGATTTGAATCCCAGGTTCCACACCAAGCGTTTGTCGAAGCTGCGAAATCAATGCAGCGGCAGATAACGCCAGAAATGATCCGAAAGTTCGAGAATTGGAGAGTCAAAAGCGGTTTGCAAAGTGCTTGACACAACTGATTGTGGAATGCATTTTTACATCGAGCATCTTTCGTACTATTCTATCTATGCTTGCGAAATGGAATTGAGTAGTATACATATTCTGATCCTTCTCCATGAAACTGCTTCATCTCCGAATGACGACGTAAGGAACCTGAAAAACAAGATTCAGCAACGATGACATAGCAGAAGTGAAACTGAATACCTCGACATCTTCGCCTTCCTCGTCCGACACCATCACTTCAGCGATGAAGTACGTGACGTGCGCAGGCACGGGTTTCTTGCTAACGTGTTCTACCAGCTTGCTGAACTTCATCGGTAAACGTTCTTCGCTCTTACAGACAGGTCAGAAAGCATTGATCAGAGGACTGATATGGGCTTACCTTCTTCTTTCCGACGAAAGAGCTCCATAGCATGCTTACACCTTGACTAACCATGGTAACGTCCAGCTTGTGCTTCTTCTGGAACCAATCGACGATCTCTTTGAGCGTAGGATCATTCTTGAACTCGAAAGAATCCCAAAGTGTCCACTCCGTATCGTTGTACTTTTGCTTGGCAGCGGCAATAGGCTCCGAGAAACCGAAGAAGGGCAGAGCCAGGTTGACGAAGCCATTCTTGTATTGTTCGAGTTTCTTTTTGCCGTCGATGATCTGAAAAAGCGCTTTACAACGAGGTCATGATTAGAGTGCGAACAAGAAAACCTTGTAGATCTCCAGGCAGGCCAAACCGGTGACAAGCGAAGTGGTGGTGGCAATGGCAGGAATGATTTTGCCTGCAATTTGTTTTGTTGTGTGACGGTCAGCGGGAGTAATACTGTAGTTAGTTGCTCTGAGGTTGGATGTTGCAGTAATGAAGTCGATATGGTGGTTTGTGTCATCGTCTTTCTCGAATTCAACCGGGTTGAGACGATAACCTGGCATTGAAGACGGCGGAGGTAGCTTCGAAGCGAGCTCGGTGACATCGTCTACGATGGAACGTCAGCGGGCGTCTTGGCGACTTAGATGGATAGGGGACAAACCTCCTCCAGCAAGATCATTGGTCACCGGTTCGTTATCGTTCACCTGAATCTTGAGACCTGACTTTGGGGTGAACTCTGGAACGATAGTGTTGTCGGCAACTTTCTTATACACGTTAGGGTCAGTTTCTCCTTTAAGCCCATAGTTGAATGCGTGGAGATTTGCAGCTGCGATGATGAATGATAGATGCAAGGGCTTGAATGATGTATTCTGTGAGTAACGGTGGCAAAAGGGAGAGTAGAGCAACTCACATTATTCGAATCAAAAGTAATAGGGTCAGGAGCTCGCTTAGGTCCACTCCAGAATGGTTGGCCGCTGTCGGTGACAGCATCCTTGGGGAAGGTAAAGAGTAGCTGACGAATTTCATTGTTGAACCTTTCTTCGAACCTCAATCGCGCCCATTGAATGCACTCTTCAAAGGTTAGTGGCTTGTTGGTAACGAGGTACGAGAGTAGCTGCTCGATCTTTTGCCCTTGTTGACCAGAGAATTTGAGTGTGGACTCGAGATAGCCCGGATCCGACAAATAAGCATTGACGTCCTGTGCAGGTTTGACAAACCAGTCGTCAAATTGTTCTTGACTCCACTGTGTTGCGAGATCAGTTAACGATCGCCTTAACTGGAGAACACGTTACCTTGATGGTGTGTTGAATAACGTTCGGGAAACTCTTAACAGTGCACATGGGGAATTCCTTCTCTGGTGGGTCTTGCGACGATGCATACGATTCTGTCACATACGGAATGACCACTTGGACGTTCCCCTTAGTGCCTAGGGTCCCAGAGTCCACGAGTGGCTTCTTGTAGAAGACACAACGTTGGTCCATGTAGAGTCCTAATCATCAAGATTGAGCGCATGGACACCGAAGACAAAGCGAACCAGACGTACGTGCTTTCACGTTATCCAAGGCGTTCGTAACAGCGTCGATGCTATCGAAGAAGTTTTCGTCATAGATGTCTACACTTCCTTAGTGGTCGGTTCAGACAAGAGGGTAGTAGATCACCTACTTTCGGTGTCTGGACCAACTGGATCTTGCTTGGTTGCGATCTTTCCAGCCAAGTCTTTGTTCATCTCGGAGACGGCCACAGCAGCGACCTCAGCTTTGTGCTTGCCCAAATCCTTTGCTCTGAACAAGAATTGCCGATTAAGGTTACTTTTCTCGATGGTGTCGAGATCCGTCACTTGAATGGAGCCTTTAGAACCAGTCGCCAAACCCATCATACTCCAATTCTTCAACATCTCGCATCCAATGGCACCGGATCCCACGAGGAACTGACGATGATTCGCAATCTTCTCTTGGAATTTCTTTCCGAAGACGGCGATCTGACCATCGTAACGCGAGTTCGTAGGCTGGCATTCTGCCTCGGTGGGGATGTCGTCAGGGAGAGATTCCAGTGAATCAAAGTACATGTGCTGTAACATGGGATGGAATTTGGCCGAACAGGCCTTCATGACTTCTTGTGCCACAAATGCGCCGATGACTGCATTAAGTGGTGCCAGGTCGCCAGAGGCTTCGTAGGCAAGCTCTGTCAGGATCTTCTCGTCGGCATCTGCATCCAGCTTCTTCGCGATTTCAACGACACGTGCAGCATCTTCTGCATTCCGTGGACGTGGTAGGCGTTTATGTTGGGACTGGAATTCGGACAATGCTTGGAATCCAACATGTAAGGTAGCAGGCCGATCGAACTTTGCGAAGTCGGTAATGAAGTATTCTGGTGCCAGCGTTGATTCACGGAGGGATTTCTTGAGAAGTTTTAATCGACGGAGGTTAAGAGTATGCAAAAGACACTCACGAAGTCGATCATCTTGGGCATTTTAACTTGGGTAAAGATACCTCCCGTCTTGTAATCGCCGAGATTCGAGGTATCACCGATAGAGAAGGTGTATGGGCCTTTGACCGATACCTTGCGAGGTTCGCATCCATTCAATTCTGTCATACCTTGCACTTCTGAGAAAGTAACGAAATCTCCATCTTCCAAACCATGTCTGGTTTCGTCAAGACATGTGACAAGTCCCTCAGAGTCCTGAAACAGTACATGAGATATCGCTCCGATAACAGATGATGGAAGGTTGCCTTTGAGATCGAAACTATCATGCCACTTAATGGTTGCTCCCCCGTGGGATCAACGCAAGCGAATTTTGGTCCAAAGTCATTGAAAACAGCACTGTGTCTCGTGTCAGAACAATGAGAAGGGCCGGTGAGGGATCATAATCTTTACCCGAACAGTCCGCGCGTTTCAGTCGAGATGAAGTGTACCCCATTATTGTGCGTCCAGTCATTCAATTCGAGTTGCTTGCTGTATGGAACACCACAAAGAACAACCACCTGAAATGATTGAGATGTACAATCAATGATACGGAAGGCAGACCACGCACTTGGAAACCTTTAATGAGATCTACTGTGATTTCTTGTCCTGGAGAACCTCCCAGGTTACGCACTGGTACATAACTGTTCAGTTCTGCCAGCCTAGGGACGGTAGCTTCTGCGCGCGATTTCCCTATGTCCTCGTCACGTAGAAAGAACTGATGAGAATTAGTAAGGCGGCATCCATTTGTAAGGGTAATGCGGGGCTGACTTGAGAGCTAAGATCCTGGAGGGTAACAGGCTCTGGGTCATAGACTGTGACAGATTTTACGCCTGCAAGACAGATGTTTTTCGCTGCGCAGGCAATCAGATACACTACCCGTTGACACAAAGTGAACGACGCGACCTATTTCGACACCGAGTCCCTGCACTCCGACAATGAGAACATTAGATGTAGCCATTCTCTTCATCGCTGCGTAGATCTTGTGAAAGGGTTTCCTCGTTACTTTAAATCAACAAACCTTCATGTCCTAACACATATCTACAGGCGACGATTGTCAAAAAAGTGCCAGGCGGTCAAAGGTAAAGGGAACGTACAGCTGACGTGAGTAGAGACCCTCGTCTATTGCAGCCTCATCAATGTCCATCTTGTTGCTCAGACTAGCCATATTGTCTGAAGATCAGTTTACAGATGAGAAGGTGGGTGTTCGAGAGAAAGAGGTCGACGCGCGCCAATCCTGCCCAGCGATGATTACATCACGAGGGACACTGCCACACGAAAATGCAGTTGGCAAGCGGTGGGCGCTGGATGACTCAACTTCCCTATATACGTACAGATTGCGAGAGGTGCTTCTCCTCCCAATAAAATACATGTATAGGTAATCTTCTAGTCATACAGGCTCATTCCTCACTAGTTCGCGCCATTGCAGTATCGCGGTTCGCCTATCAGGGTCACCTCCTTTTTGCCGCTCCTCGTCTCGGTTCTTCACGTACTCATCGTCGATTGCGTCAAAATCCTCTCTTGGTATCCAAGCCTCTCCCACGGTAACATCTGGGTCGAGAGCTAGAGCTGCTCCGCTATCTATGGGTGGCAGGCGTAACCCCGTAACAAGCAGTCCCCAAAATGCCTGCAACGATTTGCGATTATGTTTAGAAGGGAAGGTATTCGATGGCGTAGACGGTAGAGGTGCAAAGGGATCTGCTGAATAGACGTCCAGCATCTCCTTCAGCGATTCTCCAAGCATTCTGAAGACAGCGGTGTTGACCGACCAGTTCACAGAACTGCCGCTCTTCAGATCGATACTCTGCTGCAGAGTAATCAACCATCTGGTCCACTCCGGCGGTGTGATAGAAAGGTTCCAGTCTAATAGAGAGAGAGCGTGAATCTCTATTTCGTTGATGATCGCTGTTCCAAGGCGCATGGCAGACGTCCTATACCGAAGAAGTAAGTCTTCTGCAAGAAACCGAGAACTACAGAGGCCTACCAGCTATGGACTGGATGATGAAAGTCATCCAGCCATTTGAGAGCTAGAGATAATGCTGAAACAAAGCATCGCAGTAAAAGAAGCGCGCAATTTGAACAGTTTCGGAGGAGCCAAAGATCGAGGTCATGCCGCGGCAGCAGGAGCTCGACATACTTGAGGGCGAGAAAGATGACGGCATTTTCAGGTTGGTGTTTATCCAGAACGTTGTGTATGTCCAAAGCGATGGCGTCGCGTATGTAGTGAGTAAAATCTGGGAATCTGGTCCGTACAAGCCCGATGAAGACAAAATATTCTAAGGCGTACCTGTATCCTCGCTCAGATGCCGTGCCAAGTAGATACCCAACCACTTAGACATAGCCCGGTTCTCTACCTTCGACCGCCGAGCAAGCCCAGGCTCTCTATATCTCCTGCGAGCGAATTGTTCAGCAAAAATTATAGCATCTCCCTCTGCTATAATATCTATATCCACTTCAGATCCACGCCGCTTAGGCCTCTGGGGGCGAGAAGCGACTTCTATTTGCCGTGTATGTGATTGATAGGTTCTTCGATGTCTACGTGATTTGGAAGATGGATAAGGTTGCGTGGAGTAAATGTCGGTTTCAATTTGTTCACGGGTACGAACGACCAAGGTTGACTCTCGCGGCTTCACCCTGTTTGTCAAATCGCGATGATGAGGCCGATCCTCTCTTGTCGCCGAGGTATGGGGATTTGTAGTGACCGTCGATACTGTCTTATAATGAACAATTGAGTGGTTATGGAGTAAGTTTCCTGGATATGTATCGCTGTGAGATGACCCAGTGCTGGGGTCTAAGTATAGAATCTGTCGGTTTGCAAGGGATGCTGGGTGCATTGCGGTTGCTGTAGCCATCATGAAAGAGAGGGAAGTAGGTAGGGAAACAGGTTGATATCGATATGGCATGTATTTATGAGCTTAGCGTCCGGACCATTGTCCTGAGCTACCATTGTTCTCGTCAAGGGGAAATGTGGTTGGGCCACTGAAGGCCACTGATGGGTCAAGACAAAGGAATTGCCGAAAGCCACGAGGCGTACTTGATGATGCCTGATGTTTCCACGAATCACGCAGATGAATTCAAGGCTAAAGAATACATTGCCACATCCAACAGCTATTACTTTCGGTAAAACTAGTTTGGAGGATCAATAATCTGCAATACCCAGAATTGACAAGACTTACGTTTCGCCTGAAATTGAACCATAACGACAAACAGCCTCTGTCAAAGCTACTCCGGAAACCGCTAGTGGGGAGCTTTAGATGCAACACAAAAATGGTGATAATCCCGCGTACCGTTTATGAGAGAACTCCCATTCTCGGTTAACAATTCTGAAGGCGATATCTTCATATGGTGGTCCTGCACTGAAGTGCAGTAGCACAGTGTCGTCATTGCCAGGCTCCTTGACAATCTTGTAGGTCGGAGCCTTGGACTTGTCAATAAGATCGGGATAGAATATGTTGAACTGTATGAAGGGTTAGCTTAATCAGCATTTACTATCCGACTATGGTACTAACCTTATATCCCTGGACAACCTTCGGCGGGGGATTATCGGTACTGAAGGAAAAGTTTAGTAATATTCCAGAACGGTGAAGGTGGGAGCACATACTCGTAGTGTGTTTGGTTATACTTATTCCATTCGTAGCCTGTATGAACACGATTAAAGTATCGTGGTTTGCGGGGACGATATTTGTCTTCCCAGTTATAGCTTGTCGGCTGAGCGATATTCTCTTCCATGTTGAAGAGCTCCTCTTCCTCATCCAATTCCTTTTCGGCCTCGGCACGATAAAGAGCCTCGGACGCCAGATCCGCACCACTTGCATCTGCAGAATCCTCCTGAACCTCCGAAACAGGTTGCGCCGCCTTGGGAACAAATCGTGATTCTGCAACCGTTCTACGCTGTTCAAGCTGAACGAGGTGTCAGTTAAAGGGAATGAATACAAATAATACATACATACCAAAACACGTTGATCTTCTTGCTCGGTAAGTATGTCGATCTGACGCTCTTCCACTGGTAGCTTCGTGATATCGAGTAACAGTGGGCTCATGGAACGATCGTAAGGTTCAGTTTCCTCGTCTTCCTGGACTTCCTGGGCCAGACTCTTTGCACCAGGGGCAGAAGCAGACTTAGCAACACCAGCTAGGAGCTCTTCTTGGGCTTGTAATGCTTCATCTCGTTGGCGTTTACGAAGCTGCTCAAGCCTATTGCGGACGACAACTTCATGCACACTTCGAAGATTAGCCTTAGTGACACATCAGAACAAATATTCCAAGGGTGTGGGCAGCCCGACTTACCTTTGACTTCCAGACCAATATTTTCTTCAGCAATGATTCCCAGTAGTCAGTGTCGATAGGTTCTCCACTGGTCAGTTTGGCTTGGACCTGACGCTGCAATGATCCCAGCTCATCGTATGTTTTCTTCGACAGTAGAGCAGCAATGTCGTTCTCAACTGCTGCAGCAGCGCTTGCACCCATTCGTTCAGAGGCTTTGAATTGGTCTAGTCGGTCTTTGCAGACAACCATCATGTTCTGTGTAATGTTACGGGTGAGTCTTGACACAGGGTGATAGGAAGAATACTCACTGTCCAGAAATCGATGCTAACTTCGTTTTGTTCCAAAGAAATATAGTGTTCAATATCGTCGTGGAGTTCCTCCACTTGCTTATTCGTTAGGTTCTATAATGTTGTCAGTGCAAACTTGAATATCATCTCATCTTGATTACGCACATCCAGAATTTTGTAGGGCTCGTCGAGATCAATTTCCAAACCAGCGTCGTCGTCGTTGTCGTCTTCCTCTGTTGGAGGGTTGACGTATTTCAGATTTAATGCAAGGAAGTCGATGGCTTTGGCTCTCTTCTCCTTGATTCTGATAGTCGCCCTGGCCCGTTCCTGCTCGAGTTGGAAATCGCCTTCTTTCGATAACCATTCGGACATTTGAGCAGACTCCTGCATCCTCTGCATCCTGAGCTCCTCTTCCTCCCGTAGCCGCGCTTCGACCTCTCTTTCAGCACGTCTTCTGTTGAGCCGTTCAAGTTCTTCTTTGGCCTCTTGGCGGCGAATAGCATCTCGCCTCTGAGATTCCAAAAGGGACATTCCTTGCTTCTTCTCCTTCTCATTCTTCTTATGCCAACGGAATTGCTGACCCAAGTTGACATCATGGAAAGGATTATCAGTTGCGCTGTATACGCTGAGCTCTGCAATTTGCCGTGCTTCCTCTTCCTCCTTCGCCCTTTTCTTCTCAGCCTTTCTTGCACGACGTTCTTCTGATTTATCACGCTTCCGTCTAAAGGTTCCTCGTCAGTCAAATCCAAACCAGTAAGATTAGTTGCATACCTCTTTCTTCGTTCCCTACTAGTGCTTCTGTCCCTGTCATGTCGAGAATAGTTGTCACGGTCCCTCGACCTGCTTCGACTATAACTTCGTCGTCTACGTTTGTGTCTGCTCTCGTCGTCGTATTTTGATCTTTTGTCACGTTCAGACCGCTCCCTATCCTTGTCGTCGTATCTTCTCCGGGGAGAAGGGGAGCGCGAAGAATGTCTTTGCATGAAGGTGGTGGTAGAAGAATGAGTCTGGGGCGGCAGCGGCGGAGCGGACCTTCCCATTCGAATTCCAGAGTGCACTCCGACCTCCTTCCCTTGTTCCTCCCCTTATCCCTTCATGGTAATGCAAAGGTTCGGTCACCGGTCAATTCGCTTTATATCCCGAACCAGAAACATACGAACGCAACACCAGCCTCAGCAAGACAACTCTTTCAGCACCGATTCCGATGAATACCTTACTTCACAAGTACCCTTGCTGCAGCTCGCTAGCCCCCGCCAGGTATCCGGTATTTATACATAGTGCTTATAATATTATGCTGATAGGCTTCATCTGCATAGCTCGTTGAATACTTGAACCAGTATATCGTTGGGCAGGAGGCGGCTAAGAAAGTGCTGTCGGTTGCGTGCGTTGTTTTTGCTCTACATCCTACTGCCTACCTCAAGCTTCATTCAGTGTATTCAATCATTACAACCGTGTACGAGCCAATATGGAAATGTTACAAGCAAGGGAAACTATCTCTGAGGAGAACTCCAGCAATCGTTCGTCCGGATGATCAATATGTCCGCTTTTATCCGCTAAACATGCTCACCAACAGCTGAAGACGGTGTTCAGTCGGCCAAACTTCGACCATTGAGATCCCGCCTTCACCCTTCCCACCTACTACCGAACCTACCGACACCCATGTTTGAGAAAAGCAACGTGTTGATGATGTACGGATGCACACCGTCGCTTAACTAACGAGTCGTTTCTGATGTGTGTCTGAAAGAGGTCCGACAGGCTCAGGTATCGACACATTCCTCGGGGTTTACGCTTATTCTCAATCGTGACCAGGAAAGACTCTACTTGCAAAAACCCTCGCGAAAGTATTAGATGTGCCATTCTCTGTTAGTGATGCCACATCGTTTACGCAGGTGTGTGTATGAAACGACTGGCTCAAGGTACCTCGCCCTGACGTTTTTCTAAAACAGGCTGGGTGTTCGTTTCCTCCAGTTCATGACACCGTGGTGATTACTGAGACCACACACAGATGTGGGCGAAGACGTTGAAATGGCGGTCCAGCGACTGGTATGATCTTCTCAACATCCTGCATCCCTCTTTCATGACGGTTATTGCTAGCTACAAGCTGCTCACTGGGACCCCCTACGCGCAAGGTGGCATTCGGACTCCCTATACTCCTTGAACTCAGCTTACCGTTCACATTCATTAGCATGGGTATAATATATATCGACGAAATCGACAAGATAGCTAGAAAGACAGACTCGAGTATGGACGGCACAAGGGATGTCTCTGGAGAAGGCGTCCAACAGGCTTTACTTCGTATGATGGAAGGGTCTGTGGTATCAGTGCAGGTCAAGGGGACGATAGCGGAATCAGCCGGGGCACCAGGACAAGGCCGCTCGCGAGGTGGACGTGCACCTCCTGGAATTGCAACTGCCCGTAGGCGTTTTCACTCATTCGAACTCATATTGGTGCGCTAATCGGTGCTCTCAGCCAAACCCGACATATATCATGTCGACACTTCGAATGTGCTATTCATTCTGAGCGGAGCATTTGTAGGATTAGAGAACATCATCAAACAACGCGTGTCCAAAGCTGTCGGTATCCTGCTACTTCTGTCATGTTATACTAAAATTGGTCTTTTTCAGTCTATCGGATTCTCGCCTCAGCGATCTTCAGTGAAAGAACCTTCTCCGCCGTTCTTTACATCAAATAAAAAAGAGCCTCCTAATCCTCTGGGACTAGTTGATACAGTTGGTACATCATAGTCACATATCATGACTGAAACGCTGCTAATGTTTTCACCGGCACAGATTTAGTGAAATACGGGTACGAAAGTCCTCAACGTCAGTACCGACGTTCTAACTTCCTTTTACAGCTTCATACCCGAATTCATTTCGCGACTACCATCGATAACATCTCTTGCACCACTTACAATACCCGACCTCAGGCGGATATTGACCGAAGTCAAAGGGTCACTTTTGTCCCAATATCAAGCCTTATTTGGATATTCAGGAGTGGAAATTCGATTCACCAGTGCAGCAATCGATGAGATATGTAGGAAGGCTGCTGACAGAGGCGGAGGTGCAAGAGGTCTGAGAGGCATCATGGTACATACGTCCGTATCCTTTTCAACTCGCCACTGATTTGACCATTCGCAGGAAAAGATCCTCTTAGAGCCTATGTATGAAGTCCCGTATGTGTCCTTAAATGCGTTTTTTCGTACGAGAACTGATTGAAAAGCAACAGGGGATCTGTAAGGTCTACGTGCCAAGATTAAGATTCGAACTGATTCCTGTGTAACTACAGAGCATACGGCACGTTCTGATAACAGAAAAGGTCGTACGTGGAGAAGGTCCTCCAGACTACTGGCCAAAAGGTTCTGCAGTATTATGCTGGGAGAAATGGGCCGACGAGGAGAACAGGTATGAAGCTGAAAATCCACAGCCCAGGGACGAGCTTCACTTGTAGGAGTCCGACGATTCGTAGAGTTTATTGTGGATTTATACACTTAGATAGTTGTTGTACAACATTTGTGGCACTGGATACATGTAGCACTTCGACTATCCTCGTGGAGGGTTGGATGGGATCTGTCACTGAATGTAGGTGTATCTAAACTAAGCTCATGACGAAGGAACGTTAAAGTTGAAGACCACGAAATGGGAGCCACAAGTGCTGGTCAAGGATATCAGTCTTTCTTCTCTTCGTCCTTCTTCTCTTCGTCCTTTTTCTCAGCCTCCTCCTCCTTCTCAGTTTCGTCGGCCTTGGGTTCTTCCTTCTTCTCCTCAGTTGGAGCAACAGTATCAGGTGCACCACCAGCCAAACCGGCGTTGGACTTCTGAGCAGCCTCGAACTGCGTCTTGAACTCGTTCGCATCTAACGGTGGTGTATCAGAGAAAAGAATATTCTAGAAGGTTCAGCCAGCTTACTCTCCGAGTTTGCGAAACGGATAGCCAGCGTTTCGGGAGTAGGTGGGGACTCTGAGTAGTCTGCAGCCACTTTCCAAACCCAAGATCTGTCGGAACCAATGTTGGGTTGGAGACGCATGTCGGGTGTGACTACGACAATCATTAGCGAAGATCAAGGGAAATTGTACATGATTGATTACTCACTGACGTGGTTGGCGCAAACTTTCAAAGTCTTATCACGTCTCATCACCAGTCGGACCTTCTTAGTTTCCTTGTGGGACAGAAGTCGAACATCTCCAGTTCCACGTTCCTTCCACTCGGATGAGCCAACATCGAATCGGAATAGCTTGGCGCGCCTAGAGGGCAAGGATGAGAAAAGATACAGTGGCGATCGATCATGGTCGAAAAAAAACTCACATCTTGAAGAGAACATCCTCATCCTCTTCATGCGTCTTCGTGTCTACCTGCTCGGTGAGTCGGATGACTGGTTCAAAGTGAACGTCAGCCTCTTCTTCCTAGAGGTGATCGTCAGCATCCATTGTACTGAAAAAATCGCGAAAAATGCGATCTTTAAAGGATCACTGAGTGATTTAGGCACAAGTGGACACTTACCCTTGGTGCAAGAGGATCTGTGTTTTCTGCCGACATGACTGATGTGAGAAAGATTAATCAACGAAGATGAGAGTGAAAAGAGAGAAATGCTGGTGCGGCAAAGTCCGTAAGCGTGGCTGTGCCATTACACGAGAGCGGCAAGCACACGACGTAGCACGACAGCGTAACTCTATTTCCCTGTTTTCCCCAAAAGGTCACTATGGCACGACTGTCTTATACCCAATTACTCTTCTCAGGATGGCTGGCTATCTTCTGTACTCTACAGGCTGTCGTGCACGCGCATATGATTGATGTTGACGCTGGAAAGAAGGAGTGTTTCTTCGAGGACCTCAACAAGAACGACAAGGTGCGTTTCCAGGTTAATTGTCCCTTGAACCGACGAATAACCATTTCCTAGATGACAGTCACGTATCAAGTTGGTGGTGGAGGACATTTAGACATCGATTTCTGGGTCAGTTTTGCGCCCAGTACAACTTTGGTCGCCCCTTACAGATTTCGCAGCTAGCAGATCCCGAAGGCCGTTTAGTGGGAAAGCATGTGAAGCAATCTACCGGCACAATATCTGTCACAGCTGAGAAGAACGGGAGATACGAATACTGTTTCTCAAACCAAATGAGTGCCATAGCAGACAAGATTGTGAGGTGAGTATCTCGTTTGTTTGAACTTTGGCAGGTAACTCAAAAACCATCTAAATACAGCTTCAACGTTCACGGAATAATCTATGTTGAAGATGGTTAGTACAACTACCAAGAGATCCTCATCACCAACTTACGGCTTGCCAGACGTCGTCGCTCCAATTGAACGAGAGATTCGGAAACTTGCCCACGGCCTAGCTTCTGTCAAAGACGAACAAGAATATATCGTCGTCAGAGAGAGGACTCACCGAAACACTGCGGAGTCGACGAACTCTCGCGTCAAGTGGTGGTCAGTGTTACAGGCCGTGGTTCTGTTTGCAGTGGTTGCTTGGCAGGTTTACTACCTAAAGGTGAGGCTCATTGCCGTGTTCATATTCAACAGGTTCTAATTGTGGTCCAGTCTTTCTTCGAGGTTAAACGTGTAATCTAGACCCTTTATAATACGTGGATTCATACATACCATCCAGCGCCCAGTAACCCACATTCGCAACTTGCTTCTCTGTCTGACATGGTATATTTGCCTATGGCCATGATGTACAAATCCAATACGTGGACATCTATAGACGATATCGTCAAATACGTTAATGAATGGAAGCTAGGACACAGGTACATTGTCGTGAGTCATGAAGAGTGCAGATACACAAGATAGCGAGAAAAGAAATAAAGTACGCGGAAAATGGCAGAAATGTGCTATACAACGAACCGAATCTCGAGAAATGCATATGTAGTAGACACAAAGGGAAGAAAGACGAATCTTCAACGCCATGTCGGTCGAGAGCCACCAATGCTGGTGTCGGCAAAGGAAAGGTTGGATGAAGCGGATGATGGTGGCCGTCTCATAGGTATAGGTGCTGGCCGTGACAGAGAGAGTCTCTTGGACCGTTTGGCTGGTGTTCCAATTAGAACTCTTCTAGGTTTGTTTGCTTCACCATTAGGTGGTGATAGCTGGGGTATCATGCTTGACCGCCGTCGCCCTTTCTCTGCACGGACAGGTCCAATGTTTGAACGTCGTCGACTCTTTGATCCTCTGGGAGTGGAAGGTCCTCGTTTCCCAGGGCTGGAAGGTCCCAATGCCTTGACTTTGCCAGAGGTCTTGCTGCTTCCGATATCCTCGTCCATTTGGTTGATACTCCTGTCACCAAGTGGCTGAGATACACGTCGCTCCCTTCTCTCTGGGGAACTTTCATCGCCCTCTGCCAAGCTTCCAAGAACCGGCGCTCTCTTCGACTTGAGGAAACTTGGGTCCAACCGACTCGGACGCGCTCGTTTCCCTGGGATTGCTGAGCGTGAAGTCTCGCTGAAAGATGCTGGTAATGACATTGACAGATTGTAGCTGACACTGTCATCGGTCTTCTCGCCCTCGTCTTCCCATTCACTTTCTGATCCTGCTAGAGGTACGGTGCGTTGGGGTGGCGTTCGGTTTACCAACGAGGCAGAGATGCTCTCGAAGGATGGACTCGCAGGGATGACATTGACAGTGACGGGGTTTATACTGAGTTTTGATGCCTCGTCGACTAGATCACCTTGGCCTGCCTCGTCCCTCCACTGAACATTCTTCGAGGCCTTTAGACCTTTCCTCTCTTTATCTGATACGCGCCTGTACGGCTGTGCAGCAAGACTTGAACGTAGGGATTTCCGTGGAGATTTATGACGGCGTGGAGAGGCGGAAAGAGAGGCATGTGAGGATATTCTTCTCGGATTGGTGGACGACGTGCTCTGTAAAGCAGACGGGCCGGAGCTGACTCTCCGTGTGAAGGAGACATCGTATCCCTTGAGCACCCCGAGAGAAGCACGGTCGTCCAGCTTATAGTTCTCCGTAGAGTGGCCGACAAGCTGCGTGAATGCCTCGTCATTCTTGGCTTTGAGGTTATCTAGCATAGTTGCAACTGTCTGGGCTGCCGATGAAGGATCATCATCGTCTGCTGAATGGAGACTGGACGACGCATTGCCAATCATGACAGTGCAACGTCCCAGCATTCCCATCAAGCTAACCATTGTTTGAGCAATGTCGGTAACAGCTGTGCTCAGAACATCCCTTTCCTCCTGGGCCTTTGCCATCTCCATCTCAGCCCTACGGCAACGAGCTTCCAGCTTGACGTTCTCCACGTTGACCTCGTCAAGCTTCTCAGATTTTCGCTCTGATACCGCCTTCATTGTGGCGTCAAACATGGCGCTGGCGTTGGAAGATCGCTGGAGACGGACGTTGAGAACGGAATCCGATTTCAGAGCTTGCTCCTCTGGACCGGCCAGAGCTTTAAGTAGAGCACGCTCAGCCTCCAGATCCGCGGACAAGGGTCCCATCGACTCTATTTTGGTCAGTCGTTGGCGTATAGCGTCTAATTTGGCCTTTGCGATGGATAGCTTGCCTGAGCAACACGCCCCATCCACAATCGATGGCCTTGTCTGCTCGACTTTGATTCGCATGTCGTTCTTCGCCCTCTCAACTTCTGCGTTCGCTTCCGCCCTCTTTCTTCTTGCAATCTGTTCCTCGCTATCCTTCTTCCCCGCTAACTTCGCTTTGAGTTCAGCGACCTCGGCATTAAGCCTATTGATCGCTTCAACATAGCGACCGACATGCCGATCTACATTGACCACATTACGCGTAACCACCTTCGTCTTGATCTTGGTGGCACGTTCAGCGTAAATAAGCGTGTTATGTGTGTCGTCGAAATGTTGGGAAGTCGGCGCAACGCAGACTATCATAACAGTCTTGCAATTACCACCGAGGGAGAATTTGAGAAGACGGGTCAACTTGCTGTTTCGGTACGGTACGTGCCGAATGGCACCTCCGCTTTCGCACAGGGCGTTAATGCAGTTGCCGAGTGCGAGGAGAGACTTGTTGATGTTGGCACCTTCAACCATTCGCTGACCCATGTTTGTTGTTGCAGCAGCACGCTCGCTGCCTGCGAGATCGATAATGGAGAGTGTGGCCATGGTTTTCTCTTCTGTGATAGAAGCGGTTCGAGGGGACTGAGCGACATGGATTTGGAGAACGGCGTGTGACCGAGAGCTGGTCTCGTTGGCGTGTGTTGGACTTTGTGTTCGTCGTGTGTTCCCTAGCAGAACGATCTCCTTGACTTCTTCTGCTGACTTGGGTGAAAGCTCCACCAGACCTGCCACCTTTACTGTCTTGTCTTCTCTGATAGTCAGCCCCCCACGAGGTACATGTGTACCAGGCTCAGCTAGGAGATCTCGAATCTCCTCGTTGTAAATCTCCAGGAATGTAACCAACACTTCTGTTATCCACTCATCTTTCCGGTCTTCTATTCGTTGAAAGAGATCGGCCATCGCTAGGTAGATGATTCCAGGGTCTCCTTCTGTGCCACTAATCGTGTGCGTTTTACCGCAACCGGTCGCCTTTATAAAAACTATTAGTATAAAGAGTGTCAAAACATCCAGCGAAACTCACACCATAAGCAAAAACCGTCGCATTATACCCATCTAATACCCCTTGCAACAGCGGTTGTGCTGTCGCTCCATAAACATCCTGCTGCTGTGCTTCGCTATCGAACACCTTGTCAAACATGAATCGACGATCCTTGTATCTTTTCGTCCCTGGCGGTGTAAAGCCACGCTCAACAAATGCCCTCGCCTTATCCTTCTCGTCAGGGTCGAAAGTGAGTATCCGGTCGTCAATGATTTGGACAACCTCTCTCAAGGGTGCAGTGTTGGCGACTGATCTTCCTGGGGTTGATAGTGCACCATCTCCTCTAAATGTCGTGTCGTAAGATGGTTCTGGAAGTCGGGCTGCTTCCCAAGCTGTTGGTGGTCGCACACGTACTGTCGAGTAACGTCAACGAGATGAATCAACCAGTCGACAAAGATACTCACCGGCGACAGTGATGGAGCCTGCGGCGACCATGAATATCCAATGTTCAGAGAATAGAGTAAGCCAGTTGTGAAAGGTGAGATGAAGGTGAGAAGGGGTTGCTATCAGAAAACGAACCAAGTCTGAGTCGACCACGCGCCTTGTCACCTGATCGCAGCGTGTTTTACTATCTAATCGAGCAAGACGATCTTATCTGTTGCCGTGGCTCGGCCGGTAAGAGCCGCAGGGCAAGCCGTGAGAGAAACCTTATTTCGTGAGAAAAGACAAGTGATGGACTGAAAATTCTCTCAACGAAAGCCCTTCATCGACAACCAACACTCGTCAAGACACCCGAACCGCTGCGATGGCCCCCACCAAAAAGTCCAAGGCTGCCAAATCCACAGAGTCCATCGCCGCTAGGCTTGCACTCGTCGTCAAGTCTGGCAAGTACACCCTTGGTTACAAGTCTGCCCTCAAGCAGATGAGGAATGGCAAAGGTGCGTTGTCCATCTTGCTTCACCACGGGACTGGAGCAATGTGGCTGAGAAGGTCCCGCTCGCTGACATGGTGTGTGTTCTAGCCAAGCTCGTTTTGATTGCTGGAAACTGCCCTCCTCTTCGCAAGTCTGAAATCGAATACTATGCCATGCTTTCAAAAACCCAAGTGCACCACTTTGCTGGCACTAACGTCGCTTTGGGTACCGCAGCAGGAAAACTTTTCCGTGTTGGGTGCGTGAACTCTTTCTCTTTCACTGGATAATATCTGATATCATCTTCAATAGTGTCATGACCGTCTCAGACCAAGGAGACTCAGATCTGCTCAACTTTGCAGAGGGCAACAGCTCATAAAGAGGGGATATTGTACGACACATTTATGATATTCTTCTCCCCATGTATATTGCACTAGGTTCCATATTGCCACTATGTCATGAGCGAAAGTCCAGCTACGTCGAGCTACACTAAAGTGTGATTGAGATATTCTCGTCTTTTTCAACTGAAACGAATAAACCTTATCAATCAAATCAGATTTGAGCCCAACACATATCTTTTTTGTCGCGTCCGTCGCGTCTTGCAAGCCACACTCATGGAACTCTCAGTCAACTCTCCCGCTGACTTCCATGTTCACCTCCGGCAGGGTGCTCTCGCTGAGCTTGTTACTCCCCATGTACGCAAAGGAGGATTTCAGCTCGCATATGTCATGGTAATTTAGGCTTCTTAGTCGTTCACAACCCATCTTCTTACAACCGCGTAGCCCAACCTAAAACCGCCTATCACAACCACAGAACAGGCTCTTGCCTACAAAGCCCAACTTGAAGCAATCGATCCCAATGTCGAATACCTCATGACGCTCTATCTCTCGCCTTCTCTCACCCCAGAAGAGATCAAAAAGGCAGCTCAAGCCGGAATCGTTGGTGTCAAGTCGTATCCTCGAGGTGTAACCACCAACTCCGATGGAGGGATAGAGTCGTATGAGACCTACTACCCAGTGTTTGAAGCAATGCAAGAACACGATATGGTACTCAATCTCCATGGCGAGGTTCCATCTGATCCAGCGAATGTGAGGATTGCCGTTTCTCTTTCTCTTAGCTTCTATAGATTCCAAGATGTTTTTCACAGAACATTCATATCATCAACGCGGAACCCCAATTCCTTCCCCACCTCTACAAACTGCACAAGGCATTCCCAAAACTTTGTATAGTCCTCGAGCACGCAACGACTCGCGCAGCTATCGAGGCGGTCAAAGCTTGCGGTCCAACTGTCGCTTGTACTATCACTGCACATCATCTCTTCTTAACAGTCGACGACTGGGCCGGACAGTCATGGAACTATTGTAAACCCGTAGCAAAATTCCCGGATGACCGTGAGGCTTTACGGGCTGTCATCAAAGAAGGTACAGTCTGCAAGTTCTGAATTTACTCTCCGTCAACTAATTGGCCTCGATAGGACATCCACGATTTTTCCTAGGCTCTGATTCCGCTCCCCATCCTCCACACACCAAATCGACCAGCTCTCCTGACCACGGATGCGCTGCTGGGATATATACATCCCCAGTCTTACTCCCACTGGTCGCCCATGTCCTCGAATCATTCGAGGCGCTTGACAGACTCGAGGACTTTGTGAGCAATTTTGGGCGTGCGTTCTATAAACGCCCTGCTGGTGATGCAAAGAAAGTTACTCTGAAGCAAGTCCTTACTGGGTTCAACATTGAAGAGAGCTACGCGTCGAATGAGGAAAAGGTCGTTCCCTTCTGGGCTGGAAAGCAGATTAGGTGGATGATCGAGGAGCATTCGTGATATTGAGCAGATGCAATATCTAAATTGTATACTTATAGGTCTATGAAACTAAAGCTTGTACACTTGCTCCGTGCTACAACCTAGCTCCGCAAGAGCACCGCCAACCTGACCTTGAGAGAAGTTGCGACCGTATGGACCAGCGATAGCGCTGATCATTCTGAACGGATTGGATGAGTAAAGCGCAGGCAGGACGTTGGTTATTTCAGACTTACGGTTCGGGTCCACACACTAGAAACAGAATCTTACGCTCTCGGAGATCTGCTTGTGTGCCACCAAACATCCTCTGCCACAAACTTGGTTTGGAAGAATCGTTCCAAAGTGATCCCAGGATTTGGGCTTTTCCAATGCGACCAACTTGTAAGTCAGCCCGACTTCCTTGCGACTCAGCAGAGTCAACGAAGAGATGTAACCTAAACCTATCCGGGTTTTCCTTTGCATAAGATCTAAGGGGCCCTAGGATCGCATCTGGAGGTAATTCGGCGGGCGTTCGATTTGAATGGAGTAGCGTAAAGCGAGTGGTAGAGGACGTCGAGGTGTTGGGAAGGATTATATTGTGGAATAACTGGTAAAACGGTGTGATCCCTGTACCACCAGAGATCTGCTGGGCTTTAGAATAAATGGACAATCATTACAATACGAAACGCACCATAACCACTTCATCCCAGACTCCTTCTTTCCAGAGCCATGTCTGGAGAGGTCCCCTCAGTTCAACCTCTTCTCCGACGGTCTTTGAATGTAACCATCGCCCAACCTCACCCTTCGGATACTTCTTTATCCAAAACCGCATACGACCTCCAGCATCCAAACCTTCCAAAGGCGTGTACGGTCTCTCAACCTGAATATCATCGTCCTTGATGAACACGGACCAAATCGGCTGTGGTGGTAATGAAGGGAGCGACTTGGGTGGAACCGTGACGGTTATAAGACGCGTATCTGGGCCAGAATCCTCGTTTGAGGAGACAGTACATGGTGTAAAGTGTGAGGGCGAGAGTGTTTCGTTTTCTAGTGTTGGTGCTCCGCGGTAGACATCGGGTAAGAAAAAGTAGCAGGAGGCTGCGACACCTAGTCCTAAAACTGCCGCTGCAGTCCCGACAGTTTGTATACGTCTAGAAGGCTGTGGTGCTCTTCTGGGCACGCTTGTTCCAAAGCTGCGTCTAAGGAGGTGCAGAGATGTTGGGCGAAGCATTCACGAGCGCTTGAATTAGCGTCTAGCATCTTACGCGTACGGACGGCTCAGGGTAGCTTGTAAAACTTCTGTAGAGTTGGATAACTGTTCATGGTGTACACGTCGAAGTATAATTATTGCTTTAAAGTTAAAGGCTACATGCGCGCTATCAGTGCTTGAGATCATGCTAACGATACACGGTACACGATACATAACACTCTGACATACAACACGGTCAACCAAAGATTTCTAGTACAATCCCTATAAAGGCATCAGAGCTCAAGATTCCAGGGAGTAACCAACGGCCTCGACTCACCTGCGCCAATAGTCTCGCCGCCACGCCGTAACAAAATCCTACCCATGTCCTTGTTAACAGAGAAAGGTTCCAAAGGGATCGGCCTTGCAATAGAGGGCCCAGAAAGTGACGTGGTACGCAAAACGATCTGGACTTCAGCCGAAGCACCTTTTGTGAGCACACTATTGATGTGTGAATCAGTTTTCAATTGTTGCCCGTCAACAGGGAGGACAGACCGAGGTTTCTTTTTAATGACAGTTCCGGATGCTCTGTCCAGTGTCGCAATAAGGTTTGAGATTGTGGCTGGGACGTCTCTTGAGTGGTGGAACAATTCAATCTTGTTCAAACGTTAGCCTGGTGCCGGCAGTGTTACTGAGTACTTACCGATGTCCCGGAAGTTATGGGTATCTGAATATCAAACACAATAATACGTGCAGTAAAGATTGTCGCAAGAGGTACCACCTCATCCGGAGGGCATAGGACGCTCCCAATATTAAGGTGCACTGGATCAATAGAAGTCAATTGAATGGTGACACTAGACCCAGCCGCAGCCCAGGGAACGTTTTCTTCCTCAATTGTAATGGCTATCAATGAAATCAACGGCTGGCCAAGAAAATTGCTGTGTGTGTACTCGCCTCTGACAATAGCGCTTTCATCACCAGGCAAAACGCGCAATCGGTCTCCGACTTGAACAACACCCGAGCAAACGCGACCGGAAATCCACATTCCAGAGCCTTGCCCTTTGAAGACGTTGGATATCGGAATCCTTAGAGGCGAATAGATATCCCGAGTTGGGGGTTCTAATCGGTCTGTAATCCAAGAAGTAAGCAGGCCGGATGGTGAGGACTGGGCTATCGACTAACCAAGGTAATCGACCAGAGTAGGACCGTCATACCACTGACGAAGCTCGGCGCCCGCATCTCCTTCTCGGGATACAAGGTTGACACCAAGCATAGCCCCTACTGGAACGAACTTTGTCTTGGAAGGATGAAAACCAGATTGAACCAGGAATGGTCGGAGGTAGTCACAGATCTCCGTGTACCTTGCTTTACTCCATTGGACCTGGACACAGACAATAATAACAATAAGGTGTCAGAGTTTTAATAGAAAATGAATATTGAACATTTACCTGGTCAAGCTTATTTATGGCAACTATCACTTGGGAGACACCGAGACTTCTAACTAGAAGAATGTGTTCACGGGTTTGACCCCCGCGCTCAAACCCTGCCTCGAATTCTCCAGTTGCGGCATCAACAACAAGCAACGCACAGTCAGCTTGTGATGCTCCTGAAATCATGTTAGGAATAAAGTCCTTGTGACCAGGTGCGTCTAGAATGGTTATCTGCCGATTGGGAGTAGTCAAAGACTGAAGTGCAATGTCCATCGTGATACCTCTGTTGACAGGAGTGTTAGAGGTGCAACCATTCCTGTTTTAGATCCGAATTTCACCTTTCTCGTTCCTCATTTGTGCCATCTAAACCCCAGGCCCAACTAAAACTACTCTTTCCTGCCTTGGTACTGCCTCTCTCATTGGCGATCCGGGTCTTTTCATCTAACCTTCCCAATTCATACAACAATCTACCCATGAGTGTCGATTTGCCAGCATCGACATGACCTGGGAATTCGCGGCTTGAAAATTTAATGAGAGCGAAGCAATAAAGTCCTTTACCCACCAATGACAACGAGGCTAACACCTTTCTTGCCTTCGACATCTATCGCCTTCTTCGCTTCTTCCAATAGTTTTTCCCTTTCATATGTCAACTTGGGCGGAGGTTCTTCCACCGCCGGTTTTTCCTCCTTCTCTGTCAAGTTCAATGCAGAGAGGTCCAGTGCTTGCTGATCAACGCCCTTCCGTGGCGTCGACACGCCTGACTTCAGAGCTGCCTTTGTAGGCGTTGTGGGTACTTTCGATGGCGTTCCCTTTCCAGTTTTGGGTGCATTCCGAGCAGCTTCGAGCCGTTTCGCTTTTTCACGCTCCTTGGCGGCTATAAAGAAATACATACAGATATTAGTAACATACAACATGAATAATAATA
The DNA here is from genome assembly GCA_037176845.1 of Paramarasmius palmivorus. Lineage (NCBI taxonomy): Eukaryota > Fungi > Basidiomycota > Agaricomycetes > Agaricales > Marasmiaceae > Paramarasmius > Paramarasmius palmivorus. Next base: position 333,094 of record JAYKXP010000003.1, on the reverse strand, counting down.
AAGCGGGGCGAAAATGACGGGAAAATGGCAAGAAAAGGGTCAAGCCCTCGATGAAGAAGTCGACTTTCGGCTTCCCATGGTATCCAGGGTCGTTCCACGGCGAGCGTTGAAGACAATATCATCTGGACTAGGGACATTGAATGTGAAACCGGACGGAGCAGCGATGCCTGGTATAGGAGGTCTATGCTTCCGAGTGGAGTGACGTCGAAGTGGCGTCGAGCTTCTGCTTTCTGTATCTGTTGTCGTAATAGAAGAAGGGGAAGCAACAGAAGAGGAAGTGACTGTGGAGGATTTTCTTCTTCTTCCCTTGTCTTCACGTAGGGATTCTTTGAATAACTCGTCATCAACAAGCAGGGAAGCAAATGCAGACGGTGACGCACGGCTGCGAGTGGATTGTGGAAGAAACATGGACGGTACGATGTATGGTGAAGAGGTTTCTTCCGAGACCGTGGGTGCTACATGCTTTTCCTGCGCCTTCTTTATCTTCATAGCAAGCTTTGAAGGCTTGGAAGACGACTGAATATAATCGTGAGCAGGCAGAGGAACAACGTGTGGCGCTTCGGCTGTTGTAGGGCGAGATGGGTCGGTCAGACTATATAATGTCTGATACGATGTAGTTATAGCGGTGGTCACCGACGCTCCGTTGGCTATGGGCGTCAGATACTCGGTACGTTCTTGCGGCAGATGATCTTGTGGAGGTGGTTTGGCAATCGGAGCACGCAATGCATTCTTGACGTCGGTTTTTGCTGCCTTGGCTGCCTTCTCCTGGGCCAACAATGCCAATTTTGACGGTCCTTTCGCCCCCTTGGCCTTTGCTGATGATGGACTCTCCGTAGTTGATGGCTGCTCCAAGACCTTCGAAGGCGTTGGGGCAGAAGGTCGAGGAGTGGGAACAGCCATGCTCCGTGACGTTGCTCTAGATACTATTGAGGGTGTCTTTGGTAACGGCTTGTCTATCTGAGGACGAGGAGTTGTTCGGTCCTTTGCCTCCATATCCATAGCAATCTGAATGGCTTTATCAACATGAAAGGAGGTCGATGATGGGGCTGTGGACTGGGGAATAGTGCTAGAAGAAAGAGGACGATTGGATTGTTCTGCTGGTCGCAATACTGGGTAGGTATTTACAGACTCCGAGCTCTCTTTGGTCGATACAACGGATGTCGTGCTTTTCGTTCGCGCACTAGCCCTACTGCTGGCTAGCTGCGCTAGCTTCGATGGCTTGGCCGATTTCTGAGTTGTGGGGTGTGTGGATCTGGACGTCGAGTCGGGAATCTCTGGGATGGTCTCTATGGGCGGAACTGGTTCGCTTGGAGGACGTGGAGGTGAAGAAACACTGCTTCCGGTCGTAGTAGTCTCCCATGATGGCGCGGGTTCATAGACAGAGAGCCGATTGACTGCTGATTCGGAAGGAGACAGTGGAATGGTGTTAGGATCCACAACTGGAGATCCCGACATTTGGTCAAAACGACCAGTATCTAAAAGAAATTTAGAAGAGCTTAATATGCTATCAAACAATAGACATACCGATGACTTCGCCATAAGAGGTACCAGATGTTGCACTCGGGGCGCGATGTCTCCAATACAGAGACGGCTCTGTACGCTCTGTTTTCTCCGTGATTGTGCTCAACAGGCTCCTCTTGGAGTGAAGGGTAGGCACAACTGGGTCTCCCGGTTGGATTTCTTCAGGCTCATCCTCGTATTGCTCCCATTGACCTTGCTGCTGCTCCGCCAATCGTTGCTGGGCGAGATATATTAGGGGTATTCGGGGCCGCTCGTTGCCATCATGAGGCGGAAAGTCCATTGAATTCAAGCCTGCAAAACACGAACATCAGAACCAAGTTCATAGCATTTTGTATAACAACGGGGCCACGGAGCATGCACCTTATCAGTGTTTCTCTGACATATTTACAGATTTACAGGAGACGACAAGGTCGAAGCGATGCGGAAAGGTAGAAATCAACGAATACCAAAACGCTCACCTTGACGTTCTCTGGCTGCCCGTCGCTTTCCCGATTCCTCTGCGAGGTATATGAGCACAGATCAGAGTGTCAAGAGGATACAGACGTACGTAGACACCACCTAATGGTATCCTCCAAGTCGAAGTTATAGTACCAGATAGTGTCCCTCACTTCGCTATCCGGCAGGCCTGAGATATCTTCTTCACCAACCACCTCACGAACACGTTCCAAAGCATCGATAAGTTGCACTTTTCGCGAAATTTCAGTCCAATATCCATCTTCCGGGGTGATTCGACGTACTGTGTTGCTCCTGAGTTATTTCATCCTCTCCGCCATCGGAGAGGGCATCATCATCCAATTCCTCTGCAGTTCGAATGAGTTTAGAGAAGCGTACAATAGCGAGACATTCGTACCGTCGAGATTGAGATTCTTTACATATCTGTGACGCGACATGACAATGCAATTAGAGACAGAGAATGAAAGTTCTTCGTGAGTGGATGGATTGAGAGATCGCTAAACCCTAACCACATCGGTACGTCATGTGAATATTGGCGCGTCAAAACAAACGCAAAGTGACAGTCTGTTTCGCGTTCCAAAATTGAAATTCTCAAATTCCATCTTCACTACGACTACAATGTTCTCCGCAATCCGTGCCGCTACTTCTTCACGCGCTGCTGCTCGCGTATGTTTCTGGTCTGACCTACCCTTTACTGTATATACTGAATTTTTACTAGGCTTTCTCAACGACTTCACGCGCCTCAGATATTGCCAAACTCACACTTATTGGCCGTCTAGGCAAGGACCCGGAAGTGAGGAGGACGAAGAATGACATGGAGTTTGTAACGTACGTGACGCAGGCCATATTTGTCCATACGAGTCTCAGCAGTCCTCCAGGTACACCGTCGCAACGAATAGCTACTCTGCTCCTGCCGACGAGAGTGGAGGTGGGTTGCAAAGCTTATTGGTTAACCCTAACTAGTGCTGAGATAAAAGGTATTCGCGTCTAGAACGTCCACCTCCAAGAACCAGCTGGCACCGTGTTCTATCGTTTTCCGAAAACTCCAACAGATATCTCAAATCGTTGAAGAAGGGCGCACTAGTATATGTTGAAGCTGGCTACGAACTTCGCGAGCCCGAACCCGATGCGGACCCCACAACGCCTATGGGCCAACGACAGATATTCCTCAGACATGGTACTGTTACTTCACCTCTCGCTCCGTACACTAAGCTCATATAATCACAGAAACTATCAGAGTATTGTCAACTCCCAGGACTGAGGAATATTCATCTTAATGGGAAGAGTCGGCTTGCAAACTCCTTTGTATTTATGTCCTATATCCTAGCTCATCATATATTGCGCATCTGGAAATTATTTCATGGCACTTAGTGTTCGTCTTCGTGTCTAGATTCGTAAGGTGTTTCCGGACGCCTGCTGCTTGTGAATTCACTTGTCGCCGGGTCGTGCGCCCACTCCTGCGGTAGAGTATCAGCTGAGGTGTCATTTCAAAATGAAGAGGACTACCAACTCCGCTTTCAGGTCTTACAGAATGTGTCGACGGTGCAGGCATGGAAGGCGCGACACTCGGTGGCGCAGCAATGCTAGTCCTATTCATCTTGTTGATGTAGTCTCTAACAGAGGTTGCCACAAGCTGAATAGGAAGATTTTGTCAGTACTCACAGTCAGCTATCGCAACAGGGAATTTCCGACTTACATGATGATCCTCTTGGGATGAACCAGAGTAGCAAGCAACCACTGCAATTGGACAGCAATGGGCATTCTAAGCAATGTTCTAGCAAGCTATCGAGACCTTTGCGTTACACACATACCTCTAACCAAATAGGGAAGGCTATCATACTAATTTCAGCCATGACATCGCGGTGTAGATTCGTAGTCGCGCTCTTACCTCCACCTTGCACCCGTGCAGGCATGTCCTGGCCATCGAACAATTGTCTTGAAGACCGTCCCATCGCGCTCATGGCCTTTTCAACATAGAAGCTCGAGTGACCTGTACGCTTCACGACATTGATCATGCCCTCCAAGCAAGTCCAACTATCCAAACTGACATCTCCAATACCGCTAAGATGACCAAGGTCTCCCACTGTACACGAGAAGAGTGTATGACCAGCGATTGTTTGAATGGAAATGACCATCCCCTTTCCTTTGGCATGACGTGAAGAGGCTCGGAAACGTTTGCGTAGTGAAAGGCCCTGTTATAGCCCAGTTGGTAGCATTGTGAGGACAAAGAGGAAAGACACGCACCAATGTCACCGCGTCCGAGGCCGAAAACGAAGGAAATCGATAACTACCCTCCTCATTCAACGTCTGAGCCGCCAGTTCCGAGTCACTAGGTGCCATCCCCTGCAATCCACTAAACATGAGGTCAAAGAATGAAATGCCAAAGACCAGTGGATTCAACTTGAAGGTACAAGCTATTGTCCAAGTAACGGAGTCTGAGAATTAAAAGGTTAACAAAGAAGAGAAGCTTCTGTTCGAATGCAACGAGGCAATGGACAATAGGTGACAGGGCCGGGTCTGGCGAGGGCGATACGGAACGGCAGATTCTTCTTCGTGCTTCGTGTTTTAGGCTGTGAACCAAGGGGAAATAAGCGATGTTTTTTCGTGATTGCAAGGGTCGGAGCAATGTTGACGGTTTATTTATTGTGCTCGAGAACGACCGTGATGATGGTCGACTGCATGGCAAAAGACTCGTATTGATATCATATGCTTTCGGGAAATGCAGGTTCCTTATAACCACAATGACATGAACCCGTCCTAACTTGTCTACTCTCACCTTCAAAGCTACCGCAACATGGAATTCTTCAAGGATGTCGGCGAAGACCCATTGAAACCCTCACTTTTTGAGCTGGTTGCTCAAGAGCAGTTGAAGGATCTTCTTCAGCCGGCTCTCAAATATGTTCTTGCCGTGAGTTGTTCTTCAGTACTTCTTCGCCTCCATCTTCATTTTTTACCCCAGGTCTTTGCACAAAGATACCCCCGATACCTATTGCGAATCGTCAATCGGCATGAAGAATTCTACGCCCTCATCATGTTCTTCGTGGAGAGACATTATCTTCGGAAACACAGTAAGAGACGCGTTACGTTTTCGGTGGATCGAACAGCTTCTGACTACATCCAGGCGCATCCTTTTCGGAAAATTTCTATGGTCTGAAACGACGCCGAAAACCTTATATCGAGCCGGAACGAGCTCAAGCAGCTGTGGGCGGTATACCAGAAGGGGAAAAACTTCGCAAGAAGGAAGTATGGCGATCTTTACTGTTCTTGGTGCGTGCTCATAGAAAACTTTTCAATGACAAAAATCTGATGGAGTTTAATAGGTGGGACTGCCCTACATACGTGCAAAGGCTCAAGATTACTATGAAGAGCTCGGTGGTGGCATAGACTCTGATATACTAGACGAGGACATGGGCACACGCCCACATAGCGCCCTCACAGAAGATGTCCGTACCTTATCGTTTCCTCACGTTTACGGACTAATGTTCTCCCAGAGCTTCAAAGGATATTTGCGCCGGCTTTTCAAAAAGATATATCCCTGGGCGAACACGGCCTTTGAAGCATGCTTGCTTGTGTACAACATAGCATACCTATTCGATCGTACACCTTTCTATCGGCCCTGGCTCTCCTGGATAGGTGTTGACATTCGACGTTTAGGAATTGATGACTTCGTATGTGTCTTTCTCGTCACTCGTGAATTGGTTGGTTAAACTCCCGTCAGCGTGCGGCCAATCTGGCATCCCGTAAAGACGGATCCAAAGCACAGGGACTTCTTGCAAGGATACGCCGAATGTTGCTGACTTCACCGCAGCTGCTGCTCGATTCCCTAAGATTGCTCCTGCCAACAGCCATCTTCTTCATTAAATTTCTAGAATGGTGGTACTCGCCTGGATCACCAGCGCGTTCGCTCTCGACCTCGCCTCGTGGGCCTGCAGTACCACCTCCCAAGATGCTCCCACCTCATCCGCACGGCATTCTATTTGATAGACAGGCATACGGAAAATGTCCTCTCTGTCACGATAATATCAATAATGCGACAGCCCTGCCATCTGGGTATGTTTTCTGTTATCGCTGTGCATATGACCATGTAGAGAAGCATGGTAAATGCCCAGTGACGCTGCTTCCTGCTAGAGTTTGGCAGTTGAGGAAAGTCTTGGTCTGAATTGGGTACGCACGTTCGTCAGAACGTTGAGTTGGTCGGCACGATGTGTGAGGATGCGAGGAGTCGAGAAACTTCTGGGGAGATGAGATTGGTGGTCAAGTAAATAGACAGAGTATATTAGCATGAGGTAAAATCGATGAAAGGAATTCCCAGGGGGAACTGTGACTTGGAGAGGTATTTTTGGGTGAGCCTCGTCGAGGCACGTGTGTGGCGAGAAAATTAGGCCTGCCGATAGAAGTTCCGGAATTGTTACTTGAACCCAGCCTGATATTTCTATGGCCTTTTTCGAGGTTCCCTTGTCTCCCATGTCTTCGTGATCCCCGGCAAACGTGTCTTCTATTTCATTCATACCTTCTACACTAGGCAAGCGATAACTTTCCATGAAGGTTGCCAAATTCGTTCTTCCTTGTTTTTAGACGCGCGTTCTAACCAACTGTCTATCTCTAGTTCGGTAAACATATCCAGTCTCACCAGGTCCCAGGATGGTCTCCGTATTATCTCGACTACAAGTCCTTGAAGAAGATAATCTCTTCGCTTGAAGCTCATCGGCCAGCTTCAGAGGCTGCTGCTCTCGCATTGGGTCTTCGCCCCGGAGATATCTTGAACCAAGAATCATCAGCTTCATCGACGACAACAAGCCCTTCATCTCCCCAATCACACCTAGATAACCTACCACCACCTCTCTTTCCTTCTTCCGAACGAGATGAGGATCGAGGACCAGAATTCCAAGCCCATAAAGCAGCCTTCTTCTTCAAGCTAGAGCGAGAATTGGAAAAGGTGCTTATCATTGGTCCATCTTGACGTGTCTTTGTATCTAATCTTGGACATTTTGTCTGTACAGATTAACACTTTCTATCTCCAAAAAGAAGCAGAACTAAAACTTCGCCTGGAAACACTGCTTTCGAAGCGAAGAGCTGCCGCAATGAGAGGCCTCCCCGACAACATCGAAGGGACGACAGAAACACATGTCGAATGGAGTGCCGTTGAGGAAGGATTTAGGCTGCTGGAGCGTGATCTCGGAAAACTGCAGGTACACCCTCTGCAATGTCTCTGTGAATTTTTCCCAAATGGAATGATTTTCAGCAATTCGTTGAGATCAATGCAACTGGTTTCAGGAAGATTCTGAAGAAATTTGACAAGCGTTCTAAATCCACGACAAAGGAGCTTTATCTGGCACGTCAAGTGGACGTTCAGCCCGTGTTCAATCGACAGGTGAGTAGCTATCTCTGTCCGCTTAGAACCATCAACGAAGGCTGATACGTGATTTTGGTCTCTAGCTTATCTCGGAACTGTCAGATACAGTCGCCAGTTGTCTCCTTAATCTCACAGATCTCTCTTCTGGCTTGAAGTTCGAAGGCCCAGCATCAAACGACGTGATCACGAATCAAATATTTGCTGAACGCGTAGCCTATGCTGGCCCATTCCACGATCTGGAAAAGAATTTGCGCAAGGCAGTCGCGGCGGGTGATCGAAGTGCGGTTGCACAGTTCGTCAGATATTCTGAAATGCTTTCCAACGAAACGGAGGCTCAGCGAAATATCGCTCGTATCATGTGGAGCATAATCGTGGAAGCACCACCAGACCTTACAGACCTCATCCTATCTTCCTTATCTTCACCATTCGACTTCAAATTTGTAGACGATATCAACAGCCGTACTTGTCTTCACGAAGCTGCGATCGGTGGTGCTCTTCGTCTCGTCAAGCTTTGTATAGAGCATGGGGTACAAGTCGACAAGGTTGATGCATATGGACGGACAGCGCTACACTATGCAGCCATGAACGGACATCCAGAAATCTGCAAGGTCCTGCTCGAGGCCAATATACCTCACAATGGGCTCGATATAGACAACTACAATCCACTCGTCTATGCCACGTTGCGTGGATGCGTCGAATGTGTGAGAGCCATCCTCGATCACGGAGACGTCTTGCCCCAACCTACTACTCCTGGAGGGGACGTTATTCCTCTCTCTTTAGCGAGCCAAGCGGGCCACGTGGATGTGGTACTGCTCTTGCTAGAGCGAGGGGCTAGATGTCTAGCCAACAGCAATGGCGAATACCCTATGCATCTAGCTGCACGAGAAGGACATGTACGGGTTTGTCGGGTTCTGCTCCACCAGCAGGGCTGGGATACACCGGACAAGTACCATGAATGGACGCCTCTCTTCCACGCAGCGCGGTACGGCCGAAACGGATGTGTTCGTGTTCTGCTTGATGCGGGTGCACGTGTTGGGATAAGAGATGAATTGGGTCATTTGGCCGTTCACTACGCGGCATGGTATGGTCATCACAATTGTGTTGAGGCGTTGCTGGATGCCGCTGCTCGTTCTCCCATGGGCTTAGATAACGGGCGGGTATCAGAAAGCTCTCCTGCATCTGACCAGTTGATGGCCTCTGAATCCGACATAGATCTAATTCCATCGCTCTCGCTACCTCCACCAATCATGCCTCATCGTGTATACGGCCACAACTATCTTGATCGTAGCCATTTGGTTCAGGTGAACATCGGAAGATCATGTAGGTCACAAAAGGACTTCCACGCCGTTCGGCTGCAGCATCGCATCATGAGCGCGGCTTTCAAGGATGAAACCTTGATCACTTCTGCCCCATTAAAATTGGTCATGACCACTAGCGCAGAGGTTAATACGGCGCCCTATAGTGTCTCACTGCCGCCGAAGGGACAGGAAGGGAGCTTCATTTTTCAGGTGCCTTCTCTCGATGCACTGACACTTGAATTCTCGGTATACCCCAACTTCGGCACCAAAACTATTGGGCGCGCGATCGCACTTCCTTCCATGTTTTCTGGAATCGAGAATAACCAAGTGTTTACCCTTCCAATTCTAGATCATCGGTTACATACCTTGGGCGAAGTGAGTCACCATACAGGCTCTCTAATAATGTGGTTAACTCTTGACAATAGGTGACTTTCGAAATGAATATAATCACTTCTTTTGATGGTGTTACGCTGGAAGTTGGGGGTGGCGTTGAGACGTATTGGAAGTCAACGGCAATTTCCGTAATTCCACAAACATCGCTACCGCCATGGACTCACCGATCAAGCTTGATAACATCCGCACAGGCATCTCCCCTCGCACAGTCTGCAGCCGGATCTGGGGGTCAAACAACCACTGTGTCGTCCTTACGTGGTCAATTCCTGTCCGTTGTAGTACAAGTTACCCGAGATCTCCAGCCCGTGATTCATTCAGACTGGCTTCTGCCCCTTGAAGGGTTAGATATTGGGGTTTGCGATGTATCGCTAGCCCAATTCGAAGCTCTGGCAAAGCAAACTGGGCACGGCGCTGGGGAGGACTGGGCCAACTTGGCCCCGACGGCGATGATGTCGTTGGAGCAATTGCTCAAGGTAAGCGGCGGGAGATGTGTTACTTAATTTCCGCTTGACCATTTATCCGTAGATTCTCCCATCGTCCATCGGCGTCTGTCTTGAAGTCGTGTATCCGACTCAAATGATCAAAGAGGCGCTGGCATTGTCTCGTCGCCAAGATCTTAACCAGGTAGTAGATTCTGTACTAAGAACAATTTACCAGACCCAAACTTCAGTTTCTCTTGGCGCTCTCTCCAGAAGGAGGATAATGTTCACGTCATTCTCGCCCGACGTCTGTGCAGCGCTGAATTGGAAGCAGCCTAATTGCAAGTCACCGTTCGTGTTGTCGCTGTTGCAAACGACTGATGTGATGCCCTTACAGACCCCGTGTTCCTCACTGCACACTGCGGGAAGATACAGAATCGGGTTCCCACCCGTTCTATCGCCTTTGATGGCGGTGATCCCCACGACCTCCGACTCGCAAGCCTGGGTGCTGCGGTTGAATTTGCTCGAATGAATAACTTATTGGGAGTATTTGTGGATGCAAACTTGCTGGTTTGTGGACATCTATTGTCTTTCGCATTCATTAACCATTAATAAATGTCACCTCACAGCTTCAAGTTCCGTCCATGATACACGGCATCAGAAACGCCGGACTCCTTGTTGGCATTCATGAAACTTCAGAAAAAACTGTAGCGCTTACATCGGCCTCGGGGATTGAGGGGTGTCCGGTTGATGCCTTTTTGAATGACCGAACAGTGGTATTTGTTAATCCTTCCACATTATGAGTAGACTGGTATTTACAGTATGAGGTATATGTCCATCGGGTAGATATGCGACTGGACTAGTGTAGCGTAGTACTTCTCTAGCGGTACATTATTCGTTCTAAATCGATTGGCTATAAAGAGAAGCGTAGGAGCCTTTTAGTTTTAACAACTCCTCATGGGTTCCAAACTCAGAGATAGTCTACGACAGTGGCGTTCAGCAAAGGCTAAGATCGTCGAAGAACATGACTCACCCCATTCTCCATCATGGCGACTTTGTCTGCACGACGAGCCGTGGAAAGGCGATGTGTTATAAAAATGACTGTCTTGGAAGGTGCATCTTCCGAGTTGCGTGATATTCGATGGATCGTGTCAAATATCTGGGTTTGTGCATGAGGATCCAGGGAGGACGTCTGTTATTCTTGTCAGAAGATTGTTCTTTTTTAAGTTTAGCAACATTGACTCACGGGTTCGTCGAAGACCAACAAGTCGACGTTCGGATTATTTGCTCGCATAAAAGCACGCGCTAGTGCTATTCTTTGCCACTGTTGAGAATCTAATATGAGCACGTAAGTCAAGCACATGGTACACCGTAACTAACCTCTCCGCCAGATAGCCCGTGGTATCGCGTCGATTGCGGCATGCCTGGATAGGCTAGGGCTTCAAAACCAGGAGTTTCCAGCACCGTCTGCAGTCCATTGGGAAGGGAACCGACGATAGCTTCCGCCTCTGCTAGCTGTATCGCAGTCTTCACCGATGTGCGACATTTGAGAGCCTCCACATGTCCCAATCCCACGTTCTCGCGTACAGTGGAATTAAACTTGGAGAATCCCTGAAAAACAGCTGTTGTGTGCTTGTGGTAATCTGCCGGATGGTAACGACGAATATCAACATCATTCACGAATAGTTGTCCTTCATCAAAGTCTAATATTCGCAGGAGGACTTTGGCCAAGGTAGATTTTCCTGATAGAAAACATTCTGTCAGGAACATATGCTATACTAGAATAGGGATCATACCAGAGCCGTTATAACCAACAATCGCAAGCGTTTCGCCCGCTTCAAGCGTAAAGTTGACATCCTTGAGAGCCGCCTCATCACATCCCGGATAAGTGTATGACAAATTCCTAGGAAGGTAGAAATTAGATCTAAACGTCAACAAAAAATATGTAGCCTTACCGGACTTGTATGCGAGGACCACCGGGCGCTGAGCGGTACTCTACGATCTGCTCAGGTTGCGGTTGCAGTTTCGGCTTTACGTCCATGCTCGCGCAGAAAGCTGCCAGCAGAAAGACGGAGTGAAAAATCATCCTAGTCGTCGTAAACAGCGCTCTTAGACCAAGAAATATGGACTGAATGGAGCTGCGATAGAGTGTGAGAGATCCAAGGGACGCCGACGAAGATTGAACAAGGATGAAGAACGGAATCTGGTGATGATCGCGCAACGTAAGTTGGGGTGTCTTTAGTCAAATTAAAACACCAAGACATACGTTTTGAAGGGCAAAAATCATCTCTGAAAAATGATAGCCTGATATCAAAGGAAGCTGAAGTGGTGACTGGGACAATTCCGAGTCGAAGACTACTTTCCATGCGCTAGCCCACGAATTCAATATCCAGTCTTCCAACCCGAACAGAAGTATTTCCGGGCGGTGAGCGTCACTATAGGCCAAGTTTCGCATCTTTTCACGTCGATCGGCAGCTCTGGCTTCCCGGGGGCTATAGAGGTCGTCCTGTTCTTCGCGAGTTATTCGGGCCTGCGAAAGTAGCATTGGAAGAGCCACCGAACACAGCGAGAATAGGAGAATGCCGAAGTGAGCCGTCGTTTTGGTCATTGCAGCAACGAGGAACAGATGCGACAATATCTCGGTTATATTCCCGAGTATCTGGAAAAAATCTAAAGGAGTCAAAGAGCCAAAACCGCCGCCATGGAACGAACGAGCAAAGAGATCCGACTCATGTAACAAGTCGCGAATCTCCCGGTCCTCCATTGTCGGGACGTCGAGATTGACCCTTTGTCGCATTTGCTCCCGCTCCACAAAGAACCTGGCAGATCCCAGGACTATATTTTCGTTGTGGAAACTTGATATTTGACTGATATTAGTGGGAATAATGAGGGTTGAATAACTAAAACTGACGCAATGGACTCTATGAAGCTCTCCAAGTATCTCCGTATGAGCTCGGTGCCAACTAGGCTCAACAGGCGGGACCATGTACAGGCACCAGACGCGATCAGAGTTTGCACCTGCATATGATTATTTCAGCTAACGCCTCGGGATGAGGGAATTCATCACAAACTTCGTCAATGATGAGGGCCTAAGCAACAATAACAGACTGTCAGACGCGACGGACCCTGGCAACAACAATTGAACGTACCTGCGAATAACCGCGAAAGGCAGGAAAGAGGCTCCGAACAATATTGAAACTAACCATCATCGTGGTACGACATGGGTGGTTGTTCCAAATTTTTTGCAGCTGGTACAAAACAGTCCGCTCAGAAAAAAGCTTGCTAGGCTCATAACACGAGCAATTTAGAATACTCACAAAGCTGAGAGTGCACCCGGTAAGGACAAGGTACGCCAAGCGGAGATTTCTAGCATTGAAATGGCGTTGGCCGCCGGGAATGAGAAGATTCCCCTTCTCCTCCTCGCTGGGAATCCGCCTTGAAAGCAACCATATCTCATAGATACTAGAGCGTTCAGGGAGGTATTCCACGTGTCTTGATGTTGACCTAGAGGGGAGAGAGGGAAGGAAGGACTCCCAGACGTGAAACCAGGGCTTTGAGGACATTGTCGTTCGACCCGGAAAGTTGGAGTGACCTGAGCATTGTTGGCGCATAGAAGCGAGAATTTAAACAATCAGCTCGGGGCGTCGATTACCCCAAGTCTCCCGTTTTGTGTGTATATGGACAAAATATGAGACTTCATATATATACTGACTGACTCCTGAGATCCCGGAAGTACCCATTGCCGAGCAGTGCTACGAATCCACTGAACAGAGACAGTAATGCTGTACTGAGCTGGATACTTATAGTAAAAAGAGACCTACATTTTGTCAACCGATGTGGTGATTGATTCTTTGAGATTTCTAAAACAAGCTGCGTGGCAGTGGCCCCCCGATTCCCATCCCGATTTATTTTCCCATAAATATTATGTCATCCATTTTTTTCTCAAGTTACCTTTCCCCGAATTCCCGATGCCCTCAGGGCAGTCATACCAGGTTCACAGTGATCTCCTTGCTCAAAGTCTTCGTAAACTTGAGATGGAATCGCAGCCCAATCACCCTGATAAATCTGTCGAACCCTCATCTTCGAGCAATCAGTCAAACCTTGACGTCGTGGCATCCCCGTCTCCCCCGCGTGCTGCTCATCGTGTACACGAGGGATACGGCTTTCGACCTCCCTCAGGTGTGTCAACTCCACTGACGACGACGGCAACGACAGCGATATCGGAAGGGCTAGTTCCTGATTCGTATGGTTTAGGTTGGCCAGGTGAGCTGCCTCTTTTTGGCATTTGACATTGTGCTAATCGTCTCGGAAAAAGCCAAATCTACATATTCTCGTTTGACTGCAACTCCTGAGGAACGAGCAGCGCGCGAAAAAAAGCTAGCTGAAGCAATCAGGACAGTGTTAGATTGTATTGGGGAGGATCCTGATCGGGAGGGCCTTCTACGTACACCTGAACGTTATGCCCAAGCCATTATGTGGATGACGAAGGGTTATGAAGAACGGTTGGCAGGTGCTTCCTCACTTGTGAATATTCCATGTGGTGGACTGATTCTTAATTTTCTCAGATGTTATAAATGATGCTGTCTTCGCGGAAGACCATGACGAGATGGTTCTGGTGCGCGACATTGACATATCAAGTCTCTGTGAACACCATCTGGTGCCATTTACAGGAAAGGTATCTGCGACTTCTTCCCAGCGCCTAGCCTACTTCTGGACTATTTCTTTAGATAGCTATCGCCTATATACCCAACAAGTTGGTTCTCGGACTATCTAAATTAGCCCGTATTGCCGAAACCTTCAGTCGTCGTCTCCAAGTGCAAGAGCGACTCACCAAACAGATAGCCATCGCTGTTGAGGAAGCTATTAAACCCCGTGGCGTTGCAGTGGTTATGGAAGCAACGTATGCCATTTATACTTCAATTAACAAGTCTTCGCTGCTGACTGTCTTACATAAAAGTCATTTATGCATGACAATGCGAGGTGTTCAAAAGCCAGGATCGATAACCACGACATCTTGTATGCTAGGGTGTTTTCGGACACAGCAAAAGACTCGGGAGGAATTCTTAACACTCATCAAGCGTTAGACAAAAGCAACCTCAAATGATCCGATTCAACTCGATGCGATTCAACTCGAGAACAGACAATCAACCTATATCTCAACATACTATAATAAATGTAGGATTAGTGCACTATATAACTCCATATACGGAATAGTAAGCATCGATTAACTCGGCCAACGGGGATTTCATTAATCTCTTCGACGGCTTTTGTCTGAAGGTTTGTCTTGGGACGAAGTATCCATGTTTAACGCTCTTCGTGCAAAGTTCATATCCGCACTTTGATAGCGGTTACGAATGATACGAGGTCGTTTTGGAACGGCTTGATCTGGTCCTTCCCCAGAGTCCTTCTCACGATCTAGAACGGTTATGACTTAAACATTTTACACGACAGCACCTAAATGGAATACATACCACCAAAAGTTCTCTTTCGGCCATCTCGCTCGTCTTTCCAAGGCGACGATGTGGATTGGCCTTGGGATCGTGGAGGCGGGACGTCCGATTTGTCCCCTATACGAGAGCGAAGACTTCCGCCGGATGCAGTATCAGTAGAAACGGTATTCGAACCTGTTGTTGGGAGAGGGGGTGGATCTCGATGGCTACGTCCAGCGCCAGAGTCACTCTTCCTCTGGGAGTCGTTCGAAGACATAGCTCGCGGTGCAGACGGTGTAGTTGCAGGTAATGGCGCCTTAGAAGGTGTCGAAGTGGTTTCTGGCCGCTTCTCTCCATTCTGTTAAACTGGTCAATACTGCTTGCGACCGTGCTGAGTGACCTGCTCACCTTGTCTCCGGTTGTGGTGCGCGGCTCATCCTCCCGTTCCCGTCGACGCCGATCAGAATCACGGTGAGTATCCTTGTGACCATCTTTATCACCGGGACGTCTTGAACGTTCTTCTCTGTGAGCGTCCTTCCGAGAGCTTCGCTTGGAGCCTCGGTCAAACTGTGAATAATAGCAAATGAGCAGAGGACTGTGAATTCATGGAGTGCACAAACCTCATCATCCGCACCTCTCCTCCGCTTACCCAAGCTTTCCTCGGTCCCGTTTCTATGCCTAGAGGTGTCAGGCCTTTGAAGAGGGTTACGATCGTCCGAGGGAGCTGAACTTCCGTTTCCGGCATTCTGAGTCCTGCCGCCATCACGCTCCTTCCTGTCTCGTTCTCGTTCCCTGTCCTTTTCATCACGTCTATGACGATCTCCATGTCGATCTCGGTCTCGTTCACGGTCTCTGTCTTTCTCCCGGTCTCTCTCTCTGTCACGGTCACGGTCTCTCTCTCGTTCTCGGTCGCCATGCCTGTCTCTACGACTATCCCTGTCTTTTTCCCGTTCGCTTTCACTTCTATCCCGTCCACTACGTTCTGAACGCGAATGGGTTAAGCTGTCCCTGCGAACAGGTCCTGCATGTTCCCGATCTGATCGTTTGTCATCGACTTCGGCATTCGCACGTTCAGAACGAGACCTTCCTCCACTGGCGCGGCTATCCGAGCTGTGATTTCTGGTTCCTGGTCGTGAAGGGGGAGAGTTTGAGCGACCACGAGGAGATGGAGCTGCTGATCCATTTTGGCTGCGCGGCTCATTGGTGGAGCGTGACGTCTTATCTTCGCTCTTCTCGAGACGATCAGGACGCGTCATACTTTGCTTGGCAGTTTCTCTCAGCTCCTGAGCCGAGCTTGTCTGGCTAGGAGCAGTCGGTGGTGGCATTGTAGGCTGTGCATCCACAGCTGGTGGTTTGTCATCTGTGCGTCGGGGACCACGAGGAGACTGTGGCGATGGGCTTCCGGATGTAGACGCGTCTTTGATTGTACTGACCCTTTCGTTGATGGGAGGCGGGCCATTTGTAGCTGCAGAAGACGGACGGATTTCATCATGTCTTTCAGAAGGAGGAGGTTTCGCTGTTTCTGACGAAGCTGGCTTATCGGTGACTGGTTTGGGAGATTCAGGTCGACTGGCATCCTGCCTCACCCGTTTGACCACAGGGGGTCGAGGGACACTGCTTTTAGAATCAATATCAATGGCACAGAAGAGACAAAGCTCAAGCACCTTTCCATAGCAGATCGATTGCTTGAGGGGGGACCGGCAGTTCCATTGACAGGGGGTTTCTCAGCTGGTGTCTGTTGAGGTTTTGCAATACCGGCAAGCTGAGCACGCGGCGCAGAAGGTGCAGAAACAGTCGTCTGAGAAGCGGGTGTTCTCTTTTCGCCGTTCTGCCCACTAGGTCCAAGCGGAATGTTACCCGCTCGAGGCTTCTCTGGCACACTGGCAGTAGTAGATGTTTTTGATGAAGGGGCAGTAGGAGCAGTTGGCACAGATGAAGCAGGCTAAAGTCGAATATTAATCCCGATAGATCTTCACAAAGATGAATAGATGACCTTAGCTGGAGGTTTAGAAGCCGCCCAAAGATTTTCCCTCTTTTTCAAGCTTGCCGAATACCTGATGAAGTTTGAGCACCAATATCAATTCTCTTGTGAAACAGTGCGACTCACGCTCTCCCGAGAATCTTCAGGTCTCCCCGTTCCTCCTTCTCAATAAATTGATCCATCGCACGATCAAGTTGCAAGCCACCGTCTTGGTACACTGCAGACACAGGAAACACGGGTAAAATTTCCTTCAGAACAATGATAGCATTGTAGACGTGCATGTATTCCCGAGTTTGGATACTCTCCGTGAAGGCCTGAAATTTCGGGTGAGTGACACAGCATCAATCTAGTATACGGCTCACATACATTGGCAAGCTTTTTGTGCCATTTACGCAAAACGGTACGAAAATCCTTCCATTTCAGCTGATTTTCCGGAGGCATGGGGAGTTGATACTTTAATTGGAGGCCAGCGTGGAGAACTACTTTCCCTCCAACTTTAGAACGATTGTCCTGGATATAGGCCTGCTCATCTTGGTGCCACTTTGAAAGATCAGTAAGGATTCCCAGCAAGAATCGACCTATACCAATTGAGCTGGTGAATAATTACCGTAAGCAAAACGACTTACCATAATTGCGAGCCTCGTATTCGCTACAAGAGAACAGAATGACCTTCACGGGATCTCCCAGAAGCTAAAAACAAAATTTGATTAGTCCAATTCAGTATATATCAAACCAATTCGAAGTCACCTTGTCGTAACATGCTAATGTATAGAACCCAGGCGTCCCTTGCGTGTGCATGACCTTCACGAATTGGGCACAGAAGTCTGCGTCCATGGGGGATAGAAGACAGCGAGGTTGTATACAATGCTCGATAAGTATATCCAAGACAATATTAGGCTTCTTTAGACCTTGACAACTCGCCATCAGACAATGGTTTATTATCAGCCAGAATTGAATCATACCGTAAGGGAACCAATGCTGCTTTTCTCGCGCTAGGCGTTTTAGCGTGAATGCCCTAGAGATAGTCTGTTCCTTGAACTCCTGCGTCAGCATTTGGACGAATGAAGTGTATCGGTCTCGACGTGGCCGACGTGATTCCGATGCAATCAATGTTCGCAGGTTGGCGACTTCTTCATCATACTTTGAGCCGGGTGGCGATAAGTCATATGTCGAGAGCTGCCAGAACGTCAAGTAGAAACCAGGCCTAATAATTGTGTTAGTCAAAGTCTACGTAGAAGGAGTGGAACTTACCCCAAGGTTTCATAAACGTGTGAGGGGATCACCTTCTTCAGATCGTCGAACAAAGCTGCGAGTTGTGGCAACCACGGACTCTGCTAGATGTATTAAAATAGGAGCGAACGACAGATTAAAGAGCAATTACCTCTGCATTAGGTTTCAATTCAGACTCCATAGACACATCATCAACGTTGATAGTCTCAGGACCATTGGGGAGAGTAGTAGCTTTGCCGTCACTCGGCGCATCAGAGAAATTAGCCAGACTAGGCGACGCAACCCGAGAGGTGGAGACAGAAGTAGAAGGTTCTCTTTTTGCGGTGAGGGCCGCCTTCAGGCGCTTCTCAGCTTCTTCGTTCGACTTTCGTTCCTCTTCAGCCAGTCTCAATGCAGTTTCCTAAGTCAGGTGAGGGTGGCGTTCATTGCACTAGGAAAACAAATACTTACAAGGAGTTGCGTATGCAAAACTGGTCGAATTATTTGCATACAGATCGGTGCTGATATTCCATACTTATCGCCCAAATCTCCCAGGGGCGGCAAGATTTTAGTGGCATAGTCTTGCGGGGAGATGACCGCAGGAGTTGTCAAAAGTTCCAAATATTGCAGTAGAACGCCGTGGGTCTGCAATGATCTAAGCCAAGGCCAGCGAATGAACGGAGATGCATACCGTATCGTAGAGACTGGCGAGCGACTTGACGTGTGCATCTCGTGCCATGAAGACGGCAGACTGCCTCTGCTGAGCGACCTGAATGAGCAATGGCAATGCCAGTGATCCTTCTAGAAGTACTTTCCCCAATCGATATGGAGCCCGAAGCGTCGCGTCACCAGGTTCCTGCCGTGCACCACGGATGCTCGAGGCAATCGCTTCGATTCGTAAAGTTGGGCCTCCCGCCATGGCTGCAATTTGAGAATCGGAAAGACTCGGAAGGGGTTCGATTCCTGCCATCTTCCAGATAAGCTCGCGCAACACTACAATCTCAGTGGTTTGACCAGCTTGAAGTTGGTGCACGATATACGTTATGTATGGTGCTATATTAGTTGCGAACCTCCTGAAAACCATTCCAGCGAAGGAAGCAAGACCTAAGTTATTGCCCGAGGTCAAGATATTTCGTGTACTGGTCAGAGAGAAAATACTCACTTTGTAACCAATCAGAAGTGTTGACACCATCATCTTTGACGCGTTCCTTGTTAGGATTTGAGAGCGCATCCAACACAATAAAAACCAGCGTGTCAAATCCAAAGTTGGTGACATATCTCAACGCTTGTATGACCACGTTCGCTAGGTTGTCATAAGCCATTATTTGGTTGACACAATTGGTGAAAAATATGCATGGGTTGGAATGAACCAGTTTAGCAACTGGACCCGAGAGTGAGTCAATAGTATTATGGGACAATCGACGTAGAATGCCCTTTGACTCTCGGTCAGCCTGGACCTCACGGATACGCAACTCCGGGTGGGACTTATATGTCGACGACCTCCATTCTCCGTAAAGACGCCACCGGTCGGTGACCTCGTAGAATCGGATGACGTTCCAGATGTCAACGGGGCAAACAGCGTTGCCTCTGATCAAAGGCAGAGCTGGAAGAAGGTAGAGACGCAAAATCTTGAACCAGAATACCCGAATGGGATCCTGGGGGTCAGGTTCTGAGATTTGGGTCTTGGTCAGTGGATCCATAGGGACCTAGAGCATTCGCGTTTAGCATAATTCGAAAAAGACACCAGAGTGGGACATACAGTTACAGCCAATTGTTTTTGCCCGAGTCGTGTCAGCTTCGTGATGAACATGGTGTCGCGATAGATATGAGGACCGACAAATCGCATCAAGGGTTCGATGACGTCGGCTATATCGCTCAGGTTGGTACAAATGGGTACACTGTCGACCCAATCTGGATAGAAGAAGACGAATTCTGTGCTTTGCGTGTTTGGCGGAGTGGGAGCCCAGAGAGTCAATGTATGCTTTCGGGAAGGGGGAGACATTACACCAGTTGTTCCGTAGCGTGACCGAGGAGTGCTGAAGCCCGGGAGCCCCTTCGAAACGAAGTGGGCACCATACAGTGGATTGAGCGAATGCTTTAGAATGCGAATGAGAAGGTCAGCGAGCTCGGGGTGTGCGTCGACCAGCCAGGTAAACTTGGTGAGAATGGCAATGGCCGGCCTGAGAGCACCGACAGCTAATAACGCGCCTACTAACCCTGCCTTTTGGTTGGGAGGATCTTTAGGTTCGGCAGCCTTCTTTGGTTCAGCAGGAGCGGGCGCTTTAGCCTTTGAACCGCCGGACTCAAGCGGAGCAGCCATGGCCAGTTGACTGGACTTTGCCCCCTGTATCCGGTTCTGTACATCTTTCTTGTATGCATCGTGCGCTTTTCCCATGTCATCGTCACTTGGGGAGAGCTGGATTTATGCACTTTGTGAGTTTTTAGGATAGCGTGGTAAATGCATGGCTTACGTGAGGGTATAAGTCTTCCAATTCAATGAATCCTTCTCTAATCAAGATGGCAGCGGTAAGATAAAGGGATTTGGGCGGTCTCTCTTGAATTTCGGGAGACTAATGATCCCATAAGATTGTGTTATAGTCTGTTTTTGGGTATCTGACATACCTGATAGTGAGCGAACTTGAATCCAAGGACTTGTGCCAAAACACTGGGACCCTTTCTCGTTGTTGAAGAATGTGTCGGACTCTGGTCCGCGAGGAACAAGACCTCATCAAGAGATTTTCCCTGGTACGGACTAGCATCAATACCAGACATGGCCACATCTCCAGGAGACTGTTTCTTCCATTCAACGAGTTGCGTCCACGGAGAGAGAAACAGCAATGCAGTGAAGAACGAGTAATGAGACGTCAGGTGTACCGACATCACATCCAAGATGATATCTAGAGCCTTGTTTGGGTCGAGATCGAAATACCCAATAAGACTGATTATCTTTTCCCAAACCGGTTTAACACGTCCCAGTAGGGCGTCGCGATTCTCAGTTGGCTGTCCAGTAATGGATGAATGCGCTGGGCCGAGATTACTGGTGAGCTCGACAGTCAGCTTGCTGTAGCCCTCGCTCTGTTCGCGCAGGAGGTTGAACTTGTTTTGTTTGTAGCTGTAACGATACTCAATGACCCGAAGGTAGCCATTAATTCGAGCACTCACAATAACCCCGTCCTCGTCCGAATCTCCCTCTTTTCCAAAGCCAGCTTGTCTGGAATCAACCCAACGCTCTCTAGAGTTGCCGAATCTAATCGTTCTCGACAGAACGTGGGATTAAGTATGCCCAATTCCTAAGCGCCGATGTTACAAAGCGATACGGTATAGACTGTGGCGACCTACCAGAAGCTTCTTGACAATGCTGCATATCGTACTCTTGTCTGCCTCTGCTTGTTGCTTTACTTTGGCTGCCTTCGCCAATGTTGCATTCATGTCGCCGCCATTCTGCTCGCAGGCTGTAACGACTGTTTTTGCCTCAACCAGAACCTCGTCCAACCCCGCATCCAGCGACCATACAATATCCACCAAATGCTCTCCAAAAACCGAGATATTTGACGAACGGGTAGAAGAGGATGAAGACGACGAAGGTAAATGGTCCAAGACGGACTGAACAAAAGCGACGAAATCGTCAATAGTAAGGGGATGTTTTGGTGTCCGGGAAGCGAAAGTTGCAAGGAAGAGGGTTTCGTAGACGGTAACCAGCACGTCAACGCATGAAGCATCAAGAGGATTACAGTGATGAGGAATTACAAGTTTGCGACTGAAGGACGTCAGTTCCACAATACATCCACGCGACAAAAGAACATACCATTCTTCCTCTCCTCCACTTTTCCAACGACACAAGTAGCTCTGCACGGTCTTGACCACATCCATGGGCCCTATTCTCTAGGTTTCCAAACGAGGCGTAAGGTCGTTCCAACGGCTGAGAGTGCCCTGAACAAGGTCGGTGCAGTGGTGAAGAGTATGAGTCTTGTTTACCTTGGGCCTTCAGAACAAACCAAAGTGCCAAGCGCGTTTGCCGGAGCTCTTCTCGGCAACTTGACTTTTTCCCATAATCCTCAGACTGGCACTGCCAATTGCTTGTAAACTCTAGCAGATTCTTCAAACTTCGAGCTTCAAGCTTCAAGCTTCAAGGCTTGTCACCGGGAATTTTCGACCCTTCTGAACCGGTGATGCAATTTTGACGGGTGTCTGTTGTACACACCATGGCGATAATAAAAACCCAAACGGTTATTCCGGCACCACCCAAATCAATCAGCACGTTGATGCAAACGGCGGGGGAACCACTCAAGCATGCCAGTAGAAAATTCGACGTTTCTGGTTTTAACTCAGTTTGTAGAATGCCGTAGGGGAAAAAGATTGTGCCTCCTGGGCTCGGCGATAGCTCAGGGCAGACCCTGCCAACATATATAACGCAGCAATGCGAACACGCATTTTTCGAGATTGCCCAGGATTTCCTTATGGCCCCACTTGCTCCTGCCCTTCACTTTATAACAAAGTCGTTGGCAGCACTTTCCGCACTTCAATCGGGCTTCGAGAACGCGACTATCACCAACGTGCGCCGGAATCTCCTGCAAGTTGCAAATGCGAGGTATCGGGCGTCATTCCTTTCATATCGTGGACTCATGTTAACCTTCACGCTCTAGTTGGGAACGTGGCACCGCAGCACAAGGCCTGTTGGAACTGGACTGGCCTGCATTAACCGTGTTTCACAACAACTCGATCCCTCCTCCATCGAAGCTAAACGCGACGTCTCAGCCGACCGAAGTGCTGAAAATTGTGAACGAGTAAGATTGGATTGTCTGCTAAAACATAACCACTTATGGCTTACCTTGGCAGGACCCTCGCTTTTAAGAAAAGTGATAGTCTAGCCTTGGTCGATGGTGACGGTTCTGCCGCAGACCCGGCCTCCCTTGGTGTCTCCTTCCTTCTCGCCAATTGGACTCGAACGAATCTATCATACACTGCCTACAGTGACGCTGCCGGCAAACAGCTTGATTATCTGTTAAATCATGTATCGCGATCTGGTTCGGATATCCTGTATACTTCTACTCCCGCTCATTCTGATGTATCAATGCCATTGCAGATTCGGGGGCCATTTCCCATCGAGCGGATGAAACTCAGCTTTGGTAAGTGATCCTGTCATTGCACTTGCTAAATATCATGCGTGTTGAGTCCACTTTTTCATAGGGCAGACTTCATGTACATGGTTCCACCTTTCATCGCGTACTATGGAGCTTTGCAAGGGAAAAATGGCGCAGATCTACTCCAGATCGCATATACACAGAGCTCTCTTTACAGAGATGCCCTAAGGGACGAAAATGGCCTTTGGAGACACGTTACACTTGGCAGCTGGCAAGATAACACGTTCGTACATCAACATCTTACTATTACATTGATCCTAGAGGTTACTAACAGTTCCCACCTTGCAGCCACTGGGCGACAGGTAACATACCCATTATGTTCTCTGTACTTTGACACTGATAGTATCCCCTTAATTATCAGGTAATGCATGGGCGGCAGCGGGCATGTATCGGGTTCTACAGACAATTGAACACTCTTCGGTCGCCAAGAACTTCACCTCCCACCGGTCAAATCTCACCGACTGGGTACAAGAGATAATATCCTCTGCATGGAGATATCAGGTACAATGCCCACTCTTTTTCCGGACACATCGTCATTCTCACCAATTGCTCTCGCAGGCTGAAGATGGTGCTCTCCTCAATGTCATAGACAACTCGACATCATTCGTAGATACATCAGCCACCGCTCTACTTGCCTCAGTCACCTACCGGATGGCCATCTACACGAATGACACAACATATGTCGAAAACGCGGAAAAAGCTTTAGCGCTCGTAAAGGACAATGTCGATGA
Organism: Paramarasmius palmivorus; assembly: GCA_037176845.1. NCBI lineage: Eukaryota > Fungi > Basidiomycota > Agaricomycetes > Agaricales > Marasmiaceae > Paramarasmius > Paramarasmius palmivorus. Next base: position 309,166 of record JAYKXP010000003.1, on the reverse strand, counting down.
GGAAGGATGGCTCCAGCAAACTGTCGATCCATATACCTTCAGCACGCCTAGTAAGGCTGGGTCACACAGCCCAGAAGGCCAGGCCTTTGTGCTCATGTTACATGCAGCGTGGAGGGACTACGCAGCGCACATCAGGGGAAATTCCACAGAGGGCAACGGGGATGGAGACCAGACCGGTCAAAACTCGGATATTGTAGGACGTTCATTCTGTCAGCTGCGACAAAGAAATTGAACGTACTCACAGTGGTAAACCTTCCAGGCAGCGTTGAAAATGTAGGGTCAATATGTAGATGTATGTACTAACAAGATAAATCTTAGAGTTCCAACATTGCTTTTGGATCTAGGCACAGGCACACGAGTGCCTGACTGGTGAACACCACGAAGTCGCGTTGAATTGTCGTTTCCTGTGCTTTCTGTTACGCTCCGCACTCACGAAGAAATGAGATCATGATACAAACTGAGGTCTGTTGAAACTAAATTCAAAGCTGTAGAGGACGGTTTCCATGTGCCACTATAGCGTCACTACACGTTCCCGTACCGAATACATATAACATATATCCCGTCAGCGCATCATCTTTGGCGTACTCATTCTCTCTAAGCTCATTGTCGACCTATACCTGTTATACTATATAATTCTATACCCACAAGCAGTCGAGCAGGACACGACGTACTCGGGAAATAATACTGCTATATGTCGTCGAACCAGCAGTTCAGCGAAAAGGATGGACCCCGCCAACGTCTAACAACCCCACGCGCTCCAGATGAAGAGGAAGGTCTTCGCCCACACGCTGCCTCGTCTGGCAACAATAGCCGCGAACCTCTCAATTACGACAACTACAACCACGGTGTAGACGGCGCCTCAATCGAACACCATTACTATCCAACTCGTGGAAGCCTAATTCGATTCAAGGACCGATTTCTCAAGAAGAGAGTGGGCACGCTCGAGAGTTTGAGCGCAATCGCATTTTCGTCTTGTGAGTGATCGGCCTGTTCTGCTCCTTCAATGCGTGGAACTGAAACCATGGTTCAACCCTGGCAGGGCTCAACGTGTTCATCATCTTCATTCCACTTTCATGGGTAGCTCACTTCAACAACGAGGCTCTACACGACCATAACGAGGATCCAGAGAAGAACTTTCCGTTTCCACTTACGTTTGCATGTAACGACATTTCCTCAGGCTTCCAGAGCCTTCCCGGTTGACCATCGCTTTACAGTTTCTTTGCTTGCTATCATACCTCTGGAAAAACTATTCGATTATGGCGGCGAACAGATGGCATTCTATGTTGGGAAGGATTTGGGTGACCTTATTGTAATCACGCTCAATAAGTGAGTACCATTGACATCTACTTCTCATCTCACCATTAAAGAATATTGCTACTAGTGCCGTGGAAGCTACTTTGGCTATAATCTTGTTGACGAAATGCGAGTGAGTACTTACCCCCTTGGCTGTCTGTCGTACTGACTGGAGTACGGTTTTGCACAATAGAATTCGGCTCCTGCAGTCAACTATAATCGGTGAATCTTGGGACTAGCGGTTGGCGCGTAACTCTTCAGGCTAACACCACCTTTTCAAGGCGTCGTTATACTGCACCTTCTACTCATTCCAGGAACAGCATTCATCATTGGCGGTGCTCGTGTGATACACCAGGATTTGCATCCTCATATCACCGAACTCAACCATACGTTACTTGTCATGGGGTTCGCAAACATCCTATCTTCTCAAAGATAACTAGACCTAAATAATCGTTCCCTAGTGTCCTGTCTCTCCTCCTTCCAGCTGCTTTCTTCGCTGCTGTGGACCGCGGAACAGAATCTATCAGCACAGAAGCCACTTTCATTGTCAACGACGAGACACGCCAGACGTTCCTGACCATAAGTCGCGGATTTGCAATCATTCTCTTGGTAGTGTGAGTGACAGAAGCCCCTCCGTTGTTCCTATATACTCATTCAATCCTCAAACAGGTACATATGTTCTCGCATTTTCCTTCATAACCCACCTGGAGATGACAATGCATTACAAACCAATCATCAGCCAAACGCACCGGCAGCTTTAAAACGCGAAGAAGACAAACTCTATGCTGCGAAGCCGGAAGTGAATCAATGGGTTTGTATTGGGATGTTGGTTATTACAATTGCGCTGATGGCGGTTACGGCGGAATGGGTGAGCTTTGCGAGTTAGTATCCAACAGGAGACTGACTTTCATTCTCAAGCTTGTTGATAGTATTGAGTTTGTCAGAGAGAGAGGAGGGGTCACAGAAGAGTGCGCACTTTCTAGCTTGATTATAGTGCACAAGTTTACTTCGACTTCTTAGATGGTTTGGCTTGATCCTACTCCCAGTCGTCTCCTTCGCTGCCGATGGCATGGTAGCCATCGGTGTCTTTGCCAAATGGTTAGTAAGGCACATATTCGGCCGCAAGACGGCTCCTGGAACGTTGGCAAAAGCGCGTGGTATCGATCTGTCCATCCAATTTACACTCTTCTGGATGCCTTTCTTTGTCTTGCTTGGGTGGTGGACAAACAAACCTTTATCTCTGCTATTCGGTGAGGCTATACACTTGACAATGTTCTGGATACTCCGGCATTGATAAAGCTCCATAGACCTATACGAAGTCGCCGTCCTCATTGGTTCATGTTTCCTCGTCAACTACGTCACAGCAGATGCTAAAACGAATTGGGCTGAAGGGTTTGCCATGGTGGCATTCTATATAATGATTGTGAGCTCTTCCGTTATTATCCGGTGCTTATAGGTATTCAACATCGCGACGACAGGCTCTCACGACTTGGTTCTATAACGGTAAGCCACCTTTTCTTGCGCTGTCGTCGGGTTCTGACGAATTTCCCCGAACATATAGGCCAGCCGGAGATAGAGGAATTGGTGCAGTTCGGAAGCTGTGTAGGTAGCGTCGCCGGGTGCAGAAGCGGGTGCTGCAACGGGTGGCGGAGGACATTGATGTTGTACCTTTCGGCAGTTTGTATGACAGGTTTAGACGATGAGCGATGTTTTGTATCTCATGGTATGCTTGCTGATATTCTTGTATGTACTTCAGGGTGTGGCGAGTAATTGATACTCAAGTACCTAAAAACACAATAGGTTGAACAATGCAGTTCTTATCTATTAGGATAGCTATATACGTCTACTCAGGGTTCTTGGCGAGTGTATCGCCAGAGACCGATCTACCCAAAGCTTCTACAGCCCGGTGGACCATTGCAGTTATCTCTGTCCGAACTATTCGGTCGTACTCTAATTTATGTAGGGTATCCTCCTCCTTGGTTTCTGCGCGAGGGTATGAATGTTGACGCGAGATGGTCTCTATGGTGTTTTGAATTTCTTGAATAGGAATCGGCACTCCAAAAGCAACGCTAAGGCGAGCGCCCGGCCTAGGAAAATACTTGTAAGGGAACGAGCGACCTTCGGGCATCAGCCTGTCAAAGCCCGTTATCCACATTGGTATGATAACCGGAGGAGTTGAAGTAGACGCTACTATTCTCCCTCTGCAAGGAAGTAGAGTCAGTCATGCCCAAGGAGATTCAGGAATAGCACATACACTCCCCACTTGAATCTTGGGAGTCTGGCTCGGCCATCCTCTCCAATTGGGTATGTATTTGATTGGTTTACCTTGCCTTCTCCAAAGAGGTGTATCTGAAAGGCAGATTTGAAGCTTTGCCCGTAATGTTGGCCACGTACAGCTTACCCAGTCGCCTTTGTTGAGCTTTTCTATGGCAGTGTCTACTGCAGGTTGATATATGCCTTTACCACGAAAGGTTTCTAGGACTTGGCCGTATCGGAAAAACGTAGAGAATATCCTGTTCTGACGAAGATAATGACTGAGTATGCGTCGGTTAGCTCATAGGTAAAAAGGCCATACGGATTAGTGAACATGATATCCGAGGCGCCAAGAGTCCACCGAGTCAGCCGTGATTTGAAGTAGTACTTTGCGGGAAGGATTCCCCAAGTGAGAGGGTCATCTAGGCTGTTGGTTACATATCCGAGGGTTTATTCTAGCGCTGTCAAAAGAGAAAGAAATTTTTAGCTACGTTGAAATGTGGTTTGACACTATCGGAATAATTCAGCCATGCAGTTCCGGTTTGCAACGTTGAATGAACTTACCGGTCACGATTCCTCTTCCATTATTCCTTTCATTACTTTCCAAGGCTTGGCGAAGATTTTGAAAACCAGAAACAGAGACTGAGCAGAACCCGAGCTTGATAAAAGCCTTGCAAGTTAACCCGATAGTAGCGACGGTTGCAGGGGACAGAAACATTCGAGGGGAACCAATGGGCAACCCTGTCCGCGGAGGCAAGATGGCTGTTAAACGGGAACAAGCGGATGCCAATGGGCGGCTGATTCAATCAAAGTTGGTAACCCCAACGGATTGAGAAAATAAAAATGAGTAAGGTTCGATTACTTACCCTGCCCCATCCCGTCGTTGCCTTAGTGTTGGACTTTGATCCCGTTCCACCACGTCGTCGCCGTCGTCGCCCTCTACGTCGCCGTCGTCGCCCTCTACGTCGCCCATACACACTCTTCATTGAGTTGCACGATGTTGGCCCTCGCTCTCAGCTCCTTTTCTGCCATTCTTCTCTTCGTCTATCTGTTCATGCCAGCACTATGGAGATCATTAATTGCTGCAGACGACTGCGACGCTCATGAATCTAGTTTGGCTCTCGTGGCTGCTCGTGCGTAGACACAAGGTCTTGGTCAGTATTCATACTCACCATGCTTTCTGTGTACAGGAAATCCCTTCAGGGAAACGGGCCCTCCAGCGAACATGGCAAAACTCATCCTCCTCCGTCACAAGGTCATCATCCTTCGCAGTCTCACTGGAAATAGCCTCTGATCTTCTTTGTCTCCAGATACAAAATTCAAACAGAAAAAGGCGCAGCTCATCTGTCGCGCGCCAATCTTCACGACCCTACGTTGTCCCCCAGTCGCGTCCATCCAAGGCGCCCTGGTTACGAATTGGCCGACCTTTTTCTGGCAAACAACATCACTGACTTATGGAGGAGGAGACGATTCATCGACGACACTATCTAATTGTAAACTTTATACCCTTCATACTTATCCACCGAGTTAAACCTTTGTATACCTACCCTTTATCGAGCCTTCGTTTGCTTGCTTTTAAACTGGAAATATTTTGAATATGAATAATTGGGAACACACGGTTGATTACAATCATATTCATTGTTCGGGCTACATAGATAGCATGTAAGTTACACAACAAAGATAAGAAACATAAGAGTCCATAGATGCATGACTAGTAGTACAACATGAGAGCGAAATGGACAAAAATGGAAAGTCGCGTCATATTGACGAAAAATCTCATTGGCCAAAACGGGAACTTCTGTCCAACGTAGGCGCTTTGAGGAGACTTGGTGCTGCTCGTACTGGACGAGTGTCTGCTGGTTTTGTAGCAGAGGCAGAACCGTGTCCTCGACGTAGCGAGCCTCCTCCGTTCGCGAGTTTTCGATGCCCTGTAATAGCCGCTCCGGCAACTGAACGACCATTGCCGCCTCTCGTGCGCATTCGTTCCTCGGTTTTGGCCCACGATTCCATTCTGCTTCGGCCTTCCTCGGTATCCATGATTGAAGACGACCTTTCCAGCTGATAACGTCAAGTGTCAGGGACGGAGGCTTTCTCTGTGGCAGAGGACGTACCTGGGTATATTGACTGTCCATGTCAATCTCTGTGTCTCGACGACGGACACCCCGATCGCTGATTCTCGAACCTTTTCCAAGCGAAACCCTGACTGTGACATTGGCTTCATCCACTTCATCGTCTACATCGGCCCAGGACACATCTCGCGGATTGAAAGCAGGTTCATCCTGTTCCAGATATAGATTAGTCCGAGCAACTGCACCTCGAAGTTTCTACTCACCTCAGCCGGTTTCTCCTGTGCAATCTGTCGTACCTGAGCTAGGATTTCACTACGGTTGACCTCTCCCGGTCCGGAAGACTCCTCGTCCTCTTCGTCATCTGCACCTTCTTGGTGCTGAAGGGCCTCTCCCATCACAAAGTCGGGAGCCGACTGCTGTTGAAGATATGCCAGATCATTGTCGTCGTCGTCCTTGACCCCTTTGGTATAGCTATTAAAGAACGCCAGAGTCTCCGGATGATCCCCTGTGAGTGACATATGAGTGTCATCGTCAAGGCTGAAGGTTATTAGGCATACCAAGCTCCTTAATGTTCTGACGGTCAATCCTTGCACCGCGATCCATGCGACGACGGATCCTTCTAGCCCTTTCTTCGTCGTCCTCTTCGTCATCACTATCATCAATACCGAGACCATGGGTTCTCTTCTTTCGAAGTTCACCCTGAATGGCTCTCATGTGCAGCTCTTCGTTCGCCTTGTCATCTAGTTCAGCCTGTTCCCTGATCCACAAAGTTAATTGCTAACAATACGCCAATTGGCCAGCAAACACTTACTTGTACTTCTCCAAGACCTTGTCCTCGGCAACAGTATCCTCGTCCATCTCCTTATCATCGACCAATGTTTCAAGTGTCTTATCCAGATCCTCATTTAAATCCTCATCATCGTCACGACTTTTCACAAATCCGAACGTCTCCTCATCGCTTTCTTGCGCTTCTCCTTGGACGAACTCGGAGTTAACTAGAGGCTTTCGTTCCCGTTTCTGTTTCTTCTTCTGTTGGATCCCAAAGGCATCCAACAACGATCTTCCTGGTGTGAGGCTTGGGGTCGGCGACACTTGTCTACCTTCGGGCGAGGAACTCCGCCTCTTGAGCAAGCGTCTTCGTCGAGGGCCGGATGTTGGAGACTCAACGAGGGTGTTCTCAAAGTCCGGTCCAGACAAGGAGATATCGCGGAACGGCGTTCGATGCGTTGAGGTTGATGGTGTCCATCCTTGTTCCCGCTGCGTCCCAGAGAGGAGTGAAGTCTCAGTAGCATTACGCGACAACGACAAAGACTGGGTCTGTGTTGGAAGTGGACGGTAGATGACGGGCGTACCATCGATAGGACGGGTCTGCGTCAGAAAGCTGCAATGTGTAAAGTATCAGCTAGTCAGCTATTGAATAAGGAAGAGTCGTACTAACCCGGCATCATTAATATATAGCTCTGGCTTATGCTCGATCTTTCTGTGAGCCCGCTCTACAACATAACCTTGTTCTTTCTCGAAGATTTCGTCAGCCTCGCGTTTGAGGGCTTCATTGATGGCCAGTACAGGACGGGCTTCCACATCCTGCGTCAATCCCAAGGAGAGCAGTTTTCCGGGCTTACCAAAACCGCCATCGTCACCGACTGACTGAGTTCGATTGGCCTGCGTATTGGCATCGAACAAGTCTGCAAATCCGGACTGTAGTGCAGGGGCAGCAAAGTTTTCGGCCTCGTCATCCGAAAATTGGGAGAATCCACCACCTTTGTGGGGGACAACGTTAGGGGAAAGGTTCAAAGCCGGCTGCAGAGAAGGGCCTGGTGCCTCTCCTTCAGGACGGGAATGCGTTTGGGCCCCGGCACCTTGGAGTCTTTCGAAGAAGCTTTTTGACGGAGACGTCAACAAAGAGTCTTCGGATCGCAACAACTTCAATGGCTGCCTTGGAGTTGGCCCAGGGTTATTCTCGTCATTCTCGTCGTCTGTCGCTACTAAGCCTCCGGGCGACATCGACAAACGGTTGGATGACCGATCTGTTAGTCCTCCGAGCAACGAGCCTTGTCGCGAACCTAACGGAGGGCGGACATCGTTCGCACTATGGCGAACAACGGCAGTGTTTTCCTTATCTTCGCCGTGGTCATACATACGACGAGTATCATTCTCCTTGTCGTATTCATCCTCCGTACCGCCTTCAAATGACGAACAAGACCCACGGCGTGCCTCTAGACGACTGGGACCAGCCATGGGCACGTCAGGATCGAATATCGCGGACGTGCCTGGAACAAGCACCCTGCCAATATCCCGTCCTCGACTGGGCAGATTTTCATCGTTCTCATCTTCTGTATCTGACCCGACTACCGCTCGCCTAGGACGCGAACGAGCAACTCTCATAGGCGCGTCCTCTTGAGAAGGACCATCCTCAATCACCGAATCATTTTCCATCACATCTTCCTCTACCTTCTCCTCTACCTTCATGTCCACATCCTCCGTACCAGCGTCGTCGCCGGGTTCGGGACTGGCAGAGCCCCGGAGGTCATCGTTGGGCGTCCAGTCCTCATCGCTTTCGTCCTCGTCTTTGGCTGCAGAAGCATCCCCCGCTGCTTGCAGTGCTTCAAAATGTTTCTTCGCAAGGGCTTCTTTCCAGTCCAACTTGAGTGCAACATCGGTTTCGGGTTCTACCTTCAGTAGCTGGCCACCTCTCCTCACCCATTCTTCTTCCTTTCGCTTCCGTACTCTGTCTTCCTCTGTACGGATACGCGCGAGCAAATCCTTGTTGTAGTCGTCGACTCTCTTTGGTTGGGCAGGCTTTTTGGCAATCGGTGCGACGCGATGTTTAGGAGGCGGGAGAACCTTGTTTTCTGTGGCAGGGATCGGTTTCTTCAGCAAAGGTTTGGAGACCTGAGCATCAGATGGTACAATCTCTAGATCGTCGTCGTCGTCAGCTTCTTTCTTTGACTGTGCTGCAAGTCGTAATTTGTAGTCGAGGAGTTTCTTCTTGTCATAACCCGCTAGGACTTTGCCGATATCAGGAAGTTCGTCTTCCGAGTCGGAAGAGATGGCTCGCAGATCCTTTGGTGCGGATCCAGCTAACACGGGGGCCTTCACCGGAGAAGTAAAATCCATGATGGGACTAGACTCTACATCACTATCTTCGGAGTTGACCTTTGTCGTATTAGCAGGGGTTTGACTAAACAATATCTCCGGTCAGAATCGCAATTACGGACAGCCTCATGGACATACCTGGTGTTGGTTGAAGCCATAGAACTCATGAACGTTGCCATGTTTCTAACTTTTCCGGATGCCCAATTGACTTTTGCTGACTTCTCCGCCTTCATACGGGCTCTCTCCTTGTCGGCTTCCCGGCGTTCGCTTGCGGTTGGTTTCTAATTACACGTCAACAAGCCTGTCACGAGGAATGTGCATTGATGTTTTACCTTTGTCTTTGCAGTCTTAGAATCCTGCTGGAAAGTTAGCTTTATGCAGAATACACCTCGAGGGTCCATACCTTGCCCTTGATCTTGACTGGTTGCTTCTCAGTAGACTTGGTGCCGAGCTTCCGTGAAGCATCCGTCGTTTCGTTCTCAAATTGCAGAGGAGGAACACTTTGACGCGTCGCAGGTGCCTTTCCTTTCGATTTGGCGGACGCTTTCAAGTGCATGTCGTCGTCTTCGTCTCTAGGCGTGGGAGGTGTAGGTGACTTGACTTGTGGTGGTGTGAAAATAGGGAAAGAGTGTTTTGTTGGTGAAGTATCTTCACTGTCCTCTTCAGCATCTGAATGGAGGGTGGTCTGCCTTTCACGGTTTGTGATGCGCCTACGAGTCGGAATGGGAGAGTCTGGCTCTCCAGGGCTGGATGGCCCTTGTGATGCGGTTAATGTTGAAAGAGACCCATTGAAAATATCATCGATTAAAGAAGCTTGTGGCGTAATGCTGGGTCGAGATGCAGCGTCATTTTGAGTCTTGCTTTGTTCTGAGGATAAAGCCTGGAAAGGCGATGCTCGCCTCGATTTTTCGGTAGCCTTCTCCGTAGTACCCAAAACCGCATTACCCTCATCCTCTCTACTGTCAATATCGCGCAACTTCGCTTTCCAGCTGTACTCAAACACTGGAGACGCGTCAGTCTGCCCTCCTTGGTCCTCTTCCTCCTCCCCACCTAGTGTACAGGTGTGATCTGGCGACGAAAACGCTCCTGGGGAGCTGGGCGGTATTTCCTCTTGAGTATCAAGTGGCCCCGTCCGATATGTACTGCTTCTTAACGAAGAGCTCGACGCCGAAGAGAATGAATGATCTGGATCGTCAGCTTCCAGAGCTGCTGGTTCGCGTGGTCTACCATAGGTCCGAACTGCGCGTTTGACGGGTGTGACTGGCCGGGTAGGAGATGAAGAAGCAGTAGAATCTGCAACAATAGAGTATTCCTTGGAAATGGGCATGTTTCCAGTGAGGAATGTGCTCTGGAATGGGCGGAGGAGAAGGCGGTGAGCTGGGAGGCTACGTGAGACGGAGTGACAAGTGACCTCGTGTGACAGGGCGCGTCTGTGACATAAACAAAACGTCATCTTCCGGGAACACCGACGCGTCCTCATGTGAGTATTTTTTGTTGGGACGATGATACAAGTAAAACCAAATACGTATGGAAAGTAAAATATATACTGGGGTATAAATAAAAGATAGATATCATGAAACAACAGCGATTTCCTCGTACGCAGGAGGAGGTACATCTGAGCTTTCCTCTTGAACTCGGGGCGCGGTCTGGTGACTAGCTTGTTGCCTTAGTCGCTGATTCTCCGTCGTGAGTTCCTCCACCCGCCTTCTCAGCTGTGTCTGTGTCTCCACATTGCCACTCTCCATATCCCTTATACGCCTCTGAAGCCTCCGATTCTCTCTCGTCAACGACCTCTCGATCTGCTTCTGCGCATCCAGCTCAACACTAGCCGACTGAAGCTGAGCAACAGATTCAGTCAGTTCCTGCACCTGACGTCGAAGCCGTGTGTTCTCCCGCGCCAAGTCCTCGTTGATCAACATTTGCAGCTCTTCGTCTCCTCCAGAAGATGGGACATGCATCGATTCGCGCATCTCTTCGGCTTGGCGCCTCAACGACTCGGACTCCTCCCGAAGTTCATGATGCACCAGCTTCTGAACCTCGAGTTCGGCAGTGGAATTCTGCAACTTCGTCGAGAGTTCGTGTACTCGTGCTTGAAGCGTGGCATTCTCCATTCCTAAGCGTTCGTTGTCCTTGCAAGAGGCCTCGAGCTGCAACATCTTCTCATCCCGTTTGTGTATCTCTTTGCGAAGGTAATTAATCCTCGCAGACGCCTGGGCAGACTCCTCCCGCTCCTCCTCAAGCTGGGCTTGGAATTCCTGGGCTGCCTCTAAGGCCGTGTGTAAATGCTCATTTTCTTGACGCATTGTGGATAGGCTGTCCTTGATTCTCCGAAGCTCAGCATGAAGAGCATCGTTATCCGACGCTGGGCTTTGATGGAAGTATTCGTCAGGCTTGGGCGGAACTGTTGGTGTCGTGGGGGTACGTCTCGGTGATTTACTGCTACGACCTTGGTTTGGAGCGTCTATTGCAATGTCAGCTGGAGGCACCTAGACGGCACGAGGACATACCAGGCGTCCGATCCTTAGGTGGAGGGGAAGGTGGCTTATTCTCATAAAGCGATAACCTCGGGTCCTTAGACGAGTCTGCGGGAACAATTATAAAGGAGAAGCCACAGTCATTTGCAAAGACATACCCCGTCTTCTGGGTTCATGTACGGAGAGGAAGGGTGAAGTAGGCGCCTCATCATCTTCCGGCTGTTCGGGATCAGTACCTTCTGCAGTCGACCACGATATTAGCTGACGAGCAAATATGCGACTTGAACTTCTGTGACTTACCGGTTTCCTCACTCACAGCGCTGAGAAGGAGATTACATGACAAAGGCAACGCATTCGGGATGTCGAGACCACAACGTGCACGGTAAACCATAAACAGGGCGATAGTGAACCCCTGATAAGACAAGTGACCAGTATGAGAAGGATCAGCCAGGTCCCTGAATGATATCTGTCAAAATACTGTCCGTTGAGACAAGAAACTACGCGTACCAGATCAATGACAATGCGTGGGGTGAAAGTGTCGACTGCAGCAAGAATGGGACAAGTGCATCTCCAGTAACGAATCCCGATCCTGCGGTATCCAAATCCGTAAACTGCCTTTTTGTGAAATCTAGGAACGACGGCGAGAAGTTCCAAGCTTCCAGGTCGCTGATTTTGATAGGTTGGTGTGCAAAGAGCGGACTTTTGGGTGATTGAACATCTACCGATGGCAATGGTTCGAATGCTTGATTCTGTATGTGAAGAGGAATAGTGTTCGGCAAGCTGGTAAAATGGTTATCCAGAAGCCCTTCAATGAAGTACATGGACATGCAGAATTCAGCGGCATTCAGATATCCTTCTTTCCTTTTATCGACGAGGTCCCTAGAATGGATATTGGCATACTCATATGCATTGCAAGACTATCGGTTACTCACCAGATGGTAGCAAGTGTCGATACAGGGAGCTCTGATTTGATCCATAATTGCCAGACACGTTCACCTGTACATTGTGCATTAGTGATAATACAGATACGGGTGGTCTTTACCCACAGCTTAGGACACCTTCCGATGCACCAGCCCTCTCGAATATCCTTTGGTACTGAGCTTGAGCACTGGGTGAAAGCGGCGGGTAGTCATTCGGACTGAACTTTTCAGAGGCTGCAGGTGGGTTGAAGCTACTCAAGATCACTATGGGAGCGCCTTGCGGAGTTACGAAGGTGAACCTGTGATAGATCGCAGCTAATGGTTCTGAAAACATACATTTGTCCGATAGCTCATGCTTCACCGGTACCCCTCGCTGAGCCCATCCCATTAGCCTCAAAGCAACCATGACCTCTTCACGACTCAAATACCCTTTTGATTCCTTGTCCGCCAAACCCCATACATCCGCGAGTACTTCAGGCGTCAACCCAGATTGCAGGAATAGTTCAACCGCCGCATCGGGCTCCAAAGTATCGTTGGCCGCGTTGGAAAGAATTCGATCTAACACGGTAGTTTCATCGGGTGAGGGTGGAATCATAATGGGTCAGGGAGATAGCTTGGTAGCACCGCACAGGTTTTATTGCCCGTCGTGCTGTTGAAGGACAAAGTGCATCTGCGACTGCGGGGTGATGATGTCAAAACTCAATCCTCGGTCCGCGTGACCTAGAAAACATAGAGCGAAAGTGTATCGCCCCAGCATCGCATGCTGGACTTGCTGCCGTCCATCAACAGCAACGAAGTTACGAAGTCGAGAGCAGCAGTGCATGCGCAGTGGGAAGACAAGAAAAACGACGGCAATATTGAAATCGGAGAATACTGAGGTGCTGTATCGGCTAGATTGAGGACATGGTCAGAGCGAGAATCATCGAGAAAAATAGACAGCAGCATGGAAAATAGATTGCATGTTGAGAAAGGCTCCATAGCAGGAGCTTTGCAAGGGAGCACCTCTTCGTACCCTCCGAGGCGTTCATGCGTGGAAATATTTTGCCAATTGAAGGTACTGTACAGTTCTCGCAAGCCACCGGAACCTGCCGAGAGCGTGCGAATCTTTGTGCCGACCACGAAATTTGCGGACAATCGACTCCAAGCACACTCCCCCCGCCGTCCTCAAGATCCCTCAAGATGAGGTATGTTCGTGCTCTATGTCTAGATTAGAAATGGATGCTAACTGCTGTATTGCGTCTCTAGTCACCGTAAGGTCTGTTGCAAAAATCTGGAAGAAAATGGTCGGAAAACTAAAATCAAGTTCAAATAGTACGAAGAGCCCCGTCACGGTTCCCTTGGATTCCTGCCGCGAAAGCGTGCAGCTCGTCATCGTGGAAAGGTCAAGTCCTTCCCCAAGGTGCGTAGAAGTGATCACTTGAGATATAGTTTCAGAACTCAAAAACATATCCTACAACTTAGGATGACCCCAAGAAGCCTGTTCACTTGACTGCTATGATGGGCTACAAGGCCGGTATGACCCACATTGTCCGTGACCTCGACCGTCCCGGATCCAGTGCGTGACAAAATCCCATGTCGTTTGGCCTTTTTCTGACGGGTCTTATCACAGAGATGCACAAGCGTGAAGTTGTGGAGGCCGTTAGCATCATTGAGACTCCCCCCATGGTTGTTGTTGGTGTTGTCGGCTACGTCGAGACTCCCCGTGGTCTTCGCACTCTCACCACTGTCTGGGCCTCGCACTTGTCAGACGAAGTTAAGCGTCGATTCTACAAGAACTGGTACCGTTCCAAGAAGAAGGCCTTCACCCGCTACGCCAAGAAGCACGCTGAGGATGGTGGTAAATCTATTGCTCGTGAACTCGAGCGTATCCGCAAATACTGCACTGTCGTCCGTGTCCTTGCACACACTCAGATCCGCAAGACGGGTTTGAGCCAGAAGAAAGCTCACTTGATGGAGATCCAAGTTAACGGTGGTTCGGTCGCTGACAAGGTCGAATACGCACACGGCTTGTTCGAGAAGTCGATTGAGGTTGGATCAGTGTTCGAGCAGGACGAGAACATTGATGTTATTGCTGTGACCAAGGGTCATGGATTCGAGGGTGTTACCCACCGATGGGGAACCAAGAAGCTTCCTAGGAAGACACACAAGGGTCTCCGTAAGGTCGCCTGTATCGGTGCATGGCATCCTTCGAAGGTCATGTTCTCGGTGGCTCGTGCCGGTCAAAGTAAGCGCTCATTATCCATGCAGCAAACGCATCTTTACTAAGGTTGCCTCTAGACGGTTACCATCACAGAACTGAGCTCAACAAGAAGATCTACCGCATCGGTTCTGGCTCTGATGAGGGTAACGCCTCGACTGAGCATGACATCACCAAGAAGCCCATCACACCCATGGGTGGCTTCCCTCACTACGGTGTTGTCAAGAATGACTTCTTGATGCTTAAGGGCTCTATTCCTGGAACCAAGAAGCGTGTCATCACCCTCCGTAAATCCCTCATGGTCCATACCTCCCGTCGTGACTTGGAGAAGGTCCAACTCAAGTTCATCGATACCTCGTCCAAGTTCGGTGTAAGTTGTCATCTTGATTGACATGAGATGTTATTGCTCACACTGTTGTCTAGCACGGTTCCTTCCAAACCCCCGAAGAAAAGGGTGCGTTCCTCGGAACGCTCAAGGCCCGCGCATGAGTGTCGGATGTATCTACACTCCTTTCTTAGGCACTTTTATGTACATGACTCACCCCCACCATCACGATATGCTATTTCGCATGCTGCCTCGGAATATTCAGTGGGATTAGATCTTAAGACACGATGCGCCTAGCATCCTCTAGCATCGGGAAGTGAGTCATCAGTATACCTGTGCTGATAATCACCCCGTTGGTACCTAGAGTGCAGTGCCATTGGGATGCGCGGCATGATCATGATGCAAGACATCCACAGTGAGAATATGATGGACCGTTTTCTGCGCAGTACCGAATTTCGGCGTAGTACTAGCCTATCATTGAATAGTTTTCCCAGACTGTAGCCTCTCCTCGAACACCGGTAGGCATACTTGTACCTATCACGGCCTCAACTCACTTCGTTATAGTGAGTCTTATGAGGCATGGACTCCCCTGCCCGAGATCAATACTTCACAGCGCGCATGGATGCCAAACTTGAAACAAACCAGTGTCCTCGAGCGTTTATAAGACTTGATTCGTGTTATACTTCCTCAGCTAGCTATGCGCCTCCTTACCGCTCTTAGCCTCTTTCTACCTCTCTTCTTGGTGGCAGCAACACCCATGTATGTTCCCTCTGTGCTGTATCGATGTCATTCCCCAACTCATTCCTGACCCTTAGTGTTTCTACCCGTGAAGAGGTTCGTTAACACAACTGTTAGGTCAAACCATCCCAACGTTGACCCTCTCTAGCCGGGTGCAAACTGTGTAATTTGCTTCCCGAACGGCACCTGTGGGGCGTGTAAAGAGGCACAAGTCACCACCCTCGAAAAACGTGGCTCGGGCTGCCTTATCTGCACTGGTGGTACTTGTCATGAGTGTTAACTAGGAATATAAAAACGGCCACTCACTGTCCGGAGATGTTGATGGTATAAATGGGCGAGAGATGGGTGTACTACTTACAGTGCTATCGATTGTACCGGCTGATCCAAGGCTTGAGATCATCTTAATGTTAATCGTTATGTTTAGCTTGCTTTCCGTTATTCTTAGATTTCGGTGGCTTGATCATCTGATATCGTCGTAGAATACACAGGACTGAGTACTGAGATCTGAGCGCTGTTTCCAGTGATCGCGGGATGTGAGTCTGTGCAGACGGTTTGACAAACTCCGGACGTGCACAAGCTACCTGCTATCCGTGTTGCGAGGGAATAGGTTTCTTGATGGCATGCATATGCTCGACGTATGCTTAGCAAGTAAGATCTAGATTCCAGAATTCGAATGGGTTCGTAGATCAATTTGGTCTATGCAAGCAACTCTTCACATACGGGAGCCATTTGCTGAGTTATATAAAGTGTGATGCATGCGATGCATTGAACAATCTTCACTGACTCAGTCGGCGAGAATTTTGGCGACAAATGTCTCAACTCTCCAATGCTGCAGGTCTGTCAGAGACGGTGTAAAAAGGCTAGGTAGAACTTCCCTGTTTCCTGAACACTCAATACAAGGAGGAAAGTCGCAACTGGATTGGTTTATGATTCCGTGTCCTATCATTCGCTCCCAGGTCCCGCGTGTGAACGAAATACCTTTCTGAACTCGTTCTCTCACCGCTCCATTCGTCGAGAAGCCTCGACGTCGCTGACGCTAACGACGAGCTCAGCGCGTTGTTTATGCTCGTAGCTTGCACCTGATAAACCGTTAACTACAAAGCACTGTCCGCTCGGAGGGACACTTTTCATTTCGGGTGCAAGTCGCGGTGAGTTGTCACAATAGTCGCGAGTTGAAAATTGTGCTGAAGCATGCTTCGTGGTTGTAGGATGACTGCATCTTTCTCTATTGATGCTCAGAGCGTTTTCGCTGGGCTCGATTACCCAAGTCCAACGCATTCGCCTACCGTTACGGATTTCATGGAGAATTCGCAAGTACAGTGTCGGCGGCGTCGGAAGAGTCAAAGAGTTACCTCCTCACCAAAACCATGTAAAAAGCGGTGGTATACGGAAATGTGGTGGCACTTTGAGTCAGGGTATCGAAAGACAACAACCCCATCCCGAAAAAATACAACAAGACACCATCGAACACGACACCCACCAGACTCTTGCACATCCTCCTTTCGTCACGGGGAAGTCTCGTTACCGACTTCCAATTCCTTCTCTTTATGGTGGAAAGATCAAATATGGGAAGAAGTTTGTCAAGTCCGACCCTTTCTACGACAAAGAACAGGATCCCGAAACAGAGAAAGAATCATTATACTATCACCTCCTCCACATCATTGCTAGCACGCAAGACCACAAAAAGGCGTACGACGCGTACGGAGTCCTCGTAAATCTACCACATCCTCACCCCCAAAAATCTAATGAACCCAAAATCCCATATTCCCATTTACATCGCCTTCTCCGTCTCCTTGCAACTCAGCGGCCCAAAACTCGCTCGCAGTTCTTGCGTATTCTCTCTGTCATGTCGACGCTACACGCGTCTGGGGGCCGTCTGCAGACCTGGCAATGGAACGCGTTGATCTCGCATGCAGGAACTGGGTGGCGGAAAGCCCGAGCCCAGGACTGGCGTCTTGCCTTGAACACCTACGACGATATGATGAGTGGGTTATCTCCAGGCACTTCCTTCAGTGGCGACTACGCCAATTCGGCGGCTCCCTACCCCCAGGCAACCGAAACCATTCCGGATTTATACACCTACAACACCCTTCTCTCCATTGCCGCCAAAACACTCTATGGCCGCGCAGTTAAACGCGCCTCTACCCTGACCACAAACGTGGGCCTCACTCCCGACCGTATCACGCACTTGTCCATGTTAAACTTCTGGATTGGTGTACGCCAGTTGTATGGAATGCGCAACACGCTTCTGCAAATGCGGATCAAGGGCCTCGAGTTGGGTCTTGACGGCGCGAATACGTGTATCTGGGGATACAGTGTCCTGGGGGAGCTGAATGTTGTCAGACAAATCTATAAGGTTCTGCGTGCCAATTTGGCTGGGGCCAGGGCTGACGTAGAGGTACAGATAGAAGAGATGTTGAAGGATGAAGGGATATACATTGATCCTGCGATGATACCCAACGAAGTAACATATACTGCCACCATCCAGAGCATGGCGTATCATGGAGACTTGCAGTCGGCATTGCAGACGTTCATGGATATGCTCCAAGCTGATAACATAGAGCCGGGCGCAAGCGTGTCAGAAAAGGGAGAGTACCTGAAGTATGCCCCAACTTACGCAGTTTTCAGGGCCTTGTTCCTGGGCTTCGCGAGACATGGTCATGCGGAGAACGGTCGTGAAGGGCAAGCGTGGGATTTAGGGAGTTTGGAAGAAATTTATGGGATGTATATGAGGTCGGAAGAGATTATTGAGATGTCGCAGTGGATGGTATACTGGATTCTGACCGCCTTCAACAAGTGTTCCGGGCATGATGTGATGTTGTTGCGACGTGTATGGGCAGAGTTGGAAAGAAGGAAACTCGGAACAAATTTCGGAGGACCAAACAACCGACTCACCGTGTTGAAGGATATCGTATTCCAGGACAACGTGGAGGAGGCAAAGCGGTATTTAGAAGAAGTGGGCTTCAGAGTAATGAGGAACGAGGATACTTGGGATGATGGAGATGTGTCGTGGTAGATTTGCAGTAAATTTATTGTACATTCAGTCATATTCACTTTAGCTAGATACACATCATCATACGCTGCTTTCTTAAAGATCTACCTCCTTCTGTCGCCTCCACTCTAAATACTCTGCCCAAGTTACAGAACATTTACTACTCTGATATCTTCTAAGCTTGACGCTCCGCCTTATATCTTCCGTGATCAACCCATTCCAGCCTGCCTTCTGAATAGCACTATCCACTGCCTCCTGCTTGTCCCAGCCTTGTTCAGGCATTACATCAGGCAAGTATGTCGCGTTGAACGTCTTCTTCCTGCCCAAAGACGGCAATGACAACAACGACTGACTCGACAGCGGCGATGGAGCAGAGCTGTTGATGGTCGAGGGGTGTGGAAAGCTGATGTATATCCCATGTTTCCCAATCTCCCAGTCGAGATATGATTCTGCATCTTCGAATTCGACAAGAAGAGAGATGCCGCATTCGAGTGACTCGAGTTCGGATTGCTGGATAGGGTGGAAGCGATGGTCACGGAACGCACTGATCAAGGCGTATTCTGGAATACCGGTGTGCAAGGAGAGTGGTTCAAAGGATCCAATGCAACCCCGAAGGCGTTTTCCCCGAGAAGAAAGCTTGTTCCATGTTACGAAGAGTGGGCTGTCAAGGCGTTAACGGAGGTCAAAGCTTGAGCGAGCAATGTACTCACTACTCGTCATCAGGAAAACTGGGTTCTATAGCAGTGGCTGAAGAGACAAGAGAGCAGTACAGTGCATCGAATGCATGGAAACAATGTTCTGGGAGACAGGTAGTGTCCTTGCTGCTGTCCTCGTTCTTCTTGCTCATCGAGGAACAAAGGAGAGTGCAAGGTGGGGTTAAGCGCCGACTCTTGCCCCACATTCGGTGCCTGTATCGATAACACCCTCTGATCGTCGACTTTATCGCACTGTAGAGTATCTCTCGGGCAATTTCGCATCACAAAAGGTCACTATAGCCTATTTTTCTACACCAGTCTATACACATGACTTTGGCCAGCTAGTTTGCTGGAGCCTCAAGGAGCCTCTTGGGCTTTATACTACGCGTAGCTTGGAAGCTCAATCTCAAAGAATTCCAAAAATTAGTTGAATCAATCCCCAAACCGAAGGTGTGAGTTTCGTCTACTTACATCGCTGTGGAGGAAGTTCTGGTTCTGGTTTAGGAAATCACTGCCGACATCCGACTCGGAGTCGGCAACTTGCGACGGATGATTCCACCAAACTTTCACCACCACCATCGGGTACAGTACAGATGATTTTTCCGCTACACTCTGCTGTACAACGAGGGAAAATGAAATCTCAAGAATATAAGCAAGATAACGCGTATCTGCTGGCAATGGCCGCGCTAGAGGTGACTGGGAGGTTATGAGACAGCGAAGGCGAAAACGCGACGGACACCATGTGTTATGTGAGTAACAAAAGCTTCAGTCACGGCATTCTTCTAGACTAATGGTCATATTTTCGAAGCCCCACTTACATATCCTAATCCTTACATCCCTACTCCCGAGCAGCATCATCCATGCTAGGATTTTCTTCGCACTTTTGTCGCCATCTTCCAACTGGCAGTTAATTATGCCTTGACAACTTCCTCTCATCGCCATCACGTCTCGACACTGTCACCTTCAGGTCCACTCTCGCGAAAAAGAGCCGTGCTATTCATTTTTTTGGAGATCCAACGCCTAAACAGTTTAAGCTCGCAGAAGTTGCAGCCAACTCGTGCATCTTCCATATGTTAAGCAGGCTCATGTGAATGACGGAAATCAAGGCACAGGACAACATCTACTTCCATGGCGGGCCGCTGTAGCTCGGATGAAGCAGATGTAACGCACGCGTATTTAAGCAGCATGGTGCAACTATGAACTACAACAAGCTCGTAGTCACCATGCTAGTCCAGACGGTACTACTTTTGCTGGGCACTTTACTGCTCGGCGCTCATGCGGTGCGTGTAAGTTTCTTTCTTGCTTTTGAGACTAATATCCCACTAGTCGACCCTCATGTGGTTTGACAAATCTGCAAGTGAGTCAACACACACCAGTGTACCTACATTTACTAACACATTTACCCAAGTTGTTCCAATTGGTAACGGACGTTTAGGTGCTGAAATTATGGGGAAGAATCCTACCGAGACTATCTTCCTGAATGAGGTGAGTGTTTTACCTCTACAAGCAAGCATTCAGGCCGAACATCTTCCGAAAGGACCACATTTGGTCAGGATCACTCAACAATCCAGCGAACAAGAATTGCCCCGCTGCTCTGCCTGGTATACGTAACCTGATCTGGTGAGTTCTCGTCAACATTTCTCCGGTTTGCAAGTAATGACTGGTGTTGTTTCAGGCAAGGAAGTTTTTCTGATGCTCAATCACGAGTCGACGCGTCTTGCATGGGTATCCCTCCCGCTCAACAAATGTTCCAAAGTATGCTTTCACAATTTGTTGTCAACCTTTTGCTCATAGTCGACACTCAGCTGCGGGAAGCATGGATCTCGCCTTTGGCAACTCTGGTGTAAGCAACCTGAACCACAGCCTTGACTTCACCACGGCTATTGCAAGCACTACCTACAACTCCAACGGCGTTCAATTCACTCGTCAAGCCTTTGCGAGTTACCCTGATAATGTTATTGTGTACCGGGTTACGGCCAATCAGGCGGGCAAGGTTGGGTTCACTGCTTCTTTCAAAACACCAATGGCCAGTCCTGTAAGATCCTTTATTCGAAGTCTAAACACATTGATTAACGACATCTATCAAAGTCCTACTCTGCCTCCAATAACCTTCTCACGATGACTGCGGCTGGGCAGTCGAAGAACGGTCTTGCTGGTGCTATCAAGTACGTCGTCCGAGCAGAGATTACTACAAAAGGCGGTTCTGTTGGGGCTTCCGGCAGCACGTTAGTGGTTTCTGGTGCAGACGAAGCCTTGGTCGTCATTGCAATTGACACCAACTTCGTTCGGTACGACAATCTGTCAGCAAATCCCGACTCGAAGGTTTCCTCGACTTTGTCTGCGGTTCGGGGCAAGACATGGGATCAATTGAGGACGAACCATTTGAATGATTACCAGGCGTTATTCGGAAGGGTTAGCATTTCGTTGGGTGCGTTTGGTCAACTTCTGCATGGTCTTCACGATGTTTGACGATATGGGTGAATACAGGAACACCGTCGCAGTATACATATCAAACCACCAACACTCGAAAGAGTTTCCCTGGAGGTGTTGATGCTGATCAGGACGTATTTGCTCTTTACGCCCAATATGGACGATATCTCTCGATTGCATCATCTCGGAAAACGGAGCCAGCCAACCTGCAAGGTATCTGGAATGAGGGTACCGATCCAGCATGGGGAAGGTAGAGTTTATATTTCTTGTTTTAGGACTCTGAAGCTAACTTGACTTCGTTCAGCAAATACACGATTAACATTAACCAACAGGTGTGACCCGAGGATCCATTTCTATGCTGAGGTTCTCAATGGAATTATAGATGAACTCGTGGCTCGCCGAACCACTCAATGTTGCAGAAACACTCAATCCGCTCTGGAACATGCTTGGTGAGTTGGCCGAACGAGGCAAACAGCTCGCTTCAGACCACTACAACATTAAACGCGGCTGGGTCGCCCACCATAACACAAACCTCTGGCGTGATTCTGCGCCAATCGATGGTGCCGTCTATGGAATGTGGCCAGCTGGCTCTGCTTGGTTAATGCAACACGTTTGGGAACACTATGCTTACGATCCAAGCAATACCGACTGGGTGAAGAACGTGGGGTATCCGATGATGAAAGGTGCAGCGGAATTCTACTTGGACTTTTTGGTAGAAACCCCGCAGAGCGTGGAATCTCAGCGTTATCTCGTTACGAGTCCAAGTATGAGCCCGGAAAATAGACTTCCAGGTGGTACCTCTTTGACATACGGTACGTGTTCCTATGCTAATTCTTGATCCTCGGCTTATACTTTTTAAAGGCCCGACCATCGATAGCGCGTGAGCCTCCGCTCGTCCATTACATTCTGGATAGTTTTTCTCAAGGCTTCATCCTTTGTTATCCTAGCTTGCTTCGAGATCTCTTCAACCACACAGCAGGTATTGCACGAGACCTCGGCATCGATAGTGACTTTGCCAATAACCTCACAACGACAATGGACCGCCTTATCCCCATCCGTGTTGGTTCACAAGGCCAGATTCAAGAGTGGGCGAAGGATATTAATACCGGGTAAGCTTTAGACCATTGGCGGATCAAACTAGGTATGGCTCATGATTTTCTACACAGGGCGTTCAATCACATCAGTCAACTTTATCCACTATTCCCTGGAGCTCAAATCGATCCTCGGTTCAACACGAACCTCGTCAATGCTGCCAAGACGACGCTTCAGCTGAGAGGCGATTCAGAGAATGGTTAGGACATACTTTGTTTGCCTGGGCATCGACTGACGCATGTGCTAGGGTGGCCAACCGCTTGGAGAGCCAACTGTTTTGCTAGGTTGCTGGATGGCGAGAAGGCTTACTACTACATGCAGAGACTCCTCAAGAATTACTCATACGACAACCTTTGGTCAATCAATCTCGTCTTCCAGATCGACGGAAACTTCGGTACGTTACTCGGTGCGGTTTCTTTGAACCTGTCTCCCGATGCTGAGCGGTGCTACAAGGTGGCGCGATGGCGGTCGCGGAGATGATTCTCCAGAGTCACAATGGTGAAATCCACCTTCTTCCTGCTATCCCGTCTTCGTGGAAGGAAGGACGAGTGACTGGCTTCCGAGCCCGCGGTGGCTTTACAGTTGATATTGCCTGGTCGAATGGCGTCCTGACGTCAGCCAATTTGAAGAGTACATCAGGAACATTCGCCAGGGTGCGGTACCGCGGTACCGCCATCAACCTGACCTTGCAGAAAGGAGCATCGAGGACACTTTCTCCTACCGACTTTGGTGGAACTGCACCCCAGAATCCGCCAACGACGACAACCGGGGGTACTGTACCGACTAACCCGCCATCTTCGGGAACAGCAGCGCATTGGGCTCAGTGCGGTGGACTTGGATGGACTGGACCGACAGGTATGTTCTTATTTTGGTGACGTGTGGTTAAACTGCGGTCTGACAAGCTTCTGCCTAGTTTGTGAATCTCCGTACAAGTGTACAGTCCAGAATACGTATTACTCGCAGTGTCTGTAAGCTTCTCCGTGGGCCGTGGCTTAATCAGATTTCATTTGCGATGTTGTCATTGAATCTTGGGATGCGACTCGAACGTTCGGAAGAACATCCCGACCTGCATATTTTAGCTAAGCGCCCAGACCGGATAAGCTTCATCGATGGGTATACGATCTAGCATTAGCGCAGAACCTAGTGTGGGGGTGTTGTTTTTCCCCCCTTCCCTTGTTGCAGTGGTTACGGTGTGGTTGTCAAAAGGGTCCGTGGACGAAGAATGCACTGGAATTTGCGATCTTTGGAGTAGAAGATGGAGAATGGGGTGAGATAAGATCGTCCTGGGCTGGATGCCATGCGCACATGACGCCGTATGTGCATTCCAAGTGATAGTTTACCAGGAATAGATAAACGGAGGTGGAGTGCACGGATCATAGTCATTACCACTCACTTTTGCTTTTGTTTCCTTGTTTGGAGCTCCGGCTAATGCTGTGGGCTACAATAAGCAAGCGATGATTCTTGCTAGTTGTCACGGTAATTCCTTCGAGTTCTAGGTACAACAGCGCTGTTGGCGGCGTATAAAACACTAGAGCTGAGCGTAGCCGAAGGATTTTCACCCACGGACGCACGTGCTCCGAAACTCAACAACGATACAGGGGCAGTTACTAGAGTGCCTGCCGAACAAGTGCTTCTTCTCTCGTCCTCTTCTCTTTTCTATACCGTTACGCCCGTTGGGGGCTTTCCTCCTTCTTCCCCCTTCATCCTTTTCACTCTCTTTCCCTCATCATCTCTCCTTTCCTTAGCCCCCTTCACCCCCATCATGAACGGATACCCCCACCGGTCGAGATACGATGTATACGAGAGTGCAGGAATAGATAGCAAGATTGTCATTATGGGTAATTCCGGTGCGTTCTCATTAACTTGAGCTTGAATGCGCGTTATTAACCGTTATCTCTTGTTCTCTCGGACAGGTGTTGGCAAAACTTCCCTTCTTTACCGGTACACCCAAAACAAATTTGACCCGAAGAACACGACTTCTACCAGCGGAGCTTTCTTCGTTACCAAGAAGGTGTTTGTGAACAATGTGAAAGTCAGATTACAGCTGTGGGATACAGCAGGCCAAGAGAGGTTTCGGAGCATGGTGTGTGTTTTGCTATGTGACTAGTTTTGGTCATCTGGTTGACATGTTGTCGTGAAGGCACCCATGTATTATCGTGGTACGCTTCCCTTCACATTAAACTCGCTATCAATAGTTCTAAATTCAGGCCCTTGGTATCAGGAGCGAATGCGGCTCTGGTGTTGTACGACATTACCAATTCTTCTACTTTTCAGGACGTTCGAGGCTGGTTGGAAGGTGCGCCTACTCTTCCACTCTTTCTCCATGGAAACCTTACCTACCTCTTTAACACCCAGAACTAAAGAAAAATTGCCCACCCGACCTGATCATCTATATCGTTGGATCCAAAGCCGACCTATCCAAACACCGACAAGTAACCCCCGACTTTGCACGTCTATCATTACACAACTGGTTTCCCCCGCCTAGAAAGGCACCACCACCACCGCCCCCGCCACCACAGCCATCAACATTAAGTTATATTAGGCCTCGGTTCACGAGTTTTCCCGGGATCTCGCCCCGCCCACAAATAGCACTTGGAGAGGGTCAAACGAGTAGTAGCAGTTTAAGCGGAGATTTGGCGCACTCCAGTTCATTGTCTGGCAGACCGAGCGGTATAAGACGAAGTCAAACACAACAACAGCAGCATCAGCCGGCGAGAGCAAACACGAGTAGTGCCTTGCAAAGACCGCAGCTGTCACGGTTCAATTCACAAGGATATACGGCACTGTCGGACAAGAGTAACAGCAATAGCACCAATAGTATCAACGAGGAAGACGAGGATGGTGATACACGGGAAGACGAAGAAGAGTGGGGACTGAGTAAAGGAATGGAGCTATTCGAAGTTAGTGCGAAAGATGATTCAGGTGAGCACATGTCTATCCCTCACATCCTCGGCCCTGTTAACACAGAACCAGGTATCGCCCATTTATTCGACCACCTCATCAAGGCGATCATCGAACGCAGAGATGTAATTGAAACAGAGAATGAGCTAAAGAAGCGAGATTCCGTTTTTCTGTCCGCTACGCCAACACCAACATGGGCTGCCCAAGCTGAAGAGGAGGAGGCTCGAGAAAAGAAAGAAGCTGCCCGGGGAGGATGGAGCTCGAGCTGTTGTTAGGGCGCAGGTTCGCCGTGGATTTCGTCTTTGATTCGTCGCTCGTTTTCATCTGTCTGTCCCTGTCTGTCTCTGTCTCTGTCCGACTGCTCTGCTCACTCACGATCTTCTTTTATTCATTATCAATATTTTCCATCTCTCATGCATGCTGAGTCCCACTTTCCCTCTGATATATACTACACATCGCGTATTCATAGTACCCACTTATGTAAATGAGTTTAGCTCGTGCACCGTTCTTTTTCAGTTTCTACCCTTCCTTCGAGTATATCAACACTTTATGCATATTGTCCCACAATATCATTTATGTCCATAGTTTACGCCACCATCGTATCATTTAGCATGATCTTGTGCTCGAACCTCTCGGACATCTGAATATAGGTTCATATCTTTGTATCCGTCGAAGGCGTCGTGGATGGAAGAAGCATAAGGGTCTACTGCAGCTGAGCTTTGCAGATCCAAGCTCGTGTCACTTGCAAAGTATAAAAATGGTTTCCAATTGCAAAACGTAAATAGGTATAATTTACTCGATGTGGGTATCACGTCAATACTGTGCCATAGCACCTCTAGTCACCATCCAGTGCAAAGCGCATGGTTGGATGACAGCTGACGAGACATTCCCATCGCCTGCTCAGACAAGGTGATTTCTCTACAGTGTCCATTCGACAGTTCTCTGACCATGTCTATCGCAGATGATGACGACTGGCCAAGCTTGCAAGTCTTCACGATATGAGTGAAGGTCCTACTGAGACGCCGAGAAGGACGGGACAACGACGAAGTTTTGTCACGTCTCTCCTTGGAAAAAGGAGCAACTAGCTTAACAGCAGCTTCCTTTGACATCGTTTGAGTACGGCGAAGAGCTGGTACTACGGATTGGGTTAGGCCACGAGAGATCTTCTTGATGTCTGATAGTAAATGAACGTCAGTTAGGGGTTTCGAAATCAGAAAGAAAGGATATCACTCACTTGAGCCGGGTTCGTTGAGGAACTTGAGTTTCAGCCTGAAACTAGAGCTGCGGCTGATGCCCTTCACGGTGGAAGAGCTGGAGGAATCGAAGGATATCGAAGAACGAGGCGAGTCCTCGACAACGGTAGTGTCAGAGTCGACTGATCCACCGCTGTCTGTACCTATGGTTTCCTGGTACTTGGGCAAAGGAGTCGTAGGTTCAACAACCTCACGAGTGGGTGGGGGTTGAGGCACATCTCGAATCCAGGCGACAAATGATATGATGCCCATGATGGCCTACGGGAAGATGTGAGTACGAAGTGTAGAGTGCTCAGACAACAGAATACTAACCACCGAAATGACTACAGCGATGTAGATCACCGAGAAAGCGTTGATGATCGAGGTAAGCATGTCTTCGAGGAGGATGTTCATGTTGGTTGTGGTTGATACGATGATAGTTATGTGTAGAGCAGTGGCTCAAGGAGGCTAGTGGATATGGGAGTCCAAGTTTGGTGAACTAATCGGTCGAAGGCGAAGGTCTTTTATACAAGTTGCGAAATGTGTCTCTGGCTTGTTTCATTGAATGTCGATGATGTCTAAGACTGAGTACTGCAGCTGAGCGCTGAGCGCTGAGTACTGAGTGTCGCAGATTGTTGCAACTTTCGCCTAGGGCAAAAAATGTAGTGCTGACCATTTTCAGTGCGAACCAAACTGAAAAGAAATACCGTCAGCTGAACAGAAGATGATATCGATGATACTCACCAGTGTATGCATTCTACAGCATCCCAAAGAATGAGACCACAACAACTCGTCTTAGACCCGCCATCCAAGATCAAGTTGAAGATGTTTCAAGCTTCATTAACATTCTCGGCATGGTACGTATCGCAGAACCTCGGTGGAACTCCAGATTCAACTAGGCGTATTCGACGGTGCAAGCATAGTTCAAATGCCAGCTAGGTTTTGATCACTGGCATAAGGTTCGAAGGCAAAGAGATTTGGGGACACACTGATTTGACCCTAGCACACAAATTGTACAAGACAAGTTCATACCACAGCCAAGTTCTTGTCAAGTGGGGAAGTAGACTACGAAACCAATGTCAAAAGCTGAGCAGGCTAAAACCACACCGCCGCTGCTTGGTACAACCAAAGGGCATTACATATGGTATGAAATCGTTCCACGTCCTTCCCCAATCCATAACCTCACAGGCCTCACATTTAACATGAGTAGCACTTCCCATTATTGCAAACGGTGCAGTTAGAGTCGCGTTTCAGAAGGGTGATATCCTGTATATCTCGGCATTCTGTGCAATGGCCATGTGCATCACATATTTGGCAGCGCGTCTGAATCTATCAGCAGGTTGTTAAAGAATAGTACCCATCGAAACAGATACTGACAGACCTCTTGGTTTGCAGGACTAGCAAGAAAACGTAAGTTAGCGAACGACACTACTTGCAAAGAACAAGACGACATACATGGGTTTTGCTGCTATCAGCACGAATGGTAGAACGAAGCTGATAATACGAAGGGGATGCATATCTGAGTCTGGGGTTTCAAAGATGAAGATGTCTCCCTTTTCAACGTCCCAGGATGATTAATTTACACCCCATATCCACATACTGTCAAGATATGGTTTGATTTCGAACGGGAAGGCGTGTCGTATACATCAAGTGGCGCACGGTTCTTGTAAGCGTCCGGTCGAATGAGATAGTTCATTGATGTATATAGAGCAAAGGATTGAATTCGATTGAAGTCCATTGAGGTAATCATCACCATAACGGATATCCTCAGGCAGCAGCGGGATGATCATCAACATGAGCATGCGGAAGAGACGACACGAGTGTAATGCGAGAGTTCCTCTCGGGAAAGATGTGACCGGGATAGTCTTCTCTGAGATCACGATCGTGTTGACTGAAAACGAACCTGTCAGACAGTCTGACAGAGTATCGGAATTTGGAAAGACTCACCGTTGTGCCCAAAACACCGACGGGCCTGAGCAGTGTGAGGATCGAGAACATACAAAGAGTGATGGGACGACTCAAGACCAGAAAAGGTGAATTTTTCTCATTTCTTCCCTGAGGAGACCAGACGTGGTTACTGACGAAGTAAAGGTTAGGTGACGCCGTGAGCGTGACAGAGTGTGACAGCCCAACTCGAGGAATAGTGTCCCACGACTGTTTGTCACAGCCTGCGAGTCAACGCCATCGAGCGACCCCAACAAAAAATCAAGCATCGTCGCCGTCAAGAGGCCCGGTGAGTTCATTTCTATCCTTATTACGCTTCTACAGTCCTCGAGACGGCAGATACTGTAATGCTGCGTCAAACGATACCCATTTCACTGGTGGATTCAAGCGACTGACTTTGGATGTACTTTCGATAGGAACACAAGACACGATGTCGGCCAACAACAAAATCCTTCGTACCGCCAATGCACCCAACACTCCTCCCGATGAAACCGAGACAAGCGTTGCTCAGGCATTGGTTGACCTCGAAAACAACGTTCCAGAGCTCAAGGCTGAGTTACGGCCTTTGCAAATTTCTGCTGCCCGAGAGGTCGATGTCCGTGGAGGAAAGAAGGCCATTGTCATTTTCGTTCCCGTTCCTCAATTGAAGGCTTTCCACAAGGTTCAGCAAAGGTGCGACGATAGCGATCGTCCGAATTGTTTGATTATTGATCGTATCGTATCTTACAGGCTGACCCGCGAACTCGAGAAGAAATTCTCAGACCGACATGTCGTTTTTGTCGCTCAGCGCCGCATGCTCCGCAAACCCTCCAAGCACTCCCGTGTCAAGCAAAAGAGACCCCGTTCCAGGACTCTCACCAACGTCCACGAGAAGATTCTTGAGGATTTGGTTTTCCCCACAGAGATTGTTGGAAAGCGGACGAGGGTTTCTGTTGACGGATCGAAGCTCTTGAGAGTGTATGTTCCCATTCATCATTATCGCAATTGATGACTTATGATCTGTCTAGATTCCTCGACTCCAAGGACGCCAACGTTCTCGAGTACAAACTCGACTCGTTCTCCTCCGTCTACCGTCGTCTCACAGGGAAGGATGTTGTCTTCGAGTTCCCCGTTGTTGCGCAGGAGTAGATATCCGCATGCTGTTATCTTATGGCCTCGCTTTTCTTTCCACAAAATATGATACATGCATGCATGGCGTACATTAGGACAGAACAGATTTTGCGCGTGTAAACATGCCAAGTCACTTGTAAATTCTCTTCATCCATCCGGCATCCGGCATCCAGAATTTTGCAAGACGTTGGGTATGGCCCAGAGTCTTATGGGGTTCTCCGCTGACTCGCGCTCTGGCAGAGACGTACCTCGATTATGGCTGAGCACTGAGTACCGAGCACAATGAACGTCCGGCATGTGCCCCCCAACCGTTCCCAATAGACGGTACATCTCGCCCTGTGAAGTGCTTTCTTCAGCCCTATTATATCTGACCAAAACCGTGACCGACGTGATTGTTTTGCCTACTGATCCTTCTTTCTTTGCCGCGTCAAACCTTACGCTTCAACTTCCACCAAACGGCCAACACAAATGGGTTTGCTACTATTCTAGCTGAACAAGAGAATGAACGAGAGCGATTTTGGTTATATGTAATCGTTACAACGGTCGGTCTATTCAATTCGTATGTATTGAAGTAGTCATGTTTGTTGAAACAGGTTTCAGTTGACCGGAGGCCAGTAACAATAGGAAACGTTGATAGGAAACGGTGATGGATACGCTCTTCCATCACCAAAGATGGACAACAGAAGGGTCTCTGAATTTCATCAGGTCGAAATGTCGCCTTCCAGCCAGAACCACTTTGCTGCGGTCTGGCAGCCAATAGTCAGGCTATGTGCATATGAAATTGGGAGCGATGCGACGACTATAACGGTATATATAGGAGCAGTATGCCTTTCCGCATTGACACTTCAAGCTTCAAGTTCCAAGCCCCAAACGCCTTCAAGATGTATCTTATTCGCCTTCCCGTGCTGGGCTGCTTGATTTCATATCTCCTGATGATCCAGGTGGCGGCGCATCCAGTGTGTGTAGATGACCCTCTGAATGGCTTCCTTTTGATGTGCTCACGATGGATGCTCTTCGTCAGTGCGCTGCAGGAACCAAAGGCCGCGACCAGTGTCAGTGAAACACTGACAGTGGTTGAAGAAGTCCGTAATTCCCAGAATATCTTAGACTACATCCCGTGCTCATTTTTGCTCAAATTCAGGGACCTGGCTCCGACTGTGTAGTCTGTACACCATCAGGCCAATGCTCTTCGAATACCAAGCGGTGCCGCTGATGCCCTGATTATGACAGACATCTAAGGAAGAATGATGCTCATGAAGCTAACTTGGGCAGTGGGTATATCCATCGTACCCATCTCAGAACCTTAACTGCATGTCCGTATCATGAAGGCTGTTTTATGCGATTCTCCTATGTCCGGCACTGCCGCCTTCTATTACTGCCTGCATCAAGCATGTCCGCATGTTGTTCCCAGAAATGAATTTGCTCGACAATGGGCTGTGGAGCGGCAAGCCCAGCCAACTGAACATCAAGGAACGTGTATCATGGACGTCGCCACTAGAAAATATCATATAAGAGTCTGCATTGAACTGACATGCAGCACACTCTAGTCCGAGATGCAACTGCTCCGCGTATTCAGCATTTTGCTCCCTCTCCTCTTGGTAGTGGCAAATCCCATCGCGTACGTCGAGATGTTACTCCATGCTTGTACAACACAACTAACCAAACATCCCCATAGACTTCCAGATATCCTTGAGGCACGTCAATACCTCAATCCTCTCACTCGCCTCACGTTCAACTTCTGTTAACATAGGGACGATGTCAAATCTGCGAAAACGGTATCTGTACGAGCTGCCGTGAAGTCCAAGACGTCCCGGTACTCGAACCTGAGTGCATATTTTGCACATCCGACGGACACTGCCAACCGTGTTAGCGTCTGATTGAGAAAGAGCTCGAATTCTAAGACAACGGTAGAAAAGGTTCTGTAGTTCTGTAGTAGGTGTAGAAAAGCAAGCATGTGTCTCAGGCTTACAAGCAGCTGACAACCATTGCGGTACTTGGATGTGCCCGGACTGAACGGTGAGATAGAGACCAAGAATAGCATTAATATTTTGAAGCGCTGAACGTGAAAGTTTCGGTAAAGAAGGCTGAAGAAGGAAAGGAAGGATTGATTCTAGATTCTAGCTTGATTGAATCATGACAGTAAATTCATCATACTCAGTGCTTTCGTTACAACAGGGTTCAATAAATACATAGCAGAAAGCAATAATGGAAAACACACAGTCGAAATGCGGGAAGCCATCTCCGACCTTTTCAAGTTATTGTCCAGCGGGTGCCATCGATTGATGAAAAAAGGTGTTCCTGAATACCCTTTCCGCTCCTCATCAAGTCGAACCGCCAACCCCCAGCTACCATCACGATGAGATGCTCCGTATACCTCACCCATACAGAAGCAATACAATGAAATATGGATAAGTACGGGGAATGCAGATTCTTGTATATCCCATCTCGTCCCTAGCATATCCACCGCCCTGCACGTTGAACATTGAACGCTGACTCCTCCGAAATGCACTTCACGCACCTCTCCGTACTGAGCTGCCTGCTTTTGCCCTTCCTCATGACCAAGGCCGTGGCGCATCCCGTGTAAGATGACAATTTAATCGCTCGCTGATCTGTGCTGACGATGTGTTCCCTTGTTAGCGCTCTGAAAGAGCCAAATGACTCGAATAGCATCAACCTGAGAGCCGCCTCTTTAGTTGTAACGGTAAGCGAAGAATATCTTGGGCAACCTACTGTGCTTACTCTATATAAATTCAGAGACGTTGTGTGGTTTGCACACCCACTGGGTGTTCTGCCGGGTGCTAATAGTCAGGTGTACACATGCGCCAAGGAAGCGTATGGGATGCACGTAAACCGCTATTACGATGGGTGTATGGTGCCTCCTTAGCTCGGCTGCGTGGACCTCGAGGCTCTGTAGCCATATATACTCAAGCACCCTAATATCAGAAGTATATCTCATAAATTGGTCCAAGTAACCATGTGTGAAAAGCACAAAACCCGCGATTTGGCCACAAGGAACCCGTAAAAGATCTACCAGATATGCCAACTTGATTAGTAACCTGGAACATCACATAAGAATGGAAATCGTACAACACCCTAGCACAACTGAGACCTCTAATCCGAGATACAATTTCTTCACACACTCAGCCTTTTGCTCCCTCTTCTCTTGGTAGTGGCAACTCCTATTGGGTATGTCGAACTGTATATTATCAGCACACAACTGACGTCCGCTCAGAATCCCAGCTACTCTAGAGGTTCGTTAGCACTACGTCGATTCCCCTTTGCAATTCGTATTCACCTGTATCGATCCAGGAACGCGATTCGAACTGTATGATCTGCGGGAACGGCACCTGTATACCTTGTCGCGAAGCCAAGCAGGACATTCTTCCCCCCAAGCCTAACTGCATTATTTGTAATGGCGCGAAATGCAAGTTATGCTAGCGCAGGAGTTGGAGGGAAAGGGCCGAAGGGACAACCACGCTCATGGCGGAACGTGTCACCGGATTTGAACCGTACCATCTATGGGACTGCACTACCATGCGTCGACGCACTTCCAGATGTTGCGCTTGCTACTACCTACCACCTTCATGAAAGTGTGTACATTCCATAGCCCGTCGTCCCGTTTCGATTGTCCTAGCCTTAAATCTGCCCTACTGACTAGGAGGTTCGCGGCGGTCTAACACGGTGATATCGAGTGGCAGCTTTCCGCCTATAGATCACGAAACATGGATTGCACCAGTTACGGAACTCTGCAATGTGCACTCGTGTTTAGAGGTAGTGGAGTTGGTCTGCATTCGGATATCGTATTCAAGTACAAAGGTTTGCCCAGATAAGGAGAAAAACTTCGGGATTCTGGAAGAATGTGGTCGCAGGATTTGACATGCCACGATCTTGCTTGCATCAATACGTGGTACAATCTAGATCAAAGGTCAATTACAACTCATCCAGGTGAAAGTCTAGAGAGTAAAGCGTACCTTGGTATTGCAACTCAAGACGCCTTTTCTGCCCTTGTTCTGCCCAAATATAAGAATGGCCGTTATCTCCAGAGTCTATTGTGCCTCATGTCGACAACGTCAACAGGGTGATTGTGGATAGCTGGAGGTTGTACCACTATGTCATGCGAGGAAATCGTAAAGCTACCCGTCTTGGAGATTTTGACCAATTGACCAAAAGAGACACTTTGGGCGGTGTAGTGTCAAGCCCGTTTAGTGTTGTGAGGATCGGTGAGTGCCAGTAAAATCTCTTGAGCTTGTCAAGTGGGTAAAGCCAGGCTAGGCTATGTATATGAGTACGTGACTGTGAGACTCGATCGTTCCCACGGAAAACAAACAGCCTCAAGCCATTCTGATTCCTGGGCCTGAGTCCTTACCTGACCTCCTCTTGATCAACGTTTCAACCTCCGTCTTTCGTCAGACATGTCGAGCAAGCAAGCGAATTGGACAGGATCGAAAGTGAAAGGTTTGATGTGTAAGCGGTCCTTCCTTCCTTGACGAGATTTTTTTGATTGAAATCTTCGCCCAGTGACTCGGAAACTTGGCAGCCACCATCAATAGTTCCAAGACAATGACTTCAACTATTGTACCTGTAAAAGCGGCGATATATACTTACAGGATGTGCATTTCATTACATGAGCTGCATGCTTCTTCTCGTGGCACGAAGCGGCGACGCACCGCGTGCTTTCACAATGTGCTCGCAGGTTCGCCAGCGCTCTCAACGTTCAACGTTCAACCCTCGCCGTACTAATAAAGCCTGATAGCACATCGATGTGTATCAACCACGAGAAATAAATCTCAGAGAACAATTTTCTCACCAACAGCGGGTCACAAATCCAACTGGTCGGATTTCAGGTCCAGGACTCCCAAGCTATTATTCAGGCTGTCACATCTGGCCCGGAGAATCATATAAGAACACGATATACCCCGCACGCTCTAGCTCAACTCGATTCTTTAGTCCGAGATGCAACTCCTTCGCATGCTTAGTCTTGGGCTTTCTCTGCTCCTAGTCGCAGCAAACCCTGTCCCGTGCGTGAAGTCATTTTCGATACTCAACACATCTCACATGCCTCCAGTGCCCCAGCGATATGCTGCAGTCCAGCCGGTGACTGTTTTCCACGAAGGGAAGCACGTTCCAACTCTCGACCTGGGCTGTATATACGCTGTTAATAGTACTAGAACGCTAACCCGTGCTTCGCACGGCAGTTATACAAATCCAGGAACTTGAAGTCAATATTACACAGTTGTTAAAGCTGCTAATACTCACCTGTATGCACTTTGCATGCCATTGTGTAATCATATTCAAACTAACCTGCGATAATCGTAAGTACGTATCACTGAGTGATCTTAGAGCACTCTTAAAGCAAAGAATTTACATGTACCAATCAAAAGAACACCCTGTTGTTTATCAGTACTTTCATTGCTAGCTCGTTTAGTACTATACCCATTGATGTCCATCCCAAGACTGCAGACCGTAGTCTTCGGTTGCTTCAATACCATTCATCAATACCCGTTACACGTTGAAGGTTCTCGAAGCTTCGAGCGGTTTGCTGATAACTTGCTGATCTTGTAACGGACAAAAGATAATTCCCGAGTTCTAGAATTTTCTCGGCTGTTCTTTGTCTAAGCCGTTTGTCTTCCATTCTAAATTTCGTATAGTATAGATTCGGAGGTGGAAGATACACATTAGGAAAGATGAAGGAAATGGGGCTTGGAAATGTTGGGCTTATGCATCAACTTGTTCATCGTGTTTCGGTCTGGACATTCTGGTTGCGTTTACCTCTGGATGTTTGATCACTTATTGAATTGAAAGCAATTTACTCGCTCTCTCAAGATAAATTTTTGGTGTAAATAGCCGAATGACTCAATGAGGTGTTTTGGTCGAATTAGACAACCTCGAGCTGAAATGAGCATGGCTAGCCGCTACTATACTAAACCCCGAGAGAGGGCTGTGGATATAGCTACGAAGTCGTTTGAGACGCGATCCACCGTAACATACTTCCTAGCCCAACGTCCCGCCAATTACCTTATAGGCAACCTCAATTTCCTTTCCTGACCGTTTCTGCAGATGCGAGAGCTCGAAATCGATGGCGTTCCGACTCGTTAGTATTGCGTATGTTCTGCCAGTGAGTATTCCCTTAGACCCGTGCTTGAACATAGTGAAATTTGCGTGAGCATGGGGGTGCAAACTCTTGCATACTGCAATCAGACTGCAACATCTATATCAGAGTACTGGATTCGGAATGCACCCCAGATGCCTCTTCCCGCGATCAATGCAGTGGCATATCCCGTGTAAATGGATGATCTTAATCTGCTGGTTTGCTGATGCGCCGTATTCACGAATCACGATGTGTTCCCTTCAACATTAGCGCTCGGCAAGGGCCAAACACCGCAGTGGCATCACTGCGGCCTGAGGCTTCTGTGTCTGATACGGTCAGTAAACGATATCTTGGACAACATACTGTACCCACTCTGTGTAGTTTCAGGAACGTGACTCCCGATTTGTGCGCCCGATCGTCACCAGTAGAATGCACGTAAAGGTGTGCATACGGAACTTTGTAGAGTGCGAGTGGATCTCAAAGCCGTTCTATACGTAGTTATCATCTGTACTCAAGAAGTCACATCCGAGTCAGTCCGGGTCTGTCCAATAACCATGCATCAGAGGCGGAGACCCCACCCAACTGGACACCAAGGTACTCGTAAGAGATCTGCCACATATGTCATATGTCAGCTTGGATCATGATAGCCCAGAGAACTATATAAGAATGAAAACTGAACCAACGCCCTAGCACAACCTATTCGCAACCTAGTCCTCTATTTTATTACGGGATGCAACTCTATCACATACTCAGCCTTTTTCTCCCGCTTCTCCTAGTGGTAGCAAATCCTATCCAGTACGTCGAGGTATTACTTGACATTCGACGTATTTCGCTGACATGCCTCTAGGATCCCAGGGTCCTTGAAGAAGCGGGAAGTCCCAACCCTCAAGCCGGATTGTGTTGTCTGTCCAGGAAATGGTCATCCCTGCATACCATGTTAGATATGACTACGGATGGAGGAGAGCGGCCCGGGGGTTCTGGAATGTCGAATTCGTGCATCAAATTCCAAAAGTTCCGTCATGTTTGGGCCTTCGCTAGGATCTCGATTTTATCTGAATCCTGTCATGAAAGTACCATGGGATCTTTCTCTGGATGAACAGATAACTGATAGAAGTGTCTTCGTCGAATCTGACAACCTCTTTGCAGTTGAGCCGAAATGAAGACAACTTCCTGATAATAAGACCCGAAAGATGGCGATCAATATGTGAGCACCATGAATAACCACAAAGCGTTTGAAAGTTAGCGCACCGTATAAACCCTGACCCAACATGCGTTCCATTCACTGCCGTCAGCATGCTACCAATTACACGAGTAACGGCACCGGCCGCAACTTTCTCATCTCATTTGCGTAAACAGTCCCTTACTGACCAGGAGATCGCGGCGTTCCAGCTTATCGATGTCTGGTTTCTGCCCATGGACAAACACGACTCTTATTCTGCCTGTATTACTCCCGTCACCGTGACGGGTCACTGCAATTGAGCTTGTGGGGATCCAGAGTAGGCTGTCAACTATTCGCAGAGGGCTGATTAGGAGCGGCGAGGTAGGTCTACGGGAAAGATTGCATTACTGTTCGTGTGAGTAACAACCTTCCCAGATAGGGAAGCAGAACGTTCCGACTCTGGAGCCAGGTTGCTTGACAACTGAAGGCAGTCCCAGTCTTGAAGACGAGGGCACGGGGAAAGATAGGCGAAGATTCTAAAATATTTTTTGAATCAGGCCTTTCTGTCATGACCTGTTTTGTTCGAAGCCTAAATGTTTTGTCATTGAGGTCAAAGTTATTTTGCGAGCTTTTTGACGAACACAGGGAGCATACAAGAAGCCTATGTGATCACAACAGATCAGTAAAGAATATCTTGCACATTTCCGTGCTTACTTTGTCTGGAATTAACGTACCTCCGATTGCATGGTTTACAGCAATGATCAACCGCTGTAGCAAATATAAATGCTGTTGAGAATCATCCATCATGAAAAAACAAAGCTCTTACCAACTGTGGGTCATAGTCTACGCGCCAACTGTCCTAATATCAGAGTGTTCGGATCAGATGCAACAACAGTAACAACTCGAAGAATCGTATAAGAACGCATGTTGAAACCCATGCTATAGCTCACTTCAAAGCCCCCTAGTCCGAGATGCAACTTCTTCGCACAGTCTGCCTCTTTCTTCCTCTGCTCCTAGTTGCAGCGAACCCGTACGTCAAGTCATTACTCGGATGTCATCACATCTCGCTGACGTGCCTTCAGATTACCAGATACCTCGGCGATATGCTGCAATCCAGACGGTACAAATTGCCAACCATGTCGCGAAGTGAAGCAGGACGTTCCAACCTTTGAGCCGGGTTGCATTATTTGCCCGCCAGACGGTAGACCCTGCACGAAGTGTTAGAGCAAGACCCAGAGGGCAAAGACACACCAAAACAGACGGGGGAAAACGGGTTCTGATCGTTGGGTCTACGCATCGAATTTGGGAGTTTCTGTCATGTTTGGGTCTAGGCATCCTGTTCATTGTATTTCTGAAAATTTCGTTGTTGGAATAACGTGCGAGCTTTTGCTAGATAAATTGTAGATAAACCTTTGAAGTAAATAGCTGAGTGAGGTGTTTTCGTCGAATTCAACCTCGTTAAGCTGGAATGGGCATGGTTAGCTGACTTTAACACCCGAGAAATGGATATGAATATGTGAGCTGCACGAACAGCTACGAAGTCGTTTGAAACGCAACACACCGTAGTACACTTCCTAGCCCAACGTAACTCCTTCGCACTGTTGCCATCAATTACCCCAATTCCAAGCGTTATGGGCGGTTCCAATCATCTTTCCTGTCCGGTTTCCGCAGCTACCAAAGCCTTGAGGTTTATGGCCTTCCGATTCATTGGTCATGCGTACGTTGAACTTTCCGCCTACGGATAGATCACGAAATGGCTATCCAGCTGCCAGCATGGACCTATCCCTGTGAATGTAACAGAATGGAATTTGCATAATTAAATGAGTGTGAACTCTTGTGTGCTGCGATCCGACCGCAACACATCTATGCCAAAGTACTGGATCCCCAATGCACTTCGGGCACTTCTCCAAACTCCGCTGCCTCTTCTCGTGATAAAGGCAGTGGCGTATCCCGTGTAACTGGATAATCTGATTGTTCGCTGATGCGTTTTTACGATGTGTTCTTTTCGGTAGCACTTAGCAAAGATCAGATGCTGCTACTGCGGCTCGAGAGAGGCTTCTATGTTTGTTACAGTCAGTGAAGAATATCTTGGACAACGCACTGTGCTCACACTGTGAGAATCCGGGATTTGGACACCCAAAGGCCCCCGAATCACCATGCGGAAAGTGCCTAGGATGCACGCAGAGCTACCTTAACGACTATTGGACCTCGAGAACGCTCGATACGGAGTGTTATCATATGTACTCAAGGGCTATCAATTCCCAAGAGCCGTACCAACAGATGTACTCCACAGATGGGTTCCGTTTAAGTGCGTCAAAGGCGGAAGACCTGACCAGCAGGACACCAAGGAACCCGCAAGAGACCATATATGTAAACTTGGAAGTAACTCATAGAACCATATAAGAACGAGGAATCAACCCACACCTTCTGATATCACCCAATCCTCCAGTCCGAGATGCAATTCCCTCGCCTGTTCAGCCTTCTACTCCCTCTGCTCTTTGTAGCAGCGTATCCCACCCCGTATGTCGATTATGACTCCATGTCATGGAAAACGTCTGACTTTCCGTTTCTTCAGACTCCCAGATACATCAGCGATATGCTGTTCGCCCAACGGATGCAGCTTTTGCCGCGACGTGACGCAGGAACTTCCAGCTCTTGAGCCAAATTGTGTTATTTGTCCACCAGACGGCGGACCCTGCGATCCATGTTAGACTACATATGTAGCAGATGGACGGCACAGACAAGGATAGACACAGGAAAGTAGTTTGGTGTTCAGCGTGTGCGTTCCGGAGTTCAAGCGATGAATCTGTAGAGGGTGGAGAGCCTGCAGGGGACTTTTGGGTTTATCTCTGAAGAAATGTCAACCCGTTCTGCATGTTTGTGAACCTGTTGTGAACATACCTGGACACCGAGTTAGCACATCCTACATGAAGAAGTGAAGTCAGCGAAGCAGCAACCGATAGATAAGAGATAGATCCACTGCAAATTTTGCGTCACTTCTCACGGTCGCGCGATTACTCACCTCTTGTTCTCACTTCAATATGGCCGAAGGACCCCAGCCCATAGACCAACAAACAGTTCAAGCAAAGCTAGATGACTTTGATAACCACCCTCTATTTATGAAGTCACTTCCTGAGGATGAAGCATCTAATCCAACCATTGCTGCGCTACAATCTCTCGCTTACGAAGGTCCTCCTGACGGTGTGTATCTCCCAGCATGATCCTCGAATATGTTTGGCTGAGGAAAGGAAGAGGTCGCACAAAACTTCAAGGAACGCGGTAACGAGTATTTCAAAGGCAAACGATATCGAGAGGCAATAAGCTTCTACACCCAAGGCATTGATGTCAACCCGCCCGACATATCACTGAAAGAGGCATTATACTGCAATCGGGCTGCTGCAAACTTGGCTCTTAGTATGCATTATGATTTTGAATCATTTTTCGCGACCGTACTCATCAAGCAGGTAGAAAACTATGGCACTGCACTACGTGATTGCGCCGAGGCGATCAAGGTGAACCCCAGGTCACCGAAAGGACACTATCGTTCTGCGCAAGCTTTGATAGAGCTTGAAAGATGGGACGACGCTATCGACTGCTGTACCCGCGCGTTATCGCATGACCCAGCGAGTGACATCAAGGTTCTCCTTGAAAAGGCCAAGACAAAGAAAGAGGAGAAGGAGAGGAAGGAGAGAGAAAAGCAAGACAAACTAGAAAAGGAGAAGCTGCAGGAGAGGATGTTGAGAGCGGCATTACGAGTCAGTCTCTAAGTTTTCCACCCGTTGAGATGGCATGGCTGATATAGATTATCTTGGTGGCTAGTCGCGGAATATCATCTTACCTCCCTTGCTGAAGAACAATCCTATCCCAAAGCCAGACGACTATCCGCATTTCGATCCCGAAGATCCTTCATATAACACCCTGATCATCCCCGTCTACTTCGAATACCCAGAATACGGGACATACGACGTTATCCCTGAGTTCGTCGAAGATACGCCTTTTGCTTTGCACCTAGAAGAGATGTTTCCGCCAAAGGTACCTTCGCCTGCATGGGACAAGCATGGGAAGTATGTGAACGGGAATATGGTGGTCTATGCGAGCACAAAGCAGAAGCGGCTGCTGAGAGTCGGCAAGAACATGTCCCTACGGGATTTGTGCAACGCTGCCAAAGCCAAAGAAGGAGCAAAGGAGCCAGATGGCTTGGAGTTGGTAGATGGGCATTTGACAGTGGCAGTCGTGTCCAAAGGCGATTACGAAAAGAAGTGGGTAGAGGACTTTAAGAAGATGAGGGAGAGGGAAGGTTAGTGTTATCGGATTCGGGGTTTCGCCGTCCCCGAGCCCTTTGTGAACGAATTGTGGCGGAGAAGGCATCAAGCCCGATTGTGTTGTACGTATGTGTATTCAACATGCTTGATCTCGCTTGTATAGATTCATCGGCCGCGAAGCAACTACAGTACACATTCTCCAAACCCGTGTTCACCGTTCTCGGCAAGCAGCATTACAATTCTTATCGGAAGGGCTTCATGCTGCTTCATGAGGCCCTCATGAAACAGCATCGGACTGCCATTACCCTGGGACGAACGTTGTTATTTCAAATCGCTCAACGACGCTCTTTGAATGGTTTTATATCATTCAGTCTGTTGACTGCTGTTGACTGCCAATTGACTACGACAGTCAGCAAATTCGCGGTTCGGTCACATTACCCCGTCTCGCGAATTGAGAAGATCCTCAAGTCCATTAGCGTGCTGATAGCCTGAAGCACTGGACAGGTGTATAGACTCAATTCTGCCAGGGAAATCGCAGTCAAAATGCTGTGAAGAATGCCCAGCCTTTCCTGGTAAGTCGCTACGATATTTTTAGCCGTTATTCATCTATGCAGATGCCAAGACCAGCGTCCCGCAACGACCGACACGGCGCACCGATCACTCAGGGATAACGCAACGGTCAGAATCAATGTCTTACTTTTAGGCTTATGTATCCGAGCGCTCAGGATGTGAATCAATATTTCATCCGTGCTCTTCATTGGCGACGCTTCTAACCCCTCTCTCAAACCTCCATGCCCACGTCTCGACCACAGTCACCCCTACACCAGCACCACAGATCGTCTTCCAGTCAATCACTGCTCCAAGAAGTTCCGAATACTGCATCTTTACCCCCGTCTCGCACGGAGTCTCCACTACGCCACTCGACGTTCCCTCACGACGCAACCTCGACAGAATCCCGTAATCCAACTCCTCCTAGTTCGCAGCATCGTTCTTCTTCGTTCGGAGAGCTAAATTCAGCACCACCGTCTCGGACGCAGTCACCAGCACCGTACAATGCCTCGTTTCTTTCGCACCACCGGGCTTCTTCAAGTCAAACCCTTCCAGCCGGTGAAATACCTCTGCACACCCTCAAGTCAAGGAACTCCGATACGACCCTGACCGAACGTCGGAACGCGGCTCAGAAAAAGTTTTACGCAGGCTCGCCTGGACATGATAGGAGTTGGTCAACATCTAGTCAGTCGCAGATTCCACTTTACCCGACCCAAACGCGTTCGAGTCAAATACGTGAAAGTCTGCTATATCCCGTCCAGTCGAGGGCCTCGCTACTAGGATACCCACCTCCACCCCCGAAGGAACCATTTGCACATAGATTTTTACGAAAG
This sequence comes from Paramarasmius palmivorus, assembly GCA_037176845.1. Classification (NCBI taxonomy): domain Eukaryota; kingdom Fungi; phylum Basidiomycota; class Agaricomycetes; order Agaricales; family Marasmiaceae; genus Paramarasmius; species Paramarasmius palmivorus. The sequence goes on along the minus strand of JAYKXP010000003.1, from coordinate 266,514 downwards.
GGAAAGAGAAAGATTGGAATATGGCAAAGTGTGAAAACCGTCGTGTTCTCCTCGTGTACGTGTCTTTGTCATGCATCTCCGAACTACAGTCTGAGTTTCTGCTAGGGGTGAACTTGCTATTAGTCTTTGTCCCAGTAGCATGGGTAGCACACTTCAGCCACAACTCCGCCGAATTTCCATACATGGTTGTTTTTGCTTGTGCGTGCTGTTTTTCGTTCTCTATCACTCATCTGATCGGCCTGCGGGTAGTTTCATTTTTGGCGATTATACCACTTCAAAGATTATTGGACTATGGGGGAAAGCAGATGGCATATTATGTCGGGAAGGACGTTGGTGATTTATTAGTCGTTACTCTGAGCAAGTACGTCTCGTTATTTTTCAGCCTCCGGACGCGAACTTCCTGAACGCGTTTGAAATAGCGCCGTTGAGGCAACACTGGCTATCATCCTGCTAATCAAATGCGAGTACGTCGTTGTAGTTTCTCTCTTCGCGAACGCGACTTATCGGAGATAGGATAAAATTACTTCAGTCTACAATCATCGGAGTGGTTATGCTCCACTTACTTCTCGTACCTGGTACATCCTTCATCACAGGAGGCGCGAGGGTAGCACACCAGGACTTGCACCCGCACCTAACGCAACTGAACCACACGCTATTGCTCATGGGGTGAATTCTTAGTGGTTTCGATTGGTTGATCAGGCACTGACACTTGAACGTGGATAGCGTGCTTTCCCTGTTACTACCTGCAGCCTTTTTCAGTGCCATCAACCATGGAGATGCCGGCGCAGTAGGCGCAGACGGCCAAACCCACACTGTGATCAATGATGAAACGAGGGAGATCTTCTTAATGATGAGTCGTGGAGTTGCCTTCATTTTATTATTTGTGTACGTCTGCCTTCTGCACCATCTTGGCTGGGTAGTCTCTCACCGTTTTGATTTAGATACGTCTGCTCTAGAATTTATGTTCACCACCCACCCGCATCCGAAACCGACCATATCGAAGTCCCGCTTTCATTGAGAGACGAGGAAGATGAGTTGATGTACGGAGATCCAAAGATCAGTCAATGGGTTTGCATACCAGTGCTCTTCCTGACGTTGGTGTTGATGTCGTTCACGGCGATCTTTGTGAGCATTCCTGTTCCTACAAGGCAATGTATTTCATTGACCGTGAAATCAGCTGGTCGAAAGTGTGGAACTGATACGGGAGCATGGAAGCACAAATATCAGAGAAGAGTTCGTATCTGCACCCTTTTTTGCGGTCTTCTTCACTGATTGATGGGGTCTCAAACAGATGGTTCGGCCTCATCCTCTTGCCATTTGTATCCTTCGCTGCAGATGGTGCAGTGGCGGTAGGCTACTTCGCGCGATACATCATTCAATATTGCCGAGGAAAAGAAAAGCCCCCGGCAACAGTTGCTCGTGCTAGAGCTATCGATTTATCTATCCAGTTCACACTATTCTGGATGCCGTTCATCGTAATTTTGGGGTGGATTGCCGGACGGCCCTTGAGTTTACTTTTCGGTGGGTTCTTTTAGTTGTTCTGGTGCAATTATGGTTGCGGAAGCTGATGAAATATGCATTTAGATTTCTACGAGATCTGTATCCTCTTGGGCTCTTGCTTTTTGGTCAACTATGTTACCCAGGACGCAAAGACCAACTGGGCAGAGGGTGTTACAATGGTTTCGTTTTACGCGATGATTGTAAGCCTCCTACACATTACGCTTTCGTTTTTCCTGCTAAACTGGTACTCCCGTCTAGGTCCTAATATCATGGTGGTATGATGGTCAGTTGTCCCTCGACCTGCTAATACCACGTACTCATTATCTTCTAAGGTCAAGAAGAGATTGGACAACTACTTCGATACGGGGTGTGCGCAGCTGCTGGACACGGGTCTGAAGGGAGTGCGGAATCAGGATCAAGTGGCGGCGGAGAAGGTCATTAGGTCACGTCCATGTAGCCATCTGGAGCTTTAGTGCATGTATCTGTTGTTTTCATGGAATACTTATTGGGACTACGGCACTCCGTGAGAGCAAGAATAACTAAGAATCTTTGTGAGAAACTGGATCGGGGTATGTACTACGCGAAGAATGTGTAGAGGTTGTGACTTAGACCTGTAACCGATCCCTAAGTGACGAGCAAAGCATGTACTTAGGGACCTGTCGATCTGGGTTTGAATTGGCTGAGGACATGTTAGGGATTTGCCGGAGCCAAAACAATCCTTTTTTGGTCGGTAATGTCATACGTTTCACGTCATCTGTCATATCTTTTCACGTCAGCGTAATTGGCTGCAAACATACTCTACCTCGATTTATGATTTCCTGCCTCTTCAACCCTTTGGCTTTTGAGAGAATAGCAATCTAATGGTTCGCAAAGTATTTTGGATGATTTTTATGATCCGCTATCCCTTTTACGGTCTCCAGCTAAGCCAGTTACTAGGCATCTTCGCTATACTACCCTGCCAATGCGTTTATTTAGAACTTTTTCGCATAAAATTGCATACTATATGGGTACAATGAGTATTCAATGCTGGATGTGTGTTGAGGTACGCAAAAATCCTGCAACAAGTCTCTTACAGTGTATAGGCGCCTCTGAGCGCTTGTGATCTTGTCATCACATTTGACACATTGCTTTCCCAATAAGGATTGTTTCGGTTCGGCAAATCCCTAAAATGTCCTCAGCCAAATCTTTGCCAATTCGACAGGCCCCTACGTACTCCGCTTGCGCGTCACGTAGGGGTCGGTCACAGGCCTAGTTGTGACTCGACTCGGGCGCGATAACAACGGCGCCTCTTTCCTGGTCTACCACCACTCATGCAGCGTGCCATTCGACCTTTGGTGTATTCTTTGAACTCTGCCGGAAAGTACAAGTTCAAGGTATATCACAACTTCTCTTCTGATATACATACACTTTACCATTGACCATAGTCACCCGAAATCACCGTGGACCACCTAGTGGTAGGAGCAGGCGCGCCTTCAAGCTTTCCTAGAACCTATTAGATTAACCGATGTATCTGGCCAAATAGGTGTAGTGGGTCTTGCAATAGCGCAAAGGCTATGTGAAAAATTCCCGGACAGATCGACGTACGTTGTTGAGAGGCATGAAAGGGCCGGGGAAGAGACTAGGTGCGTTTGGAACGGCCTCCTGATTCTGTGATACGTATTGAAAGCGTTCTAGTTCGCGAAACTCCGAAGTAATCCATTCAGGTATAACACCAACACTACTCCAATCCCCGCAAACCTCGAATGACTCGGGATCTAGGACTATACTACCCTCCAGACTCGCTCAAAACCCGACTATGTATCCGCGGTCGGGATCTTCTCTACGAATGGTGTCAAACCCACAACGTTCCCCATCGACAAACCGGTAAATTAGTCGTAGCACATGCAGATCAGGTTCCTTACATTCAAAACCTGCACAAGAAGTCCAAATCCCTACAATGGCCTGGCCACACTCCTCCTAGCCTTCCGACCGAACTCATCCCAGGAGACAAAGCACGCGCTATGGAGCCAGCACTGTCGCAAGAGATAGAGGCTGCCTTGTGGGTGCCACAAACTGGGATAGTGGATTCACATACTCTCATGGAGAGTTTCGAGACAGAGATCATGAGCTCTGAAGGCGGCGAATTGGCATATGGAACACAAGTTGTTCGTGTCGATCCTGCCGATTCAGAGGAGGGATTCGTTGTTCAGTTACTCACTGAAGGACAAACTGACGCCATATTGGCAAAAACGTTGATCAATGCCTCTGGGTTGTCAGCGCCGTTCATTCTAAACTCGCTATTACCCGAGGACAAGAGAATACCGATATGGTATGCAAGAGGGAATTATGCATCATATCGTGGTCCTGGTGTTCGAGGTATCAATCATCTCATATACCCATGCCCTGATACGTCTGCAGGAACGGGATTTGCGAGTCTGGGGACTCATCTCACGTTGGATTTGAATGGCAAGATTCGGTTTGGACCGGACTTGGAGTGGATCTCACCGCCTTCAGACGACGAGGAGGCGAATGTGGACTTTTGGAAGCGTCACCTCGTCCCATCCGATCAACGGATACCCCAAATGCATAGAGAAGTCACCAAGTATTTGCCAGGTGTTGAGCTAGATGGTATGGCTCCAGACTATGTAGGGGTAAGGCCGAAGCTCGTACCACCGAGCGGAGGCTTCCAGGATTTCGTTATACGTAGGGACGGTCGGATGGTGACACTTCTGGGAATAGAGAGCCCGGGGCTGACGTCTAGTATGGCTATTGCGGAACACCTTATTACCAATGTACTACCATAGAGTTCAGTATTCATTTGCTGGATGCTGGTATAAGTTGGTTCTGAATAGATTCCTACGAGATGTTTTCGGGGGCGAAGTCCATTACTGAAAGGAATGTGTATTTCCTGTCTTCTAAACTCGTACACTAAGCCCGCAGTGTGGTCTTTGGCTCCCAAGCGTTGATCTTTGGTGCAGCAGTGTTATAAGGCCTGTAAGCTCCACGAGTTCCAGTGAGGTTTTCACGCCATTCCTTAAGAGACTTTAGTTTATCTACTCCGAGTGAAATAAGAGAGCACATACAGCCTTCCAAGGCGGGGTGACTTGCTGAACGACTGGGTCCTCCGTCGGTGGCAAGGCGCGAATGTGATGAATCCATGCGTGCCATTCAGGTGGAACTTGAGAGGCATGGTATTCATGCTGCAAATATCTCTCAGTGAAGTTAAACGTCCCCGGATTCACCCAGTACATACTTGAGCGAAGTCAACCCAGCGGTGACGTCCTGGAATTTCTTCTTCCGCATTCATATTCTCAAAGTATCGGTTACCGAACCTATAAACGACAGTAATTGTGAAGCAGAGCTCAGTGAGAAGGAAAGTAAGAACACACTGATCAGTTCCAACCAATCTTCCATGTTTGGCATCACCAATATACTGCATCTGTCTCCACCATTCCCTGAGCCCCGCTCTGCGCATGTTGCGAATAGTTCTAGCGAAAGAGACCATTGTGATGGTCGTTGAGGATGATGAGCTCCGCGTCGGACGACGACGGCAAGGGTACTGCCATTTTTGGTATACAAACAATGCCAAATTTTTTCTTCTGAGGAATTCGGAACGCGACGCGCAGGGTTATCCATTACTACTTCTGACAATTCGACATGGCTGTAAGTATTTCTTCATTCACCAGGAATTCACTCAGAAATACTAACTATATGCACAGAGTCGCTGCACAGGCATCTTCCGCGCTGTTTCACGAACCCCACGAACGGCATTTGCCTCGTCAGTCTTGTTCTCCATGTTCTTGCTCAGTGTCATGAATTCATTTGGTACCTTTGCAACAGTTCCTCTAGAATAACTACTACTTCGCGGAGATGCCTTGCAACCGAAGCCCCTTCAGAACACATCCCTTCCAAAGACGCCAACATTAACAAAATAGTGGATGACATTTCTCAGTTGACCTTACTGCAAGCAGCAGACTTGGTTGCGACTCTCAAGGTACGTGCATTCAACTACTCCCCAAGTACTGCTTGACTGAGCTTGTATCACAGTCTCGCCTGAACATTCAGGAAATTGCCATGCCCGCTGCAGCAGCAGCACCAGCCGCCGCCGCTCCTGCCGACGAACCTGCTGCTGTGCGTTCCATACCTCTCCCACGAAGCATCTGTATATTGACTCATTTGCAAAAACAGGAAAAACCAGCCGAAAAAACGATATTTAACGTAAAACTCGAATCCTTCGATGCCGCCGCCAAACCAAAGATTATTCGTGAAGTCAAGGCTTTAGTCCCGAACTTGACCTTGATTGACGTGCGTTTCAATATCTGCTCTGCGTTTATGCTGCTGACGACAATTATTGCAGGCCAAGAAACTCGTTGAATCGCTACCGCAGACACTCAAGGAAAATCTGCCCAAGGAGGACGCTGAGAAGCTACAAAAGACTTTCGAGGCATTGGGTGCTGTTGTCAAACTGGATTAGACTATTTTACCTATACACCGTCATCATCTAATACGACCTTATATTCACTCTGCTGGATTTGCACTTGTGCTGTGTTCGCATTGAAACGTCGAGATAGACTGGACATAAGTAACAAAGGCAAGTAAAATACAGTGTTCACGAGGATCCCTACAAACTGGAGCCCACGATGAAAGAGATAATTATGCAAAGAAACAAAACGAAACGGTGAATGAATGTACGAATTCAAGTTGTGCTCCAAGTCCAGCTCTTGGCCTGTGCGCTTAATCCTCGCTCAAATACCTATACTCGAACCTGAAATCACTCTTCTTCCTCTGACACCATGATCCCTCCCAGTCAAAGTACACATAGACCCCCTGCTCGTACTCCTCGGTTATCGCTTGAGGCTCCGAATGCCTCTGGAACCATGTGAGATACTTGATGTGGAAGCGCCATGATTGGCGTTTCAGTTCGCGAGCTGCAAGAAACCTGCTCCCTCATAAGCCCATGTCCAACAACCTAATAAAGAAAAAGAGCGGACTCACTGTTGATAGGTCCCAGGCAAGTAATAAAACACATAAAAGAGCGTCTCCACATCCAACTGCGAGAAAATCGCAGGTGTGCTCAATAGCGGGTTTGGCGTCTGTGGGTAATATGCCGGTGTGGTGTACGGGTGCCTTGGGACGTAATACTTGGGCCTATACACGCAGATCCATCAGCTTCATAGGTATATCATTAAAAAATACAATGACGCACTTCTCAGTATCCTGGGGTTGTGGCATGTTTCCGTAGCTGCTATCCAAGTACTTGTGTACAGAGTCGAGGTTTTGCATCCTCAATGCCGCTATTTAACCGACCTTGAGTCATCTCGTCAAATAAAGCCAATGTGAAGTCTACCTTTCTGCTTAGCACCCTCGAAAGAAACAACCAAATCGGACAACGACCCTGGCATCCTTCCTGGCGCTTGCGTCTGTCCCTGTGCAGCCGAAGGAGGTCTTTGCTGATGTGGCGCCAACATTTGTGGGTCCTTCATCCCAGGTGGGAATTGTGGAAGCTGCTGCTGTTGTTGCTGTTGAGGTGCAGGCGACCCAGTACCAGAATACTGCTGTATTTGTGTGGGTAACGGAGATGGTGCTGCTTGTGATGCTGGTTGAGGGTTACTACCATTGACCTGTTGTTGCGTTTGCTGTGGCTGTTGCGCAGACACCTGTTTGTGAAATCACAATTACGTTTCATGACATGAGTTCGAGTTGGACTACGTACTGCAATAGGAGATTGGGTATCTGGAGGCGATGTGATTGATTCTGGATGGGATGTTTTGTCAGCATCTTTTCATGCGAAGAAGCTGGGTGGCTAACCTTTCCTCCCAGCCAAGGGACTACTTGTTGCAGCAGGTGCACCGACCGAACTAGGTATTGCCTCTGAAATCGCAGGTGATTCTTGACTTGAATAGAACGATCCATCGGGCTGCTGTGAAAACGACACTGAAGCTACCGATGACAGCATAGGACTGGTTACGGAAGGATGCGTCATACTAGGCGACGAGGGTGCAATAGACGAATGGTCTTGTGTTGGCGTAGCAGGTGGTATTGACGGCGCAGGCGCAGGCTGTTGAGGCGGTGGATTTGAAGGTGCTGTTGAAGGTGCCGTTGCAGGTGTGCTTGCTGTTGATGTTGCTGCCGGTGTTTGCGTAGGTGCGATAGCTGCCGCTGCCGCTGCTGCATATCGTATAGGAGGTAGCTGCGCTGGTGGTCTCGGTGCCGGAGGTGCTGGTGCCGATGTTGTTGAAGGTGTGTGATGGCTAGTTGTTGATTTCACCGGCTGAGATTTAGCTGAAAGGCGAATGATTGAGACTGTTGTGTTTGGGGTTGCAGATGGCTTACCGTCCACTGATGTCTCTGGGAAATCAGGTTGACAATGTCAGCGTACAAAAGCAAATCGGGTCGCGAATCATACTTCTTAATGCCGCAGACGCCTTCTTTAATATAGGACTTTCGTGAACCTTGCTATTTGAGCTATCATCGTCATGCTGCTGTTTCTTGCTAGGTGTCCGAGGGGGTGGTAAATCTGTACAGCACCAGTTGAGCCACGCACGCATAAGAGTCTTTGAGGAACTTACCTTCACTCGCACCGTCGGACTCGTCACTATCATCAGAGTCATGAATAGGCCCTCTGAACATCTCTTCCTCCTCGTCGAGGTTGAGTTCATCATAGATTCCATCATCTTCCTCAAAGTCCTCTTCCTGCTCACACGAGGGAATACATCAAAAACGTTTGGAATAAGGATGATGAATAAAGGGCAGCCAACCGTATTGCTCTCGACAAAATAGGACACATCTTCATGTAGGTCAGCCACCTTTTCTGGTGCTAATGTTCCGTTCTGAAGTAGACGCAGTATGAGTTCCAAACGACCAATATGCCACTTCCGTCTCTCATTCAATTCCTCCAATTCGCTCGTCCGTGCGGAAGAGCTTCCTTTATTCCGCTTCTTCCCTGTGCCCTGTAGCGACTCGATTTCTGCTTCTGCCTGTTCGACTTGTATCTGAAGTTCTTCGACCTTGGACTGTAACCATGAGACTTCTTCCTCCTTCTCTTGTTCCTTGGGGTCAAGACGAGTAGCTGCGATGAGACCTTCTTTGGAGAAAGCCTTTGTCTTCATTTCCTTTTCGCATGCCTTGAACTTTTCCATTTGCTAAACATTCCAAGTGAAGACGTCAGCATATTGGTCCGTAGCAAGACGCGTCCTACTGTCCCGCCCAAAACCCTCCATGGCAGCCATAACAGACAAGACGCGACAAGATAACGAACGCGCTCACCGTCTCAATCAACTTTCTGTTATCCAGTAGCTGGGACTTGTCCTTGATGTCATTGCTAGTTATCCAGCTCTTTATTTGATCTCGCAGTCTCTGGAGTTTCTTGATTTGAGTCTTGAGGTCGGTTTCGAGCTTCTCCTTCTGTGTTTGGTTAGTCGAAGCTTGCATCTTCTCATAGACAGCCTCGAAGTATTCGACTCCTTCAGAGACTTTCTTTAACGTGCGGTCGATTTCGGCTGAAGGACAGAAGGATAAGAATGGCATTGGATAGTGAGAAAATGAAGGATACTTTGAAGCTTCCGTGCCGCCATGGTGAGCGGATGAGATTGAGAGTGGTTACAACTATTGTTACGGGACGAAGACTTGGTCGGTGGAGGTTTCGGTGGATTTGTTTGTACTCGAGGACACAGCCAAACAAAAAGAAGTCCCCTTTTTTGGAAGCCCGCCGCAAGCACCGCACCGCACCCGCCTCGCCCTTAGGCCTCTCTCAGGATTACGGCCACCCTGGCAATGGCTAAAAATTAAAATGTGAAATTATATGCGACCCCCATTGGGTCGGGGTCGAGACATAGAATGCTGTTCGGATAGGCAATGATGAACAAGCCAAGTTGTACAGTGATAGATTTGGGTAACAAGGGCCGGCTCCACTATGCAATGTGGATTTGCATGGGATGGACGCCAGCAAGACAGATTGGCTGTGTCACAGTAAGCGGCAGTAAGCCTGGGATTGTGGTTGTGAGGGAGGAGAGATATGATCAAATTTCCAATTGGGGATAGCGTGACTGGCTAAAGTTGCAGACAATAACAAGTGTTACAATCTCTGTTTTCACTCACGACTGCGACGACCTTTTTTATTTTCCTTCTTTCTCTCTTACCATCATGAAGAGTCTTCGCAAGTCCCTTAATGGGCACAAGGATTCTGTCAGAAATCACATCTCTACCCCATTGCCTCTCCCCTCAGTATCAAAACCAAATACTGCTGTTCTACCTCCTCAGAAAGTAATCAAGGCCACTGCAGAGTACAGATCCCAGGCTCCACAAGAATTATCTTTCAAAAAGGGCGACTTTTTCTATGTCATTCGCGATGTCAACGAACAGGGATCCTGGTACGAGGCTCACAATCCTGTCTCCGGGGCACGAGGCTTGGTTCCGAGAGCGTTGTTTGAAGAGTTTAACAAAACATCATCGTGCGTCGCTATCTTTAGGTCGAGTTCACATGCGGCTACTAATTCTCTTTCAATTCTAATTTGCAGGACCAGGCATTCCCAGTCAATCTCTCTAGGTTCTCCCACTTTAAGTTCCCCGAATCTTTCGCCAACAAATGCCGGTGTTCCGCCGCAACACCTCAAGGGCCCGAAGTCACAAGTCTTTTACGCCATCGTCTTACACGACTTTGAGGCAGAGCGTGCTGATGAATTGGACGCCAAACGTGGCGACGCTATCACCGTCGTCGCCCAATCTAATAGGGAATGGTTCGTCGCCAAACCAATTGGAAAGCTCGGACGACCAGGCCTAATCCCAGTCTCCTTTGTTGAAATCCACGATCCCACTACCGGCGAAGTCATCCCGGATGTGGAATCCCTGATGGATAGAGGAGACTTGCCACGAGTCGAAGATTGGAAAAGGGCGATGCTCAATTACAAGCAAAATAGTATTGCTCTCGGAGTTCTCGATTCCCCGAATCGTTCCTCTATGCCTACCAGTCCCTACCAGCAATCTATGCCATCTCCTTTAATACCATCTCCTCTGTCACCATCCGCCGAACCCGCTATCACCGTTGAAGGCCCCTCTCCCAATAATAAACAGGCCCATTCGCCTACGAACGGATCCGTCCGAACATCCACGCCAGATTGCTTGCCAGATGGCATCCTCTTATTCGCCGAAGCCGTCTCCTTCCATTATGAGATGGAGGAATACTGGTTCCGTGTCAACGCAGTGTTCCAGCCATATCCAGCCCCAGGCGCCGATCTACCCCCTGCCAAACAGCTGATTCTATTCCGGGTGTACAACGATTTCTACGACTTCCAAGTTTCCCTTCTCAACAGCTTTCAAAGAGAAGCCGGGCGCGACTCGGCACACCCACGAATACTGCCTTTCATGCCCGGTCCTGCGCAGAGCGTCAATGATGCTCTCACAGCCACGCGGAGAGGAGAGCTGGATGAATATTTGCACGCTTTATGCGACCTCAACAAGGCCGGCGCGAAGTACATCCTCGAATCTCGCGCAGTTCGCGAGTTCCTCGCCTTGAAACCCGGTGACGTGGAGAACGACACGGATCCTCGGGTCGAGGAGATCGAGGCTCTATTCGCAGACGAAGGCGCCAATGGCTATGACACTGAGGTTCCAGGCACACTTGGCAAGCTAAAGTTGGAAGACGAAGAAGGATCAGACTATGGCGAAGACGAAGGCTATGCACCATCCCCTCAACGGCGAACATACGACCGACATCCGTATACTCGTCCAGAGGATGAACGCAGGCCGTCAGATGGTAGCCTTCGTCTACAAGCACATTCACAAAACCACAACCGAAACGGCTCTACATCTTCTTTCCACCGTACACCATCACCTTATTCCCCCAATTCACGATCAAACTCCCCGATACCCGATCGCGACAGCGATCCCTACTCACCTCATCAATCATACCACCCCAGCCGACTCTCAGGTCAAGGCCAAGGCGCAGCTGGCCGCGTACAACTTACACATAATGCTTCCTCACCCTCGATATCCTCCGTTCGCTCGGCAGCGCCTTCAACGACCTCCACAGGCCGTTCACGTTCTCAATCCAACGCCAACAACCCACCAATATCGGCGGCAAATCCTCAAACCGCCTTTGTCAAGATCAAGATCTTTGACCGGGTGGCAGATGATTTGATTGCGATACGAGTGCATCCGCGTGTAACGCATTCAGAGTTGATGGAAAAGGTGCAAGCGAGGTTGGGCTCGGATGTGTCTAATTTGAGATATAGGGATAGTGTGAACAACACGTTTATCTCCCTGGATAGTGATAGCCAACTGAGGCAATGGATGGATGGGACGGATAAGCATGTGCTGTATGCTGATTGATCATGACTCTTAATGGTTAGGTGGACCTGTTTCTTTTTTTTTTCATTCCCCGTCTCTTTGATTTATTAATCCAACTTGTATTTCTTGTTAACCCTTGTACTTGGGCTGGGGATTGGAGTCGGACTCCAGTGGAGCGATTTACATGTTTACCTATCATTCTTCCTCATCTTTCTCCGTGCAATCTTCGTATTCGATTTGTTGTTTGGTTTTGGTACCTGCGTCTTCTATTCGATTTTCTTGTGACATAGCTTTAATTCCTTTCAATCTCCTTCTCTCCCGCCTATAGCATATTCATGTATCAAATGCTCCATAGTGTTAGTTAGAATTCATAGCTAGCTGTTGTACGATGACTGCTGCATTTCAAAACTAATAAACAAGTCAAACATTGAATGTATGTTTCCAAAGGTTTACTGTCTTGAATGTTGCGTGGTCAAGTATGGCCCTGCAGGGTCAATTGAACTCAATGTTATTACAATACACCCGCTGAATTCTACCGCTATTCCGCACCAAAAAGCAGGATCGGCACGCGTTCCCATCACTTCAGAGATTAGGAGAACGTGCCCACTTAAAACGTTCATTCATCGTTCTACCATCGTTCTGGACAGTACCAATTGCAAGTTGGTTTCCATCGATACAAGTACACCACATACATACATGATAAATAGAGCCTCCTCGGAGACCAATACAGATATCGTGAAGGCGGCGGCACATCCTAGCCCAAACTCGGTCTTTCCTTCGCTATACTTCGAATACTAGCCGCATCAGTGGCCGTGCTCTCAGGCCTCGATTTCCAGAAACAGAAGACTCGGATGATATCCTAAGAACAACGGCGTCATCTCTTAGTATCACGTTAATACACGCACAAGGCCATCACAACGTACCCTTTGGGTTCCAAAGATGAAGACTACAACCGAAGCAGCTATCACGAGGAGACAAGACTCAGCTATGTCCAAACTTTCCGAGAGGAAGAGGCATTCACCAGATGCAATGATAAGGTCAGGGGCCGGGCTTTGCGGAGTTTTTACCGAGAGAAGACTCAAACTGTAACCAAGAAAATAAGCATTTGATGAGATGGGTAGAAGTAGAACGACGACGAACCTCATAGCAAGTGCTAAATAGAGCCCGAATGAAAGGATACGAATTGGAAGGTTGAGCTCAATGCCCTTCGAAGGTGACGGTGACCCTGCTGAATTTTCCGCCATCCCTTGTAGAAGAGCACGACGGTGGCGACTGTTATGTTGGCATAAGCATAGGCCTTTGCGTGCATCATCAGGAAGAAGGCGGATCACTAACCCTCTAAAGCAATCGTTGCGAACAAGACCAAGGCGGCGGTAACAGTGATTGTATTTGTCCTTTGGAAACGACATGGATTACGCCTAGTGGCAATAGAATGATGATTTACTAACCAGGGATCCGACCACACCGAGCAATAGAAGAAACGACGGTTTCTTGACACATGGTCTGGGTACGCTGCTCCGATCTTGGGCAAGACAAGCGTCAGTCATGCCGTGTATCAACATCAAGCTTAAACTGCTTACCGCTGCCGTGACAACGATGCATATTAGCCACACTACATAAGGTGCTACGATCATCTGGACCAGGGAGAAATGAGTATCCGCGGAGAAGCGTGATATTATAATCTGACCATCCATGTCCTCAAGACGTGATCCCGTTCGTGGTAGGGCTGGCCATAGAAAGAGGCCCGAATGACCAAGAACATCTATGTTTTGGAGCTCGATAAGATGCCCGCCAATGGCATGACATGACTTTTTACCTGAAGAACCAGCGTGAGGGCAGCAATTGACGATCTAGAGTTGCGATGACAATCAATAAAAAGTGACACCGGAAAGACGTCGACGTACATGGCTGGTACGCCATACATCAGAGACGCCTGGAACAGACAGAGAGTTTTGGACGGCTCCGGGCCTTCATGTTTTCCTGCGAACAATCTGATACGGGGTTGTCAGGATCTTGATATAGCTGATATAAAACCATCCAGTTACAGAAGGCTTGATGAACTTGGAGCGTGTTAGTAAAGGATGATGAAGTACTCGTGGCGGTACTAACATTCCAACTATGATGAAGACAACAAGGAGGTTGGCGAACGTAGCATGACGCTGAACCTTCCTTGTGAGAACGATGAATAGGAGTATTGGTAAAGCGAAGAAGGCAGGCCAAATGTTCAGAATAAGGAAGGCGATTAGCTGAGAATGCGTTCCGTTCACGATATTGTGAGGCACGATGGACTCAACATGCATAGTGCCTACAAAAGTATTAAGCCAACTGAATGACGTCCAATTCGCAAATATACGCACTGTTTGCATCCATTTCTGTGGATACCGGTACGTCCGGTTTCAAACGAGTGACAAAATGAAGCTGAAGCCTGCTTCAAGGAAGAAAATGTCTGCTGCCAGAGCGTTGACAGTGGAAGGACGAAAACAAGGGGGAATGACGGAAAGGCGCTGACAGCAAAACAATCTGGACAAAACTGAATCTATGCCGAGCAATATGCCATCATGCTTTATCAGTGTCATGATTGTTGAATGAAGGCTTCTTTCGTATTGACCGCTCAGGTTGCAGGTTTCAATGGAGATGAAAGTCGCTGAATCACGATTGAGGCGATGATCTGTGATCGACATATCAAATGATAGTGTGCTCTCCAGTGGTTAGGCCGGTTTCTTCCTGAGCCCCATGGAACCGTTGCGATGCACTAAGTTGACTGCCGGAAAACAAGGGCTGCACAGGGTCAACGAACGTGTCATTGTCAATATAAAAGCAAGGAATACCGACAACTCATCGTCCAGGTCCTCTCTGCATTGCCCACAAGCGCTGGCATCGCAACTTGATACGTGTTTGGACTATGACCAAGCCCGCTAAGAGCCCGTGTTGAAAAGAAGCGAAGTAATGCGAGCAAGCCTGTGGAATGCAGCTGACGCTGGAGTCTACCTGATTGCGACGTGACGGTCGAGGGCAAAACCGGCAAGAAATTTGCCGAGCCGACAAACACTCTTCTCCCCGACACCTCAACCTTACCAGATGAGTTGTAGTGTGACAAGTTTGCGACAAGTACAGTCATTGAGCCCTCCCCGAGTCTCGACCAGGGCTCTCGACAAGAGCGAGGGCTGACCTGCTCGTCCGCGGTCCATTCGAATTCCAAACAATCTGTCAATGGTACTCATGCTCAACTTCAAGAGCTCATGCTTTTCTTTCAAGCTGAGCTCGGTCAAACATTGGCTTTACTTCTCAAGCGTAAGCCAGATACTCAACTTCTAATTATTGGACTCAATAAATTTTAGATGTTACTGGCAGCCTAGACGAGGAAAACGAAGAACTTTGGAGAACTTATTTTTGATGACTCAAATTCAAGAGAGTGAGTGCCAGTGAGCCTCTGCCGAACGCGTGTCTCTGCAACTTGGTACTTGGTATAAATCATTGAGGAATTTTCTCCTATTCTGAGAGTTATGGTAAAAGCCTGGTGTCCCTATTGCTTATTGCCACTCCCAGAACGGATAAACAATATGTGTAAGTACTATGCGTACACTCTATTGTATTGAATCTTGTTTGACACTTGCCTATCAGACGATGCATCCACTCTCCGTATCACTCTCTTCACTTTTATTTACCGGCGAATATCTGCAGCGTCCGATGATAGAATCAATGAAAAGCA
The DNA here is from genome assembly GCA_037176845.1 of Paramarasmius palmivorus. Classification (NCBI taxonomy): domain Eukaryota; kingdom Fungi; phylum Basidiomycota; class Agaricomycetes; order Agaricales; family Marasmiaceae; genus Paramarasmius; species Paramarasmius palmivorus. The sequence goes on along the minus strand of JAYKXP010000003.1, from coordinate 251,042 downwards.
CTCTTCACTGTGGAGCAGAAGATGATTCGATTATACGAGGACGCCTGCTGTTTCATCCATTGACTTGTCGTGCACGGCATTCGTGGAACGTTTGAATTTTAAGAACAGACAAAGAAGGTAAATTTCGCTCCGAAAGCATAACTTCAGGTGTCGAAGGTACGGGGTTCTAAGTAGTTGCTCCATCGTCTTCGCGTATGGCACATGCCTCCAAGATTACATAGCTAACGAGCTTCTCTTAACTCCTAGCAGACTTTTAAAGGACGAATAACTCCTCTCCTCTGTTCGTATCTCCCCTCGAACCTTTCGCTATTAACAACTGTAACTCGCCCAGAATGTCGTCGACCGAACAGAACCACTTGGTCATAGACAACACGTGCATGCTTTTCCACTTCGTTCTTGGTTTGAATCTGACTGACAGCTGTCTGTCTGTAGAATGGGAGCAGCTTTCATTGGCGTTATATGTGCAGCATGGTACGTGTTCCTGTCAGGTCAGATCATCTCGACTTTGCCGCTGATGCCTCATTCAGTCTCTATGGAGGTATTGTGAACCTTAGATGCAGAGCCATTGCAAATCCATTAAGCTCTCCTGTAAAGTGTCCTGTGTTCAAACGTGGTTCTATTTCAATCGGTACTCCTGCGTATGTGGCTTTTCTCTTTTTCTTCACCTTACTCAGCACAAGGTCGAGCAGGATGTCTGGTATATCAAATTATTGGTTAGTCGCCCATGACTGTTTCCAATATCACCCTTACGCGCATACACACAGGTACTTGTCGTGTGGATATTCGACAGTATACATCAGGGCCTGATATCCCACACTGGTACAATATACTCGATCTACCTATGAAACAACCTCTCATCGCTATACAGTATACTTCTATGTGGTTACTAATTATGACAATGTATCGATCCAAGCCACTCTTGTTTGGTACGTTTTCGCTGCTCTGCATTTCTCAGCGATGACTCAGTGAATTCATGTAGGAGCATTTTGGTACGTAGCCTAAACACGAGCGTCTGTCCTTGGCTGACTGTATGATTTTACAGCTAGAGGTTCTCTTCAATGCGAGCCGTCTCTGCTCATCCGTGCAAACATCCCGCTGACTTTTTACGTTAGGGGTTGATTGGGCTCCTCGTTCAAAGTTTTCTGACTATGCGCGTTTGGAGGCGTAAGTTTGATTCCCAATGGCGTTTACATCTCTGCTAATGGCTCCTGGACAGTGAGCAAGGAAAACATTCCCCTCACCGCAATCATTGTCAGTCGATTCTATTATTTCCCAGAGATGCCGACGTTGACCGCTGCTTTAGGCTGCCCTGGTTCTCGCGGAGTTTGGTGATTATTCTCATTTCGATATGATTGCTCCAGTAGTGACAAACATGACACCAATTTCTATTGTATCTACAGCGTGCTCTGTTGGTAAGTAAATGTCGTCTAATAACCTCCTATCAGTAGTAACTCAGGCCGTCTTTCAGCATTCACTATCCAATCGTGAGTGCTCTTGAGAAATGACTATCCGCTGTTAATTGTTGCTACCCTTGTAGGATGAAGCTCGATACCTGGCAAGACCTTACTAAGCTCAAAGTATGTTGGTAGCAGTGTTCAGTGATCCATCATGACTGACCATAGCTATAGGGTCTCTCGATGACCGTCAACGTCCTTGGTGCCGTGGCAGACGTATTCATAGCTACTGGGTTATTTTTCTTCCTACATCGGTCCAGGACGGGCTTCAAAAAGTACGCATACACAACGCATACATCATTTCTTCTCGGTCTCTCTGACTGGCAAAACATCGTAGATCAGACACGATGATCAGCAAATTAGTCAGTTTGTCATAGTACGATGAATTCTGGCTTACCATTCCTATTCAAGATCATGTTTAGCGTTAGTACGGGTCTATTGACAAGCATCTGCGCTATCGCCTCTCTATTCTCCGTAGGTCACTCTTGGTTGTTGCGGATGCTCTTCAAATATTTCGACAGATTCTAGTGTGGGGAGATACACTGATATATGTGGCTTTCTATTTTAGCCTTGGACGACGTAAGTCCCGTCTTCAGTGGCTTCGGAACAAGTCAATGATGAATTATCATTAGTATACTCAAATTCGTTGCTTGCAACCTTGAATGCGCGCCAAAGTATCAGGTAGGCTTCTCAACGTTCGCGAACAGTATATGTGGATCTGAGGACTTCTGACAGAGGACTAACGGATGAGACTGGTGGCGAACTTTCTTTCTCCTTACAAACCTTCAAGTCTAGACACCACAAACGCGATATGACAGCGAACGTAAGCAGAATGCAAATCTTATCTTTGTGTATTACATTCCGACACTGACCCACATTTAGTCAAGATCAGCCAACATTTCAATTAAAATCGACACCACCCATGAAATGGTTCGAGATCGAAATGACCGAAGCGGGGAAATCAATGTAAGAATATTTAACATTGATCGAATCATGTCAAGACTAACAGAGTTCAATCATAGTCTTCCGTGACTGACAAGTCATTCAAAGACGTCGAAAAGAAGCCTATGGAAGAGTATTCTCCATCTGAGTGTCACAATGATATAGCGTGAACAATTCATGATCGGGTTTGAAGAAGGGTGGACTTGGAATTCTCACCACAGTTCAATCTCAAAAAGTGAAGACAACAATGTAGTAGTATGAAAACGTACATACACACATCAGTAGCCCATCAATGGCATCGTTCGGCAAACCCCGGCGGACACGCATCATGTGTCCAGCGCTTAACAAAACTTGTTCCCGACAACCATCGCAAGCAATGCCTTTACCGCACAACTTTTTGCGTGATCTACCGAAAAGTTCGTATTCACTCGGAATCTGGCGATCCAGAGGCATCGCGGATCATTGAAGAACGACGAAGGTACTGCCTGTGGATGACGACGCCTCGAGGCGTGCCTCATGGGTGGATATCATTATGGGTCCACAGAACCATCTGCAGCTGTCTTCTGTAATCGAATCGCACTCATAATAAACACGAGATATCAATCTGCTCGATGAGGAGCAGCAGGACTCGATGGCTGCTCATGCGAATCTGTTCCAGGTCGTCGCGATTCACCGGTACCGTCTTCTGTACTAGGCCTTCTTGAAGGTTACCTGGATTCGAAGCGTAAGCTTTTCTGATTTCGCTTTGTTAGAGTCTATGTTATGGATGACATTTAACTCGCTTCAGCAACCCCACAACAAGTTCTTGAGGTACGGCGTTAAATTCCTATGGCAGAACGAAGAAGGACGGCGGTATTTTCGCATGCGACAGGCTTTCAACCGATCAGGAAATCCACTACTTACTCGGCAATCTCGAGCCTTCTTTGGGTGTCATCAACAGATCAAGGTTGAAAAAGAATTCCGACCTCGGACCAGACCAGATTTATGCTTGGTAAAAATTCAGAGTATAAAGTCGTTTCAGCGCCCTGTCGCCTTTCTCAAAAATTTTGCCCCTCCTTCAACTCGCTCACCATGGTGACTCTCGATCTCCTTCTTTGTCTCGATGTTATTCTTGCGTCCGTCGGTCTGGCCATAGTACGACGGCTCTTTGGCACCCAGAAAGTCCAACGAACGCCACTGCCTCCCAGTCCTCCAGGGTTACCTATCATCGGGAACGTTTTGGATATGCCTTCGGAGAAAGAATGGCTCACGTTTGCTCAGTGGGGTGATACTTATGGTTCGTGCTTGACACCTTCTTTATAGCTCGTAGCTAATACGAGCGACGTCTTCCCATCAAGGTGATATATGCTCGGTCACCGGTTGGTTCACTTCGCCTTCCAAACGCTCTCCTGGTTCCTAACGACCTTTAGTTCTCGGCCAAACCCTTGTCATCCTCAACTCGTTTAAGGCGGCGTCTGATATGCTTGACAAGAAATCATCAATTTATTCTGATCGACCCGTCTTGCAGATGGGGGGAGAACTTGTTGGTTGGAAGAACACGCTCGCTCTTCTGCCCTACGGAGAACGCTTTCGTCGTTACAGAAAACTATTCCACGGATTAATTGGGAGTCATGCTACCGTGAAGCGATATCATCCTACATCAGAGGCTGAAACGAAGATGTTTTTACGACGCGTTCTCAAATCTCCGTCCGATCTGCAGTCCCACATCCGAAAGTACGTGCTTATTCTATGGTCACTTAGTTCTGCTAAGCTGACACTGAGTTTAGAACCACCGGGGCAGTCATCCTCCGAATCTCTCATGGTTACGAAGTCAAGGAGTCCGACGATCCTTTCATACAGCTTGCCGACTTGGCTACAGAACAATTTTCATTAGCAACATCCCCTGGACAATTCTTGGTTGACGTAGTACCCGCTCGTAAGGATTTGTCACTAGTGAACGATGAGTCGAGAACTAACATCATTTTCTTTCAAGTCCGTCATGTACCTGATTGGTTCCCTGGTGCTGGTTTCAAGCGAACGGCGAAAACTTGGGCTTCTACACTTTCCGAGATGGTTGAGCAACCTCATAATTTCGTGAAGCAGCAAATTGTGGCGTTTCAACCCTTGACCATTTTAACTTTATGCTTATCATTGTTCTTAGGCCGCTGGTACGGCAGCACCTTCCTTCTCTTCTTGTCTTCTTGAGAGTAAAAAACTTGATGACGAGGAAGAATTCGATCTCAAGTGGTCCGCCGCTTCTTTGTACAGCGGTAAGTTGTCTGGTTTTCTCCGTAACAAGCTCTTTCTAAATTGATGGGACAGGCGCCGCCGATACTGTATGTCTATCATTTACACTCTCCGGTCTTCGTGACTCACTTGATTCCTAGACTGTTTCTGCGATATACGCCTTTTTCCTGGCCATGACATTACACCCAGAAGTGATCAAGAAGGCTCAGGCAGAAATCGATTCGGTCATCGGCAGCGACAGGCTTCCAGCTTTTGCTGATCGCGATCAGTTGCCTTACGTCGACGCGCTAGTGAAGGAGGTCTTTCGATGGAACAGCGTTGCACCTTTAGGTCAGTTACCATCTCCTTAGTCCCATCGAAAGCTCACCAACACCATTTTAGCCGTCCCGCACAGAGCCACGCAAGATGACGTACACGAAGGATATTTCATTCCTAAGGGGTCGTTGGTTATACCAAATATCTGGTAAGCTTTTAATCATTCTCCGTGGACGTAGTCTTATGCTTCGTCAGGAAACTTACACACGACTCGAGGACGTATTCCAACCCAATGGAGTTCAATCCAGACCGATTCATTGCTCACGACGGCCACGAACCAGAACTAGACCCACGAGCGTTGTGCTTTGGATTTGGCAGACGGTGGGCCTGTTTCATATTCTGTCTGTTGAATAGCAGAGACTAACGCCACATCCTTTTCGATCCGAAAGCATCTGTCCTGGTACGTAGAGTGTCTTTCATAACATACACGTCGAACTAACGCTTCACTCTCTAGGTATGCACCTCGCTGACTCATCTTTGTTCATATCCTGTGTCATGGCGCTTGCGGTCTTCGACATCTCGAAATGTGTCGAGAATGGTGTCGTCGTCGAGCCTGTCAATGACAGAACAACGGGGACGATCAGGCTAGTCTATGCTCCGTGATCATCGTAGTACTTGGACTGACACAATCTTTCCAGCCACCCGAAACCGTTCAAGTGCTCCATCAAACCTCGTTCTCCCAGTGCCATAGCATTGATTCAAGGCGAAGACACTGCAATCTAATTCTATTTGCTCCGCTCCTGAATCATTTCCGCTTCCTGAATCTATACCGATATTCATTAGCCCGAGGTTATATATCTATTGTCTCCTTTTGCACACTAGTGCCCCTCCGCATAAGCCGGATGTTTATTATAGTTCTTCCCAAGTATGACTTTACCTTTACTTAGCTTTAGGTAGTCTGGACTTGTGCCATGTATCACTCTTGTAAAATAAATGCTATTCGTTTTCATACGAGTACATTGTGATCCGGGAGAACCAAAGGTCAGGTGAAGGAGGTTAGAGTGTGGTCCAGATTACTGTCGTCAGTGTGAAGATGACTAGGAAGTCTTGTGCCTCAATCGTCACGATCTCTATTGAGAGGTAGCAACAGTATCCATCTTCGATATCGTTTCTTCTCGATCCGCAGAAGAAACCGTGGCCAACGTGGCAGGGGGCGGCGCGTTCGTCGGATCTTCCGCTAGGGAAGGAAGGGGAGATTTCGCGGCTGCATCAGAAGATGGCGATTGTACTGAAGGCTGACGTTGTGGTTTGGATTCCAGGTCCTCACTATCCTTGTTCTTTGCTGAAGCGGCCAATTTAGCTTCAACATCGGGCAACCTATCGACATGTGGGCTATTATTTTCGTGGTCTATGAGGCAATCTATTAGTTTAAACCATTCTTGTACCAAAGAATAGGCGCGTCGCACCGGGAGTTGATGTCGCCTGCGGGTCATCCTTGATTCCCTTATCCTCCTTCAATATTCTTTTGATAGATTCACGAATGTTCTCAGTGAAAACTGGATCCGAAAGCATGGGTAAATCGGTAACAGCGCGTTCCACCGTTGGGAATCTAGGAATCTGCGTCAGAATCATATCCAAGCGCGCCAGAAGCTACAAGAACACCTTTCCACTTGGTCCATCAAGGTCTTGTGGGCACCTTGGTTGTTTACGAGTTGAAATCGGAGAATGGAGTCGGACATTAACAAGGACCGGATGTTTTCCTCTATCTTGAGCTTGAACGATTCGATCCCTTCCTTTGAGAAGTAATATGAGCATCATAGGCATGTTAGACGACAATCAAGCGTACACTCTTTTGGAATTGAACGAGGAGCTCTCGTCGTAATCGGTCATATTCACCGGATTTCTTGAAGCTAAAAGGCAAGAATTAGATCATATAGCAAAAAAGAGAGATAGACTCACGCATTAACCAAGTCTGTCGGCGTTGATATAGACATAATGAGCTCGCCCCAAAGGTTAGGAAATCCTCATGGACAATGCGGACAACGTTGAGGACGGTGAGAATGTTGAGACGTGTGAAAGGAAGAAACGATAACTTAAGATAAGATGTTTCAGCATCAGATCAGGCCTCTGGATCGCATTGACCGCAAACACGTACTCACTTTCACACTTGTTTGCAACGTCCATCATGACACAGAATTTCCCGCCTCTCAAGAATGATCTATTCCTTCGTGCAGCAAAAGGTAGTTTATTTGGATCAGCACTAGATATAATTTATCGACAATTCATTTCAGGCGAAGAAACCGAGCGTGCACCAGTATGGATTATGAGGCAAGCCGGCCGATACCTCCCAGGTGAGCGCATTCACGATCAATTTCAGGCCTCAGCTAACATTTCATGGCAGAATTCAGAAAAGTTCGAGAAGACCACGAATTCTTCGAGATCTGTCGAACTCCAGAACTCGCGACAGAGATTACCGTTCAGCCCATTCGAAGATACACGGGTCTTATCGATGCATCCATCATCTTCAGCGACATTCTCGTCATCCCACAAGCAATGGGAATGGAGGTTTTGATGAACCCAGGGCCCCAATTTCCAGATCCCCTGGTGACACCGGAAGATGTGAAGAAATTGAAAGAGGTTGTGGATGTCAACAAGGAACTGGGGTATGTATTTGAAGCTATCACCAAGACGCGGATAGAATTGAACGGAGAGGTCCCTCTGATCGGTTTCTGTGGAGCACCATGGACGCTTTTCGCGTATATGATTGAGGGAGGTGGTAGCAAGACGTTGCAAAAGGCAAAAACCTGGATCTTCAAGTACCCGGAAGAATCCAAGGCTCTCTTGATGAGAATTGCCGATGTCTGCGTAGACTTCTTGGTGGGACAAGTAAGGGCTGGAGCACAGGCAAGTTCATCACATACTGTTCAACATCACAGCCGTCCTAAGCGTTAGCTAGGTCCTCCAAGTGTTTGACTCTTGGGCCGGCGAGCTCTCCCCTCATGATTTCAACCTCTTCTCTTTCCCCACACTTCAGCATATCAGCAAAGCTGTACATCAACGGCTTAAGGAAGAGAACATTCCCGAGGTGCCCATGACCTTATTCGCTAAAGGCGCGAACTATGCTATCTCGTTCCTGGCCGAGCATTCAGGCTACGATGTTCTCGGTCTTGATTGGTGCGTGGACCCCGCAGAGGCGCGTCGCTTGGTGGGCACCAAGGTCGCCTTACAAGGCAACATGGATCCGAACCTCCTCTATGCAGGGAAACCGGCTATTGAAAGCGCTGTGAAGCGGATGTGTGAGGGATTCCGCAGTGGGAAAGGCGGATGGATCGCAAATCTGGGTCATGGTATCACACCGGGTGTTGATCCCGAGGATGTTCGGTGGTTCTTTGAATGCGTCCACAAGTACTCGGCACAGAATGTCTAGTAACAATACGAGGGGATATGGATAAAAACGTGACTTGATTGGTTAAATTAATACAGCCATGTAGATGTATATCTAAGAACCCTGCCTACATTTAGGGCCCGGCGGAAAAGGAATGAGCGTATTTAAAAGATGCACAACATACTAAATTCCGAAATCCTTCTGTCCCATGCGGTGAACTAGACAAAGCATTCCAATGGACCATGCGTTTGTATACGAGGGAAGGTATCAGGATTAATAGATAGGAGAGTCACCAGGAGATGAAGATTGCCGACGAACGAAAGATGGTCTTGTGTGGATACATGCAAAGAAAACAGTCACTGATATAAAAGGATGAGATAGCTGCGTGCAACGAAAGATGCAAAAGTTTAAACAACAACGAACAAATCAAAGCAATTGGGAATGCAGAAATCAACGGACACGAAGAGATCTAGGCGATAACGTCGGCGTTACTAAAACTACTTCGTCTGCGCCTGACATTCCTTAGGCCAGGTCGCTCAGACTTGGACCCGGGCTTGACAACTGCGGCAGCATTCGCGGTCATCCAAGCGTCCGATACTGTAGCGGCGGTACCCTTTTTGAGAGTAGCGTTATTTGCCACTTCACTCAATGATGAGACGTGGTGCGGCTTTCTGAGTGTGGGTAACCGAGAAGGTGTTGGGGAAGGGGGTGGATTGGGTCGACGTGACGTGGAAGGTGCCACAGGTTGAGCCTTAGTATCAACCGTAACTTTGGCATTCGTGGGAGCAGCTGCCTTACCAGTAGCAGCAAGTCTGGGTATCTTGTTTGGTCTCGGACCCGTCTGCTTAGTAGGTGAAGCGGCTACCGATGATCCGGTGCCAGTCTTCTTGATAGCAGCTGCTCCAGCAGTGGATCTAGTCACACGCGTGGGCCGTTGTTCAGAGGCGGTTATCCCACGAGAAGCAGCTGTAGCTCTCGTGGTTCGTGTCCGTGCGGGTGCGACACCGAGCGCAGGGAGAACGTCATCCGATTCGTTGGCCTCGTCCTCGTCATCAGAGTCACGAGCAGGACGTTTGGCGTTGGGAGTTTTTCGGGGCTGCCCGGGCGGTGCGATAGCCTTCGCTTTGGCGGCTGCCTCAGCGATATGGCGACTGGGAGTGACTGGGGGTAAGGGGACGCTAGGTGGGTTACGCGAGGTGGGGGTGGTTGGTAGTGGCATTTCTTCGTCTGTGTCTGCTGGTGGTGTTGCCGGAGTAACAAGAGCGGGAGCTGGGTTTGAAGCAGCTGCTAAAGCTGCCTGCTGCTTTCGTGCTTCATCTATTGCGGCCCATTTGGACCACTCTAGCTGCTTGAGATAGAGGTACTGTTGTTGAGGTCCTACGACACTGCCAGGGCGAATTATTCGCATGAATGCTATCGCCTCGTTGGCAGTGAAGCCATACTTCCAGACGAGATAGGCCCCGATCAAAGTACCGGTACGCCCGAGACCTGCTTTGCACTAAGTCGCGATATCATATGTTAGAATTCAGAGTCGGAACGAAATGAAAAGGCATCACTTACGTGAACCGCCACAACGCCTCCGGATTCAATGACACGATCGGCAACATCCAAAAAAGTTCGGACGATGTCGTCTGTCGGATTGGTCCCATCATCAAAATAGAGTTCCATGTGGTCAATTCCTCTGTCCAGAAAAGTATTTCGGTCGTACAACTCGGTGTTTAGCCTCACTACCAACTTAATATTCCTCTTCTCAAAGTAGTCTAGGCAGTTGAGGAATGGCGTTGGCAGCTTGCGTTGTAGAGCGAGATTACTGTTGGTGGACGAAGACAGAGAAGAACGAGTTGATGGACCAGCAGGACTGCTCGCTTCCTTCTTTTGGTTGATCCAATACTGATCGACGGGGGACGCGAACGCAATAAAATTGGGTGTTATCCAGTTCCAGTCGCCATTCTCCACTTTCTCATAAAATTCGTAATCCTCGATGTCGAACTCGTTCATATCGCACAGTCCATTTTGCATGGCCTTCCAAATACCCCATAGACAGTCCTGGATATTCAGATTAAAGTCTGAAGGTCCACGCCCAGCATCTCGAAACGGCATAAGCTCCAGTTCGGCGATAGGTTGAAAGGCTTCCCATGGTGCGCGCCTTTGCACAATCATCTAATAATCACGGTCAAATGATGAATGGAATCAACAAGGCTCGAGGGCTGACGTACCACGTAGAGAGCCATCAACAATGCGGCGTTAGCTTTCCTCCTTGGATCACTTGACGAATAGAGCACAAGCCGATGGGAAGCGAGGTCCTTGTCCTGTTGCATGAATGAATGTTGACTGGCACGTGAGTGGCAAGCAACACTTGCAGCTGGCTGTTCACATACCTCGAGAAGCTCGTGTATGAGTATACACGCCTTGTACACCATAGCTAGGTTCAGAGGACCCCAGTCTTGGAAGAATGAAAGGTACAGAAGCTGGTCGTCGATGGTAAAGTAGTAATAGGTTGCATTCTCGTCGGCGGTGGTAGGACAACTGAAGGCTGAACGCGGTCTGACGCGTGGACGATGACTTGGGTCTGCAGCAATTCGATTCAAGACGCCAGGATTGGGTGCTGGATGAGGGAAGGTTGTGAAATATAATCTGCGAGTTAAAACGAAAGTAAGTTGAACTTTGTTAGAAAAACAATTCAGAGAATGAAAAAGTAAAACACGTACCGGTCGCCGAAGCAACACAGAGGCTCGCATTTGGGTACCATGGCTCGCAGGTCGACCCAGGAGAAGAGGACAGAGTTGGATGATGGTGAAGGGGCGTGTCAAGGCGTGCACTTCAGCTCCAGGCAATTCCCCCGAAGGAGACACTCATAACACAGCCAAACAGCATCACTGCAAAATTATACACGATCGGGTCACGCCATCACGCTCACGTTTGGTCACAAGAAAATTCCAATTCAGTTTCTATTGTTCAAAGTCTAATTCACTTGTCACTAGAGGAACTCTAGACCTATCCCAACTTGGAGACCCTTCCGGGTTCCGTCGCTCTTACTAGCAGCGAGAGGAAGCCCAAAATTAACCTCAAGCCTCACTGGGTCGAAACGGTAAATCAGCCCAACACCTGCCGAAACAGATGGTTGTCCAACAGTCGACTTGATGTTGTCAATCAAAGAACGTGCTGCAGGACTCATCAACAGAGATTGACAACCCGAACAGTAAATCCACATACATTTGTTGACCACGTCTAGTCGGCCCGCATTGAGGTAAAAGTGTGTTTTTATAGGCCAGTCGGGTTTTTGAGGTATGTCGGTAATGACACTCACACCCGTGGACCAATAAAGGTCTCCGCCCAACGAATCAGCTGAGGGTGGAGTGATGAGACTATAACGGGGCCGCAAAATGCTGGGGACCTACATCCATCTCTCGGGCCAAGACCATTCTGCCTGAAGGACCTCACAGAAAGTGGTCCACCGAGTTGGAACCGATCAGAAAACAAACTCTGTTGGTCAAAACTCCACAACAGCCCTGAACACGCTGAAAACGACAGCGACTACCGTCCCCGTGAGCAAGGTGAATGAATAAAAACGTAAATAACATACCACTCCAGGTGCGATTAATCTTGAAATATGGTTCTCCGTTTCGGCTTTGTAGAAGGAAGCATCTCCACCTAGACCAGCCAGTTCCTGATGAACTTTGGTGTAGAAACCGCGCGTTGCACTGACACGATCATCTCGAGTATCTCGAGTATACGCATATGAAACGGACGATTTTGACGTTTGACCTGCTGCTTCCCGGACGCTAAGGCGGTGTATTAAATTATCTAGGCATGTAAAGAAACGACAGTGTTCCACACCTGAAAGACGCGGTGGGCGTCAAAGAGCCAATGTTCCTTAAAACAGCTTCATAGGCGACTTCGTGAGAGCCGGTTGAGGTTGACCCATGCTAACGGTTGAATGGTGGATAGGTCAAACGATGTGCATCAGACCGCTAGCAAACTGCTGACCTAGCTCACCCTGACAATCGCCTTGATGCCCCGCAGTGCCTCGGAACAACTGGCAAAACTTGAGAGATCCTTTTGGAGCCCAAAGGCAGACAATTCAGCGACCGTGTCGAGGTCGGGTGTTATCGGTGCAGAGAATGAACCATGAAAAGATTTTCGTGTTGTCGTTCCGAGGGACATGCTAGCTTCCAGAGTCTCTGCTCCTCCGAAAACATTCCGAACGCGAGCTATTACACTCTACAGGGTTAAAATTAGGGGAAATGAGTAAGTGATCACGATTGCCATAGAGTAGGATAGGGCTCACCGCACTGCCCTCATTGTTACCGAGCTCTGTAGAAGTCTTCAAAAACAATCTGCCTCTTTCGCGAGTTTTAAAAACCAAGTCAACGGCATGCGGGGATGCTAATGCATCCTTTGCGCGTTCTATCCGAGCTTCCACAGAACTAAATATGTCCGTTCTCTTCAAGACGTCCCCTATGTGTCTTGTAGTGTGCAGTACCGATTCCAGGTCACCTCCATCCGCTCCGGAATTAGAAGGGAGCAAAGGGTTGATCAGGAAACCAAGAAATGACGACCGGGTGTTGTGAGCACCTTCTACACGCACGTCGGCGATCCGAAGAGGCAATGTCAAGTGGCTATTAATCTAGAGTCATTGTCAGTTAGTTTTCCAGCACATGAACACGGAAAATATTACCAGGTCAGAGAGTTTAAACACAGCAGACTCGTATTCCCCACGTAGTCGTCGAGCAACGCGTTCCTCCTGCCATTTCCGAAGCTTTTGAACTTCTACGGGTTCTTGATCTCTAGGGCGAGAGGAATCGTGAAGTGGGGGCTTGAGAGACCAAAGAGAGGAACTGTCCACCTCCTTGTCCATGAGAGGGAGAAAGACTGAATGAGATGTTTTGTTTGTTTGGTCCCCACGCGTTCCTATCCGTCACGCCGCCAACTCGGTCGTCTCCTCTCTTCCTGCTTGCCTTGTCTACTCGTCCACCGTCATCATTTTCTACCCCATTCTTTCAAGCAGACAACATCGCGTTCAGCTTATCGTTTCTTCGATATGCCGGACACACAAATATTCAAGGTGTGCCAAAACTGACCTATCTTTCTTCGTGCTTATTCACCCTGTTTCTCAGGCCACATACAGTGGTATACCAGTCTATGAGATGTGGGTGTCGGTAGACACGGGTATACACGCATTCTGACCATACTTACACGTCTAGGATGTGTAAAGGAGTTGCAGTCATGAGGCGGCGTTCAGATGCCTGGCTGAACGCGACACAAATATTAAAAGTCGCTGGATTCGACAAACCCCAACGTACTCGAGTTCTGGAGCGTGAAATTCAGAAGGGAGAACATGAAAAGGTGCAAGGTGGTTATGGAAAATATCAAGGTAATAAAGGATACCTCACTTGCACAACGAGCATCAAAACTGATTAGCCCCTCGTTATATTTAGGGACCTGGATACCACTGGAACGCGGCCTAGCGCTCGCAAAGCAATACAACTGCGAAAGCCTTCTCAGACCAATTATTGAATTCCAGCCCGCAGCGAAGAGTCCGCCGCTTGCTCCCCGACATCTTGTATCATCCGCCTCCTCGAAGCCAGCCCGCGGTCGCACAGACTCGGTGGCTCCGACGTCATCGGTCAACACCCGCTCCTCACGCAAACAAGCGCCACCGGTGAACAGTGATACGGAACAAGAGACGCTTTCCGTGCATGGGTCAGACGATGGTTCTATATCACCATCACCGTCAGAAGCATCGTCCAGCTCTCGCACTCCCTCACCAATCCAGAGCCCCGAACCTTCGCGTGGTAGCAATGGTGCTCAACGCAAGGGAAAGGGGCGTCGTCCCGCTGAAGACCAGAATCAAGACCTGGAGGATGAAGATGGTCTCAAGTTGAACGGGGCGAGCGATGCCCGCGTGTATGGCGACCAGATTCTGGAATACTTCATCTCGGATACCAACCAGGTACCGCAGATTCTCATCTCTCCTCCGGCCGACTTCGATCCTGATATGGCCATTGACGACGACGGTCATACAGCGCTGCACTGGGCATGTGCTATGGGACGGATACGGATCGTCAAATTGCTTCTGACCGCTGGCGCAGACATCTATAAAGTTAATAAGAGCGGTCAAACACCCCTCATGCGCAGTGTCATGTTTGCAAATAACTATGACGTTCGCAAATTCCCCGAACTATACGAATTGCTTCACAAATCTACTCTCAATATCGACAATTACAACCGAACCGTCTTCCATCATGTCATCGACGTGGCAATGTCCAAGGGCAAGACCCATGCAGCCCGATACTATATGGAAACTATCCTGAACAGGCTCGCGGATTATCCCAAAGAACTCGCCGACGTCATTAACTTCCAGGATTCCGACGGTGAAACTGCGCTGACGATGGCTGCTCGTTGCCGAAGCAAACGATTGGTCAAGCTATTAATTGACCACGGTGCTGATCCCAAGATCACAAATCATGACGGAAAGAGCACTGAAGACTACATTCTCGAAGACGAACGGTTCCGTTCATCCCCTGTCCCTACTTCTCGCGCAGGTTCCTTGTCCTTCCGAAATGCACAGGCTGCGTATCCGCCAACCAATGCAAACGCAGGTTACTCATTTGCGCCTGCAAATGGCGATCGTCCGCCTTTGCATTACTCGGTTGCGGGGCAACGGGCTAGCACTCGGTGTGTCAATGATATGACCAGCATGCTGGACAGTCTTGCGGCCTCTTTCGATCAGGAACTACGTGATAAAGAGCGCGACACGACGCAAGCGCATGCCTTGCTGAACAATATCCAAGCCGAGATCCTGGAGAGTCAACGGGCTGTTGCCGTCCTAAAGACTCAAGCTGAGGGACTTCCGCACATGCGGCAGAAGCTCACTAGTCTGGATACGGAACTGCATTCTCGGATGGGCCGCAGGTATAGGCTTGGCTGGGAAAAATGGGTCAAAGACGAAGAAAATCGGGAGCGTGCTATTCGGGATGCAGCCAATGGCGCTTTAGCCTTGACTCCTGCAACAGCAACTTATAGAGTTGAAGAGGAGATTGAAGGGGAAGCTGAGGAAAGTGACAAGAACAAGGGTAAGCGGAAAGCATACACTCAAACTGAGGACATATCGGACCTGGTCGCACTTCATGCCGACGTACCATCGGATCCTGAAGCTCTACGTGCTGCCTGCGATGCCCTACGTGAAGACATAACTCGCCATAGAAAACGAAGGAAAGAATTGTTTGATGAGCTGGTCACCTTCCAAGCTGAGGCAGGAACGAGTGGAAAGATGGCAGATTACAGAAAGTTGATTGCTACTGGTTGCGGTGGGATGCCGACTTCCGAAGTTGACGACGTGCTGGGTTTGTTGCTGGAGGTATGTCAAAAGACGGTTATCAAGCATTATATTCGGATCTAACTCTGTACGCAGACCTTGGAATCTGACGACCCTAACTCGTCAACAACCGCATGGGCAGCTGCAAGACCAACGAGCTGAGTTATGTAGACGTTGTAATACTAGTCGCTGGTCGAACCCTGGCACGTTGAGTCACTGTTGTACATCCTAATGCTTGTGTAATTGTATAATCGACAATACACCCTACGTATTTCTTGAAGTCGTGTACCTTGAAGCGTTACGAGACCCTGGATCCCGGAGTTGAAGGACGCGTCTTGTGACACGTGACATTTTCTCCACCCGACTTCCACCTCCATTTTCTGTCCTTCCCGGCTGTCTAGCAGAAACCCAGTCTGCTATGCCGCTGAACAGGCTCTACAAATGGGACATCATTGAAGCCGTGACAAAGAGCTCATGGACCACAAATTTTCGACATTTGCTTCCTGTCACTAGAAGCCTCAAACGCAGGCTGAATGATCCTGTCCCGTACCTCTTCAGCAAGAAGACAGTTCACCACAAGGACCGTATAAAATACTGGAATATTGTTCCCGGTGATCAAATACGACTTTTGGGGGATTCGAGGGGTGCCATTCACGAAGTGAGGAGTATCAACAAATTCAGGAATCGAGTATATGTCCGTGGAGTACAGGACCAACCTGTAAGTACTTGGTTGACATTTTCCGCGACATTTATGAATTCCCCTTCGTAGGAAAGTGAGGAAGAAGCTCAGCAACGGCGGAATAAAAACTACCACTACTCGAGATGCCAGCTGTACCTGGGAGAGTATGAATTTCCACCGCAGAAGGGCGAGGTTGAGCCCAAATCACTTCCGTGTGTTATTAATTTATATCGCTATTAACGTTCTCATGTACTGTTTCTCTTTAGTGTCTTTGCGAAGCGGATAGGTCACTCTGCCGCGGCATGGAACCCATTTTTACGTCGATTCCACTGGGAACGCTACGCGACCGCCACGACGCCTATAATCCCTCACCTCAAAGGACAGCGTATTCCTATACCATGGCCTAAACCTGAGGCCCGTGTACACCTTGAACGTATGTCACGTCTTCGCATTAGCATGTAACCTGTGATGACCTTCCCCACAGCAACTTCATACGATACCACCAAGGACGAGGTTACAAAGGTCACTTACCAACCACCCCCTTTCAGCCCAACTCTGAAAGGACTCATTCCTCGAACCCCCACTGAAAAAGAGTTCCTCCGGTCCGTCTATGGATATAAAACTTTCCCGGCTCAACCTGCGTTGGAACAGTATTTGTTCAAGGAACTTGCCAACCCTCATTCTCGTGCTAAGAAGCTCAAGCGCTGGCAAGAGTTCCAGGCTCAGAAGAAGGCTCTATTGAAGGAGATGACCGCCGAAGAGCTCAGAAACCTTGATGGTCGGACAACTGGAGAGGCAAAGGCCGAGGCCACCTTGAAATGGCGCTTGAAACTTGATGAAGATAAGAAGGCATTGAGGAAGATTAGGTGGCAACGTCGTGGGGGAGAAGCCAGACTTGAGAGGAAAGCTCGTAGGAAGGCCAGGAAGGCTGAGAAACAGAGGGCGAAGTTGACGGCATTGACCTTGACGGAGGCTCCCAACCAAGTCATTCCCAAGGAGCACACCGCATAACGAGGATATTACTGCTTTATCGTACACAGAGAACCTGTTTAATCCGTAGAAAATAGTCTTTGACGCCTTTACGTCCGACAGTCCCAAATTCGGCACGCCATTGCCTGGCCGCTTCCTGAGGGAACGCTGACAGTGACTACGTATACTAAGTACTTCCGCGACTTCCATGTCGTCCTCTCCCGACGCTCTATATCATGCAATACCCCAAGCTCCAGTAGCTTCGAACCCTATCCGAATATCTGAGCACGACCCTGAGCCCTCTATCGACCTGGACGACGAGGACCAAGCACCAGTTGTTTCTTTGCCTGTTGACGCGCGGATCCGAGGTGTCCATTTTGTGCTAGGCTGCGCTGTCCTATTGCCATGGAACGGTGAGACCATTATCTCTTTCTACATTCAGAACCTTGTTGAATCTCTTGGATAGCTCTTATCACTGCAACCCCGTATTTTCTATCAAGACTCGAGAATTCACCTTTCAGATCGACATTCAGTTCATATTTCTCTATAACCTTCACTACCGCAAACTTCATTTGTCTTGCACATGCCACCGTGACGTCTAAACAGGTGCGTGCATAGGTTTTAATACCGCAGCGTGGTCACTGACCTAGTCAAGTCTAGTCTTCGCCTTCTCGCCAGACCATTTTTTCCTTACTATGGCTATCAGCACTTTGCTTCTTGCTCACCCTCAGCACTCTAATCGAGATTAGCCCAGGGCCTTTCTTTGCATTTGTCATTCTCAATGGGATCGTACAAGCAGCGTTCGGCTCATACCTCCAAACATCCGTGATCGCAGTGGCGTCCCTCTTTGGACCAACTGCTGTCCAAGCCATGTTGTCAGGTCAAGCTGCTGTTGCCGTCGCAGTCAGCACAGTGCAGGTACTTAGTGCCACAGCATCAGTTCATGGAGAAGATAGACCGGTCGATGGACTGACACGCGACAAGAATCCGGAAGAACGGGCTGCCTTCATCTTCTTCGGACTTTCGACGATCTTCCTCCTAGTCACAGTAGGGGCTCAATGGTGGCTCACTCGTATGCCTCAGTACCATGCTGTTGCAGGGTCGCTTGAAGCTGCGCGCAAACCAGGACGAAGCAGTGGGACGGATGACGAGACACGCGGCCTTGTATCAGGGGGAAGGTCTGATCATGAAACGTCTATTGAAAAGGCACGAATCATCAGAGTAGCGAAGACGAATATTGTTTATGAAGTCGCAGTGGCTTATGTCTTCATGGTGACGTTGGTGAGTCTTGCACATCAATTCTCGCTTTGAACTTTCATTGAGTACTGTCACAGGCTGTTTTTCCGCCGATCACCGCTTCGATTCAGCCAACGAACCCCAACCTTCACCCCTTACTCTTCACCTCAATTCATTTCCTTATTTTCGGTCTCGGAGATTTCGTGGGCCGATATATTTGCTCTTTCCCCCAAGTCTTGATTTGGTCTGCACGCAAGCTGCTGACCTTAGCACTTGCTCGAACATTATTCGTGTTTCTTTTCCTCATGTGCAACATCACTCGACCTGCCGCGGAGTCTTCAAACCCAATTATCAACTCCGACTTTCTTTTCTTCCTAATCTTATTCGCCTTTGGATGTTCAAACGGCTACGTATCGAGTTTATGCTTGATGTCCGCGCCATCACTTGAACATAATCCTCGGCTGAAAGGAAAGAAGGAAGACGTTGATGTTGCTGCAACCGTCTCGCAATTCTGCCTTATTGGCGGTTTAATGATTGGCAGTATGGCGAGTTTCGCGGTTAGAAGTGCAGTGTGTTCATGTAATCCCTTTACGACCTGAGTGGGAAATGGGAATGTAGAGTATTTTGTTGGTATGTACATGTGAGAGATGCTATATAGATTTATTTATTATATATACAAGGTGATCTTAAACTGCTATAGCTATCGTTGCCTTGCTATGCCAAGGCGACCCCAGCCCACTTCAAGCCATGCCGAAGTAAGTGGAGTCTAGGGAAGAAAATCTGCTACACCTAAAGTTTAGACCATTCGAAAACTCGAAAACGAGGTGCCGCCTAATAGACGGTTTTTTCCCTATCACCGAGGCGGAAAGAGCATCCTATGTTGCTCAGCGGGCCAACTCACTGTGACGGGGACATAAAAAAACCAGAACAACTTCATACGGACCAATCGCGAATAATTATAGAAAATAAGAATGGGCAGTTGTCGAATCGTTCACCGGACAGCTAGCATTGGCTGCCAAACACCATGAGATAGTTCTTCAAGGTGGTGTAGCTCAACTCGGTCGTACATGACAGGTATCGCATTAGCCTAGGTAAGAGGTTAGCAACTACAAATCTTCACAATGGACCGAACTAACCTGTAGATAATGCACACATGCCCGAGAAACTCGCCTCGCTAACGTCTGCAAGCTGATGTGCCTGTCATAGGAATCGAGAGGAATCTCGTATGTTAACGAGTTATAACCAGCCCACTATTGATCTATCATGAGTATGGTTTTTTAATTGAGACAGAAATTGACTTACTTTAACCTTCAGAAGAATCGTGTTCCGCCGGTCTGCATGGAGATCGTATGAAGTGTAGGAATCGTTTGAAGATAGCCGAACATGGGACTGGGCTTCTGCCAGAGAAACCCCAGCAAGCAGGCTTCCTCTTCGCTTGAATTTAATCTGAATGGAACTCGCACGGCGGTATGCATCGAGAGGAGGTGCACGAGGCACCAGTGAAACTGTTGAGACTGTAGAATGACGGCGGGAACGAGGCATTCCCATAGCCGATGTTGGTCGTATTTCTGGGTAGTACATGTCCCTATCATGGTACGCTGCTGAAGTCGTCAATTTCTTTCAGTGTTCCCAGGAGAGGGAAGGCGCACCAGTACTCATTCTACGAGTCATAGCAACTGCTCCTGGTCCATTATATGTATCGTACTGTAAGGTTGAATGGTCAGCCTAGGAATTATTGTAGGGGAAACCTTTTCACCTCATAACCGTAGTCAGAATACATACCCTGTCCTGGATATGAATAACTGGCGCCGCCGTGCGCCATTGAGCTGCGCCGAGACAAGGGGAGATGACCATAGGAATCGTAAGTATCGTAAGCAGGAAAGACCATAGCCATCGTGAAGTTGTAGCGATACCCTGAAAAGAGCCAGAAGAAACTCTGAAGTAGTTGTAGATAGGTTGCGGAAAGGGTTCCTTTATAAGAGAAAGATGCGGGTAAGCAATGAGGTGCCAGCCGGCGATCTATACACACCTCGAGGTGAAGATGTGTTCTTGAGTAGGAAACAGTCCCATAAGGAACACTTTCGATCTAAGGACCGCTCGATGAGAAAGATGGTCTTCATCACAGATGTGTTCCATCTGGGCCCGTATATGCTGCGTTTCAAAGAATCGTTTAGGTTGAAAGACGCTCGAGCCGCAACCATACCTGCAATAATACGGATGGTACTAGTACGTTCTAGAGACCTAGGACTCCGGTATGAGCTGACCCGAAATGACCGTAGTTACCGCCCGAACCATACTTCGCGCCGATGTGAGCTTGAGGGTACTACTATGCAAATTTACACCAGACTGGTACACTTCCAGTGGCTTGAACACCACCTAAGGAGGCTACCACCACGGGTGTATACGGACATCCTCAACGTGTTCGTGCTGCTCCTCGGGAGTGTTCCGCGTGAATTGATCGAACTTGGTGTCGACACTAAGCAAATGGTTCCATTCAGAAGTCGAGTGTGGCGAACTGAGAACTGCTTGTAACACGTGTAGGGTGCATGTAAGTGCTCCCTTCAGGGTTGTGCAACTAATCATGTTTCAGGTATGTGCCTTGGGTGTCGTGCGCACTTCTAGGACGCTCGACTTTGCTCTGGATTGCGACCTTTCCGCCGATGTCGTCGTGGTTCTTCGAATTAGCTTCCTCTTCCCGTAAATCTTCATTGTAGAAGAAATCAAGTGTGCTGCGAGCTGCGACTGGGAATGGGAAGTCTGATGCCTCCGACAGCACCCAGACTGAGGCCAGCAGAATAAGGTGTGTTTTATGACTTCATTGCTGATGAATGTACTTACTTTACCACCATAATCCATTCCAAGTCCACCCAAGTCCCACCCCCGATTTCTCATGACGACTTCACGGCGAACTCGTTTATTATCTTCTGCCCAATCTTTCTGCAATTCTTTCGCAGAGGGAAAAGACATCGAAACCATCACGTCACACTTCAGTATTACCCATCAACCCTCTGCCATCGAACATGGAGAATCATCGTTGGCTCCCTTCCTAGGAAAGCCTCATGTTGGAATGGCTGCAATCACATCGTATTTTGAGACGATCGGATCCTTGCTTTCTTATGAAAACATGAAGTTTTCGGAGTTTGTCGTGGACGCAGAGTCGAATCGGGTTGCGTGCAAAGGGAGAGCAAAGTTCACTTGGAAGAGTACCGGACAGAGCTGGGACGAGACTTTTGCGTACATGTTGGATTTTGACGACGAATGCTTGATCACGGATTATCAGGTCTGGGCAGATACAGGGGCGGTGTATCTTGCGAGTCAAGGGAAGTTAAGGAAGGTGAATGTTCTTGTGCCAGCGCTTTCACAACGTATAGTAACGTTAACGTTAGCAGGAACAAGACAAATAACCTTCCGACATGTATTCATAACTATCGCTACAGGAACTGTCACTAAGAGTGTTCAATATTTGATGTATATGTACCAACAGTTTCAAGGAGAGTGTACAGTAAGGATTGACAGGCAACGAAAGTGCAATATTTAAGATTGGAAGTCCGCGTCAAATGTCCGCAAGATAAAAGAAAATTAGAGTGCAACCAGACTGGCTATGAATGCAATTAAACAGTATAGCAGCTGGCTGGAAGCACGTCTAGTAGCATCGGAAGATGAACGGTTTGAACCGTTCGAGCTATTTGAGCCACTCGAGCCCGAGCTATTGGAGGAGCTTGATATTGAAGTCTCCTCAACCCCGTTGTAGTGTGCCCGGATGAGGGCGGCAGCTTGTTCGGCCAGCGCGTATGTAGGAGCTCCGAGCTGTGCAATCGGTGAGCTACAGAACAAGGGACGTAGAACACGAAGACCTACGTGAGACGAGAATTCGAATGGATAGACTGAGGCATCAGCAACCCGAACATTGGCTATGAATCGTGATTCGTTATGAGTTGAGTCACTTTTGCTACGTTGGAGGCTTACCTAGTCCGTAGACCTGTAGCTTCGCGTTAACAACACCGCCTTGTGCTTTGGGAAGCATAGCGCAGGAGCCAGTGGGGTGATACTCTGTCCCGACCGCACCCCTTAACCAGGTATTCCATTCATCGTCCGAATTAACTCCATCACCAGGAGAGGTTTCCTTGCCAAGGAAACCCGAAATTGGTGCTGCTTGCCCGAGACGACGGGCCATCTTCAGACCTTCACGCATTATGGTGACATCTGGGAGGAACAGGTAAGTTTGAGTCGCTCACAAAAACGACATCCTATTGCTTACCGACGTCGTGTGTCAGATAACCTGGATCAATGACCGGCTTATCGAACATCGAGGGCGAGGTGATATAGATGTGTCCTTGACTATACATGTATCAGCAATTGCACATGAAATCACGATGAAGACGTATACCTTAGCGGATGTTGAATGGCAGCTTGTATCATGATTCCCCCACCAGTAATACTGAGGAGCAGTTCAATCTGACCAACTTCACTGCTGAAGAATTTGTCGGTGGTGACGTCGTATATTGCTTTGTAGCCATCGAGAACGCCAGAGTCCTGACTGGGAATGTTCTTCACAGAGGCGTCGCGGGCTTGTTTAGCGGCAGAGATTACAGACGATGCGCCATCAGGTCCAAGTAGGCCAGTCAAGTTCACATATGCTGTGGCAGAGTTGATGTAAGACAAGAACAGCGCAGAGTTCTGGGTGATCATACTTCAGCCAGTTGCACAAGATACGATGTAGAACGTTCGTACCACGAAATCGCCTCCTGCCGCGCGCATAGCTCCTGCTGTAGATGTACTTTCAGGAGTCTCGTAAACTAAACCTGTGCTCTATTGGGAAAATTCAGATGCATATATTGGTGACATTACAGATACTTACCAAATGGTCTTGCAGATGCTGACCCACTCCCGGCAGGCTGTTGAGAACCGTAACACCTGCACTTTGCAGGATATCCTGTGGGCCGACACCGCTGATCATGAGTACTTGGGCACTGCCTATTGTGCCGCCGGCCAAAAGAACTTCCTTCTTGACTTTGACACTTTTGGCTTGGTCTTGGGCGGAACTAGCGTATTGCACTTCAGTTGCAGTCAAGTTTGAGGCATTACTAGTGTCGAACACAATTTTTGTGACCGTTGCGCTCGGGAGAATATCGAGATTAGAGCGGGGTGGTAGAGGGTCGATGTATCCTGAACGGGAATAAGATCGGGTCCAATTAGCCGTGTTTATTGATGATCCAGCGATGTAACCGCCCCAGTTCTGTCCTCCTGCAGCGTCATCGTTTGTGCCAATGCCAATGTTGGCTAAGGACTCCGTCCAGCTGCCCACAATGGGGAAGGTACTTGGAATAGTCAGAATAAGTGGACAAAGAATCAACAGAATGGACTTACTATCCAGGATACCCCCAGTGTATCGGCCCTTGTGTTCCATGCGAGGACTTGTCATATTGTATACCAGCTTCCTTCGCAATGTCGTCACTCGGTGCATCAAAAGTCTCTGTCTTCTTCATGGCAGCATAGAAGGCGTCCCAACCCCAAGAGTTCGCAGTGTTGCCGCCATCGGATGCGATACTTTGCCAGGCGTTAACTTCGATCTCCGAGGGCCTTGTCAAGTACATGCCGTTGATCGCAGAGGAACCACCAAGGACCTTTCCCCGTGGCCATGATGTAGTACGGTCACCGAGGCCGCTTTGTTTTGCGGTCTAAACACACTATCAAAACTACGCTTATGATGGCGAGGAATCCAACGTACCGTATATGACCAATCGTATTCGGTGCCGACCACGGAATTGTAGTATGTATTCGCAGGTTCATCTGAGCCACGAGGAAATCAGAACGTGTCCAATTGATACGAGGATACATGCTCACTAATTTGAGTTGCAACCTCGTCACCGCTCAACCCGGCTTCAAGAACAAGGACGGTAGTATTTGAATCTTCAGATAGCCTTGATGCCAGGACAAGTCCAGCTAATCCACCACCAACAATAACGAAGTCGTAAGATTCTTTGATCGAACCGTCGGTAACGAGATTCCGTGTTTGTAGAGATCGTTTGTGGAGGTGGCTTTCAGGTATGCGAGAACCTGCTGAGAAGTGGGAGAGGAGAAGGAATGTGGCAAGGAGAGCGGGCCACATTCTCGTAGGTCAAAATACGAATTAGTGGGAGTAAGGGAAGGGACAAAAATAACAGCTACCAAGAGTCGTTCCTGGAGCCTTCTTTAAATGGATTCTGGAGAGCATAGCCAACAATCTTGCTGAGATGAAGTGACGAAAATATTCATCCGGCAGCGTGCACGGAGTTTGACAATACCGAAAAGGACAGTAATTGGTCATCCAGACTGAGCGGCGAGGGCTGCCCCGATTCCTCCCGGGTGTTCTGGGTGTTCTCGACCTATTTTCCAAACAGGGTTAACGTTCTTCCGACGAGGACGTCCCATGAAAGCGCCTTTAATCCACCGTGATGGTATGCATGATACATCTGAATGATGTCGATGATTCCTGAACGAGAACCTGGAAGAGGACCTGACTGGAAGCTTGAACTTAAAGAGAAAAGGTAATAGGTGAGCCCAGGAGATTTTTAGTAGCCTAAGCACGGCGGCCTGGGCTCGTAACCATGCTCAACTAACCCATATGCAACAACGGTCTTGAATCCCCGCCGAAACTGCAGCGGTGCATTAATCGGAGTCTTCGTAAGTCAGGAACTTGGAACCTTGGCGATAAAGTCGGGAAGGTTTACTTGCGAAAGGAGGCATTATTTCTAGCATTCGATGTATACTGTAGTACTTGCTGGTTCCATACAAAACCTAATGTACTTCGAGTTCAGCGAGTAAAAATAGAACCCTAGGTTTGGACACACCTTATGTTTTATAAGCAGTTACCTACGAGCTCCTGCGAGTTCTTCCAATACACCGCTACACCGAAATATACCTCTTCCTCGTACCATTCCCCTTGCAGTTGTGCACGGTCTGAACGAAGGACACGGAAGAGGCCAGGGGATCAAGAGGTATATTTTCCCACGCTATCACTGGCGCCGAAAACATCACGAGACGTCCATACAAACATTTGGACAAGCGATTTGGCTGTCCAAATCTGTCCAAACGTTGTCTAAGGCCATAAGTACGTCCACAAATACACTGTAACGTTGCAAATACTCTACACTTCAAGTACAAGACAGCAAGTACATAGTCTAGCCAGCCACTTATGGTGACCAAGCTGGGGCTCCCTCCTCCTTGATCAACATGGCTGCCTCGGAAGCGACGTGATCGTGCATATTATAGCTGTTCATTTCATTGACTAAACATATACTTAAGTAATGACAGGCAAAGCAAACTAAAACGTATAACTTACTGGTCAATTTTCCTTCTGTAGCTGCAAGCGTCGCATCATGTGGAGTTAAGCTCGTGAAACCGATACGCTCATTGAGGTTTTCCGTCGCGCGAGCAGAAGCCGTCTGTACTCGAGTAGCTCTTGGTTTTCTGATGTTCTGGTATAGCGCAAGACCAGCCTCGACGTCTCGAGTGAATTGATATTTCGAAGAGAAGATGATCCCAAGCGCCGCTGCGTCTTCTATGGCTTGACAGGCGCCCTGAGACTGGTGTGGCATCATGGGATGTGCAGCATCGCCTAGGATACAAGCTTTCCCCTTGGACCAATGCTTTACGAGATCAAAGAAGTCGAAGAAAATGAGAATGGACACAAGGTAAGTATCGGCGTCGAATACCCACAGAATACGGTTGATGGACATACAACCTCCAAGGCATTCGATCAACGGAGTTTTTCAGAAGGTTTTGACAATCTGGATCCAACTCGTCGTACTTCCCGGCTAGGATATCCGAGACTGGGACCTCTTCGAAGACGAACCCTTCCTCGTGGTGTCTTGTGAGCTCTGTGGGCATGAAACCTAGCCGATATGAGATGTGCGCTACTACCGAGCGGAGAAACGCCTACAATAGAATGAAACGGTTTCCCCTGCAGAACATGGAGACCTGTAAGAACGATTAGCAAGCAAATCAATCGAGTAACTCATAGAACCGCACATGACAATCTTGTAGTACTTGGACCTCACCCCGTCCCGGCTTTTGCCTTCCATCCCACCCCAAAACTGACTGACGTTTCGGACGGAGCAAAGATTAGCTACGAGAGTAGAAGCCGTAGAAATTGATATACGTACATAGCTGGGTCGCATGCATAGCTAACAAGACCAAGCTTGTCGATAATGTCTCTTGGCACATTACAACGGTAGCATGTCTGTGCGGCAGACTTGATATCTGGAATAATCCCCAATTCTCTTCGCACGACAGACTAGGGAAAGATCAAGATGAGTGTGAAGGCGGTGAGAGTTTACACACCCGAATGCCATCGGCCCCCACAATCATATCTGCCTTAACGATGACGCCGTTCTTGAACGTCACGGTACCCGTTTCATAATCTACCCATTCGCAACTTCGATGGGAATAAGTAAAACACCATGTAAGTACCGGACAATTTACTTACATGTGGTCAATATGAACCGTGCAAGGCTCGCCCTCGCCTGCTATTTCTGTAGCCGCCTTCAGTAAGGTCGCATGCATATCCTGTCGGTGAAACATGTTGTACACGTTCCCCCACTCTTTCTCATAGTTAACCAGGTTGTACTGGTTCAAGATTCGTCCCGTAGACCAATCACGCATGACGAGCTTCATCTGTACATGTGTGCCGTGTGAGCTGACAGTGTTACTGAAGGGTTGGTGTTCCTCACAAGGACGACTGGCTTCATGTCTGGGATGTCCACTGCCCACTCTCGGAGCCATTGAGTGCCGTTAGCGGCGCAAGAAATGGACGCGCCGACCTCGACATCAAAAGAGCGACGTTCGTAAATACTCACTGCAAAATGATGCCTCTCATCAGTTGTCCAAATGAAATTGCTGGCAAACATACCTGCATGGCCAGCCCGACGAAGCGCGACAGCGGCAGCAAGCCCGCCAATACCGCCACCGATGACAGCGACGCGTAATTTGAGGTGGTTCGTGTTGGAATAGTGAGTAGAGGTGAAAGAGCTTGCAGAGGCCATACGATTGTATGTGGTCGGTGCGTAATGTGGGAGTCCATCGTCACTAGAGCATTTTGAAGGATTCGCTCTGTGGGTTTCGATTTCCCTATCAAGGGTAAGCTATCGTCACCTGCATGAACCTAATCCCCAATCGAACCAATGAGTATCAGAAGCGAAGACATGGGAGTTTAAGAGCCGGCCGCGAGATAAACTGTCATGGTGGTTGGAGGGAAACATCATTTTGTCGCTCAAGCGCCCAATGTTAACGCGCGTTAACGTGGGATATATTTCAAATTGCGCTATCACAAAAGCCATTCATTCCCTTGCCATGTTCAGCCAAGCAGTGATTTCAAGATAAGACCGGAATCTCTCTACTCTCGTACGTGCATGCCCGTATCGACTCTCAATGCCACCAACGTTCTATGATCCCAACTCTCCCGAAGAGCAAGAAGTACCTCTACCTTCGGCACCCCTCGTGCAACTGAGCGAGAATGTCGTCATGCAACCTCCTTTGACTCGAAGAGGTACAGGTCCAGGGATATTTGCCTTTCTACCAGCGGATAACAACCTTGGAACACGGAAATCAAGATCACTAGATCCCGAACCGATCCAGAAGTGGGCAGAAGAGGGATTCGCAGTCGTAGGCATCACCGGGGCGAGGACGAGTGCTGATGTTGACGGTGCATTGAGTAAAGGTTTAGAGGCTTTACTGGGACTCAAAGAGATGGATACTAAAGACAAGTTTGCTGTTTATGGTACGACCACTTTCAGTGTAACTAGGTACGCTGACTTGACTCGTGTCTATTACAGTCTATGATTCAAAGGTCCTCTCTATTGTTATCGAATCCATGCAAAAAGATAGCAGATTAGCTGGCCTTGTCGCAATCGCATCTGAGCCCCCCCTGAGTCCTACTCCGCCTGTTCCATCATTCATACACCTCGCAACGACCTCAGGACAACCTCAAGCATCATCATCATCACCTTCAATGACTCTTCATCGGTACACCAATGCATCTAGCAACTTCATCCTTCCTTACTCGGCCGACTACAACCCTGGTTATGCGAGTCTTGCCCACAGCCGAACGCTTGTTTTCCTGCGCAAGACACTTGGAGGCCCGATCTTCGATATTGAAGCAATCTGGGAAGAACACACCTATTTCGAGTTTGAAGTGAGAAGCGTTGCAAAAACTATGGGTACAATGGTTGCTGAGCCATATGTCAATCACGTACCCACGGTCAGTAAAGATATTTCTCTTCTCACCAATACACTGAGCTGCTCCTAGATGACCGGTGGTATAGGACGCGAAAACCTCACTGCTTTCTACAGGGACCATTTCATCTTTGCGTACGTTCTTTTTACTCGCGTTTACTTCCGCTTGTCTAACTCAAAGACAGGAATCCTCCAGATACCGAGCTTCAACTAGTGTCTAGGACAGTTGGAAGCGACCGTGTGATCGGTCCGTGCAGACTCACTCATGCACTGTCAGATTTCTCATGTTTAACAGACGAATTCATCTTCAAACTCACACACGACCGGGTCGTCGACTGGCTTCTTCCTGGCGTTCCGCCGACAGGGAAGAAACTGGAGATACCTTTCGTGGGCGTCGTTAATGTACGCGGCGACAGGCTTTATCACGGTCAGGGGCACGTAACCCTTTCATGGCTATTGTCAATACTCAGTTTCGTCTTAGAGCACATCTGGTGGGATCAAGCAAGCGCGCTACTTCAGGCAGGGGTTCTTCCTAGTCATCTTCCTTACGGTAGCGAAGGCCAGAAACTAAGGTTGCCAGTTGCGGGTAGTGAAGGGGCGAGGCTGTTAGTTGACGAGACTGACGGGAAAAGCAATGCAATGTTTGGGGCTGATTGGGGAGTTTCCAACGCTTAAGGCGGGTTGTGGTTTCAGCGAAATGGAACTCCAAGATGGGCGTGTGTCTACAGTGTTTACTATATCTGTTCAATCTGGCCTGAGGTCATTTGAACCTTTTGATATAATACCAAACATGTTGCCAATCAACCATCAAGGACTGATGGTGTAGTTGGTTATCACGTTCGTCTCACATTTCCCGATGGTGCTGAGCACGAGAGGTCCCCAGTTCGAACCTGGGTTAGTCCATATTTTTTACCTGCTCATTGAAACCTACCTCTTTGCATGAAAGCTTTTGAGGCATTCCTTGTTATCAATTAATCTAGAGTCTTTGAACAGTTTTGTTTTAATTCCATTGCCCCAGAAGTACAGTTTGCGTCACAATTACATGCTGGATCTCACAATCAACCCCTTCTACGTGATTTCATACATTCGGTGTATTACAGAGAAACTCCTCTGTAAGTGGCCATCTGGGACTTCATTCTAGCGAATTGACCAGGAGTGAACTCGGTCATGCAACTGTCGTAGGAATAATCCATGAAGTTATCTACAAAGAAACTCAACGACTCAGTAATCACGCCATGAGGGGTAAAATAAATGAAATACTAACGGATGGGGTCTCCTCCACTGCTTCCGCAAGTGTTGCGACCAACAGGACAGCCAGAAGCAGGGCTCGCCTCGGGGTTAGTGTCATCGACGGAGTCTCCGGGAGCTCTGCAACCTCCCTGGAAAGTGTGGTAGAGACCAACCCAGTGTCCGGCTTCGTGAGTTAAAGTCTATTTAGATGATCAGAAAACACGCTTTGGGAATAGTAGAAAAAAAGCATTACTTGGCCAAGGTTGTAGTTTGTGGTAGTACCGCCCGGAGTCGACGAGAACAACATAACGACGCCATCATCAGTGGGGTTGCCAGAGTACGAAGAGGGGAAAGTAGCGTAGCCGAGCAGGCCAGCACCGCTTCCAGAGGTGAAGCTAGAAGTGGGAATTAGTATCCCAGATATTAGCTGTAAACGTCCGGGCTCACCCAACCGTGTAAACGTTCAGGTCAGCGACACCTCCTTGACGAAGCGCACGCTTCATAGCTGTTTGTTGAGAGCTGTCAGGGCCAGCACGGGCGAACCAATCGGAGTTCACGGTTCTGGTCGTGCCCCCAAGTCTCCAAGTAATTCCACTACCGCTGAAAGCCTCGTTCATGACGGTGATCTGGTCCGCAATCTGGGAGTCGGGTACGTTCCCACCAGCGACGGAGCTATCCCTGGAGACGACATGGAAATAGATGTTCAAGGTAGCAGCGAGGGGTGCCAATGATGAGGGTTCAACTTTGTTGGCAGCAAAGTGGGCCTCTGCAGCCATAAGCTCGTCATCGCTGATAAAGGTACCACAAGCTCTGTGACTATTGTTAGCTACGGTATTTTAGGAGTAGACTGGAATGTGTCACCTTGGGACGATGTCTGTGTCGGTGACGTTGACCAAGCCAGCTAACGGGTGACCGAAAGCAGCGGTGAAGAGTAGAGAGACGGCGACCGAGGCAGAGAAGAGCATTGTCGTGCTACCAGAGGAATGACTGAGCAGTGAAGAGCCACATATTTTATCGACCTCTTTTAAGCGTTACGGCCAGTAAGAAACAGTGTGCTCTTATCGGAGAGTAGCATTCCAAGAGCTGCCCTATCCATGCGTCTAAATCTTGCACGGAGATCCCGGACCATAAGGTTGTCTCGAGGAAGGGAAACAACATTAAAATTCATCCCATCGGGAACTGTCAATGTTAGATAAGGTCCCATGCAGCCTCATCGTATGGGATGTGTTAGTTGTTGTCAAGGTCTCGTTGGCGGTAGAAAAATAGTTTCTTCACTCTTCCAAACATACACAAACACTCTGACTCGCTCTGCCAACCTTTCATTCACCAAGGCAACTCGCACAATACTGGCTCACAGCCTGTTCTTTATCTCCCATTCTGTACGAATCGATATCTCCTGTCTCTATCTTTTCGTGACAAGCAAAATTCTCAGCACTAGATGCGCATTTTCGAAGCGTTCAATCTCGAAGTCATGATGCCAAGTCATAGTATATCAAGGCCGTAGTAATCCACTGTCCTAGAGTACACATGCAAAAGGCATTATGGCGGCAAGGTACAATCTGCAGAAACAGCAGAGCTCGCGGCAAGCCAACGGTTCCATCTGGAATAGTCAATCACTTCCACATGGTCACTGGTAGACTTTTGGCTACCAGTAATGTATAGCCGTCATCATGTGAATGACGAACATTGCCTATGTCGGGACAGAGCCTGGCACAGATTTTGAAGACATGTGTGTCGATAACAAACGGGTGCCTTCTATTAGCGGTGATTGGTATATGCAGATAACGGTCTCGGAGTCTCTTGAGGCCCAAAACCGGCCTGTAAAGACACGGTAGCACAGATTGAATTATGGGCCATAGCAAAAGTTCTAGTTATCACAACCGTCATCTCCTCGGGGACGTAGTTGCTCGAGCGAAGCCTAGGGTACGTTATGTTCAGCTTAATCATTGCATGTACAGACCGATGGAAGTATAAAACAATGTCTATGCCACATCAACACCGGCAGTCTGAATCCTAGATTCCTTCGCTTGCTCAATCTCGGCAAGGCGAGCTTCGCGAACTTGCTGTTAAAGCGACAAAATCATCAGGAACGAAGGGTATCAGTGGTGAGCTTTGAACGCACCTTATTTGCTGCCTGGGATTCTAGCAGAGCGTCGACTTCAGCTTTCCTCGCGTCAACCTGTTGCTGAAGACGAACGCTGTGTTGCTTTTCAGCCTATAACGCGTTGTGAGCATATCCACATCGCAACACTCAATACTCACCTCGATGTCCCTCTCGGCAGCGGATACATTTCCTACAGCAATATCGTGGTGATGTGTTGCTTTGTTGAGCGCCTTGACAGCGGCGTCTTCCTTCTTGACAGCCTTATGAAGCGCATGGGTCGATTTGTCGACTGCCTGAAGAAACCATGGTCGACGATGATCATCAGAATGCAACTACAGAACTTACTTACCTTCTCAGCTTTCGCTGCCGACTTTTCGACATGGGCGAGGTCCTTCATGGCATGCTTGAGGGTAGAGTCCTCAGATTTGGCTTCTTGTGTGATCTGCTTCTCAAGCTTCTTAAGGGCGGAAGGGGAAGTTGGTAAAGGCGTTGACATGTTTGTGATGGTGAGTCGAGGTAGTGGTGGGTGGTTGGTGGTGGTGGTCAGGATCTCCTCAGCTGAGAGCCACGATATAAATGTCGCGATTCGACGTCGCAGACAGAGTGACGTCAAGACGATGAGTTGGATCGAGGATTGTCTTATTCGCCTCCTTTTCTGTCATTGGCTATGAAGTGAGACACCTCGGCTAGTAAAGTGGCCACGATGATGAATGGGAGACGTCGATGGCGCTGGGATCAATGGGCATCGTGTCCTTCATGATAATGGCCTCGCCCACTCTCGCCTACGTCGTTTCTTGTACCCAAATCTGCGTCGTGTCCTCGTAGCGGTGGATCTGCGCAATGCAAGTCGAGTCCATTTCGCGACTGTGCAGGTTGCCTCTGGGCGCTAAGTAGGGGCAAATCACGATGTACGCATAGAACGTGTTTGCAATGACAAAAAAGGTGCCGGCCAGAGCCAGAATGCGAGGTACATGTTGTATACGTGTTTCCCAGGTGTCGTATCCCACCACATAGTGCTTCCAGCAACTAGAAGTGCATGCTTGGGCTCGATCGAATCAGATGTATTTGAAGCTGAATGCAAGAACCTTATTTGCTGCACATTGTGGAAGCAGTCCCCGAAAACATTCAGCAACATCCTGTTCCCCGTCAGCTAACATTCCACCTCCGTGATGGCTCGTCCAAAGCAAACCCCGCACGGTAACGACTATCATCAACTCTCTGATGACGGGAAAAGTATCTCCGGCCAATATCATGTCCGCACTATGCCAGCTTCTGTGTTCCAACGCTATATCGATTCCGTGCGAGCTGTTGTCGATCGCCACGTATAATTCCAGCCGTTGCAGCATCTGACCTGAAAGAGTGGATACGAACAGATTGATTGGGATCAAGGAGTAGGGACAACCGTGATGGATGGAGTACTTGAAAAGGAATAGTGAATGTATTTTGAGTTCTTCGAGACAGACCATCCTGGCAAGCACGCGGCTTGCTACAAGGTGCTCTAGATAAACTTAGTTTTGGTGGTGGTATGAAAGTGCATTGGACGAGATTACCAATTGACGGCCGAATCTCCTTCCTCCCTTTCACCTGAACCCCGAATATGGCAAATTCATCGAATGACCCAGCCTTGAGAGTGAACTGGGTCAGCAATGATCCACAACATTGGAGGTAGCGTGCCAAAGCACGGAGAGCGGCGTCATCCATCCCTTCTAAACCGAGCGTTAGGTTCCTCAACTTGACAGAACCAGCAGAGAGCCAGTTCCAGAACACATCGTGAGGAAACCCGGTGGGATTTTCAGGATTTTGTGTCAGGTCCAAAGTGTCGAGGAGCAGCGGGGGTTGTCGAAGACTGTATTCCGGTGCCGATATACCGGCTTCCCCATATCGTAACGGAAACGATCTAAGTGAGGCAACCTGGGGCTCCATCCTCAGTCTTTGCAACGCCGGGAACCCCGAAACGATATTCAGGATTGAAAGTGTGTCATCAATGGAGTTGAATGGGACATGATATAGGCATAAGTCAACCACTTTCTTCTTGAATTGATTGACACCTTGATCATGCACCTCCTCCGCAAACAGCTGCTTCCAGGCGTTTGAATTCAGGGTTTGGCTATCAATATATGAAAAGCGAAGACTATCGGCGGACGTCCACTTGGGTAGGTGCTGAAAGATGGGCTTTAACCACTCCGCATGGGATGGCCGTGATGCTTCTCCCAGTATATGAAGTGTCCCTGAGATGTGTACGAGCCGGACGTATGGATGAATGGAACAGTGTTTGTTGTCGAGGAGGATGAGAAGTTGCCGATGTCGTTTCTTGCTCTGTTCCCATCGCTCGGGAGCTTGAATCCAAAGAGAGTGGAATAAGCGTCGTCGTGTCGGTGGTACCCATTGACGCCCGAGTAGGGCCAGACGAGCAACACTTTCTTCTCGATCCAGACACACGAATTCAACTACTTGATCAATCAACTCCTCGAATAAAGTCTGCAAAGAATATCAGATATATTGACCAGGAAATGCATTAGACAGGCTTACGACCATTGGCATTGGTAAGATTGGTGGTGGGAGTAAGAGATTGGGTAATGTGAGACACTCCTTCTCAGCGGAACCGTATCTTGGTTTGAACTATAGTTCGATATTCCCTTTCCCCTAACCGTCCTTCCCGACACTCCATGGCTCAAAGTGCAAAGCGGCTGTGCCTGTAGAAAACAGTTTCCGCGTCAACTATATTGCACGACATTCAATCTTGAGCGAGCTTCGTACCGATGCCTTCAAGGGCCTTGAATGAAACGATCCGCGAGTTGCGCATCATTTATGAGGATGTCACAAACCAGAGACGAGAAAAAGCAATAGAAGAAAATAACGAGCGGACCAGGAACGTAACGGTAATGGTGAGCTGAGAGTTCGGCGATAGCCGGTCATTTCTCCCATCGCAGGCAGGCTGCAGTTGTGGACACTCAACTTGATTCCTCTGACTTCAACATCATTCAACCCCGACTATAATGGACCGCCCGACACTACTTTTTTTTTTTGTGGCGAAACTTATTCCCGATGAACTAGGACAGACTAGGACGGATGCAATAGGTGAAAATGACCGCGTCAGGCACCCCGACACTGGCGCGTTTGAAAGCCATTCAATAATTTCTGGTTGACCCTTCCGGATCATTCATACAACCCTCACTCGACGTCAATCCACGGCCTTGCTCGCCGTGTTCTCTGGTATTTAAATCGATGTGCGGGGAACCAACCACCAGCCCAGGCCAATCCCGACTCTCAGGATGTTTCGCCTTCTACTAGGTGTCACCGCGTTGGCTTGCGTTTCTGCCTCCCCAGATCTCCACAAGCGTGCATTTGGCGTAACAACAGACCCTTCAGTTGCGAATGGTCAAACTTTCGATTTCATCGTCGTAGGAGGCGGGTTGACGGGTACCACTGTTGCTGCACGTTTGGCAGAAACTTACGCGTATTCGGTCCTTCTCATCGAGGCGGGCGCAGACGACAGAGGTGACTCAAGGGTGTATGATATTTACGCGTATGCCCAGGCATTTGGTACCTCAATGGACTGGCAATGGCCAACGGAACACGGAACCATGGTTTCGTGAGTTGTAGTTTCTACCTGGAGTTTTGCACTTTTTAATTGACGTTTTATTGGTAGTGGAAAGACTCTCGGCGGTAGCTCATCCATCAATGGTGCCCATTACACACGGGGTCTAGCGGCCCAATACGACGCTTGGTCAACTTTGCTGGAATCCTCGGAAGCTAGTGTCGGATGGAACTGGGATGGAATGTTTAACTACATGAAGAAGGTATGTCAGCTTTACAACCGAATCATACTCTCCGGTCTCACAATTTCTCAGTCTGAAACTTTTTCCGGCCCGAATGGGCAACAATCTGAGAAGGGCGCTCAATCCAACGATGCTTACCACGGATTCAATGGACCAGTTCAAGTTACTTTCCCGGACGACATGTATGGAGGCCCTCAGCAGCCAGCCTTCATTAATACCATCACAAGCTTGACTGGAATGACCCATTGTCCAGACCTCAATGGTGGCAATCCAAACTGTGTCTCTATGACGCCCTTCGTGAGTTTGCATGTCGTCGTCTTTAGCCCAACTGTTGAATACCATCGTACTAGACGATGAATTGGCATGCTGGTGATCATCGTTCCTCCGCTCCCGAGGCTTATCTCAGTCCCGTCGAGAGCATACGGACCACTTGGGTCACCCTCACTCGACACCAGGTAGGCTTCTGCTGAGATTTCGTTACTTTAGCTCACTTAGACTTTGCTACCAGGTCACGAAGATTAACTGGGCTAATGCAGGTAGTATTCCCTTGCGGGCCTCTGGCATTGAATTTGCTCCTGCCAGTGGCGGAGGCACAAGATATACAGCCTTCGCAAGGAGAGAAGTTATCCTTGCTGCCGGTGCAATAATGGTAAGTATTGAAGTACACTTTGAAATGCGTGTACTCTAAACTTCTATGTACAACAGACACCCCAACTCCTTCAACTATCGGGTATTGGCGACTCGAGCGTCCTGAACCCCCTCGGAATCAACACCCTGATTGACCTGAAGACAGTCGGAAAGAATCTACAAGAACAGACTATGTCGGCTCTTGGTGCCAGCGGCAATGGATTCGACCCAGAAGGCCGCGGTCCTTCAGATTGCATTGCATACCCCAATATCAGACAACTCTTCGGTAATAACGCGCAAAACAGCATCAACAAAATCAATAACAATATAGCAAATTGGGCATCGAGCCAAGCAGGATCGGGCCTCAGTAGCTCCGCCTTGCAACAGATATTCCAAGTTCAAGCCGACTTGATTATCAATAAGAATGGTGAGTTCAACTCCTTGGGTGTTTAATCGATTCGCGTGGGCTCAAGTTCTCCAAAGCTCCCGTCGCTGAACTGTTCTACAACACCGGATGGCCAGAGTAAGTCCCTCAGGATCGATCTACTCCATTCGTACTAACCTTTGCGCTGTCACTAGTATGGTCAGTCTGAATATCTGGCAGCTACTTCCATTTAGTCGAGGCAACGTCAAAATCACGGTGGGCTTTTTTTGAATACCAACACTTGAATGAAGTCTGAATTTGTTCTAGTCCACGAATCCTTTCCAGAAACCCCAAATCCGCATCAACTACTTCTCAGGTACGCTGTACTCGATATTTGCACGAGACGAGGTTCCTGACATTTACCGTTTAAGTGGACTGGGATATGGATGTGCAAATTGCTGCGTCGAGATTATCCCGCCGTGTACTGACCAGCCCGCCCCTAAGGTAAATACATCTCGGCTTTTTTTCTCGATATTTCATCTAACGGTGTTCAACCTCTAGCTCTCTTTCCAACGGCGAAACTACACCAGGAGGGGCCGTACCTGATGGCTCTGATCGTGGCTCTGATGCCAACTGGAGAAACTGGATCAACAATAATTTCAGCCCTGTGGCTCACCCTGTTGGTACGGCGGCAATGATGAGGCGTAGTCTCGGAGGTACGTTTCGGGAATCAGAGGCAGATTTGCTCAACGGGACTGACGTCGTATGTAGGTGTCGTCAACGCCCAACTCAAAGTTTACGATACTGCCAACCTCCGTGTCGTCGATGCTTCAATCATGCCTTTGCAAGTTAGCGCCCACCTTCAAGCAACCTTGTATGGTGTCGCTGAGAAGGCAGCAGACCTCATCAAAGCTGCAAATTGAGCCTTCGAACCAACTTCGAGCTGTCTCTCGCTTTTGGACTTTTTTGCTGATTTAGTTAATTGACCCTGCCCCTTTGAATGGACTCACATACGGGTGTAATGATTTATTCTTAATGCTATTGGAATCGATTTCAACACAGATGTGCAATGCACTTCCCCGTGTGCTCATTTGATGAAGGTGGCAGTAACAATTGGGGTGCGGATTTTCGTAGTCTAGCAGGTCGGCGGAGTACTGGTCGGTTTAGCGAAGGAATGTACTCACCGGTTGATGATCAGACTTCTATCCTCCCACTCCCAAAAACATCACTACAGCAAGCTCATCGATCTCTTAGAGTTAGCGGAGGTACAGCGGGGACAGATGAGAAATCGCGTTACACTGACCGCCACAAGTCGGCGGAGCGGAGGCGAATTGGATGGGTGATGCCATTCTGATTCTTCGCACAAAAAAACGCCCCCGCCCCAATAGAATACAGTCTCTGACGAATTCTCTACCCTGTTCGATAGATTGACAGCTTGCAGGTTCGTTATGCTCTCCACCACCAACTGTACTCGGGACTATATTAACTCTTTCGTGCCATCTCCTGATTGATATACGAGAGGCTAACAACATCCCGCGAACCGAGAAGGGGCCAGAGCGTTTGTTCCAACCGTACATGGAAAGTCAGATGTTTGAGTGAAGGAGCGGCGTTCAGTCCAAGTCATGAGCCTGATTGCTGTGAATACAGCGTAAAAAAAATGTGTATGCATCTGGGACTCACTTACATTTCTTTTACGTTCACCCATCCTCTTGACCTGCTATATCATGATGAGCCAATCCTGGTTCCGTAGAGTTCAAGTTTGGGAGGAAAGCGGCCATACCCGCTGAAAAGTTCAAGTCCATAGCGCCTAGGTACTACAGAGCTCGGGAGTCGTTTGTCTGAATCATAGCTTGTAAAGGATATCCGGGACTCGTGCAAGTATTTGAAGGACTTGAAGAGACGGGAAGGATACTTGAAAGAACGTGTAGAGCAAGAATCGAGCTATCAGAGTGCCTGAATTGGGCCGCCAATTGCCGCCGCCGGGCTCCGCGGGTTGACTTGACGTTTGTAATTCAACCAACTCCTTCATGACCTTGACTTGGAGGCTTGCCACCACTCCTTCTTTCATAAGAAATAGGGGACCCAGGCCACAGATATAATAGGTCAAGACGTCAGGCATGCCGATATCGACAAGTCGTGTTTGATCACTGGTCAGTTCCACTTTCTAAACTTTCCGAAATGGAACTAACATCATATCTCGACGTAAACTCAAGGTCTCGAGATTTCTTTCGCGGCTGCGTTGTATATAAATCGAAGTGTGGCGAGGGAATGGCAAGACAGGTCGAACCCCAACTTCAGGATGCTTCTCCTGCTAGGCATTATAGCGCTGGCTGGCGTCTCTGCTTCCTTGCAACTCAATCAGCGTGCCTTTGGCGTCACAACTGACCCTTCAGTTGCAGATGGCGAAACATTCGACTTCATCATTGTAGGAGGTGGATTGACGGGCACCACTGTTGCTGCACGTTTGGCAGAAACATACGACTATTCAATCCTTCTGGTCGAGGCTGGCGCGGACGATAGGGAGGATTCCAGAGTGTACGATATCTATAATTATGGCCAAACATTTGGTACCCCGATGGATTGGCAATGGCAAACAGAACGCGGGCGCATGGTGTCGTGAGTAGCTTGAAGCATTCATTGTACGGCCTTTGGCTAATGCTGTACTGCTGGTAGCGGCAAGACTCTCGGTGGTAGTTCGTCGATCAACGGAGGGCACTATACTCGCGGCTCAGCGGCACAGTACGATGCTTGGTCTACCTTGTTGGAGTCTTCTGAAGCCAATGTGGGATGGAACTGGGACGGGATGTTCAACTATATGAAGAAGGTATACCACCTTTATTCAACTCGTTCTCCACATACTCAGAGTGCTCCAGTCCGAAGGTTTTTCCGGTCCAAACGAGCAACAGTCTGAGAAAGGCGCTCAATCCAACGATGCATACCATGGATTCGATGGGCCAGTTCAAGTCACCTTCCCGGATGAGATGTACGGAGGTCCTCAGCAAAAAGCCTTCATCGAAACAATCACTACTTTGACCGGGATTACCCATTGCCCGGATCTCAACGGCGGAAACGGAAGTTGTGTTTCAATGACACCTCTTGTAAGTTCATGTAATATCTCTTCATTTCTTAAGATCTTAAATTGAAACACTACAGACGATGAATTGGCAAGCTTCCGACCGTCGTTCCTCCGCTCCCGAGGCTTATCTCAGTCCAGTTGAGAGCATAAGGACCACTTGGGTCACTCTAACTCAACACCAGGTATTCTCTCACTCACCCACTCTGTATTGAGTTTTTCACTTAGTCCTTGTGAGGTCACCAAAATCAACTGGGCCAACCCTGGGAGCATTCCCTTACGGGCGTCTGGCATCGAATTTGCTCCTGCTAGTGGCGGAAACACGAGATATACAGCCTTCGCAAGCAGAGAAGTTATTCTCGCTGCTGGCTCAATTATGGTAAGCTCAATATACACCCTACGTGTTTATAGCCCTATCCTAAAGATACGACAGACGCCTCAGCTCCTTCAACTTTCTGGTGTCGGGGACTCGAGCATTTTGAACCCCCTCGGAATTAACACTCTGATCGACCTGAAGACGGTCGGAAAGAATCTCCAGGAACAAACTATGTCGGCTCTCGGCGCCAGTGGCAATGGATTTGACCCGAAAGGCCGTGGTCCTTCAGACTGTATTGCGTACCCTAACATCCAAGAGCTTTTCGGTAACAACACACAAAGCAGCATTGACAAAATCAACAACAATCTCGCAAATTGGGCGTCGAGCCAAGCGGAATCAGGTCTCAGTAGCTCCGCACTGCGCCAGATATTTCGAGTCCAGGCTGATTTGATTATCAATAAGAACGGTGACTACTTCCTTTTCACTCTATACTTGGACACTCAAAGTTTCTGCAGCATCTGTTGCGGAATTTTTCTTCAACACTGGATGGCCAGAGTAAGTCCCTGGTGGAATTTAAACTCTACTATCGTCATGATTTCAATCATACCTGCAGTGTGGTCGGCTTGAATGTCTGGCAGCTACTTCCGTTCAGCCGAGGCACTTTGAAGATTACGGTGAGCTATTTCATGAGCGATACTCCACAGCAGAATCTGAACTCGTTCTAGTCAACGGATCCTTTCCAAAAACCTCAGATTCACGTCAACTTCTTCTCAGGTACGCTTCGCTCTGCACTGGCACGAGACAAGATACAAGATTCCTAACATTTCTCGTCTTAGTGGATTGGGATATGGACGTGCAAATCGCGGCATCCCGGCTATCTCGCCGTATATTTACCAGCGCGCCGCTAAGGCAAGTAACTAGGTCCTCCTATTGACCATCCATCTGAAATATTATGCTTCCAGCTCTATATCCGGACGAGAGACGGTACCAGGAGGAACAGTACCCAACGGCACAGATTATGGCTCTGATTCTGACTGGAGAAATTGGATCGAAGACAACTTCACGCCTGTGGCACACCCTATCAGCACGGCTGCTATGATGAAACGAAGTCTCGGAGGTGTGTTAGGGGATCCCATTTATCATCAGAGGCTGATGTTGTTCGCAGGTGTCGTCGATGCCCGACTCAAGGTCTATGACACTGCTAACCTCCGTGTCGTCGATGCTTCAATTATGCCTCTGCAGGTCAGCGCCCACCTCCAAGCTCCCTTGTATGGTGTTGCTGAGAAGGCAGCGGATCTCATCAAAGCCGCACACGAAGTATCGTCGCCTATCCTTTTTGTCCAATCCAATTGACCTTGTACACAATGTAACGCTTTCCTTTTTTCGACGCTATGACAAAAACTTGTATCAATACGCCCCTTTTCTCTGTGTCCACTTCGTGAGAGGAGCGTTGACAACACGAAGCTCGCTCCGGATTGCTGCGGTTTGTTGCAGTCCAATTGATATATTAGCGCCGGTGTCATCAAGCGCCCAGAGTGATATTGCAAGTGTGTTCCTTCCTTGATAGTTGAAGATTCCTTGAGGGATTGGGAATATCGTTTGCGGACCAAGATGATTCACTAGGGGCGAATAATGAAATGGGTCCGGCCACTAGAGTGTCAAGATTGCTCACCATATTTCCCGAACTGGTATCCGTTAACGTAGAACTAGGTGCCAGACTATTTAGGGGAATGTGTAGTTTAAATAATGTCTATATGCATACCTGAGCTCGATAGTGGGAATCAATCGTTGAGTTCGAAACCACTAAAGCCAGTGGATAGTCAACCCCACGGGGAATGTTCAAATCGAAGGTGGTTCTGAGTTTCTATCCTGTGAGTCAAGATGTCCCCCAACTATGCTGCACGCGTACCTGTAAAAGCTAACCCCTGCATGCGTCAAACCATCGTTTGGTCGCCCCGAAGCCCATTTTCCATCGTCAAATCCTGGCAGATGCCACCCTACAGGTGGGTGTTAGCATCGGTTAGCGGTGAGCGCAGTCAAGCCTACCTTGCCTCTCGGCGAATAGCCCTCCTTCATTCAAAAGACCTCGAACTCTGTCGACAAACTGGGTATTGAACGTTATCGAAAGGCTATGATCGTAGAGGCAGCCACGTACATCTTCACCACCAAGGTTCCCTGTGACCTTCCATGAGGTAACACGGGTTTCATCACTTCCAATGAATGAGTAGCTCCGAATTCCTCTAGGCGTCTTGAAATCCTCTCCCGCAGCGGCCCAGTTTTCGTTGTAACCCATGTGATCCTGGAGGATTGTCAAGACATGCTGTGTGCCTTTGTCCAGTGCTTTGGCAAACACAAAGGTCTGATTGCGATTTCCCTGCGACGCATCTCCTACCCAGGATCCCAAAAACGTGCTATCCAGCCAGGCGGAGTACCCGAACGCCGTACCACCCCATACATCTACCCAGAATCCTTCCTCTGAACCGGTAGCATTGAAGCGAGCTCGCCAGAGGATGTTGCCAGTATGATATCCATATTCTCCGGCGTAGAGGACAGTATCAATTCCGCTGGGCTTGTTGGGATTCACCGTTTCTGTGCGGTTGGCCGTCGTCCATAAACTGTCAGAATAAGATGGCCGAATTTCTGGAAGGCTATCTGCCGTTTTCTGTGATCCTCTACTTCAAGCATGAGGTGACCCTAAGACAGCAAATTACTCACCCATTGCAGAGATTGTAAATCGGGAATAGTCACTTGAGGCAAATTGGGCGTGACCCGTGCAAGAAGAGTGCCATATGTTGATGGTTCAAACGGTAATCTTTTGCCGTTGAAAGTTATTGTCTTCGTCGAACGGGGTGCGATTATCTCCAGATTCGATGTGGTATTGAGATCTCCCACAATCGCAAGGGTACCCTTCTCGAATGACACCGTTCGCATAAGGTACCCGCCTTTGATGATGACAGGGTTCGTAGTGCTGTACAGAGGGAAGGTGCCGGACGAGGGTGGATGCAAGACCCAGAATTGATAAGCCGTTTCACGATCTGCAAAGAAGTTAGTCCGGCTGAGAACAGTAGAACCAAGGGAAATGCTCTCACCAAGGATGTACAACAATGTCTTCTCCCCGACCGCGACGACGGTTTGTCCGGTAGTCTTGTATTGCACAGCCAAGGTGTTATTTGAGATTGCTTTAGCTTCGATCGTATTGCTTCCCGACACGATTCTCGCCTCGGGAAGCGCAGAAGTGGTGTAAGAAAATGCTGTTTCATGCAGCTCGCCTGCATTCCCATAGACAACGACGATATCCCTGCCGTCTATAGTTGCCCTAATGATGTCGATGAGTGGGATTATGGTAGGTAAAAATCGGATATACATACCATGTGAAAATTTCGGCAGTGGAGTATAGCAGATGTGTCGAACCAGCAGCGTAGTCCACCACGTGAATTTTCGAGTCTTTGCCGTTAAGTGCAAGCGAGCCTCCGATTTGAGGGATTGTAATACTTCCGAGGCTCGTAGGTACAGTCAGCTTGTAGAACTGAGCAGCATCAGTAGATGCATCCGTTTGCCTAAAATTTTGATCGCGTCAAAGCCGATCTCATCGCGAGCGAGTTTACACTTGCCTGACGACGTAGAAGCCCGTCTTGTTACCCACGACGTCGAGAACTTGAGTTATTTTCAAAGCAGAATTGCCAGTAAAAGATCCTTGGGTAGCGTATATATTCATCGGTCGGGTGGTCAAGAAGGCTGAAGAGGCATGTATGAAGTTGGCTTGCAATTTGATTTCGTAGTACTTTTCTCTGAGCGTGCGATCTTCTGCAATAGCCGCTCCCTGTACGACTGTGAGCAGGAGTCACAGCCAGGAAACGCGTTCGATTACTTACATAGTCATAGGAACTATAGACGCCCGGGAATCCAATTCCACCTGTACCGCGCGTCAGAAGTTTCCCTGCCGATACGATTCTCCGTCTCACCCCAATTTGTACCACCGTAGGTCATGTAGATGTTGAAAATTGTCGTAGACATCGCAAATTGATTTTTGTAGAACACTGGATATTCCGTTGGAAAGCTTGGTAATAACTTGCACATTTATGACCTCACCTCTTTCGAAGTTTGGACCAGTCAAAATGGCACAGTTGTCGAAGCCTGCACCACCCCTAAAACGTGCTACATGAAGGCTGAAAGTCGAAGCAGCGTACGAAATTCTTACCATCCGTCGATGGCCCCGCCTTGGAATTCAAAGACCGAGTTCGGAACATCTGGGCTAAATTCCATGTGGGCGTTCCAGAACCATCTAATGAGCAGAGTCTAAGATTCACTCGTTGAAGAGTCGGACAGGAACAAACTCTGGGACGGCATCTGCAGCCCAAGTGTAGGGTTGGCCGCAATTAAATCCATTCGGGTATGAATCGTAGCCTGAATGCTTGTGAATCATATCAAAACCTGAAAAACGTGGATCCAACTAACCGTAGATATCGACACTTGTGAAATGACCGCCAGGATATGCGTCGTTGGTTGTGATAGGTACGGTGACCCCACTTGCACGCTATCATTGTCGGTTTAGCATCTATTTGCGAAAATAGAAAACCACGACCAACGATGTCTTC
Source organism: Paramarasmius palmivorus (assembly GCA_037176845.1). Classification (NCBI taxonomy): domain Eukaryota; kingdom Fungi; phylum Basidiomycota; class Agaricomycetes; order Agaricales; family Marasmiaceae; genus Paramarasmius; species Paramarasmius palmivorus. The sequence goes on along the minus strand of JAYKXP010000003.1, from coordinate 206,278 downwards.
CATCAGCCTTCGCTCGTATTCGAAATCTTCCGTATAAGGCTCCTGCCACCCGGTATATTCGTTCTCTGCCTAGTTATCGCATTGGGATATCGAAAACAACTTGACATGCCCTAGAGACTACCTACCTGGAAAAGAATGACCGGTCCTCCTTTGGTGATCTCGTTTTTTGCGACTAAAGAACCGACGGTCTTCATGTAAGCCTGGTATGCCTCAACATATGATGTATTCGAAGTTCGCCAAAGTCCAGGTGTATATGTGCCCCATCCCGGGAAACCACCGCCACTTGTTTCGGCGTTAATATATGGTCTAGAGGTACCATTGAGCTCTGTCCCATGTAGTAATTGAGCATACAACTCACCCAGGCCGAGCAATGAGATATAATCCCGCTTCTTTTGCGGCGTCGAAGAATGGCTGCAGATCGCGAATACCTTCGAAGGAAACTTCGCCACGTTTCGGTTCTACGAGGCCCCAGAATATATAGATGGACACGGCATTGAAACCAGCGGACCTGTGAACCGTGAGGGGATTGGACTTGCAAGCGCGAAATCTGCACATACTTCATCTTCTGCAGAACGTCAAGATACAGACTATGAACCGGCATCCTGTATTAGCGTGTTAGGATGTCCGTAGATGTGCAATGAAAAGAACAGAAACAAGAGACGGACCGATATGGATGAACTTCTCCTCCATAGATCGCAAGCCGCTGCCCGTTGATAAATAGGGAGTATTGGTCCCAAGTCACCTACAGTTACTCATGTTAGTTGAAATAAGAAGTCCACGGGCTGAATGGCACATACAACATCTTGGAGCGTGTTTTGGGGATCCTGCCTAGGGAGCCGCACTCTGCTCGCCCGGGGTTGGGCTAATACCCCCGCTAACAGCGCAAACAAAACCCAAGACAAAAGCATATTGTCGATACGGCTTCAGTCACCTACGTACACGACGCTCGTTAATAAATACCATCGACTTATATCCATCAGAAGTCACGGACAAATGTCGAGGTACATCAAACAGGAATGCTCAGCTCCCTGATGAATGCGAATGCGGTTCTGTGCTTGTATACTTGAAGCCGTTGACAGATGTACGAGATGCGCGACTGAATATGAAAAACACTGGCGAAGGGGACCGGGCCGTGTGTTCAGGTGTTCAAAATATGCAGAGCGACAAGCGTTGTCCATATGCTCATCGAGGTGCGAAACTGCTTCTGTTCCGAGTCTACTCCGGTGGTATGTACAGGAAATTGGTACTGATAGTGACGATACTCCTTGAGAAAGGGTCAGCCAAATCCGTGAAGAAGAGATTGAAACACGCACCTAGACTTTCACCCATTTGCTACAAATTTATCATCCTCCAGCGGGAATATTGCTCTACGCCAACACTATGAGCAGCAAGATTTGCGGGTTTGACAGTGATACGTGCAGCAGCCTGGAAGACGCGTCCGGAGACGATGGTGGTTAGGAGGAAGAGGTTTTGATGCCATCGAGTCCGCTGTCACGTATAATGTAAGTACTATAGATGTCCTTCAGTAGACTCGTAACCACACGGTCGATCGCTGCTGCGCCGAGGAGTAGGGTAGGGAGTGATTCTAGTCCTTTAGAGTCCTTTAGGCGCTCTCACAAAGTGACTTCAAACTGGCCCCCAAACACATTGTATTGACAGGTTGGGAGACTAAGCGCTAGTATAAACAAATGGATTGTTCGTTGATAGTAAGGACGAAGTGAGAGAAAATGAGTAGGCAGGAAACGACAACTAATGAAAAAGCAGAAACTACACAACAAAGCCGGAATCAATGCTACTGGTGCGAGAGGGAGACGAAACAGAAGGAATACGAGTAGTTGTATATATGTATCACGGGAGATAGCACAGGAGTGAAGCAACAGCAGACGAGATCAAAGCAATATAGATATGTGGTTAATAGTGTGCAAAGCAAAGCGACATGAGAAGAACAACGCATTTATCCAAACTGAAAGCGAAAAGGAAAGCGCTATATATATATAATCAGACGTATGACAGCCAAATTATGCCATACGCGAATGTCCGAAAGTCGAGATGGACGAAACAGAATCCATAGGTCGCGAGGCATTCCCGCTATTATCCAGATGTAAGCTAGCCAGCGCGACATCCAAGTTGTGTTTGTAATCGTACGAAGGACCGGCTGGTCGTTGGAGATGTTGTAGACGTTCACTATATTTCCCAGAACCGGGTCTAGAGATCAGTCCTGGAGAGTCTCCTAAAGAGAATCAGCTAAATCAGGGAAAAGCTAGGTCTAAAGGGCTCACTTCTGTCACCTAACGGATCGTAAGTCGCTTCAGGCCCATAAACCTTATCGTCTACACCCGAACGATGGCCAACGACAACATCTTCGCGGGATGCGAGATGAGCGGCTCTTAAAGCCTCTTCCGCGAAGAGACCAGCCGAAGGAAGATGTTGCGTTTTCACAGGTCCCGGCGAAGTGGGTGGTTCTTGCTGACCTTTCTGACCCGACGAATGGGTAAGGGACAGCGCCCTGAGTAAATGGACTGCTTGTTCATGGGTCAACATACTAAGGTCTACGCCAGCTAACGGTCCTTGCTGAACGTTCGGTGACTGGCCGTGGCCGTGGCTTGCAGTGGGAGATGACGAGGGAGGTAGGGACTGGGGTAGAGAGGTTGATAGAGTGGGTAAAGTAGACGGATCGTTGACACTTTGGTTGTGAATGGAGGCTGTTTGCGCAGCTTGGGCCGCTGCTTGAGCAGCCTTGTCTATAGCAAGACAAAAGTTACTCCAATAGAAACAGTGCATCAGAACAGTGACCTGGAGACTTACATTGGCTTCGTCCCCAGCTCAGCCTAATTCTACTACCAGCAATCGGGAAACCTTGCATTTTCTCAATCGCACGCTGAGCATCTCCCTTCCGTACAAACTGCACAAAACCACAGTTTTTACCAACCGGGACCTTGACCTGAAGAACACTGAGTATGACAATACTACAACCACAGAATCACATACATAATGGATATCGCCAAATGGCGCGAAGAATGTCTTCAACGTTTCCTCGTTGATCAACGGCGAAAGGCCTCCGACAAAGACCGTCGTGTTGTAAGGATCGGTGTTCGATAGTTGCTCGCCATTGGGACCTATGAGATTCCCCAGGATGGCGCGAGCCTGTGTATGGTGCTTCCACGATTCTTCAGAGAATTCGGCGGCAGAATTCTTTGTTTCATGAGAACCGCCTTCCACCGGGTTGTAAGAAAATGGGGATGTCCTCTGTGCCGAGGGAGGTACATGATTCCCGCCATTTTGGGGTAACGAGAAAGACTGCGCGATGGTGAAAGGCCCCGGAGGCGGTTGGTTGACCTGAAAAGGAATAGTGAAGTTGGGAGATATGACTGCGGGCGGCTTCGGCTTTGTCGTGGCTGGTGAAATACGCACTGAATGAGGAGAATGAATTAGTAGATGTGATGATGAATCAACACAAGAGCTCACTGGGTCTGGATAAGCAATAGAGGCCGTGCATTTCGATGAGAGCGCGCTGTTGGTCCGCTTCGTCGGTGAATCTGGTGAATTGAATTAGTCCACACATAAATGGATTTTTCTATTATTCACCTGACAAAGCCATAGCCTTTAGAAACACCAGTAACGGGATCGAGCATAATTTTAGCGCTCTTGCAGCTGAGGAAAGGCCGGATGAACTTGGGCTCCCGGTCGTTGCGTAGTCCTAACACTGGGTTGCGAAAGACGGCAACAAGGTCCGAGTTGCTGGCTTCTGGGGCGAGATCGCCGACAAAAATGCTGTATTCTGTCGGATATTGGCCTTGCTGTTGTTGATTCGGAGAGAACGATTGGTTTTGCCCATTGAAGGGCAAACCGTTCGAGGACAAAGCGGCAAAGTCTACCTGGAAATTTGTCGAGTTGGGCATTGTCGACGGCATAGTAGAGGAATTCAGAAGAGAGTGTGCAGATGCAGCTTTTGCCTGAGTGGAAAAGGTGAGAAAGCAGTCGCTGGCGGTTGGGGCTGTCAGGAAAGGCCTATTTCTGCTCGAAGATTCCCAGCCCATCGCAGCACACACCTCTTTAACGTATTCTCCGTTCACCCACGACTCTAAACCTTCCCAGAAAAGCGTTGGTGGCAAGTCAGATGAAGATGAGAAACACGTCGGCTCTGGTGAGCGAGTCAAGGTCACACCGTGACTGTTTGGAACCGTCCCAGGCTCTGGGTGACTGAAACTCCGCATATCCCAACAGCCGCCCGGCATCAAAGCGACGGAATGTCTTCGACTTCCAAGCACCAAATCCGTTCGTGCCATCCACTCGGTAGGCGATCGATTCTTGAAAACTTGAAGCGAAGATTTGGACAAATAAACGGGAGGAAGAAAGGGACCGGTAAAGGTTGAAGGTTGGGATGCAGTTTGGGCCAAAAGGGAAATGTCAAGTTCGCTCTTGTCTTAAAAATGTTCAAGACATAATGGCCGAACCTGTGGCATGTGGAGGTAGTGGATTCACCTTGTCAGCGTGAGGAATACTAATAGGTTCCGTTGTCGCCTTTTGTTAGGAACTTGAACAGCCATTGGCGCAGTCATACATCCGCCTCCTCAGAGTCAAATGCTGACGGATCCCAATAGAATGCAAGCGATCTAGATATGTCCAGTAAAGGTATTCCTGTTTGGCTTCGACTTTCCTTTTACCGGTTCCTCTGGATATCCGACCCACAGGTTGCAGCCACCGGCGTTCGCCTAGCTACGTTTAGCACCATTTTGGTCTATTGTTCGACGAATCAGGAGAAAGAGCCTTCCTCTCCAGGAAATCTTGAACGCTTGTCGCCGGGGCCAGTGATCACTTCTTTCGCACAACTCGGATGGACATCGTCGCAATTCTCCCTATCTCCATCAATTTGAGGATCTGATACAGTTTTCAGGAAGCCTGTACTGCATGTCAATGGTAAGAAACTTGAGTTCTACTTGGAGTGAGACGTGGAACCTAATTTTGATTCTCTTGGTTGAGTTTATGGGTACGTGTGGGTCCAAACACTCTGCAACAACCTGTTGCAGTATTGCTATCCCACGCTGAGTTTCTTACGTCCTTCCCTGCTGCAGGTCCATGGCGAGCTGGATGACCGAGACGAGTAGTGAGCGGCAGGATCTCTACTCTGGTAAGGATTCTCATTTCCGTCATCGCTGTATCACGTCGCTCAGATTACTTCTTGTCCACTTGTCAGGCCTTTACACCATATATCGAACAATAGATTTCTGTTTGGCAGGACAATAGATAAACGTACGACCAAGGATACTCAGGATCATGACGGAGGATACGTGTCGCCGTGACTGCACTTCAATACGGAGTCTACTATAGCAGGAATGAGTCGTACGGGTGAGTCTTCAGAATTTCGAGTCTTATTTATCCGCGTTCATCATGTGCGCTCAAGGCCTTCAAACTTGATTTTTCTCTATACATGCACCAAGAAATGGGACGACGACTCGACCCGACTCAGGAGGCATTTGAGGAGCAACGGTTCCGTGGCATTACCTACTGACGTCGGTTCAGTAGTATAGTTCTCGGCGGTCCAAGCGGCATGTCCTGTTTTTTTGAGCAGTAGTTGACACCTTCGCAGTCTTTCCTCTCCAAAATGATATGACTGGTAATCATCCTGACGCCACACTCACTCAGAAGTTCAGATTGTAGGCCAAGCATTCGAGATCGCACGCGTACCGAGTCAACGTTCCAACCCCCAAGCTTCTCACCTTTACAACCAGTCACCATTCAACCACATATATTTGGATCTCAACTGGTACAATTCAAGTCGAGGGCGTTGAGACTTGCTTCTACCCGTTCTTGGCACCGTAGTGTCGGACCATCATCATCCGTGGCTGTTCCAGCTACATGCATAGACCTGGTACTTTAGGTTCGACCTGGATCTACCTTTCTCTATTTTGGCGATCAATAATCGCTGGAGAATATGGCTTCCTCTTCCTTAAGCATTTACTACTACAGTCGACGAGTCCTCAGGCCTTAGCTAACAATGGCAGCGACAGCTATCGAATCTCAGCTAGAATTTTTGGTAGAACGTGGAGCTGCATATGTCCCTTCCATTTTCATGAGCTCGATCTGGACCCATGTATACATCATTATTCCGACACAACAGGATCAATTATGTCGCGTCGTCGTCTCGTCGTGGAGCCAGAGAATAATGTCCAGAGTCCTGTAATAACTTTCGGTAGTAGTTCTTTCCAAGATAACAGAGAAGTTTCACCCTCATGTATAGAATCGATGCATAAAATTAGCCGAGAGATGGAGGAAGGAAAACGTAGAGGGCATCCCAAATAGGCAGTGCCCTGAGCTAGGAGACGGCCATGAGCGGTGATATCATGGCGTTGACCACAGTGCCCAGATATTCAAGCTTGCCCTTTGACATTCACGTTACTCTCTTCATCTACCCCGACCATGTCGACTTCCGCCCACTTTTACAAAGATCCTCAAAATGTGTTCGACAGTATCGATTACCAGTTGACGCTAGAGCCCTCGACGTTGACCGAGTTGGTCAAGGCTTTCCTCAATGAGTTCAAGGTTGGGTTGGGGAGCTATAATCATCCAATGGCTATGATGTGAGCGCAGCAATGTAATTATTCACAGGATTCACGCAGCTAACAAAACTCTAGTCCAACGTTCGTTACAGGTGTTCCGGATGGTACAGAAACTGGGTGTGTTGCGGATTCGAGTCTTGCAGGGGTCAATCTGATGGTCGTGTTAGCACCTTTCTTGCCCTCGATCTCGGTGGAACGAACCTGTGAGTGATATCCCATCAAGAATATACACTTCCTGATAGAGATCCTAAATATCAGTCGCGTCTGTGAGGTCGTATTGAACGGCGACAAGACATTTTCCCTGCGGCAACAAAAGTACAAGGTTTCGGAGGCCTTGAAGACCGGAGAAGCTACAGTACTCTTTGGTGATCACCTATACAACCTCTGTACCCTTTCCCTCGCTCACTCACACCATATCAGATTACCTAGCTGCTTCAGTGGACGCTTTCCTCACCAGTCATCCTGCAGAAGAGTTTAATGCTAACTCCGGTTCCACCGACGCCATACATCTCGGTCTTACCTTTTCATTCCCTGTCGAGCAGACTGCTCTCGCCTCTGGCAAGATTCTCACATGGACGAAGGGCTTTTCAGCAAAGAATGCCATTGGTCATGATGTCGTGAAGCTCCTTCAGGATGCATTCGATCGGAAACACATGCACGTCAAATGTGTCGCTCTTGTCAATGATGTGAGTGATATTTCATGCTACCTGTTCAATGTTAACAATCATATCATAGACCGTCGGCGCACTGCTCTCTCGAGCATATACTGCTGGCGGCTGCATTCTTGGCAGTATATTTGGCACGGGCACCAACGGAGCATATATCGAAGAAGTTGGTAAGACACTTGATGGCACTCCCGCAAACAATACATTGACAAGTATGGACTCTACAGCCAAGATAACGAAATTAGCCAATACACCTGCCGCTGCTCAAGGCGGGTACATGATCGTGAATACCGAGTGGGGAGCTTTCAACAACTCTGTATGTTTCGAATACTCGGAGTAGCACCGATGAACTGACTTTATTCAGAGAACACATTTACCATTCACGCCATATGACAACGCCGTCGACCGTACGAGTATAAACCCAAGGTTCCAAGCATTCGAAAAGTTGATCTCTGGAATGTACCTCGGCGAGATCACGCGCCACATCTTACTTTCCCTCATCGATGCCGCGCCGAAGGCTCTCCTTTTTGGCGGAAAGGTCACGCCATCACTGAACAAGCAATGGGGTCTAGATACTAGCGTGATGAGCGACGTCGAAGAAGCTTGGGAGGGCCAAAACACAGACGACGCAGACAATCTTCCCCGATACTCGTCATTTGATGCTGAAAAGCTTTCGCCCAGTCTAAAAGCCAAGCTCGAGCGCGTCCAGAAGGTGGTTGTGTCCAAGTTGGGCTTTGCGGAGGGCGATGTCTCGCTTCTAGATGCATCGGTAGGTCCTAGAGCCTCGAGGTCTAATCTGGAATGAAGATATTGACCATTCAGGATAGATCGTTCGTTGGGTGTGTCATTTGGTAGCTCGGAGAGCAGCATTGCTCAGCGGAGTGGCCGTTGCCGCTGTTCTCGTTCAAACAGAGCGAGCGACTCTACCGGATGCGGAAGGCAAGTTTGGAAAGAGCACTTCCGATGAGAAGATTGGTGTTGGTGTAGACGGAAGGCGAGTAGTGTTATCCTTGCTGGATATCTTCTTAGTTGACACGCGCCTTCTAGCCTGATTCAGTTCTACCCCAACTTTGAGCGAACTATGCGGGAATCCCTGAGATTCTTAGTAGGCGAAGAGATAGAAAAGAGAGTAGACATTGGACTGGCTAAGGATGGTAGTGGCGTTGGTGGTACGCGCTGTCCATTTCTATTACTGATCGACGCTTCTCACGCTCTTTTGACAGCTGCACTATGTGCTCTCCAGGCTCTCAAACAAATGTAATCGGGGTTGCAGCGAATCTAGAAGTCAAAGAAGTTCATATACTGTATTCTATAACACGGGGACGTGTATCTGAATTATCGTTATTGTACTTCATTCTCTGTTGTTATCACTAAACTTATTGCATAGAACGGGAATACAAACTTTCCTTTTTTCATCACACTCGTTCAGGTCGTCAACGTGTTGCTTCGAGAACGGTGTCTTGTCATTAAGTAGACGATAGCAAATATGTACGTTATATGTAAGAGTGGGGTTAAACAGTATCCGGGAGATCCAAAGCTTCCTTCTTGGCCTCGGTAAGCATGTAATGCGCGTAGTTGTTGCTGACCTTCTCCCAGTCCAGCACGGTCCAGAACTTCTTCAACCACTCCTCCTTACCCCATACACCATATCCAGCACTCATCCAAGCGTGCTCGTGTACTGAAACGCAGAACAACGGGTAAAGCTTGTTACCCAAGTAGAGATCCTGTCGTTTCGGTTGAGGTTCGGGCGTCGAAGAGTCAAAAATGTTCGCTTGTGTAAAGCCTTGGTGGCGCACAGCGGATGTATGAAGGAATCGGGGATGGAGGGGGTTGGGAGAAGTCGGGTTCGGGTTGGTTGAACTTGAGACACCTGAGGCGGGCGACGAGGGCGACACCCCAGGAGGTGTTGATTTAGGTGTAGGAGACTGTGGTGGAACGGATGAAGAGCCGTCTGACTCGGATTCTTTACGGAGTTCTTCTTCCCATTCTTCCGCGAACGGATCATCTGGCGAGAGAGGCATACCGCGTCTCATTTGTAGGAGGTCCCCTCCAAGACCAAAGTCCTGTGTCGGGGCCATGTAGGTTCGTGAACGGACAAGGAGAGTTCCAGGTCCAAAGGTTGGGAGTACGGCAAGGTTGCCGACAGCATCTGTTACCAACCAAACCCAGCCATTGGTGAACATTCCGAGGGCAGCGGCGGAAAAGGTAGATTTTAGTTGGGCAAGGCTTCCGTGTTGTTTTCTAATTTCACCGTCAAGGTGAATAGAGATTTTGTGCTGGTGGTCACCAATGTCTTTTGGCGGAGGTGCCTACAGAATATGAGTTTGGGTAGACAGAAAGAAGCCGAAAACGTACCAGGTGCTCCAGGAAGAAACTGTTGTTGAGGGCCAAGCTTGCATAGTTAAATGCAAGCACTCTATGCCGTTCCACTGCCGTCTTTATTATTGTGTCGACGACCGACATTCCCTCTAGCTCGGTACCTGCAAGTTATTCAGTACACTAGTACAAGAACAGTACCGAATCCCACACCTCGAATCTCTGCATTCAACCTTTCCAAGAGACCCTTCTGGTAGTCTACTGCTACCGTACGATATGCAGTAGGTGGTAGAAACTCTCCTAGGCCTTCCTCAATGCGATGTTTGAGAGGTTTTGGTGTGTGAAGACCGCGTAAATGGCATCTTGAGACTGAAGGATAAGCGTGGCTTCTAAGTTTTAATATGCGGGACCCAAATTGACGCATTATCCGACCCTGCCTGCCCGCACAAAAAAGGAGGAATAAGAGGTTTTAGAGAAAGACGTGTCGGGAACTTTTTTTCGAGAACGGGTCGGGTCGCGCTTTGTTTGTTTGGCAATACCTTTAGCGCCGGCAACAGTCCCCACACGACGTGTCTCCTTCGCGAATCATCATTGCTTGTTTCTCTACCGTCACACTCTTTTTCTCAGCATGGCCCCAAAAACGGCAGCGGCAGCCAAGAATTCGCAAAACACTCAGAACACAGTCCTTCAACTATGGAAGGCTTACAATGAACAGACATCCGACCGCCTCAAATTTGTCGACGCATTCCTCGTATTCCTCATGCTTTCAGGCGCCTTACAGTTCCTATATTGCATTCTTGTCACCAACTTCCCTTTCAATGCTTTCTTGGCTGGGTACGGAAGTCACATAGTCTCTACATATGCGGCCCTAACTTGTCTGGACAGATTCGCCAGCACTGTTGGGCAGTTTGTTCTCACTGCTTCCTTACGCTCTCAGGTCAATCCAGCCAACCGAAGTGAATTCAAGGATATCTCCCCGGAGCGGTGTGTACTACGTGGTTATTTTGCATAGCGACTGGCGTTACTCACAAGGCGGTCTATTAATAGGGCATTCGCTGACTTTGCGCTGGGCTCGATAGTACTGCATTTCTTCGTCTTCAACTTCTTGGGATAAGGAGTCGGATATCTGACCATCATGTGTGTAGGAGATGCAAGAGAGTGACTGAGAGGAGATAATATACACGGGTGTATAACAGATAGACCCAATCAAAAGAGAGTAGAATATTAACTGGACTTGAGGTGCTCAGAGAGGATACTGGGGAGGTGAGGTCGGGGCGTACAGTATAGAAGGTGATAATAATATATCTCGAATATTTCACCGTTTCCTCTCAAAGGAAGATGATCGCTGGACGAGTCGTCAGACGGAGTTCATGTGGCAACATTTCAGACGACGCACCCCAAAGAAGACAACCGCTAAATCGAATGCATATTCTCCTGTTTCACGAATCAATTGCTGCGATTCTGTCGTGCTAGACCAGCGACCGTTACGCACCCACTTCGAGATATGACCGTAGTAGCTCTGTGTATGAAATTGATCGGCATTGGGTATCGAGGGACAGAATAGACAAGTTCTTACGTCGGACATCCTTGTTGGGTACTTGCGAGAGAGCGGGTCTAGTTCCATTCCACGACCATGTTAGATTGACGGTCCCAGAAAAGCAGTTGCAGGTGACATACGTTAGCCCCGTCGTGCGTTTCACTCCAGCGAGAAACGCGCTTATCAAGAGAGCATCGAATCCTAAATGAACTTTTTCACAAATTTAGCGATTGGTACAGCGAGAAGACTGCCTTTCACTATACCTAATTTGCCAAACATGATGGTGAAAGAAGCTTGAAGATGTTGTTGACCCCGACCACGTTGAGCAGAACAATGGAGATATCGCAGCCGGTGCACGTGGTCCACGGTCCATGCCCCACATTTGTGGTTACCATGTTTGGTCGCCCTGCCACATTCCTACTTTTCACATTGACCACCTCCTGGTAGCAAGAGCCACGTTCCTCGTTCTCTTATAAAGGACAATGGCCTCTCGACCACCCTCTCCACTTCTCAACGGTGGAAAGAATCCCTTTTCAGACCGTTTTGAACGTTTTTTACGCGACGAGATGTCTGGCGGGTTCACTCTCTTAGGTGAGTCTTCTTTACTTGGCATAAGGATCCAATACTGAATTTTGGCTGCTAGATACGATGGAAACATATTTCGACTCGCATGTCGACCTTTTACAACGGAAACTTCAAAAACACAGCGATAGATTAAAGATGAAGGCGGAAGAAACTTTCAAAATACGCGACCTCTCAGGGGATCTGCTGGCAGAGAATTTTGAGAAGGAGGTGAAGAACTTCAAGCTTAAGGTGCGATTACTATGGTGTGGTATGAGATTGCCTACTAACGCCTTTGCTTGGAAGGTCTCGCAACGTATGACGAAACTGGCTACAACGTGGCAGTCTGCAAAGGTCGTTCGGACTCGCGAAAAAGTTTCATTCTTCTTTGGTGTCATGTCTCTGTTGTTCTCGGCTTTAATGTTTGGAATGGCTCCGGAGTGCGTCTCTAATATTCTATCACGACATCATACACTGACGTCTCGCTTGCTAGATGGGTTCCCATCGCATACACGATTCAGGGAGCGTATCTCCTCTCGCTTCGTGTCTACTTGTACAAGAAACAAGCGTACCACTACTTTGTAAGTCTTCCTTCACGCGCCGCAGTCATATTTCCCAGCTCATACGTGGATGTCAGTTATTCGACCTATGTTATTTTGTCACCATTCTCAACTTTGTTTACATCTGGTACCTGCCCTCAAGTCCCGCTCTGTTTGTGGCATGTTACTGTTTATCACATGGATCATTGGGGAGTGCGGTCATTACCTGGAGAAACAGCCTGGTCTTCCACGACATTGACAAAGTCACGTCACTTTTCATACATGTCTACGCGCCATACACGTTCACTGTGATCAGGTTCGTCTCGTGTTTTTGAAGCCAAAATGTCTATTAATGTGTTCCTTAGGCATTTCTATCCGAACGCTGAACAAAGGTTCCCTGCTTTGAAGGAGCTACATCATCTCAACCCGACTAGAGCGATGCTTCTTACCGGCGGTATCTGTACGTCAGATCTCATCGTTCGTCTATCATTGTACTTATCTCTATCAGATATTTTCTGGCAGTTGCTATATTGGAAGGTACAGTCCATGTTGTTGATAGTAATACACCAAAGTACTCATACCATATCCGTCAGTTCGTGCTCGTGGACCGTTGGGCAAAGATCGAATCCGGACAGCGGACTACCTCGTTCTCCTTCTTACTGAACAACAAACGGGGCTTCATCGGCCGTGGTTTATCAGCAATTCCCCCAAACACCCGTTTATGGGCTTTCATGGCCGGTCAGCTTGGTGTGTCCCTTACTCTTGTCCTTATCAGAGCTGTGGAGGAGAATATTGACGTCGTCATAAATGACAGTGTATACCATCCTTACCGAGGTTCCTGCCGTCTATGTGCTCTACGATAGTCCATTCTGGAGCGGGGCGTTCCTTATCTTGATCTTTTCTGTCAGCGTTTGGAATGGAGGAGGGTATTATATTGAAGTGTTTGGTCGCAAGTACGTCATTTTTCTATCCTCTCCCAGGCGGTGCTAATCGACCCTTTCCAATAGGTTCGAGCGAGAGCTGGAACAGCTCCGGAAAGAACTCGCAGAGGCCTCGAAGACGTCGTCCATATCCGGACGTTCTAGCCCGACGTTCAGCCGTACAGCCAGCGATGACGGATTGTCATCCATGGATTCGTCACCGACCCTCGTCAACCAGAACCTTCCACCCACCGATCGTCCTATCATTTCGGACGAAGCCATACTCGGCCGTGCTCCACCTCAAACGACGCTAGTCTCCTCGCCCGAACCTATCCTGACAAACAAGAAGGACGAATAAACGAACAATTTAACGCGATACGGATATTTTTCACCTACGGAATAATTGAATGAATCTAATGTACTGTTACGATTTTATGTTCTTTCTTTCACTAGTAGACCACTTATAGGTGGCGTTGGGTGGAACGATGATAACATATGTATTCTGTGTAATCTTTGGTAGTGCTAATCTTCGTTGTGCTTTACTGTACCTGTTTTGTTTCCGAAGCTGGGTGTCTTTGGGTTATAGATACTGTTAATTCATATCGCACTGTCTTGAGAGAAGAGAACAAAAACACAGTATAGAATTGTAGTTATAAATTCATATGAGTTACAAATGGTACAAGCAACAAGAAAACACTACGATACATTGAAACTCCCAATTTGGTGATTTGACAGTCTACGCGCCTGCGGCCCATGCCCACGGACTTCGTTCGGCACCTTGTCTCCCAGCTATCTCCTCAAACTCCATAGCACGAGTATTAGAGGCGTCGAGACTGTGATCGCTGCCTCCGATCGGAGCACCACATTCTGGGCTAGAAATGAAAACAGTCATTGAAAGATCTTCATCAGCATCCGCACGGTGACTCACCATCGACTTGCCTGCATTGCTCCGCCACACTGAAGATTCCATTGATGAGTCTATGTGGTTCGGTAGGAGAAAACAAAGACAACTTACCTCGGTGATGACAAAAGGATGTCCATTGGGGCAATTGTAAAAATGCCCGCGGTGTGTGAAACCAAACGCCTTGACAACGTCTTCCATCTCTTGGTGTGAAAGAGGCTGGTAGACCGTGTCTCGTTCGATATGAGCTACGAAATCCGGTAGCTCGTCAAGGATACGCTTGAATTTGATCAAACAATTGTCCCTGAACCAAGCACGCTCGGCTCGCGTGTCGTCAATGGTCTGCGTAGGTCGGCTGCGTAGATAGGATTGTTCTGCCTTGACAATGAATTTCCTCCACTGTGCTTCACGCTCGTTGATCTCTTGAACTAATTCACGACGGACCTGAGGTGACATATTGGCCGCTCGGATGTGTTCTTTGCGCTTCTCGAGAATGGAAAAACGGAATCGTTCAAACTCGGCGCGAAAGACTAAAACGACCGAACGTGCAGCCAAACGTGATGAAAAGGACGCTTCAGCCATTTTTATCGCCTTTCGACAGTCAACCTCACAGGAGTGATAGAGGAAGTCGGTGAATGATGTCCACAAACGATGGTGATTGTGTACTTCAGGATCATTGGATGTGACCGTCAAGCTGTCGATTCGGCTACGAGCAAGCTGGGCCAACATAAACCGGATCTCTACAGAGATCAAGAAAGCTTCGACATGATAGCGGACGTCGGCTTTAGGAGGAGGTTGACCTAGCATCTTGTGAACATTATTAAGGGCAACCTGCTCCGAGTCAGAGCCCAAACGAGAGAATTCCCGCCAGTAGAGTGTGCTGAGCGCTTGTTCATACGCACGGGTGTGCGCCGATCGTGTCCTGGCGATGGTCGCAACCTTTTTGTAGACTGCCTGAAAGACTTTGGTCACTTCGTACCAAGCCTTGCCTTCTTGATTGGAGAGTCCATGGTGAGTTTGCATCGAGTTTTGTGTGAGTAATGTTGGGGACATCACTTCTGTCGATTTCTGCGATAGTACATCCAGACGTTTCGCCGTCGGTAAGTCTTCGATCTTCTGTGACGCGCTCTCGAAGGGAATGTCCTTTGCCCTCGTTTCAATCTCCGGGAGCGTATTGACAAGGTTTTGGATAATAGGTCCCACCGCCTCCAACGATTGCGCCATGCTACTTGCGACATTCTGCTCCAGAATATCAAGGTTTGCTCGTTTTGTGATACGTCCATATCTGCGAGCGCTGATCGGTTTCCTGCATGCGGGACAAGTGGGAGGAGACTGGAAATCGATGGGAGGAGCCTTCATCGCGATATATGAACCCGTCATCGCATCGATTTCGTAGTAGTCGGACATATGGCAGTGTCCGTCCAGTGTCTCTACGGTGAACAAATGTCCACATTCCAACCTGATCAAGCGGTCGCTGGGGTCGTCAGATACGGACACCTCCGCAAGAGTGCGCTGCAGGACCAAGTCTACAATGTCCATCTTATCGCTCTCTGGAAGACATTGTACGCATTTCTGGGCAGAACATGGTTCTCCACACACTGCCCGACTGCATCAGCAGTTGGTCAATGGTATTACGACAGGGATTCTTACCTGACGGACAGAGATGACCACACGGGAGTTCCTGAAGACATGGTTTATCACATGGCAAACGTGCGCATATCTGAGGATGCGTGTTGAGTTTCTAGTCACTGAATTGATAATACAAGATTTTGCCAACTTACCGAACCGCATAGGACAGGGCAGGAAAAGTGGGGACATGTCCATTCGCATGCTTCTGCGCAGGGGGCACAATTCTCTCCGCACGGTCTGGGGCACTGATGGTGACTGCATCGCTGTCGACACGCGTAGCGGCAGAATCTATTACATTGATGCTCCTTTGAGCAGGGAGCGTTGCATTGATGTTGACAATATAGGCGACGTTCGCATGGGTGGACCTGGTGACTTGTGCGTTGAGTTGAAGATGAAACATTGTTGGAGCGAGTTTTTGTAAAGCAATCATTGCATTGTGACTTGCATAGACGCCCACAACAATCCATGACTCCGCCGCACACTGCACTGCAGGCGACAATCTTTGGATCGCTGGAACAAGGCATGTCAACAGAGTGTTCGCAATTTGAGAGCTTCTTCTCAACGAGCTCGCTACATACGGCGGCATGCAGATTGTCATACTGGTGACTAAAGTCAATGTCAGCAGATACGCCCGTACTAAGATGCGAGAGTAGTTACCAGGGAATAGATCTTGCTATGTGGCCGCATGGTAACTTAACGTCATACATGGGGAACATGCAAGGACCACACTTGTCTGAGCATAGCCTTGGACATGGATGTGAACGGGGACAGGGTGTGCGAATGCATTGTGCGATGCACTTGATACTACGGTGATTGTCTCGATCAGGATGGCACTAGATAAGAATGTTCCCCGATTAATGTCATTGGTACGAGGCACAAGTGACATACCACAGAAGGGCATATATGCCCGCATTCCATTTTATGCCCACAAGGTAAGAGACAGCCACCTGTCAATAATGAGTACATAGAGAGGGCAGGTAGGATTGCAAAGAGAACCTTCTGGCGCTTGGCGCGATAATTCATGCGGCTGGCTTATCATTGATAACTGCTCAGGATGACGGGGACACAGTATTGGAAGAGCAAAACCAAGCTCATCCTTATCCTCCATTTCATCAATGATCGTCTTCCAGGTATCGTTCTGACGTAGATTTGCAGCGTTCCCGAAGATATAGAGTCCATGTTGTGCCCGCGAAAGAGCAACGTTGATACGATTTGAAGACTGTGGTTTGCTTAATAGCGCAAGGTCTACGTCTGTAGTCAGACTCACCTTTAAGAACCCGATCGGTGCCCCATCCGCTTCAAATGTACCAGAGTTTCTCACAAGTGAGACAATTACAATTTTGGCTGTTTGATGTTTAGAGTATACTAGACGAATGTGTAGTAGTGAAATACCTTCATCTCCCTGGAATACATCCACAGTTCCAAGCCGAATCTACGGAAAATCACCGTATTAGTACTTCTCTTAGTTCGGGCAAAAACTTACATGGCGAGCAACGACAACCTCCTCAATTGTATGCTCATCTTCCATCCCTTGTCTCACTAAGTCGTCGGAGTCGCGCTCGTCCAACGAGACCGAAATTCGCAGGTCTTTGAGTGCAGATCTGACCTTCTGTAACTGTCCCAAGTACGCACATAACACAGCTATGTCGCCGGGGGCGCTATATGCATCCTGCTTTAAGAAGTATTTGACCAGTTCTACAATCATTGCAACCTTTGAACGAATCAGTATATCACCCAGAAAGAATGAAAACAGGAATTACCTCGAAATCGTTTGATTTGGAAACAGATTCCTCTCCGCCATTTTCTTTGTTTGTATGACTAAAGAAGAAAATGTCCTTTTGCATGCCCTGGACTGGAGGATAGCGTGTAACTTTATCGTGATCTTCCAGGCGAGGATATAAGATATTCCTGATTGTGAATGTGAGTGATGAGAAGAACAGCGAGGCAATTACGGGTACCTGATATGATTAGATATAGAGGGTCTCATCCGTCTCTGAACGTTTATTTGAGACATCGGGAAACCGTTTTCAGCTAATCTTTCCATGAGCGAACGGTCGAACTTATAAAGTTCCCTGCCGCGATCACTGTCCATTGATATATCTAAAAGCACTTGGTCAAACGCTAAAGCAGTGATCATTATTTGTACGCACTATAATTAGCCAGGGTGGGCCGCAGCTGCTGTGGATCTCCAATGCATATGAGGTGCTGAACTGTTTCATTGCGAATAAATTAGTCCAGGGGTTATTGAGTTGCTCTGTGTGTGTTACTTACCACTAGGGACCAACGATGCGATGATGTGGGCTTCAAGAACTTGACCAGCTTCTTCTACAAGAAGAACTTTGGGTGCAACCGTCTGAATAACCAATTAGAACCATCGGCATTGAGCTCAAACATGTACCGACCGTCAGTAGCGAAGTCAATTTTGCAGCACCATTTGTGGTGCATCCAATCAGATCAGTACGAGAAAGCAGTCTACGACGATTCTAGAAAAAAAGTCAGTAAGTTATGCCACATCCTAATACAAATAGTTACGTACCTCGTCCTTGATATTGTTGTACTTAGAGCAAACTCGTTCGTATTCCCTCCGAATCGAGTTGTACTCGTCAAGATTGGAATTATAAGCCGAACTCCGGATTGCCTCTTCCCAGAATGATGCCAGCTCGGCGCGTTCATACTCGGACAAACTCCACACGTTCAAGCACGATAGTAGGGAAGATGCATCTCGCCGGTCATTAGGGACCTTTGGGATATCATTGATGAAACCCAACGGTGCAAAGAACGCTCTCATACGTTCTTTGTATTCGAGCTGTTTTTGTGACGTTTCTTGAGTCGTTGACTGGGCATTCTTCTTTCCTCTCCTTTGCTGAGCAGGTTGTGGTGGCGGGCGTATGAATTGAATGTCCTGAGAGTACTTCCAGAATGCGTAGATAGAGTCGATGTTGATGTTCTGTGATTTGCCCGACTTTCCCTTTCCTGTGACGGTGGTCCATCCTGATCCGTGGTCTTCTTCTGCCGGATCACCGAGAGCTTGTTGGAAGAGTTGATCAATCCAATATGGGGGTTGAGTGAAGGAGGTCAAGTGATCAGGGTGAAAGTCTGCGAGATGTCCCTCTATATCTTCCCATGATACTTTAGGTAACTGGATAGAATCTAGAATTTCTCGCATTCGTTTTTCCAGATCCTTCATCTCGCCATATGCTTGGCTCATGGAGCGCTTTAGAGACGAATCTTCAGCTTGTCTCTCAAACTTGTCTAGAGTGTATTGGGAAATGATTTCGTCGCTTGAACGAGAACCAATTCTAACAAAGCTTTTGGTGATCTTGGCATCCAAAACGGAACGGAGCATGTGGTCCAGCGCATGATTTGTGAAGGCTATCAATACAACGGGTTTGACCTTGTTCGCAAATAGAACGCGAAGTATCTCCTTTCCTGTAAAGCTCTGGATGGTGTTAGAGTTTTCAATCTGTGATGATAGAGCTATTACCTTTCCAGTGCCGGGAGGACTGTGGAGGAAAGCATGTCAATGTTGGTCACTATTCATCAGCAACGTGGACTTACCCTTGTATCAACGCGACTTCTCGTGTCAAGACATCTACCATTGCCTCGCATTGGCTCGGGTCGAGTCCGCTGAACTCTTGAAGTTGATGGCGTGCCCGCAGAACAGACTGGGGGTCAGTGGCATTGAGAGGATGAATGTATTGTCCGTCTTTAGCTACACATTCCAAATTGAAGCGGAACGTCGGACTCGAAGCATAGCGTGGAGGATGAACGTCGACGGTGTCCAGTGGAGACCTCTGAGATATATACCTATAAAAAGGTATTGATGTAGGTTCCATGGATTGCAAAGTCTCCAAAAATGGTCGCAAAGCCTCGAACATGATGCCGTTATCAATCAACACGGCAAACGAGGAGGCACCAGATACTACTTTCTCGCGACGAAGAGCCTTCAGTTCGACCTCGGGATCAAAGAACTGCACGCGAACTTCGACTCGATCTGCGTAAACCTTCGCTGATTCTGAAATTTCTGTGTTTGACGACGATATGTTTCCCAAGGCAACATGTATCTGGTTGTTCTGGACAATGACAAAACCAACGAGACTCCCCGATGCAAGCCGTCTGGATCGCTTCCAGTATTCCTGCCTCACTTTGCGGTCGGAATTTCGAGCATCGCCAGATGGCGCATCGATGACAAGGCCGACCGTAAAACCTCGCCGTTGTGTCTCTAGCGGTGATAGTTCGACGTTTGTGTAAACTTGAAACATGACTGAGTTTCGGCCGCTAGTCCGGTACATGCCACCCTTCTTTTGTATGACCTGTTCGATCTGAGTCAAGGGGGGCGCTGGTTGATTTCGAACGCGACGACGAGTTGCGATGGTGTTGAAGTCCGCTTGTAAGACACCGATAGCGTCGCGAATGGGAGCACTAAACGCCATTAGACCTGAAAGCCTACTGAGGATATATAAGAATATCAACACTCACGTCAACTCCTCGCGTAACAGTCGGAATTGGATGTCCAAGTGTCTTTCCATGGAACCTGCTGCACAATGATGTGGTGTCTCGGGCGAGTCGATATTGACAGGTAAGTAGGGACGTGTGTCGCAGAGAAGCTCTTCATGTGTCGGCACAATCCGTATATCTGCAATATCCACCTTGTCGTTGTCGTTCCTCGGATGCCCATTTTCCCGCAAAACACCCGGAGGATCGTACGTCTGCCAGAGACGAGTGAGTAATGCCTCATGCTTGTCCTCCCTTTTCAACGATGCAGGCTCCGGTATCTTCCTTCTCGACTCGTTATTCCTATGTTCACGTTGCACGATGTCCTGTAATCGCTCTATGTTCCTTTTCATTTCGCCCTCGGTGAGTTTCCTGTGCCCGGGCTCCAGATAGTCACCAAACGCGACAGGATCCACGAAGCATGCGTTGGACCAGATACCGAACCATACAGACAGTCTGTCCATGAGTGGTACAAGCCCGGGGTGTCTAATGACAGCGCCCTTGAAGCGAAGGAAAAACCTATACTGCGATTGAGATGCAGATTGAATGAGAAAAGACTATTAAACCTACTGTCGAAGAACAGTCGATAATGTTTCAAAGATAACGACACCGGACAAATTAGACTGAAGGGAGGAGGGAAGTGCGGGGGTCGGATCTTTCCAGGACACGGAGGCGAGCATGCTATCCATGCAGCGCGCTAGCACGTCGCAAACATTTTCAAAGCTGTCATTGAGTGCAGTATATAGGGCGCTGTTCAAAGGAGTCGGTGCTCAAAGCATGATGTTCTATAGCATGTATGTACATACTTGATATTGTGGTGTAAAGTTGTCTTGATGATCAGGTCGGACGCGAAAAACTGAGGGTGCGAAATGAGCTCTGCGAAAATGTATCGGTATTTGGTCCATACCTGAAGAATAGGAAAGTATCCGCGTTGAAACGACAATGTACCGAACCCCATGCCTGCCTTGTGGCTAACTTGTGTGTGGCACAGAACTTCACGAATCCGATCAAGACCTAGTCTCGCTTACCCGACGGCTACAGACACCCTAAAAGGGAACCCGTCTGTAGCCGTCTGGGACATAATCGCCCAGGAACATGGGCAGCTGAGTTCGGGGTTTGCCGTGGTCACATCACGCAAACTCAGCTGTCTTTTGCTGCTTAGCGCTCTCAAAGCGCCGGGCTCAGAGACCATTCTTTCGCTCATTCTTGACTTTCCTTGCTTCCTTATTCAAAAATATTGGCTTGAGTACACTACTTTGCAATATGTGCATGATTGCTTCCCTGTCAATGTAAATACGTCGCATCATTTAGGCCACGTTGGGTGCCGAACGTCATGTAGACGTCTTTTCGCAGTGCAAAGACATTTCTTGTCCCAATAGCTCAACACATTGTCAGCTTTGAAACAAGTCCTTCTAATACATTTACTGGCAAAAATCGCTCGGATTATCAGTGCTCGATATTCAATGTTCGGCCCAACACAAGGTCGGCTCCCTTTGCTCTTCAAGCTTCAAAGCTTCATCATGGGCCGGAGATCAGAACTGAATTCCAGTGAATAGTGCACATATCCTAACTTTTTATTCAACTGATTGCGTGAACATTGATTCTCTCCACACACTCACCGCAGACATCCTGCAAATTTTACAGCATGTTGATCATGTAATACTTGACTCAACCATCCCAAGAGGCATATTCATTGTAATACATAGATATGTACACTGCTTCTATGAGAGGTGAACTTGCATGGTCGATAATGAAAGGAAAAAAGGTCTCTGAGCCCGGCGCTTTGAGAGCGCTAAGCAGCAAAAGACAGCTGAGTTTGCGTGATGTGACCACGGCAAACCCCGAACTCAGCTGCCCATGTTCCTGGGCGATTATGTCCCAGACGGCTACAGACGGGTTCCCTTTTAGGGTGTCTGTAGCCGTCGGGTAAGCGAGACTAATCAAGACCTTTCCCCTGGTAGAGTTTACTATTGTTGCCAAGAACGTACGGCATTAAGAACTCACCCGGACAATCATTTCCAGAAAGGACTGGTAAAGAAAAGAGACAGATCAGCTTAAGAGCCTTGACAAGGATGCATGTTTACCTGTGCATATTCTGTGTTCTAAGTACGAAGAATGCCTCGTCAATAATAGAATAAGACTTCAGATCTTCGGTAACGCACCCACGATGAGTTCCTTCTATCCACGCTCGCCAATACTTTAGCGAAAGCGACCATCTCCAAAGGGCCGGAGAAAGAAAATGTATCCTTGGTAAAGCGCTTGATATCGTTGTGTGCTTGAGTTGGTGTCGATTGGTATTGGGCTTCCTGCAAGATCTGATTCAGGTCTGCCAAGCCTTCGACACTAGAGAAGTCAAGGGCATCGTGGGTGTCGGGATTGGGAGGAGCGGCGGGTTGGTTTGTATCACTGGTGTTGGGTTGCTGTACATGCCGAAATGTGCAGTCAAATCCTCGTGAGCATTGTCCAGTTTTCCAGAAGAAATCACAGTTTCCTCTGGGAGCATGGTCGGGCCTGCTGCCTTGAGGATTCGAAGGCCTGGGCGTCGATGTGGAGGGGGAACTGCGACCACGAGGATTGTCGGTACCACGAGTTTGAAGATTGTTGGATGGGATGCCATTGTGCGAAAAACGACAGTTGCTGCCGTCTCTGCAACGACCTTGAAGGTAGAATTTGCATTCTCGACGTCGGTTCGAAGACATCGTAATGGGAGGAAGAAAAAAGTGAGTGGTTGATTCGTGACTCGTTTTCACAGCGGTGGTTGATGCATCTTTTTACTAAAAGAAGTTGCCAAAAGTGGTCATTTTGCCGTATTTATGGCCGAGCGTACTATAAAATATGAAAAACGATATACTATTCGGCAACAGCATTCTACTAAAGATGCATGAACCACCTCCGTGTTTGTTACTGCGGAGCGTTTACCTCATTGTGAAGTGATCGATAACAACGTTGGATGCTCGTTCACCCAAAAAGGAGCACCTACCCACTAGGTTACCATCACGGTCTGGCCGCCCATCTCTTTGTCTGCTTGAACGGCTCAAAAAACAATACAGAGCAATAGAGTGCACCTGTAGACGTATATACGAACGTTTGCACAAGCAATTTAGCCCCGTAAAAATCTGTAGAAACGTTGTATTTACGCCAACAGATACACCCTATCAAACCTAATCACAGTGGGTCCCCGGTATCGCTCACATCACCGTGTCAAAGGTAAGGTGGGCTTTGACGGGGTGTTTGATATGGTTGTCAGCTGATAGCGCATTTCACAATATGCGACCTTTGGAATGTCAATAATCGTATGCACGAAAAATCGACCGACTAACCGACTAATCGATTCCCCACATTTTTATTATTGGTCCGCTTGCCGACGCCGTATCACGGTGCCCCGTCTGAGATCTATCACAGTCGAAACACTCTCTGTCTTTGCTACTTCTCAACCAGGCCGAGAACGGACGGCCTTCCCCTGTGAGAGCTTCCTTCGCTTTCTGATAATGAAGACTGCAGTGCTTCACAGCATGATAACTCCAGCGAGCTTCATCGAGTATCTTCATCTGCAGGCGCTCCGTGATATTGAGGAAAACAGCAAACAGGGTCAGCTTGCACAGGTGTGGTCTATTGTCCATGATGAACACGTCAGATATGCAGAGTCACAATGGTATATAGCTTACCTTAACTGCTGTCGATATCTGTGCTTGGGCGACACCCCGCGCTTGAACCCGTTTATGACGACGTCGACAGGATTTGCCGCGTCCACTCGCCAGCAAAGAGCTGTAAGATGCCTTAGTAAATTGTTCCTTCGAAGGGAAGGCCATTCACATTCGTTGCATGATCCGCCGATTGTAGCAAACGCCTCTGAAACCTCGCTTCGAGAATGGGAGAATGGTATATCAGTAAATCGAATAGCTGGACGATGAACGGAGTAGCCCTCGGGAAGTTCTGAGCAAGTGACCGTCAGACTGAAAACCGCAAGCAATAGGGCAAATAGGCTGCACCTTTCACTTCTGCTAGCCTGAACCAAAATGCACGCTCGCAATCCTCACGAACATCCTTTCGAAGGTTTGAGGGCACCTCTCCAATTATGATCTCCGTAATGTATACCGGTGAGAGGAAATGAGAAGCAAGGGCGCCCTGTATTCCAAGTACAGTCCACGCTGCCAGCTTATCGCTACATGACATGGAAGACGTCGGTGGCGAGTCTGCGCGACCTGGTTTGGTCCTCAGTACGCCATACAACGAGTAGTTGTCGCGTCCTCTCGCAGCGAGTGTCGAGTCAGGCGGAGGTCGGATAGCAGAGTCTTTCAGTGCAGCCATTTCTTCATCCTGAAAAGCGGCTAAAAACCGCATTGAGGAGTCTCCACCTGTTTCTTGAGTTAGCTTATCTACCCCACCTGAAGAGCACAAAAGAGGAGAGGATCTCACAAGGTAAAGTAGAGACATACAAGCTTAACTGCACACCATCACGAAGACGATATTTCCCATTTTCCTCCTCCCTGAGCACCCATTGGCTCACATATCCTCCTTCTAATATGCGTAGGATCTCTTCATAGAGCCATAGAATGGCCGAGCGGCGAGCAAGGACTTCTGCATGACTGTCATGGATCGCTTCTCCTTGCAAGGGAAGACGGGATGAGGGCAAGCATTTTGTTCCGGTACAGATTGATATGATCTTCACGTCCGATGAATTCGTATCAACTAGAAAGAAAGAAGCAAGAATAGTCCATTGGGAGGCAGGAATAGTGAATTTGAGGCCGGTGAAGGTGTGTAAAATTTCTCGGATAACGGAATCGTTGTCGATGGTCATGCTAGCGATAGATGAATAGATACACTGTACTTCAACTCGACTTCAACTCGGCGTTCCGTTCCTTCCTTCACAACATCTCTTATTGTTAGTTTTGAACTAAACGATACACTGGCAATGGTACACTAATATGGATACTTCTCCGTCCATTTCTCCACCTGTTCACCGCCTTCCTTACGCTGCTCTTCAGCACATTTATCCAGGTATTCTAAAAGCACCGTTTCGTAATTGTCCCTTCCTTTATATCTCCCAACACCTTCCGGCCAGCTCCTCACCGCACTGGCCAGCCTCGCCGGTACACCCTTTTCCTTGCCTAACTCTGGTAATGGGACGAGATAGGTCCTTATGGTGAATACGATTGCACCAGTCAACGGCAACCTCCTGAGGGTCTGCCTTTCGGTCCTGAATTGTAGCGTTTCCGGCTGCACCACAGGTGGATCATTGGGATGCGCTGGCATGCCATGAGTAAAAGTGTCCTCATTGCCGTTGGTAGTTGTTGACCATGCCAATTCAAGTGGATCTACGAGGTCTTCATCTTCCTTTTGTGGCAGAATGTCAGCGGGAGGTACACCAGTCCGTCGTCGTGATTCAGGTTTGACGATTTGGATGAAGTAGTTGTTTCTGATGATTGGTTTTTGCACGGGCATGCGTTTGAAGAAGCGCTCCAGAGAGGCCTGAAGCTTTTCTGGATCTGGGAGGAATTGCGATCAGCTGTTAGGCAGTAAAAGGTTGTGATAGGAAACGCACAATGGAAGACGTGTCCAGTGGTGTGAATCTCGTCGAGGGGCAAACCAATTTTATCGCGCATTCGCCAGAACCCTGATATGCGCGATAAATACATGGTCATCTTTTGGCAGTAGACTCGCACCTGGAACTACAATTGATCCTCCTTGGAAATAATATCTTCCATCAGTACCTTCCACCATGAGCGCAAGGTCATCTTGTACTCTGACAATTTGTTAGTCGATGCTCGTGCCTGCAACTCTTCGGGATACCTACAGAAGACCAGCAATTCTCAGTGCCTCCTCGGCTTCTTGAAAGCTCACGTCTCTCAATATCATCTTGTCCGCATCCTTAAGCAGCGGAGGAGGAAGTTCCAAAATGGCATCCACCGGAACAACCCTGACAGCTTTTATGGCTTCGGATGCGGAGTCATAAGTTGCGATGAACGTGGTTGGGTATCGCTTGGTGAGATATCCAGCCAGTTCGTGCACAAGTTCCACGGCTAATGTAATTCGCGTCCTCAACACAACAGAAGAAGGTTATAAGCATGATTGCATACCACTGTGCCTCGCAGATTTCACAACCCCAGGTCTGTCAGGTAAGACTCGGATGACATCTTCTCCCCTAGATTGAATACGGTGCTTTTTGATTGTATAGTAAGAAGGATACTGGTTGTCGAGCTGTATGATTGGAGCATTAGGGAATTGCTTTCCAAGCGGACAGGGAGAAACGGCACCTCTATCCACTCAGGCCAAGGCATATCGCGAATGCCCTATAAACGCTGACATTGAGTATTGACGAGCGGCAGAAGTAAAACGAATTTGAAAATACCATCGTGACACTGAATCGTTTGTAAGTACCGCTGGAGGAAGATAAGACCAATGAAAACATACTGATAAGCTCCCCAGCGAAAGGGCCTATACGGGATGGGCTTCAAATCACGCAGCTCCTCTTTGCATGGCGGAAAGGATGGGTACTCGAATTTTTCAGGGGGCCATTCTAAGGGAAAATGCGCTATCAATACTAGCAAACTGCATAGAAACAGTGTCCTACTCACCACCATGCTCCCTTTCTTTTCCCTTTGTATGGCTTGGCTCTTCCTTCGATCCATTCTCCTTCAATGAGTATGATCTCCAAAGCTCATATACAAATCCACAGGTAAAAAGTGCTGTCAAAACCAAGGTAATGGTTCTGAAATCGCTAGCCTCTCCAAGATTGTGCTGCACCCATTCTACAAACGAATTTAACGCCATGATAAACGGGATGAAGAAGGGTACTCTACCCTAGTATCTCGCGTAGCATATATATAAAGAAGACCCTGCAAGTCATGGGATTTGATAGCGGAACGTGGAGAAGGCAAGGTTCGACGAGTTTGACAGAGTGGACTGTGGGAGCGAAGATAAAGTTCATACGATAAGGCCCGTGCGCGCTTGTTTCGGTTGAGCGGCTTCCCTACGGCCTGCCTTCTGGCTTGCTTTCGTGACAATCCAGGACAATCCTCTCCTTCTCGAAGATTAGAAATTCCAAGGCCGATACTCTTCAAACATACAATCGCATGAAAATCATCATGTCTCAGGAGCTTCAACAGCTGCTTCACGGACGCGAGCTGTTCGTTTATCGTAGTAAGGGAACCCGATTCCGAATAACGTCTCGCTCTGCGACTGACGATTTGCTATTGTCAGGCCAAAACAGAACTATCGGCATGGCCTGGGCTCGCTGCTGTTGTCAACCTGCACCCTCCTGCACCTCGGATGAGGAGGCTGATTTGGTATTGGCATCAATGCATGACAAACTGCGGAAACTTCACTTCGGAGCTCAGGAATCTTGGCCTCTCATCCAAATCGTCGTGTCTAGATGGTGGATTCTGCAGCTGCTTTGGACAGCTTGTTCTGGGAAGCCGTTCAGACAATTTCCCAACATGTGTTGCGACCAAGGACAGTTAAAAGACTTCATTTACTGCAAACGAGACAACATAGGACACTATGTCCAGCATTTTTGGGCGACCACGCGCCAAAGAGTCAAAACGCCACCATACTACTTGGACAAACCTGACGTCACCCAACCACTTCCAACACTGTACACTCCAATCCATCAACTCCCCCTACCATGCAAGGCTATTGTGACGGTGCCTGACGTCAAAGGCTCCAGTACTCCAAGCACTCGTACCGTATAAAAACCTCTGCTCCTAGATTCACGAATAATCAAATCTTACAACACAACTACCACAATTCGCTTTACCACAGAAAACTCCGTAAACATCATGCCCCTCTTCTCCAGACGTACTCACCATACGACACGGTCTACTACCCGCTCACGACGTGGCGGCCTGTTCCACAGGAAAGACCGAGATCGTGTGGCAGGTGGTTATAGTAAGTTCTTTGCTTCTGTTCTGTCGGATTTGGTGTTGATGATTCGAGTAGAAGCCGCTCTCTCAAACCCACACACCACACGGGAAGGCCGTAAACATGCAAAGCATGAGCTTCGCAGCATGGTATGTATCCGTACCTTTTTGGTGAAAACCAGGTTCTCACTTATCGTTTTCAGGGCCGAAGCACCCATGTCCCATTTATGACCAAGGTCAAGCGTACATTGGGCATCAGAAGCAGCCCTCGCCACACTTCCACTAGGACCAGGAGGACCAGGTATTAATTACATGGCCTTCGTAACGACGAAATGACTGTATGATGAAGAATGAAATGTATCGAGTAGTAAAAGGACTTATATGAATACTCTGTATTGAAATTATGCAATACAATATACCTGCATTAATTGGGACATAGGATTCATACATGGTTGTGATTGTAACTGCTCAGGCTCAGGCCCGGAAGTAGGAACCTCGAATCCGATCGCAAGGATTGTAAGCGCCCGTTAACCATCGCACCCACTGACTACTATGTCCCTACCGCCCATATTCTACCACCATTTTCGAGTACCTCTGCCTTACGTTCGGACATTGCAACTCCAAGAAAGCATTCATCAGCTCCAGCTAGCGCACCGTCGCGCATCTTCCGATTCCCCCAGTTCTTCACAAAATCCCGATATCCTCCTTCTCTTGGAGCACAGGCCAGTCTACACTGCAGGAAGAAGACAAACAGATGAATCGACGCGCTCTGATAAGGAGAGGCTAGAGAAGGTTGGGCGCAGATTTCGTCCTGACCAAGCGAGGAGGAGAAGTTACATTTCATGGGCCTGGGCAGGTGGTTGGATATCCTTTACTCGACCTCGGACGCGCAGGATCACTTTCTTCCACACCAAATGGTTCCGAAGCAAAACCAGTACCCCTTTCAATACGAGATTACATCTGCTACCTTCAACGCACCCTCACTTCACACCTTACGCGTTCGCACGGATTGAAATCCGCACCTTCCGAACATACAGGAGTCTTCCTTTCGGACACGGAAAAGATTGCGAGTATAGGCGTACAGGTTCGACATCGTTTGACGACTCATGGGTTTGCGATGAACATTACAAGCGAGCCGGAGAAGTGGTTTGACCGTGTAGTAGCCTGTGGGTTGGTCGGTGTGAAAGCAACCTCGATACAGTCCGCAAAGGGAATAAAGGAAGGAGATGTTACGGTGACGAAGGAGATACCTGCGCTTGTGGGCCGTTTTGGAGACGTTTTTGGGAGAGAAATGGTTGAGCTCGAGCTGGCTAGCGGGCTAAATGAATACAAGCAATCGATTAAAGAGCTCGAAGACGAGGCAGCAAGTATGGAAAAGTGGCCGAGTGTGCCTATAGATTGAGTACGTATTTGAAATTCCAGATGTACTCCACGTTCGGTCTCAAACTCTCACATCGTCACTCTTAGACCCGTACTCCCACCACAGCATTTGTATCAATATCTTAGCTCTCACATAATACATTCTTCCTCGCAACTCTACCACGACTCCCAAGAACGATGAAATTTCTCATTTTGGGTGCAACAGGCCCAGTTGGTCTACTTGCCACCAAGGAACTAATTGCTAGGCTACAGTCACCGCAGCAATCTACCGGTACCCCTGCCGAACCTCATCCATCCACACCAGACACGTCGAATATACACTCAGAACCATCCAAGGCTCAGGAAGGAGAGCAGAAACCAGAACACCGAATCATTCTCTTCGTTCGCTCACCTCAGAAACTTCCGCCGGAGATCATCTTCAACCCACTCATCCAAGTCGTCAATGCTCAATTATCAGATCAAGACAAGCTTGAAGAAGTCATGGAAGGTGTAGATGCTGTCATTTCTGCGCTCGGTAAGGAGTTCAGCAATGAAATAGCGTCCATGTACTAACTTTTCACCAAGGCCCAAGCGTGAAACGTGGCCCCTTCCATCCAAGTGGCGAGCCACTGGCGAAAGCGTACCAAGGTGTCATAGCAGCCATGAAGAAACGTGGAGTAAGACGAATCTTTCTGTTGGGTACGTCAGGTTACACCTCATATCCGATCTCGGTCTGAATCAGAACTATTGCTCAGGTACGGCATCGATGACCGCCCCAGAAGACAAATCGGACGTACGATTCACCGCCCTTGTGACTGGCGTAGCAACATTTGCTCGGAATGCGTACAAGGATGTTGTCGCGATAGGCAAATTCATCACCTCTTTGGGCGAGGAAGATCAGATTGACTGGACCATTGTGAGGGTACCATTACTCACAGACCAGGATAATCGGTAAGTTTTCTGACTATGAAACATGTGGGTATACACTAAGACACGATGCTCGGATAGGAACATTCGTGCCGGCTACATTGGAGATGGACAGACAAGCGTTTGGCTTGCACGGGTCGGATGGGGCGTATGGATTGTTCGCGAGTTGTTCAAAGAGTATTCTGTAGAGGAAAAGGAATGGAACAGGAAGTTGCCGATGCTCTCCAGCGTCTAGGTATCTCCGAATAGTTTATTGTCAATGGCAGGGTATCTATAGGCCAAGTGCGGACTTCTTCCTATGTATTATTGAACATATTATACACAATACTTCTGAACTTTACAAAGGGTGTATACGGTGCATTATGGAAAGGTCTCAGAGACAACCTCATTGTAATTTTGGGGCTAGGTCGAGCTAACAAACTGGTAGTGAGATGATCCGAAATTGAAAACTATGACAAGAATCTTACCTTGCAACTCCACGGGAATGGTTTTCTATTGAAGGATATGCATGCGTGAAGGATACCGATATCCTGACCAGAGGTTCCTCTTCGAGACTTTACCAATTGTTCCCTGCCCTTGGAAACGGCTGCAATTTCGCGGGCCGATAGAGCAGAACACTGGAGAGAGATGTATAACGATTGAAGGCGTGGGCACAATGGGGGATCGTCCAGCAAAAGTGTAAGGTCTGAGAGTAGACGCAAGGTTATAGCGCCACTGGATACGGCGCGTTCGTCGTCACCATTCCTAACATAATACTGCCAATCGCGCTGCTCAAACACAACCTCGAGATGCAACAGGGAAGGAATCCGTTTTATAAGGCCGGAGATAAACGCTTCATCAACTAGTTCTCCGGTTAGGATGGTTAACGACAATGTTCTGAGCTGAGAGCCTGATCGCTGCAAAAGTCGAGATAATGGGTCAATGCACCATCCATTCTCCCGTAAGCGGCAATCGAGCCCGAGATGTGCGAGAGAGGAGCTCAGCGTGATAGAATCAAGGACAGTCGACAGTCCCGGACCAACCAGAACGTGAAACTCCTGCAAATTTGGGAGATTTATCATCTGTCCCCCCGTCGAGAAAGGATCGAGAAATCGTCGCAAGGTGCAGGATTGCACGGACAAACATGAGGAAAGTATGTCGAAGAAGGCTGGAATCTTGAGACTGATGGTTTCGAAATGCACTGATCTGAGTTGATTATATCGAATCATATCAGCGCCAAGAGGTTGCTGTGAAACAATATTCTCTAGATTGGGCGCCCTGTGAATGGCTTTCCAAAACCATTTGTGTGAATCCGAGAGGTGGATAACTCCATCTTCACTGTCACCTGCGTCTTCCTGAAACGAATTGTCTCGTAGAGTCCGCAATGTCGAGAATGAGGGAAGGTAGTGCGACTTCCAATCGTAGCATCCAAGTACTTCCCAATTCCTGAGATCGATGATAAGCTCCTCGCATCGCCCCATCTGCTTCATAACATGCCAGAAAACGACCTCGTTATACTGAAATTCCCTCCAATCCTCATCACCTGATGCCTGGCAGTCTTTAAGTTCGATTTTCAAAGAACGTCCCTTTGAGTTGTCGAGAAACAGGTCCAAGGTGGGTATGATGTTGAGTTCGAGTTCGTGTAGATTTACCGAAATTGTGCTCCAGACGGACGGCATGAATCTTAGCATGGACCGCCAATGAGAGCACACGTGCGAGAGTGCCACTGGATGTGCTATCACCTTTGACTTTTTACGTCCGACAGCGGATATCTGTAGCGAGTACCCAGAAGTAGAGTAGGCCACCTCGAGGAATACCTTTTCCCATACTTCAAAGGGCACTCTCCGGATAGGAGAAATGTAATTCTCTCGCGAAGCTATGTTCCGCCGCAGCACGTTTCTTTCCACCTCTAGCTTTTCCACAATGCGGTGAAGGCGGTCGAGTTCTTCGTCATATCTACGCAGCTCGTCCCTCTCTAATTCGAGGATAGCCGCGGTCTCCTCCCTCTCTGCATCAGAGTATACTCTTCCACTGCGAAGGGCGTCAACAGAAATAGGTGGATGATGAATGCATTGCTTGTTAGGTACGAGCTTGTGTTGGCAGGTGTCGCATAATGTGGTGGGGGTTCTAGTAGCTACCATGTGCTAATGAGTCTGTCTCCCGAGGAATGTTAACAAAGATGATGTAGTCAGACAATCCACTTACCGAAAATCGAGCGTCGATGTTGAAAGAAAGAAACAAGTTGCAAGATCACCCCCTTGTATAAGGACCGTCATCATTGATGGCCCGGCGCTAGGCCTCTACGTGGCCAAGGGGATTAGTACCTCCTCAATATGAGGGGGGAAGCCAACATAGCGTCCTCCAGCCCTATGGGAGGGAACTGACGAGACAAACAAAACGTCCGTCACCACCACTTTGGTGGAAGAATCACTGGATTCTAGGAATCACTTCGATTCCAACAAGCTTTAACTTAAGCGAGTTTTGGATGCGATCGCACCCAAACAGTATCCTTGTACACTGGTCAGCAGAAACACCCTACTAGGCAGACAGTAGCAGAACACTAAATACAGTCCACATGAACACCCTAGACGAGCCTCCGTCGACGCACCAGACGCCCCGAACGTATCCGATTCCTCCCGAACAACATGCCTGAACACGACATACCCACACGTAATAGCACTCGCACAACACATCCTCCTTCATGACTCTCCAAACCTCAGACGTACGAATACACGATCAACCCACGAGAGTCAAAGGTAATAGCACAGGCACCCGACCTGATAAAAGCAAGCCGACACCACACAGTACCCCGGTGACTCCCCATCGAACAACCTGCCTTCCACACCTCCACAACGACCACCTCTTGGAAACCCAACGAACCAGACCTCTCCTAGGAAGGAAAGGAACCCAAAGAAAGCCAAAACCCTAAACGGCGCCAGAAACACATCAACAACCTTCGAGGAAGATGTGAGTTACAAGAATCTGTGCACCCACACCAGCGAAACTAACCACGACCTCGTATTAAATAGCAACGAGACAAAAGCTCAGACG
Organism: Paramarasmius palmivorus; assembly: GCA_037176845.1. Taxonomy (NCBI): domain Eukaryota; kingdom Fungi; phylum Basidiomycota; class Agaricomycetes; order Agaricales; family Marasmiaceae; genus Paramarasmius; species Paramarasmius palmivorus. The sequence continues at coordinate 172,984 of JAYKXP010000003.1, read as the reverse complement.
AGGAGAGTAACATCGACGAGCTCGAATCCCGTCGACGGAAGCCACTTCCAAACCACCGAACGCAACTCCCTTTTCCGCAAATGAGCGGCACACCTTCATCCATTCCACCTCAGGGCCCCCTACCATCCTTCTCCTCCAGCTTCCCAGAGCATCACGACGAGAACAGTGCTAGAAGCCAATCCCATAATGGAAGACCCCATAACCCTAATGCATCCATGCATGCAGGAACCCGGGATGACGAGACGCCCCAACCAGCGGACAAAGGAGAAGAAGGAGCGCCTAGAGAGGAGGACATCAGATCTGTCAACATGGACGACCTCCCACCCATTGACTTCACCAACATGACCGATCTCCCTACTCATTCAGACGAAAACCCACACCTAATGTCCTCTCGTGAAGGCGACCCGCCGCCAGGCACTGAGAACGCTCAGCTGCTGCTCTATGAAGAGATCGCACCCCTCCTGGTCGCTGCACGAGGTGTCCTCCTTGACGGTGCGGAACCAGTGAACGCCGACAACTTCGAGTCAAAGCTAGACACCGCTTACATCCTCCCAATGAACTCTGTCTTCGACTACATCAACAAACACCCCGATGACGTCGACAAGATCATGGAGACGCTCAACCAACTCGACCTCCAGAAAAAACCAATCCGGAGAGTCGAACTGGTTACACGGCCCAACCACACGAAGAAGCCCAAGGTTTTCGGCATCAGGGACCTTACCACAACAACCCGAGAACTTCTCGACTGGCAACACCTCTTCCCAGTCAACAAAGGACTCGGTTTCTTCGTCATCACCCCAGAGCGAATCCAACGATCCTGGGTCATAACAAATCTCGAGTACGCTGAAGCATCAGACGACCCAGACCAAATGAATGAAGCCCTAGCCATCATCAAAACGGAAGCCCTTAACAACCGTCACATCGCACGTGCAGTCACCAATCTCACCCTCGAGGCAGGTCTGTGTGGCCCCACACTCAACCACCGGATCGCCCATGCAATGGAATCCTGGCACATTGTGCCACTGAAACTCACCATCGATGGCCGCCGTCGCATGATCTGGCAACTCCGCGGTAAGCCACTTGTGGACGACGACTCTCCCAATGCTGGAATCATGGTCGCCATCAATCAGGCTATCCGTGCCCCCACAAACGGATACATCCTCAACCACGCCCCAATCAAACCCTCCAAACCCTTCAAAGACTGCTCCATATGCCAGTCAAACACTCACCCCCACGAAGACTGTCCATATGTGAAGCTTCCCCGCTTCCCCGGCCCAACAGGAGCACGGGTCGATGAAGACTCAGAACGGAGTAAGAAGCCGCAGAGCAAGGGACAGAAGAAGGGAGGAAAGAAGCCAGCCAAACGCGACAGGAGCAATAGCCGCGATCGCGCAGGTCCAAGCTCCCGAGGCAAACGGCGCTTCTGAGGTTACGCACGTACGGTCTATGGAACACTAGACACTTCTTGACAACTTTGTACCACCACGTTCTTGTATACGCCCGATATACTACACATGTACTTTAATCTTCTTGGAATAGCAGCCTGACGACAGGCAGTTGATGTGTACGTACCTGGGTTTGGGACCAGAAGAAGACGCCCAAAGCATGGAAAGGCGCGACACCGACGACTGAATTTACTGATAACATTTTAGGTAAGAATGATAGACAGGTAAGTCCTTGGTGAGTTTCCGAAACGGCTAGGCTGGTAGAGCCGGAAACTTGGAAGCAAAAGTGGTACCGCCCAAACGGCCACCCATACTGCTTTCGAGACTACTAGCAACCGCAACGAGGCTACAGCCTGGCAAGCTGTAGAAGAGCAACCACGCTACGACTAACACAACACAAAGAGATAACACTAACTTAGACGGTTTGAATTCACAGGTACACGGCAACGGGGCTGGCGTCTCTCGAGGACTCCAGGTTCAAGCCACTGGCCTGTTTTCCAATGAAAGAGAGCCAGTTTTAGGAAGTGGATCGTCGACTGCGACACCCAGTACACTTTGTACTCCGAATACACTTAGTATTCACGAGCTTGGGGGCTCACAAACCATGCAATGGCGCATGAAGGATACACCTGGTATCGAGGGATCACTGGATCACCGAACAGAAAACGATCTCGACGACGAGATCAGATTCGAGATAGAATCATCATTCACACCAGACGGGGGTAGTGACGAGGAATCTGAACCCGGTAACCAACAGGAAGTTGACCGCGTACAAGAAGAACTAGATGAACTAAACGAGCTCATGAGAGAGATCGAAACCCAGGTACGACAAGTACAGACGCGACACGAACAGATTGTGCAAAACCACAACAAAAGAAACCCCCTACCAGCACGAATAGTGGGGGGGAGGCGTGTCCAGTCCCCGAGACCTGCGACTGTAAGCAAGGAAAACATGTCAAGAAGAGCAGCACTGAAAATAGCCACCATGAACATAAGAGGTTATGGCGACACAAGCCTATACAGCACGCGAAACAAATGGACCAAAGTGAACGAGATGATGAGAATGAAAAGAATAGCATTCCTATTACTGCAGGAAACACACATGAACGAAGAAAGACGACAAGAAATAGAAGAAAGGTTCTCCTCGAGGCTGAAATTGTTCGCCTCCGCAGACCCAGAAAACCCAACTGGAAAAGGCGGGGTTGCTATAGCAATCAACCGTGAATTTTTCGACCCCAACCTCACCTTCAAATCGGAGACCGTGATCCCGGGAAGAGCAATCTCAGTGACATTAAAATGGCACGCGGGAAGAAACCTAACTATATTGGGGATCTACGCACCAAATGTAACCGAATACAATGGCAAAGAGAACGCAGCATTCTGGCAGAGCATAACAAAGTATCATGAAAGCAACCCAAGGAAACCTAAGCCAGACATCTTGGCAGGAGACTGTAATATGGTTGAGATAGGAAGCCTGGACCGACTACCAGTGAGAAACGACCCGCATGAAGCAACAGAGGCTCTAGATGACCTAAAACTAGAACTAGGCCTGAGAGATGGATGGCGTGAAACATTCCCAAGCGTAAAAGCTTACACGTACCTTCAGAGTGCAACTGGATCACAATCGAGACTCGACCGAATCTACATCAAGCCGGACCTCCTGGAGACAGCACGGGAATGGAGAATTGAACCACAGCCCCTAGACACAGCAGACCACAAGTTAGTCTCCGTCCAGGTGACATGCGAAGATGCACCACTAATAGGACGAGGTAGATGGGTGATCCCAAACCATGTACTGAAAGATAAAATGTTCCGCGAATATGTCAAAGAAAGAGGAATGAAAGCAATAACAGAGTTAACAGCAATACTAGAAAGGACGGATACACAGAACCCCCAAACAATATGGCACAGCTTCAAGCAGGATATCATAACAAAGGCTCGGGAACGAGCGGCCAAACTGATCCCGCAAATACAAACCCAAATGAAAGAAATATCTAAGGAACTAAAGGAAACACTAAACGACACAAACCTAGATACCGAAGAAAAAGTGAAAAAAGGAGCAGAACTCACAACAAAATCAACTGAACTAGCCCGTAAACATGCAGAGAAATGCCGCCAAACAATAGCAACCAAAAACCGCTTGGTAGGAGAAACGGTATGCAAAGAGTGGGTTAACCAAAACAAGACACGAAAACCAAGAGACATCATCTATGCACTACGGAAACCAGAAGCACCACCCCCGCAGGAGAACCCATCCATTGAGATAAATGGGGGATCAGGACACCACTATGAAAAACACTCAGAGAGAATGGCGGAACTGGCTAGAGACTACCATGAGAAACTACAGACAGAAGGTGAAGCTACGGAACCAGAACTGCGAAACAGAATCATTGAAGAATGCATTAACAACCTATCAACGAGAACAACAGAGGAACAAAAAGAAAACCTCGACCAACTCATCGAATACGACGAACTCACCGAAGCACTAAAGCTATGCATAAATGGAACCGCCCCGGGGATTGACGGAATTCCCTATGAACTCTGGAAATCATGCAATGAGAGCTACAAAGAAGCAAAGAAATTAAACCAAGAAGGTTTCGACGCACTAACCCTAATGCAGGCAGTCTTTAATGACATAGCCAAATACGGAATCGCCCCAGGCACAGACTTCGCCGAAGGATGGATGTGCCCAATCTACAAGAAAAACGACAGAACCCTCATCTCAAATTACCGTCCAATCACGCTCCTAAACACAGATTACAAGATACTCACCAAAACAATGTCACTGCGCCTCGGAAAAGTAGCACCATCCCTACTACACAAAAGCCAAGCTGGCTTCGTCCCAGGCCGCCAAATCTCTGACCAAACAAAACTGATCAGAATGGTCATGTACTACGCGGAAGCAAAGAAGCAGAACGGCACAATAGTGGCCCTCGACCAAGAAAAAGCTTACGACAAGGTGGCACATGACTACCTTTGGAAAACGCTCGCAAAATACGACATACCACCAAGCTTCATTAACATTGTCAAATCACTGTACACTGACGCCGAGACTAGAGTTGCGATAAACGGACACCTGAGCAGCCGATACAAGGTGACACGAGGAGTCCGCCAAGGTGACCCCCTCTCATGCCTACTCTTCGACCTTGCAATTGAACCCCTAGCCGCGATGCTCCGAAACTCAAACCTAAAAGGAATTCAGGTACCGGGGAGTGAGGAAAAACTAATTGCGAACCTTTTCGCAGACGACACAACCACCTTCCTAGCAGCAGATGACAACTTCGCCGACCTCCAAAGCATCCTCGACAAGTGGTGTATCGCATCAAAAGCTAAATTCAACACAGCGAAGACCGAAATAATACCAATCGGAGAAAAAGAATACAGAATAAAACTCACACAAACACGCTGCACAGAGGAAGGAAGAGACCCAATACCAAGCTGGATACACATCGCTCATGAAGGCGAGGCAATACGGATACTCGGGGCCTGGTATGGGAATGGAATAAATAACACAGAAATCTGGACACCAATCCTGGACAAAATAGACACCCACCTAGAGCGATGGAAAAAAGGATCACCAACCCTTGAAGGACGGCGCCACATCATACAAATGATAATCGGCGGGATGACCCAATACCTGGCACAAGTGCAAGGCATGCCGAAACCCGTAGAAAAGAAACTTGTCAAGAGAATCAGATGCTTCATATGGGATGAGAAAAATCAAACACCAGTAGCCATGACGACAATGACAGACGAAATAAACAAAGGCGGGAGAGCAATCCTTGACCTAGAAGCGAGAAATGAAGCAATCGAAGTAATGTGGTTAAAATCATACCTTCAACTAGACGAGAACCGACCACTATGGGGCCACCTAGCAGACGCGCTCATCGCACACCACATGCCAAGCGCGGAAAAGAAGATAGACCCTGAAATAAAAATAAACATATTTCAACAATCATGGAAGACACAGATGGGAACAAAATCTGGCCTACCGGACGAGCTCCGTAACATGCTAAAGATAGCGCAGAAGTACAGGCTAGAAATGGATGCAATAACCACATCCAGGGACACACTCCGAAGCATCCCAATATGGTACCACAAAGAAGCCGACAAGAAAATCCGCCACCTGAACAACTCAAAAGCAAGCCGCTGCCTTAGAACGAACCACCACGTCAGGACCACAGGAGAAGCCGAAGACCTCGCAGCTATACCCACAATAGCAAAAGATCACCTAGACACAGATGAATGTGAGTGCACAGAATGCAACAGTATCGAATCAACATACAGCTGCGAACACCCCAACTCGTGCATGAAAAAAGCAAGTGAAATGCTCAACACACTCCCACCTAAGTGGGACCCAAGAAATGATCAACCAAACGACTATGAATATGACAAAGCGAACACAAACCTCGACCAAGAATGGACACACCTCGAGCAAAGGATGACCTCCGCAAAAGAACCTAAAGACCTATTCAGAATCTTCGCGGAAAACAGAATCAAACAAACGAACCTCCCGGCTTTTGAAAAAAGAACTCTGATATACAACCCAATACACCCTGCGACCGCAACCATAAGTGGCTACGCGGAAGGAGCAGGAACAGATGATGCCAAAGCGGGAGTCGGGGTCCTGATAAACGAACAAAACAAGGAAACGAAAATCAGTATACGAGTTCCCAGACACCTACCCCAAACAAAAACAAACGCAGAAATCATAGCACTTGCTATAGCACTGAAAGAAACAAACACAGACGAACCACTAGATATCGTTACCACCTCAGACAACATCCTTGAGGTAATGACCAAACACGCGGAAACCCATGAAGATGAAGGCTTCATAAACCTCGAAAACCCAGAACCCCTAAAAAACGCGATCAGCCACCTAAGAAAGAGGAAAGCTCCGACGAGGCTAAAAGTAGTCAGCAGACAAGAAAACACTCCGAAACAAAACCGCGGAAAAATTAGCAAAGGAAGCAACAGAAAAGGAAACAACACCTGAGCTACACATGGACACAGACCACTCCATGTTCGCAGCTGGAGCAAAACTGTCAAAAATGACACAAGCCCGGGCCTACAGACTGATAAAGAAAGAGAAACAAGCAAAAGTCAAACCCAGGAGAAGGACTGAAGAGATGGTAGAGAAGACAAAAGCCCAGATCGAGGAGATCTTCGGCTTCACCCCAGACAGCAAAAGCATATGGCGAAGCATCAGACACAAAGACTTCTCCAAAAAGACGCAACAATTCCTCTGGAGAATTATTCACGAAGCCTACATGCTCGCCGACAAGTGGCTCCGAGACAATTTCTCAGAAGAACTAAAGGAAAGGGCATACTGCACAATATGCAGTGGGAAACTCGAAACTATGGAACACATTCTGACGGAATGTGAATCAACCGAACAAACGTTGATATGGAGACTTGCCGAAAAGATGTGGGTGAAGAAAAAGGGCCCCGAGTGGTTCAAACCAGGAATCGGAGGCATCGCCGGAGCAGCTCTAGCAGGAAACATCAACGCGAGAACGAGAAAAATGAAGAAAGGCGAATCGCGCCTGTGGAGAATCCTTATCACGGAATCAGCTTATCTGATCTGGCTCCTGCGATGCGAACGCGAAATGCGGGAGGACTATAAACCACCATCCAAAGAGATAATAGTGAACAGATGGGAGAAAGCAATTAACGACAGGCTACAGCTAGACCGGAGGATGTCGCACCGTAAATTTGAGACAAAAGCTATCAGCGCGTCAATGGTAAAAGGCACATGGAAAGGGATCCTAAAAGGAGAAAAAGCCCTTCCAGAAGACTGGGTAACGAAATCCGGGGTTTTAGTGGGTATTGATCTAGACGACTGCTGCTCGGAGGAGGATGAGGAAAGGGAAGAGGAGAGGGAAGATGATGGGAGAGACGAAGGCGGGGGATTCAGCGAAGGGAATGCATGCGGCAGCAATAGGGGACACGAAGTCCACACTTTCCATTTTGATCATCAGAGTCCCACACTCCGTGCGTAAAGGCATTTCCTCGAGGAGCAAATTATGGTTTCGGTTCTATGAATTATGGCTATGGCTACTATCATCGGTGGGGTCGAGAGTCCTCGCCACCAACCCGCGCGCCCGGAGAGACGCTCATGTGTCTGCCGAGGGCCCACGTTCGCGTGAAACGCTACTCCAAAAAAAAAAAAAAAAAAAAAAAAAAGTTGCAAGATCACGGTACCCTGGGCACTCGAAATGTCAACAAGCGCCAAGTAAGCGCGCTTCTCCAATCTGTTGTTACTCTTGAAAGGCCTGTCATTTTCCACTACATACATGTTTCGTGACTAGTCTGATTCCTTTATAATACACTTTGTACCGGCCTCTTTCAGAGTTTTGATCTTCTCCGTGACTGAGGGATCACAGAATGGATCAAACCCACGAGGCGGCTCGTGTTGTTTTTCTTCGTCACTAGAATCTAACCAAGCAAACGCATACGTGAGCTGCACTTTACAGATCGGCACTAGCTCTTCGCCCCTCCCCAACCTTGCCAAACCATACTTACTTCTCGATTCTGCCATCTTCAACAGCATTTCCACGATTTTGGCATTTAGCCGAGAAGAGTTCTCGTGCAGAAACAGCCGAGATAGCCTCGGAGCCAGTATGGTACTCGCGGAAGACGATCCCGCTGAGATGGTCAGCTTGCCAAGGAGGTGGGCGATGCATGGTGAAGGCCGTGTAAGCGGTTCGCCATGGCCAGAGTCCAACGTCACCTCAAACTGAGTCAGGCTGGGAAGTATGTGTAGGGTGTTGACCAGAACACTGTCCTTGAGGCAAGTATGCTCAAGGTCAAGCGTCAACTTTCGGAGAGTTTGGGACGAGTGTTGAAGCATGGAAATGAAGTCAGAAGGTAGATGATACTGGTTATCGACAGGATCGTACGAGTTCTCTATCCTCAGACATTCCAAATTCGGCATGATGAGCGAAGCGAACAACGCAGAGAATCTATCCAGGGGACATTCATCGGTTGTATCGATGCTCAACGTTCGGAGTCGAGGCAGCTCGATATGGAGAGGCGTATCTATGTCGCTGTCCGTGGGTTCCAGATACCACACCTTCAACGAATGAAGACAGGGACTATCTTCAAGAAGACGAAGAAGTCGGTGTATACCACCCACCGCATTGATTTGCAGCGAAGTAAGTTGGCGATAAGGGATTACATCGAGATGGTAAGGAAGCACACGATCTGTATGAACCTCTCTAAGGTTGGGTGCATCCCGTAACGCTCTCCAAAACCAAGCTGTTGGTCCATGGATCATTGCATTAGTCGTCCCCATATCGATCGAGTTTCGAAAGGTACGCAAAACGGGGAAGCAGACGTGACTCCAATCAAACGAGCCCTCGTCAGAGAGGACCTCCCAATGCACGTCTAGTTCGAGCTCGCTGCATCTAGACATGTACGCGAACAACATCCGGAATGCATTGAGACCATGTCCTCCCAGGAAATAAACGAAGTCATTGGTGAGCCAATACCCATGACGTTCGTCTTTGCCCTTCTCTACGACCTTGATCTTCAAAGGACGACCCTCCGAATTCTTCAGGTATATCTCCAGTAACGGTCTGACGTCGCACTCGACACCACATATGTCTAGGTGGATGGAGGACCACAGATGCGGCCGGCTGGTGACGATTCTTCTCCAGGAAGAACACGTGTGTGAGAGGTTGTATGCGGCTGCACGAATTCCGTTGGGTGCCCACTTGGAAGGACTCGAGATGCGAAGTGAATAACCTTCGTGACGGGGCCGGCGATTATTCTTTCCCAGACAAACAAGAGCGAAGATCTTGTCCAGTATCTCCACTGGCAGACGCCTGAGAGGTGATAGGATCCCCCGATGTTCCCTAAGACGCCCATCTATGACTCGCCTCTCCTCTTTCAGCTTCTCCACGAGCCCTTGAAGTCTCTTAATCTCTGCATCGTATCTCTTCAACGTCTCTTCGTCTTTCTCCACCAGTTGTCTCGTTAGAGTAATCTCTGCATGCGAGAGTATAAGTTTGGACCGAAGATGGAGGATATCGGTTGCTGGTCCAGAACTCGAATCGCCAATGATGTCGTTGCAATTATTACAGAGGACCGTCGGCATTGAATAGGATGTATTCCTGACAACAAATGAGATCTCAATTCGATGAGGACAGCGAACAGATGCACACACCAGTGATGTCGATATGAGAGTTAGAAGTTACGTAGAGGCTACTGGGACCTCTGGAGTAGTAAGAGTAGTAGCTGGTTGTTGATCAAGAGGTGATCCGCTCCACGAACATTGTCATAATCAGCAATGATTCAGCCGACGAGTCCGAGGACGTCGTCATCGATTTTGGGAGTTCGACAAGTATACGCATTGCGACTAATAACTACTTGTGTACAAAATATTTATGCTTTGAATCTGCCGTGTCTGGAAAACATAAAAAATAACGAAGGCACAAAACTGCCACTATTGCCCAAAAAAGAAAAAAGAAAACAAAGAAAGCATAGACGTGCATGCTAAGAGGGAAATGAACGAAAATAATACATACATGTTTTAACATACATATCGTATCATTGAGAAAGTGTCCATGCACAGAAGGGAGCTTGCGAGGTTCGTGTATCTTCTTTGACTCGGCTCTGTGTTGTGTGGTGTTGTGTTAAACCGGGTTATAATGTATAAAATACAGTGAATCGAGATCGGTGTATGAAGGTGAAAGGGGTGCCCGTATCGTATATTTGCGACTTTTTGCGTCCGGTGGTATGTCTTGTGATCGGTATCATGTATTGCGGCCACGCGCCCGACATGAATGAGAGAAGAGAAGTGAGGTGTGCGATTATTGGACGGTGATTGATTGTGAAGTATATATGACCAAGTGTATATATCCACAGCACCGGGCTGATAGCCTTTTATGACGTGACTCGGAAATAGACTTGTGAAATGACGACGAGTTAATGTGATGGGGATGGGATGGGGGAATGAACACGGATCATTGATCCAGTGAGCGGCGGGATGCAGCGACAAATGAGGACAAGGGCGGTAGAGAAGAGTAAAGGAGTGGAGCACGGACGACAAGAAAGGTGACAGCGGTCATCTTGGTCGGGCGAGGGGCGAGCTGACTCAGTAGCCGTAACCACCACTAGCAGCACGTTGTGCGGTAGGTGCCTGGCCCTTTGCAGGTGGTGCAGCACCTCCAGCTACGCCTACGCCCATACTGACAGGAACGCCGGGCTGGGCATTCATCTGCAATTGGTTGAGACCAACTCCGTGCCCGTGCCCATGTCCCCCTAGCCCAGAAGCACCAACGATCGCAGATAGCCGTGAGATCTCTGCTTGAGACGCAACAAGGGCAGATGTGAGACGCTCGTTTTCAGTAGTGAGCTTTTCGACGTTAGCTTGGAGTTTTTGTAACCACTCCTTCTTGCGTTGTCGACATTTGAGAGCGGCTACAGCGAGGTCTAAGAACACGAGATATACGGGAAGGATATGACAAACCTTGTCGATTCCGCTCCAAGAAGTTCCGTCTCTTCTCTTCCTCTGTCTCGGGTTTCTTGTTTCCATTGGCTCTGCCGCCTGTTGTGGGTGCCAAAGCCTTCGATTCCTCCTCCAAGTCTTCATCGTCCATATCGTCGTCCTCGGGCTCTTCCGTGCTCTGCTTTCGTTTGCTGACACTGCTTCGAGTCCGTTTGGCTGCATTCCTTGTCGTCGGTGCAGGTGCGGCTGGTGCTGGGGCGACCTCAGAGTTCTTTCGCTTGGTACCCCGCTTGGCGTTCGCCGGTGGATTACCAGCTGCAGACGATGCACGGGCTTCTTCCTCCCTCTTAGTCAGCTCTTGATGAGCCTGCGAGAGAAGGAACAAACCATTCGCAGCTGTGTTCGCAGCGTTGTTTGCAGATTCCAAATATGATGGGTTGGTGTTTTCGTTATTTCCGTTGGTGTGATCAGGAAGTGTCTGAGGATGAGGACCAGTACCGTTGGTTGACGGATTGGCGAATTGGTTATTTAATGCCCCGGTTATCGCGTTGAGAGTATTGGGAGTGATGGTAGGCCCTGATTGCGAATTATTCTGCATGATGGCTAGGAAGGCCGCAGTATTGGGTGAAGCTGGGAACGCTACTGGGCCACCAACTAGAGGCGTAAGCCCTGTTCCTGGAGTAAGACCAGTACGAGGAGTGAGCCCTGTACGAGGCGTGAGACCAGTGCGGAATGCATTTGGATCAAAATCAAGATGCTGGGGTCTCTCTGACTGAGGCCCGGCTAGCATTGCAGGAGACAGAGGTCCTGAACGTAAAGAATTGCTGAGATTTGAGCTGAAGCCCCATGTGAAGGATTGCTCTGCGGGCGAGTTTATCGATGCTAAGGGAGGAAGAACAGGGCGGGGGGACGTGGATTTAGTCGATGTCGGGCGATCATTGTTACTATCTGAAGACTTTGACTCGTTGGAGGAGGGACCTAGAGAGTCCTGTTGGGGCGAAGAACCTCTGACGTTGGACGCGGCGGAACGTGGTGTAGCAAATGACTGCTCAAATGGATTTGGTTCGAGATCAAAGTCTGAGCGTCTCTGGCGAGCAGAAGGCCTGTCACTCTGAGGCTTTGGAGAACTGGACTTGCTTCTTGTGGACATCTACATCATAGTCGACAAAGGTTCCAGTGCGTCAGTGGAATTTTTTTTTGCAATGAATGCATAGCACTGACCTCAGAGAAAAACAGTGACGTGTGGGTAAGTAAGGGGAAGAGATGACGACTATGAACTAAAGTGACGTCTTAAGTGTTATATGACGACTCCATTTCTTTGTAATCCATCACTCTTCCCACGCCTTCTTTTTTTTTTCCAATCCCCATCCGCATGCTCCGGCTTCCGTGTGCTGATACCGCCATGATACTGTCTCTCATTCAGCACAACATCGACTTGTGCGCTCCCCTATGTATCCCGTTCTCTTCCAACACTCTCCGGCTAAAAATCTTCTGAGAGGAGCTGGAGCTGGGAGCTGTTGGTGGCGATGACCAGTCTTCTGACCCAGGGTTTGAGAAATCAATGATTACGGCTACGGCACTACCGCCGGATTGGGCATATGACGACAGACCCTGGGTCACCAATGAAGAAAAAAACCTTACTTACCAACATGACGGTAACCTGCATGCACTGCAAAACGATATGAATGACCTGCGCACAACCAAGTCTGGTGAGCACTTTCAGCCAAAAACCGTATTCCTTAACATTCCGAAAGTTTCCTTCTCTATCACTAACCGGCTTATCACAGAACCAGAGTATCTACCTGCATGTGTATCTCCCCTTGAAAGGACCAAGGTGGTTATGTAGTACTCAACGAGTAATATCACAACTCTTCTCTGCTACTGTACATTTACTGTACTTTTTTCAATCAACAAACCGGAGAAAGTAACACCTCACTACACCCGTTACACCTCCGAAACGGCATCAATTACTTGACCATGATGCCCGGTGCCGATGTCGACCATTATCAGTATCAGCAATGCCCAGTGCCCAAACCAATATCTCCAGTTCATAATGACCCCTTTATATAAAAGCTGCAAGATCCGACTCGAAAACGAGGACGACCAGGAATAGATCCCAACCTGATAGCGAGAGAGATCAGCGAAGAGAAACGTGAACGTGTCGTTGTCGGCATCTCGTCGGGAAATCATCCACTCGCAAACCCTTAGGGGCTTCGATTCTACGCCATAAAGACCGCGAATCTCGGAAATCATTGACCAAGCGCGTCAAAGCTGATATGTTCGTGATATGTATCCCTTGTGATGCTGACCTGCTGAGGACTCGTGCGACTCGTGCGACAAAAAGCCATCACCTACTTTAGATATCCACTACCTACTGCCCACACCCGCTCCCTTCCTTTCTGTAATCACAATCACAGTGAGCCATGACCACCCTCAAGCTTCTGTCCGAGTCCGAACATATGTTTCGGCCGTTCGTCCAATCCGGAAGTAATAGCCCTATATGTTCAGATTCAGAATTCGAAGAGACTTCGGGAGAAGCCTGTAGCGTAAAATAGGAATAGAACAGATTCCCCAAAACAAAAGAACTCCCGGGCTATAACCCACGCCAGTTCCGCCGTCTACTGGACGTCCCTTTCAGAATCAATACCGCCGTCGTCGACGTGGCAGAAGAGCTTTGTTGAACCTGAGGGGGGTAGTATTCATTAGTGATACTGAATGTCACGACACTAGACAGAAAATGATGAGCATACCAACGTTGTCGATATTATAATTGGTGTACTCGGTAACCTGAATGAAATGCGCGAAGGCTAGGGGTGTGCCGATGCCAAGTGTCTCTATTCAGTATTCCAAATCCATGCATGTCCATGCATGCTTTAGCAGGAATCGTGACCATACATCCCATGGTCATGACCATCGTGCCACCCAACTAGGACATGAACGCGCATGCTTCAAGAGGTCCAGAATCAAGATTCCTGATTCGCACAAGTGAAGGAGGTGAAAGAGACAGGGTCCCAGGGTCGGCACGCGACAAAAGGTTACTATTAGGTCCCTGAAAGTCCTTCGAAGAACGAACCCTGTCAATCCAATGCAGCATTGACTGATCTTCACTCGGGTTCGAAGAATATTGGCAGCTCGTTCCGGAGCTCGATGCCTCTAGTCGTGTCTCGATGTTCCTTCGGCCCATTCCTACATCCTGATTACCTTTTCCCAACGTTTTTGTGAAGAAGATAATACAGATGAGCGCGATGAAGGTTCTGATTCCTGATCACATCTCTTATCAAAGACACTGCACCGCGTTGTCAGTTGCAGGTCACTTACCTAGTCAATACCTTGTTGTGGCCTTCTTCCGACGTTCTGGCCTGAGGTAGCGAAGTTAGATCGGCTTTGAGATGTAAGGAGAGGAGAAACGGTAGTATACCTTCTCCGTCAGTTGGTTAGTAACTTGTACCTTCAGTACCGTTGATTGATCGTTCCGGGACCCCATTCCGAACGAAACGACAGATGACTTCTATTCCTCGGAGTTTTTCCTGGATCCTGCGCACGCGTATGATTCCGACACATAGAAGATCTATAAGTTGCTGAGATTATGGGATTATCAGAATATAGATCTTCGACAACACGAGTGCGAAGGCGTACCGCTACCGAATGTGATTTCACTCGCGAAAACATTATGCCCAACTTCTTTTTTAGCGCAGCAGGTACTTGGATATCTCCTGTCGAATGAGCGCCGGGGTAAATCAATCGTTGAAGGCGAAAGGTCCGCATATTATGAAGGTCAGGGCTCGAAAAGCAGAGTACGGCTTCACGAGGTAGTGGCTTGAAGACATGATCGATGGTTTTCTGGAATCTGGGATACGTGAGGGTGAGGGTGAAGATGAGGTGAGTTTAGTATCAGATGAGTCAAATTAAAAGGAAAACCCCGCACTAGACAAGTCCTATGATACATTCGGGGTGCATAGTAGTACCCCGTTTGCTTGCCTCGGCACTTGACATATTCTGGCACAAGACCAAAGAGACTCTTGGTGTGAGAGAAACTGTATCCATAGGAAAGCTTGTCTCCAGAACGCTGTGAGTATAAGTGCCCTCATTCTGTGCCTCAAGGTTACTCACCAGACACGTTCTGAGAATATGAAATCTTCTTCATTCCAGCGTAAAGGAGACTGCTTTGACAGAAGCATAGAAGAAAAGAAGCATTGTAATTGACATTGTGAAAGGGACAAAACACCTGGCCATGAATGATGACAGTCGTGAGCAAGAAACGTTTGCGCGCTTATTTGGCGTTTATTGTTTTTCCCAGCTTCGCCCCGTCGGGCCTTGCTCTCTTAAATCCATTCATTATGGTAACTACCGACGATTATACGTTCTGCAAGCCAAGAGATGTCCTGATGATGGTCTGTAAATACATCAGCTTTGGGGTTAAGGAAAGATAGGTGGCTGGGCTCCGGCTGGCAACAGGGCCGAAGAGGAGGCGTGGTCACTGTGACGGGAAGCCTTCTAAGTTTCCCGCTGATTGAGCTTGAGCGGAACCACTGCTGGATGTCTTCGAAAAGGTTGTTACAGATCTTGAGTCAAAGTATCCACCTTCTCCACAGTTTCCGGCAATTGAGATTGTCGAAGGAAGTCGGAAAGATCGGTCGATGTCGAGGTCTATACAGCATGAAAGCCTTGAGAGTAGGCTATACCACAGCACACAGAGAGGTTCAAAACGTAAAATGACGCTATGAGGATGCCGAGCCAGAAATCAAGAGAAGGGTGAACGAGCCAGATTCGCATAGCAAGCCAGTCAGAAAATTGAATAAGTCCAACAGGGCGACCAGGTATTGCTGATAGGACGAATGAAGGCGTCGAACTTCACCAACTCCGAGTCGAATACGGCCAGATTAATCATTACATGCACTCGTCAATGCTGGAAAATGTGATCCATCCTGGCAGGCTACCAAGCTAAAGGATAGCAGCCACATATTTCCGACTATAAGCCGGGAACAGTACGATCTGTAGTGCAAGGTGATCCACATCCTAGAGACAGGTAACGAGCTATCCAGGAAGCCCGGGAGCGTGAAGTGCGAAGCACCTACACGACAGGTGGTGAAAGAATCGTCATTCCGATACCCAATACGGTAACAATGAAGGAAACGAACGAAGAACGGAAGAAAGTTGAAAGGATACATGAACCGATAGCGGCCACGAAAGTCAAACCTGGACGTTCCAGTAATTAGCACCTCTAGTGGAGTTACAGAAATGCGGGGCACGCACCAAACATGATTGTAGGATAGGCGAAGGCAAGGGAGCCGAACGATTCTTATACTGAGTCTATCTCTCCCCTTTCAATACGCAAGTCGGCCGCTACGGTCTCCTCCAAGACGACTGTTGCTCATGTAACACTCCTAATACGCGATGAAGTCGGGAGCTGTTCAGAAGGTGTTTCCTTGCGGTCCCCCTAGTCGACGTCGACGGCTGAGAATCTGAGATGATGTCTCTGAACCAAATAGGTACACCCACAAGGAATTGTGCCTTAGAGTCCTCTGTGCACGCACGCCTTCAGCCGAAGATATCGGGGACGAGATGTTGGTCAGGGAGAAACATGTGCGCATCAAGTTTACGGCATACATCTAGACGATTCAACATCGAGTCTAGACATCTTGCAACATATACAGTACCCGGTATATATACCCAATACGCTTGATTATCCGAGCTAGTCAAATATGTGGGAGGACCTGAGGCGCAAGATGGTTCATGCCTTGCGTTGGAGGCAGGCGGTTGGACTTGGCGTTCGTGAGTATAAGTGCAGTTGTATCATTTGGGCCCAATGGTTCACTACGAGTGAATACGGCAGTAATCTCTGTAACCGTGGACCTCCAGACATCCGAGATTTGATGGAGGCCAGAATAGCAACGACCAAAAGGGCAACAGAATGTACTTAGCCTAAAACTGAATGGTGAAGCTGAGATCACGTACGTCCGCCAAAAGATAGGAACTTGAAGGAGAAAGCAACAGCTCCATTGAACGTTACCCCGCTCATCGCAACCTCCGCGTTGACAGCGAAGCGGGACCTGAGAGAACGATAGGAATCATTCCAGCCATTCGTCGGAGTGAGAATAAGAACGAGGATGGCTATCAAATGGCACCAATCACAGAGGTCAAGAGACAGACGCACGCAACCATACAACTTTGAGTATTGCCGTCGACGGCAAAGCTCTTTGACGAAATTTCTTGATCTAGATCCTGCTGTAGAGATAATGCATGGTGAGAATGAAGTATCGCATGAGTCCACGAGCTAAAGAAGCACTCACATTGCGAAAAGCGATAGAAATGTAAGTCCGGCAACTGATTGTCAATGCTGCAGGCATTGTCATAGCACCTGCATTTTGACTCGAGATATGGGCGTGGCACAATCGCAGTATCGGTGACCTGACCTAAAGATTGCATCGGACAATACTAATACTTCGCAAGTATCAATATACCCACAGAACTGAAGAAAGCGGCGTTTGGGATGCCATTGTGTGGTGTATGAGAGCTCGTTGCAGATATGGAACGTCGTTTTATCTTGGAATAATTTGCCGTTATACTAAGCACCCCGAAGATCATAGACGGTGTTGGGGGAGTTGTGTTTTCACCCGCTTCATCGAGATTTATGCGAAGCTTCGAAGACTGTATAGGTACACAGAGCTAAATTCAACTGAAAATTGGTCACTGATCCTCTCAGAAGCTAATCATTAATTTAAATTATACTCACTGAATTCTACACAGTGACAGAGCCTCCGAATAACATGCATGCTGTTTGGACTGCGTCTTTGTTGTGGGAAATGTCAAAGAGAGCGAAACGGACAGTGTCACGCACCTGTCACACATCTTCGTTTGCAATCTCAGGCTTTGCAACGCGCGACTCAAGAATTCTTATGCCCACGAATCCAAGATAATACCCAGGAAATCCCTTGCTCTCAGTTACAAAGAGTTAAAGATTACTAGGACAGGTTAGTTAGGACCAAGCTAGGACACTCCCGCTCGTTGAGGGAGGTCGAATGCCGGTTGATTCGGGCATGTGCAAGGTGAGTTTTACTTGTCTGTCTGGTTGGCGTTATTTGACATATAGTAATACTCAGTGCCTGCATTAGACTCATGCTACTCGAAGTCTTTGAACATCCTCACCGAAGGTCGCTCCTCCCCGAACATCTCGATACCATGCTTCCTCTTTCGTGGCTGCTCCGCCTGGAACTGTCGCACCATATCAATTTCGTCAAGTATCGACATATGTACGAGTTTATCTCATGTTCAAAACTCTCATTCAGTCGTGAACCTAAACGCATTGGCCATCAGTGTCACCTAGAGGCTATGCGTACTTGTGTTTGATGTGTAACATCACAACGGACAAGGACAAGTAGTTTGCGTTGATGCGGCCGACATGAGAGAGAAGATCGCTCTGACATCGTGACAGATGTAAGTTTTGACCTTCTACGTCTAGGACGTCTACTAATAACTTACTTTTGGTAGATTTTCCTTGACGAACCGAGATACAGTCGGCATTTACACCGTAATTCTGTTCTGTTACGTCCAACTCAATGCGACGTTGTCAGGTAACTCAAATTCTTCTCCGTTAACAATAACATTAACGCCTGTTTCTAGACGATGATGTGTTCTCCTCGCCAATCATGGACCATGTCGAGGCCATGTAGACAATTGTAAATCGTTTTCCACATGAGACGGCATCCTACGTTGTCCAAAGTCTTGTATATCATTTTTTGATGTGAACATTGAATAGATCGGCGACAAACCGCAGATCTGTCATTTTTTGCAGCGTGTTAGGCTTTTCATAAGGAAAGAAGTTGCTGGCATGGTGTGGGATCCGGACACTGGGCCTACTTATAACCGTTGCATTATCTCTTCTTCCTTTCCCGACTCCATTTTCTTTCCCAACTCCACCCACATTCAAGTCGTTCAGACTCCTTCGCTCCTTACTACTGATGCCTATTTGATTATAGATCAACGTCAACGTCCACGCTACGAATTCTATCCCTTCCTTCTCTTCGGTTGATTCCCTCGAGGTGGAGATTGTTGTATATATACATAGACGGCAAAAACACCACGACCTCTCCGCTCCCATTCCTTCTGTCCACTCATCCACTGCTCTCGTTATCGTGCTTCGCATTAATACCGGCTTCCCAAGCCCCAGCTTCTTCTGATACTCCTTTCACACCTCTGTGATTGTCAAGCCATACATCCTGTCAAATTCCGATTTCCATTCCCCACACCATCTCTGCCCGTATTCCCTCCACCTGTCGCATAGCCAACCCATCCGTGACTAGTTTTACCTGTCGAACTTGTAGCACGTAATGTCATTACAACCTCCCTCGAAGCTCGATGCCACCGTCACGTCTCAGATGTCCTCTACATTATCGACTGGTGCGTTTTGGCTCCTCGCGTCTCTTTCGCCTCGCTCACCTCTTGGTCTGGCAGATAAGCTTGTTGTTCCTACGCAACACGAGACTAATTTGTCAGTCTAATTCATGCTCTTCTCCCTCGGTTTCGCTCACAGTGGGCGTATTTAGCCTTCTTGCCACGTCCCCTGCAAGCGCTGCTTCAGCGGGAGATCCAGAAGAAGCCAGGATCCATCTTGACGTCTTTCAAGGCTCTGGTAGCATCCCTACAATGCCCACCAATGTCTATGCTGCCCAATCATCTACCAGTGAAAAAGACATCCCAAGGTGTGTACTAACATTCTTGTTTTTCTAGCGAATCTCACAAATTCCTCAAGGAGCAATTCACCCTCGAATGCTGTTATCGTCGGGATAATCATCGGTGGCATTGTCCTTCTCCTTCTCCTTGGATTATTCGTTTGGCTGCTTTTACGAAGACGAAAACACAAAAGCATGAGCAGGGATTCGGAAAATTCTCACTGGCACATGGTCCAGTCTCGGAATGGTACTAAAGAGAATATGAACATAAATGCGGATTCGGGAGATGTCATTGTCATTCAACCGCTCTCTTCATCCCGGGTCCCCGCTCAGAAAGTGTCCAATACCCTAGCCCAGGGAAACCCCTTCTCCGACGGTGAGGAAGAGGAAGATGAAACATCAACTACCTCTCACTCCCGTCGAGGTAGCTCCGCGAGTAGCATCCAATTTGCTCGCCTGCCGAACACGCCCATCTCGTCCTCATTTGCCGTAACACAAACGGGACACTACATTCCTCGCCATAGCCATCGGCAGAGCAAAAGCAAGGACTTAAACTGGGCCGAGAATCAGACTTCATTGATGGCTGTCTTGGATTCTATGAAAAAGTCAAACAGGAAATGACGATGACTTTTTTTCTCTTTTTCATTGGGTTCCTCGAAGCTCTCGTACATTTCAGTAGCATTGGACATTACATTGTACATTATACACACATTTTAGTCGACTATGTTTTTCCTAGTCTGGGAAGCTGTCTTTACTTATACAGAAGATAGTCGTTCTCTGAGTAATGTTTTTCCTCTACATCAGAAATGATCACGTGCCTCGACTTGGCAGCCGCGTCCGCGTGAATGTTGTTAAACAACGCGACCTCACAAGCTCTTGTCCTCAACATGTTTCAAACTGCGGGGCTTGACCTTGACCTTCACTCTCTGAATATCTCAACTATCACTGGATCACCTGCAGTTGTGCAGTTGAACTCGAGCCCCAAACCAAGCTCACTGAGGAGTGAAGCTAGTGAAGGACACTGGACAAGGATGATCATGGGACAGGACAACTGTGAGGCTACTATTAGCGAGGCTCTTGGATCATCTGGTGAGTATAGCTAGTTTTATTCTGCAAGAATTGCTCTCAATCGACTGTCTTTCGTTTTCAGATTGGGAGAATGAGATGCGAAAAATAGACCGAGTAATTGCAGACGACCTAGCAATTATCAATAGGGCTACCCTCAGAATACGAGAACATCGAACTCTGCGTAATACCATCGCCCCAATCAATCGCCTTCCCAACGAACTACTCTCAACGATATTCAGATACCAAGCCGCTCGCCTTTCTCCTGTGCTCATGAGAAACAGGGACGGAGAAGGACAGCGGGGTTGGATTGCGGTCACCCATGTCTGCCGACACTGGCGTGAAGTGTCGCTGAGCACACCAACTCTTTGGGCGACACCAGATCTCACACATCCCACGTTGGCACTCGAGATGTTGAGGCGTTCCAAGCAAGTACCCTTGACTATTCTATATTTCGCACATGCCTTGACACCACGAGGGTGGGCGGCACTCAATCAAGTATTCGCGAGCCTCTCCCGTATCGCAAGGTTGGACCTTTCATTTGACGAGGACGCGTTCGATTCTTTCGTTGCAAGCGCCAATCTTACCCAGCCAGCTCCAGTCTTGGAAAGACTTCGTTTCCTTCCTGGTTCCTCCCATGGAAGAATAGGCCTCAACCTCCCTCAACCTTTTCTCGCAAACCAGGTGCCGAGCTTAACGCACGTGGAGTTTGTGGGCTGTGGCATCCCATGGGAGTCGATGCTCCTTTGCAATGTCAGCTCTCTGACATGCCTAGCGATCTACTTGGGTGGAGGACCTGTCTTTCAGCTTCCGACCTATCGACAACTCCTAGGCATCTTCGGTAAGATGCCTCGCCTCACCAAGTTGAAGCTCTCTGGAAAGGTTCTTCCACGAGATCGCGAAGAAAATTCAACGATCGAGGCCACCTTACCGAATCTACGAGCTCTCAGCATTAGCTCGGCCACTGTTCGAGGCTGTGTCGCCTTCCTAAATCGAGTATCCGTCCCTGACTGTGCAATCGTCGAACTCGAGGGTTGCGCGTTTGAAGCTCAAACTAGACCAGAGATGACCGAAGAATCTCTTCTTCTGGCCCACACAATCTCAGA
This sequence comes from Paramarasmius palmivorus, assembly GCA_037176845.1. Classification (NCBI taxonomy): domain Eukaryota; kingdom Fungi; phylum Basidiomycota; class Agaricomycetes; order Agaricales; family Marasmiaceae; genus Paramarasmius; species Paramarasmius palmivorus. The sequence goes on along the minus strand of JAYKXP010000003.1, from coordinate 151,245 downwards.
GATCTTGGAAGGGTCGACTAGAAGGAATGGGGTGGTCAACCTCGATCTGGGCATTGACGGACTAGAGGCTGGAGATCTCGTTCTCAAAGCATGCACGACCATCCCTGTAACACCGACGTTGGATTGCTGTGACATGGGGGGATTCGTTGGGAATCCAGAACCACCTCGTCTTCATGTAGAAGTTTATTGGGACTTTGACGCAACGTCGTTCGACTTCAACGACGTTGTTGGCGCGATACTGCCGTCGTTATCGTTTAAAAACCTGCACTCCTTGAACGTTCGACACGATCGCGGCATTCTCCCTACTGTCACCATTTTACGGTTCTTCGCCTTCCTTCCTAACCTAACGCATCTGACGGTGTGGGGCAACATCATTTACGACCTTCTTCCGCTCTTATGCGAGCAAACGGGAAGTCCCGAGCACTCCTCAGTAGCGCACCAGACCGCCAGAAGCATGGCGTTTCCAGTGCTCAGGAAGCTTGAACTCCTTGATACCGACTTTAAGTCCGATCCGAGTCTGCTTGCATTGTTCATCGATGCATGCCGATACCGCAAGGAGCAGCGTTCAGCCATTGACATGGTCGAGATGACTGATTGCAAGCTCTCAGCCGAGCAGGACTTATTACTCTATCGGAACCTTGCTGTTGAAGAGTGCCTACGATTTGCAAGTCAATGTAGCTTGGAGGACGAAGAATTGGGTGTGTGTGAGCTGGAAAGTGATGGTGAAAGTGAGAGTGAATGAAGCTTCTACTGTGAGTCGAACTACAGAGTATTAGTGGTACTTCCATATTGTAAACTGTCTATATTTTTCTCTACTACGTCTGATGAATGTATCGGTAAATCATTTGGTACATACAGCAGTCCTTAACGGGTACGATGAGATTCTAATAGAACGACAACAAACTGAGTGACCATCTAGAGCACGAGTGGGCGACTATTGTATTTGGACAACCTGACCTTGGACCGACTTCTTTCTTTGGTCTCTCATCGCTTTCCATCGTTGTATGACTCTTTTATAAGCAGGTGTTTCGATCCATCCATGCCAATCGGCGGACCAGAACAGGGTCAACGTTGCGACGATGACAAGGTCCTCCGTTTGTTCTCTTCGAGCCAATTCTTCAGTATCCGACACCACCGCACTTGCATCCCGATACTCCTTTACGACTGTCTGTATGAACGCCTGGCATAAGGGTTCAGATTTGGTATCCAAAGTCTCTAATAGTTCCTTCAATGCTGGGTATCGACGCGTGTGTAACTGGTCGATCAACCATTCTGTACCGACAAACTTGATGGAGGGTTCGTCTTCTGGGACCCAGATATTGTCACCATATCGGCACCAGTGTAGTCCATCTAAGATGTACTCAACCGCGTTAGTATCAAAGTTTGGCTGTTGTATAACAATTTGACATACGAGGGATTTGGCAGGTGTCAAGGGTAGGACATGCTTCTCCAAAACGTATTATCCACTGGACTTCCTCGTCCGTAGTAAGACATGGTGGCGGGTAATTTCCGCCATTTGTTTCAATGGACCAAAACAAAGAATGTAGCGTCCCAGCGGCTGACAGTCTGGCGAGGCTATTTCGCACTTTCATCAACTTTTCCTGATACAACTTTGTATGTGAGAAAGTTGCGGAAGATACGATCCGGATGCTTACATCGTTCAGAATCATTTCGTCCTCTGCCAGGTGCTCAAACCATATACAGTGTACAATCAAGGTTTCGAATTTGAGACCTCCTCTTGCGACTTCTTCGATCAAGTCAACGTTCCAACCGCTACGATTGAAGCTGACTCGGCTTATCCTCCTGTCGCCAACGGTGTCCTTCATCCCACGAACGATATTAGATATTATGATGGTCGGGTCTAATGTGCAAGATACCTCCATCTTCTGGACAGATGGTAGAATTGACGGGTCAGATAGGAAAATGGGCACTACGGTTGCGCTCGCGTGGAACCAGCTGAGCCTCGGGAAGCGCCAGCCTTCAGGTCTCGTGAGGTTTAACGTGCTGGATGGGTTCATCTCCGTCAGCGGCATGAGGAATAGTGTCTTGAGTGTGTCCTGATGCCGATGGAGGAATGACGCTGTTGTCGCCGTGATAGGTGTATAGAGTAATAGCATCGACAGTTGAGGGAACATGCAATTTTCGAAAATATAGCTGAAATGCTCTGCAAGGTGGGGCATGTCGCGATGAATTACCCTAAATTCAAGGGTTTTGATATGTATAAGGCGAGGTAGAGCACTAGCCAGGAGGCGAAAGAAGCCCTGTAATAGCATTGAGGCTTCAGGGTATATGTCAATTCTAAGAAGCCTAGTCAACTCAAGTTCATTACAGCAAATATGCACGGCACCTGAATCGTATCCATAAATGACGAACGGATCTAGCAGCAAGCGAGTTCTTCGATAAAGTCCTGAAGCAGCCAATAGTTTCGCGACCTGTCTTGAGTTCGAGATGTCGATAAAGTAGTCGAGTAGATATGCCGCGAAAATTGCGACAGATGGTGCTGACACCAATGAGAGTTGCCGTAGAGCAATACTGAAGTATCTCCTCCAGAATGTCGTTGGGCAACATGGTGGTGGTTTTGAAGAGCATTGTGTGGGTAGCAGTCTATTACGTATATGCCTCTTGTTCTTTTGTTCCCTGCAATGACATCTGAGACCATACTTGACGCGCGAATTCGAATGTTCCCCATGGTATCCTATGATCTGTCTGTAGCCTCCGTGTCAAAGGAGATTTTGCAGGCCGCAATGGGTCGGTATAGATTTTGGTCTTGATTTGGCCTCTGATTGCACACTGAACTTGACAGAAATGGTGGACAGGATATGGGAGTAGTGGTAAGTTGTTGATAACAGCTACATCTTGCATCTCATAACATTTGTAATCTTCCTCTTTTCTCCATTTTCAGGAGCTTTCAGATAGTTCCAGCCCTACTCGTCCTGCTCTGCCTTCAGGAGAGTATGGGCCGCGATGTGCAAACAGACCTCGATCCTCAAAACACCCCTTTTTGCTGAGCATGAAAACCTGATAATGTGGACCCCTTTCTTCTGCGTCTCTTCCCTTCTCCAGGATGGCCTTTCTTCCTGTTTTTCGCCTAGTCGCCCTTTGTGAGTTACATTCTATCCGCGTAATGCATTTCTAACGTCACCACAATTCGCCGGACTAGCCACGACTCTGATTTTCGCTGCAGTTCTACTGGGTCTGAATGCGCACCTCACATGGCTCACGAATCAGTACTTTGGCGGATACTTTGCCTTCGCAGCCTTGTCAATTGCTACGGCGGTACTGACAATTCTTACTCTGCCAATATTGTATGCTTCCAGTCTCGTTATCGGTTTAAAAGTGCCTCATAGAGTTCAGGATAACGATCGAGTTTACGAGGAAAGGAAAAGGAGGTTTTTTCGCGACCATTCTTGTTGAGCTGATTTGGTTATGTGAGTCGTCAGTATCATGCTCAATAACGATCTTACCTCTTCATTTAGGCATTCTCTGGGTTTTGTGGTTGGCTAGTGCGGGAAAAGCTGCTGAAGATAACTCGTCCATATTTCCTGACGGATGCGGTTTTGGCGTTGGTACGTTCTATATATCCCCAAACATAGCGTTTCGCCCGCAATTCAACCTGACTCTAGCCTATATCGACACGGCATGCCGAGAATTTGCAGCAATTGTCGCTTTCAACTTCCTTACCTGGTTCGCACGTATGTGTTCTTTCTTCATACGTGGGACTGGCCTCACATCTCCATCCAGTGTTCGCCTACACCATCACAGTCCTGGTCCTCTCAATCATGGCCGCGAAACGTGGCAAAGATGTGTGGTTTATGTCAGTGAGGGAAGGTCTAGTCAGCAGCAGCGGACAAAGAGATCTAGAAGCCGTGAAGGAGAAAGCGACACCGTCAGTGAACGGAAAGCCAGACGAACCGGTAAACGCCCATTCTTATGCTCAGATGCCAAACGTATCCCCTGTTGTGCCTCCACCTCCACCAACAAAAGACGATGCACCTTCGGTTGAGGCTGGTGACGCGCCTGTAGCTCCGGAGGAACCTAGCGCGAGCGCGTTTACAGAACCAAAGGCTCCGGAGATCGCTGCTGAACAAGAGGCAGTCATGAAACAAGATGTTCACGCTCAGACTGAGCCTGATCCAACACATCCTGTAGGCTTGACAAACCCGGTTCATGACGCGGAGGTAGCAGGGAACCCGGAAGTTGCGGTAGGAAACACTACGCCTGACGCCGTTGTTGAGGAACCTAGCTCGAAGTACGACACACTTCAGGCGGAGAATGCAGCTCTCCATCCGAGAAATGTTTCGACAATTTCGGAAGCTACGGAGGAACCTGTTGTTGAGCAAGTAGCGGCAGTTGAAGAGCCCGCAACCAAGGAGCTTACTACGACCACTATCGTACCCCCTACCGAGCACGCCTTGGCACCTCCTAGGATAGAACAGTCAAACTCGTCGGACACCATCACTCCGCCCCCGACGACAGCGCCTCAGAATTACGCTACTCAAAGTGTGGGAGAGGTTGGGAAATATCCCCACCTTTATCCAGAGCCACAGGAATGATTTAGGAATATATAGGCACCCAGCTCACTCGAAACCACCCGTGTAGATTGTCTTGTGTATGCAATTGGTGTTGATACCTCTTTGTGACATGACAGCAGACGCATCTAGTCGTAACAACATCAAATGATTCGGATTGGCAGTCACGAACCTATAAAGACAGATGTCAGCAAAAGACTGCGCATCGATTCCTCTATGTTAAAGACCGGCGGTAGCCCTACCAATCCTCCCAAAACGCTGCATATCTCCCAACCCGGCCCGGATGGGAAAGAGATCGCTGCTGCTGAAAAAGATTCTAAACCCTGGGGAGCAAAGGCCAAAGCTAAAGCCTTGAAGGGTGAGAATACAGTAATCCCTGGTTCATGAGCAAGCCAAATAGAATTCTTTTTTCTAGTCGGTGGACACATGAAGAAATGCATTTGCGCGCCATTCCTGCTTTGCTGGGGTAGCTTATTACTCTGCTGCTTCTGCTGTGAATCATGCTTGTTCGATTCAGACATTAATGGAGGCGGACCACGGAAGAATCTTGGGCTAGCGAAGGTTGTGTATTGTGGTTGCTGCAGTGATGTCGGCCAGGTAGCTGCAAAGTAGCACCAGCTTGTTATATATACGTGAAATCCTTCGAATATGAAGTTGATAATCGCTTGTCACCGAAGAAGGGTGTCAAGCCCAAACCTGCTCTTTGCCTCCAGCCATCCAGAAGTCTCGGTCAGTGCACTGTACAGCTCAGGCTCTGTGTTGGGACTCTGGAATCCTCATTTTACGAATGGAGATAAAGAGTAAATGATTCACCCACGTTTGATGGGGATATCACGTTACGGGACCTCTCCTCCCCAAAAAAAGTTCTTTTGCTCTTTACCACTTACCTGTCAGTCGTGTGTTTTTTCTCCCCAAAAAGCCTTAAATACCCCCTCAAGGATTTTGAGGAAAGGCTACGAAAATGGACGCGTTATTCGTTCCATTAGCCAATGCTGTCGGGGCTTCGCTGGACCAAGTCAAGGTGTGTATTGACTCTATTTCACCGTACAGCTCAGTGAAACCGACTTGCATTCCTAGCTCATCTCATGTCTTCTCCTTTCGTACCCCCTGGGATCCATCTTCGTTCGGATACCTGCCTCTCAACCTCACCTACGTCACCTGTTCAATGTAACTGTCGCCCTGTTCTATTTGGGCCCAATGCTGAGTAGGTCTCCGGAAGCTCAACGTCGAAAATGGATGCTGAGAACGTGTCATAGATATGTGGAGCGGTCTAGGACAACTCCTGCTTGACGTGCTTGTAACCTATGTCGTTGGACGAGGAATCTGGGCCAGAGGCGGCGTAGAAAAGGGTGCGGAGAAGGGCACGGCAGCAGTCTGGTTCATCTTCATGTGAGCAGTATCTTATGGTGCTTTATGGTTTCATTCAAACACCTTTGATACAGTTTCGTGTTGGGACATCTCATGGCCAAGTGCGTACGCGGTTTTTTTTTGTGACATTCAAAACTGACATGTTCATCTGCCCTGTCAAACAGCCATGTTATCCGAGCATTCTATAACCTCTCTTACGAAACAATTGAGGTTACTGGACCTCAAATGGTGTTGGTTATGAAGCTTACAACCTTTGCTTGGAACGTGTACGATGGCAGGAGATCAGAAAAGGTATGATCCATCAGTTCTTTGGGCCTTTCGTATGTTTACACGAATCACCGTAGGATCTAGATGCATGGCAACTCTCAAAACGCGTCACTCAATATCCTTCTCTTCTTGAGTTCCTCGGATATTGCTTCTACTTCCCAGGAATCCTTGTCGGTCCTTACCTCGAATATGCAGACTATCTTGCCTTAGTGCATGATACCGTTTTCACTTCGCAGAATATCAAATCTGCGAACGGCAAGCGTAACCTTGCTGATGGTCGGAAACGTGTCGGTTACCGCAAGATGCTTATGGGCCTTGTATACCTAGGGACCTTCGTCGTCCTTGGCGGACAATGGAATTTCACTTCCTTATTGTCCGACGAGTTCGTTAAGAAGGCTATGTGGGAAAGGATTCTGTGGTGCCAGCTTTACGGAACTATGGAGAGAACAAAGTACTACGCAATTTGGACGTTGACAGAGGTTTGTCTCCTTTCAGCTGTCAGACTATGCATACTAATTAGGGATGCAGGGTGCAGCTATCCTTACCGGCTTTGGATTTACAGGATTCCGTCCAAGCCGTTCGCAACCAGGAAAGATGAGGAGTATGTGGAACGGCGCAGCAAATGTCAAGCCATTTGTCATCGAATGGCCTGACAACTTCAAGGCAAGACCTCTACTTTTATGGTCATAACTGGGATACTGACTCGGCCCAAGGTCCTTCTTGATTCATGGAACATGAAAGCGAACGTTTGGCTCCGCGAGTGCGTGTACAAGCGTGTCACCAGCCCCGGAAAGAAACCCGGTTTCTGGGCATCCATGTTGACCTTTGGTGTCTCCGCATTCTGGCATGGCGCAGCTGTTGGATACTACCTCACCTTCTTCATGGGCGGTTTCATCACCACCGCTGCCCGTCTCGTTCGCGCCAACATCCGGCCACTTGTTCTGCCTCCACCCAACTCACCTACTACGCTGACCAAGCGCATATACGACATTATTGGTGCACTCACATCGTTGCTCATTCTAAACTATATCGCTTCGCCTTTCATGCTTTTGACGTGGAAGGACTCACTTGAGGCCTGGAGTCGACTTGGATGGTATGGACACTGGATTATCGGTGGTGGACTAGCGTTCTTCTACCTGGGCGGCGCGGGCTTCTGTAGGGGATTGCAGAAGAAGATGGGTGTTGCGCCGCCTAGCAAGAAGGATACAAAGAAGAAAGATCCCGACACTGATACCGAGACAAAGAGTGCACCTGGGAGTGGTGCGACGACACCTGTGGGGGAGAAGTCATTCCATCTTCCACCAGCCTTCGATGGTGTTGCCCCTCCACCCAAGAACTGAATTGGATAGCGTCTCGATGATGTCAATGAAAGCGACGACCATAGAAAATTACATTACAAGTTCACTCGAGCATTTGTTATACATGATCTAGACGAGAATATAATAGTTATGATTGTGACCAGCCTTGTCCACGATTTGCTGAATACGAAAAGATTCTGCTCATTGCATACATATTACCATCCTCGTTCACCACCAGAACCACCCCATCTTCTCTTTTCTCTACTCTCTCTTGCCGCAGCGACCTCTCTTCGGTTGTACATGTCACCATACTCTGATGCGTCGTCCGAGCGCGTTGACATAGGAGTTTCACTTCCCATGGCCTGTCGCTTTTTCGCCCTTATGAGAGCCAATGCCCTCTCACGTTCAGATGATTCGCGCGTAAGCCGTGCTTGTTGCGCTGATGGTTTTGAGGGCGTATCTATACCAGAAATAGAGGGTCGATGTTTTGACTTGGATGTGGATTTGCCTTTTGACGATGAGGACGACGCTAGCTGGTGTTGAATGGCTGTCAGGGGGTCGTGTTGCGACTTCCGGTTCGTATCTCTTTCGCGCTTCCTGTTGGAAGTTAGATAGCACTCATGAGAGGAAACGCATTTTTACCTTCTGCGCTCGTCATCCCAATCTTCTTCGCCATCTTTGCTTCTAGAAGCATTTCCGTTTGAGGAGTACCAGGGATTTAAATCTTTCTTGGAAGGTGCTAGTGGTATGCCCTTCTCGGTTTCAGCTGGAGGTTTCTTGGAACGTATCGAGGCCGCTGCAATGGCATTCTGCCCTTCATAAGCCAGCTGTCTAGTATATATACAAGTAGTAATACAGACCTGTTCAAGATCCTCGAAAAAGTTGATGTGTTTCCCGGAACTTGATCCTTGTAAAGGTTGTGAAAGTGCCTCAACTTGAGCCAAAGGGAGCTCTGCTTGCTTGCCCTTGTCTTCTAATCCAGCTCGCTTTCTCAGAAGCTCAATTCTAGCTTCTGCATCCTATGTTACAGTCAATCCGAAGGATGACGCATAGCTGTTTGAAAACGTACAGCAACCATTACCCTTTCTTCCTCTTTTTCTTCCTTTTGCCGTGCTTCTTCTTCATCCCGACGGACTCTTTCTATGTTATCTCTCCGATACGGATGATAGGACTTGTGGTGTGCGATATTGAGTTTTCCCATTGGGTATCCGTACTTTTGGGTTAAAGCCGATGGTAGTGGTGAAGTTCCAAGGTGTGACGACCGTCTTTCTCCGCTACCTTCACCTTAAACTTCAGTCCCTCAAGTCCTCAGTCGGAAAAATGATATGACAGAGAAATCATCTCAAATAGATTCTAGGAGCTTCTATTGGCGGTCATTGCTGGCGGGTGGAATTGCTGGCGGAGTGGTGTGTCTCATATATGGTATCGCAGTGACACTGACATAGACCAAGTTCTCTTCCAAATACTAATAGGCCAAGACTACCGTAGCTCCTCTGGAGCGTGTCAAGATATTATTTCAGACACACCAGCACGATTATGCTCGGTTTTCTGGTATGGTGCATTCGGTTTGTTTTCCTGGTTCCCGAAAATTAAAGACGCATATGAGTACAGGCACTTGGAGAGGACCATTCGATGCCCTACGCCATATTATACATACCCAAGGATTTCTAGCCCTATACCGTGGAAATGCCCTCACTCTGACTCGTGCTATTCCTCATGCTGCCATTGGCTATACCGTATATGATGTAGTCACACCAGTACGCAGCTCACAGAAGGCGTATGGAAAGGATGCTAACACCGTGCCCCAACTCGTGTAGATTATCATGCCAACACCAGCGGATCGTACTCCATTCAGACGCATGGTCGCAGGCTCAGTTGCTGGTACGCTCCACGTTTCTAGCTTTGGAACCGGTTTTTAATTTGCTCGCAGGTATATCGGTCCTGCCTTTTACCTATCCCTTCGAGCTTGCTCGGGTACGCATGGCAATTTTGAATCAGCGCGATCTTGGCCAGAATCACCTAGTCACCCTTCTACGGACTATCTACAATGAAAGAGTGGCATTGGCCCCAGGCGGACTATCTAACTTCTATCGAGGCTTCGCAGTGACATTGGCAGGCACCATACCCTACCGAGGGGGCATATTCCTCGCTTGGGAAAGTCTTAACGAGTCCAGCAGACACTTGCTATCTTCGTCTCTTAGAGAAAGGCATCGTCATCCGATTAATTTGGTTATTGGGGCACTAGCAGGCGCCACTGCTCAAATTGTGACCTATCCCATAGAAGTCGTTCGTAGAATGCAGCAGGCAAGTGGACATAACTCGATACAGCCTCTTGGAGTCGGGCAGACAGTGAAGCAGATCTGGCGCACTAGCGGTTGGCGAGGTTTCTACTTTGGGCTAGGAGTAGGTCTATTAAAGCAAGTTCCGATGCATAGTGTATCTCTAGCTACGTGGCAAGCCGCCAAGCGCTTTTTAGGTATATGATTATTATGGATAGGTATGTCTTTTCCCTTCGACCATCTCCACATTCACTCACTCGCCCCTCAGGAGATTCATGCTCTAAATGGTCTAATTGTCCACCAACAATGTCGGTCTAACTACGACCCGTGGAGAGCTTGTATCTGTGTAACTAGACGCTGCAGCTCCAAGATGAACTTGATGGCCATGTATCTGTTCAGGAGATAAACAACCATTCTCGCCAGCCGGTACGGCGTTTTCGAAAGAGTGGCGGACAACAGCTTGATGTATGCAATAGGTCTGTCGATGCGATTGTCAGAGGGTCCATGTCCCATGTACGATATCAAGTACGCACGCAAAGGCAAGCACGGAGCTTATTAAGGGTAAATAGGCTTCGGGGATAAAACCATCGAACGTTCTTCTATCACTAGTCGGTCTATGGGTTGGAGGTTACATCGAGCAGAGGAGTGTATTGAATGGCACGCACTTATTAAGCAGTACACAGTTCACTTCCACCAGCTCATTAGTAGCTAAATCGACTTCGAATCTATGTGGCAGTTAGCACGTTGTAGGAATTTTCGAATGCTCCGCACTGACCTCAACGGAGACCGGAAATGAACGCAGGACATGCTGAGAGACCTAATATGTCTTCTACGTTTCCTTCGTAAAGCAGAACTTGATTTACGCCTTCCAGATGAACCCGTGTAATCGGTGAAAAGATGTGGGGCTATTTCTCGAACAGCTTCGGAGAAGACTGAAGCTGTTCCCTCGGCCTGAAGTGAGGTCATTTGTGGGTGGATGGTCAATTCATGATGAGGACGACATCACACATTTATATCGTATGTAGTATTAGTGGCTTTAGATGAAACTCGCGCAATGCAACCAACACAACCTGAAAACCAGACATGACATTGTTTCATGACGAAACAAACGATATGTGACTGGTTCAAACGCATCGAAACCGGGAGGATCGACCAGCAGACGTGCTGCTACACAAACAGTATATACATAGTAATCTGAACTAGTATAGTCCGTGTATTAGTAGTAGTAAAATAGATGCTCGTAAAGAAGTTTGAAGTCCGTAATACTGTCGTCCATGTATGGTCCATCGTCATCGAGTTAAGTCCAAATCATAATCATCAGAAGTCCGTGAAAAAAGAGAGAGAAACAGATGTCTGTCGTGATTTCCACTTCGCAGAAGTTGAAGGGTGGATTGATAGCTTCGTTCCGATGAAGGCAGAGACGTTATGAAGTTTACGCTTGCGGATGAGATTATCCAGATTAGCAGAAGTCACTGCTTTGCCATGGCATTGCAGTTTGAGGTTCCGCAGGTTCGGGAGCAGTACATCTCGATCTCCTAAACGGCGAAAGAATCGATCCGACAAAGGATCGTTCGAATCCCTGCCCAATGAGAACTTTAATTCGAGGTTCTCTACACGCTTAGCCACAGCAATGCATTGTATCAGCTGCGCTTCGGCCAAGGGCAAATGGGAGATACGCAGCGTTTCCAATGACTTTCCGCTGCGCTCCAAGAACGATAGGAAGCGCGCGTGCTGAGGCGCCCATAATGCCTGCTCGGCTTCCATATCCCAAGGAAACGGGGACGGAACGAACCATTCGACCTGGAAGGTTTTGAGAAACGGCGCGTTGATGCGACTTAGGAAAGCCACAGCACTGCGCTCCGCTTCCAGACCCACTTCGCCTTGAAGGACCAAACGAAGGTCCCTGCACGCATCCAACGAGACCTCCTCCTGTTCTTCGGAACTAAGGAGGCATATTGCGTTTAAACTGCACCTTTGTAGACTGCGTGCTTGCCTGAGCAAGCAGAGACACTCGTCCAATGTCAACATATGCCCGCTGTCCAGCATCAGGTGCAGGTCTGTCATCTGCGCCCAGTCTATTCCCATCGATAGGACGTCAAGAGACTGTTTTGTATACCAGACCCCTTGCATGTCCAACTTCAAACTCTTCAAGGCCCGAAAAGGAGTAAAGCTGTTTCGAGCCGGTTGCATTTCCAGGAATGGTGTAGCGCAGGCACTCGGAACTGAAAGTCCCAGTTCATGGCATCGAGCCATGTGGGGGATAAGCAACTTGATAACAAGCGCGGGACATGGATCAAGAGTGCGTTGAAGAGTTTCTTTGGGAGGGGTGTATTGCAACCGAATCGATAGGCTATGGGTCTTGGAAAGCGCAAGCCATCTGGATACCAGAACTTCGATGTTTCCTTCGACGTTAGGATTATGGCCATTCCCTGGGCTGAAATCTATCTCGAAACTAGACCAAAGCTTGGCACCAGAGATGCAGATTTCGTGCCACCTCCGGTTTACGAGTGCAAGATTGATTAGGGAAGGCAGGTGGTTCCTTCGAAGGATAGCCTTCGAGTCTTTGAGATGGTGAGAGAAAATTTCCAAATATAATTCGACTGGAAGTCGATCCAAGGGATTCCGATGCTGAATGTTGACATGCTGGGAAGGTATCAGCGTACTTGACCCTGACTAACAGAACCTCGTTGCGCACCTTATCCTTATTTCTGTGCAGTGAATTCATGAAACCAAAGCGTTAAAGAGCGGCAGAGGAAGCAAATAGCCCGTGTTTATAAGAAATTAGCGTTGATGGGGCTTTAGAAGGATAATAAGTTAAACAAAGGGCGGAGGATAAAGGAGTCGTGAGGTGATCTAAAGGGGAAAACAAGAATGAACAGAAGACCCAAGCTTCTTTTATAGCGAACTCGCTCCACGAAGCTACATATCAGTCTGTGACGTCTTGATGGCTTAACGTCAACGTTTAATGTTCAAGTACTATGTATTCGTGAACCCGGGACTCGGTCAATTTTACTCTCCAGATCTTATTCACATTTCCCTGAAATGCCATCCAACATGCACAGCGTCCAATTGACTTGTGTTTCTGAATGCTTCAGTCGCCTGGCAGCGCAGGCTGACATGGTACCTGTAACTCAGGACACCATGGGAAAAAGAAGCCTCCGGGCGCTCACGTTGGTATTTCTCCGAGGGCTGCGATGGGAGTCGTCAAGTATCACTGATATACCAGCAACCGTAACAGTCAGAGAGGATTGTGCCCTAGTAGAGGTGCCTCAGCGTCCCGCCAACTTGTAACCCTTCGACCACTCAGCATGCAACACGCAAATGGAATATTGGTAAATGCGACCTGTCGTTGCTGACCCCGGTGTTCGCGGTAGAGTATACATGATCGAGGTTCCATATCAACATACCTCCTGTAAATCAGAAGTATTTCCCAAAGTCGTATGTCTCCCCGTCGTCTGCAGAGATGACTGCTTTTGGTTTCGTCTTGCTTGATGTTGCATTTGTAGCACCCTTCTTCATGGCGGATTTTACAGGGGCCTTCGACTTGAGGGTTGGTATCGTAGCCGGTTTTGGGAGCTTGCCGTTTTTAGTGAACGCCACCTTTTTGTTGGGAGGGAGAGCCACCGGGACCGTCCTTTTCCGCTTGGACGTGGTGCTAGGTGGTGGTGCTTCTTCCTCGTCCTCTGCTTCTGATCCATCTAGCTCATCTTCAGCTTCATCTTCAGCTTCTTGGTCCTCCTCACTCCCGTCATTCCCATCCGGCATTGCTTGGTCTTCATTATCTATGTCGATCTTATCCCCGTCATCGCTTTCGGGATCATCATCGCTATCATCAACCTCCGCAGCGTAGCTCTCTTCCAACGATAGCTTGCGATCATCGATCTTCCCCGCAGTCAGCTTGACCAGTCCACCTGCTTTCCGTAGATCCCTTTTCGGCGTGAGGCTCGAAAGGACTGCCTCGTCGGTCATGGTGGACCCCGCGAGTACGCCTTTGCTCGAAGGTGCGCAGTACCATCGGAGTTTACCAGTATTCCAGTCCCGCAGTACTATCCGAGATGCACCGGCAATATCTAAATGACCGCGCTGTGCAGGGTAGAATAGTTCATGTCAATGTCAATGAACAAGTGAACAGCCACCGAGCAGACCTTTTGAACAAGTTGCTGAGACCTTGCCACACCTGACAGGAAAATTTGTACGTCCCCGGGCGGGAAGATTGGCAGATTGTACAGAAGCATGAGATCCTCCGGGTTTGAACGAGTAACAATTTCGGTGACTATTGTAGTAGACATGACTTAGCCAGACGCGATGCAGGTTTGGTTGAAAGACTCACCGGGAAGTGAAGGGTCCTTCAGGCGGTCAATCCTACCCCGATTCCGAATGAGGATGTCGTGCGAGCGAGTTCTTGAGGTTTCATCAGCCTCTCTTCCCTCTTCCCACTCCCATGAAAATCCAGGAGTGTCAATGATCCGTACGGAAGAACCATCGACTTCAATGGTAACTTCTTGCGGTAAAGAGGTTGTAGTGGGGCCTCTAGACGATGTCTGAGCATCGTAGATAGGTAATGAGGCCTTTCGGGAAAGTGAATTCACGAAAGAACTCTTTCCGACCTGTGAGTAGCCCGTCAGTCCGAGTCCTTGAATACCGAAATGGAAGACGCACATTTGCCACACCGACCACAGCGACTGTGAGTGAGTCATCCTTACCCTTTTTGTTCGCCAAGTCACCCAAGTGTTGTTGGATGATGTCCAAGCCGAGAGCGTCTGCACAGGAGTCGTGAGCCTTTGCCTTCCCCTTGACATCGGCAGGTACACGAGCGTTTCCAGGTAAGAACGAAGTCGCTGCGCGGAACAGTAATGTTGGGTGCTCCTTTCTTAACACCGCTGCCCAGGCCTCGACGCTTTCTCTGGGGCAAGCATCTTGATACAAACATCGCGAAACTCAGAAGACGTGACACATGAAATGGAAAATGCACAAACCGATCTTGGTCAACACAAATAATAGCTTCTTCCCAGCTTGTGCGGTAACCTTCTCCAAATGAGAGCTTCGAAAAGAGAACGGGTCTCTCGCGTCCAGAAGCTGAACGATTACATCCGCTTGGTCAATGACGCTCTGCAGGTTCGGTAAGTCGCGGTTGATGAGTATGGGTACGTCGTCTTCATCGTCTTCATCATCATCCTCAGCGATTGGTGCTATAGGTCCCTTCACCCTACTGCCTGCAATCCTTTTCGCACTGATGCTTCCTACGCCTTGCGTATCCTCTTCTTTATCGTCGTCGAGGGGTGCTTCGTCGTCAACCTCTATTTCATTGTCCGATGGTTCTTCCTCCGCCTGGTTGGCTAGTATTCCTTTCTTCGCATCCTTTCTTCGCTGCTTCTCTTCAGCAGCCTAGTATATAATGTTTCGTGAGTATGTATCAGTACAAAGGCGACAATGATCACGCACCAATCGCCTCTGCTCAGCGACTTCAGCTAATATTTGGTCCTTGTATGGGAAAGTATTCGGGATACCAGGATCTTTTTTATGCTCTGAATCAAGTCGAAAAGGAACAAACTAAGTCGTATTCATATTTGGATGAGTGAGTACACGCACTAGACTTCCACTGAGGGTTTTTCTTTGCTTCCTTGGTTTTTTTCCGCTTGCTCTCCTTGATCCTCTCTTGAAGTCTTCTGCGTTCGTGAGTGGTGCCTCGCTTACTTGTCTCTGCAAGAAGGGAAGTCAGAGTTGACACGAGTTGAATTGAAGACGACAGTATAACGTACTTTTTCTTATGCGAGGCATAGTTCAGAGCTGGTGAGACGAAAGTCAGAAGCAACAAAATTTCTGGGCTGCAGAAAGCTACCTTCCTAATTTGGTTAACGACATTTTCGAGTACTCACAAAATTACTGAGCGCTCAAGCGCTCAAACGTCGACGTATATCTGCCTCCAGATAGCTAATGTCTTACGGTAAAATATCTTACACTGATATTCGCGTAGGTGATATGTATATTTGTAGATTCGTGAAACATTGAAAAATTCGAACGTTTCCTCTACCACTAGTACCAATCGGGCAGAAAGTCTAAAGAATAGCCGACGTTGAATGCAGAGTGACAAATGTAGACTGGTATTATTCCTTATAAGCCAGGACAACGAAAGATACTATTGCTTGGCTAAAGTATATAGGACAATCACAGCAACAAGGGTCCTACCAAAAACAACAAAATTGGACCCACATCTTGCCCACATCCATCGACATCGCTAACAAAGTTATGATTGACGCCCACAGTAAATGGGGCCTTACCTTCCTCTTTGTCGCCACATCCACACACGTTGGAGGCCACCATTGACGCCGAACGATTACAATACGATGGAATAGGATAATGCCGTAACGTTTTGAGTTGAATCTTCCCAATCTTGTCTTCCTCAGCGCAGGGGAAAAGCGCTCGTACAATATACGATGGTTGCAGTTAAATAGTTGATGGATGAGCGACAACAAGAACGATAGCTAAAACTTGACACAGAACTTGAAAACTTGTACTTGAAATGAGCTCCTGATTGAGAATCTTCAATCTTCTCTTTTGTATGGTAGTAGGAGATTGACGCCTTCAAATTGCCTTTTGACCAATTGCCATATACTTTGAGGCGTCCCAAGAATCAAGAATTGCTTCTTCACCAGCGAGACTCGGCGGGAGGGGCCTCATAGTCTCGTCGAGATGGGCTACTGCCACGGGGTGGGCTGCGGGAGTAACTACGACGACGACGGTATTCGGGTGAATATCCTCTGCGAGGTGGTGGGCTTCGGCGGTCCCTCCAATCACGACTGTCCCGTCCATACGGATCACGTTCTCGGTCACGGTCCCTTCGGTAGTAATCTCGGTCGCGATCCCGATAGTCACGGTCGCGGTCCCGCTCTCTGTAGGTGTCGCGTTGCCTACGATGACCCATGTACTCGCCGGGTGTAGGCGCATGAGGACGGTCGGTGACAGAGAAGTCAACTCGGATGCGACGGCCGTTGAGATCCTATATATGTTAAATGAGTACAATGAAAATCAGGGAAGAGAAGTATTCTCACAATTCCGTTCAGTTCTTGAATGCACCGTGTAGCCTCTTCTACAGTGGCCATACGGATGAATCCAAAGCCTCTAGAACGGTCAGACTAAAAGACAAAGATTAGCAATCTTGGGACCCGTCATTGATAAGAAGACATACCCTCTGGTCGTACACGATGGTCACCTTCTCCACACGACCGAAGCGGCTAAACTCTTCGTCAAGGTCGCGCTCTTGCGTGCGGATACTTAGGCCAAAGACTCCAAGAACACTTGAAGGATTGGGTGCCTAGCAAGTCGAATCTGTGTGAGAGAGAACCAAGATAGGAAGAAAGAGAGAACTCACAACAGGTGCATGCGGAGGACGTCTGGGAGTAGGAACGGGAGACCTTCGACGAGGAGGGCTTCGAAAGCCGTTTTCGCGAGGAGGACTGCGAGAGCGTGAACGACCTCTTGGAGGTGGTGCTGGGGCTTCTCTTTCGCGGTCTGGAGGCGGTGGGGCATCATTGTACTCCTGAGAGTAAGGATCCTGGGGAATTGAGGGCGGCTGTGGTGCTCCTTCGGCGTACTGAGATCCCAGTCAGGTTGGAGAACTTTATCATCAAGTCCAACGACATACCATCCTGATTAACAGTAGACTGTACTAGAATACCAGAAGCTTTTGAATGATCTGGTAACGAAACGTCAGTTCTTCCTTCACTTCACCTATACAAGCGAAATTTTACCTTTGAAAAAGCAAGTAGACGGTCGACACGTAGCGGAAGTGACAGAATGGTCACAGATGTTACCGTGACACAGCTGGCAGTCGGAGATTGAAATTCTTCGGTTGATGCCGAAAAGTTTACAGTTCTTGCAAAATAAGGTTTGGGGAGCGGCTGTGTTTGGGCTTGTTGTATTGTCGACACTCAAGCGCGTTTTCCTCAAGCCGGCAAGAACAAGATCAAGCAAGAAATCTACGCTCATGGTGAGCTCATCGTCGTTGTCGTTGTACTACTCGATGCTGACAATGAATCTTCACAGGGGATTGACTTAGCACAACACCACCGCAAGAAGGGTAACCGCACTGCACCGGCCAGTGAAGACCCTTACCTTCTCTTGCTTGTCAAGGTGCGAGAGATTTCACAAATGCGCCTTGACATAGATCTGAACGTATTTCTTAGCTCTACCGTTTCTTGGCCCGCAGGACGGATTCGGGCTTCAACAAGGTCATCCTTCACCGCCTGTTCCTTTCCAAGATCAACCGACCTCCCATTTCCCTCTCCCGTATCGTAAAAGAAACCGCCAGCACTCCCGACCTCTCTTCCAAAATCATCGTCCAAGTCGGGACTGTCACCGATGACATTCGTCTTCTCGAGGTCCCCAAATTGACCATCGCGGCTCTTCGTTTCACCCAATCGGCCAAAGAGCGTATCTTGAATGCTGGCGGTGAAGTTTTGACTCTCGATCAGCTCGCATTGAGGGCACCTACCGGCTCCAACACTGTTCTCCTCAGAGGGAAGAGGAACACCCGTGAGGCCGTCAAGCACTTTGGCATGGGTCCTCACAAACACAAGAAGCCCTACACCACCTCCAAGGGCCGCAAAGTTCGTTTCATTGATTTTTGGTTACTTATAAAAGTGCTTACAACGTCGCCTATAGTTCGAGCAAGCCCGTGGTCGCCGAAAGTCTCGTGGTTTCAAGGTATAAAAAGACCTATCTACGACTCGAGCAGAGTCTGGTCAGGGCAGGATCAGGTACTGGGTGGTGTTTTATGCAATGCAATATGTCATGGTACTCTATATACAATCCTGCTGTACGCACTATGCACGACCTTTATTGCATGCTTTCCAAATCTCCCCATGTTGTACAACTTACGAGGCTCGAGCGACACAAATGTAAAACTGCACTTGAGATAGCGCCCATCGTAGATCAGTTTTACGTAAATTCTAAGAAAAGTTTTCTGCTCGACCTTCGCATTCATCATCTCGTCCCTCTGTCATGCCCCGAGAAAACAGAAAGAGAGGCAAAAGAAAGCCAAAGAACGCAGAAGAAACCCCGGGCGTTGAAATTCAGGAAGAATATGTCGAAGAACCTCAGACTCAATCTCAAGTCGGACCATCTTGGATCGTCGCCAAACCACAAGACGAAGAACTAAACCCCGAAGCACCGTTTGGCTATGTCGATTCGGACGTCAAGGCCTACTTTCGTACCGTCGACACGCAAATACGCAGCTGGCAGGATGGTGAAGAAGACGCGACAGGGAATGAGGATGGTAGTGATCCTAACGCGGGTGCGTGCAACCTCAGTGATAGCAAAGCTCACGAATTCATGTCGTATTCCAGAAAAGCAGATGTTCTTTGTGGCTGCTTTGAATGAAATGACTGGGAAGGAAAAGCAACTTGCTACGGATCCAGATTGCTCGATAGTACTGGAGCGCATGGCTTATTCGATGGATGACTTCGTGCGAAGGGTGTTCTTGGATACTCTTTCCGGTTCGTGAGTGGTTATCCTCGTCCTGCGTTTACAGGACCTTAATCCTACCATTACCGGATAGATATGAGGTACTTGTGAAGCACCGTTTCGCCTCGCATGTCTGTCAAACATTATTCTCTGTATCTGCAGAGACTGTCTCGAGAGAGGTCATTCCATTTCACAACTGAAAACATTGATGATACTCAACTCATTACAGGCGAACGGAATCTTCCCCTCAATACCAGAATCAGGGGACGGCGAATTACGAACTATGTCCCAGCTAATATTGGATATTTGTGAAGTGCGTTTCCAATTCTGTTCAAAGTACTAGTTGCTCAATCGAGAACTAGGAACTGCTGCCATCTCTGAACACCTTGATGATGGATCCATTCGCATCTCATGTCATTCGAGTCCTACTCAGCTTACTGTGTCCTGCCGCGTTTTCAAAAACCAATTTCCAGCTCAACATGCGCTCGAAAAAGAGCTCCTCGTGGAAGTCTAAACAAGGCAACTTGGGGTCTCTTTTCACTGACAATAAGGGAAAAGGCAAAGAAGGGTCTAACACACACCATAAAACACCTCCAGAGTTCGGCGAGATGTCACGTCGATTCGTAAAGACCCTAAGAAAAGATTTGGGTGGGAATGAAGTGCGGGCTTTAGCTGCCAATGATGTCGCTAGTCCATGTTTGACCGTAAGTGTTACATCTCGCTTGACTACAACCGCAGCCTGACCGAGAACAGATGTTACTACATGTAGAGTCGGAGTTGGGAATGGCAGATGAACCTGATTCCTTGATGGATCGAGTAACCGTTGGTGCCGTTTCTGCTGCGAGTAAGTACTGGTCAATTTGCAAAACGATCTACGAATGCTCATATTTGGTTTTAGTGAAAGGGGAGGACGTGCAAGCCTCTGATTACCTTGGTACCCTATTCCGGGACCCTACATCTTCACACCTCTTAGAAGCAATCATGGTCAGGGCATCGGAGAAACCATTTTCGCTCCTATGGTCGACGTACCTGAAGGGAAAACTGCCGCGTTTAGCAATCCACCCTGTCGCGAATTATGTTGTAGCCAAATCCCTGGAACGTGTCAACCCTTCGCAGTTAGAGACTGCATATGAAGAGCTTGGAGCAAGCTGGGAGAAGCTCGTATGTAAGTACAAACCATATTCTGTGATGGTATCTGTGATTGAGGAGACCATATAGCTTCTGCCAGGACGTCTGTCCTTCGTGCGGTAATTGATAGGTCTGCGACGCTTCAAAGTTCCGAACAAGATGCAATTGAGGTAAGTCAAAGACACTGTACCTCGTTGCCGCTGATCTCATTACGACTTTGTACAGGCGGTATTCAAAGCATTTCACCTCTCAAGTCCTGAAGAGAAGAAATTGCTGGTACCATGCGTCCTGTCACTCAAGTCAATAGAGGTAAGATCACACCCGTACACTGTGATTAATTCATGCTCAAGCGATGAAACATTCCAGGACTATCGAGTCAATGGTCCTAGAGCGGATAATCAGGTCAAACACAAGAAGAGCGCGAAAAGCGAATCAACTGAAAGTTCATTCGAGGCGTCCATCCAAGGCTCATTACTGCTTCAGAGTGCACTCAAGCTATCTGAATCGTATAGCCTGCCTATCGTCGACAGGTACTTTTCTGTCGCTCACTGTCTACCATACAACGCTAATGAAATGTTGTAGCCTGACAACTCTCGACATTCAAGAGCGACTCAAGATTGCTTATGACTCCGCCGGTTCTCGCATTATGGATGCCATCTTAGACTCGAGCACTCTGTCGCCTAAAGTCAAGCGACAGTTTGTCATGTCTTTTATGGGACACTTCCATGAACTGGTCGATGACCGAATAGGAAGCCGAGTAGGCGACCGATGCTTCGCCTTTGCCGATACATACTTGAAGGTACGCGACGGTGTCGTGGCTGACCGTTTAACTGAGGCTAAGCTGACTCGACAATCACAGGAAAAGATTGCCCGTTCTGTTGTTCCTTTCGAGCAAAATCTGATTGGGTCGTTTTATGGCAAGTTCTTTAGTCGGAACCTTAATCTCTACCTACTCCGTCGGCGTCCTGATGAATGGAGGAGCATGCAATCAAACAAGAAGCAGGAACAAGTGACACCTCCCGCACCTTCAAAGGTTCAAGACTCTCCGAAACCTGACTCATCGAAACCAAAGAAACGGAAGCGGGAAGGTGGTCCGAAGGATGAGATTGATGAAGTTTTCGCAAGTGCTCCTATCAAGAAACTGAAGGGTCCAGGGCTAGCCCCGAAGGCGAAGGAGGGGTCAAAGGACGAGGGTTCAGGGGTGCCTACTAGTGCACCAGATCTTCAGGAGGTTTTCAATGCGATTCGTAGCGCCCCAAAAAATGAAGCAAAGCAGAAGGGCCACAAAGGTCACAAAAACAAAAATCGATGACGTTTCCTGTGGGTTCCTAAGTACCATGTACATCATTTTCTGTTATAGGTCGACAATCACGGCCTCTGAAGCCTTTACTGTAACTGACAGTGTGCTACCGGTGTACGACAAATTTTCCTTTGTAATCTGCCCAACAGCATTGCAGTTTCCGTCGAACTGTGCACCCGTATTAGCGTGAACTGCCAAAGGTCCTTGTGTTTACTCACAGTCAAACCTGAACCAATAGTCACTGCAGCGCCCTGGTCAACCCTCGATGTCGCATTGGGGGCCGTCAAACGCGTTACCGTTTTCGATCCACTCGAAGAGAGTCCACCTCCGGTGAATGAAACAGACGCGCTAGAACGGGTCCCAGATCCTGTGTAGTAATCGGAATTATAGACCAACAGGCGCACTGGCCTGCCCGAGCTGTTGTAAATCACATAGGAAGCTATAGCTCCTGATCCATCGTCTAACATGGATAATTTCGATCCATCCGTTCCAAGGAACGTATTCAAGAAATATGTCCCGTAGAATGGAGCGCCCGTGGTGAACCTACACCGGTATGTCAGCGCCACTTGTGACCGCAGTCGTAAGCGACATGAGACTCGCACCTTCCCCACCAACAATATTGCTGGTTTACGTGTAAGCGTCAGAGATCACCGCCGCCGATACATGGAAAAAACACCGTACGCAGTTCCCAATCGTCCCTTGGTGGAAATAAAGTCGTTCTACACCATTCAAGGCACCTTGTAGCACATAGTCAACAATCCACAGCGCAGCACCGAATGTAGGGCTAATCCCTCCTCCGCCACAGGTGGCTATTCATCACAGTGAGGTACTGGGCGCGTATGAACAGCGGCGAGGTCTTACCCGAGTTGGTCTCTCCAAGGAAGTATCTCTTCCCAGCGTTGTGGACAGCCGACGCATCGGTACTATACTTTCGCGTATACGAGACAATGCCTCTGCACAAAATGGAAATCAATTAGTCAAGCGTGAAAATCTGAATCTAGGGGCTAGCTGCACTTACGCATGTCCCATTAGAGACTGTAAGTTGGTGCTGGCGCCACCACACGCGGATTGAGGATACGAATGGCCCGAGAAGCTCTTGACGTTAGCCATTGCATTGCCTAGCTGAGACACCAAGCCACTGATACTCCAGCTAAGATACACGCCTCCTTGGAATATGTTTCCGAGCTATAGGTATGGCATCGAGTCGAGTTCACGTCTGAGGCTAAGAATTCACAACGTACAGACGGTGCCAAAGACGTAAACCAGGACCTCTCACTCGCAGCATCAGCGTTTGCATTCCAAGTTCCACCAGCTATAGGTGAGCTTGCAGAGTACACTACAAAGGTTTTAAAATAGTCTGGGTACCGGCAACCAAACTTTCTCGTATCACTCACAATCAGGTTCATTGCCTAATTCAATAGCAAATAGGTTGGGCATGAGCTGTTCAGCCCTCTGTGCGGCCGCAAGGGTGTTTGCTTGGTTGTTCAACTGACGGTTGAGTCCGATAGTAACTTCGCCTTTCAGATTAGCGGCCAAGGAGAAAAATGAGGGTCCATATGTGAGTGAAGTTGGTGCATCAGCCGGATTGGCGACTGTATAGCTGACAGCTTGTTGCAAAGAGGCATCATATGTTGCACGATCTCTAATGGAATCTTATTAGTCTATGACGGTGCAGCAAAATGCAACTCACTGTGTAGTCCCGCCTATACGGACCGCGACGGGTGAACCTCTGAGATTTCCGAGGTTCTCTAGACATTTAGAAGTCGATGTTACGTTGGTATAGCCAGGAAAGGCAAAGAACTCGATGGACACAGCTAATAAAGATTTGTCGATTGTCGCAGCGGATGAGGGTGCCGCTGTGGGGATGGAGACCCCCATCACGGTTGACACCAGTGCAGAAGAAACGAGAATCGCGAAAGAGTGGAGAAGTACCATCACTAACAACGCCAGAAGGGTATCAGCAAGCATGGAACGACGATGCTGCCTCATATATAAGGTCAATTGACGCCGTCCGACCATGCGGCGAAGAAACGCAGAAATTCAAGAGGCGGGCCGTGAAGATGATCACAAGCGAGCGGAAGCTTGGGCAATGTCATCAGGTGGTACTATTCAAGATGACATGACCGTGTAGATTTGGAAGAAAACATAGAGGATGAGGTACGGGATAGTACAACACTGCCGGACGACACATGGACTGCGTCACTCCATTTCTACATCTTCATCAGCATTGGGCCGTGGCTCACCCCGTACTACAGAGTTGACGAGTTCTCGCCTGATTTCCGGGCTGATTTGTGTATGGGGTGTCGCTCGTACAACATCTAGTAAGGCATCTTTTTGGTCCGGAGTGAGGTCAGACGCATATCTGGTGGAAAATGAGCGCTGAGCTGTCATATCAATATTTGTTGATATGACACTGACCTCTGTGCAAATACAAGAAGACTCTGATGCCATAAAACAGGGAGCTTTTCGGTATCACCTCGACTGCGGGCTTTGTATGTGTTCGAGAGTCTGATGAAGTGAAACACAAGGGCGTCCACCACCTTGTAAGGTAGCGCAAACTTTTTGTCGATCAAAACTCGGATGAACAGTGAATTGGGGCCTGAAACCAAATTGTGAGGAATTTGAAGTTGGGGAGATCATGATGTATACCGGAATAGTCCATCTCTGCGATACGTAACAGTGCTGCAGACGCGTGCAACACCGGTACTTTTGCACGAGCTAGCACAGAAGCTACAATTGCGGCTTCTTTGAGTGTGCAGCCTTGCTAAATGGGATTTAGTATGAAATTTGTGAAATAGACGGTGGTTATACCTCGAGCATAGGGAAAATGATCCCCTTGAAAAATGCCCCTGGTTTGTACAATGCCCTCTTCAGTGCCTCGTAATATTGTACGTTGAGCTTCTTGTTTTCTCGAATGTCCTCTCGAATTGCGTCGAGAAGTACAACACTAAGGAATAGCTGCGCTTGCGGGGGTTTCATGGTCGAGACAAATATCCTCGTTGCAGCACGAGCAGCATGAGGCGACCAATTTTCCGGTTGTGTGAGAGCGAGAATTCGTGCCCAAGCGGGAAGAGTGGGTATCACTTTGAAGAGTTTCGGGAGAGGGCCTGATTTGTACTTTCGAAGGAATTCACCGAGTCTAGAAGGTTGGGTAGGTGATAATGCTCAGACAATTCGCATTCAACTCACTTGGTGTATGCTTCTACGACTTTGGGGTCCAGCCCTAAAGCGGGGTCCGGTGCATCTTTATCTGCGGTGCATTGTGTTTAGGGATATCGCTTCCATGGTCAAGAATGATTCTTACCTTGTTGCACTTTTTGTATTACAGCAGCGTTTTTGGCAGCTTCATGTTCGTCTATCTTTGCAAAGATGATGTCTGCGAGTGTTCTTCGTTCACCAGAATTATGTGGTAGCAGCTGGTCTAAGGTCTCTAGATCTCCAGAATCTATTTCCTTAGACCCAATGACGATGAGCAAGCGGTAGACACCCGAGATGGTACCAGACTCACAAACACCTCTTCCACGTTATCTAGTTCCCCTTCCTCTTCAAAATCTTCATCTTCGTCCTCATCTTCTACCATTCTCGCCTGCGTTCGATCGTCCTCGGATTCATCATCGAGATCAGAATCAGACTCTAGTTCTTTTTGTTGTTCTTTAGCGAGTTCGAGGATACGCTTTGAGGATTTTGAATCGAGGACAGCCTGGACAGTAGCTCAATAGATGTCTCCAAACAGTTAGATGAAAATGTTCGTACCTCTCCCTCTTCATCAGACCTTTTCGATTTTTTTCGCTTCCCTGGCTGGGAGACACGGCCATATTTTGCTTCCAGTTCGTCTTCACCGATCTGAACCAGGAGAGGGTTATGTCTTGACTTTCCAGACGGTTTTGACGCTCGAGGCATTGTGTAGAATGAAAAAGGCAGTGACTGTCTTTGGTCGGAGAATGGACCGAGATCAGACAGTCTGAGTTTGACCTGTCGCGTCAAAGTAATAAAAAAAGTCAGACAGGTGACTATCACCGTATAAAAGTCGCCAGGTCAATTCACTCTCAGCATCCAATTCTACCCTCCTTCCTTCCCTCTTACTATCATGTCTTCATCAGTAAGACCATCTCCCGAGCTTAATAAACCCTGGAATATACTGAAAAACTCGCTACAGTTCAAAGTTCTTGATAAACATGGACAAGAAATCACTTCCGTTGGCTTCGACCGCTTCGGATTCGACAGCGAGGTCGACATTGACGCTTTACGCGCCTTGTATCTTCGCCCTCACTATGTTCATACTTCCAAGAGCGCCGAAGTCTCAAAAAGCACTGCCAACGACGAGGAAGAGACGCATGCTCCAGGATCTTCCATTTATCAATCGAAATCCATCTACCATCCCGACATCAACTCTATATCCTACACTACTCTTTCGCGATTCCCACCTGTGAAGCTTTTGTCCCCGTCCAAGCGTAAACGCATCTTGGTCACTGGTGGTGCGGGTTTCGTGGGCTCGCACCTTGTCGATCGTCTTATGCTTCTGGGCCACGAGGTTACTGTACTCGATAACTTCTTCACGGGATCAAAGACCACAGTTAGTCATTGGGTTGGACACCCCAACTTTGAGTTGGTTCGCCACGATGTAGTCGAACCATTTATGATCGAATGCGACCGTGAGTGCCGCTGTAAATAACTGATACCCTTTAGATGCTGATCAAACGCTTGCTAGAAATCTATCACCTCGCCTGCCCAGCCTCCCCTCCACACTACCAGTATAATGCAGTCAAGACCGTAAAGACGTCGTTCATGGGAACTCTAAACATGCTTGGACTGGCCAAGCGAACGAAGGCTCGTTTCCTCATTTCAAGTACTTCAGGTGCGATGATTTCTCCTTCCCGCAGAATCACATTGATTGAGTCGATATGCAGAGGTGTACGGAGATCCTGAAGTTCATCCTCAGCCCGAAGACTAGTACGTTCATTTGTTCTAATCATAGTGCTTGTGTTCACCTTGCTTCAAGCTGGGGTCATGTCAATCCAATCGGTCCACGTGCTTGTTACGATGAAGGAAAGCGTGTCGCTGAGACGCTTACCTATGGCTACCACCGTCAGGATGGTGTCGACGTTCGAGTTGCTCGTATCTTCAACACATACGGGCCTCGCAGTAAGTAAAACTCCGTCTCCCTCTTCGCTCGTGCTCAAATTCGTTCCAGTGAACCCTTACGATGGACGAGTAGTGTCCAACTTTATCATACAAGCGCTCAAAGGCGAGGATCTCACTGTATACGGCGATGGAAAACAGACTCGTTCCTTCCAATACGTTCATGATCTTATCGACGGCCTTATTGCTCTCATGAACTCTGACGAAACTCGACCGGTCAACATTGGCAATCAAGAAGAGTTTACCATTGGGGAATTTGCTGAACTCGTTAGAGAAATTGTGGAGAAGGTGCAGGATGAAGATGGGGACAAGAGGACGCGTCGTGTGCAGATCGACTACAAGCCCATCCCTACTGACGATCCCCAGAAGAGGAGACCTGATACTACCAGGGCCAAAGAGACTCTCCAATGGCAGCCTCGTTGGACCGTTCGCATGGGTCTGGAGGAAATGGTTAGGTATTACAAGGCGAAGATGGCTGAGGGCAGTTTGTAGGTACATAATGCTGTTCTTTTCTTAGGTGTATATGATTTCAGCGGCTGTAACGGATGATTGTTCCTTTTCCTCCTTTTCGGATTAGATTTAAATATAGTAATTATGTGGAATTTATACGTGCACGATTTTGCCGCAGTCTTTCGGAGGGTCATACACATGTCAAACAAAGGAATGGTCCATGTATTAGAAAACGATGTTACATATGTAAGGAAAGTCGACACGAGTTCTATAACCATGAAAGAGACCGTAGTAGTGTGATAGGCGAAATGTTGAGTGGTATATGTAAAGTTGAGGTATGTATTACTAGTAAATCCCAGTTAGAACGCGATAGATAATAAAGCACAGCAAAATGAGTCGCAATTCAGAATTTCTAAGTCGGTATTTTTGGCTATTTGAGCATGCGTTGAAATGATGCAGAAGTGTTCGATCCCACCACTTTTGCCATGGAACCCTTGATAGCAGGCTTGTCGACGGCATTTGGGCTGATTGTGGCTCGACGCAGTCGTCCCTGGTGTGCGAGATCGCCGCTTGAATCTGATGCAGGCATGGGTAACTGTCGTTCGTGCGGCTCCAAATTTTGCTTTCCGAGTTTCGTGAATGTTGCTAACAAAAGAATCGACATTAAGACCAATTGCCCCCCGAATAAGCCGTTTTGACATACTGCTGGCATACGATATCCCGTCCTTTTCGCCTTGGAACCAATGCTCGTCCTTTTTTTCGGAGTACCTGTCAGGCATTGTGGTTAGGCTGAGCGATACATTGTATTGCGGGGAATGCGTACTTGCGTATAGGCCTCCCGTCTGGCCCTGTCGGATCAAAGGCGTCTGATTCGCCCTTCTTGTATAATGCGAGTGACTCAGCTTGTCCCTTGACGACGTCGGAGGGAAGACATGAGAAGGAGAGCGAAGAGTACGGGTCTCGCGACGCAATACTTTGGTCGCCGATGAGCTCAGCTAGACGTTGTAAAGCTTCGGCCATACGATCCCGTTTTGATTTCGCTGGCTTCTTTAGGTCTGATCTATGGTGGGGTAGTCGTGAAAGAAACTTTGCAAACACCTGATTGGTTATTGTTGCAGTGCCCGATACAATATTGAGTGCTCCAGCACCGCCTGCAAGGTTGAAAATAGTATTGCTAAGACATATCGGGTGTAACCAGTGCGATGATAGCGAACCTTTCACCGTATACAGGATGGCACCGCCTTCCGCATTGACAAGCTCGGACTGAAGTCGTTCCGCGTATTTTTGTGGACAGGTCTCATTGCGTTCGCCCTAATTAGAAGCTGAGAATAGTTGAGTGGCCTGGATAACAAGAAGCGTACATGAATAATCAGCACAGGCTGTCGAACTTCTTTCAGAATGTCTGCTTTGAGTGGGGTTCTCTGGAAAATTCCATCACAATCAGTGTACCTTGGAGCGTGAGTATGACCCACATTCATGACAATATTCATTAGCTCGACCATTCGACGTCTTCTCCGTGGGGGCATCATGACTTCCCAGTGGGCTATCAACTGTCATTTTCCGGATGAACGAGAACTTCCTAGGAATCGAAAACAGGAACATACGTCATCCAGAAGATCTGGATCGCAATTCTGGTACACCATTCGTGTCAATAGTAGAGCTGTGGGAGACGGGGCGGCGAACTCACCGGTCCAACTATAAACTTTACTGCTTCCATGCAAACGTGCTCGAAAGATTCTAAATCATCCGCGTAACACCATGATTGCATAACCTCATCAAAAGCGTTGAATACCCATTTCAACCTAATTTGACCATCAACGACAAGTCCCGACAATGCATGAGAATTGGAAGCTCACTCGGTTGGCGGGGGAACATTGCATAACGTGAGACTTAAACACATTTCGTCGAATCTGGTCGTCAAGGGGATCTCAGTCTTGAGGAGAGGGTATTGCGGTTTCTGGGACGCACAAGACTGCAAAACGCAAGGCGGCCCCGACTGATGTAGTTTCGAGCGCTAATACGTGACATGGTGGTAAATGAAGTGACTAGAAAAAGTTCCCAATCCAGTCAGTGGCTTGGAATTACTGAAAAAAACCTCTCACACACCTGATGACAAAACGCTAGATCCGCTGCATCTACCCAGGAATCATGTTTCCCACTTGGCCTACAGGACGACTTTCCACATACTCTCATGTCAAACGCAATCAAGTTGAAGTTTTTGTCCAGACGAGGGTCTCCGAATTGGTCGTTGAGCCAGGAAGAGTCGAGAAAGGTGGGATGGAGCATCATAATTGTCGGTTTTTCAGGATCAAAACCACCGACGTTTCCGAAGGGAGAGTTTGTTGTGTAGTAGATCGACACCCAATCATCGTCGCTGAAAAAATCGACATATGGCATATTGAAAGAGTGACCGGCAGCTGAACTAACTCGACTTGAAGCAGGGAAGACGTGGAGTACACATCCAGGTTTCAATGAGGGACCCTGAATGAAAAATGCCCATTTTACAAAATAGGTTGATGGCCCGGAAAATGCGAAAATGAAATAAACAGCGCTGGGCTGATCCCCGTTGCTGGGCCGACGCCGAGCTACCGGCCGCTATTCGTATCCGAAGGGTGCTCGTAGCTGTCAACGACGACGAGCTGACGGTGAGCTCGAGTTTTGGGCTCTAGCTACAGTTTGCTGATCAAGTGCAGAGGAAGAGATTTACGTGACCACCCTCGCTGTGTGACTTGCCTCGTTTTGGTCTCAAATGTCCCTATGTAGTATGACAAGTAACTCTAATTGCCGGATGATGATCGTTATCAGGCATTGCTCGTCAATCCCTCCAAAACCTGAATGACCCGTCGTTGTTTCTTCAAAGATTCAGAATGTGTCGACATCGATCTAACACCTAATATCTTACCTCTCGGTCAGCCGCCGTGCTGGTAGTATACATAGTCGGGACACCATAAGAGGCCAAAGTTTCTTGCTGCTGTCCAACGAGCCCCTCCCAGGCGGGTATAACCCTTTCTCGATCGAACTTTCCAAGCTCTTTCTTGTAACCATCGTTCAGCATCGTGGCTTCATGTTTCGATATACCGGAACCAATAAGGGAAGCCCTATCATGCAGTATGTAAATATGAGATCAGAAATTACAGGCACGTTCCAGCAAAATGAAGGAGCAAGTCCTCACTTGGTCATGGCGACTTTAATCTTTTCCTCGTACTTCCTCGTGATTGCGTTCCTTTCCTCAAGGAGACGGCGCTCGAGCGCGTCTTGTTCCGCTTTCATCTAAAGTCAAAAAACGTCATAAAGCCCTGTACGATTGAATCAACAAAGATGGACCCATACAGCTTTGAATGCGTCAACGAGCTCCTTGCGGCTAGCTAGCTGCGTCAGAATTGGCAGTGCTTGTTGAAAAGTATAGTGGCGCAGGTCCAGTTCTCCATTAGTCGTTGACTCTGGACGCTGACCAGGGTGAGCAGGTGTGGTGTGAATAATGTTATCTTCACGGTCTTGGGAGCTTCGGCTATCGTGGCGGACAGGCGGGACCGCATCTCTTGTTGGTGGTGACCTTATTGGAGCGGGATTATAGCTTTGCCATTGCCCGGAATGTGACGTGGGCACATGGGATTGAAGCTGAGAAAGCAGAGATGCGACTGAATGCGGATTCGTGTGCTCGATTTTCGTTTCAGGTTCCAGGGAAGCGCTTTGTACGTCCGTGGCATGGATTGAGGAGGATGATCCACCAGGCTCTGCTTCATTTATTACCGTTTTCCATGCCTGAGAAGCACCGATTTGATTGAGCAAGTTCTGGACGGCTTTGGCATCCTAGGAAGAAATTCTATGAGCTTTGCAAGATGCAGATAAGTAAGCGTATTCGCGGACATTGATATCATATGCGCCTGGATCTTGATCTGACATGCTGAAGGAGAAGTTGAAGGTAAACCGTAAAGGTGGGGAGCCCTGGGAAATTTTTGAGTTTATTCTTACCGGTCCCGGCGGTAGCAAGCCTAACGAGTCCTCGAAGGCGATTGCGTCTCTACATCGCGGAGAACTGACCAGAACGTATGTTCTCTGACCTCTGAGTTGCAATGAAGATTCAAAGCTTCAAGTAGACAAATACAAAATTGAAATACGAATTGTCTATCTTGAAATCTGCACCTATATGCCAACTAAATGCCAACGCAGGTGGCGTAGGCAGGTACCGCAATAACAATTAGACTCTCTATAACTTGTCTCCGTGGAGTATATTGCAACTCAAATGGGCTTAAACAGCATGGTTTGTCGTCCCAGATATGCCTTGCGGTTATTAGAGCTCTGTATTCTTCCGAATGCCGCACCGAAATGTCAAAACTTCGTCCAGGTCGTTGTCGTTCAAGTCTACTGTATATACAATTGAAAATCGAGAACGTCCGCGATGTTATCCATGATCGGCGCATGCGATGATTGCATCCGTGGTGTTCCTTCCTCCGTTCATAAGGGGTCCGGAAGGACCGCAACAAATATTTTCGCGGAAATGCTTCCTTCTCGCTCGGCCTCCTTTTTACTATTAGCAGAGAACACCTTGGGGAAATCTCGAAGCGGAGTAAGGCGTTTCAGAGTCAAAGCTCAGGTGAAGCCCTGACGACAAAGCTTTGAGCATTGGACCAGCATTCCATTGTTGCGAACACTTACTTCATGTGCCTTGAGGCTCGAAAGGATAACGTATGTTTCGGTGGTTGCGTAGTTGAGCCTCGAGGAATGAAAGAGTAGTTCCAAAACGGGTAAATTGGAAGGGGTCGCGTCGGCAATCGGGGACGAGTACTTTACATCCGAGCATCTCTTGTTTCTTGTATTGTCCGTATAACAATTCACTGGTTGTTTCTCTGTGTCGCGGTGGTCGCCTACAGTCGCCTGCTCATAGCAACGGCGGAGACTACGTTGCCCATTTCGTTAGCATAGATGAAGAGAAGGGTGTTTCTATACCTCTCCGCCAACAGTAAATGTCCCTTGGAATAATTCTTCCGTCATTCTTCCTAGAGATCTTACGGAGTCTAGACCCATCATGCAAGCTTCCTCATTCTTGAGGAAAAGCTAAAAGAGGTTTCAATTCTGAGTATAGAAGCTGAATATGCAAGAGAAAGCGGCGGAGATCAGCTCGGGCCTTAGAAAGGGTCATGCGTAGGCTAGCTGATGGGATTACAGAAACAAGCGCGTTTTAAAGTCGTGTTAATTGCGTGTCTGGTGTAGACCCTGTAAAGCCTTCAAGCTTTCTTCAGGATGTCCAGACAGTGCCTTGACAACTCACTTGAAATCACTTCCGTGAGCCGGAAGGGACAGAATGTTGCCGATCACAGCGCGAAGGACCGATAACCGAATGCCACGGTGATGCTGCGAGGAGTCAAACGGATAAACGTGGAGATGACCTGCCGAGAGAAATTGAAGTGTTTCATGCAATGAAATAACGAAGGAGGAGAGGATTCATGAAAGTAAACGGTGTAGAGCTATAGAACTCTAAAAGTGTAAATTTTCGTATCATTCAAGATCATTCACCAAGGTACTGTGATGGATCATGGAAGATTTGTGGAAGGGGGACAAAGTGGAGGCGGTTCGGCTGCCGAAATGGGCTAGCAATTATGTAATGTGGGAAATTAGGATAACCAGTGTGGGAAATGTTTGGCTAGCAACGCATAGAAACCCAGTTATTTACTGCCTCCATCACTCACCTCATTCCCCTCCCCGTTCTCCTCCTCCCCCTTCCCCTTCGTAATCTCCTCCTCATCTCCTTGTAACAAGAGATTCTCTTTTCTTTATTTTTCTGCCTTTCTTCTCCTAATCTCTTTTCACCATGCCTTCTGAGACGGAGCCGCAGGCGTCATCTCACATGATGAAGACCACAAAACGCGGGAGGCCATTTTTAAAGGTACGTTCCAAAATTTCTTGCCTTCTGGTCATCATTCTTATCTCTGCATTTTTCTGTATTTCCTTTAGGACACTTTGGACCTCTTTGCGACGCTAATCGTGTCACTACAACTCGGACCCCATAAACAATTCTTCCGGACATTCCCCAGTTCCTTCTCAACGTCAGCCATATTTTCTCCTGCTCCCATTCTTTCACTCACGCACATACAGGGATGAAGCTGCACAAAATCTTGCCTCCTTGAAGTTTTCACAGTCGAATCGTGGGCCGGATCCCAGGGAACCATCAAGAGTGGTAACGAC
The DNA here is from genome assembly GCA_037176845.1 of Paramarasmius palmivorus. NCBI lineage: Eukaryota > Fungi > Basidiomycota > Agaricomycetes > Agaricales > Marasmiaceae > Paramarasmius > Paramarasmius palmivorus. The sequence continues at coordinate 117,842 of JAYKXP010000003.1, read as the reverse complement.
GACAACGACAACAACCTTCTCCATGACCAGAGAGATGGCCAAGGCCATGAGCCAGCATTTTATGGACGCTCGCCTCATTGAGAACGCCGCCGATCCCACTTCCAACCTGTTCAAGGACAGGGGTATCTACATCCTCACTCCCAAAGGTCTCCATGTTCTCGAGCGGTTCATCAGCAAGAATGGCATCAATTCCGACCATTTGCAGGAAGTTTTTATGACACAGCCTATCTGCATCAAGCTTCTCCACCTCGAGAGACGGTCTGCTGATGATGAGATTATCGTCACACAGTCAGTCATCACAGCCCTCTTCCGGCGCTTTGTTGGCAAACAGCCGAACTACCCCTCGCAACCCAATCTGCCTCAAGATGCCTTCCAGAGGTACAACGAGCGTGCCAAAGGTGTCTCGTTGATGGATGTGACAGAGCGAGCACAACCATTACTTGGGAAGGGCCAGCAACATCACAAATACTGCTTTGCTGCAGTAACCGCTCTCGAATGGCTCTGCGACTTTACGTCGGTTGTTGGCCGTGAGGAAGCGGCTGAGATGGCTGCGCAGTTCGTCCGATTTGGCTTGATCACTCTGGTCAGCGACAAGCGGAAGAACAACGACTCTGCGATCATCTTCACTGTGCGTGGTTCCGCCCCTGGTGGCAACTCTCCCGTTAGCGTATGTACCTGCTTCCTCTGACCTGCTTTCTTTCTGACATTCTCATTCTTAGCAACACGGCGAGTTCCGATGCACTGCCAAGGCCATCTACAAGATCACTGAGGAAGGTCGACGAGTTGCCCATTGGGATGGTTCGAGACCTACAGGCTCACACGACTCTCCCAATGCTTCTTCTGCCAACCTCGCTACTGAGCGGTCATCCGTCGACAAGACCAGCGACTCTGGCGACAAGAAGAGCGACTCCAAGATCCACAGGAGAATATCGTTGGCGGAGAAAATGAATGCTAGCTACGAGGCTGCGGAGAAGAAGAGCACCAAGGAGAGCAATACAGAGCGTCTACGGTATATCTTGGAGGAGCCTAGCTTGCGGTCGTTATTCCGCGAATTCTTACGGAACAACTTCTGTGAGGAGAACTTGTCGTTCTGGCTCGACGTTCAGGACTTCAAGCGCAAGTTCAACATTACCTCCAGTGCAGTTGCCGTTAACCCGCCACCGCGCTCTGGTGCCAACAGGACGCCCGGTCAGGCCGCGATGGAGCGCCACCACGAATCCCTCATCAACACCGCCTTCGTCATTTACAACATGTACCTTGCGCCGTCGAGTCAGTGCGAGCTTAACATCGACCATGGGTTGCGGAATGAGCTCGTCAAGTATCTCGAGGATGTTGTCACTGGCTTGACTGGGAAGGCGTTCCAAGGTCGGGTAGAGCCTGAACAGGCCAGTGCCTTCAACGCTACGCAACTACAGACAATGATCCGTCTGTATGAGCGTATACAGGTCCATGTCTTCCGGCTGATGGCCACGGATTCTGTCCCCAAGGTAAGGATCTTAGCCTTCGTTGCATACTCTTACTAATTACGTTCCTTATAGTTCATCAAGACCCCCAAATTCCTTGCGATGCGCAACTGGGTAGAGGACTTTGACCCCACCGACGACGATGTCCGACTGCTCTCGTCGGCACCTTCGCAACCTCCCGGCCTTGGAGTCGAAGAGACCGGCGGTGCTTACATCACAATCTCCCAGCATGCTAGCGAACGCGAGCACCGGCAACAGCAGCAGCAAACCAACGCCCCTACAACGACGACGACATCCTTATAGATGTCGAGTTGTGATTTGTCTTGTTTCTTTGCATGGTTCTGTTGGACATCTGATCATAGGTCCTGTTATGCCTCGAGTGTTCATTCTACGGCTGCCCACATTTTTATCATTTTCTTGCCACATCAACCTCATTATGCGCATCTCTTCTCAATCATCCTTCCTTGCAACGGCACGTCTAGGCACGTCTACCCCGGGGGCATTTCTTTCAACGTCTAATTCTTCCTTTTCTCGCTGTTCATATTGCTTATTGCCATACCATGCCGTGCAGACACCCCAGTGCAAGTCATTCTATTTCCGAACCCTCACTCTAGGCGTCGAGTAACAATATATGTAGTACCTAGTACCTTACCGCACACCCATTTAATAGACACCCTTCATGTTCAGTAAAGATCAAGCAAAGTTGTAGATGGTTTACTTGTAGTAATTACCATACTTATCCATTGCAGTTTTGTAAATAATAAATAAAAAAATTTCTTGATAAAAGGGGTTGCTTTTTCACACTTAGCAACTTATCAGCATTGCATCCGTGACAAAAAGGAGTTTTGGGCGATCAGGTGAAGCTGTAAATCTCGACGTTGAATCGGTCCGATGACTTTGTATCGTTGACTGCAACACGGTATCTATGTTGTGCCCTGGATTTGGCCTAGAGCTTCAAGCCTAGCCTCCGATTCTGTAATTATACATGTCCGCGAGATAAATGACCCACTTGGTAAGTTTGTGGATGATTGGATCGAACACAAGCGTCTGGCATGATCATGAAACAACCACATAGATGAAATTTATGGGTTCATCAATCGTGTTTTTAGTTCGCCGGCGATCTGGGCACGGTGAGTATCATAATTGAGGCCCAAAAGCAAGTGCGAGCGCTAGCGCACTTGGATTGGTGGAGCCACGTCGAACTGAGTTGACGCGTCCCCGGATTGCCGAAAATGGGTTCGACACGTGTCACATTCTCTCGAAGAACTTGACCAACAACCTCTACGTCTCCTCATTCGCGTTCCTTGCACCATGTCGTGGCTCAAGAATATGCTTACTGGTGAAGAACCGGAACGCTATAGAGAACCCCCTTCTGCTCCTAAAGTAAGCGATCCTTCGAGGCCAGGACGTATGGTTGCAGACAAACCGGCAAACAAACCTTTCTTAGCGTGCGTCACTTGTCCCATTACCCTCATAGCCAAAACTGACATTCATATTAACCCAGGTACAAAGAATATCGCGCAAAGCAAGCTAAACTTCATGAACAGTGGCTCCAGCGCAAGAAGGAACGAGATGAAAAGATTGCACGCGGAGAAGCAGTCGGTCCTGAAGAACCGGATCCTACAGCTGAGAAAGAGATAGGACTGTGGGGACTTATAAAGTTCCTTCTTATTGTGATCCTCTTCATTGCTCTAGCGGGGAAGTTCATAACCGGGAGCTTCATCTGGGAGTACGATGGTAAATGGGTTCGATGGAAAACATATTTCCCGCCGGTGGGTCCACTACTATCTTTCCTCGGTTGCGCCACCTCTTCATGTTCATTGCCTTTAGCCTAGTGGACGTTTATTCTCCGAACGCATGCTTAAAGAGTTTGATGGAACGGTGCCAGGTCGCCCCATTTATCTGGCGGTAAAGTCACTTTCAATTCCTACTTCTCGTAACTTATCGCTTACTCGCCGCGTTGCAAGATTGATGGGGATGTCTACGACGTGTCTAAAGGGAAATCATACCAGCCTGGAGGCTCTTATCACATCCTGTCAGTATTCGAATACATTGTGGTGTAATGCTCTGGTCTCACGCAAACTTAATTCCAGAGCAGGCGTTGATGCCGCCCGAGCATTCGGTACTGGTTGCTTCAAAACTCATCGTACCCATGACTTGCGAGGTTTATCTGAAGATGAATTGCGGGTGAGCATAATTTGATCTTTTATTTGCCATGTTTTTTGATTGATGTACGTCAGGGTGTTGAACATTGGAAAAAATTCTACGCAGAACACAAGGATTACTCGAAAGTCGGGCGCGTGTCGCACAAGCCGATAGATCCTACAAGTCCCATCCCCGAGCATTGCGATTCCAAGAAGGCGGAGAAGAACGCGAATGCGGGTCCAAGAAAGGATACGCCTGAAAGGCCTGCTTCTACCAAGAATCAGAACAAAGGACATGCACAGGGAGAGCTCTGAGGTGAGAATTAGGGTGATGTATTATCAGGAGTGTACACATTATACTAAAACAAAGATACGACCAAGAATACGACTGAAAATCTCCAAGTGTCCCAGTGAAAGTATAAATAGAAAGATCCTGGAAGAATTACTGTATATGCCGTCGGTAAGTAAACTGAGATACTCTGAGGAGAGAAAGAGACTATACCTGTCCGGGGCAACCGTGAGTCATAAGGTAATTCTTCAAGATGGGGAAATCCGCCATTGAGGCATCGATCATTGAGGAGAACGGGTTGTCGCGGTATTTTGCAACGATGATGTTGCCACGCCAAGCGAGGTCCTCTCTAAAAGCTCTTCCCTGAATGTCGCGAATAGCCTTGTTGACCGGGAAAGGCATTCCATCACGAGAAACTACTGGATAGAAGATGATATATGGATTGGCGAACTTGCGGTTCATGCCATCCAGAGCTTCCACGAGCTAATACGGAGTGAAAAATGTATAATGAGCGTTTCAATGAATGTTGGCTTGACATGAGCGCACTTACCTGGTACTTCCATGCCCTTGGACCAAGGCCTTCGGCAATCTAGAGAAATAGCATGTTGCTTGAACTCAGGGACATAACTCAGTTACGCAGAGCCACCTACATAGTCCATATGCACTTCAGGATGTGGCATCCGACTAGGGCTGTTAGTATAGGAGGCGTGATGCGCTGTTATGGTCATTGGACTAGAGAAAGCAACTCAGGAAAAGCAAAGGCCTAAACAAGACAGAAACAAACCTGGTCATCAGTTGGACGATAGAGGGAGAGCGACCTGAGCACCATAGAATGAGTTTCACCGATTCGCTCGAGATACAGGACTGAACCAACCGTCTGAGGGGAACAAAATGGCATCAAAGTGAACGATTTGTTCCATCGCGTCGAGATATTTGTAGAGCAAAAGAATGTGAATGACGATGCGCTTGTGGTAGAGCTACAAGAGATGGATATGAGTGAAGGGTGGGGTAAACTTTGCGTCAAATCAAGCATCCTTTTAAACTGCAAAAAACGAGGACGGGCACACCTCTTGATCGGCGAGTGGGTGCAATGCCAAACATCCTACGCAGAGGATGGCAGGACACGAGGTCGGATCAGTCCTTTGCGAAACACTCTCCGGATTCGATCTGGAAATACAAGGTGCCGCATTGCTCTTGAGAAACGAAATGCGGGGTGCAAACGTCCCCATGGCTTGCTAGAAGTCAACAAAGGCACCTTTCGATCATGATCTAGTTTATTCAGCGAAGCTGTGGTGATGGAGAATTCCGCCCGTTAGATGAGAAGTATATGGGCCATCCTATCGGGTCTCGCAGCTGAGTGGAGTGAAATGAGTCGATAGTAGATGAACAAGAATGAATCAAGCGCATTCGTAGCTATTCGTGGCCATTCGCTCATTTGTTATAGGCGCGTCCATATGTACAAACAAAGCAGTGCCGCGGCATTCCTGGTTCCAGGCCGTTAACCTTAAGCTTCTCCCACCACTACTCATGATTTTCGTTGGTGAATTAACGGCTTTGTGGCTGACCTACTCTGCATCTTAATTCGTTTTACAACTCGTACCATCACTTCATATTTCATCTCCCCCAAAATTGCAGGTGAATTCAGTGAGTTTGTGCATTGCTTACCATAGGTCCGACGCCTGATGGGGAAGATTTCTAGGGCACAAATCGATGTTTTCGCGCCGTCGAAACAGGCCTCGCGACCTACCTGCTGTTTAAATGTCAGGGTAGGAAGGTATATTTTGCCCAGACAAAGTCAACACGCTACTTAGGAGAGGTCATTCACTTTCAAACGCGCCATGTATGTCGGAATTTCGGGATTAGAAGATATCCACGTTCTGGGTAGCTGTCTGTATGGACCCCTCAGTTCCATCTTCTCTGGCAGAAGCACATTCCGGGGTTGTTTCTCCTTGTCAAATGACCGTTTTCTTCTTGGGCTCCGTATCGACGATGTGCAACTTTGGATCCAGTCACTCAGAGTCTCAGACAGCGAAGAAGAAGCATCCGTCATTTTCAAGTACAACATCCTTCTAGATTCAACATCCTTTTGAACCACCACTTGTGATTAACATCTTCATTTCCGTATCTTGGGAAATCTCCCGTTGATCGCGCTTATAGATACCCCGTCTAGGATTTTTCGACTAATCTAGGATTCCTCACGAATTCCCACAACTTCAGCTCCGCGAACGGGAACCCTGCAAGCTGCGGTCCTTGAGGACCGTGCTAGATTTGCGTGTCAAAATCTACCATGAAGCTACGACACTGGACAAGCTATTCAATGGCGCGGCCCTTTTGACGCACGCTACATTATGGCTTTCACCATGCAAGTGCTGGCTGCCTTCGCATCCCATCAGAGACCTTAAACCCTTGTTCGTCGAAATTGAAACAACTTGGCATGGCCTCACATAACGAATTCGATTCGCGATGGACAAAAAGAGGATTCTCGTGCAGGTCTCGACAGTTTTCCAAAAGGGCCTGTATGGAGCGACTGATATCTCCGTTGAAGGCATTCGGACTTGCCTCGATTCACTGAGTCTTGACGACCAATTTTCACTGCCCAATTCAAGCGCCAGCGTTCACTCTTCTTCCTGCCCAGAGCTCCGATCTGTATTCAGTGCGCTGTCATCATTGACAATAGACGCTCAACAGAAGTCTTCTCGAAGGTCTTCCTGGGTTTGACGACACGCCCTGCATGCCGAATTATCCATCGCTCTGTGGTTGCCACTTTCCGGCCCTCCTCTGTTTCTTGTTAGACCACCCTTAGTATCCGCGGATATTCTTCGAGACTATGTCCAACGCCTGGAGATGAAGCTAGATTATGCTGTCCGGTCTAACGGTAATAATCATCCTATATGCCAAGTCCATACCAGAACCTCCACACAGGAATCCTGTGTGGACAACAAGATATCTGTCGTATTTTTTACCTAGTAAAAACGGCGACCTCTGAACGAGTGCAATTAGGTGAGTGCATCGTTACGTCTAGCGAGTCAAAATATAGCCTGACTCGCCGAGTTCAGAAGCTTTAGAAATGGCTTTAGACGCCGTCGCCCCATAGACCTGCCTCGACATCACGTTCTTCCGAATTTAACGTCACTTTATCCCTGAAAATTGACCATCCAAGCTGCGGCAACATCATTCAAGTCTAAAGATAGGGGTTATACAAGGCCCTCCTTGGTGTGTGGCCTCGGGTGAATTTACTGCGACTAGATAGGCTGTATTAGTTTAGTTGCAGTCTGTAATACCGACCCTACTGCCGTCCTACCCGAAGGATACCGGCAATTAATCCCCTGAGTTCTTCTTCTATAATCTATTTTGTATGCAGAGGTAATCTGGGCGGAAAATGCAGGGCTGAAAGTGCATATATGAGCTTCTGAACTGGTAAATGCATTCGCCGGTCTAGACAATTGAGCGTGTGACGCGACTGATACAAGTCACGTTCTTGTTGCGCGCTGGTGAGAAAATTCGCAGAGCCCAGGTGTTTTGTCCAAAAAGTCTACGGCGCGACACCACGTTCTAATCTCACCAAAACTCACCAACTTTATGGATGGAAGCTTGCTCGTAGCTGCTCAAATCTCTTCACTTTTTCCAGCTTCCCAAGCCATCTCGGTACCGGTCGAAACCAAGCGACCGAATGGTTCCTTTCACAATGAAGACGAGCCCTCCGATTTATACGAGCATGCGTCTTGCGCTGCAGTACTACACTCTCCAGTGACAGGAACGATTCTTCTCCGAGTTCTCGATAATGGACTTACTGTGGAATTAATCTCCCTATCGACCAATGAAGTCCCAGCAATTCGATTCATCTTTCCGTCGGCCGTCCTGCCTTCGCCTGCGATGTTTGTTTGGGAAAAGGCAGAACTTCATATCATTGCAGTCACAGTGACAGGCTCAGTTCACCGCCTTGTTCTACCAATTGGCCCCGGCTACAGTATCTGGCGAGACCAGGTACCCAACCTTTGGGCGTCGGAATACTTCATCAAGAACTGCGCGGAAGAGTTTCAGGGTCTGGTGCATGTTCATGGGACTGATTTTATTGTGGTCGGGATGAAGAATGGGTCATTATTGCGGCTGGAAACTGAATACATTGGGGCGGACAACTCCGAAGGTGCGTGTTTACTCCCAGATCCTTTCGTATAGAAACCCGCTTTGCTCACGTCCAACATTCAGATGACTGGACAGAAACACTTGTTCAGCATGGCAACTTTTTGTCTTCTTTGACCTCATACCTGCCTTCATTCTCTTCCCCGGACGCCACTGCATCAGAGATCATATCAATAGCAACGCACCCTTGGCCGACCGATGTCGGTTTTGTATGGACACTTTCCCGGGACCGCGTTCTGAGGCTATGGAAGCCCAAGTTAGGGTGTGTTGGACAGCGAACGCTCTCTCAATCCCCCGGTCGAGAGTCGTCGCCATCCCCAGGACCCCATGGCACTCAACCTCAGGTTTTGCTCGAAGCAGAGCGACAAACCCTTCTTCGAGTGTTCTCCTCCTCGGACGGTCTCTATCGAGATCATCTGTATGTCGTTGCTTTCATCCCCAGCATCACTTCTCCAACTTCAGGCGGATCTTTCCAGCTTTTACACACAACTTCGGGTCAAATTGACGATGTCGGACTTATTCAATGTTCGAGAAACACAGCGCATTGTCATCTACATGACTTCATGATTATTGGCAACGTGCTATACACACTATGGGACCGACAAGGACAGTCATTGGTGGAGCGAACCATTATTGACCTAGACGCCATGACCAATAATGGCACCCAAACCTCCATCTGGCAGGTAGCCTCATATGCTCCGGAACCAGAGCTAACGCCTGCGTACCTCGAAGAGGTACTGGCATCTCCCGGCTCCATGACGGACAAGTTTCTTGAAGTAGTCATGCGACCAGGAATGTTTTCAACCTTGACCCTCAGCACCGCGATTAAGCAGTACTCCGACGCATTTCGTTCCATCCCTGGACCATTGCCTCCGCAACTCACGACAACATACTCTTCCTTGGCAGAAAACATTGCTGCCGTGGTTGGTTGCACAGTTAACCTTCACCGCGATCCACAGACGGGAGCACTTCAGCATGCGAAGTATTGGAATGCTCTGAAGCGGGACTGGGAAGGTTTTATTGCACGCTGTCGCGAGATCGAGCGTGGTGCACGTTGGCCCTTAGTCCTTGGAGCTCAAGATGAGGGTGACATAATTGTGGTCGAGCGGGAACGAGTCAGTTCATTGGTGGCGGAAGATCTGCCGATACATATTCGCCGAGTCCTGGAGTTAGATCAGCGAATCACGGACTCACAATATGACCTACTGGGTGTGTTGTGGAATATGCGGTTCAAGGCTGGGCCCGAGGCCATGCTAAATCTAGAAAATGGTCTGGTTGACGTCCTGCACCAAGAAATAGCCTTTCCGTTTGCCGATATCCTTCAGGACCAAGCTAACCGATCGCACTTCAGGGAGGCATTAGACGAAGGTGCGACCAGCTGGCTCGTAGGAAGACTGCAAAGCATCGACGATCTCGATTCAGCAGTCCGTACATCACTAGATGTGATCGGAGGGTTTGATATGGAGGTCAAACGGGAGGAAGACGAGGTCGAACTTCTTCTACCGCCACCCACTTCCCAGTGGTTCAGAGGGCTGACTGCGAGCTACATTGCTACCACTGTCAACGCCAGATACGATCTATGTCTCTGTCTCGTTGCACTGCTTCTCTTTCTCTCCGAGGAGCTAGCCCAATGGGACGCGTCACTACTGGCAGAAGTGTTCGCAGTGTTCAGAGGCATAGCTATCCTACGTGATGCCGTGCGACAGCCTGCCAGCACGTCGACTAAGCCACCCCTCGACGAGGTTTCGACTGCTGACGATGTTGTTTCCCTTTTACAAAATATGCAGGTTTCTCGTAACAGACTGCACACAACTCCAACTCACTCCCTCATTCACCGTCTTTTGGCCCAGTCAGGCGATCAAGGTTCTGGGCTTCCAGGGGCAGCCCATCGTTTCCTCGATAGGACCGGTTTACTTCAGTCTGTATCCCCGGCAAATGCAACAAAAGCCGAAGTACTGTTCTGTGAACGTTTGAGACTTCTTGGTTACTTCCATACATCACGAGATATTGTTGCATGGATGCCGAGAACTCCTGGTATCACCTACGTGCTTAGCAGAATATGGCTCAACACTGGACGTGTGGATGACGCCGCTCAATTATTAGAGAAGTTAGCAGGGTGCTTTGGTAAGAGTATTCTCTTCGCTCCAATCTTGCTGAACTCACTCTTCGTAGGCCCCAGTAGTGCGATGTCACCCGAAGACAGAGAGGCCCTAGAACAAGTTTTGCCATCCGGACATCTTTTTGATTCGCCACACAGCTTTTATCTCTATATAGCGACACTTTTCAAATCGAGTTCACTCTTGTACCACGAGGTCCTTTTCACTCAACATGCATTGTCCTGTGTACCGCCAAATGCGGATACCTCATCACTCTGGTATACTGTGGTCAAAGGTTACACAGAACTGGGCATGTACGAGGATGCCTATGCTGCCTGGCTATCGGTTCCTTCAGATTCACAGTAAGAACATTTTTTACCTTTGCTCCTGTTAGCTTACTTTCTTCGACATAGAAAAAGAGAAAGTATCAGTCACATCGTCTACAAGATGTGTGAAAATAAACACGTTGACAAACTCATGACTTTCAACTTTGCCGGATTAGCAGATGAAGTACAGGACGCCCTAGCATTCAAGGCAAGGAATGCCGATCCCCGAAGTCAACCCCGTTACTCCCATATCCTGTATTCCTGGTATCTGGCTAAAGGAGATTATCGACAAGGTATTCATTTTATGTCTTGCTATCAATCGATGGGCTAAGATGATTCTAGCGGCTCTAACTATGTACCAACGTGCCCGCAAAATACAGGCGCTCATCTCAAATGACCCATCATTGTTCTTGACCCTCGCTAATGAACAACTGGAGGCATACATGGTCTCAATGAATGCCTTAACCTTGTCGGACCCTAAAACAGCCTGGTTCATTCTTCCGGCTGCGGCTGATCCCCAGAATGAGGTTGGTATATCTACTTTGTTTACACATGGTGATGTGGCTGACCGCACTGTAGCCCAGGAAACGAAGAAAGCTGTCACTCCACGCATCATCGGCCATGGCCTCTAGGTCAGGACGGCTTGAGAGTGAAGTTATTCAATTACCCGACGTCCAGTACGATTATACACTTCTGTCCGCTCAACTCGACTTGATACAAAAAGATCCTTCGTTGTTGACGTCTCCCAGTAAGTCGCCGTCAACAGAGCCAGTGGTATCGAATTGACCGTTCATCGATAGACTTCTTACTCCCTCCTTCTTCCATCGTCTTACGGTTGGCCCAGTCCAACCGATTCAACCTCGCCATGGCTACTGCAAGAAGTCTAGACGTCGACATGACAGACCTCTTCGCACATCTGACGACACAATGTCTAAAGCTTTCTCATGATCCGGATATCGTCGTGTAAGCGTAACTTGGACCGGCCTTTGTGATCACTTCCTGACGTCTTATCTCCACTAGACAACAGGATACCTCTGACTGGCTACTCACGGACAAAGTGTCATCCTGGGGTGGCAGCCCTGCAGATCGAGGCTGGCGGTATCTACGAGAGTCTCTAAAACGTCACGATAGTTCCGAAACGGACTACAAATACACCAAAACTGCTCTCGAGACTGTGCTGAACTTCTGGTCTTCTCCACCTCCTCCTTGGCTTGTTCAACAACTAGAGGTCAGCTCGGTGTCTGTCTTCGTTATCCTCACCGTCATTCTAAATTGATGCTACAGGAGCATCACCACGATTATCTGATTAGAGTCAGCCTAAGATTTGGGAACCTGGAGCAGGCTATCGATTACACATTATCCCTCGTCCGCAAGGTAAAGTTCAGACGTTTTCGTCGTCGCTTCAAGATCTTAATTTTCTTTTCAGGCCGATTCCCAACTAGCGCGCGACTTACCCAAGCATGCTGCGTCAACGTGGTTACCGTACATGTTGATTGACCAAGTTCTGGCTGCCGGAACTGCTCAAGAGCCCCCTCCAGCCCGACTTTCTGAGCTTCGACTCGAAGTCGCCAACCGTGTCAAGAGGATGCAAAAACTAAGCGAGTTCCAGCCACGCTGATATCTATACATTTTGTATCCTTGTTTTGACACCTACGTACTACATGAATGCGATAAGACTCAACAACAGGTGCTCCAATATGAACACGTTTGCAATAAGCATGGGGGGTCTTTCCGTTTTCCGTTTCTGATAGTTGAAGTAGAGAAGTCTACGTAGGCCAGTTTGGCCTCAAAGGGCTTTACATATGTACAATCAGAATAAGGCTACAGGACAATTCAAGAGAGCGAAACGATAAGTAACAAAGAGATTTAAAATAAGATCAGAAGAAAGAACCGGTATATGGAGAGTGGACGGTGCTAGTACAGTCAATTCCGAGAGCAGAACAATATATATGTACTTCTGTCACAACACAACCCAGATAGTAGACGCAGATATGCAAAAGAAAACAAACAGACAAGATATGCATACAAATGGACCGAAAAAAACAAATAAACATGCTCATGCTCATCCTTGCATACGATGGGAGACGACACCAGTCGGCATCGATTTGAAAGTGCCGTCGAGGAACTGGGACCATTCTGTTTGACCGAAGCCAACAGCAGCACCCCACATTGAAGCTTCATCGACAGGGTGGACATATTGAGAAGTAGGGTGTCCTCCCTCGTATACTCCATGAACACCATGCTGCATCATTGGGTAGCCTTGAGGATAAGACCCTGACGACATACCACCCAAAGAACCTGGAGGGGCAACCATGCCGGTAGGCGATGATACTTGAGTATTCAGACTGATAGGAGATTGATTCTGCGTACCACCTGACGACGAAGATGTGTTATTGCCTGAATAGACGGGTGAAGTCCGTATCGACGACATTGCATGTGTCTGCAGCTGGTCGTAATGGGACTGTGAATGCGATAGCGTAGGTACCATCTGTCCGACGGGAGGGCTAACCGAATTCGAGTTGGCAGGCGAGCTGGCTCCTAGCAAAGCCATCCTTGCTCCAACACCAGAGCCGGGAGAATCTGTGCTTCCTGTCATCCATCTCTTCGGGTCATGCGAGTCGTGATAAGGGAAGGCGAGTTTCTTGACGACACTCAGGACTTTCGCCCTGTCCTTCTCCCGCTCCTCCTGGGTCTTCATCATGAACTCTGTCGAATACAGAGGTGCGAGAGCGCTCAAGATGTCCAGGCCCTTGTCAGAGACTGACATACCGCGAGACTGCTCGAGCGTCGACATGGCTTTGCGAATGGAAGCGCGGAATAGGGCTGCTCCGGGTTGATCGGGGTTGGCAATGAGCTGGAAGGAAAAGAACATTGCAGCGGAGAAGCAGTGCCATGGTCCCCAAGTCATATGGCCGGGAACCGCTAGCGACGAATTGGCCATGAAATCGGGGCGCGCTTGGCTGACCATGGTAATGAGCTTGTCTGCAGCGCTTACGGCGATTTCGAGGGACTGAGCTTGTCTGGATTGTTCCGCAGCGGATGGGGGACCTGCTGGAGGTTTAGAAGGTGCTGACGAGCTGTTCTTTCCAGGAGCGGGTAAACTAGCATATGGACGGTGTAGCGAGAATCGAATGTGGTAATAAGAAGTGCGGATAATGACACTCTGAACACCCAAACGACGGAGGTTAACATTGGGTGAAGCGAGGTTTCTCGCTACTCGATATTCGTCCAGATCCAGCTCAGGCGGTAGGTTATCCATCCACTCCGTCAAAGCGCGATCGTTCGCTTGAACACTTTCATACGGCACGGGCCGGACAGAAACTGCATCATCGACGACATCCCCCAAAAGGTAAGCTAATCGGAATAACGCTACGTTCGGCAGATAAAGCCTTCCTGTTTTGTCGATCGCGGGATCGCAATAGGAAGGTAATTGAGTGTCAAAATGGTGTGACGCGATAGTTAGCGGCCTGCCAAACATGAATGCCTGCCATCTTTAATGAAGAGTAAGCATAACGTATGAACATGAAGAATCCGAGTCAACCGACCTCTCCAAGATGACGATATGCCACCACGCCCATCGTCTTCGCTCTGCCAGATCCCGAGGCATCCGCCATTTTCCAGGGTCGCGATGTAAGCCCATGGCGGTCCCGATGGTTACCAGTTCTCCGCGACCAGCCCATATTTCCTCACTGTCGGTTTTCAAGAGAACCTGATAGTGGACTTGAATCAAGCGCAACTCGACAAGGTCGAGAGTGTAGGCCTTGGTCTCCTGCTGTCGTCGTTGTAAAGCCAGCTTAGAGACTTCAAAAAATGTCTGGCCCATCTGCTCCTGTGTCTCTGAGAAACCCTCGAGCAGTGAGTGTCCCGCGGGTAGATAATGCGTCGCTATGGCCATCAGACCACATGCTGTAGCAAGCGTGATCCTATCTGCAGATTGTCCACTCTTGAACCGCTCCCAATTATGACTAAAAGCGGGTTGATTGACGTGTCGGTATATCCAGTTGCAATATTCGAAGTAATAGCTGATGAGACCGTCAATAATGTCAATCGAGGGGAGCATTCCAAGAAGTTCTCTGTCGTATTCGATGTTACCCTGCGGCGGGAATTCTTCATTGCGTTCCTGGCTTTGCTGTCGGCTTTCTTCGTCATCGGAGCCACGGGATGCCTCGTTCTGCCGCAGGTGAAGAAAATGAACAGCAGTTTTGGCTCGATCGAAAATGAAAACTCACCGAGAGAATGTGAAGAGCAGCGCTCGTCGGTCCTGCATACAATCCCCCCTGATTCTGACTTGAGAGCGCCCCAGGTGCTTGTTTGTCGTTGACGTCGGGGTCGATAGGCTCCTTTTTGGGAGTAAAATTGTTTACTTCATTGGTTCTGGGAGGTCGTGGAGGTGGATGATGCATTGGCTGCGCTCCCCGTGTATTAGGCAACATGTAGGCCTCGAGGAGGTTTATGGAGTGTCTGAGGCGGGCAATTTCTTGGGCAGGGTCGACGCGTGAGTAACTGAGGGTTTAGAGAAGGATTTTAGTTAGCATCGTCGCCACCAACGAGGGAAAAGAAGAGGATGGAGTTATTTTGGAGATAACACCTACTGATGGTCATCTCCGCGGACGTTGGCGTCGGCTCCTTCTGGTGGTCGCGAATCCTGGTAGCACATTGCTGCAGTACCTGTTGAGCAAAGGACATGATTTAGAGGGTGTTTGAGAGAGGTGAGAGCCCAATAAACTTGCCGCGAAGAACACACGATGAGCATGGTCGATTTCTGTGTATTGAAGATGGTATTATTAGACGATTTTTAATGAGATTCAAGTAACTAAAACATGCCTGTCGCATTTGAGCTTGCTATTCCGACAAGGTTCACAGTTTATAGCCTTTCTAGCGCGTTTTTGAGGACGGGTGTCGCCATTGCCATCGCCGTTACCGGGGCCAGGGGAAGTTCTGCCTCTGACGGTGCCGCCAGTGGTACTTGTTCTTGAAGCCTTTGGACGAGATGCAGCATTCGATGAGGACGATGAGGAGGCGACGGGGGGAGTGTCGTCTGGCATAGTAATGGTCGGAGGGAAAGAGAGAGGGGTAAGCAGAATTGTATGTCAAGACTTTGGTTGATAAATAACAACTTGCACTCCTCTTTCTCAATTCGGTTACCCGTACAATTTCTACTAGGAACTAGCGAATCTTTCTATAGCCCTCTTGTCTCCTCAACTCGTTCTCAATATCCCTCAAGCTTTCCTCGTTGCAAACTCATTCTCATTAATTTCATCCCCCGACACCAGGCCTCCCGCGCGCTCAGTCTCTAGTTCACTTGGTCTCTGGCAGCAACTGATTGGGTCCTGTGTCCTTTTCGCCCTTTTTTTATGTTTACTTCCCGTTCCTGTCCGAAAATTGTGGACTCTCACATACTCTGGGGAATCTGGCTGACAGACATCGTTCCTTGTGACCCATCAATCACCCTTTTTGACTTCTTCTCAGTACTTTCCTTCCTTGCTTGACGTTTTCCCCGAAATCTATTCGTTGCAGCACAAGAACATCTAGGTCTCATCATTCCAAACTCTGGGTCGTGGCTATATCCTCCGGGAAGACGGTCTGTTTTCGATATGGACACAGACCGAGGTGCCTTCCCGCAATCCGTACAAGTTCACTCAGTGTGTAGTAAATCAACGATTGTACCTTGCGTCCCATCATAAACACCACCGGGCCTTCCGAACCTCCGGAAAGTAGGATATTATATACCCTATTGCACTCAGCTTGAGCCTCATCACACGTACTCAACCATACAGCGTGTACGTAGCTTATCTACTGCCATCAGGCCAAGTCAGTACCACTTCTCGCGCTTTGCCCACCTGTCACTCGCTACGGTTCAAGTTAACACCTTTCTCTCAACATAGAGTCATTCTTGGTCAAAGACAATTATAACAACCATCAGCGTTGAATATCTCGCTAAATGCATGCTCTATACTCCAAGTGGTTTAAAATTATCACTCGACACGTCCTAAACTTTGCCTGACGCTATTGCCTTGCGACAAAAACTCTATTCCGGTCAATCGACGCCACGCTGCTTTTCGGTAATTACATTCCTCTCAGCCGCAACCTCCGGACCGGTCACAAGTCAAAAGACTGAGTATGTTTAATATCTAATCCCGCATCATTGGAGGGTTAGCCTGACCAGCTACTATTAGAACTTCATTGTCGAGTACAATTAACAAACATTCAAGAGTGGAGCAACGGTACCGATCTCTTCCACAGCTTCCTCCTTCATTCATTCTAGGCCGTTTTCAGTACGGATAATACGAAAATTTTACACGCCACACTCACCTCCGTCGCTACCGCCGACTATCATTTCGCCTACCTTGAAGCCCGACTTTTCCATATCAGTCCACCGATCCGAGTGGATGCGGACAATCATACGCACGCTCCCGAAACATCCATCTCTTGGGAGCAACCCGCCGCCCACCGCCCACTGCAAAGGGGTAAATGAATGGTGTGGCGGTAATGATCCGGGCAGGGTCGTCCGATTCGTGTCTCTCTTACCGTGTATACATATACGAGGCTGGCGCCCTGGCTAAACCAAGAACTAGCTCTTCCTTGAACCTGGGAAGACTTGCATATTACGCCGATATGCTTATAATAAACTCTATGCTAATTTCTCCGCGAGCTGTCCGGTGGATTTGTGCGAGGTTTTGCGAATAATAACCTCGACACGTACCACAGCCCCTTGATCCACGTCGTCGAGTAGGATCGGCCGCCAAAACTCGGCCGGGTCGGCTAAGATAACCCATCAGATTATCATAGTGACTGTCGCTGCTGCGTCGGCGACGCGGTGGATGGGCACGGTGGCACGGTGGCGGGAATCTATGACGGACGGCTAATAGTAACCGATGTTGAGAGCCTGTGATACTCTTAGCTGTAGCTTCATTGTTCTCCTTCGTTCACGGATCCATGCTCAACAATAGTAAGAATCTCCTATGTACAATCTTTCGTGGATGGTCGAATGCCTACAAAGTAAAGGAGCTGAAGGATAACTTGCTGTTCACAAGCCCGGGACGAATATCGCCTTTACGAAGGTAAACAGGAGGGTCATCGGGTCAAACAGGCCTCAAGACTCAACACAACGAAGCCTGAAGGGTGCTCAAAGATTAACCTTGACTCAGAACCTGACCGGTATGGGAATGTCAACTCGAGTCCCTCCATTTTTGTGGCGCTAGTGTCTAGAATAGCAACACCACCCCAATAGTAACTTGTCCCCCGAGCTTCGAGACATCCTCCGGGCCCCAAGTATCACTCGTCTGTCATAACGACACCGCGACTTCTTCAAGTTCCGGATGCCTTCTTTGGTGGCGCACCTTCCCACTGGTATCGTTCAAAGCGACGGATATGTACACGGGGCAGCGTGCTCACGCTTGCACAACTCCGCGGACTTGCGCAGTATGATATGATTGTGTTTTTCCTTGAAGATTGGTATTTGATGAGATCTATGAGAGTTCGTAAGCTACGAGCTAACGCATGTGCTCGCCGACTCGCCGACTTGCAATCTGTCACTACTAGTAAGCACGGGACACTGAGGGGCTGTCGGCCGAAAGGCGAAAGGGAAGACAGTATCCATCTCATCTGTTGATGAGATTTCGCAGAACGCCGTGATTCTAGACAGGAATCTGATTTCGTGAATCGCAGTCGTGCCAGAATTCAGTCTGAGCTCCTAAGTCCGCATTGCAACCGCAACCAGAGTCAGAATGACCACTAGGCGTGCTAGCCAAAAGCTCGATGCCAAAGGTTTGGGCAATATTGCTAGGCTAAGACGAGGGCCTTGGACCGGAGGAAAGTATCCGATGAATTTGAATGGGTGTGAGTCGTTCACAGGAATAGGGTACGAGCAAGGATCTTTAGGTTCATGGAAGGGCGAGGCATGACGTCGTATAGGTACCAACGTGCAGGCAAGGGAGCAATCTGACTAGAGCTTTGCCTAGTGAGGGGCCATGTATGGACAGTTGACTAACAGTACGCACACGTTGTGCCCAGAGCATACGGCAAGGGGCTCGAATTCCAGGAACGTAGTCGGAGTAGCCAAAGCAATCTGCGACACAAACACCGTGCCATTCAAAAACGAACGTCCGTCCGGAACCTTTACCGATAGTAATTCCCGTGCAGGCCTTGTTGGATGGCGGTGATAGGATGTGGAGCATTAAGACTAGAAGCCGTTGTGTAGCAATGTTCCTTGGTAATCTGTCCGTGTTGAGAGGTTTGCTCCAACGACTCTGGTCCCACTTCGGTTTGACGATACCGAGATCCGAATATACTTGAGTAGGCCCATATAACAGGAGGATTGAGATGTGCTTTGAGCTGGAACGTGATGGAAGAAAAGAAAGACAGTTGTTGTTGATTGTGTACGCGACGCGCGCCCAGAAACGCGTGACCAGAAATAGGTGGAAATCCCTAGAACCTGGTCGAAGGCCCGATTCAGTAAGTCCTAAATACTGCAGAACTTTCTGAAAAAAGTAAAGTTCTTTCACCTGTAATACTCACTCTACCTCAAGATGGCTGACGTGCGTATTATTTCAGGCCTCTTTACTCGATCTACTTGAACTTAACCACTTGAATTTAGGCAAATGCGTTGAAAGATTTGGGAAACAAGGCTTTCGCTGCTAAGGAATGGGA
Source organism: Paramarasmius palmivorus (assembly GCA_037176845.1). Lineage (NCBI taxonomy): Eukaryota > Fungi > Basidiomycota > Agaricomycetes > Agaricales > Marasmiaceae > Paramarasmius > Paramarasmius palmivorus. The sequence continues at coordinate 98,735 of JAYKXP010000003.1, read as the reverse complement.
TAAGGCAATCGATCTCTTTACACAAGCTATCGCAATCGACCCGAAAAACCATGTACTGTACTCAAATCGCAGTGCATCGTATGCTGGAAAGAAGGACTGGACGAATGCACTCAAGGATGCGGAACAGGTGAGCACAGTCAGACGTTCCTAGAGTATCCTTTAACACGTTTCCTAGTGCATTGCAGTGAATCCTCAATGGTCGAAAGGTTATGCCAGGAAGGGTGCCGCCCTACACGGTGCAAGAGATTATGACCAAGCCATCGAAGCTTACAACGCTGGACTGAAGATTGAAGACAGCCCAGCATTACGGAAAGGTCTACAAGAAGTTACAGATGCCAAAGGTGCGTAAGGGAGACGATAGCGTTAGAATGTTCTAATCTGCCTTTTTTCTGCAGCTCATGAAGCATCGTCCTTCGGAGGAGACAATTCATTAGGCAAGATGTTTTCAGATCCTAGTGCCTTGCCAAAGCTCGCTGCCAACCCACGCACGTCGAAATATCTGGCGGATCCTTCTTTCATGCAAAAAGTATGGATTTTGGACATTATAAACTCGTCTTCAAATTCTAATACATCATTTCCAGCTTCAACTTGCACAGTCCAATCCCGGAATGATCAACAAGTGCGCTACTCACTAATGTTATATCGAATCGTCACTGACTTCCTTTGCAGTCTTCTTCAGGACCCAAGGATGATCGAAGCAATGGGTGTTTTAATGGGCATCGATATGACTGCCACGACACGACCGGAGAGTGCAGAAGAAGACATTGCTGAGGCTATCTCCCGATCTACGAAATCACCAGCATCGCCTGAGCCACAGCCCGCTGCTTCCTCATCAACTCCCACCTCTGCCACACCTGCGCAACCCACTGAAGATGTGGAGATGGAAGATGTGGATGAAGAGGAAGTTAAAGCAAAGGCAGAAGCGGAGTCGCTCAAGAAGACCGGTGGTGAAGCGTACAAGAAGAGGGAGTTTGATGCGGCCATTGAAGCCTTCCAGAAGGCTTGGGACACTTGGCCGAAAGATATTACCTTCCTCACTAACCTTGGAGGTCAGCACCCCCTTCATTCGAATTATGAGCTGCTACTAACCCTTGGCTCAGCCGCTTACTTTGAGAAGGGTGATTACGATAAAGCCATTGAAGTCTGCCAAAAAGCGGTTGATGAAGGTCGCGAGGTGCGTAGTGGTAGCTGATACCGGATCCACGATTAACCAAATCCTCAGTTACGTGCGGACTACAAACTCATTGCCAAAGCCTATGGTCGTATCGGATCAGCGTACCACAAAAAGGATGATCTGGCTAATGCCATCAAGTTCTTCGGAAAGTCGCTTACAGAACATCGCACTCCCGATATCCTTAACAAGCTGCGCGAAGTCGAAAAGGCAAAGGCAGAAGCCGAACGCCTCGCTTACATTGACCCAGAGAAGAGCGCCGTCGCGCGTGAGCAGGGCAATGAACAATTCAAGGCCGGCAATTTCGCTGAAGCTGTCAAGTCCTACACCGAAAGTATCAAACGTGATCCGTCAGACGCCCGAGGATACAACAATCGTGCAGCTGCTTACACCAAGTTAGCTGCACTACCCGAAGCCTTGAAGGATGTCAACAAAGCAATCGAGGTCGATCCAAACTTCGGTATGTTTCTGCTATGTGGGCATACTATACATAACACTAACCGGTTATAAACCTCAGTCAAGGCATACATTCGAAAGGCGAACATTCTGCTTTCAATGCGCGAACATACCAAAGCTCTTGAGGCTGTTCAAGAGGGTGCTACGCACGACACCGACGGAAAGAACGCCAAGGAGCTTCAACAGTTAGAATACAAGATCCAAATGGCATTGTACAAGGAACGTGGCGAGGAAACCCAAGAGCAAACGCTCGAACGAGCAATGAGAGATCCTGAGGTTGCGGTAAGCGTAGCCTGCCGTTACTGACATTTACGGTAACTGATGTGCCTTGGTTCGGCAGGGTATCATGAACGACCCTGTCATGCAGCAGATTCTCCAACAAGCTCAGACGAATCCTCAAGCGTTACAGGATCACATGAAGAACCCTATTGTACGAGGGAAGATTCAGAAACTCATCAACGCAGGTATCATTAGGACGAGATAATGGTCGTGTGACTGGTAGCTTTGGTTCTTTATTTTATCTGGCAGTTTGCTACATTACCTTCCATCAAGCAATTACTCATGTATCAATTATTTCTGTAGGAGAATGATCAATGGACGCAGCGTTGTCTGATGTAATTGCCTAAACGTGGTCGTCCCTTCAGACGGCTGTGTGAGTGCCTCAGCTTTATCCCCGCTAACCTGCGACCTTAGTGGGAAGTGACGCATACGACATAGGTTGTAAACTCCGAGTCGAGGTCATTGAAAAAGAACACGCGTTTGGAGCGTGGCTTCCCACTTTTGCACCAGTACCGTGAGGTTGACAGGACGAATTAATGGCCAAGTTGGACGACTCGTACGAAGACGTTGTGGTGCTCATCGTGGGTATGCTGAAAGATTCCGCTCCGAGGCACCTATTTATGAAGGATCTTCGTGCGCTTTCGCTGACCTGCCGTCACCTCAGGCAAATATGCCTTTCGCTCTTGTTTGGAACGCTCCGCCAAACCTGGGGATTTGGCATGTGGAAACAAATGCTCCCTCGAAGCTTGTGCTCCTATGTTCTGTACGAGATGTTCCTTTTTGGCTTATACTATCTCACAGCAACATTGACAGGGTTTTCGAACTAAACATGCATGCTGTCGACTTGTATCTATTCGCTGACGCAGGTCCTCCAGCAGAACTATCTGACGGACTTGCCAAAGTCTTGCCCTGGATGTCGTCTCTTCATACTTTTCGCATCACAAACTCGTTTTTCTACGGTGCTTGGCCAGCACTTCTACGTGCAGTGCTCTCGGCCCCTAACATCCACGCCTTAGAGATCTGCGACTCGACTTGGCGTTCGCCCTCGGAGAAATTCACGTTGGAGGATTTCATTTCCAATCTAAACCCAGATTCCGACGCTACGAGTTGTTCCTTTCCCTCGACGCTCCGCAAATTCGTCTACCGAGCTCCTTTCACTGACTGTTTCCCCCCGGACTCTCTTTCTTATGGGAGGAGAGATACAGTTCAGGGCGCTGTAGAGCTTGCTAATTTGCTCGTGCTGGTTGAGCTTCTCAGGCCAGGCTTACAGGTGCTGGAAATGCCAGCGGAGCTGGGATGTCAACTGATAAACGGCTTGAAAACGAGTGCGGTCGATAATAAACCGTTGTTTCCGGAGTTACGGGAATTTCGAGTTCAAGGACACGCCCCCTTCGGTGAGCCGCGTTGGATAGATCTTATTATCCCTGCGGCCTTTCCGGTGCTCCGAGTATTAGAGTTCCATCTAGCTATACCCAAAACATCCAGGACATCATCAGCACACGAATTCGGTGGCTACTATTGTATCTGCCCTGCCGGGAACCCAGAAGCCGGTCATGTCGGGTCCAAATTGAATCGATTGCATACCTTGGCATTATCGACAGCCCATCCCGCCGACTTCGTTTTCCAGGTTCTTCCGACTGACAACTTGGTCGAATTGGATTTACGCGCCTATCCATTGCCAGGAGTCTTGCATTCGTCTTCCTTATCCCCTCTATCGGACACCCCGTCAATCACCCATCTACACTCGGTGCTTGACACGATGAGTTTGTCCAATTTAGAGACGTTAAGGATATCTTACAAAACCTGTCCCGAGGCTGGAGGCTCTCGGGAAAGCTTCGAGGAGACATTCTTGTCGCGCCTTCCGCATCTGGTCCGGAAGTTGTCGTTCTTGGAGATACATAGGTTTCGCCCACTAGCAGAAACGAACGAGGACGAGAACCCCATAGTGAGTCCTGGTCTCCGCAGAAGATGCACTAGTGACTGATGAATGTACTTAGCCTCGCCTAAAGCGTCACCTGCCGTTGTTGAAGTGCCTAATAACCTTGCTAATTAACGTGGATTACCCCGAGCAAAGGATTGGACGTGGAGGAGTGAATGCACTATGGAGGCAAGCCAATGTGGAGAGTCATATCCAGAACGTGACGGAGTTGGCTAAAACAGTCATCTCTCTTCGTTCCATTGGAATATTGTCCCATGAGGATTTCACTAGTCACTGGAAGAAGTGGGATATCGTTCGGGTTCCCCATGTTGGCGCAGGAGGTGCTGGTGTTACAGTTGCCGAAGAAGTGGCATTGGTCAGCACTGGCAGAAGTAAGGTGGTCTGAAAAGGAACATTATGAAGTAGATGATACTTAAATGACACTGTACCGCATACTTAAATAATACTGTCCGCAACTTCGACGCCATTTTTTTTTGCTTCGCTCAACGACGTAGTGAACTAGTTAGACATCATGAATATCCTTGAATCCCCATTTAAGGTGCTGACGATAGAGTTCCTGGTGGGAAATAAGCCACCGCTGCCGGTAGACACGGTCAGACCAGTGCAACTTGAATGTGGCAAATCGGGCCATGAAGCATAAGCATTGAGCTGAAGGTACCACGAGCAGAGAATCTCTCAAACGATAAAAGGTAAACGTTAGTAAACACTCGAGAGACTTTCTGCTAAACTTTCTTTGCCTTGCAGGACATCACTGGTTTCTCCAGCCTCACCATCGAAGGCGGGCCTTGCAGAGAACAACTAGGCGCACCAACTTGAAGGCCGAGATCCAGTGTGTACCGCCTTGAAATTCGTTAAGGCTCCGACCCGGACGGACACTTGCATATCGTTCTGCCCGCTGTATGACCGCGCCCTAGTAGTAGCATTAGTAGAAGCTTGAAGGGCCGGGTCATGCTCTTACTCAAGTATTACCACCCCAGCATCACAAGACGCGCTCAAACAGGAAGACATACACTCCGAATTATCTGTACCCATACATAGACCACCATTGGTTAGAATTTTAGTTCGGCCTGTAACTTGGAATTGGACCTATAGCAGCTAGAGCTGTAAGTGCTCCCTCTGTGACCATGTTGCCAACGTCGCAGACAGGCCGGTTAAAGCTTTAAAGGCCTATGTAGCAGCCTGGATCGTGAATACTTATTGAGAAGGTCGGTCCTGGTCCTGGTCCTCCCGACTAGGATTGCTGTAAATATTGCCACGAGCTCCGGATGGAAAGTCAAGTAGAACACTTCTGGTGTTGAGCAAGAATCAACAGTGAGACCTAATGGACGTAGCAATTGAGTCTCGCTCCAGTTGCGCTCCAGGGAAGGTGGTGTAGCTATAGGCGAATTTCGGCGCTAAGGGTACCACGGCCAGCTCTGCCGAAGCAGGACCCCGAACACCATTAGTGTAGTCAAGAATCGCATCTACTCACTGCCTGCTCACTGCCTCAGGCTCCTGTTCGCTCCTGTTCGCTCAAACCTGGGGTTCCTGGCACCGATACAGTGAGTAATGAACGGGTCTAGGTCTGGGGCACTCACCGACATTTCTATTGTGAATTTTAGGGAAGTAATTCAATACCGCTGGCACCACACGCGTGATTCATCTCTCGCCATATCCATCACCTCAGTTGACTCACTATCAAGCCATATCAAGCTTTAGGGACGCGCCAATCTCTCAAATCGTCATGGAAGCCTCTTTAAAGGCGCTCACAGAATCGCCGAAGTCTTCCATCCACCATGTCAAAGAAAATATGAACTGTCTAAAGCCTGAGAAAAGCTCTTCCCGAGTTCTCAAATAGTTTCAAGGAACAAACCGACTCCGTTGGATTCCCTTCCTGACCCCTGCTCACCAAACTATGATCATCGCAAGGGCAGACATCAAGATTCCTCCCGCATGCGTCGGGCAGAGCAGTACTTGCACTGTAGTTCAGCCATACCTCCAGAATGAAGTATGTTATATTTTATAGTAATCGTTCTAATGACATCCTCACCTTTCGATTTATAGAAATGCGAAACCGACGACTGTTGCAATAACATTTTTATACAAAACATCGAAAGGTGTTATATTTGCATCGGAGAGGACCAAAATATTAAAGACTATACGCAACCCCAAGGAGTATTGGACAGTGAGTTGATATGTATCCCTACCTTGTTATCCAGCTTTCATATCTGAACTCCGCATCAGGATACGTTCAAAACTGTCTCGCTATGGGAAAGAACGTCCAGGAGATTACATTACCTGGGCAAGATCCCAATCGGCCTTTCAGCCGGCCCCCTATGCCTTCATCGACATCCACGGCGAAGACATCGGATATAGCGGGGTATACCACTTAATTGCATATTAGAAAGCATTCTGATCTTCTCCAGGCCCACAAATTCACCAGCCTTGACCACAACCACCTCTACGCCTCCGACCAAAGTTATCGCGGGTGCCGTCACCGGTGCTGTGGTGTTCGTCGTTCTTTGCATTGTGCTCGTCCTGTGCTTTGTACGCCGAAGATCACGTCGCAGACGAGCCTTTGAAGAGACTGCTATTCCGCGCGAGGCGGTTATCAACCCATTCGAAGTCCAAACTCCTGATACCGGCACGATCATTACAGCCACGGCACCTGTCAGCGAAAAGCGTCACCCAGATAGCATGATATCACGGCCTCCAAGTACTATACAACAGCTTAGCAGCTCCTCGCAATCAATGAAGGGTTCGATTTCTCGGCCGGTATCCACGGAGAGTGTACCCCAAAGACCAGTCAGCATGTCACAGCATTCATCTGTTCTCGACATCCAAAGTTCAACTGGTTGTTTGCTACCGACTCTCATGGAAAGCACCAGTTCCGAATTAGTACAGGAAACATTAGACGAGGAGTCTGCCGCAGGTCGCCGATCGCGACCTACAACGAGGGTATTCATGCAGCATCAGGATAGCGGATGGAGACCTCCAACAATGGAGGAGGTGCAGGAAGAGCAGTCGCCGAACGGCAGCGTTGAAGTGGTAGAGATGCCTCCAAGATATGATGCGGCCGTATAACTTCAATAAGCGCTCGAGTCATTCCACATCTTCCAAGTTCCATTTTTCGTGTTCAGATACCCAGGGGTTAATCTTACCTTCTTTGTTTGTATTCATTCATCACGCTTTGACTGGTTATTTCGAGGGTTACAATACGAGCGTGTACATAATAGGGAAATAAAAGTGTACTTGGATTTAGCATTCAACCCAACCCACCATGTATCTTGGACCAAGCGTGTGAAACGAGTCTATTTTCTCTGAAAGCCGCTTTTCCCGAAAATATTCCGTCTTTGCCTAAAATCTTGGACCACTCTGAATCTTCTGACCTCCTCAAGCCTTACTCTGGTGATTTCATCAACAACATCGGCCCGTATGGCAGACGAACCTGGAAACATGGAAAGAAATTCGTTATAAGCGGAGCAATATCTCTGCCCAACCTTCAACTAGTGTTCTCAAAGCTCAAACGATGATGTGGGAGTGGTTGCGGTCTGCAATGTCCCCAAATCGCTCTTTTCTCGACGCCGACATCTCAGAGCTCGTCTCGAAGCTCACCCTCGATGAGAAGATTTCGCTTCTGGGTGCACCAGATTGGTGGAATACCATGCCGGTTGAACGGTTGGAGATTCCTTCAATACGGATGACAGATGGTCCAAACGTGTGTTACACTTCTATTCCGTCGCGCGTTCATTTCTGATAACTTCTGCTTTAGGGAGCGCGAGGATCCTCGCATTTCAATGCTACACCGGCTCAATGTTTGCCTGTGAGTATTCCTCAAATTTTATTCGATGTAAATAAATAACTCATACCCGATAGTGTGGCACATCCCTCGCGTCGACATTTGACCCGGAACTCGTTGAGAAGGCAGGAATTTTCCTAGCGGAGGAGACCAAACTCAAATCTTCGGTGATGCTACTTGGACCGACTTGCAACATCCAGCGGAACCCTCTAGGTGGCCGTGCATTTGAAAGCTTTTCGGAAGACTCCCACCTCTCTGGCACGATGGCTGCCGCGTACATCAAGGGTCTGCAGTCGAAGGGTGTAGCTCCAGGTGAGTACTTCGTCCCCTGCACACTTCACAGTCTTATGCAGCTTTACACCAGCAATTAAACACTTTGTCTGTAATGATCAAGAACATGAACGTACTGCCGTCGACTCCGTCGTATCCGACCGTGCCTTGCGAGAGGTCTACTTGTATCCGTGCGTGATATCCCGGCGCACCCATTTTAGAAGCTCATGACTCCTTCTAGATTCATGCTTGCTCAGAGGGATGCGAAGCCGTGGGCTGTCATGAGCTCGTATGTCATGTCAGATACTGTCAAACAAGAGACTTCTAACACCGTTCTAGCTATGGTCGTCTACACGGGACACACTGCTCAGAAAACCGACCTTTGTTGCAAGGTATCTTACGGGACGAGTGGAAATTTGACGGACTGATTGTGAGCGACTGGTGAGTTTTACGTTAGGCAGCCTCCGTCCAACAAACTGAACATGGATCGTTATAATAGGTTCGGCACCTACAGCGTCGATGGTTCTATCAAAGCTGGTTTGGATCTTGAAATGCCTGGTCCCACTCGTTGGAGGAGTTTGACATTGATTCAGCACTGTTTGACGTCTCAGAAGTTGCGCGTCGAGACTATCAATGAGCGAGTTCATAATCTCCTAACCTTTGTTCAACACCAAGCTCGTCTCAACCCTGAGATCGTGTATGGAGATGGCAGGGAACGAACTCGCCCGAATGATCCGGAGGCCAAGAAATTCTGTCGAAAGCTCGCTGCAGATGGAATCGTTTTACTGAAGAATAAAGACGATGTGCTACCCATCACACCAAGAAAGTACAAGAAGATCGCAATAATCGGTTCTACTGCAAAGGATGCCATTATTTCTGGAGGCGGTTCTGCTCTGGTGAAGTTCAGTTATGCAGTAACACCGTTCGATGGCATACAGAAGGGAGCAGGTCAGAATTTTGACGTCAAATACTCTGTGGGATGCTTTGGTAAGTTCAATTTTGCTAAGTTCCGGAAGAGGTGGCTGAAATAGCTTCGACAGGCTACAAGTACCTCCCAACTCTGGAGAATAACTTGGTCACCGATCGAGGGGAGAAGGGTTGGCTATGCACGTTCTACAGTCACAACCCAGATGGAAGCCTCTCCAAACCTTTGGCATCTTACGTGCTTCAAGATACCCGTATCAGAGTGAACGATTTCTTGCCGCATGGAATCACTCCTACCTGGTCTATCAAATTAACGGGTAAACTGACTGTGGACGAGGATGGCCCATTCGAACTTGGCCTTGCTGTTGCTGGTACGTGGGCTTCGTTTTTGAACAAGTGCAGTACTCATCATGTTCCTTGTTTTAGGTCGTGCAAAACTGTATGTTGATGGTAAAATGACGATTGACAACTGGACAAAGCAAACCCCGGGGGATTTCTTTTACGGGTATGTATATTTGTCGCTTTGGATGGGAATCAACATTCATTGATTCTCACCAGTCAAGGAACTATTGAAGAGAAGGCCGTCGTTAACATGGAGGCCGGCAAATCTGTTGACGTGCTTGTGGAATACACTAACACTGATCCTCCGGAGACCGCGGAGAGGGATAGCCAACCAGGACTGTTACGTGGTGTGGTATGTTTGGTCACAAGCATAAGTAACGGTCATGCGACTAAAACATTCTCAGCGTCTCGGTGGTTCTGCAAAAATAGATCCAGAAGAAGCGCTGAAAGCTGCCGAAACCTTAGCTGCACAGTCCGATGTGGTGATATTCGTAACTGGACTTGGCCCAGACTGGGAGAGTGAAGGGACTGATCGCCAAACACTGGACCTTCCTCGGGGTCAGAGTGATGTTATTACCAGGCTCGCTGCGGCCAATCCACGAACAGTAGTCGTTCTTCAAGCGGTGCGGTCTACTACACCTTGTTCTCCGCTCCAGTTTGTTGAATTGTTGCTACCAGGGCTCCGCAATATCCATGCCTTGGGTGGACGATGTCGCAGGCATTCTTCAAGCCTGGTATCTAGGAAATGAAGCAGGAAACGCCATCGCCGACATTTTATATGGCGTCGTTAACCCAAGCGGTCGACTCCCACTGACACTGCCCAGACGCGTGGAAGATATTGCTGCGTATCCAAACTTCCGTAGCGAAAAGGCGCGAATTCACTATCACGAAGACATCTTCGTGGGATACAAGCACTTCCAGTCCAAGGCCATAGATCCTCTGTTCTACTTTGGGTGAGTAAAGTGTATATTTTCCCTTGCATACTGGTCTAAGTTCCTATGATAGACATGGGCTATCCTACACCAAGTTCTCGTTATCAAATCTTACAGTCAAGAATACCTCCAAAGGCAACTTGGTAGACATTGAAGCCACAGTGACTGTAAAAAACACTGGCTCAGTCTTAGGGTCTGAGGTAGTACAACTCTACGTGTCGTACCTAGACAAAGGCATCACACATCCCCACATGCAGTTGCGTGGCTTCGCCAAGGTGAGAGCTCGACCAAAGTTTTCCGATTTTCTGTACTTATTGAATATGTATCCGGCTAGGCACGAGATCTCTCTCCTGGATCATCTACGACCGTGACTATACTGTTGAACAAATATGCGATTTCGTATTGGGATAGCGACGACAACCTCTGGCGTGTGACTGCTGGGGAATACGTCGTCCGTATTGGAACCAGTTGCAATAACATTGTGCTAGAGGAGAAGGTTAAGATATCCGATTCGTTTACCTGGACGGGATTATAGGAAAGATGGACTCATATTTAAATCATAATTGTACAGTGACATAGGCCCCATGATGTAGCCAAGCGCCATAGCAAAGAGTCTAATTTATATACCAAGCAAGGGTCGCTAGTTTGCCCTCTGGCGAAGAATTGAAGTTGGAAAATCGATTATTCCGAAGTTTCTCCGTCCCTTGTTTCCAACCAATTTCCAACTTTCCCTCACCTCTGTTGCATCTGACCAGCCACATTCGGGCCGCACTTTCAGTACTTCAGTTAAAATCCGTCGCAATAATGTCGAATCATACTGCTTCACCATGTCTCCTCAAGACCGTTCTTTCCTCAATGCCAAAATTCCTGATCTACTAGCGAAGTTGACCCTCGATGAAAAGATATCTCTCTTTGGTGCACCCAATTACTGGAACACGACTCCAATTGAGCGTCTAGCGATACCTGGAATTCGTATGAGCGATGGACCAAACGTGAGTGTAATAATTGAAGGGGACCTTTCGTGTCATTCATTGATACTCAGGGTGTCCGAGGCTCCTCACATTTTAAGGCGACACCAGCTCAGTGCATTCCAGTGCGTAGTTCCTGTAGGCTGTCTGAACCCAGATTGAAACTCTTGGATAGTGTGCGACAGCGCTGGCCTCGACTTTCGATACGGATCTCATTCAGGCAGCCGGAGTGTTCCTTGGTGAAGAAGCTAAATTCAAATCCTCCGTCATCCTACTTGGGCCAACCTGCAACATACAACGAAATCCACTCGGCGGCCGTTCCTTTGAATCCTTCTCTGAGGATCCTCACCTTTCTGGTACGATAAACAACTCCTACATCAAGGGCCTGCAATCTACAGGTGTCGCTGCCAGTAAGCAATTACCTAAAATTTCTACGTCCCTGCTGATATCATCTTCTGTTCAGCTGTCAAGCATTTTGTGTGCAACGACCAAGAACATGAGCGAACTGCTGCCAATTCAATAGTTTCTCATCGAGCTTTACGCGAAGTTTACCTATACCCGTAGGTATCAACGCCCGGAAATTCCAAAATTAGTGTTTGAGGTTGTCATTTTTAGGTTCATGCTTGCTCAGAGAGATGCTAAACCATGGGCATATATGACATCGTATGTGAACCTCGTAAATCCAACAGTACCACTCCTTGACCACAGATAATCCAGATATGGCCGTTTACTGGGTGTTCATTGCTCTGAAAATCACTGGCTTCTGCAAGGTATCCTGCGCGACGAGTGGAAGTTTAATGGTATGGTGATGAGCGACTGGTATGTTGTATTTCTGTGACGCGTGGTCAGAAATTTCACCTTGTCGACTTCTCAGGTTTGGCACCTACAGTGTAGACGACGCCATCAACGCAGGATTAGATTTAGAAATGCCTGGACCTACCCGTTGGCGTTCCAACACCCATGTCACTCACTGTATCACGGCTCAGAAGATCAACATGGAGACCATCAACGAACGCGCACGCAACCTCCTCACATTTATTCAACATCAAGCACGTCTCAATCCGGATGTCGTCTACGGAGATGGTGAAGAACGTACAAGACCAGATGATCCCAAAGCTAGGAAGTTTTGCAGAAAGCTCGCCGCCGATACTATCGTGCTCCTGAAGAACGAAAACGATGTCTTACCATTGACGCCAAAGAAGTATAAGAAGGTCGCGGTTATTGGACCGAACGCGAAGGGACGGGTTATCTCAGGTGGAGGATCTGCGAATCTGAAGGCTAGTTATGTAGTTACGCCTTTGGACGGGATCAAGGATGCGGCTGGCGAGGAATATGAAGTGGAATATGAAGTGGGATGTTATGGTGCGAGTGCTCGTTCTCATATTCTCAATTGCACTAATCTTCTTGGGTTAGCACACAAGTTTCTCCCGACAATAGAGAACCTTTTGGTTACAGACAAGGGAGAAAAAGGTCTTCTCTGCACCTTCTATAATCACAACCCCGACGGTACACTCTCAGAGCCTTTGGCGTCATATGTCCTGCAGGATACTAGTGTCAGAGTGAACGATTTCAAGCCACCTGGACTTACTCCTGAGTACACCATCAAACTCACCGGTAAACTGACCGTAGACAAAGACGGTCCCTTTGAATTGGGCTTGACTGTCGCCGGTACGTATTCTTTGTTCGCATTCTTAGTTCTGAACTTGATCTCTACTATAGGGCGTGCCAAACTTTGGATTAATGGCAAACTCACCATCGACAACTGGACAAAGCAAACACCCAGCGACTTTTTCTACGGGTATGTGTACCAGGAATCCATCATTTCACCGTATCTTAATATCTCTTGACCAGAGCTGGAGCCAGTGAAAAGAGAGCTTTAGTGGAATTGAAAGCTAAAAAGCCTGTCGACGTCCTCGTCGAATATACGAACACAGATCCCCCAGAGAGGGATGGTGAGGCTATCTTGAATCGTAACGTGGTACGACTTCTTCTGCTATGTGTGCTAAGCATGAACTAATATATTATGCTGATTGTAGTTACACTTGATGCGCGGTGTGGTGCGTCCGTCTCTCATGTCATCGAGGCTGTCCCCCAACATTCCATACAGAGACTAGGAGGATGGCCAAAAACCAACCCTGAAGAGGATATCAAGGCTGCTGAAGTGTTAGCATCACAGTCTGACATTGTCATCTTTGTGGCGGGCCTCAGTCCCGAATGGGAAACTGAAACCTTTGACCGAACGACGCTGGATCTTCCTGGGCGTCAAAACGAAGTGATAGCACGAATTGCAGCTGTCAACCCTCGCACAGTTGTTGTCGTTCAAGCGGTATGCTCATCCAGATCAGCTTATTCAGATCCATGAGCTCACACTTTGTTTCAAAGGGTTCTACGACCGCCATGCTTTGGCTGGACAATGTGGCTGGAATTGTTCAGGCTTGGTATCTTGGTAATGAATCCGGAAATGCCATAGCCGATATCCTCTTTGGCACGGTCAACCCAAGTGGCCGCCTTCCGTTAACATTCCCTAGGAGGATTGAGGATATTGCTGCCTATCCCAACCTCAGAAGTGAGGCCGGTAAAATCCACTACCACGAAGATATCTTTGTGGGATACAAGCATTTCCAGTCGAAAGCGATCAAACCGCTGTTCTACTTTGGGTGCGTTGATTACCTCCCGGTTTCTGCAATGAATGGAATGGCTGATTTGGTTTGACATCCTCAGTTACGGATTATCTTACACGCAGTTCTCTTTGTCGGATCTATCCGTTGACAATACGCCAACAACAGATTCGGTCGACGTGAAGGTGACTGTTACGGTCAAGAACGTGGGTGCTGTTACTGGCTCGGAGGTTGTACAATTGTACGTATCGTATCCCGATTTCGGGATAACACACCCCAATATGCAGTTGCGTGGGTTTGCCAAGGTCAGAGCCTCGTTCCGTAGCATAGAGTGATTGTAACTGATGTTCTCTGTAGGCCAAAGATCTTGCCCCGGGAGGATCCACGAAGGTCACAATCTCATTGGATAAGTACGCCTTCTCCTATTGGGACGATCGGAAGGATATATGGCGTGTGACTCAAGGAGAATATCCCGTTCAAGTTGGTCGTAGTTGCGAAGAACTTGTCCTGAAAGATAAGGTCAAGATCTCAAGTTCATTCACTTGGACGGGATTGTAAAGTACCTAATCTTCCTGGGTAAAACTATAGGGAGAGCGTTTGAAACAAAAGTGGTCCCTGAAGGGTGCTAAGCGTCCACGGCGTCCGTTTCTACGAGCCCTATAGAACTAAGAATTATCTGTACTTTTCCAATGAATGGCAAATGCCTTGTGTTTCCTCTCTCGTTCAAGCTTTCAAGGTTGCGCCGGAGCAGCGTCCCGGGACCCGCTCACAACGGCTCAATAGTTTCCGCGTCTGATCATGCAATCGATTACTCCCGCCACGACATGACTATGCCCATATATTTCGCAACGTTTTCGCCCCCTGACAGGGATCAATTCAATGACGACGCCAATCCCACCCCCGCTAGTCATTCCGCTTCCAGAGGGTATTCCGCCTGACGAGGAGGTGGATAAGCCTACCCCAGGAGAATTGGTCGTGGGTTTTTCGGTTACGAGCTGTCTTTCCTGCCATAACAAGCTATAATCAAATAGCACACGACAGAAACTGGGCTTCCAGTATTGATTTTTGGAGCAGGGACGTTTTCGAATCAGTACAACACCGATGATCACCTTTCGAGCTTCACTCCAATGCGAATGGTTAGACTGGCGTTAAGGTGAGGTGCTAGCCGTTAGAAAGGATTTTTACTCATTCCTTAAAAGATATGGAATACGTGCCTTTGATACCTCAATTTATTATGGGCCTTCGGAAGTGGTGCTCGGAAATGCCCTCAAACTGATCGAGAAGAGCGGAGAATTTGCGAGGAATGACTATCAACTGGTACGAACACCATCCATCACACCCGAACACTCGATTGACGACTTTCAAGCTCACAAAATGCGGTCGTTTTGGAGTCGGGACAACGACGTTCGACTACAGTCCTGCTACTATCCGTCAATCAGTCGAACATTCCCTTGCCCGTCTTCAGACGGATTACCTGGACGTTGTCTATCTTCATGACACCGAATTCGTTGCCGAGTGTGCGATGCCTCGAACTCGTGGAGTCCACAGAGGAGCCGTGGGCGAAGAGAGCAAGCAGTACGGTCTTGCTCCAGGCGACGAGGCCATCATCCGTGGCGAGGGAGACAAGAAAGTTCTCGCTGCATGGGCCGAGCTCAGGGCTATGAAGGCAGAGGGAAAGATACGCAAGATCGGCTTGACAGGATATCCTATTGCCACCGTTCTTCGTCTTGCCCTGCTAATCCTGCACACTGAACCATTCGAGCCCGTGGATATCGTCATGTCGTACGCTCATCTTTCCCTTCAAAACACCCTATTCGCGGATTTCGCGACCCAATTCAAGGAGAGAGCAAAAGTCAAGGAACTCATCAATGCCTCCCCGTTCAATATGGGCTTGTTGACGCCTAATATTCCACCTTGGCATCCTGCGCCATTGGAATTGAAGAATGCTATCAGACGCACCACGGAAGAATTGGGTAAAGATGGCTTTACTGATCTTGCTCTTGGATACGCCATTAGGCGCTCGGAGGAGCTGAGCATGCCGCTGGTTGCTGGGTTCAGTTCCGAGAGAGAGGTGCATGAATGTGTGCGGAACTATCGGGAGATCAGGCAAGGAGGAGAGTCAGATGAGAAGAGAAAGCAGAGGGAGAATCGTGCTCGGGAAGTGATTGGACAGGCTGGGTGGCTTGATTGGAGTTGGGCAAGTCCAGGAGAGTAATATATCAATTGTAAATTTATATTGAATATCTAAGTAACTCGAGATTACATTCCTGCAAGGAGCTCGATCTTGGAATCGATAATGGCATCGACATGTAGTACAATTAGATTACATTCGGTCTAGGCACTGAGTCGTAGACTTTTCGCTCAGGTGTATCTGGACCTCTTCTTGTTTCTCGATACGTGCAGCTACAAGTCAGACGTCAGGGTCATTAGCTATAAGTACGAAAGGCAGCAATTCCCCAGTGAAGACATCCGTCATCGTCGACAACCAACTCATGAAGATCGTAGAGAGGTCGAAGGAACAAACAAAGCGTGCAGGCCCGCTTAAGAGCTAGGTGTCAAGATTGTCAAAAAAACTTTCACGGCAATTCAACAGTAGAGACATGCATCTGAATCAACGACCAAGCAACAGATGAAAGACGGCTGTGTTTGCGTTTATTCGGAGAAGAAGGTGGTGCGGTTGAAGTCGGCGTGTGGATAGTGGACTTTGAGTTGCTCGATGGCCCACCACGCAGGAGTGCCGTAGGTGACGTGGCTGCTGAGACCTTTCGGCATGCTAGAGTGGAGGATAGCGAGCATACGACCATCGCCAGTGAAGACGAGCGAGCCCGAGTCGCCCTTTGCGGAGAAGTTGCCAGACGTTTTGCTGTAGTTGTAAATCGCTACTTCGACAGACTCTCTACCAACCTCATCGCAAAGATAAGCCTCCAGTCCGGAATAGCGTCCCACAGTGAAGTCGGTGGTGTTGCCATCCTTCCCGACGATGTAAACGGGATTCCCATTCTCGTCGTAACAGTCGGGAGTAGCTAGGTGCTCGGGTGCAACAACACCCTGGATCCTGAGCAGGCGATTGGAAGGAAACTCGATTCCGGAACGATTGGAATTGTTAGGCCAGAACATAGTGTTGAGTTCATGGGAAGTATATTTGTTTCCTGAAGGTTTTTTTTATTAGGTGGGATAGGTGTTCATGAGAGATGAGACAAAACTCACCGAGGTCGACGACGTTACCCTGGAAATTATCTTTGAACTTCCGCGAATCGAGCTCGATCGTGCCGATGTCCCGAGTGTAACGGCGATCGTCGACGTCAACGGAGATGCTGGGTGCCCAGTCAACGAAGCCGATGGTTCGGCGCGCAATATCGTTCCATTGAGTACTGACCTCCTTGAAGAACACCTGGAGCTTGCCGTTGTCCTTGTTCACCTTGTTCAACTAATCTTTCTTGATCTCCAAGGCTTCCTCGTCCTCCTCCGCCTGCTCCTGGTTCTCGCTCCTCGGCTTCGCATCCAATCGCGCAATTTCTTCAGCCAAGCGAACGGCCTCACTGACGTTCTTGGCGACCAAGGCTCTGGTCTCGTTAAGGAAGCGCTGGAATCGACGGAATCCGCAGACGTGAACGTATTGGCAAGGTGCGCCAGTGCCCATGAACTGATAGTCCACGGTCGTATCTACGCGGAGGACGTGCTTGTTGCTGACGGCGAGGACCCTGTCACTAGGCTCGCCATTCTCGTGCTTGTTCTCGTGGAAGAAGAAAGAGACGGTACCCTGGGCATCCGCTTCCTCCCTCTCCTTCGTAGCGATAGGCATTCCCAGCACGGCTGTGAAGGGGCGACGAACGTAGTGGGTTGGGTTGGATTCGTCGGCGACGCGCATAAGGGCCGGACCCGATAGTTTCTCCACGGTGCCCTCGTACCATTCGACAACAGCACCCTCGACTTTATGGTCCTCGAGAATATGAAGAATGTCGGGCGAAGCGTCACGGGCGTTCTCGGCGCTGGTGGTGTTGGGATGCGTGGCAATCCAGATTACAATGGGGCCTAGAGTCTTCTTCCCGTCCTCGTCGCGGGTAGAGAAACGAGCTGTCTTGAGGGCAGAGTACTTAATGCTGCGTTTCTTCAATAAGGCAACTATCATGGGAGCAACGATATGCCAGACTGCGTTGAGCGGCGTATCGAAGACTCCTTCTGCGGTCTTGACAGGGAGCTGAGACCATCTGGTCCCAGGGAGAGGAACCGGGAAGGGATTTGACTCGCGATCTGAGCGGTAAAGAAGCTCAGGAGGGTCGATAGAGATACCATGCCAATAGTGAACCCTCTCGAATACGGAGATGAGGTGTGGGGTAAGAGCATCCGAAGCAATTCTAAGCTGAGAGTAGAGTGTCGAATTATCATTCAAGACGGGGGAAGTAGGTGGTTTAAGAGCTTCTTGTTGGGCTGAGAGGTTTTGGCATTCTAACATAAACCATGTCAGCCCTAAACAGAAAGTGGTAAGTGAGATAAACGCAGAAAGAAACTGAGAGACTCGCCGGCTAATAGTTCGGGGTTTGCCCTCGTAGTCTGAATCGTCAGTTTGACGGACTCGAAAGCGCCTACAAGGGGGACGATAGGTGAGGAATAGACATCCACAATGACGAAGGGACTCGCCATCGCCCAGGAAGCCAGCATTGATCAGGTCCTGGTCGCTAAGTTGGATAATTTCTATAGGAAATGTTCAACGCTCGTAAGTGGGGCAGACAAGGGGAAAGTCTGGCAGCACTCGCTCTTCTCATCTTCATCTTCCATGTTGGATGTATTCATGCGAGTGGTAATAAAGTGCAGGAAAATTCGTAGATGGGGATGAGACACAAAGTGGTTTGGGGGAAACGCGTAGAGACTCCTCTTAACGTAACGTCACGCAAATATCCCAGTCTCGCTTTCGGGGTTGTGTTTTCCCCGCATGTAATAAGCAAATGTGATACGTGAAAACAGCAGTAATACTGGTACAATTTATACTGGTACGATTCGGTTGGGTTTAGAGTTTCACGAGCACTTTTCCTTTCTCGCTACCCAAGAGCCTGGCTTCGATCTCCTTTACCTTCAGCCCTTCCAACCCCGAAACTCGAACTGTAGTCTTCTCGCCTGGTACCAAGTCCAAAGCATTGTCACTCCATCTAACCTGATTCCACTGCATCTCCAAGTTCTCGCGCCGTGAAATAACACCGTCCTCCTTCAGGTTAAGCATAACACACCTAGCTGGCCGCCGCACCTCAAGTGTAACCTCTGCAGTGTCTGCGTCGATTGCTTTGGCCGAAACTGTGAGTCCCGCTTCTGGGACATCGAGATACCTATAAGGCTCCGGCCAGTTGGTTTCCGAAGCCAGTACTTCTCCAGAAGCTGCAAGAAGCTTCGACTGAACGACAATGGTACCACCGGGGGCCCTAGGTATCTCGATACCAGTTAATAGTTCGGTAGATTGGTTAGGTTTGAGTGTGACTTGATGCTTTTCGGTCTGTCGGAAATCTTGGTCGTCCAAATCGAAGAATGTCACCTCGAGCGTCGCTTGAATGGGCTCCAAGTTTGAGCTGGCGGCCCAAACGTCGAGAGTTGCTTTGACACTCTGGAAAGCGCCATATTCGTAAAACTAGAGAAGGTGCAAGGCTTAGTATGTGGCCAATGAAGAGCATCTGATAGGACTTACTTGAGCAGGTCTGTCGTTTGGTCTGTTTTTGTGAACGGTTCTAAACATGCCCAAAGCTACCGGCGCTAAAGCTCTCTTGATGGCATAGTATACCGGTTTCGGCCTCAGATAGTAATCGACTATGGCCCAGCTGGTAACCGGCCAGCAATCGTTAGATTGCCAAACAAGAACACCTCCGCACTGAGAATGCATGATGAGCAAGCGCATCTTGAGGAACATGACCTAACACCCACATATTCATTCCCTGGACCTCTCCACTCTCGTCGCCACACGGAATACGCATAACCAATGGCTTCATATTGCAATAGTTGGGTCAAGTAGGCATACGTCTCCAGGTCTTCCGTGACTCTGAGATTGCTGTTAATGGCGAAGCGCCCGTGAATTGCAGTAGCCTGACTTACCTGTAACCTTCGTTCATCAACAAGGCAAATCTCCTCTCGAAACTTCCGGCTCTGCAATGCTGTGCCATCACTTTGGATTGCGCATACCAATGCTTCTCCTTCTCGGCTAGAGAGAGACCATCGAAGAAAGTGTGAATCGTAGACAGGGCGGGAAGCGAAGGAATCCCGAATTCACTGTCGTGAAAGTTGAGTAGACCCGACGGGCTGATGATAATGCAAATTCAGACCTAACAAATCTGCCACCTCTGGTAACATATTCATGCCATGGTCGCTCTTTACCGCCCCAGATGTCCCATTGATGCACATCTCCGACAGTTGGGTCAGCAGTATCCCAGCCTTTGCCTGAGCGAGGTTCAGTAAGGGTCAATAGCAGACCAAGATCAACGCACCGCCATAGGGCGAACCTCGCCAGTATGGAGTTTCCGGATTGGTGAGCTTAGACACAACGGATGGAAGAACATCTTCATAGAGTAACGTCGCCGGAAGAGTCGGAACATCTAACAAGGCGGTTGCATCATTGAGTCGGAATACTTAATGTGATCATGAAGCCACTTACCACCCCACTGATGCACCATCTGATAATCCTCGTTATTTCCGCACCACAGTGCAATACTCGGATGACTTCTCAACCTCCTGACCTGATCTTCTGCCTCTCGACGTACAGACTCGACAAACTCTGGGAATTGTGCACCGGGATAAACTCCACATGCGAAAAGGAAGTCGTGCCATATCAACAGACCGAGTTCTAAATAAGATGAATGAATGTATATCTTTGTGGAAAGTTGACATGACATACCATCACAAGTCTCGTAGAAGACGTCAGGCTCGAACACACCTCCACCCCAGATGCGCACAGTGTTTTGACCGCCATCTGCGAGTAGCTTGAGCCATGCTTTATAGCGATCAGATGATATTGTCGTGAGCATGTTATCGGCCGGAATCCAGTTGCTTCCACCTATCGGAGCCAATTAGCAAGCGGCAAATTTCTCGGTCACTGAAGCATACCTAGGAACATGGACACTTCGTTTACCTTGAAAAAGAATGTGGTTCCCGTACCATACTGGTCTGGAGACTTCAGTTCGTGTTGTACCAGCTGAATGGACCGGAATCCGACGCGTTTTATTGAAGTGGAGAGTACTTCGTTTTGGCTGTTGATTACCTCGACCTTGACGTCGTACAATGACTGCTTGCCATATCCAATAGGCCACCAGAGTTGAATACCTTCCTCCTCGAGGCTGGACCAATGAAGAACATCTTTCACTTCTCGCTCGCCTTCCTCTGACAGAGACAATGGGATTTCTGCAGATTTGATGGAAGCACCTCCGTTCTGCCCACCGAGAGTGACCTTGAGCGTCTTTGCATCTCCGAGACTACCCTTCAGTGTAACGTCGAGCTTCAGCGCGATCTCCTGTCCTTTGGTGACGATGGCGCGAGGATAGATGTCGGAAAGGGATACGTCGTATGAACGGAGTGTGATGGCACGATAAGGACCACAAGTGTGTAGTTCTGGGCCCCAGTCCCAACTTTTTGAGAATGTAAGTGTTGTACAAAAGATTAACAATATAATGTTGGACTCACCGCCAATCGTATTGGGCCTTCCTCACATACACCCGAGATGGATCACCCAGATTAGTGCTACCTGCACGAACTTTTCCGAACTTGGCTTCCAATTCCTTCGCGAGGAGTTTTGCCGAGAAGAAGTGGATGAGCAAAATGTTGTCCTCTTTGAGTTTGAGAAGATCGTGGGGTACAGGGATCCTATGGATATGGAACTGGTTCTGGCTGCTGAGGATCTTAGTTCCGTTGAGGAACACGTCGCATATTGTATCCAGTCCCTTAAAGACCAACTCCCAATGCTGACCGGTGCTTTGGGGTGTAGCAAACGAAGATCTCCAAACCCACTGCGCTTCTCCAACCCATTGAACCTTGTGTTCGTTGAAAGCTTGGTAAGGATCGGGGATGAGACCGTGTTTAATGAGTTCTGTGTGAATCTCGGGCGAGGAAGCTACTCGAAATGATGACTCGTCCAATACGTTGGGATATTTCTCAGCGTCGCGCTGTTTCCATTCCCAGTTCGTGAGTTGAATTTCGGACATCGTGACGTTGTCAGCCTTTCTCCTAGTCTGCTGCTTGTGTGTTATCGATGAATTGAGGGGCTGGGCGATCTGGAGAAAGACAAGAACATCACTGAGCTTATAGGCGGTATTTAAATCCTCTGAAAAGGCTTCCAAGCTCGTGACGGTCCGAGAACAGGTCACAATGGTCCGTGCGTTCTTGATAGAGTGGAACCGGAACGCCCTTGCCGTTGATCTGTCTTCCCTCTAGCCCAGAGCAAAATTGAGGAGAAAAAAGCGGCTTTGTGTCGGTTTTCACCCTGGAAATGTGCTTAGCATAACAGAGCATAACGCGTTATTGGTATACTTACCACACTTGAATCCTGTGCATCGATCATACTAAACAAAATCTCAAATCCCGCAATCTCTTTCGACGTCAGAACGCAACTTGGTGCAGGACAGCAGAAACGTTGCAAAGAATGTCCTTAAGCCTACGTCTGTCGTCGGACTGTCGCCGGGTTCATATCTGGGGCTGAACGTGAACGTTGAACGTTGAACGCTGGGGGATTCCTCGGAGTTTCGCACGTAGGCTGAAGCGCTCAAGCGTGATGCGTTACGAGGCGTGACATCGGGATCTCGCGGGCCAGCTCCAGCTGAGCCAATTTTCCCCAGCAACGATTCGCATTATTCTATACCAACCCCAGCAATGGCTCGCTATTCTTTCATGAAGCACTGGTTTGCCGTTGAGGTATGTGGTTTATTTGAGATTCTTCATGTCTTTCTTTGCTTCGAGTGAAAGCTCATTGACTGCAATTAACAGGCCATTCCTATGTGAGTCTCGATGTGGAAGGATTTAGAGAAAGGATGCTGATGAAACACGATGCAGCTATGTTGTCGTAGGCGGAACTGTCGCTGGTGCTTCCTGGTATTTATACAGGTTGTCTATGGGTCCTACCAGTGCGTCCAGTTCCTTTCCATACCTTTTTTATCCTTCCCATTCAATTCCCTCCAACGCTTGCCATGTCCTCGTTCCACTCTGATGACGACTTTTCTAACTCGTCCTGTTAGTTCAATGGACCAAGAACAACCCATCACCATGGAACTCTGTTAAACCCAACCAGAGCACCAAGCTGGTACACATCAACCACGAACCTGAAGAAAAGTGCGGTTGCATACCTTCTCTCCTTTGCAACATGATATTTATCTCTCTTCGCAGGTGGTCTCGCGAGAAGCTCTAGAGTGGAACGTGTAGTGTGGATATAGAGTATTCCCTTCAATTATATTCATCAGTTTCCACCTACGAAGCGCCTAGTATCCCTGAGGGGAATAAGTTAGCGTCTGACATGTTCAACCAGGACAGTGGCAGCAGACGTCACTAGGGTCTCGACAGTGGGTGGGGTGATAACATCCTGAACAATCAATGACTGCCCCACTTATCTAGTCAACTCAGCCGCCAAGTGGCATTCGGAATTGTCTGCAAAATGAAATGCAGTCGGTCTATTTCCTCTCATTCCCGCTCTCCGCGACCCGCCTTTGACTCTCGTCTCGTCCAGGCGTAAGGTCGATGGCCGGAGCATGTCATAGCATGACACTGAACCTCTTTCGAACATCAGTGCCTCATGTTCAGTAGGAGCGGTATTCCGGGTAACGCGGAAGTCTAGACCTGAACATTCGTTCTCGTCCCATCAAGGTCTTCGGTTATACCCCATCACCTATTCGTCCAGGCCATCCTTCCTGTTCTCTTGGCCGACAATGCTGTTCCGCCAGCTCTTATCTCCCTTACCATCCGATGACCGACTGGTCTAGAAATTTCGTGCAAGCTTGCGCGCGCCACCTCGTACAATGGCTCTAGACATCTCCCATTGGAAGATCCCGTTTAGTTTTCCGAAAGTTTCCTTTTATCCAACATATATATAGGCCTGTACGACATGTTCTATTCCTCATTCAATCGACAAACCAATCGCGACTTTCAAGATGATGTCAAGTATGCTCCGAAGAGAAGGTCTCAAGCACTGGATGGCTCTTGAGGTATGTAACATCATTGGTTCGTCCTGGTGGTACAATGCTGACGGCTTTTCTCTTCCTACAGGCATTACCAATGTGAGCAACTCACGTCTTCATCTCCTGCTCAATGCTGATGCTTCCTAGTGTTGCTATCGTATCAGTCGTCGTCTCAGGTGGCTCTTGGGCCCTCTACCGCAGTGCTTTAGGTCCCACAAGTGAGCTTTTCATTCGCTTGTTTTCATTTCTTGTCTGATGAGAGGCGCAATAGTTCAATGGACCAAGGCGAACCCAACGCCATGGAACGACATAAAGCCTGGACAAAACACAAAGATTCTGGACCCGAAAGGCAGCTTCCAAGAAAAGTGAGTCTACTCTTCTGCGAGGTCCAATCGGATGCTGACATGGTATTCATAGATGGGCAAGAGAAAAACTATAAAACCAACCTTTTTCTTTGGGATAGAGCCGCATTTCATCGACACAGCAGGACTTTGTATCATATAGTTTATTGTATTCACTTCACGTTAAATGACAACGACTATTACAACCCAATTGCCAACCTTGTGCCATGTACCATGCAAAATTAGCGAAAGGCGTCATCTCATGCGCATTAATCAAAACCATAGAAGTACTTTTTGCGTCAGCTATAGATCATGAACGAGTCCTCTTCCGCGCACGTTCGTCTTCTCCAGCCCCGTTTACCCCCTTCGCTTTGCTTTGCGATACCATCTTCTGCACCACATTCTCCCACATAAGATCATTGACACCCTTTGCTTGGCCAAGCTGTTCGCGCAATAGGCTGATTTCAGCTTCGAGATCTGCCACTCGCGTTTGCAAGGCTGCTGTATCTTCAGATGACGAAGAAGAACTAAGGAAGTATGCTTGGTCGCGGAGAACAGACTCTTCAGAAAAAAAGGTAGATTCGTCCTCGAATTCCTGGGGGAAAGCGTAATGAGCATCGACAAACGAGTTGAATCAGTTACACGTACACGTTCTTGTGGTGGAAGCAGCATTGAAACTTCGTGGAGTTCCCTAGTCTTCACATCACGCATTCTTTGGAATGCGGCGATAGGACGTACGGGGATGATATCCCTAGCATCGTTGGAGTTACCAACGTTCAGCGTTAAGCTTATGTGGCCGATTAAGTCTACCGGTTTCAACATCGTGGAGAGGTAGGTTATCGCGAAGCCTTTATGTGTCGATATTGTGCGCATCAACTGATGCGTCGGAACATCGTAAATATGTATCAGACCAGTCGAGGTGCCGACGAGCAGGGAAGAAGAGGTCAAGGAAAACGCCAAGCAGGTCACTGGTTGACTGGATCACAACGTTAGACGTAGAGTTTGAGTAAGAAGACGAAATCTGACCCGACTGTTATGAGCCTATCCTCTGACACACGAATAACATCGCTCACACCACCACCTCCGACTGCTTCATGAATATGCTCTTTATTGCTGTCTTCCCGCTGCTTGAAAAGGTTGACTTGATATATCGATCCGTCGGAAGATGCTGCAAAAAAGAGACGCTCCGTGATATCCCATGCAATGTTAGCGATGGCTTGTGGGAACATGAACGTCGTAAGCAATGTCCTTGATGAAAGGTCCCATATCTAGAAGATGAGTATAAAGATGGCCTATATGAGGGAATACAACGAACTTTCACCGAGTGGTCAACAGAGGCAGTCATCAGCCGACAGTTCGGAAATGCCCCGACCCCACATATTATATCTGTGATAGGAAGAGTATGGTCTGAAAGGTTGAAAAGTGATAGAGCAAGGTCATTCTGGAGTTCTTCGTCAACCAATCTGAGAGCAAAGTGTTCAGCGAGAGTTGTAAAGGGAAAGAATGGCCGAATTGACCTAGACACGGACCAGACGCTGACGCCAGAGTCGTCACTGCCTGATATCAGGGCAGCACCGTCATGTGTGAAGCGTAGGACGTTGACTTGTCGGTAATGGGCGTCCCATGAGTTGTACAATATTCCGGATGCAACCTACTACCCATGGTTCAGTACAGCCGGCCGGAAGGTCCAAGGTTTTCTACGCGCCTCCCAGAGATAGATTCGCCCTTGTGTTGTCCCACCAGCAAAGAAGATACCTTGAGGGTCTAACGCTATACATGATAATTTCTCTGGGAGAACGATCTTCATGCTTATTTGATCCTGCAGATGACGATCTCGATTAGTTATGTTCAAAAGAAGATGCACCATAACGCACCTTTTGGAAGTTATAAACATGAAGAAGTGATTTATCAGGCTGGGCGGCGAACAAGATGCCACCTTGTCCATTCTTCGATTCTATGTAGCTCGTGCAATGTTTCCCGGAGTTCGTCTGCTTGAAAGAAGCGAGATTTGCGCTATTCTTCAAGTCGTGTAGTGATATTGAGCCCGATCCTGCTGAAGTCGAGGCTGAAGCAGTCGCGCAGAGTATAGTCTCTTGCAAAGGCATGGATTCTGTTTATAACCGTGTTAATCGCCATAAACTTGCAGAACAAAATAGCCAGGCATACCGATTCGTCCTTTGTTTTCCTTAAAAATATGCCTGGGCCAAAACACAGTGATGGAGGAGCGGAAAAGTTTTTTTCGGCGTCTAATCTGTAGTTGCGACTTGCTCATGACCATCGTCCTCAACAAGGACGGTATCAAGAATCCTCAATGTCCTCCCATCAGTACGAAGTAGCTCTCTTTGGAGAATTCTTCTCCAGAGACCTTAAGGCTATACTCAATCGTATTACATTCCATTCTGAATCCTCTCACCCGATGCACTCTCGTGAAGTCGTCTTCGAGCCCATTGGCATGGACACCTCTCAATCTCAACGCGGTTCTGAACCAATTATTCTGAGGGCGAAGAAGGAGCTGACTGAGCCAGATTCCGGGTGGTAAGCACTTCGCAGACCGACCCCGAAGATATGACTAGAATCTAAACAGGGTGCTCTATTCATATCTTAAACCTGAATCTGTTCGCGCGCATCCAGAAGCGACTGTTCGTCCTTGGGCAATAGTTCATGTTGTAGGAGACGCACTAGGCTTTGCTCACGCCCTAGGATACGTGTGCGTCGCAGTCTTCGCACTATCCTGGCGCTGCTGACTCAAGGTCCCATTCTTAGGCGTAGATCTCAGATCTATAAGCGTGGATATGTGTTCAGAAGAGGTTCGCTGGTAATTCAGATGTTTCAACAAGAACAGGCGAGTTTCGGTGAAATATTGAACCAGACGTGTTAACCTATCTGCATCACCACGCAGGTCGACCCAAAGACTCAGCAGCCAATCCCAGCCCATGCCGATACATTGTGGGAGGTCGAGGTTAAAACTGCTACACCTATCAGAAACTCTCAAGAAACACCGCTCAGTCAGGCAATTGAGGATGTGTTGCAGGTGCAGATGCTCATGAAGGGATTGCTGGACTTGAGGAGACAGGACGTCTGATCATGATGTCGTATCATTTGGTGAGGATTCTTCTGATTATCGCGGGTTTACGCATTGGCCAAACTGGGAATACCTTCCAAGCTAATGAATCCTGGATCTCCCGCACTGTCGGTTCCACCTAGCTGATTGGTCGCGCGCACAAGAAAATGATTGCCTGATAGACTTCTGGCTTCTATTAATCCCACAATTCCTTCTCTGTTCTCCAAAGTATTGAATAGGTGCGTATGCAGGTATCTTTATTTGCATACATCTAACGGTCACCTGTACAGGACATGGCTTCGAGCACAGCTGAGGGATTATCACGTCAAGCTACTGCTACTTCTCATTCCCTCCGAAACTAATACTTGTTCTGGTGTAATCAACCGAAAGGGAGCACCTTTTTATTCAACCACACTATCTATCCTGCTTAGATCCTTCATTCAGACCGTAGAAAACCGCTGCAGAGCTGAACGCATCTCCGTCTTTTTCGGTCCTTGCCGGGGCACATGAAATCACCCTGTCAGTTCTCCCGCAGCTACAACTCCTTTTGAAAGTGTATATGAGAGCCCCATTCATTGCCTTTGAGATTGGGAGCGAACTACGCCGCCGCCGCCGCTGGGTACTACTGATTATTGGGAACAAGAAAAACCAGATTTACAGTATGTACTTGTAAGGCCGGAAAGTTCGGGAATCGTACATCCGGGTAGCCGATAAATGATTATAAGAGCCAATGGCGTTGAACCTTCCTAGACGCGTCCAGGCTTCTTGAACGTTTGATCACTACCACCATGTCACTACAGAAACTACAGTACACTCCCCTCGAAGAAATTGAGAAGGTGAGATTGGTCGTTCTGGGACACCCTTTGACTACCGACCTGAACTGGCTACAGATCCACACAGAACTTAAAAATGGTTTCAACTCCGGCAAACTGAAGTCCATCGCATACAGAAAATACCAGCTCCTGCAACTCGCGTACATGATAAAAGACAACGGACAGAGGTTCGAGGAGTCACTGAAGGCGGATCTGGGGCGACCCCCATTGGAGTCGCAGTTGTGCGTTACACGCCACGTCCTCGAGTTCACTGAATCATGTCTCCTGTCTAGCTTCGAAGTTGCATCGTGCATTGGAGATATCAAGAATACCTACACCAATCTCGATAAATGGGTCAAGCCAGAAAAACCAGCTTTTTCGCTCAATTGGACCCCCATGCGACCTATCATCTACAAGGAGCCCAAAGGAGTTTGTCTGATTATCTCCCCGTTCAACTATCCCGTGTGGCTCACGGTACCAGTACTGGTGCGTGGTTCATATCGCGTGTCCAATGCTTCTGATGGCGAATCATCGAAACCTTTTAGGCTTCTGCACTGGCAGCCGGGAACGCCGTTGTCATCAAACCTTCTGAATCTACCCCTGCGACAAGTGCCTTACTAGCAGAACTTATCCATCAATATCTTGATACGTCCCTTGTTCGCGTGGTGAACGGCGCTATCCCTGAGACAACCAAGGTTCTTATCATCATTTGAACGCGCGCTGTCATACTGACGGGAGTAAATCGGATAGCTCCTCGAATTGCCCTGGGGACACAGTAAGGGACACGCCTCTAGCTCACAGTTATCGTCTTGCTGACTACGAAATCGTTCAGTTCTCTATACTGGCGGAGGACGTGTTGCGAAAGTCGTCAGTGCCGCGGCCGCGAAGACCCTCACACCCGTTTCCCTTGAGGTGAGCGCTTCGGGCCGTGTCCTCCAGGGCATTCAATAGTCATCAATCACGGCTTTACAGCTCGGCGGCAAATCTCCCGTTTTTATCGACTCGTCCTGTGATTTAAAAGTTGCTGCTCGGCGCATCCTTTGGGGAAAGATCGCAAATGCCGGCCAAACTTGCGTTGCACCCGACTACATACTTGTCAAAGAAGACTTCCAAGACACGCTTATAGCTGCCTTTAAAGAGGCCTACGACGAGTTCTATCCCAATGGACCCAAAGAGCCGGGAGCTTACTCGAGGCTTTGCACCCCACAAGCTTTCAAAAGGGTGAACGGCTTGCTGCAGAACACAAAAGGTCGTATTGTGCTGGGTGGGGAGGTGGATGAAGCCGACAAATACATCGCACCCACGATCGTGGCGGACGTGAGTGTTGAAGACTCGTTAATGAGCGAGTAAGTGCTGTGACGTGTTGAAGGCAAAGGTGATCTGATACATGTTTGCCGTAGAGAGATATTCGGGCCAGTTCTTCCACTTGTTCCAGTAAAGAGCTGGGACGACGCCATTACCTTTGTCAACTCCAGGCAAGTGAATGAGGATTTGCGGAGACATTCTCACTGATGTTCGTTTACTTAGAGACTATCCGCTCTCTATCTATGTCTTCACAAAGGATGAAGCATTTAAGCAGAAAGGTGTGGACCTTATCTATACCTTCCGAATTCATAAGTGACACCATTCATCGTCAAGTTTTCCGTAACACGCAAAGTGGGTCCGCCATTGCAAATGAGACCATCATTCACCCTGCAGGTATGGATGGGATGTATCTGCGACTGTGCTTCGGAAGTTGATGATTCTTATATAGCGGAGGGCCTTCCTTTCGGTGGTATTGGGCCTAGCGGTTGTATGTTGTCTTCTCGCATACATGGGTCATATGCGGTACTGACTAGCGCCGAAACTAGCTGGATACCACACGGGCAAGTATGGCTTTGACATGTTCACCCACTTCAGGTCCTCCTTGGACAGCCCGAGCTGGTGTGTTCTATTCTCTACCTCATATCCGGTATGTTCTGACAGGATATATGTAGGCTAGAGGCTCTTATGAGCTTCAGGTACCCCCCATATACAGTATGTTCGAGTTGTCATTCAGGCTGCTATGTCAATTCATGCCTTTGTAGGCCAAGAAACTCGCAACGATGAACAGAACCATTACTCCGAGGCTTCCACCACGCCCGAAGGGACCACCCGCGCCCGATGCAGATTCAAAATCTGGAAAATCTTGGCTTAATTGGTTCACCCTGATTGTAGCTGCTGCGTTCGCTGGTGGCTTTTTCCAGCGCGAGAGAGTTCTCAAGGCGATTGGGCAATAGCTAAACAGATAGTTTGGTCTTCTCTAACTTTATTCATCTCTTTATTCTGTGCCGGCTCTACTGTATGTATCCTTTCCAAGTTCTATACCCGGATGTGTAAGTAAATGAAGGTGAAGAGATTTTAGGCATTTTGTCTCGTCATGGACAACGTCGGCGCTTGATACGCGCGTCAATGACGCTTCGGCAAATAAACACTTTGCGTCATAGGCATGTGCCATATTAAATTCAGAAGCCTTGAACGGTTCTATCGTTACAACCACCATGATCACACGCCAGGCCGCTCTTCTACGCTCTCGTATCCCTAGGATACAGCAGACAGTTCTCATACGCTCGCACACACGCGATTCATACAACAAAGAAACCGATAATACCCCACCTGCCGACGACAAAATTCACAGAGTGGACGGCATGTCGGAAAATGCGCAGAAGCCGTACGAAGCACCGTCTGGAAAGTACGCAGAGATTGGTGCGAAGACTCAACAGGCGTTTCAGCATGCGAGGAAGGACGAACCTTATAAAGCGCCTGGAGAGGATCGGAGGTATGGTGGGAAGGAGGAGTATGCGAAGGACAAGGGGCCTGAGGTTAGTAAACCCGACGAGGGACCCGAAGGGAAATCGAAGCATGGTTTGAAGCCATGAGGATCTAGCTCGAGCAGAATGGAAAGGAAGTGAGCTCTCGTTCTCAGGAGTTACATGTTCATGGGGGAACTGACAATGTCCATATAGCCAAGCATTGTACTATTATTGTATTCTGGGGTTGAAACGTTGAAACTGTGCCACTACCAATAAGTCATATGATATATTCACCGAGTCCACGATGTTCAACTGAATGTGATTTGTTCTCTTGCAATATCCACACGGGCTTGAAAGTCTCGTACGCTGAATGTCATGACGAATACGAAGGCAAGAAGCTCAGTATAAATACAAGCAAATCTTGCATTTAATGCTACTCAAACTGTTGTTTTATGTGTATGCTTATTACCAGGGAGGGCCGGCAAGTGGCAGAGCCCGCTACGGTACGATACACTCTAGGTAGAAACCTGTAGAAACCCAGTAGTACAAGGATTCGCAGAGCCCAATGTACAAGCATGCTTGGATTGTTTCAACACCTGGAGCCTTCTTCATAGCGTGATTCTACAACATTGAAACGTGTACTTTCTACATGGTGTGACTCTTAGTATCGCGTGTAACTCCTAGTTCACGTCAATACTGCGGACTCGAATGAGGAAAAAGATAGCTTCGTGGCTAGCACGCAAGCGACAAAAAGGGAGCCAGCAACTCAAGGTCAGAGCCATTCATTCACTCCTAGATTCAAACAAATCAGCAGTACATCCCCGCGTTCATTGCAGTCATGGCAGAAGATCCCCATGTGGCGATAAGACTTGCAGCTCGCAGAGTATTACTGAGTACATATTAGTATTGTTCACTGACCCTGCGAATAGGATAGGTGCCATTCATATTGAGCCTTGCAGTTGCGTGTTAAGGGAGCTGCATGACGAGAGATCTATAAAGTAGTTGTAAGTTTGTGAACGTAAAGAAAAAGGAGCGGAGCGGGGCACGAGCTATAGTACTAACTCTGAAAAACCTCAACTCTGGCTACCAACCTTGAAAGGACTTCTCCGTCCACTGTCCAGGTACTCTAATCACATTTATCATGATGCGACACGCCTGCGTGCAAAATTTCCGTTAGTTTTATGTGAGCAGGTGAGAATTGAAAGTACCAGCTTGAAATAAAAGAGCTGTGTCCTTGCCTGTTCGTCGCCAGCATTCTGCTGGTTCCTCGCGCGCGCCGCGTTGTGTGAACGAATGTCAAAGGAATGTTGCAAGTGGAGATATTGAATTCGAACGTGCGGGGCAGTGCTGGTGAAGTCTGATGTTCTTGAAAGAGGTTCAAATTCCCGTGTAACTTGTCAGAAAAGATCGAGTTGACAGATCGAGTCCGACAACGTTGGAGAGAAGATGGCCGAGGACTCGGAGGTGAATTCGCGTGCTTACAAAAGGCTTACAAATGCACATGAGATTACGTAAAGGTCGTCCAGAGTTTGCGGGCCCATAACCCTCTACTAACGTAGCGGGAATTTAATGTAGAACTAAAACAGTCTTATTCTAACATCCATCGCCAATCTGGTCAATTCACCTGTTCACAGTTTTGCCTTTGGATCGGTTCCTGTTTAGAAAGGGAATTTCAGTCAACAATCGGATGAATACCAAAGAGCGAAAAAGCTTACGAAAACCATTGGTCATTATTCTTCAACTGTTCGAGGATGCAACCTCCAGCGGGACCATTTGCATCGTACACGAATACAATACCTTCCTTGGTGCATGCTGCATATCGACTTCCATCCGGCGAGAAACTCACAGACATGATGCTAGACGAGTGTGGTACCTGATATTCAAGTCGAGCGGTACCCCATGTCAAGTCCCACAACGTTACTCTTCCATCATCCAAACCACAGACAATTTTTGTACTGGAATTCGGAGCGACTGCCAGAGAATTCACCGGTATCCGCTCCCCACTGGAGAAGGATAACTGATTGGAAAGGTTGCATTGGGGAAGGAGGACGGGGGGAACATCTTTCTGTGCAGAAGCCATCCATGAACCATCAATACATCTCCGACCAAAATCAAGTCTGCTGACTGCGCCATCACGCAAACCAAAGTAGACTTTCGAGCCATCGCCTGAGAGTGCTACAGCTCGTATCTCGTCTTGCAGTGGAAATGAGAACTGGGGCACCCCAAACGGATTTCCGTGATCCCATATCGAGAACCTTTTATCTCGAGCACCTAATACAAGATAAGTCGTCGTGTAGTCTGTTTGTGGATAGTGGGTTGGCGGGGGCAATTGTCCACTGTCCGATCCCGGCGGAATCGTTTTGCCATCATTCATTTGCATTGCATTCGAGGCATCGATTCCATTGAGTTGGGTAGTTTGGGACGGTGGATAAGTATGCGGGCCGTTCGGTAATTGCGTGGGGGCACCGGCATTTGTCGGTTTGTCTGTGGTACTGGGGATTGTCGAGGTTCGAGGGGATGTGTGATTGGGCACTGCAGCCTTGTCTTGAGGGCCAGTTTCATCCGGGGGCGAACTTGGTGCAGTCACCACACTGATGCTACTACTCCGAGATACTGGTTCGGTACTGGTGGTGGTGTGTGGGCCTTGTGGAGCTCTCTTGCCCATGTCTATAGAGGTATTTGCATCACCTTTGCCGGTCTGTTCTTTCGCGCTGGTGGTGTCGACTGATTTAGCGAGGTCGGTACTGGTATGAGGGTTACTGCCTGTCGTCGTCGGCTGGCGGTCTGTGCGGGAATCGCCTGTTGCTGAGTCAACAGGCTTCCTGGGATCCGCCGACGTATCAGGCTGTTTAGATGCACCGTGGTCGACGCTCATAGTGATTTGGGGAGTGAAGATAGCTGACAGAACATCGTGTTGGTGGGGCACTGGCATTGTCTTGCATTGGTTCAGTCCTGGCTGGAACACCACTACGTCGGGGTATTCGGATGTTGCGACCAGGGAGCCATCACAACAGAAGGACACGGACGACACATTCCTCTGCGGTGACAACAACCATTGTTTCACTGACATTCCTGTCTCTGCATCCCATACCCGTACCCATGAGTCCCAACCACCGGAAGCGATGAGCTTTCCGTCTTTGGAGAAAGCGAGGCAGGAGATGCGAGCGCCAGCCCTTGGGACCGTCGTATTCCATTGTCTGTGCACTTCTGCGCCAGTTCGAGCATGACGAAAGAAGATATTTCCAGAATAGGTACCACACGCTATGAGGTCGCCATCTGGAGAGAAAGCGAACGAAGCAACAGGACCATTTCGTCGTATCGAGAATATCTCAGCTGTAAGACAAGGATCCATCAGTGAGCTATCGCTTGCCTGTATCAGAGGACACGTAGTACGTACGCGTCCCAAACTGCAGTAGGAACCCCTTAATGAATTCCATTATTGACTCCTGCTCCTGCTTCTGAATCTTGTCCCTTTCGTCTAGCGATAGCAGTTCACGGATGACGGGAGGTTGTCTACTCAGGTGTTGTTTTTGGAAAAGCGTCGAAGCTAAGTACTGAAGTACTTGCATCGTAGCGAGGACACGTCTGCGAATGGCGGAGTTTGTCAAATCCGGCGAATGAAAGAGCGTTTGCGACAGGTTGATGTATGCCTGGATAGCCTCATCTGCCCTCCTATATGTATGTGAACTTGTATTTGGGAAGTAATAAACACAACGCACCAGTTCCAAACATATAGGATGTCTGGATGAGATGGTTCAAGTGGGTAATTCGGAACCCTGCTTCCATGTTGCTGAGAAGTTCGATGGCGGAATCGATATGGTTGGTTACTTGATCAAGGTTGTCAGGCTCAATTTTGGTCGGATCCTTTCCATTCCAGCTCCCTAAATCCTCCTTGTACTCTAGATGCAAGCGGTCCGAACCATACACAGAACGGTGAACCAATTGGCCAGGGAGTACCTTACGTCGACCACCCAAATGCGGTCTGTTGAGGCATGCGTTGGTGGTGGATCTCATGAAAGTGCAAAAGACTTACCGTCGTGTGACTCCCTGCTTATCTTCGTACGACAAACGTTTAATCGGCAGGATTTCCAATAGGCGCCAAAAACCTGTGAGCGATTCGTTGACATCTTTGCCTTTCGTGACGTTTTCGGGATTCCAAGCAAAGGGTGTCAACGAGAGACCAGCCTTCGAGGCCTCCGTAGTCATCCATCGGAGAGCAGGACCATTTTTGTTCAGCCATTTATTTTCTGTGTTTCCTCCGCCGCTTAGAGTGAAATGTCAACTGAAGAAAAGGAAGGCTAACATCATCTTTCAACTCACATATCCGAGTGAGTACCCGTGAACCAGACCTCCTTTGTGTGCGGCATTGCGGTGATTCCCATGTCTTGCTCGGTTTCTGGTCCAAGACCGCCATTGACATATTCAGGTAGAAACTTGACACGCCGTTCGTCTAGAGCCAGAGCATGACGAAATATACAAACGTGCTTCATCCCTTCTGTTGTGAGAGGAAGTTCCTTCTTCTTAGCAAAACCGACAGAAGAAACAGAATCCCTGAAAACAATTGGCTCGAAATGAATATAGGTATGGACACACGCCGTTTACGCACCAAACTCCTACAAAATGGACTTTCACATCCTCTCGGCAAAACGTCCGCTTGAAGCTTGACGCAGCATCGTCTCCGGAACTGTTTATCGCCTTTGAGGTGTTGACCACGGGGTCTTCGGCGCTGGTATTGGCAGACTCAGATTCCTTTGAAGGCTCGGCTTTGGTCGATGATGGAAATTCTGCTTCTTTATTGATATCTTGTTTCGTTGAGGAGGTCGCAGCAACTTTTCCTGTGCTTTCTTTGCGGTCTCCGGGCTTTGTCTTCAACTTGACTTCCTTCAGTGTCTCAACGTCCTGATTGTCTGAAGTTTTCTGATATAGGTCGTATGCACTTAATATAAATCAGAACAGACTGAGACACTGGAACAAACACAACACTCACAATGGTATCTGAGCCTCGTTGCCACGGTGGATTAATCCGACCTATTTGCCCATAGTTGGCCGGTGTCAATTCCAACTTGGAATTGGGTGCGACTGACCTTCTCGATCATTGCCGAAAGGGCACGAACCTGGTATGCTCCGCGAGAAAAACCTGTTTCTCCTTTAGTTGCGCTAGCAGTCTACTATAGAATCTTCTCATACCAAAGAGGAAAATCCGATCACCAGTCTGGTACTGTTCACATAGCCATCGATAGGCGCTTAGCAGGATCTTTTCAAATCTCCTGAAATGAGGAATCATCAACGTTGCGAATGGATCGTAGCAAATAGACACACCATGCTATAGCCAAGTCGATTTTGTGGCTTATGACTTGCCGATAGTAGGTCAGTGATTTCCAAGATGGACTTGCATACGTTCCGATGCCGCTGTTGTAGAACGTGACTTGTAAATGATCCCTTTTCTCGAGCCTGCTATAGAGCTCGACCACGTTAGTGTTCTAGATAGAGAAACGATTAACTGGCAAGGACACAAACACTTTGTCAGTAGTACATACCTTGTCGCTGAATTGATTTGCAGTTCCGTCGATACAAACAACCAGGTTCCTCGATGGGCGGGCACCAGGGTTGTGGGGTAGAGCGTCGTGAATGCAATTACAATGCCGTTGTGGAGACATGACCGGCCTCATCGAATAGATGCGACCAAGGTCTCCTGCATCTTCAACGTCAGTGGAGTCGAGTTTGGACCAGAGTTTAGTGTCGGCCATGGGTTTCTGAGTTTGTGCTCTGCGTAGGTCCTCTAGAGCGAAAAATAAGTCATTGTACCTGAGCCATGATATAGTATGATGAGGCTCACCCTGCAATAATCGACGGAAACCACACCAAAAACACCTGTAGGTTAATGAAAAGCAGATCAGGAACGATCCAGCACGTCGACGCCCTTTCGCTACCTGACCCACCCTTTCTCATCAAGCACGACATCGACTACAGCATTTTCATGCCATTTGGGTCAGGAGGAACGGCCAGATACTTGCTGCATACGCATGGTATTTGTCAAGGGTACGAGATCCACTCCTAATCGGTATCCATGTTAGGCAAAGGAACGAGCTGTAACAGAAGGTAAGGAGCTATAGTCGGTGTATGAGGAAGTTCATTCACCTTGAAACGCCAATGAGCTGGCTACGTGCATGCCAGAAACGCCTGTAACCTTACATGCATTTCATGAAATGCCCTGTGTGTGCAGTCCGGGATACGCCACAACACCCGCTCTTCCTCCACAGTCACCATGTCGGCTATGGCATGGTAACAAGTAAAAGATGTCCCGGTTAATCGCTAGAACTGTTGGAAAAGCAGGTGTGATAGGCGCCTAATGTGTTACACCGGTAGGTTCGACGTTGGCGTTATCTTCATTCAACCATTCAGTGGATCCGATGTGAAAGCACTGACTGATCGACTGGAATCTTGAATAGCACTACCCAGCGTGCCGCGGGAACCACCTACAGCTTCAGCTTGAGAAGAAATGTATAATGGGTATTTCTGAGGTTGAGCAATGTTGTAACATTAGTAATAGAAGAATGCATCTCATATGAGGGGAGCTCATGGGAAGTGCCAAAGTATCGCTATATGTCTTGGCCTTCAATTAGTCAAGATGGTACCAACAAAGTGGACGCGCAACGCAC
The DNA here is from genome assembly GCA_037176845.1 of Paramarasmius palmivorus. Taxonomy (NCBI): domain Eukaryota; kingdom Fungi; phylum Basidiomycota; class Agaricomycetes; order Agaricales; family Marasmiaceae; genus Paramarasmius; species Paramarasmius palmivorus. The sequence continues at coordinate 61,287 of JAYKXP010000003.1, read as the reverse complement.
CCGTGGAACCTCAGTCAAAAACGCCGATTATCGGGACCATGAGATCGTTACAATACTCTTCCTAGAGACACGAATCGACCTTGACGTTCACTCACTTCACCAACTCTTCACAACGTATAGAGAACCTCAAAGAATGTGATGTACTGCCCCGCGTAATTCTGTGGACACCATGCAATCCCGCGTCGAAGGGATGACTGCGTGTGCGACAACCCGGTTTGGTGAGGTGGTATCGGAATCGTTACGTTTCACAAATTTGCTGAATATTGAAAGCTATTACTCTGTAAACCTGTAAAAGAGTGAGCAGAATCCGGAAAGCAGGAGGAACGATTACCATACCACGACCGTAATTTAGTCGAGCCATCCCTTTCGAAAAAATCAATTGTCCGGTGTCCATGTATCGGCGTTCAACGTTCAAAGCGCAGGCGATTGACAAACTCGGGATACGTGAGAATGAGGTGAACAGAGATTGCGAGCTTTTTCAAGTTTGAAGGAGTCTTCACACAGTAGAACATAGAGAGGAAACCTGTTCATTTCGAGTTGAAGTGGTACAATGCCAAGTTGAAAATAGACAAGAAGCTACTAAAACAGGTATAGGTAGGGTTAGGGTTAGGACCGGAAACCGGCGAAAAAAAAGGAGCCCACCCAGCCAGAGTGGCCGATGTGGGACAGGAAAATATTGGGACGGTGCATGAGCCGAAGCCCATACAAACCGCAGACACCCTCTGTATGGACAGGGTCGCCGTGCTATGAAGGATTTCTACGGCCCATAGACCACAGTACGGGAAGGAGCCTATGCCATCAAGGTAAGTATGAGTTGCTCAAATGTCGGGCGATACCTTTTATACGGCAGAAACTGCGCACGGACCATGCACGTCACGTGTTATAGGGTGGAGCGACGCGTTTTATTGACAATGTCATTGTATTCCGAATCTTTAACAAGTTCCTACACAACGACAATGTCACGAGCTGTTCACCCTAGAATGCCTTTTGCAACCGCGCCGTATGTTCTTCTCTTTGGTATCTCATCCCATATACTAATTCTGAGACGGGCCTTAGGACCAGCTGCTTCAACTGTGGTGCGATTATCACTCATTCACTCCCCACGCCTTCTCCTACGACCTCTGCAGAAAACCTTCGCACAACAAACAATCCTCCTTCAGATAGCGATCGGGGAGCTTTTCGAAAAGAGCTGAAATGTGCTCAGGCGAGTCTCGTGGACGTGTCGGACAAAATCATTCGGCTCGAGGAAAATTTGGCCTTGCTACGTGAAGAAAAGCAGCGCTTGTCTGCAGCGGTGGAGACGTACAAAATCATCCTCAATCCTGTCCGGATCCTACCAGATGATGTACTGAGGGAGATCTTCGAGATTTGCTCAGCTCCCGTCGAGGATATGATGGCACGAGTTATTTCATTCACGAACTCATTGGATCCAAGAAAGCCTCCGTGGACGCTCGGGCAAGTCTGCCGACGATGGCGTTCTGTAACAGCGTGTAGCTCGTCATTGTGGACCTCTATTGGGATCGTACTCGTGGAATCGCAGCCCTCGGAACGGCTGAATGGTGATATCTACCGTTTGGTGCAGCAGGTACAAAGAGTTGGTAACCGACCTGTCTGTATCACCCTGAAGGCTGAAGAATCCATTACAAAGCACCACCCTTTGTTGCTGATTGCCTCTTCTCATTCTACCCGATGGGAAACACTATACATCGCTATGCCCTACGAGACTCTCCAACTTATTGACCCTCTGATCAAGGGAAATCTCCCACTTCTCAAACGACTTCGTATAGACGTACCAAGCATGAGGTCAGACTACGTTGGTTGCATTGACGCGTTTCAACACGCTCCTCAACTGCGAAGTGTTGGCCTTCTCCGTGCTCCCACCAATTTGAAGCTCCAAATCTCGATGCCTTGGGCTCAGATTACCTCTTACCGCGACTTGTGGTGGAAATCGTGGCGGCCAGCATCCACGACCAGCCCAATTGTCCAGGAAATGTCAAACCTCACCCACCTTTTCGCCTCTCATTGGATCGTCAATAACTATCCCCGGATCACCTTGCTGCATCTACACACCTTGCATCTCGACGGTCAGCACATTGAACAATTAGGAGAGAATTCCACCTTCCTCGATGGGTTAGACATCCCACGACTCCGCAATCTCTACCTGTCCTGGTTGCCTGATAGCCACGCAGAAATGGTCAAGCGTTTCATGCAACGATCGGCTTCCACCCTTAGAGCCGTACACATTGGAAGAAGGCTTTCATCTTGCGATGTGCGCAAGATTTTGGAGGCCATACCATCCAGTGTGGAGAGGTTCGCGCTGCATGATAACATGGACGATTCCGATATTCTTTCAGCACTGACTCTCAAAAGAGAGGTTAGCGGCCATCGACCCCAAAACAATATACCTCGCTGCTATAATCTCCGTCTATATATATCAGAAGGGTATTCCTGGCGACCTCCTGTTGGTCCCATAGCCTCATCTGCGCTCCTTGCCATGGTCAAAAGCAGGCTTCCTCCCGAGGTTGAGCCCGAGTTTGCCCTTCGAAAGTTTACCATCTGTGGTGATCCAAGAAGTACGAGGTGGGAGGAGGCACGCCATGAGCTGGTGAACGGTTTGGACATTGAAGGTTTGGAAGTCGACTATTTCCCGCCTGAAGGTGATTCGTGCTTCCCCGATATATAATCCTCGTCACCAGGCGACCCGGAGGAAAACAGGTGTCTTCTCACTGTATATGTTATTTCATTACATTACACGGGCTCTATATATTGCTACAGATAGACATAGCTTAGTAGTCGGGCTTTTGGTTTTTCGTCTTCGATCTGTGAGCGCCCGAATAAGCGCGCGCAATCAAAAAAATTTTCCTTTTGACTATCACGATGCCCGACCCAATTCTCATACCAGCACCAAGCTTTAGGGTATCCTCCCAGCCGCTCAGCCAGACAACTCTCCCATCGAACACGTATGTTCTTGGTATCACCAACCTTCCAGGCCAAAACCGTTATGTTGTCTCAACTTCTTCGCCTTCATCGAATGCGATTCAGATCTACGACAAATCAACTTTAAGAGTGGTAAAAAATCTCGAAGGGCATCAGCAAGGGACGACATATCTACGTTTTGTTGAAGGGACAGGTATCATGTCCTCAGGAAAAGACGGGTTGATTAAAGTATGGGATGAGAGATTGTCAAAGTGTGCCCTCCAATGCAAGTTCATTTCTTTTTCTCTCTTCTCTACGTACAGACTGAAACCAACTCTTAGTTTTTTGACCAGTTACATCGCCGAACACACGTCCGATCCTCAGTTTTGACGTCTCGTCCTCTCTGGTAGCAGGAGGAACCGCTCTACAGGGTGAAGACGCTCTTGTATTGTTCTGGGATACACGCAACGCGTCCCCATCGATACCTCTACGAACGCACAGCTCGACACACTCAGACGATATCACTGCGTTACACTTTTCCTCCTCCAACAAGGTGCTATCAGCCTCCTCTGACGGCCTAATAAGCCTGTCAAACCCTCTGGAAGATGACGAAGACGAGGCGGTGGAACAGATGGCAAATTGGGGATGCAGTATCTCCCAATGTGGCTTCTACGACTCGGGTATATGGGCAGCGAGTGATATGGAGACGTTTAGCCTCTGGAACGCTGAGTTGGATCCTAATCCTTCGCTAAACATGGATGTGAGAGCACCGTCTGTTCATACGGGAGGCAAGGAGTGGGTTACGGATTATTTGATTGGTTGCTCGACTGGGAGTGGCGGGCTTAAGATGTTCGTGGGTTCGAATGAAGGTGATGTTGGGTTGATTACGCCTTCCGAGGAGGGCCAATGGACGCTGCATAGCGTATGGTCGTATCAACATGAAGGAGTTGTCAGGTCTGTGCTCTGGGATCAAGAGGTTGGTGGTTTGATCGTTTCTCGTGTTCATGCGTCCTCTGACAATGTTGTTAATAGACGGGCAACCTTGTGACAGGCGGCGAAGATGCAAAGCTGACTGTCTGGCCTACTCAAAATGTCGACCTGGAAGACACGGTCATGGGCGACATTGGAACCTCAACAAAGAAAAGAGAACATGGGGATGATATGGACGTTGATGACGAAGAGCGTGGCGGCAAAAAGCAGAGGAGGTAACTTTTTGTCGTCGTAAAAGGCTACAACGTAGTTCCCATTGTACTTTCACTTGAGAAAACTTTGGATCTTGAGTCTGAGAATCGAAAGGGAATCTTGAAGCATTGAAAATGCCATTTTGATTCCGGATAAGAACGAGCTTTTCCACCAGCGCTTGCAGATGGCTCGCAGAGACGGGCGGACAAGCCCGTGTCGGTACCGACTTGCGTCTTTATCTTTCCAGTCACCTCGTCCATGTGGATCCGTTCTATTGACCCTGTACGAATACAAACATACCAATCCTGGTAAGAATCTCATACTATTCCACTATAAGGGTAGAATCTCACGAAGCGGACGACCATTATATATAGGGCCCATAGTCGACGTGAAGGGAACGGGATATTCATTATTACGGCTGTAAAGTCATCATGAAGAAAGCCTCACTATTGGCGTTTAGCTTGCCTCTAGTTGCACTCTCCTCTCCTACAACACAGCAAGCAGTGCTAGAAAATTTCGGGAATGTAGACACGGCCCAAGTTGGACCTAACAACGGTTTGGAATGTACGTCGTTGCCATTCCACCTCCCACAGACTTTAACCTGCATTCTCAGACGAGCTTGTGACTCACTCGTCATTCGATGAACATCAGCTACGAATCGCGCGTCCGAACCTTTGCGATCCTACTGTCAAACAATACTCCGGCTATCTCGACATTTCCGAGACCAAACATCTTTTCTTCTGGTGAGGTCCCAAACACGCGTCATTTTCCAACATCCCATCCTCAAATCATTATCAGGTTCTTCGAATCACGCAAGGCACCCGAAGAAGCACCTCTCATCCTCTGGTTGAACGGCGGTCCAGGTGGTAGCTCTGCCTTGGGTCTTTTAATGGAATTGGGGCCATGCTGGGTATCAGACGGAGGCAAAAACACGACTTTTAACCATCACAGCTGGAACACAGACGCCAACATCATCTTCATAGACCAACCCGTCGAAGTCGGCTTTTCATACGACGACAATGGACCTACCGTCAACTCAAGCGCTGTCGGTGCCCAAGACATTTACGCGTTCTTCCAGCTCTTCTTTGATCGTTTTCCGGAATACTCAACTCAGCCGTTCCATGTTGCTGGAGAGAGTTACGCTGGGGTGTATGTCCCCAATATCGTCAATGCGATTTATCAGCATAATAAGGAGGTCAAAGATGGGCTGAAGCATATCAACCTCGCTTCGGTAATTCTGGCCAATGCGTTCACGAATCCAGGAATTCAGTATGCATCCATCGTGGAATACGTTTGTGGAGGGTCACCTTATCCCGTACCTGACCCAGATGGGTTCCTTTGTGAATCGATGCGCGTTCCAACGGATATCTGCGTTCACCTCGTTGAGGAGTGTCAGAAAGCGCCGTCGAGGTATACGTGTGAGCCTGCGGTTATATATTGCAACGCGCGGCTTATGGAGCCCCTCGCATGTACGTTCTTTTCAAGCCTTCCTTGTACCGTCTACTGAACCCGCTTTACAGTCATAGGTATCAACCCATACGACATTCGCATGCGATGCTCACCCGAGAGTGGGACCATTCCCTGCTACGAAGAGGAGTCATGGATCAAAGAGTACTTGAATACTCCCAGTAACAAAATCGCGTTAGGTGTAGACCCTGCACGGAATTGGACCCAAGTCAGTCTGAGGTTAAATCACGATTTTACGGCAACTGGAGAGATGGCATTCAATCATGCTCTGCTACTGCCTGAGCTTGTCAATGATGGTATTCGGCTGCTCGTGTATGTTGGAGATACTGGTGAGTAATTCCTGCGTTGTCGTGACCTCAAGTAGCTGATTGGGTTTCTTGTTAGATACCATCTGTACCAACTTCATTGTAAGATACCTTTCCTCTACCAGCATGACACCAGTCCTCATTGTTTCATAGGGTCAGGAACGATACGTGGAAGCGCTTGACACCAAGTTCCACGACGAGTTTTCCGAAGCCAAATTACTTCCATGGCGTGTTCCTGCCACTGGTCGTCTGGCTGGTGAAGTTCGAAGTGCTGGGGCAGCGGGGAATGTTACCTATGTGAGGATATATGATGCAGGGTTAGTGTTTCCATTCTTTCTGGTATGTCATTGATATCTAAATGTTGATGGTTTAATAGACACCTGGCCCCATATGATCAGCCTGAGGCGCTACATGTACGTTTCCTTACTTTGCCCTGCTCTTCGCGTTACTGAATCTCCATTCTCGGATGCAGGATTTAATCACTCGATGGATTAGAGCAGTACCATTCTCGCCGTAAACTGTTACTTTTCGACTCGTATAATAAATAACCTTCAAAGGAGTGCTGGCGAACGCATAGCTCACCTCCCGAAAGGCCCTGCTGTAATTGCGACGTATGTATGTACTAATCTGGGTCTTTGCCCCTGGCCTTCTCATCTAGGCGGCGAAGGCGTTGTGTTGGGTACCGAAGAACTGCGCTACGCAGCCCCCGCAGTTGGAAAGATTACGGGAATAATCGATGTGGATGTACTTGATACTGTTTTCGGGAACTTTGAGTTTTGTACTGAGAAGTCCCCACAATTTGACCCACAAAGCATATCAGAAGGCCTGGGCATGCACAGATAGTCAGATATGGCTAGCGCTTGTCTATGAGGTTCAGCATATACATTCTCAGCTAGCGAGAATGAGTCCTATAGCCAAATGGCCCGATAGCCTGGCAAGCCGTCTTTACTCGCACAGAAGATAAGTCGTTCTGTGCTGACGAGTAAAATGGCCCGACGACGACGCGAACAGAATCACGTGCGAATTCCAAGTGTTTTCATTCTCTTGTTCCTCACCATCATCTCAAAGTCCGAGAATACAATCCTTCAAAACGCCTCTGCACTGTGTCGACAGGCTCTGACCTGCGGCTATATCACTTCAATCTGACCATATGGATTTTCCTCTTGACCCTGGCTCATCATAGCGCAGCAATGAGCGCGAATTCAAACATGGCTAGAGCCCCAATCATCTGACAGGTAACGGTATCTCATTCCTCTCTCCAGGAAGATAAAATCTCACGGAACCTTGATATTATATAGGACGCGTCGAAAACTCAGGAACCCCCGTACTGCAGCCATGATGAAGCATGCATGGACGGCTCTACTCGCGTTCACTCTGCCTTTGGCCGTCTTTTCCTCTCCTACGATTCAGCAATCGGTGTTGGGGAATCTTGGACACGGATTGGAGATTGCTGCCGGGTGGATTCCAGGCAACGAAAAGCAGCATGTTTACCAGAATGGTTTACAGTGTACGTCTCGCACTGTATGTAACGAATTGTGTTTCAGACATTTGACACGCGATTATAGACGAGCTAGTGACTCATCCGTCGTTCAACGAGCATCAGCTACGAATCACCCAGCCAGATCTCTGCGATTCTAGTGTTAAGCAATACTCTGGCTTCCTCGATATCTCTGAAAACAAACATCTCTTCTTCTGGTACGGTACCCGCCGCCTTCGAAATCCTCGCAATCATACCTAAGCTGCTCATAGGTTCTTCGAATCACGAAATGCCCCGGAAGATGCGCCTCTCATCTTATGGTTAAATGGTGGACCTGGGGGCAGCTCCGTGTTAGGCTTGCTTATGGAGTTGGGTCCATGCCAGATTATCGACGAAGGAAAGAACACAACGTTCAATCCTCACAGCTGGAACACAGACGCCAACATTATCTTCATCGATCAACCCGTGGAAGTAGGCTTCTCATACGACGATCGTGGGCCCAGTGTCAACACGAGCACTGTTGCCGCTCAAGACATTTACGCCTTCTTCCAGTTATTCTTCGAGCGCTTCCCCGAGTACTCTACTCAGCCATTTCATGTTGCTGGAGAGAGTTATGGTGGGATATACGTTCCGAATATTGCAAATGTTATCTATCAACATAACAAGGAGCAAGTTGATAATAGACTGAAGCACATCAACCTAGCTTCGGTGATCCTAGCTAACGCATTCACACATCCAAAGATCCAATACGCATCCATCGTTGACTACGCTTGCGGTGGGGCACCTTATCCAGTCGCAGATCCGAATGGGTTTGTTTGTGAATCTTTACGTGTTCCGACGGACATCTGTCTTCGTCTCGTGGAGACGTGTCAAAACAATCCATCGAGGTATACTTGCGAACCTGCTGTTTTGTATTGTAATATTCAGCTGATGGAACCTGTGTCGAGTACGTCTTTTACCCTTCCTGAACGGGTTGTAGTTCGAGCTCAGCTTTTCCTCACCTTAGATCTCGGCCTTAACCCCTACGACATTCGAAAGACCTGCCAATACAATGATAGGAGTACTATTTGTTATGAAGAAGCTGATTGGGTCGAACGATGGATGAATACCCCCACGAACAAAGCCGCGTTGGGTGTACCCCCAGAACGGAATTATACTGCAATTAACATGCGGGTGTATCACGACTTTATGGCAATCGGGGAGATGGCGTTCGACCATGCTTCCCTTTTGACGGACCTCGTGAACGATGGTGTTCGACTGCTCGTGTATGTTGGGGACACTGGTACGTACATTTTATAGGTGAACCGACTCCAGCTGATCCACACAATCAGACGCTATTTGCACTAATTTTATCGTATGTCCTTTCCTAAAGGTATTTGTTCTGGTGTTCACGTGTCGAGTCGCGCAGGGCCAGCACCGTTACGTGGAAGCACTAAACACTAAATTCCACGACGAATTTGCTCAAGCCAAGTTACTTCCATGGCACGACTCAGTTACGGGTCGCCTTGTAGGCCAGGTCCGCAGCGCCGGTTCGGCTGGAAATGTCACCTTTGTGAGGGTTTACGACGCTGGGTATGTCATCTAGGTTCTGCGCCTTCCAAAATCTTACATTTCGTGACTGGAATAGACATATGGTACCGTATGATCAGCCTGAGGCGTCAAACGTATGTTCCATTCCTTTTCAATGCTTTTGTCGTGTTCATATTTTAATCTAGGACCTAATTACTCGATGGATTAAAGCCATACCGCTCTCGACCTAAAACGATTCAGCAAGCTTGTATTATAATTCAGTACCAAAAGATCGTTCTTGTCTTATCGGTAAAAGGTACTTGAACCACTATCCTTGGTAACCAGGATCCCATGTCCGTACACGTTATGCATGTAGAAAGTGTTTGTTAAGACTCGACTTCAAGGGCATCACGTTACAACGGTGAATCCCGTGAATCCTCGTCATAAATCGTTTGTGTTTTCCATTTAAGTACGTACTTCCTGATCTCAGTCATTAGAGCGCTGAAGTCTAAGGATGCCAAAGATCGTTCTGGGTCAACTGCTCAAGAATACATTGTCCATCAGGACCATCAATGTCCCAAACAAACACGATACCCTCCCTGGTGCAAGCAGCAAACCGCTTTTCATCTGGTGAGAAACTGACAGACATAACACTCGATGAGTGTTCCACTTGAAGTCTGAATTTGGCCGTTCCCTTTGTTGATATGTCCCAAAGTGTCACTCTTCCGTCTTCCAAACCACAGGCTATGTATGTGCGACGAGGAGCAATGGCAAGAGAATTCACGGGAATCCGCATTCCACCAGGAAATAACGAGGGATCACCTTTACTTGCAGAGGCTAGCCACAAGTACTCTTTCACTTGACTTTTATTGTCCCATCGACTGACTGACCCATCCCGGGAGCCAATAAAGAACTTGGAACCATTAGGCGAGAATGCGACTGCCCGTATTTCGTCATTCTGTGGAGGCGACTTCCAGCTTCCCCCAATCACCTCTGGTTGCCACACGCAGAATGTCTTATCACGAGAGCCAGACACGATGTACTGTGTCGGACGTGAAAGTGTAGAGGGTGATGGCACTGAAGACTCTGGTGTACACGTAGGCGGGGAAGATGGCACGACAGACAACTTGCTGGTGATGACTCCGAGCCATTCCATCCATCCTTGCTGTTTCATGGTGGGTGTTTCATTGGATGTCAAAGAAACGTTATCGTTGGGTAATCCTGCATCACGCGGCTCGTCAGAGCTTGGTCCAGGCTGAGGTATACTAGCATATGAAGTAGCACCACCACCGTTTAGTGCTCTGCCAGTAGATGGCTCTTGGTATGTTGGCTCCGAAATACTAACATTGCTGTTCGGTAATGCTGTGGAAGGTGGTTCATTGCGTGTTGGGCCAGTTATACTAGCATATGAAGTGGCATCGTTGAGTGATGCTGCAGCGAGCGAACTTTGTTTGACATTGACGCCAATAGTGCTACTTTGACTCATTGATTTGGCGTGAGGAAGACCTCGTTCAGATTTGTCGCCATGGGCATTCGCCGTATAGAGATTGCCCAAAGCAGCATCGATTGGTCCTCTGGAGGGTACCAAGATACCTGACAATGAATTTTTTCCATTGGGCCTGATGGCGGTTTCGATCTTTGGAGAGAATGCGGCCAAAAGAACATCGTGTTCGTGACTCTGGAGTGTATCGCTAGGTTCCTCGGGGAACTTCTCATCATAAACATGGTGGTGTGAAAATGCCGGTTCGAAGACATATACGTCGGAGTCCGAAGTAGCAACCAGTTGTCCATCCCAGGCAAAGGACACAGAGAGAATGTTTGCCCCTGCTGGGTTATACCAGTCGTTTATACGTTTTCCTGTCTCCGAGTCCCATATCCGTATTTTTGCATCGCTGCTACCGGAAGCGATGCTTTTTCCATCTGGGGAGAATGCAAGACAGGAAATAGGATCATTGCTCGTTTCATCCATCATGTTCCACGTCGGTTCTACCCCAGCACCGGTGCGGACTTCACGGAGGAAGATATCTCCAGATGATGTGCCACATGCAATGCGAGTGCTATCAGGAGAGAAAGCAAACGCAGTAATTGGTCCACCTCGTCTTATTGAAAATATTTCAGCTATCAGAGAGATGTGCAGCTATCAGATGTCACGGTCTCTTTATTATTCAAGTCATAGCATACCTGTCCCAAATGCGTTTAGGAAACCCTTGACAAGAGATTCGATGGACTCCTCTTTGAAAGCTGAAGTCTGGTGAAAGACCTTGTTACATAGGAGCTCACGGATAACCGGTGGTTGTCTGGTTAGATGCTGCCTGTGAAAAAGCCCAGACGCCAGCTCTTGGAGCACCTGGATTGTTGCAAGGATACGTCTACGGACGGACTGGTTATTTAGGTCCACTGGGTGGAATAATGTCTGCGACAAGTTTACAAATGCCTGCATGGCCTCGACTGCCGTGGCATCAGTGATCTGTTTTCACAAGGCACGGGGAAACTTACCACTTCCAAACATATCAGATGTTCGTTTTAAGTGTGCAAAATGATCAGTGCGATCGCGACTGGAGTCCATGTTGCCGAGGAGGTCGATTGCATCTTCAATATGACGCGTGACTTGATCAAATTTGTCTGGCTCGACTTGGTTTGGATCTCTTCCATTCCAATCCCCCAATTCGTTCTTGTACTCCATGTGTAGACGATCCGATCCATATACAGATCGGTGAACTAGTTGACCGGGAAGGATCTTGCGTCGATGGCCTAGGTGTGGTCTGAGTAAGTCAGTAACGATTATGTCTGAATGGTATATATAACTTACACGCGTGTTGTCTGATGTTTATCTTGATATGTGAGGCGTTTAATGGGAAGAATTTCAAGCAGACGCCAAATCCAGGTGAGCGACTCATTCACATCTTTCCCTCTCCTATAATCGTCCCAGTTCAGAGCAAACGGCGTCAACAAAAGGCCGGCCTTGGATGCTTCAGCAGTCATCCACCTAAAAGCAGGGCTATTCTGATTGAGGGATTTGTTCTCGATGCTCCCCCCTCCACTGAAGTTAACCTGTCAACAACATAAACCGATAAGATAAGTACCTTAAGACTCACATATCTGAATGTGTCCCGGTAAACCAGACCTCCTTTGTGTGTGGCATACGATCGGAAGGTCCCGTATCCCGCTCTTCAGAATTAGGACCAGCACCACCATTGACAAATTCCGGGAGGAACTTGACACGCCGCTCGTCCAGAGCGAGAGCGTGGCGAAATAAACAAACATGCTTCATCCCTTCTGTTGTGAGAGGAAGGTCTTTGTTTCTGGCAAAACCGACTGAGGAAACGGTGTCCCTAAAGTAGATGATTAGAGTGAGCACTACGCGCATGTAGAAAGGAAGTTGCAAACAGACCAAACCCCAACGAAGTGGACTTTCACATGATCTCGACAAAATGTTCGCTTAAAACTCGCAGCGTCGGCATCGCCCCCGCCAGAATGATGTTTAGATTGATGCTGTGACTTGAATGATTCCTCCCCTGTGGCTTCAGTCCCCGGGTGGACAGAGCCTGAGCTAACGGATTGTTCGGAACTCTTCACGGGCCCCTCGGCTTTCGTGGTGCCCATCTCCTTGTGCCTTTTCTTCATCTTTTCCTCTGTCACCGGTGGGGGATTGTTGCTATCCGTAGTCTTCTGGTACAGATCGTACGCACTAAACAGTGAATGAAGCTGGGTCCTCCGAAACACAAGATCATCGACACGTACAATGGTATTTGGGCCTCGTTACCTCGGTGGATCAACCCGACCTATGTTCTGCTGTTTATTCCTGTCGGTCGTCTCAATCCTATTACGGACGCACCTTTTCAATCATCGCCGAGAGAACACGAACTTGATATGCTCCACGAGAAAAACCTGTATATACAGTGCATACTCAACGCTAACAAGTCTCCGACCAATGAATTCTGACATACCAAACAAAAAAATCCGATCGCCAGTTTCATACTGCTCAGATATCCATCGATATGCACTGAGCAAAATGTTTTCAAATCGCCTAAATGTTGATATTTCCAGACTCAGGCATAAGAAGGACCCTCAGGGTATTGCGCAACATACCACGCTATAGCTAGGTCAATTTTGTGCCCTATGACTTGCCGATAATACGCCAATGACTTCCAAGATGACCTTGCGTACGTTCCTATACCACTGTTGTAGAACGTGACCTGTAATGCCTCGTCTTTCTCGAGCCGGCTGTAGAGCTCAACTACGTTGGTATTCTGCGCAGGCATTTCGTCAATGACCATGAACACTATATAAGTACACAGAAAGAACATACCTTGTCACTGAACTGGTTTGCAGTTCCGTCAATACACACTACTAAATTCCTTGAACGCCTGGAACCGTAGGTGTGAGGTAGAGCATCGTGAATGCAGCTGCAGTGTCGTTGAGGACGCCTGACCGGCTTCATCTGATCATGATTTACACGGTCTTCCGCATCTTCAACGTCTGTCGAGTCAAACTTACCCGGAAGACTGGGGTTATCCATGGCGTCGGATTCAGGATATGCTTGAAGCCTGAGAGCAGCCTAAATAGAATGTAGGATGAATAGGAGCAAGCTATAATTGGATCATGAGCAACGATCAGTTGATGAAGAAGGGACCTTTGAACATGCCAGTGAGACTGCGAGTCCCATGTCAAAAACACCCAGAGGCTCGTGTGTACTGACAGAGCAACCCATATGCGATAGATGAATCATCCAGGGTGTATATTCCAGCATACGGCCCACACACGCACGACCCCAATCACCGCGCTGCCAGGCATGACATACCACTACCTTGCGGAGAATCATGCTCGCGGTATCCATGATGTTGCAGTACGAGGGGAACCGCAACTCAAATCACCGATGAACAGCTAGAGGATACCTGTCGGAGATCAAATATTACGGCGAACCACCAGTGAGATTACTATACCAATGCCAAAAAGGGCTGGAAGCTTACGCGTCGTCGAAGGGATACCACGAATGAGCCGCGAGGAGTCCGAGAAGCGAGTAATATACCATGTTGCTTGACGGTGAGGCAAGTATAGGCGCCCATTTTGGTCTTGGTCTAAATCCATCCTTTTGGTCCCCTCGATCATGTTCATGTCACTGAGTACACCTGGCGTGGGGCTAATGAGATCCATGGATTGTTACATGATGACGTCTTTGACCTGGTCGAAAGGTGTTGCAAGTGACTTCGGACTCTGAAAAAGAGATTCACGACAAACAGTCCTGTACTATGCTGGTGACTAGTTCGGGCACTCCTCATTTTCGAATTTGAGATCACCCCCTTAACCTCAATTGAAGCCGGTACCTCCTGCGCTGATCATGTTGGTCCACAGCAGTTTCCAATGGTGCATCGGCAGTAGAAGTTGTGATATCAAAGCGCCACTGGTGTAAAGCAGAAGAGACGACTTACTCCGGCAGAGAAAGTGAGGGAATGGAGAGCTATAAGTCCTTGGCGTCCAAAACGAGCCGGAAACTCCTACTCATGAACGCGGCGTGAATAGCCTCAGGCCTGAATCCAATAAATATGACCCAGGTCAATTCCGTGACGGGCGTCATTGTAAGTGGGCTTAAGGTAATGCTTCAGACAAGACGAAGGCCACAAAAGTATTGAAATTTGAGCTTTATGGATTGACAAGCTAAGATACCTCTGAGATTACAGTCAGATAGTGCTGTAAACCTCGAATTGAATCGAAACACACCTGAGCTTGAACGACCCATGCGCGAATTAATTGTAACCCTTTTCCATCTTATATACAGAACAGAAGAGCGAGCAAAGATATTCAATGATCCTTGTGATCTTGAGAGCTGAGCGCTGAGTACTGAGTATTGGGTTGAAAAGAGGAAAGAAGTTGCTGTAAGGTTAGGGTTAGAACTGGACGCTTTTAGCGTGACAGCGAGGCACTTTTACCACCTTTTACCCGTTTCTAAAACATCTTTTAGTACAGCTCAAGACTCAATAAGTACCTCCTTCTTTCATAAAATTTATGAACCTCCGAATGCTCATCTTGACGAAATCTTGGTCTTATCTCATTACCCATATCGACGATGAGTGTCATGTTGCATTTGGAATTGTATACGTTGGCTGACTTGGAAGTTGGATAGTCAGTATGTTGCACCGACAGTTCTCAAAGGTAGCCGATCGCACTCCGCAAGCTGCTATCCATCGTGTCCGAATAATGACGGGATCAAACCTTCCTTGAAGTGCTCCACGCTGCATTGGATCCGTGCAAGCCACACCTCGTACAAATAGTATACCAAGCGTCATTTCTCTCTCTCTCAGACCCTCACTATTTCTCACAGACCCGAATCTACTAGCAGGTCCAATGTCGTGTACAGCGGTAGTAACTTCTCCGCTCCAGATCCCTGCTATCGCATCCAATATCGTCAGATTATACCAAACCAACGAATGCCCTCCGATATTTGGTACCCCCCTTTGCGATCTCCAACATGCCCTAGCTCTCGACGAGCAAGAAACACGCATGTACCGTCGCGTGCTGCACCCCATCCGACGTCTCCCAGACTTGGTACTGGTCGAGATATTCAAACATCACATGGGTACGATCGACCATAGACCTCCTTGGACACTATCCCAAGTATGCTACAAATGGCGACAGGTCTCACTATCGCGTTCATCATTTTGGTCCAACATTAACCTATCCATGACATATGTCATTCGGGAGACTCGAAGACCACACCTGCTCTTGGACCGTCTGCGAGATCAATTACAGAAGTCAAAGAATCACGCCCTTTCCGTCTCGCTTAGCCTTCAGACTTCTATCCCAACCCAGCAGGAGTGGTCACCAGTCCTCAAAACCATCTGCGCAGCCTCAGGTCGATGGGAAACACTGAAACTCGCAGCTGACGTCGAGAATCTTCGCTTCCTGCATTCAACAATGAATGGCACGCCGAATTTTCCATCGCTGCGTTCATTGAATCTGATGCTGTTGGGCCACAGCCATCCAGTCGCTGCCAACAGTGACCTGAGCCTTTTCGAGAATGCTCCCCGTTTACACGACCTCACGGTGATGGTAGATATATACGGAGATGCAAGCTCGCTGGGTATACCTTTTACGCAGATAACACGAGCTCGGGTGTACCATGTTTCAAAGGGCACGCTCAGTCTCCTCAAGAGCATGTCAAACCTCGAAATATTACACGTAGATCGCGTGTCTCTGCGTAACACCTCCGACATCGACCTCATTTCACTCCCATCGCTACACACACTATCCATCACTTCAGGAACAGAATCAAGCCTTGCGGCTTTCCTGGATTATCTGCAGGTACCGAATCTGCATTCGCTCAAGGTTGGAGTTGGTGCGGAATCCATTATGGGCGCGTTCTTGACGCGTTGCAGGAAGCTGCGTTCGTTGGCATTAAAAGCCAATGAGACGGATGACTTTGAGTGGTTGTTGGAGTCTCTACCAAAGGAAATCAACTCGTTATCGCTATTCTCGGCCACAGGAAGGGCCGTATGTGCACTGTCTAGACGCCAGGGGAAACTAGCCGAGTTACGACTCTTCTCGAGGCGAATAGAAGATAGCACCTTGATCGAAGCTGTAGAAAGCCTTGGTCTACGCCAATTATGGCTGCATGATTCAAGTGCTGACCAGGCTGCTAATCGGATACGGGAGATGGACGTAGAGGTCCATCAACGGGAAAGCTGGTGGTCTGATTTTCTTTCAACTCACACCCCGACTTGACAGACCTTACCATATGTACTGAGTCATCGCTTATTCAATAAACCGTTCATAGTAGTACATCAGGTGAAAGGGGAACCGAACGATTCGGAACACCGCACAATCAGACGCTATTTGCACTAACTTTTCTAAACATGTCATAGGCAATCTTGGCCTGCAAGGATAATTAAAAAACAAGGATTTGATACAGTTATTATACACATGATTCAGGTATCAAGTAGTACCGGCAGTAACAAAGGCGGGAGAAGCCTAGGTACGAGACGTATGTATAGTCTCGGCATCAGCACAGTCTGATCCTATCGTGGACCACCGTTCCTAGAAAGCCTAACTGGTATTCAGCATAGGGTTTCGACCAGGCGCAAGAACATACCTACATCATGCGATATGCGGTACAAGTTGTGACCACTGTACAGATTGATACGCACTAGCCGGGAGTTTTCGAAATGCCATCATTGCGAGGACGATGAGGATGACTCGAAAAATGACATATGAGAGGGATATCATTATGACCACCTTATCACCCAACCAGGACATACGTCGATCTTGTCTGGAATCGTGGTACCAGTGCAAAAGTCCAAACGAGATGGGGACAGCAGCAATCGCAACGGCTGCTACACGCCAGAGTAGCTGCTCCGTATTTGTCGGAAATTGAAAAGCCCACGGGATGCAATGAATGGCGCCGAACAGGACTCCCAATCCGTAAACCTGTATGTAGAGCCTGAGCTTATATTCATTTTTGGACGATCCCTTGGTCAACCCCGACGAAATTGTGGTAATCAATTTCTTGTCGTCTGTGTCCATTAGAATGCATCTTGACATCCGTACGATGTCTAGTCTCGTACCGGGCGAGTCCCTTAGGACACGAAAGGGCAGAACTAGAGCCGCGAATATCAATGCCAGTACCAAGAATGCCAGCACCAATACTGAAAACACGACCAATAGCACCATTAATAAGGCTAATGGGACCAACGCCACAGCAAACAGCACGATGACTGGCACCGATATCACTATCCCTCCCGCAATCCCGAGCACAAATCCCAGCACCACCGACACCAGTGCTAGTATCATACGCGCCGGAATTACTACTCCCACATGCATAACCAGCGGGAAATACATGGTCAATAGCATCATTCCAACCCTTAATTTGATGATTATCTTCGAGGTGAGCCGAGACAACCACGAACGACCTGGATCCAATCTTTTGAAAACATCAGCATGTTGACACGATTACGATTGTACAATGAGTTCGCGCACCTGACCGTATCCAATTCCGAAATTTTGTCGCGGTATTTTGAGCACCGTTTTGAGTGCAACCTCTTGAAATGGCCCATGAGTTGATGGATGAACGTGGTTATCGCCTTGTATCTTTTCGCGACTCTAGCCTTGACTTTCGTCCACTTTGACTCTGTATTAGGTTGTTCAGAATCATCGGGGAACCGATGATCCTCCTGTTTCCAGTAAACACGGAGGGGACGTTGAACACGAAGAGGCTTATACCACCACGATACATAAGTGGCAAAGTTTAGTATCGCAAAGCCAACCGTGATGATCTCAAGCTCTGTGATGGCCAAGCCTTGAATTGCACGAGCTCCAACTTGAAATAAAAACCAGATGGTCTGTACGATGGCAATGGATTTGGTGATGGCATCTGCGCGACTTCTGTCGTTAATCTCGCTTTCGGTTATGGTGATGTATCCTTTTTTGATAAGGCGTTTCAAAAGCTTCTCGGAGGAATACTTCAAAGACAGAGGAGTGGTCAGCGAGGTGCTTATTTAGCCACACAGAGAACTTACAGAATGTCTGCTATCTTGTCGCGTCAATGTGGAAGTCCTTCGGGTCGAGTTAGCCTTGACTTTCGACGCCAGCCGTTTAATCCTTCTCATTTCGTCTTCAGTGATAAATCCCTTGCTGACCAGGAACTCCAATAGACACAAGGGATCTGGTGATTTGCTCTGCAAACAAACCGGTCAGTAAGATACCACTTGGTAAGTGTATAGACGTACTAGACATTCAACAATCTGCGACTTTTGATCATCCTCGTTCGATAAGACAGCTTCTTGGTCAATTGTGGTTGAACTCTTGAGAGAAGAAGTGTCGGAACCTCTCCGGGAGGCCGATGGCGCGTGCAACAAATTCTCTTTTATGTCGTCTCCTTTCTGACAAGTTGCCATGTTAACTTGTATAACTCCGACCAAAGAAAAGAAGAAATACCTCCGGGAAAACGTCGTCAACGACTATCTCTGCTAATTTATGACGCCATTTCATCTTTTTCCAGTATTCTTCCAGGACATGGTCATCCTCATGGTCATGATGAAGATAGTCGATCACCCTTTTGCCATCACAGAGAGCAAACCCTCCCATGAGGTAAAAGAATCCATGAGTAGTGCCCCATCCATAACCTGTATTTGAGGTTAGATTCTTGTTGGATCCAGTATCATTCAAACGAAACCTACGTTTGAAGCGATTTCCTATTTCTTGTGCAGCGTACCGCTGCCTCGTGGCCCACAAGACGATGAGTTCGGGCGCAAGTAGTGCAATAATCATCAGCATAATGTTATTCCTGGCGCCTCTAACCCTGGAACTATCCCAAAATCGACGTATCCACGACGCCTGAGGCGATTTTGGAACTACTCTCGGGATGTTCGGATGTATGGCGACCCATGTACAGATGAATATGACAGAAAGGCAACTCCAAACGATGCTGGTAAGGGTCCTGCATCCGTTTATATCGAGACACCCCCCGGTGTTGGCGTCGAAAAGCATTGGCCCTGGGGTACCAATGGCGTTTGGAGCCATTGGGGAGTTGGGAACCGAATTACCGTCATCTTGAGCGGATTTTATTCGCCACGCGTTACACACACACGAGTTGTTCGAATCGTATCCCACTGCGTAGAGAAGCACGACATGCAGCCTGAGAGATGGAGCGTCTGTAAACGATCGATGTGTGTGTGGGAAGGAATGGAAACGAAGGATGGCCATGGCATGTATTTGGCGCTCCTCTGTTGTGCGAGACGAGAAGTATAAGTATCAAAGCTTTGCGCCGAAAAAAAGAATACTCAACTGTACCCATAATTTCTCATCCTCCTGGCCCAGTAACTGCAGCATCCAAACGTAGGGACTCGAAAGCATCCGTAACCTTCAGAGCGAATTTAATGTGGCCGATAACACGCCTGGTGCACGAGGAATATGATGAGCGCTTTGAGCATCAAATCGGTAGGGGTGCGTACAATTCAAGGGGCTCCATGTAACTGCGACTGGAGAAGTGCCCCATTGCGTGGACTTGAGGGATCACCGGTCACCCACTAACTGAGTTGGAATAACAGAGACACGCTCCCCACAAAGTGTAGCCTCATTGAAAGTCCGTGTGTAGTAAAGATACTGACATAGACAGTTTACATTCATCTCGACGTCTTGCATTGTGGGGGTAGCATGCCCGTGGATTTGGAAGCGCTGTTGTATTCTATGTTCTGACGCAGGTTAGTAGGATGTTTTAGATAACGATACAAAGGGACGACTTCGTACCTTGCACACTCTCTCCGTCCCCAGAACTAGTCTTGAAGAAGAGAACCGACTTTGTCGGCCCTAATGATAGAGTCGACCAACGACAACTTGAAGGGGACCACCACATTTGCTTCCTGAAAAGGTTAGTTCTTCGCTACTTGGCGCTTGACAACAAAAATAACGCCTTACCAAGCGCCGTCGGGTTCCCACAACGGATGTGTTCGGAGTTTGAAACGGCAACCTGCCGCCCGGCGAAAATAAGTATGCTCGAATCTTCTGCTCCCACAACAGTCGACATTCCATACAGTATCCGCTTCTCTTCCTCACAACTCGAAAACTGGTTCAGCTCGATAGAAATTCTATATATATAGATTATGCTACTCGGCCACTCTCCGCCTCATAAGCTTCAAAAGACACGGATGAGGAAGGATCTCCCGCAGATGCAACAGCTCGGAAACACCATTTATCCTATGGAACTCACTGTTTCGAAACATATAACTAGGCTTACGACGGATTTTCAACCTCTGATCTTTTCACTCATTCGGCATCCGGGAACTCATGGTCCAACCTTAATAGCTGACGATTTCGGAACACCCAGATCTTGCAGTCAGTTCTCTCTGGAATAGGCTCAAAATGCCAGAAATTTTGTCCTTGGAGAGCCTGGCGCTCCACCCACCTCTTACCAGATACCACCAGGTCCACAGATCTTCGTAACACGTTACTGTAACCGCGACGGCACAACTTGAGCTTATGACAACAGTTTTTACACCACCGCTTTCCTGAAGATCAAAGTGTTTGTCATCGCAGTTCGATGTTGTGGTTTGCCTGCAGCCTTATGATTATAATGCCCTGCGAACTCGGACTCATGCTAGGGAGATCGCAGAATCATGTATAGGTAGTAGCTAGCATAATCATATCGAAATGAGCGCCTTGGCACTCTTATCAGGCTATAATATATATAACAAGTGAATACCTGGAGCGTTTTGTTATAAAGGATTGTTTCAAGACTACTAAGATGGATTTGAACAGTGACAATGGGGAAAAAACGGACAGTCTTTTGTATTTCAATTTCCTCGGCCAACGTCGACTCTATTCTGCAACCCACTTGAAAGCAACTGAGTCGTCCTTTAACTCGTGAAATCATTACGCTTACGCTCATCTCAGTTGCCAGACACAACCCGGACGTGCAAAGTGTAGTTGTTCCCTTCCGCCAGAAACAGAACTACGCCCTTCATCCGCGATCCCACCTCACAACCCAAAACTTTAAACCATACCATATATACTAATACTATGATGCGCATAACTGTCGTTTACTCAATAAACCGTCCATAGTGCTACTAATACAAGGCCGGAACCACAGACAGACATCAAGTCATGCCTAACCAACCGAAAGAACGAAAGATAGAAACGAATAATGATAGTTCAAAAAAAGAACAGGAAAAAAGGTGCATACGTGAGTGAGGAACGAATAAACAAACAAATGAAACGGATAGGACATGGGGAGATGAGATGTACAGAGAAAGTCCAATGAGAATGTACACGTGCTTTTTTGGTACACGAAATGGATGGGATGATGGATAGACACAGGTACGAAAGAGAAAAAAACGTTGCAATGAGCTGTAAGCCAAAAAGAAAAAAAAAAGATGCAGGTTAGCAACCCAAACCAAATCACGGATGTACAACTCAGAGCCTACCTCACAAAAACACGACATCCCCAGAACACCTATCACACTCACACTCCACACCGCCTTGCACCCCCATCTCCCTAACCAACCTCACTCTCAACTTTTCAACCTGCTTTTCTCTACTAACTAACCCCCTCTTCACTTGGGGCTTGGCCACCGCACGCACGAACCCCAACAACATCGAACTCACACCCTTCCCATTCCCACTCCCACTGTCCGCCTCTTCACCGGCGCCGCCGGAATACTCGTATCTGCGAATGCGAAGAACGTCGTCACGATCTAAAAGGTTTAACCAGTCAGATTAGGTACGTACACTTGAACGAGCTCTGGGAAGAGGATGTCGAACCATTTACGTTCCCGGGCCTCTTCAACCCTGGCTGTTTCATGTACTTGACACCAGAAGGAGACGGCGAAGGAGAAGCCAACTGAGGAATCGCCGACAATGGGCGTCTATTAGGTGGCGTTACGAATGGGCTTGTGCTCCTGCCAACGGGGGACTTGGACCGAGCGGCGATAGGTAGTCTCGATGGAGACGGAGACGTGAACGTGGAGGAGGTAGAGGAAGCCAAAGACGAAACAGAACTCGTCGAGCTCGAAAGCGCCGGCGAACCAGAACCAGGTGCGTACGACTTTCGTGGGATCGACGAAGGCGTCATAGGCGCCTTTGGTGTACTAGGCGCCGTTACGGCGGCAGGTTTGGCGCTTATCCGAAAAAGTGGTACGTCCTCTTCTGCCTCTTCCTCGTCCTCTTCAGACACAGGGACGGGGATAGAGACGACTTTCCTCGAAGGAGGCGTAGCAAAAACCAACTCTGGCTCCAGTTCGTCATCATCTTCCTCTTCAACAGGAGCCGGCACAGGAGCTGGCACGGAGACTTCCTCGACTGGCACGAAACTCACGTCGTCGTCCTCATCCTTGGGTGGCGTAAACGTAATCCTGATACCCCCAACTTCCATTTCCTCGCCTTCTGCCATCTCTCCATCCTCGTCTTCCTCATCTTCATCATCCTCATCTTCATCTTCTTCGTCTTCATCTTCCTCGACAACAACCCCCAACCCCTTCTCCTCGACAACAACACCCAACGCCTCAACACCCGGTGGAAGCACAAACGGGAACGGCTCCTCCTCATCTTCCAGGCCAAGACCAAGGGAAAACAAAGCCTTGGAGCGTTCATACGAATACCTATCCTCCACATCCACATCTTCCGAGAGAGACGCCTCAGAGCTCGAAGGAGAAGGAGATTCTTGGAGACATCCAAAGAATCTATCTACTTCCTCTTCTTCCGTAGATGAAGGTGTAGTGGTGGCAGAGGAGCGTGGGAACGTCCAAGGCATTGATAGAGACCTTGCTGCCCTGTGTTGTTTTTGCGTTGGCGCCTGGGTAGAAGCAGGGGCAGGGGCAGCTCTAGGGAACTTGAACGACCCCAGGCTATTCGGCGGTGTAGGCAACGCCGGCGCAGGAGCAGGAGCAGGATACTCCACCTCAGATCCAAACGACGAATACCCCGACCTAGAAGTCGTCGTAAACTCCATCTCTAGGTCTAGATCATCGTCTTCCTCATCTTCATACCCCGCCAACCCATCATCATCTTCCTCATCTACATCATTGAAAGACGTATTCGGCGACCATGAAGAAGACGAAGCCACCGTCGGCGTCCTTATCTCTTCAGCCCTCGCGTGTCTGAGAGCCTCCACTTCCTCTCTAAGCATACGATTCTCCTCTTCTACCTCTCTCAGTCTCCTCACCTCTTCCTCCAAACCAGCCTTCTCCTCCTCCAAAAAAGCCTTCTCCTCTCTCACCTGCACCAAGTCTTCCTGTAGTTTGCGCACCTCCTCCTCCAAAACACCTTTCTCAACTTCCAAAACCGGAATTCTACTCCTCGCAACCCACGCTTCGCGTCTCTCACATTCGACTCTACGGCCGAGTACACCGACTTGTTTCTCCAGCTCGCTAACGCGGAGACGCCAACCATCAACATCCCTCTTAAGCTCATCTCTCTCGGCTTTGAGATCCGCTATCAGAGTGAGCAGCTCATCCGTTGGCTCAGATACAGAACCGGTATCCGACAGGAGCGACACCGGGCGCGAAGAAGGCGCAGGGGACGGGGAAGGTCGGACGCTTAGAGCACGTTCCAAATCCTGAATCCGAGCCAACAACGCATTATGACTCTTGAATAAAAAATGTTGTTCGCTCGCGCTTAGTGGCCTTTGCGTCCTTGGATTCGGAAAAAACTCCTCTCCAGAACTGGTGGAGGAAACGCTAAACCGCCGCTCGGACCACGTAGGTGTCATATCAGGCGTTGGGAGCCCGTGTCCATTGTGTGAGGAGTGTTTGTATGAGATCGAACTCCGCTTCGTAGGCGCAGGCCTGAAGTTGGGGTTGAAATCATCCGAAGAGGCGATGGAGGATGTTGAGGAGGCAACGACGTGTGCGTATGTAGGCGCCGGAGCTGAGGGGTTTATGGATAACTTTGGTCTCGTTTCCGTCGTCGCTGTTAGTGACAATCTCCTCAAATTCGGGTTTGGGGTAGGAGACGGTGAAGGCAAAGGCGAAGGCGAAGAAGAAGACGTAGGCGGCGTAGGTAACCCATACGAAATCGACTCTGGTGTGAGTGATAAAGGACGTAACCGGAGGTTTGCCCGTGGTTTCTGTTGCGCCACAGGTACCTGGGGTACGACAACTTCCTCTTCTTCGTGTTCGTGTTCATGCTCCTCTTCGTCCTCCTCGACGAGCGTATGTAACAGATCCTTTGGTGCTTTTGAAGGTTTGAACGAGTCCCGCTTGTTCATATTCAGGTTCATGTTACCAAATCCAGGCCCTGGTGGGAACGACGGTTTCGTAGCTGTCAAAACGCCCATCAGAGATAAGATACGTACACAAGAAGCAAGAAAAGTCAACTTACGAAACTCCCCACCGCTACCCAACTCTGGTATCTCAACCCTTGTAGTAGATTCCAACTCGCGGGATTTGCCTTCCAACGCCCATAGAGCACGGCGTCGTAGCGAGTCTTTGTCACCAGTTTCTTCAAAACCAGAAGAGCGTGACTCGGGGATAGATACACCCATGATTTCGGCGGATTCGGTACGTGTGGATACGGATGAACGACGGCGGTGGTGGGAGGTACGTTTTGTTGCTGGTGGGGGTGCAGTGTCATTGGAGGTAGTAGGAGCAGAGTAAGATTGTGACTGAGACAAAGAGACTGAGGCGTTGCGTGAATGTGAGCGACGGTGTTTGTGTGTCTGGGTGTGGTTGTTCGTGGACGTTAAAACAGGCATCGAAGAAGACGTTGAAAGTGGCCATGCATTGGGGTTGGGGTTGGGTTTTCCTCCGAGTTTGAATGTGTCGATCTGTTTTCCTATTAGCCATAATAAAGAGAGAAAACGAGACGACGCACTCTGTGTTGAGCAAGTAATTCATGATCCATTTCCATTTCAAAAAAAAGCGTATGTATATATGTTTTTTGGGGGTTGGGTAGTTGGTAGAGAAGGAACGAAAGCGCTGACGATGCGTGGACTTGATACTTAAACGAAAGGAACGGACTGGCGATGAAAAAACAGCCAGTATCCTGGTTTTTTTGTTCGTCGTCGTGGAAGATTCAGAAGAGGAAAACCAACCGTGACAGGGTCACTGAGTCACGCATCTGATTCTGATACGAGTGACAGTTCGTTCTCACTGTCATTCTGATACATCATACACACGATGGGAAGAACACTCCTACTGATATGCGATGTACAGGCATCGTTCGGTGGGATAATTCATGGGTATGAGCATTTGGTGTATACGACGAACAAGTTTTTGAGGTTTGCAAAGGTGCGCACTTTAGCGATGCATTCCAGCGCCTATTGCTAACGAAATGGGCAGTTGCTGGATATTCCAGCTGTAGCTACGACGCAGTATTCTAAAGGTGGTATTGGCACAGAGTCCTTTTAGTGCAAAGTGCTGACTAGTGGCACACAGCCCTTGGACCACTAGACCCATCGATAGACGTTTCATCGCTCGGAGAGCTTTACCTTGGCGCACATGATAAAACGAAATTTGGGATGCTCATTCCAGAGGTGACAGCGCACATCTCTGACGATACAGAGAGAGTAGTGTTGCTGGGTATGGAGGTGCGTACGCAGAGCACTTGGGACTACACCCGCTAAACTCCGCCTACAGTCACACATCTGTATCCTGCAAACAGTCCTCGCTTTACACGAGCACTATCCCAAGTTGATCATCCACGTCCTAGCAGACGCTATATCATCTGTAAACCGATTCGAAGTGCCTATCGCACTCCAGCAAATGCGGTCGTGTGGACCTCGAGTGCGGATAACGACTTCTGAGAGTTTGGCGTTTGAGTTGATGGGAGATGCCAAGCATCCGAGGTTTAAAGAGTTTGCAAAGATTGTAAAGGAAGAGAAGGATCGAACGAAAGAGGCTGGAGATGTATTGGTAGCTGGAAGGTTGTAGAACAAGTGTAGAATACTTGACATCATTGAATCCGCCAATGTCAGAGATCTGAGCACACGCTCGTTGCTTTGACCTGCGTTGCATCGCGTTTCCACAACCACCAAATGTCAACAAGCGTGCCTGATGGCGTGGGTGACAGGCACCTTTCTCGTTTCTCAGCTGAAAGGTATTCCATTCAACCTGCCTGTTCTCCTACTCTCCTACACTCCATTCACCACCTTTAGCCATGGCGTATCTCTACCTCTGTAACCCACAACAAAGTCCCTATCACCGATAAACCAAATCATCAAACAACCACCCAAACGGCGTTATACTCGCTTACCCACGTGGCTCTCCATCATGACTATTCCTCTTGACAAATTTCTCACCCGGCCCCTTGTCTCTCTCTCTCCCTTTTCCCTTCTCCTTCGCCTTCTCACTAACCAAAAACCCCCACTCACTCTTTACACCCCCACATTCTTTTCAACCCAACCCTAACCGTTGTCTAGCTCTTTGTGAGACCGGAAAAAGACGACACATTGTCCATTTCTTTACCTGTCAAATTATATACACTTTTGTTATAACTCTTTTTTCGAAATGGCTCGTCCTGGTATGTCTTGCCCTGTTTCCTCTTCTTTTATCCATACGCTAAACACACTAAATGCACACGCAGGACCCCGTCTCCACAGACTCCCACAACGCCTCGATTACACACTCATACCCGCTCCTCTAGGTGTGTCTCCTTCCACCAACCTATCCTAACACTAGTAATAACACTAACACCCACGCACAGACCTCTCCCTCCCAACCCTATCCGAAAAATCACCTCTCCCAGCTATAATCGTCACCCCCTCTTCCCCATCCGACGACCACCGCTTCTCCATCGCCTTTCTCGCGCCTCCGCCCAAGCCCACGCTTCGTGAACGTTTCTCCTCCTACTCCCCATCGTTCCCCTTGACAGCAAGAACGGCCATCATACTCACTATAATGATATTCATCATGATATGCCACCTCGTAGCGCATAAGATGGCTGTCGACCTTCGGAGACCGCATCTTGATTTCTCCGTGTCGGTGCCTGTACAGGAACAACAGGATTTAGGAAGCTGGTTCGGCATCGGCGGACGTGTGGGCGTGGAACGTTCTATACCGGATTTCGTTGTCGATGAGGCGGTACCGGTAGTGGTGGTAGAGGAGGCCAAGATTTAGTGCTTGCTTTCCTGCTTTCGTATCTCCATGTCTCGCGTTTTAAGGGTCGTGTTGCTGTGTTACATACGTTGTTTTTTAGACTTACGAGTACATAGTACTTATCCCCGCCTCGGACCGTGTGTAACCATCTACCTACCTACCTATTTTCGTGTTAGCAGCTTCCAGTTAAGGTTATCTGATTTTTTATGGGTTTTATCTCGTCGTTTGGTGATGGATGAGAGGGGCCTATTCTCCGGCGTAAACTCGGAAACTCACCAGAGCGCGTCTCTATTAGTATGCCCACGCAATAGTCCCAGTTACATAGACACATATCCATACGCACCCCTGCCAGTTTTGGTGGAGCGCCTAGTCCGAGTCGTTGTGGGAACATTTATAAGCTGCGGCCTCTGCTGTCCCAACTGAACCTGAAAACTCCCTTATGGATCCCCCTATTCGACACATTTGTGTTCTCTTATTTCACCCCGAATCGAACCCTCGGAACTTGATCCATCGATGGGGTATCCCAGCAAACAAGGATTGGTCATCAGTCCCTACCGAAGACATGATTGATAACGGAGAACTGGAGACTTTCCTTCAAAGAAGGTGTCACTTCCGAGTCGACATGGGTTCAATCTCATTCTACAAGGTGAGGCCTTGATGCCCGGGTGTCATGAGCGCTTGTGTATACGTCTAATACACCAGTAGCCATCACCTCCCATTCGTAACAAGGATGCGCAGACTCATTTTGTTTCGAAAGCGGCAATAGAATCTTCTGCAGTCGAGGTGGGCTGTTGGGAATATCTAAATGTGTTTTGCGACGGGGTAGGAAAAGAAGAGTTGAATATGATTATTGTTGCAGAAGGAACCAAAATTGTGGCAGGTCATAGCACTTAAAGCAAATACTCGAACCAAGTTCTACTTCTGGAGTTCTTGTCATAATTGACGCGTCCTTGCCTCTTGAGTGTACTGGGTAATGAGCTCTGAGCTCCAAAGGTCGTGGTCGGGAATACCAATCACGCGCACGCGTCATGGTTCTTTTGCTCTTTTTTTTTTCACTCTCTCCGTCGCTTGGATTCAAAAGTGAGTTTCATTTAATCTAATTTTACTAGTGAACATCCCGAATCTTCCTTCTGAATCTATAGCCTTGCGAACTCGATGGAAATCTGTCGAAGCCTCATCATGCATCAAGCCCAATCTGCAGTTGGAGTTGGAGTTGGGATAAGGTTTTAGTGACCAAGTATGTCCTCAATATATTCGCTTTCTTCGTGCTCATCACCTCTGTCATGAAAAGCTCGTAACCGTCAGTTCTCTGGAAGTCTGGCCAACGTATCACCAGGAATGAAACCCAATACCTACTATTCGCCTTGACTATGCAAGTTCCTGTTCGGTCCCTCACTTTGAAAATTCTCGATTGCGGCGGCTGGATTTCGTGGTAAGGCCTCTACAGTGTACACCGTATCTCACTAAATCCTCCACTCAGGGCATCTCCTTCGAATCTACTCTTTGAATTCTTCAAGCACGCTGAGTCTGTACCTCTAAAGACTAACTCGACATCGACGATAGCTCTGCCTTTGAGCCTATCATATTCGTCGATCAGAGGGGCTAGTTCTTTCGATGCCAAGACCAGATATTCAGAATCCTGATTCCTACCTCCTTTCTCAAAGCGCTCGTATCCCATTGAACGTTGAACTCAAACAGACACGCGTTTTGGTTTTGATTGCAGACAAGAAACTTGAAATGTAGAAACTGGGCACAGTGGAATGTTTTCTTGTCGGTGGAATCGAACACCAAGGCCTAAATCAACACTTGATCGCAACTCAAGTTGGGCAAATACTCAATGACATACCTTCGGCATTCTTGGACCTGGAATGGTGGAGGAGGCCACAAAGTCGGTGCTTGCTTTTGTGTCTCTGTCTGCTTTGAGCTCGAGTCGTGTTGTTCTTTAGATTTAATAGTACCACCTACCTACCTACCTGTTCGTGTTATCAGCTTCAAATTACTCTAAAATTTTGATGGGTTTTATTATCATCGTTTGGTTAGTGGTTATGCGCAGACACCACCAGACATCCTGCCTGCCTGGGGTCTATTTCTCTTCAGGCTGAGATCGTTCGGGCGTCAACCGGCGTAAACTCGGAACACTGGGATCGGACCCTGGATATCGCTTTCTTTTCCTGAACCACCATCATTAATATGATGCCTCACCTCGTCCTCTTCGGTATAGTCAACTCGTCGTGCTCAATCTGGATGGGTCACCAAAGCGCGTCACCGCTCTCAGGCTGCTACCCCAACTCTCGATTAGCGTGCGACCCCCAAGTCCCGGACGCATCTTCTTCGATCTCGTTCCATAGAAACCCTTGAAAGTATCCCGTACCCCTACCAGCCGCTGTAACCCATCATATTCCTCATGCATCATGCACCAGGCGTTTTCCAAGTTATAGTATACGCATACTTATCTTTTTGCGTACGCGTCTGGCCTAACCCTAACCCAGTCTGCAGAACATCGTCCTTTCCCTGATGCCTCCAAATCGAAGCTTTGAAGACCCATTTCTTAGATGAGATGAGGGCCGGCGACATCAGCATCAAAAATCAAGCTCAAGTTTGCATCCTGGTCGGACAGCGGCGGTGAGTTGATTTTGATCCTCTTTGACTGGTTTCTCGCCCACGCTTATGTACTAGGCTTTCCAGTGAATATCAACACGCGATTGCCGCACAACTTGAAGGGATTCGGGCTCGGGAATGTGTTCCGTGAGGATTCAATTGAAAGATAAAGTACGTGCGGTTTTCTCTCTCTCTTTTTCTAATCACTGAACTCACCCTTTCTAATCACCCCGTAGCTGGTTGACGTCGACGTTTGACTCGGACTCAAAACGGCAAAACTCGGACGGTTCGACAGCTCCGCCTATGTACAACCCTATGATACATATGAATAACCAAAAGTTGAACCACTTGGGACGAGGGAGCACAACAGCATTACCCCGAGCATCACCGGAACTGAGAATCGCACGATTGTATCGGTTTTCTTGCTTGGTTTCCTGTTGCTTCTTGCCCTAGCGGTCGGCCACTCGATCGCATTCAACAGCTCTTTTTTCGTCCTGGCTTCAGGCGCTTTTGATTAAAGGATGGAGCTGCGACGCGATGGTTCTTGGACCTTGATTGGTGCGCAAGATGTTGGGGTCACTTAGCTATATATACGCTACCCATGGACCAGCGCTTGGAGCTTCCCGGGGACTCCTGCTGAGCGCTGAACTATCCTTCCTCAAAAGGTCCGTGTACACCTCTGGGTCCGTGTTATATTCCTCAATATACTTATTTCAGGTTCTGGATATCGTATTCGATGAACATACCGGATGAACGTACCAAAACGCACCTCCGAGGCGGCGTTACCAAGATGGGCGTCAGCCCCACTTGCCTCGCCGTCATCGTGCATGAAGTGACACTTGCTATCAGCGCAATTCACAAGGCAACAGGGTGGACGAGAAGGCGTGACATGTGGAGCACCAGCTTCTTGGATTCTTCACTATTCAGTGACAATATCGTCTGTCGATGTGCGCCTACAATTGTGAAGAGAGCGTATGGGCTGTCACGGTGTGGGCCGAGTAACATCACACTGTCGAAACATTCATTGGGATTACACTGATGCACGTAAGCTTCCAGGTGTTTTTGACATGGTCACCGCAACCTCATTGGCGCATCGTAAGATACGCAGACTTCTTCACCAAGCGATCGTAGCTCACAATCCCGCAGAGCTGGCTCGTGTTCGCCTATTTAAGACGCTGGACGAGTGTTGACCATACCCTTAGACACCATGGCCGACCCCAAGTGGAACAAACTCGACTCGACGGACGTTGAAGATGCAGCGGAGCTTGGAGCGATTCATTCGATGAAACCAGCTATACCTCAACAGCGACACTGCAATTGCATTCACGATGCTCTGCCTCATGCTCCTGGTGCCCGACCGTCGAGAAACTTGGTCGTTTGTATCGACGGAACCGCAAACCAGTTTAGCGACAAGGCAAGTTGTTGATAATCTGCTCCTCTGTTATTATTTCCGCTCAGTGTTCCGAGGATAGAACACCAATGTAGTCGAGCTCTACAGCAGACTGGAGAAACGTGACCATTTACAAGTCACGTTCTACAACAGTGGCATAGGAACGTACGCAAGAACATCTTGGAGATCGTTAACCTATTATCGTCAAGCCATCAACCACAAAATTGACTTGGCTTTCGCTTGGTCTGTTGTCCTGTTCAATGAGAACTTTTTGACAATGCTGATTTCGAATTTTGCTGTGTTAGGCGATTCGAAAAGATTCTGCTGAGTGCTTATCAATGGATATGTGAGCAGTACCAAACCGGTGACCGGATTTTTTTATTCGGTACGTCCGAAAACAATGGTCGAGAATAGCAGGCTTAGGTTACGCAGGCTTTTCGCGTGGAGCATACCAAGTTCGCGCTCTTTCAGCAATGATTGAAAAGGTATGTCGCACAATCTCACTAAATTTCCAATTACAAACACCAGAGTTCAGGTTGGGTTGATTCACCGGGGTAACGAGGCCCAAATACCATTGTACGTGTCCACCCTTCGGATAGGAGCAATCAGATTCAATTGGTGTTAAGTGCATACGAACTATACCAAAGGACTACAGACAGCAACAAGCCCAAAAAGGCGAAGGCACAAGCAAAAGCAAAGGAAAAAGCAAAGGCAAAGGCCAAACACAAGAATCACAAGAAGATGGACAATGGGGAAACTAAACTTTCCGCGCCCAACGCACAGATATCCAGTACGGGAGGGGAATGGGGGCTACCCTTAACCTCTACCGATCTGAACACTGTACACTCACCTAAAGCAGCAGATTCCAAAACTTTAGCAGGCACGGCATCCACCGGGAAACTCAGAGAGGAAACAGCACCAGAGTCAGTGCATCAGTCTGATAGTGACTCTGAGGAGGAGGAGGACGAGGAGGACGATGACGACGCCGCCGCGAGCTTTAAACGAACATTTTGTCGGGAGGATGTGAAAGTGCACTTTGTTGGGGTGTGGTATATCAATCCATTATAATGCTTTTTCAAAACTCGCTCTAAAATACATGTTCCTCTCTAGGGATACGGTTTCTTCCGTCGGTTTTGTCAAGAGAAAGGATCTTCCCCTTACAACTGAAGGGATGAAACATGTTTGTCTCTTTCGTCATGCACTCGCTCTGCACGAACGCCGCGTCAAGTTTCTCCCTGAATTTGTCTATGGCGGTTCTGGGCCCAAAGTCAAACGGCGGGATACGGGAACTCCTGAAATGCCACACACAAAGGAAGTTTGGTTCACAGGAACGCACTCAGATATGTGAGTTGAAAGATACACAACTCTCGTCGGATGGTTGACGGTTCACATTCAGTGGCGGTGGGAACATTGAGAATAAACGCATGAACAAAAATGGACCTGCTTTTCGATGGATGGCCACAGAAGCATCCAAAGCTGGCCTCATATTAACCCCCTTTGCTTTGAATTGGGATGAAGTCAGGAAAACTGACAAAATCAACAAGTCACTCACTGGTTTCTGGTATTTACTCGAGATCCTCCCTATTAAACGTTTGACGTACCGGGATAAGGATCAGATGACGCGCATGTAAGTGTTAAACCCTTTAGCAGATGTAATGCTTATTGTTTTTCTAGACCGCATTTTTGCCGTCGACGTAGGATACTTCCTGGCCAACTGGTCCACCGCTCTGTGTACGGTTCGGACCGCTTGCACATGGAGTATCACAAACGTTTGGGCGATTGGGACGGAAAAGACCCGTCTAAGATTGAGCCAGACAAGGTTGACCAAGTTACTCGACACATCGAAGATGCCATCGACCTTCTCAGCAACATGGAAATGACCGCTTCCGACGACCGCTTCAATCACCTTGTACATCTACGACAGACATCTGACTTGTTTGGAACTGGTCAGTCGTACCTATCATGCTATGACATGAGC
Source organism: Paramarasmius palmivorus (assembly GCA_037176845.1). NCBI lineage: Eukaryota > Fungi > Basidiomycota > Agaricomycetes > Agaricales > Marasmiaceae > Paramarasmius > Paramarasmius palmivorus. Next base: position 27,947 of record JAYKXP010000003.1, on the reverse strand, counting down.
TCATTTTCCAGCAGATGAAGCCATTCAGGCATTTATGAATTTGTCCCAAACTTTGTTCCACCCAGTGGACCTAGTAAACAACATTCCTATTCGTAGGCGCATCCTTGCAACAATTCAGGTGCTTCAGGTCTTGGCTCCAGGTCTTTTCCAAAGGCAGCATCTCACGAGGCAACCTCCAGTCATTCGCGAGTTCCTATTCCTTTCCCAGGATATGTTCGAGGAGAAAGAGTCAGTAGAGCACCTCATCAAGGGATTTCTGCACACATTCGGTACTGGTATGTTTTTTCACGACGCCTGCCGCTCAGTATGAATGACCATCGTAACAGCTGAGATATTTTCGATTCGACGAGGAGGTCCAGTTACTGCGTTCGCATTTTCTCCTGATGGCGATCGTATTGCATGTGGCACATCGTATGGGCATATCTTTTTCCGTGACATCCGCACTGGCACCGAGATAAAATCGAAGTGGAATGCAACAGATACAATGGGCAATGCCCGCATTTCCTGCCTTGCATTTTCACCGGACGGAAAGAGCATCGCTTCAGGGAGCGGCGATTCAATGATACGAATATGGGATTTGGAGACAGGGAGGCAAGTAAACAGCTGGCATAACCGGGCAGAGAGAAATATCTTGTCTTTGTCTTTTGCCTGGGATGGCCAACTGGTGGCTACCTCGGAAACTCCTGACGTTTATGTCTTCGAAACTACATTTTTACGCCGTCGTCTTTCCAGCGAGCAGCCTCTTGATGAACCTCTCAAACTCCGGGGTCACGAACACGACGTTCTTTCGGCGGTATTCTCTCCAAAATTCAACATTTCTAGCTCTGGAACGGGCAAATCAGGCACCTATACAGTACCTGGACAGCCAATTGGCGGCTTTTCCACCAGGCTACTTACTGATATCCTACGTGGCAAACCACCTGGCATGTCTGAACAAGGCATGTCAAGCTTTCCCGTCGCTGAAATTCTTGGTACCGGGCCCGATGTCGAACCAAGCCCGCACAATGGCGCTGACCGACACACCACAGCATCATCCGACAATGCGACCTCGAACATTGGTACTACTTTACGACCAACATTGGATGAGCCGCATACCGCCAGAATTGCAAGGAGCAAGCAAGAGCAAACGGTTTCGGATTGGCTAAGAAAAGCCGCCAACATTCTATTGCCCCCTCCAGAGTCTAAGATGACACAGTATATCGTCTCAGGCTCCCGTGATAAAACGTTTCGTGTGTGGGAGCCAAAGGTGATTGGCGAAGGTTGGACGTCTCCTCCTCAAGAAGACGAGATACGAGCGGTCGCATTTTCAGACGACCCCTCAAAGTTCTTCGTTGGCTCACGGGACGGTTCGGTGAGCAGATGGGATCGTGGTGGTGGGAATAAAGAGTACTCGTGGTTGGCTTCTGCAAGTAGAGCTGATCCCTCATTATTTCCTGGCGGGGAGCGGATACCTGTGAATTCACTTGCCGTCGCACATAGGCGCTCATATATTGCGTGTGGTTTGGACGATGGAAGGGTGATGATGTGGAAAGTATCGTCCAGAGGAGTGGCCAGATTCGGGTATCAACTACCACACACATCGAGTGTTATGTCTGTGAGCTTCTCTCCGGATGAAAACCGGCTCGCAGTTGGTACCAAGGAGAATATTGTAGTCGTCTGGGACGTAGATGGCGCGGCCGGAGGATGCATACTCGAGCAATTGTCCCAGAATGATCGTTGGTTCCCGTGAGTGATGTTTCCTCGTTGCTACCCTGCAGGGGCTGATATATATATGAAATTTGAGTTTGAACAAAAACGAGTCTAGAAGCCGGAAGTCAGCCTTGGTGAATGAACGCGTCGCATATGAGCGACTGTAGTAAAAGTTTTATCCTCGTGCTTTTTTTCTTTCCGAAACCGCAAATCGTTTACCCACGGTCACGGCTTTCATTTAGCGCCTTCAGCGCTAATGGTGATATAACATTGTGGTTTTATATTTTTTTAGTCATGATTAAATAGTTTTTTCTACCTATTAGTACGCGTACGTCAATTCATTGTCATGTATTATTCCTGTCATGTCACCTGTTCAGGACTTGGGTTGAGGAATACGAGTGATGAGCGACTCACCGTGGTGGTAGTTGTGAGCCTCGCAAACGTTGCAAATAAATTGTGCTTTCATCGGGGTTTTCCCAGGAAGCGTTCATCGACGTTTACCCCTTCACCTGTCGGCTCCAGATGTAGTGCTATGAACAGTTTACTGATCAAACGACGATTCAGTCAGTACATATGGCAAGATCTCTATCGAGTTGAGGTGTGAGATGAAAGAAAATCAGACCACCAGCTTCGCCGTTGATAGACCTCTACACCCATCTCCCGTATCCGGTTGGCCGGGTGGTCAACACTCGAATCATATAGCCATAATTGGCGTAAACCAAGGCTCTCTACAGCTTCGATCAGGGTGCTATCTTCTATTCGCCTCGAGAAGAGTCGTAACTCGGCTAGTTTCCCCTGGCGTCTAGACAGTGCACATACAGCCCTTTCTGTGGCCGAGAATAGCGATAACGAGTTGACTCCCCGTGGTAGAGACTCCAACAACCACTCAAAATCATCCGTCTCGTTGGCTTTTAATGCCAATGAACGCAGCTTCCCGCAGCGCGTCAAGAACGCGCCTACGACGGATTCCGCATCGACTCCGACCTTGAGCGAATGCAGATTCGGCACCTGCAGATGATCCAGGAAAGCCGCAAGGCTTGATTCTGTTCCTGAAGTGATGGACAGTGCGTGTAGCGATGGGAGTGAGATGGGGTCGATGTCGGAGGTGTTGCGGAGAGATATGCGATCCACGTGCAGTATTTCGAGGTTTGGCATGCTCCTGAGGAGATTGAGGGTGTCCTTTGAAACGTGGTACACCCGAGCTCGTGTCATCTGTGTAAAAGGTATACCCAGCGAGCTTGCATCTCCGTATATATCTACCATCACCGTGAGGTCGTGTAAACGAGGAGTGTTCTCGAAAAGGCTGTCACTGTTGACACCGACTGAATGTGGCCCAATAGCATCAGGTTCAATGAACGCAGCGATGGAAACTTATTTGGCGTGCCATTCATTGTTGAATGAAGGAAGCGAAGATTCTCGACGTCGGCTGCGAGTTTAAGTGTTTCCCATCGACCTGAGGCTGCGCAGATGGTTTTGAGGACTGGTGACCACTCCTGCTGGGTTGGGATAGAAGTCTGAAGGCTAAGCGAGACGGAAAGGGAGTGATTCTTTGACTTCTGTAATTGATCTCGCAGACGGTCCAAGAGCAGGTGTGGTCTCCGGGTCTCCAGAATGACATATGTCATAAATAGGTTGATATTGGACCAAAATGATGAATGCGATAGTGAGACCTGTCGCCATTTGTAGCATACTTGGGATGGTGTCCAAGGAGGGCTACAGTCGTGTGCACCCATGTAATGTTCGAATATCTCGACCAGTACCAAGTCTGGGAGACGTCGGATGGGGTGCAGCACGCGACGGTACATGTGTGTTTCTTGCTCGTCGAGAGCTAGGGCATGCTGGAGATCGCAAAGGGGGATACCAAATATCGGAAGGGATTCGTTGGTTCGGTACAACCTGACAATATTGGATGCGATAGTGGCAGGGATCTGGAGCGGAGAAAGTACTACCGCTGTAGTACACGACATTGGACCTGCTAGTAGACTTTGGTCTGCGAGAAAGTGAGGGTTTGAAAGAGACACTAAATGAAGATCATACCATGCTTCTTGTACAAGTTGTAGCTTTCCCGGCTCCGATACAGTTAGTTTGGAGTACTTCAAGGAAGGTTTGATCCCGTCACGATGGTTAGCAGCTTGCGGAGGGCGATCGGTGACCTATGGCCCGTGAAAGATGCATGAAGAACTGTCTGTGCACGAGGAGTGTCTGTCAGTCTGGCTGTTCCATTTCAATGTGTACATGTACATACGATCCCGAATGTGATATGACAGTCACGAGTCACCGGTGAGACGGGCAGGATTGTGAGACGAGCCTGTTCAACGATTTCTGAGTCGTTAGCAAACAGTGTGCCAGAGTGAGCATCGTCCTACGGGCAGGCTTAGAACTGTGTGAGTGTGAGTGGTGGTCTGGTGGTGGTTGTTACATGCTTGCGGAATCCGAACCTTCGGCCCGGGCGCTTGAGTCGGGCGCTCACGTGTCATCTGCTAGTAGTAGCAGCTACGAGCTTCATCTTTCTCCTCGACCACAAACCCCACACACGCTCCACTTTGTACCTTGCATAATGCATTTTTCTGCTATGTCCTCGTTGGACTTTTTCGCGTTTCTTTTCAAGTTGGAAAACGACGACAGTATACATGGAAGGCTTGCTGAAGAGGTTCTGAGACCATAGGTGTGTAGCCGATCCTGCGCCAGCTTTGGACTAGCTGTAACCTATTGAACTTGTCACAGAGCCTATATCCACGGCTCAAACATAACTCGAATCTCAACCGTAACTTGAACACTTTGAACAAGCATCTCTGCTCTTCCTCAATCCTTTATCCCTTCGGTCCCACACTTTGCTTAACCTCCCCGAACAACGCGTTAGTCTCGCACGTCGGTGATTTGTTAGTTGTGCGGAAACATCAAGGTACCGATGCGATGTCAGACAGATTTCTGTGGATTGTAATAGGTTTGTTCTGCTCAGATCCAGGTCCTGCTTGTTTCCGACCTTGCGCTTACTATCACTATGTACCCCCGCATAGTAAATGGCGTGTTCTCGTCCCATGCACATGATAAGTAGGGGCAATACAGTTGATGAAGCACACGACACGCATTCCCGCCGGCCTACATCCGACGTGTCATTCACACCTGCAAGCAAAGGCTTCATTAACACTCGTCACAGTGTATTCTATGGTGTTCGGGATGAAGCGACTCTGCACGTACAGCGTGCAGGTATTGTTAGCAGGCCTCGGGAGTTGGCATGTAATCCAGTTGGAACAACGAATCGGTTTGTGATTAGCGCTGGAGTGATATATGTTGGTGTTCTTCCGTTCTGTCGTCTCCAGACCTTGTGCAGTCAGAAAAGACGCCTGGGCCGCTGAATTTCTGTCTGACATGTCAGGAATCCCATAATTGGAGTCAATTGAGAATCGAAATGGCAGCAGGCTTGAGAGATGCGCCTGTCCCTCTCATGGTTCATGTGCGGAAGTAGCTGAGAAGGTATGTACCCATTAGTGAATGTGTATAGATCTATGTTGGTGACATCGAAGCTTGACTTTAGGTTAAACGCTCAGCGCTGAGTGGTCACAAGTACCAAAAAGAACTCGTCGCGATAGATAGAAGCCGAAGTCGGAACGAAGCTCCTATTAGCAACTAGTTAACATGGTTCCGAGCGTTCATTCAGGGCTTGTATTCCAGGATGGCGAGTTCAGCGAATGCACACGTGCATCTGCTGATTGAGTTACTACTGCTCACTGGATCGGACGATGCGTTGGCGGATGCTATTACAACTGTCATATTTTATTAAATCACTTGACCGACCCCACAGCGCGCCAATCGTTGGAACAACTATCGAAGCCTGTTGGAAAGCTCACAAGACCCAGGTATTCAAATCGTTCGTCAACTTTGTTGGGAAGATGTGTCTAGGAGCGCTGTTTCCCAAGGGTCATACTAAGTATATATAATCTTCGCGATAAGCTCATCCCAACCTTATGGCTGATCCCAAGCTTTGGTCCAAACTCGACTCGACAGACGTTGAAGATGCTGCAGAACTTGGTCGTATCTATTCGATGAGGCCGGTTATGCCTTCCCAACGGCATTGCAATTGTATCCACGATGCTCTACCTCATACACCTGGCGCGCGTCGTTCGAGGAACTTGGTGGTTTGCATCGATGGAACTGCGAATCAGTTCAGTGACAAGGTATGTGGAACCGTCGCGCCGATCATCTCCTTGCTAATCACACCCATTCAGAACACCAACGTCGTTGAGCTCTACAGCAGGCTTGAGAAGAGTGATCATTTACAGGTTACGTTCTACAATAGCGGCATAGGAACATATGCCAATCCGTCGTGGAAGTCGTTGACCTACTATCGTCAAGTCATATACCATAAAATTGACCTTGCTATTGCATGGTATGCTGCCCTCCTCGGATTTCTCCAGCAATGCTTACCACCCTATGCCTCAGGCGATTCGAGAAGATTCTTCTGAGTGCATATGAATGGTTGTGCGAGCAGTACCAAACCGGTGACCGAATTTTCCTCTTTGGTAAGACAAATGGGCGTTCAGAAGCAGCGAAGTTGATTCATGGGTAGGTTTCTCTCGTGGAGCATATCAAGTTCGCGCACTTTCAGCGATGATTGAGAAGGTTTGTACGGCATTTTGAGTATATGTAACTATAAGTTTGCTGACCTTGGATTTTAGGTCGGGTTAATCCATCGTGGTAATGAGGCCCAAATACCATTGTGCGTGTCCAGGTTGTAGCATATCAAACGCCGATTCGATGATCATTCTCAGTGCATACGAGTTGTACCAGAGGATTTCTAACCGTGAAAGCGCCGCAAAGGACAAGGAGACATCCAAAGGCAGCAAATTAAAAAAGCCGGATTCAGTGAAGGAAGACGCAAAGCAAAATACTCCCAAAGTCACGACACCGACTTCTCCCTACGCGAACATTTCGGAGCCCGACACCATGTTTCAGACAGAGCAACGTACGAATGTCGATGTTACAGATGCGGACTTCATCTACGTTCCGACGGCATCGTTGGGTGTTCATTTTGAAGATCGTCTTGATGACGATCCTGCCACCAGCTTCAAGCGAACGTTTTGTCGGGAGGATGTAAAAGTCCACTTTGTTGGGGTTTGGTGCGCGGCGTCGGTTCATTGCGTTCACCATGTTTACGATTTCATACCTCTAGGGACACTGTCTCTTCTGTTGGCTTCGCCAAGAAGAAAGAGCTTCCTCTCACAACAGACGGAATGAAGCACGTTTGCATATTTCGTCATGCTCTAGCCCTAGACGAGCGGCGGGTTAAATTCTTGCCTGAATTCGTTAACGGTGGAGAGGGGCCCAAAGATGACGGACAGGGCATGGGGGCCTCAGAAATGCCACATACAAAGGAGGTTTGGTTCACGGGAACACACTCAGATATGTAGGTTGGTACTCATTATTGTGCGTAGGAATTCTCTAACGCTCATTTCAAGTGGAGGGGGCAATATTGAAAACAGATGGCTTAATAATAACGGTCCCGCTCTTCGCTGGATGACGACAGAAGCATCTAAGGCCGGTCTCTTGTTGACGCCCTTTGCCTGGAGATGGGATGAAATCAAAAAAGTCAAGGAAGTCAACGAGTCACTTACAGGACTCTGGCGTATACTGGAGATCCTCCCTATCAAGCGCCTGTCATATGCAAGCAAGGATGGAGTCACTCGACGGCAAGTTTTTTTTTTTGCTTCTCCCTCGAATATGATCCTCATGCGATTATTCAGACCGCACTTAGGTCGTCGTCGTAAAATACGCCCCGGTCAATTGGTCCATCGTTCAGTGTACGGATCTGACCGCTTACACCCAAGTTACAAGGAGAATTTGGGTGAGTGGGACGGAAAAGATCCTTCCAAAATCGAGCCAGACAGATTTGATCAAGTCACTCATCACATTGAGTACGCAATCGACCTTCTCGGTAATATGGAAAACGCTGCCACCGACATCCGTTTCAATCATCTTTTGCACTTGCATGAAACGTCTTACCTTTTCGGGACTGGTAAGCTGCATTGATATCTCTGAGAAATGAAATTTGCTCATGCCATAGTAGACGAAGGCATACAAGCATACATCAATCTGTCACAGTCGTTGTTCCATCCATCAGACCTGAGCAACGTAGCCTATCGCAAGCGTTTAATTGCAACGATGGAGGTATTGCAATTTCTAGCTGCAAGATATTTCCAGAAGCAGCACTTGAGCAAGCAGCCCCCCATCATCCGTGAGTTATTGAAAAGCGAGTCCGGCCTTGTCAAGGGTTTTCTGCGTGCATTTGGTACTTGTACGTGTTGCATATAGTCCAAAAATCATTATTCATAGACATTTCACAGCCGAGATATTTTCAATTCGACGGAATGGGCCAGTAACCTCATTCGCATTCTCCCCAGATGGTCGCTGCATAGCATGTGGCACGGACTCGGGGACTATCTTTTTTCGAGACGTCAGGACTGGGGCGGGGATGAAATCGAGATGGAACACAACAGACATAAGGGCTAATGCTCGCATTTCCTACCTCGCCTTCTCTCCGGACGGAAAGATGATCGCTTCCGGTAGTTGGGATTCCTTGGTACAGGTATGGGATGTAGAAACGGGGGCACCGGTAAAGAACTGGTATCCCAACAGAGTCACCAAGTTTCTGTCTGTGTCTTTTTCCGCAGACGGGCACTTGCTTGCAACATCGGAGTCGTGTGACTTCTTTTTCTTTAGACCCCCTCTAGACCTGCTGGTTTCTTCTTTCGATGATGATAATGATGAGAAGGAGGTGGATGCGGTGGAGGAAGTGAAGGAGGCAGAGATGAAGCCTGAGGTCCGCCCCAATCGTGCCTTGGTCTTACGTGGTCACCAACACGCGGTTCTTTCGGCCGCCTTCTCTCCGAAAACCAGTTTTGAGCAGACTGGTGTGGTCACACATCAGCCCAGCCTGCCCGCTTTGATTACGCAGGGTAGGGCTGAACAAGGTGTACAGGCTACCCCAGATCTGGATACTGATAGCACCATCAGTGCAGTCACCGCCTCAAGTTCACTGGACAGTGGCACAAACCCGAATGATCCACATACATCTCCTGGTCCTCACACCAATGCTTCCAATGGAGCGTGCACTCGGACTGACGGTGACACAGCACGTAATCCCACTGGCACTGGTACACCCACAAACAGCGGGTCATCCACGCTAGCGGTAGCAAAACTTCCACAAAATCCATTCCAACGCTCTCCCTCGCCATATATTATATCTGGTTCTCGTGATAAAACATTCCGCGTTTGGAGTACATTTGGTAAACCCAAAGAGGTTTGGACGTCTCCCCCGCAAGATGACGAAATCCGAGTTGTAGCATTTTCAGAGGACGACACCTCGAAAGTCTTCATTGGCTCACGTGATGGTTCGGTCAGTAGGTGGGACGTCACTCAACAACGAAAGGACTTCTCATGGCTGGCTTCCACAAGTTTGAATGGAGGTGATGGCTCCACATTCCCTGGTGGGGAACGAGTACCGGTGAATTCGTTGGCAGTCGCATCGGTCTCAAGGGTCGCATGTGGCTTGGATGATGGAAGGGTAACACTTTGGGATCTATCAGAAGGAAAGCCAGTATTCTACGGCGAAGTACAACACCCAGCAAGTGTTACGTCTTTGAGTTTCTCTTCGGATGGAAAGCGGTTTGCGGCCTGTACGAGGGAAGGGATCGTGGTTGTCTGTGACGCGGAGGGTGCTGCCGGATCGTGCATCCTCGAGCAGTTGACCACAAATGATCGTTGGTTCCCGTGAGTGACATTTTGCTACTATTTATGTCGTACAAGAGTTGTAATCTGCTTTGACCAGGGATCGATCCAAAGGTAAGGCATCTGCTTAAGTATTTATTGACGTTGGGGAAGTGTCTAGCCACAATGAAGTATTTTACTGTCGGATAGAAAGGTGCGGAATGAGGTTCGTGTACCCTTAAGGACAAAAATCAGCATTGTAGTCAACTTATGGCGAAGCTGGGTAGGTTTACAGTAGTAATATAAGCCTGCTCACTCAATTCATTCATGTCGAGAGTGGTATTGTTTGAATCCACCGAGTAATCATGTCCTAAATTGAAGTATCAGCCACACTGAAAAGCATTGAAAACGCATGGACCATACGTGTAGCGCCTCAGGCTGGTCATAGGGTGCCATATGTCTATCAAGTTGCAAAGTGTAAGAGACTCGGAGAAAGATGCAGAACCCAGACGACATACCCAGCGTCGTAAACCCTCACATACGTGACATTTCCAGCAGAGCCAGCGCTACGAACTTGGCCTACAAGACGGCCCGTGACAGAGTCGTGCCATGGAAGTAACTTGGCTTTAGCAAATTCGTCATGGAATTCAGTGTCCAGTGCCTCCACGTAACGATGTTGGCCCTGCATGACAAACGGGATAAGAACACTTACGAATGGACGAATGGATCCAGGAAAGAACCTACGATGAAATTAGTGCAAATGGTATCTGGTTAAGGGATTCAGCTGGGGTCGGTTCACCTATAAAGAGTACATACCAGTATCCCCAGCATACACGAGCAGTCGAATACCGTCGTTGACCAGCTCAGTCAAAAGCGAAGCATGATTGAACGCCATCTCCCCGGTCGCCGCAAAGTCGTGGTTCACCCGCATGTTAATAGCAGTATAATTCCGTTCTGGGGCAACACCTAGCGCGGCTTTGTTCGTGGGGGTATTCATCCATTTTTCGATCCACTGAGCTTCTTTATAGCAAATATCATTTTCATTGTATTGACACTTCTTCCGAATGTCGTACGGGTTGAGGCCGAGAGCTAAGAATAAGCTGAGCTCTAGCTGTTAAGGAAGGGCAGAGAACGTACTCGACACGGGTTCCATCAGCTGAGTATTGCAATACAAAGCAGCAGGTTCGCAAGTATACCTTGATGGTTTGTCTTGACATGCCTCCACGAGACGGACGCAGATGTCGGTGGGAACGCGTAAGGACTCGCAAAGGAAGCCATCCGGATCCGCGACTGGATAAGGTGCTCCGCCACAAGCGTAGTCAACGATGGATGCATATTGTATCTTTGGATCTGTGAACGCATTGGCTAGGATCACTGAAGCGAGATTGATGTGCTTCAATCCATTATCAACTTGCTCCTTGTTATGTTGATAGATAGCGTTGGCAATATTCGGAACGTAGACTCCGCCGTAACTCTCCCCGGCAATGTGAAATGGTTGGGTAGAGTACTCCGGGAAGCGGTCGAAGAATAACTGGAAGAAGGCATAAATGTCTTGAGCACCAACAGCACTCGTATTGACACTGGGCCCACGATCGTCGTATGAGAATCCCACTTCGACGGGTTGGTCGATGAAGATAATGTTGGCATCTGTGTTCCAACTGTGTGGATTGAACGTTGTGTTCTTTCCTTCGTCGGTCACCCAGCATGGACCCAACTCCATGAGCAAACCTAACACGGAGCTGCCCCCAGGTCCACCATTTAACCATAAGATGAGAGGCGCATCTTCCGGGGCTTTTCGTGACTCGAAGAACCTATGAGCGGCTTAGGTATGATTGCGAGGATTTCGAAGGCGGCGGGTACCGTACCAGAAGAAGAGATGTTTGTTTTCAGAGATATCGAGGAAGCCAGAGTATTGCTTAACACTAGAATCGCAGAGATCTGGCTGGGTGATTCGTAGCTGATGCTCGTTAAACGACGAATGGGTCACTAGCTCGTCTGGAATTGCGTGTCAAATGTCTGAAACACAATTCGTACAATGCAGCACGTACATTGTAAACCGTCCTGGTAAGTATGCTGCTTATCATCGCCTGGAATCCACCCGGCAGCATTCTCCGATCCGTGTCCAAGATTCCCCAATACCGATTGCTGAGACGTAGGAGAGGAAAAGACGGCTAAAGGCAGAGTGAACGCGAGTAAAGTCGTCCAGGCATGCTTCATCATGGCTGTATTACGGGCGTTTCTGAGTCTTCCCGGCGTCCTATTTGTATCGAAATGTCGTGAGATTTTTCCTTCTTGGAGGGAGGAATGAGATACCCGTTACCTGTCAGATGATTGTGGTTCTGACCGTGTTTGAATTCGCGCTCAGTGCTGCGCGTTTCGATGAGTCAGGGTTGGGAGGAATATCCACATGGTCGAATTGGAGTGATATAGCCGCAGGTCGAAGCCCATACAGAGGCGTTTTGAAGGATGGCATGTTCGGAATTCGAGATGATGGCGGGGAACAAGAGAGTACTGTAGCGAGCCCGTAACTCTGTACGTACGCGTCGGGCCATAGACCTGAGTGTCATGCATGGAGAACTGAATATTACTGAATCTCTTGAGCAAGTGCTGGTCTCACAGTTTATAGGATACTCGGGCTTTTCAAGACATCTCGAATTGTGTGTAGGAGCCACTTCGAAATGCAATTACAGAATTTTAACACTTTATCTCACTTCCCAATACAAAAATCCCGGAAAACAGCGTCAAGAACATCCTCTACATCAATTGTTCCTGTAATCTTCCCAACCGCCTGCGCTGCGTAGCGCAGTTCTTCTGCACCCAACACGACGTCTTGGGCGCCTAGATTAGAAAGTCAGGAACAATATCATTCCTGGTATCCTTGCACTTACCATACTGTAGAAAAGCTGCAATAAAACGGCTCGCCGTCTCCAGATGAGCTCGGTGGCGCGCATGAGTCACTAACGGGGCCGCGGCTGATCCATCTTCGAGTTTGAAACTGGATGTAGTCAAGTTAGTGGACTATATTAAGACAAGAGGATAAACTCACTGTTCTTGTAAGCTTTGAGCAAACTCAGTAAGGAAACGTGAAGTTCCTTCCCCAGAAGTCAAGCTGACGACCCAGGATTTTTTGTCTCCCAGCACTTCATTCAAACGTCGCTCCTCATTTTGGGCGAAAAGCAGATCCGCTTTATTTAATAGGAAATAAGTGTTGGAAGTGACCAACGGCTCGATGGTAGTTGGAAGCCTTGGTTCTTGTTCGTGAAGAAGATCCGGTAGCGAGAGCACACAGAGCGAGATATTTGAGCCTTGGACCCTGTCGTCATATTCATAAGCTTGTTTGTGGAACGGGAGTCAAAACACACACACATGTTCTTCGCTCGCTCTATCCCGATACTCTCAACGAGATCCTCTGTCTGTCGCAATCCAGCGGTATCCGCCACGATAACAGGTAAACCTCCGATATCAAGGGATACCTCGAGGATATCTCGTGTAGTGCCAGGTATGGATGTCACAATCGCGGCGTCCCTTTGGGCTGCCGATTGAGGTATTAACACGGGGTGCGCTCAAGCCTAGGAGAACCTACCTAAAAAGTTGAGGAGGCTGCTTTTCCCCGCATTCGGTGGCCCGAAAATTGCGAGTCTAATACCTGAACGGATGATTTCTCCTCGGCGGCTGTCACTAAGATACTTTTCAATAGTATCCTTCAACTTGAGGGCTTCCTCTCGGGCTATTACAATGAACGTTAGTTGAAGCTAAACTCAAAAGAGAAAGTGCTAACCTTGAGCAAATACCCCCTCTTCAATATCTTCACCTTCGCCAAAATCAATGAGCGCTTCGACCATGGCCAGACAATGAATGATGTCTGTCCTGAGATGTTCAAATCGATCCCGAACTTCACCCTAGACAAGCCAATGATTAGTCAAATAAAAAGAGATGTGTTTGGGGTGCTCACTCCAGCGGCCCTCAGCGCAACAGCGCGCTGGCTCTCTGTCTCCGCATCAATCAGATCCTTGAGACCTTCCACCTGAGTGAGATCCAATCGACCGCCTTTGAATGCTCTACGTGTAAACTCCCCGGGCTCAGCTGGCCGACAGAACGGCAAGTTGGCAAGCGCATTTAAAACGGCCGATACAATCGCCCGACCAGAATGTATGTGAAGCTCCAACACGTCTTCTGTGGTAAATGACCTAGGTGCTAGAAGCCTATGAGGGACACAGAGTATCGTAGTTTCACAAGAGACGTGCCTTTAAAGAAAACAGCCATGCCATCATCTAACACTTCATCCTTGCGTTGTGGATGAACAATGTTGCATCTTTGCATCTTCCATGGAGTGGGAGTTCCTAGTTGGCGGCCACTAGGTGCCTTAAGGACTGCATTCCACACCTCTAATGCGTCAGGACCAGACACCCGGATGACTCCAACACCAGCCTTTCCCGGGGGGCTTGAAAGCGCGTAGATCGTCTTTCTTTGAGCGTCCGATGGCACTGTTTCATGAATATTCCATTGAAAATCCTTTAAAAGTGCAGAAGAGGTAAATTCCCTAGTCGATGCTCGTGTCTTGTGTGAAAAAGAACACCTGTGATTCGGCCGAATACGATTGCGAGCGAGAGCTGTCAAAGAAATGGATTTTCGCACATTCTTGAGGACAATGTGCTGCATCCAAGAACTGAGGATACAGAATTCTGAGCTGCTGGTATGGAATCAAAAAACGGGATCCCTAGAGCTCGTCGTGGTCGGCGTCGAGGAAAAATGCAGCACGTGGTCAACACCATTACAATTGGCGTTACCGGCGGCAAAATTCAAGCTTCTTTCCTCTACACCTTCGACAGCAACCCAAACTCTCCCTCTACGGCGGCTAGGCCCTATCTCAATTCTACCTTTCAAGAGTCAAATCTTAGTCGACCAATTCTACCGGTCAATTCCCTAGTTATTCTTCAGCCATGGGTCAATCACGTATGTCGTTTTGCCTCTAAACGATGAACAATCAGATTGCTGATATCCTTTGTAGCATCTCAGTTCATGGAAGACATGGAGCGGCGGTCCAACTGTGCGTAGGAGTACTTGCGGGGACGAAAGAATGAACAGCTCATCTGTGTTCTACGCGTTTTTCAGTCACACAGCCGGAACTTGAACGGTTAAAGAAGAGGTTCATGAAGTTGGATAGGTATGTCACAGAACAATGCACTTTGGATGAGCTTCAGTTGATACCTGTGATCCTCTAGTGACGGTTCTGGAACGATAGAACGTGAAGAATTCCTTCGTATCCCACAAATCGCCACGAATCCCCTAGCGTCACGAATGATAGCCATTTTCGACGAAGAGTGAGTTCTGTACCAGTCTTAGACCTGAATAGACGGCCTTACAAAATACTCGTGACCAGTGGAGGTGGTTCAGTAGACTTTCAGGAGTTCGTCGGTGGCTTAAGTGCCTTCAGTTCGAGAGGGGGAAGGGAAGAAAAACTCAAGTGTACGATACCTGCGTTATCTCCACTTATTCCCCATCAAGTTGACGCTTTTATCACATTCTCCAGTCGCATTCAAAGTGTACGACATAGATCGAGATGGGTACATATCGAACGGTGAACTTTTCCTGGTACTAAAGATGATGGTTGGAACAAATCTCAAGGTCCGTATTCCGTCGCACATGGTCATGTCACCCTTATTCTCATATATCACATCTAAAAGGATCAACAACTGCAGCAAATAGTAGACAAGACAATAATGGAAGCGGATCACGATGGGGACGGGAAACTGAGCTTTGAAGAGTTTTCCACAATGGTCTCAAACACGGTACGTCTGATTATTCTTATGCCTATTTTCGTTTCTTCATTGACTGCGTATTGAATAGGATATCGTCAAACAAATGACTTTGGAGGACCTGTTCTGATGGATGAAAACACATCTGGACCACATCCATACTCTTCTCTTCCATATACGACCCGATGATTCCATCGCTCCGCGGATTTCTTTACTCGTTTCTGTCTCTATTCGTACCCTGCTGTCTATATACTGCATTCTCCATCTGCCTCTCATGACCGATTTTTCATTCATCGCTTTTCTTTATTCGGGAGTACGGGGTGTCCACGCGGATCTCGCGTTTTCAGTTCTAATAGAGATCCCTTTTGTAAGATAAACAGATCATTCATCATTCACTTTTCCTATCAAGGAAGTTTCACAGGTGACAATTGGTGTGAATGACAACTTGAAGTGTTTCATTGGTGCAGCATTCTACTATTCTAAACAGCGAAGCTATACATGTATCTGATGTCCGTTGGGAGTAAATGTGATGGAAGAGATGAGTAGGCCGTTATTGTACATTACAATTGAATCGAAGATGTGATATATAAGTACGAATACGAAGTGAACGCGGATGCAAGTCAGAACCATCCATACATCAGACCGAAAAGTGAACCGAATTCGAATAGATCTAGTATTTTAGACTAAGCGTACGCGAGCTTCTCCTGTCAACCGCAGAAGATCACGGACGAGTGGGGATGCGGGGTCGGAAAAATCCTTCTCGATCAGTCGTTCGGACTGTGAATTCGGCCTGTGCTTCCTATGATGGCATCATGAAGGCAGGACTTCGGTTTCTCCGATGTAAACGAACGCCGTCATCTACACCCTCCGTTGTCGGTGGCGTCCGCGGTGGGCGGGAAGGCGAATGAATGACATCGAATAGTGGTAGATAGGAGCGAATGGGAGGTGTCGCTGAGTTCGGAGCGGAGTAGGGATGTATTGATATGTCGGAGTCGTTCTGAATTATTTATCATGACGGGGTATGAAACGGTGTTGGTATCATGCATCACTGGCGGCAGGAGCCGAAGCTGTGCCTCGACTGCCCCTGCACAGGGTCTCACCGCTCAAAGGAAGATGATGTAGTGAGGGGAATGGAACTGGGGTAGCCAAAGTTATCCAGCTTCTGCTGTTGATGCACAAAGGGAGATTGCTGCGGAGGTCTGCCTAGCTGTTTGAAAACAGAAGCAGGAGTGGAATTGTTGTGATTCTGCAGCGCCTGCAGTTGTGCGATGTAGAAGGGATCTGTGGACGTAAAAATGGAAGGTGACTCTGTGCCGAAGCCAGGAGAGACCGGGGAGGCCATATGACCACTACGGCTTCGAGATCGCGATTGACGTGATGTTTGGTGGGGCACAAAGGGAGATGAAGTGGTGGTTTGTCCAGCGGTTACAGGGGATGAAGGGATGAGGATGTCTTCGACCATTCGTTCATCCTCGACATCATCAAGGTCTCTGTACGCTTCTTCAGAGTTCCATCTGGAAGGGTTCGCTCGTTGAGTGTCCATCATCTGGCCCCAACTGATGCTCGATGATGGTGTTCGTCCGGTTGGTGTGTTACACGGTTCTGTAAAAGTGTCACCGGAGTTATTGTGAGATGAGGTAGATGTAGAGGCGGCGTGTTGCATGAAGAATGCTTGGGCCAATTGCGCCTAGAAAAGAGAGAAAAGATAAGCCTCGGATAAAGACGTGAAAAAAAGGAGATAAGTGTTCGTACTTGCAAGGCAGCGAGGTCCAAGGCTTCCTGGCCAATGTGGCTAGAGGAGAGAGAGGAAACTAGATCGTCGACGGAGATACTCATGATGATGGTAGCGGGGAAAGGAAGCAGTAAAAGGTGGCGGTACCGTGTCAGCCTAATAAAAGGGACAGTCGTGCAGTTGATTGAAGTAGGAAAAAACGCCGGCCGGGCTAGATATACACGTGGGTTTCCCTTTTTTTCCGTTGCTGGAACCGGTCCGAAACTTGTTCAATCTTCCGGTCTCCGTGAGTACCCGAAGTCTTGGCCCGATGCTTTGTCCAGACTCTCGTTTTCATCTTCCCTATCAAAGAAACGATTGCCTGTACAGCAAGCGAAGTCCCCGGAATAAAGTTTTCTGAACCCAATCAACGTAAAACCACGGCTTCCATACCTCATACAAAGGCACTAGGCTCACCGAGAACGGACCGCAACCCACAACCACGATCATGCATAGTTCAAAGCATCATTCAAGTGGTGTTGACACACGCGTTGCATTATCAGACGATGAAGAAATGGTATCTCCAGAACAACCCAGAACAGCGTTTACAAGAGAAGACCTTCAAACAACATATGGTCCGTGTCCAGTAACCGTTTGAGCTCATCCTAATAAAAGATACGCACATGATTTTCACATCTAAGCCACAGAACTTTCCACGCACCTCTTGTACGGAAGGACATGCTTTTACGAGTGCTCCACACGCACGACGTAACTCTGCTTTCACTTGTTCTTGGTCGGCTACTCGAGGAGGTTAAATAATCTTCCAACTCGACAATGCAACGCGTCTTACATCTGTCAGTGTCAGCATTATTCTCCACAGTCGTGACCCAGCACCGAGCTATGCCGTCCAAAATAGTACATTTCCAGTGATATATTCTTGATGCACATATTTCCAAGACAACAGTTAGTGCCTTTAGGGATGTGATCTGCAACGTCGCGGAAGAATCGTTGAACGGGCTTGGGTATAGCGGATGAACGAGCTGTGGGACCAGAGCCTTCGAAGAATGGTCAATTACCGTGCCGTGCATTCCACTGACGTTACTAGAACTCTACCTTGAGATACCTAGAACTTCCTAGGCCCAGAGCCCGTATCAACGGGGGCACCGAATCTATCGAAGCCTCAATAACGGCCAGTTTCGCGGAAGAATACAGCCAGATGGTGCCAATGATACCCTCTCCCAGCAGGGTACAGATCTGATCAAACTGTGTCGCAGATCCGGGCACAGTAGTGAGGAGGATCAGCCTTAGAGAGGCCGAAATCGCAGAACGGATTAAATCCGGTGAATCCTCATGATTGAAATGTCCTAGACAGTTATTGAGAGACTGAAGACATCATCAGGTTACGTGCGGAACTGGAGATATATGACGAACCTGAAGGATTAGACCATCAATACCTGTTCTCTTCAGGAGATCCTTAGGAACACGTTCAAGCATTTCGAGAATGATCTTTGCTCCTTTCAATTTGTAGGGTACCTGATAGTCATCCAGCATCGTCATGGTCGGAGGGATGACAAGGTGCCATAGACGATCATAGTCCTTTGTCTAACAGATCGTGAGCAGGAGTGTCGCTTTAGAACCAGCATGAAAAGATCTCACATCAATATGGCGAATACACCAAAGCACTATGGCAGGTGCACCGACGTGTCGCTTCCAAGTTTGGCTCTCGTAAAAATCCTGACTAGCCATCGGTCCTCCTGCAGGCCTGTTCAACTTCCTTCCCGTCGACGTGTTCAGTGACGGGTGCGGGTTTGATCTAAACATAGGTTTGACATGATGCGACAGGATCTCATTCAGGAGGGGCACCGTAGGCGGAGAAATTTCTCTTAGAATCTCTACACGGTTATGTGAGTCATTTAGCCATACAAGTACAGTGACAGCTCGTACCTGCAGCCAGTCGACTGCTCTCTGAAGAGTTCCATTCTTCTTTCTCATCTTCAAATGGAACGGTAGCACATATTATGCTTGCTTTCTCCGCCGTAGAAACCTGCGAGGCGTCCGTATGTTGTGCTAGAAGGACTCGAAGTTCTCGGAGAACTTTCGACGCGTCAGCCTTCCATGCATTCAGTTTTTCGATAGCTTGAGTTTTGGCTTGGATTTCTTCAGTGTCGTAAGCGTATTCTGAAGGTATTTGCAGACGCTGGAGAAGGTCGTTTAGCGGGGCAGGCGACGACATGTTGGGGACAAGAAAGCCGATGACAAGAAACTCGTCGGCTTTCTTCGGACTAAACGGATTTCGGCTGATTTCTTAGACCTTCCCTAACGCAAACCGATACTTCCCATTCATCTCTTCCTCTGGTGATATTTGTAAAACAAACTAGCATTACATAGCATATAGACAACACGATTAAGATTAAGATGTTTCCAACCAGACAACAAATACAACCTAAAGGAAAGTGTCCTCGAAATCCATGTTGATTCTCATTCTCCAGGTTGTACAATCATCGTCCGGCTCAGTCTCTGCCCAAATGGCATCCTCGTCGTCTGCCAGAGACAAAGGTTGAGGTTGAATCTGAGAATTAACTTCCTCTATAGTGTCAATGTCCACTTCATCTTCCTCGGCTTTCATCTTTCGCTTGAAAGTGATCTCTTCATCTTCCTGCATCCGAAGGTCAGCCCGGCAGAGTCGTCCGAATGAATGAAAAACAACTGACTATGTCAAATTCATCTTCTTTCTCTTCGTATTCCACGTTCTCGTCCACCTCTTCGAAACCGCCAGCAAATGCACCCCACCTTTCAGGACTTGGACTATGCCATATAAGTATGTTCCCTTGGTTCGTTGTAGAGGCTATCGAGGACTTCGAAGGATGCCACTAGGATAAACATAGTCAGAAACACATAGAATGACAGAATACAACTTGACTGACGTGAAGGTGAACCAAAGCTTCTCTTCCCCCATCCAGTGTTTGAGCGAACTGACCATCATTTGATATATCCCAGATGTAGATTTTATGTCCGGCAGGGTCAGCTGCGCCTGTAAGAGACAGGTCAATGATATTACACTGTGTCAATAGCAATTAACTTACCTCCTGCTAGCCATTCTCCG
The DNA here is from genome assembly GCA_037176845.1 of Paramarasmius palmivorus. Classification (NCBI taxonomy): domain Eukaryota; kingdom Fungi; phylum Basidiomycota; class Agaricomycetes; order Agaricales; family Marasmiaceae; genus Paramarasmius; species Paramarasmius palmivorus. Next base: position 7,984 of record JAYKXP010000003.1, on the reverse strand, counting down.
TCAGGGCTGTAGGACATTGCGTGCCAGGCAGTTTTGGTGATAGGGTCGCTGAACCTATGCGTGGGTTCGAGTTCGGTCTCTAATATTTCTTCTCCTGGAGGGGGATAACTAGGGAGATTGAATTGTCGTAGAGTACGGTCGGAAGAATTTGTCAAGAGACGTCTGCTGGAAGTGTGAGGCTGCGGTGCTCCTCGAACGTGAAGTCTCCTCACCGGCCGTTTTTAGCAAAGTCCAGACCTTTCAAAGTTCCAGCTCCTGAGATCTTGTGTCTTGCAATCATCTATTTGGAAGGTGAAAAATGACGAAAGAGAGAGAAAATGAAGTGATCTAACTGTTTTTGTTCGCGTGTTGAAAACGAGAATGTGTCCAGAAGAAGTGCCGACGAAGACATGTTTCCCGGTAGGGTCAAATCTTGCAACCGTCATCGCAGCTCTGAAGATACAATAAGAAGTACGTTTGATATATTTGTTAATTGCGCACCTCCGGCTGTCTTCTTCCCCCTCTTCCTCTGGTTCAGTAAGTTCAACACGGTTCCGAGAACTGGGACGCAGGTCTTGGAGGTAAACTTCTCCGGTGGCCGTCAATGCAAGAATAATCTGGCTGAATGAAGCATTCAGAACGCGAAGCAGCATGACATTGGCATCATTGTACCTGTTTTTGGGATGAAAGAAAGCTGAAGATACAGGCGCGTCGCAACGTATTGTAGCATAGCGCTGTGGAGGATCACATTGTGAAGAGAGGTCCCAGACGATTACATTCCAGTCCTTCGAGGATGTTAGCACATAACGCGAATGTTTTGACCAGCTAGAAGGGGTGAAGAAGGTCGACACTCACAAATGCTTGAGAGCAGTTTGGAATACGTACTCCACACTTGTTACCGCCTTGACATGACCATCCAATATCCTGATGGCTGCTCTAGTCTCCAGGTCCCATATTGTAGCAATGCCATCAAATCTCCCGACACCAACAAATCTTCCAGACGGATCGAAGCGGGCAAAAGAACCAAGAGCGAATAATGATGTTTGGATAGCAGTGGGATGAGAGATATTAAATGGATCTAATAGAGTAAGAAGTTAGATGATAGCTCGTTAAATTGTAGAAATTTACCCACTAATTAGAGCTTCATTCATCGAGCGAAAGTGCAGTAGTTGTGGATGTAAAAAAGATGCTTGGTCACCGGCGCTTAGCGCTTGAAGGTTTTTCCGCACAGCACTGAGGCTGCACGTTGCACAGAGACTCAGATCTCAGAGCTCGTCAATCGCTCTTCCATATCCGGGTCGTGCCGGACCCGTGCAGACTTCCAAGCTCGCTCAAAATCGAATTGCTGATATTTGTATTATATCACTGTATGATAAGTAGGAAACAAGGTATCTCAGAAGACTAGATATAAGTAGATGTACAAATCATAACACGAGAACCCAAACAAAATCACAGAATCATTCCCCTAAATACCAACAGGTGAATTCAGGTACATTCATGAAGCTTGAAGACAGATACTCACACTATCGCGGCTGTTTGTAACGTCGATATATATCCACAAATCAACGCCGAAAATGCAATCTTAACGATGACTTTGGTTTGATCGGGCGCAAGGGCAATGATCACAGTTTGCACCGCCAGTGACGACAAGTTGGCGAATCCACAGAGGGCGTACGACGTTATCGTATATGCTCGGTCGGATAACGGATTGTCGCTTTCCATCAGACTTTGAAGTTTGGCGTACGCCAAGAGCTCGTTCGATACGAACTTTGTCGCGAGCAGTTGCGCAACCGGAAATATCTCATCCCGAGGTATTCCTATCAAGAAGGCTAGTGGATAAAAGACGTAGCCAAGGATGAGGACGAGTGTCAGATCCTGAATGCCAAATCCTTTTCCAATCCAAGTAAGGAGATTATTGAACCTATCGGAGACAAAAGATCAGAGTACAACTTTGACATGATAGATTGGGAACGCACAGGGCCAACAGAGATAGATAAGCAAGTGTGTTTGCTCTGAATCAACGTGAGCTGCTTGCCAGTAGATACGAAAATGGACCAACGACTCACATTACTTGGCCGACAATGAACAGCCCAAATCTAGCCCCTCGGAACCACGCGTGTAAAACATTGGCCTAGCATTCCACCTCAGCCATCTAGCATAGGTCTGGAAAATATAACCGGAGGACTCACGGGTACCTTTGCCGGATCCTCTCCACGGTCAACCACGATAGCACCCTTAGTGACGGGTTCTTCAATTTCCGGGAAGCGAGCTTTGCTTATAGCGATTGAGGCCGGAATGCTCATCGCAGCCGACGTTATAAGATTGCGTGCAGGAACACCAAGGGCGATGTAGGCGGCGACAAATGAAGCGGAGATGGTGGAATATCCTGAAGTCAAAACTAAGTCTAAACAGTATTGTCAGCGAATGCAAGTATACACTGGTGAAGAACCGTACGAAGTTCAGATCGAGTCATCTCTGTAGATAAAGTGAGTAAAACATGTAGGATTAATTGATGTGAGTATAGTACCATTCATATAAGGTTTGACTAGCAGAGCGGATTCCCCTTGACCAACCAATGGAGAGCCAGCGGCTACAACCGCCTCAGCGCCTGAAATATCCATGATTTTGAAAAAGAACCATCCGCTGAGATAAGAAGTTATAACATGGCATGAAGGAAGGACTAGACGCCCTACATTTTCTTCAGAATCCATTGCATCACACCGAGGTAGTACATAGCTTCTACAAAAGCCATGAAAAAGAAAATGGATGGTGGCTAGATGATGCGCATCAGATTGCAGTTGTCTTTGATATTGAAGGATGTGAACAAACCATATGAATCATAAACCAGTTCTCGCTTGCTGTCTCTTCGTTCAGAACGAACACTGTGCCAGCGGTAGTGAAGTTTAGGAATGTTCTGACGAGCGTGATGATCCAATCGAAGATTGAGAACCCAACGTTTGTTTTAAACACAAAGAGTGCGACAAGTTGTTGGAGTAGTAACCCAACTATGACTGTGGCCCTAGGAAGACATATTAGACTGGGAATGATGTGCTGGGTGAAGAAAAAATCTACCAAGGTATCTGGGAACGATTGCTAGATGTAATCCAGAAGCCACACTGGAAGACTAATATGCCTAGTAGCCCAATAGCTCGCTCGCTTTGTGGGATCTCCTATTCATTTATCGTAGTGAGTCGGTCACTCTGCCTATTCTTGGGGCAACTCACCGTTGACTGGCCAGCAATCCCAAATACGGTCCCAAATATCACTCCTAATAGTACCAGCCACCCAACAAGGACTCGGCCTCTATATGGCACTTCGAGCCATCGCCCTTTTACAGATGCTTCACAGCGCGTAACAGTGCTCCTGAAGTTCTTCGTTGGAAGGTACCGAAAGATAATCAGTCCGAGAATGAACCATGCAATGATGGTTTGTACAATCCTATGATAACGATGTCAGCTTCCTATGCCGCCCGACACAGGATTCGACAGAACACACCAGCCGTAGCTCGAATCCGAAGAGTATAGTACCACAGTGGATATCCACCATGAAAGCACTGCACCCGCAAAAACCCATAGAACAAAGCCATATCTCCGACGTCTAGTAAACATTTTCAGCGTTGTGGAAGACTTGGGCCAGCGCCGCCGACCTGAACTGGCGAATTGAGACGCTGAGTTTGGATCCATTGTTAGCAATTGCTTTCAAGAACGGGCTCGAGTCATGGTAGGGTGGTAAGGAAGAGAGTTTTCGAAGGGTCCTGTGGAATTTTGTTGAACAGCGTGAGTACATATGCCGAGTACCCTGTCAAATCACAAGAAAGTCATTGTGATGGTCGTTCAAAGAAGCGAGGAACGGGATAGCGTAACCGCAGTTTCTCCGCAGTACTTACTCACACAAACTTAGCCAGATCCATACTCGAACATGCCAGTGGTTCCGTCAACTATTCGGTTCTACACACATAATATACTTCACGACTATAGTTCTCTGCAAGGGCCTGTCAGCGTAACTTGCCGTGAGATCAACAGGGTACCGATGGGTCCCAGAATTCCTGCCTTTTTTGGATGTCACGCTGATAAGCCAAAACATTTGGAGTACTAATACTAGCAAAAATAACCGGGGAGGGCCGACAAGCGGCAAAGCCCGCTACGTGACTCTGTGTTTGGTGCGAGCAACCAATACCACACCATGAAGGGAGATTGCGAAAATTAAGACATCGGAACACAACCATAGTTACGCAAATAAAGGGCACATGCTGATATCTAAAAACTCAAGGTCTATTCCAAGGGAGGCCAACCCTTTCTGCGTCCCACGTACCTTGCCGTATGGACGATCACAATAACACTTCACAGCAAGCCTGCATGAGGTTGCGTCGTCGTCTGATATCCACCATTCTGCGTAACCCTGTCCAAATTCAATGCAATGAAAGCAACATTCGAAAAATTGCGTACAACAGGCATAATGATATCCATCCTATGTCCGTCATCCGAAGTCACCGAGCGCAGACCATCCCACAATTTGCACGCAGCCTCACCCGTCGGCATCCTGAGACCCGCAGGCGGAGATGGCATCGATGTCAAGCAACCTTTGAAGAAACTGTCAAACAAAGATGTCTCCGGCCATCCGGAGTCGTCCTTTGCAATTACTTCTGTGGAACGCCTTGTGAAAGTTGAGCCATTGAAGTGTACAATTCGGAAGACGCTCGCACGCGCACCTTAATAACACCCCCTCCTGCCAACGCGCCGCATCCATTGTGAAACGGACGTTGTCGGAGGTGCAGAAGGGCATAGTGTCGAGATAGCAATCCCCCCCTTCGCACACAAGAGTCCAAGAGCAAGCCTGAAGGACTTCCTTCCTTCCTGGAGAATCGCCGTCGGTTAATTGCCCCCATGTTTCCGGCCAGATCAAGTCCACGGACCAGCACAAGCTGTCACCTGGAGTTCTGCGGAACATGGAGGTTTCGGACTGTAGAGAGAGCGCGTCCACCGCCGACATTTGCGAGGTGATCTCCGTGAAGCTTCTACCGACGTATTTATCCATCGCAGTTCGGGTCAGATTCGCCTCCTCCAACTTGCACATTCCTCCGAGCGGAATGAAACTCTCAGAGATGAACGTGTGCCGGGGATAGAGAGAAACAGCATAAGAGTGCGAAAAAAAGTTCAAAGCTACCGCTGGAATGGAGTCAACGTTGCAATACACTCAAACAAAAAGTACGTACTCGAGTGAGAACATAGGATCGCATGCAATGGTGCCCACGTCGTTGAAATGACCTGCACCGTTCTCTCCCGGCCATGCGATGTCCTTAGGAAGGTACGAGTTTCACGCACTGAAGCGCAAGGATAATGAGGGAAACCTCTCATGGTAACCCCTTTGTGCGAGTCTCCACGTAACGCGTCAAGGTCTTCAACGTATCCAAAACGTCCCAGTAAATCCACCAGCATCGCTGACTTGGTTCCGTGAATGTAGCAGTTTAAGTCTCTCGGCCACCAGTCAAACTTCCCCAACAACCAGAGCGCGGCAGATCCACCCACTAGAAACCCAGTTTCTGCCTGCAGCTCCCTGAACAAGCGAAGTTCGACTCCCTCCTCGAACCAGAACTCCAGCAATTCAGCAGGATCAATTCCTCCCAATCTCGCGAACGGCCTTGTGGTTTCATGTGTATACTTGCATGCTCGTCCTAGCCGGATAAGTTCTAGTGGGCGAAGGTGCTTGTAGATCTTCTGGTGAAGTTCCAGAGGGAGCGAAAACCAACACATAATCACAATAGGGAAGAAAGCAAGGCGACTTGAAACTATCATTGAAAGTATATACGTTGTACCCCTATAACAAAGGAGACGCTATTCATCATCGAGGATCAAAAAGACACCAGCCCCTTCCAAACTCGTAATACGTGTCTCATTCGCCGCGAAAATCTCATCCCACAATTGCCAGACATGCCCACGGCAGCGAAACGTTATCACCAACACTAGTACACCAATTCTGTCCTCCCAGTGGGCCAGGATCTGGATCAACAGGCAATGAGAATCGGTAATGCGTCACAAATCAACCCAAGTACTAGTAATAGGCTCTGCAACTCTGAGTCACTAATAGAACTGTAGGACACAGCAGAAGCCTAATAAAGAACATATAATACAAAGATCAAATAGATGCTTGGTTATTGAACAGCAGCCCACTAGTGAATAGTTGTGCAAGTGTGTTTCGAACGTGATCAGAGTTGCCGTACTTAGAAAGTACACAAACTATAGATCCGAAGAGTGAGATACGCTCTTTGTTACTATCAAAAGCAATCTACATCACACCTTATATTAAGGGTCACAATAAGGGTTCGAAGGCTTTATATAAGGTAGGAACAGTCCCAAGGGCTATATGTATGAACTTGAGTTTCGACCAATACTGCCTCAAGGTGTATGTGACCCTGGAAGAATCAATTTCAACAAACTGTGCGCAAGCGGGAAAATCCAACTGACTCTCCAACTGGCAATCTGTGCCACTCTACGTCACTATAGCTTATAAAAAAGGCTAGTCTGTATGTCTAATCTCAACACAGAACGCAAAGCAAACAAAGCCTAATGCAGCAGATCACAAGCCCAAATACAATGATCTGCTGCCAATACAACATAAGCTCTTGTCTACAGCAAGGTCTCAACTATACTTCAAAATCTAGGGCCGTCCTGAGGAGTGGAAGCGAATGCAAAGGTCACTAATAGATCAACTAGGCCGATCAAATGTCTTCTAAGCATGAACACCACTGGATTCAACTTAAATAAAGAGGTCCAATCGAAAAGCACAGATGCAGTAGAGCAAATATCAGATCAAAGAGGTCTATTCAACTGACAAACACCACATACAACCAAATGATATGGGCTACAGAGCACTCCTCCCCTTCGTCTTCTCTCCCTTCTACTACAAACTGCAAGCCTATAAAACTGTCCAGAAGATAAGTAAGAAATTAGCTAATATATAGGCGAAAAACAAGCGGAACAGAGTCAATGGAATAAGTGAGGAACAGAGATAAATCCATAAGGAAATACAAAACGAGGGAAATAAGAACAGTCACAACAGTCCCATGATAAGTTGTTTATGTGTGACCAATATATAATCTATCTATCTTTAGACTCAGGAGTTTGAATCCTTTCCTGCGGGTATGGCATTTTAGCCTTTTGAAATTATCTTTTTTCATGTGCCAAGCACTTTCCACTAATAAATTCATTCCGACATCTCTAGCACCGGAATGTGCTCAGTTCATCCATAAATTGGGCTCTAGACCTGGGATATCTTTTATATTCCAGTCTTCCATGACCATATGGGACCCTACTAAAAGGGGTAATCAAGCTTATCTGCTACCATACTAAGTTTTAGGTGTTTGCCAACCGTTTTAACAGCTTTTGCCTCCATGTCCGATCATCAAACAGCCTAGGCCACATTCTGGGGTTCTCGGCAAATGCCTTATATAAGCCCTCGGATCATTTTTCTTTTCTGCCGAGGAGCCGTCCTCTGCATCAACTGGATCGTCCCTTGAACCCACATTCACTTTGGTTGGTCCATGGGAAAAGGTATTAAAAGTATTTTAAAAAGCAAATAGTCCCTTTAATATGTCTATATAACCATTGCACAGACGATGTGTACCAGTCCGTGACCAACATGTACGCACCCTAACATTATCAGGAAAGTGTCTGCATTGCAAAACCCCAATATAAGCTATAGCATGGCCAGATACCCATGTGAGGCGTACCATTAACCATATACCTGCTAATATAAGTGCGTCCTGACAAGTCCCTTGACTTGACTTAGCAATCAGGGGCACAACAAAGTCCTTCAGAGTCCCAATTATAGCATAACAGAAACATAAAAAGTGGCAATAATGCGTTAGAAAAAAGGTATTAAAAGTCAGGCTATCATCTCCCCCAAACAAAATGAAGGATTGTCCTCAATCCAACCACTTGCTGGTAGATTCAAAGACGAACATCAACAAGACTGAAAGACCACCATTACAAGATATTCTCGTTGGGTT